>CM055868.1:26540462-27911712 GCA_029582165.1 Portulaca oleracea | reverse complement strand
TAAACACCCCCTCAGGCTAACCAATCAAACACATCAATCCATCAAGCAAATACCAAGATCAATCTGGAAGAGAACAAAATCAGTGTAAAATAGATAGAATGAAGTTTTCGAAATCAAGTAGAGAGAACAAGTACTTTAGATGCGAAAAACCGCCAACAGACTTAAGATGAATACAAATATGGGCGGTTGGTTATGGACGTAGGCCAGTCAAAAGAGCAAACCTCACTTTTGGATAAAAATTGAATGCTCAAACTCTCAAATTTGAATGTGTATGTGGGTTTTTCTCATGCTCAGACCAAAAGAAACAACCTACCATAGGCTTGGTAAGAATCTCGCTCTCCATTGCTAGTATGCAAATTCACATGTGACAATCAAGAGGACTTTTTAGGGTTTTAACGAGGCTTAGATTAGGGGAAAGGAGTTGTAATATTTAGGTATGAGGAGTTTAAAGAGACATGCTTGGATTGATATTTAAAAAAAAAATATCTCTCAACTCACCTTCTTGCTAAATTTGAGCAAGGAACTCAATTCTCCCTCATTAATATCGAACTCCTCATCAAATTTCTTCAGATGGGTCAAAGACTTTTAGAACTTTCAATTGAATCTCCCTAATCACCCTTTTCTTTTTCTTTTTTTTCTTCTTTTTTTTTCTTTTTTTAAATTTTATTTTTTGATGGGTGATCAAGAGAGAAGAAACACGAATATATAAACTTAGCTTCGACCTCAATATATCAAAAGAAACACATAACCATTTGGCTAACTCATAATAATTGGGATATGTAATGTGTCCCAATTCAATCAAAATTACACCCCCAACATTTCAATTCCATTCACAACAACACGGAACCAATTTTCGCTCCCGAAATAATGAATTCTCACACATCCAAGCAAGGCAAAGGGTAGGAATTAATAAAGGCCATGACTTGTATTGTCAGGATTTCATCATAAAAAGAAAGGTAATCAAAGGCTAGGCGGGGTTAAAGAACGGTAATAATATTGTTAGAGAGGTTGTTTGGCTAAGTAGTTTATTTAATAAGAAAAGAATGCCTCAATCATATTGTCACAACATGTAATGCAAAGGTGCAGTCTGAAGCAAGATGCAAAATAAGTTCTAGAGGTGCAACTACTTGTGGAGTCACTCATGAAATAAAAGAATTGATAAAAGTGATCAATTCATACTTTTAGGCTATGTGGACTCAGGGGATAGGGCTCATTCAACTAAACCTTGCCCAAAGATTTGCGGCACACATATTTACACTTACTAAGTTAGTCAAAGCAGTTAAACACACTATTCATTACTTGACTCAAAATCAGAAGATTTGCAAATTCAGTTTCAAAAACTTTTAAGTTCTCAAGCAAACTTTTCAAGGTGAAGCAAGACAAACTGAAAGTCTAATCGGTTTACAAATCATCACCGAAGGTGTTCCGGACAGGCTAGTCCTAATTGATAAAAATAGTAAGGCACTTGTGCCACCCCTCTCTCACACAAAAACTCTACAATGTCCTCATTGTGAATAAGGCGACACCACATAAAAGAAAAAGCACTCAAAAGAAAAGGAAAAACACAAGTCGGCATGCGTGCCACCCCCACTCCCACACAGAAAGGCTAACAATGTCCTCATTGGAATCAGAAATAGAGATAAGCAAGCACATAAAAGGAAAGAAAAAGAGACACACCAAAAGAAAATAAATAAAATAAATAAAATAAAAGAGAAAAAAGAGAAAAAAGAAAGCCAACTCGCTAACTGTAAAAGAGAGATAAGGAAGGATATTACCTGGTTGGGTACTAAGTATACCCAAACAATGAAATCTCAAAATAATAAAACCTCCTATGGAGCATCAACCACTCCATCTCACCTCAAGATGTCGGGCACCATCTCAGAACCATTCAATGCCCGTAGTAACAAGTCATTGCATCCTTGAATGCATGTTAAAGTGGTGAACATAAGAGCACAATCTCAATAGTACATCAGCAAACGTTAGTGCTCTCAACAATTTATCGAATGCCTTAGAAAAGTCAAAGATTTAACGGACTATGGGAATACACACAACTTCTCGAGGCACCTTAAAAGGAGACATGACAAATGATTCCTCCCATTGACATGTAAATGGAGATTGAGTATGCAAATCAATGGGAGGGAGCAATATAATATACTCCTTAACCTTCTCATGCACAGACTTGGATGCAAAAAATGACTCATAAAGCATATCACCATCAAAAATATCATTATCACAAACCAAGTTCAAACACTTAGGATCAATCCCCAAAGATTCAAGTTTATCATCACAAGGTTTCACATTATTTTCAATTGATTCACAGGAAAGGGTAAATAATGCCTCATTAATACAATGATTCTTAATGAAAGTGAATAATTCAGTATCAAGCACACATTCAATCACAAAGGATTTAATTTCACTCTCAACAAGATAATCACATGTATCATGGTATTCATTGGATTCAACCTTCTCTTCACATAAAAGCATGGATAACGGTGTGGACAATAGTTCATCATCAAGCATGTTTTCATCAAGTACTACATCATCAAACACAAAATCATCAATTTTCTCATGCTTTCTAGATGTAGCTAGAGCTAAGGAATTGCTAAGCTCAATACATGCAAAACTAGGTCTGTTATAGTAGTCATCATCCTCATCATAATCATAAAAAGAAGAATCAACATGCATTTCAGGTCTCAAAGATGATGAATGATCTACTTCAACAACCGAATCAACCACTTGTGAAGAAGGAATTTCTGCCCTATGTCTAGTCTCATGTAAAAATTCACGAGTGTACTCAGTCATTTTTGAACACATTTCATTCATTTTCGCACACATGTTAGCTCGAAAATCAACTATTTCGGCTTGCGAGCAAGAATCAGAATCATGGCTCGGTGAATCACAATATGAGCACAAAGGATGAGACCCAACCAACATCACATTGTGGAAGATCAAAAGAATATTCTACATAATCCCTACCATAAGATTGATCATCAAAATACAAGGGATAATCACATGATTGATCAGTTAAGGTCTCCGAAAGTTTTTCCACGTATTCCCCACCATTAGATTGATCATTTAGATTTTGGGGGTACTCATGATACGGTGTGACTAAAGTCTCAGAGGGTGGTGCAAAATATGAAATATGGGAATCAAAGGGAGAATTTTGTTGTTTAGATTCATAAGTATCCCTAGACAACCACTCAAGAAATTCCAATGCTTCATCTTCTCCTAAATTAGAAAACCCATAATATTCTAAGAGACTACAAGTTTCATAATGTACACCCTCATACACAATACCCTAGATATCTAGTGTCTCATGTGAGATACCATATGATTCACATTGAGCAACATAATCCTGTAATCTAACAAAATATCTCCAAAATATTTCTTGCTCAAATTGTAGAACCCTAACATCAGTCATAACTCTTTTTTTAA
Organism: Portulaca oleracea; assembly: GCA_029582165.1. NCBI lineage: Eukaryota > Viridiplantae > Streptophyta > Magnoliopsida > Caryophyllales > Portulacaceae > Portulaca > Portulaca oleracea. The sequence goes on along the minus strand of CM055868.1, from coordinate 27,908,277 downwards.
TTATTTTTTTATTTTATTTTTATTTTTTGTTTTTCAGATTTTATGTTCATATTTTTTTTTAAGAAAGCAGTTAAACTATTTACAAAACAAATAACCAAATCTACCAAATAACGCCATCCCCGGCAATGACGCCATTGTTCGGTTGTGGTAAATTGGATTTTAAGAGTAGGGGTTGTTAAATCCACAAGGATGGTGTGTTAGGTTATCAGGAAATTGGTTTGATTTGGGTTTCAAATTGCAGGAAGTAGTAAATAAGAATTAAACTAAACTAATCAGGAATTGAAAACAGTAATTACTAAAGCAAACATGAAGCGAGAATTAAAATGTAACCTAATTTAACAAGATTGAAAACTAAAACTAACGAAGAACTCATAATCAAGAAAGCAATAAATAACAATCTAAATTACATGGAAGAAGATTATATTACTAGCAGTGTGAAATAACGAATTAATTAACTAAATTAAAAGACTCGATGAAATTAAGGGAGTAGAGTATACCGACGGTCTTCTCTTCACTCTACCTCCCCTTGCTAGCACCACGAACTCTCCTAAACAAACAAAAGTCGTGATTCGGATTACTAAGAATCCCCTAAATCCTCACTTGGAAGGAGAATTTGTAAACCCTTAATCCTGCTCTTCACTAAAAATTGGAATTTGGTTGTGAACTAATACTAATAATTCGAAGTAACAAGACAAGAAACAAAAAGCAAGAAGAACAAGAATTGAAAACTTGAATTGGATTAAAGATTGAAAGAGTGAATTGCAATAGAAGAATAACGGTAGCAAAAGCAAGAAAAACAATGAACTAAACCCTAAAACAATAATACTAAGAACGAGTAAACCTAAAAAAGTAACTATGATAATTCTATGATAAAAATCCCTTCTGACTCGCGGCGGCTAGGTCTTTTTATAAGCAGTGAGTGAAAAACCAGCCAGCGTTTGGTATTCCGTCTTTGAGTTTTCCGTAGAAAAACGCAGCCAGCGTTTTATAAACACAACCAGTGTTTTATATTACTCATCTTTTCTCACTTTCTGTCTCAGGCGCTGCCTGTGTTTTAAAAACGCAGCCAGCGTTTTTGTCTTCCACTCATTCTTGGGCCGGATCTCGCGCGATTGGGCCGCTTCTCCAATTCTCCAATTCTCTGTTAAATTTTCATCTTTTCTCCACTTTTTTTCACTTCTCTATGAATTTGGATTAAGATCTACAAATCACACTAATTTTCCTATCAAGTGAAGAAATCGCAACAAAAAATACTCAATTTACGGTCTTAATTTGCCTCAAAATGAGACCGAACAAAAGCAATTAAATCTACTCTAATCCTACTCCTAAAAAGACTAAGACTAAGCTAAAATTAGGATAAAAACTAAGATAAAAGGTCTGAATTACAATTGGGTATTTATAGAAGGAAGAGAAACGAAACCCAAAACCCTAAATTTAATCCGCAACACGCGCAGCTTTTCCGCAGAATCAGAGTGACTTGGGCGAGTCACAAACCGACTCGGGCGAGTCGGCCTTCTGGCCATCGTCGTCCGTCAGTTCTCTCGGCATAAGGTCACGGGCGTGACCTCTTGGGTAATGGGCGCGACCTGTCTCTGTGCTCGGTTTTGCTGGCACAGCAGAACGCATTCACGGGTGCGACATATACGACTCGGGCGCGACCCTATTCTGGCTCGTTCCTCTGTTTTGCTTCGATTCTCGACTCGGGTCGACATGGGTTGACTTGGGTCGACTTGGGTTGACTTAGGTTGACTTAGGTCGACTCGGGTTGACTTAGGTCATCTCAGGTTGACTCGGGAGATCGCTCGGGATTCCCTAAAAAGCAATAATTATGCCCAAATTCCTTATAACTCCTTAGTTTTCTACAAAACACAAAATCATTATATCTTATATATATACAAGGGCTAAAACAAGCCATGAAAGACCTAAAATTCAGCTCGAAACGAGACCAAACACCCACTAGGGACGCTCCAACTACCAGTAATAGTAGAGCGGCAGTCTGAACCAGCATATATCTGAAATATGGAGACACAAGAAGAAGAAACTGAGGAATTGTTCCATGACATATATCATTTTCTTCGGAAAGGAGAATATCAAGCCGAGCTAGAGGACAACGGGCAATCAGATCTTTAGGAACACAATACTGTTTGATCCAAGATCGCTTGTACAAGAATTCGCTTACAGACATCAATTTGTTGTGCATAGATGCTAAAAGTGCAAAGGAGGAGAATGTGGACCTCACATGAATGGGCGCATGGTAGTGAAGAAGATTCAAAGGGCTGGTTGTTATTGGTCCACTATGATGGCAGGTTGCTGGGATTTTGTTCGAAGATGTCACAAATGCCGGGAGTATGCCAATTTGAAACATCAACCTCCCTCGTACTTGACTACTTTGACATCTCCATGACCATTTTTGGTATGAGGTATCGACATCATTGGCGAGATACACCCAACAGGAACAGGAGGACATGAATACATCTTGGTCGCCATTGATTATTTTACTATGTGGGTAGAGGCAACCTCTTATGCCAAACTCGCATCCAAACAAATGGCCAAATTCATCCTTTAGAACATCATATGCCTCATGAGATTATCAGTGATAATGGAAGCCATTTTCATAAAGAAGTGGAAATATTGCTTGCCACTTACCATGTTGAGCATCACCGGCCTTCACCTTATCGACGCCAAGCTAATGGAGCTATAGAAGCGGCCAATAAAACAATGGCAGGAATAATCAAGAAGATGGTTATTACTTATAAAGATTGGCCTGACAAATTGGCATTTGCCTTATGGGGATATCGAACCTCTATACAAATTGCTACCGGTGCAACACCATATTCATTAGTGTATGGGATGGAAGTAGTCCTGCCAATTGAATTAGCAATCCCTTCGCTACGGAAAGTCAATTGCCAAAAGTAAAATGGGCCAAAGCAAGGTTCGAGGAGTTGATGTTGATGGATGAAAGGCGGTTAAGGGTATTACACAATGTGCAAGTGTATCAAATTAGGATCACTCGAGCTTTTAATAAGAAGGGAAAAGTCGCTCACTTGAAGTAGGTGATTTGATGCTTAAGGAAATGAAGGCACCTATACCTTCACCTCATCGTCCATACACCTCAGCCTTCTATAACCTTCCCAACCCTTTCATCCATCCATAACCTGCATATGAACCCTCAAACCTTCATAACCATCTTTTCGAACCGTTAAGCCTTCCTCGAGGTTCTATCCATCAAAGTTGCGCATAAAGACCTACGAATGACCTAATTACACCTTGGATAAGTAGGAAAACCTATTTGGGGCCCGGCCGCTATAAGGAGCATCCTTTGTCCTCAAAATGTTGGTCTTTGAGAAAAGAAAAAAAATAAGAGAGGCTAGCTTGGAATCCCAGGCTAGGCAAAAGGAGAGTGAGAGAATAAGAGAGGCTAGCCTAAAACCCGTCAGGGCAGGTTAGACAAAAGGAGAGTAAACCCTGGATTTCACATTCATCAACCCTCCATCTTACATCCGTCAGACTTGGACATCATTCCATAACCATGTTCCAACCTTTTCACAAGAGATGATGTCTATCCCATTTGACCATCTCTTCAAGGCACGATCATTCTTGAGTGTCTCCCTATCTCATTCATCAATAAAGTCTCATCTACCATCCCTTTCAACCCTTTCTCAAGAGATGATGTCTATCCCATTTGACCATCTCTTCTCGCCTTCAAGACACGATCATTCTTAAGTGTCTCCACATCCCATTCATTAATAAAACTATTATCCACCGTCTCTTTCCCCAAACATCTTCCAACCCTTTTTAGCCTTTTCATCCCATGTCACCCTTTGAGGACTTTTTTCAGCTCAGTCATTAATGCAAGTATGAGGCTCTGTGTGACTTACTTCACAGCAAGAGCGAAAGTCGTCCACATCAGATCAACAACTAACTTGCAACTACATGATCATGAACAGACTCAGAAACAAGCTACTCTAAACTGAGGGCTCGCGCTACCTTTGTGACATCGTTCAAGAAATAGCTTCAAAGAGGGACACTTACTCCCTATCCTACAAGGTCCTGCATCTTCAATCTCGTAGACATCCTAATAGTGGTCTCATCAAAAAAAAAAGAAAAATAGAAAAAGAAAGAAAAGAAAAATGGGGCTAACTTGAAAACCCTTTGGGCAAGTTAGGCAAACGGAGAGATTGAGACTCACTACTAAGGACTATGCCTTCTCCTATTCTATGGTCCCCATGCATCATCTCGCCAATCCATAATGAAACTGGGGGCTTACAAATCTTCAAGGTGCTCTCCAAAGCAGGGCAGTGTCATCAAGAGTCTACGCCAAACTGGGGGCTTGTCACACATCAGCATACATTTGCAAAGAATCAAGGTCATCTACATGATCATTCAAGAAACGCATCCTTTATGCATGTTGCCTCCATCATTGTTCCCTGTCTCGTGGATCGAAACATTACTCATCCTAAATTTTCCTGAAATTCCCCGTAGGTGGCCTTGACCCTTAGGAAGTCTTGGTCTTAGGAAAGCCTTGTCTTAGAAAATCATTGTCCTAAGAGAGTCTGCATACATTGCATGTATAGATGCATAAAAGCATCGTGAGTGTATCCTGTCTAAGCATAATAGGTTTGCATTGCGTCTATAATTCGTGTCAGTCAGTGGTCATACATTGGGTCAATTTGTCATGCATCATGTCAGTCTGTCATGCATTGAGTCTGTCTGTTGTGCATTGAGTTAGTCTGTCATGTATCGAGTCAGTTTGTCAGTCTGTCATGCATTGAGTCAGTATGTTGTGCATTGAGTCAGTCTGCCATGCATTGAGTCAGTCTGTTGTGTATTGAGTCAGTTTGTCGTACATAAAGTCGATAGTCATGCGTAAATGCATGAGTGGATGAATGCTTGTGTCAAAAAAAAATTTGCATTGTTTATGCAAGAGTTTAGTAGACTAGTTGCATGCATACCAGCATATATGAAAATAAATAAAAAAAAAAAGAGAAAGAAGAAGAAGAAGAAGCAAGGAAATACTACATCGTTGCTCCAGAACGCAACACTAGGGGCTATTCAAGCCCAATCAGACTGGTCACTAAGAGCAAGATTAGAGAAATCTCTAATCACACTCTAGATGACTTCTATTGTCCGAAGCTCAGTCCACCATGGACGTCACTAACACCACCATCAACATCAGGAAAATCCGATCTGCCTCGGGAAAAGCCGTTGGGCATCTTTAACATCGAAAAATTCGATCAGCCTCGGGAAAATCCGATAGGCATCATCGACACCGGGAAAGACTGGGACATCGACAGAAAGGGAGATCAGCTGCGATCAATCTGCCATACAGGTAAATCTCTGTATCTCCATTCATTGTTCAAAATGATTTTACATTCTACTTTGGTTTCTGTGCAGGGAGTCATTACTAACACCACGTCACCGCTAAAAGGGACCACCATCATTCAGCTGTGACATAAAAAGTCGCCAGCCTCCGATCACCGCTAAAAGGGACAACCATCTCATCTAGCCACATAAAAAGTCGCCAGCCCTCTAGTCGCTGCTAAAAGGGACCACCATCATCCAGCTGCCGCATAAAAAGTCGCCAGCCCTCCGGTCGCCGCTAAAAGGGACCACCATCATCCAGCTGCTGCCCTCCGGTCGCCGCCAAAAGGGACCACTGTCATCCAACTGCTGCATAAAAAGTCGCCAGCCCTCCGGTCGCCGCTAAAAGGGACCACCGTTACACAGCTGCCGCATAAAAAGTCGCCAGCCCTCCGATCGACGCCAAAATGGACCACCGTCATCCAACTACCATATAAAAGGTCGCTGTCATCAACAGTTAGGTAGTGCATCATTCTTGCTCGAGATCATCCCCAAAGAGGCACATACCGCCCGCAACTACGACACAGGACGAAGCTTCCAAGTGTCAGCCCACACCTTCAAGTAAGGTAGTCATCATACGCCTGAGACCACTTTAAGTAAAGCATCATTCTCGCCTGAGATCAGCAAACTGCTCATCAACAGTCAAGTATAGAATTATTCTTGCTCGAGATCACCCCTAAAGGGGTGCATGCCGCCCACAACCGCGATGCAGGACTCAGCTTCCAAGCATTACCTATGCTTTGTAACTCAAAGTCATATCCTTAGGCTATTTTGACCTTCGTTCTATTCGGACTCGATCAAAGTGGGAGCTCTCTGTAGACACCGAATTTTGTACCGGGACAAGTGTAAAAATCAGGAACAACAAGAAAAGAGGTTAGAAGGAAAGCCAAGCCACTAGGCCTCCATCAATCAAAGCTACCGGGCCAACCCACCACAAAAAGCCTTCATTTTCCACCCTTTCCACATACATATGCCCACCATTTCGAATTTCATTTTTTCCACAAGCCTCGTTAGCCCCATTTCTTTGAATGAGAGTAAAGTACATATCATAAGCTTTCCAACGCCTTTTGAATTGCCTCAATTGGAGTCTGGATGAAAGAGTTATGGTCGTTCGAAGTTGCACTTAGCCGGTTTTAAAACCAAAGCGGGTTTTAACATTTTCCAGGCCTAGAATCTGGCCCAGCAAGCAACTCCAGCCTGGGAAAGACATCAAAACCCCCCTGGGTTTTGAGATCAGCAAGACGCGTCGTTTCGAGCAGCCACGTCAGTGATCCGTGGGAAGAGTAAATAAAACCCGCCTGTGTTTTAATTTGTTCTGGCGCCAAATTTCTTCCTCCCATGCAATCCCATGATCATAGCCCCACGTGCATTGACTTTGCCCTTGACCCCTTATAACCCGCTTGGGTTTTGATACGAGAAGGCTTGATTTGTTGGGTATGTTCCCCTCGTTTTCCCTCCAAACCTGTCACTCCCTCACCTATATATACCCTCTGCATTTCACCCTCATTTCATCAACCACTATCATCTATCACCCTTACTCTACCCAAATTTCCACTAACTATTCTCATCAACTATCACCATTATCCTACCAAAACTCTCTTAAATTCTTTCCACTACATCCATTCTTATCCCCTAATATTATCATAACCACTCTCATTATAATCTCCACACCACTCCTATACCATTCTCTAAAAGTATCCATATCTTCATCATTCCATCCGAGGTTAAAACCGGAGCTAAGTCAAGGAACTCGATCCTCCCATTCGACCAACCCATATCAAAAGAGGTTCGCTTTTGTCATTGTTATTGTTGTATTAATCATGTAATCCATACTTTCATCCCTAAACTTGTACATATGTTGTAAAGTAAAAACCGTATTTTATATTGCATGTCTTGAATAATAACTTTACGAAATTGACCAAATTTCTCCCCGCTCTCTTTCTTTTCAATGTCGATTTTAGTAGAGTCTGTTTTCTAACAGGTGGATTCGAGAGTTCTTATAACGCTCGAATTCGTAACCTTACCTCCGAATCTAGAAATCGGGTTCGTAGACCAGAGTCACTTTTTATTACTTTTACGGTTTGTCAATTTCCTTAAATCGGCTGGGGACTCTTTAACATGTTATGAATCCATTTAATTATTTAAAATGCTCGTTTTTGCATGAAATAATTTAAGAAAATGATGTAATTCATGCCCTTCATCCACTCTAGGTTGGGCCCGTAGAGAAACGGGGTAGAAATTAATAAAACACAGGCGGCTTTTATTGAATTCAACCCACTTTCTCTCCAGGCCAAGAGGCAAGAGGCCTAGCCTAGGATCCATTAAAACCCAGGCGGGTTTTAGTGGGTTTTGGTGGCCCACTTGTTCCTCTTTGGGCCAGAAATTGATTCTTGGGCCGAGATTAAATCATTATTAAAATATTTTGTGCAATTTCGAATAATTTAAATAATAAAAAACGGATTTGTAAATAAATAAAGTTTCACAACCCCGTAAACGAATGTCGAAAATAAAAGTATCCTTATTTAAGGATTAAGCAACCTTAGTCGGCTCCCGATCATTTAAGATACGCATCTGAAAACCGACACCCCAAAACGAGGATGGATTTTTCGGATCCTACAAGGCTATATGGCTAAGTCCTTGGCACCTGAAACACCTTCTCCTTGTATCTAAGGGCTTATACACAGGAGGGGGTGGGTTTTTTGTGGGTTTAAGGGCGTGGGGTTCTTTGGGTTTGGAAATTTTGTGGGGTTTTGCAGTACTTGTGAGGGATACGGAATTGGTTCTTTAGGTGTTGCTTCTCTTCTATTCCTCCTTTGCATCTCAACTTTGTGAGCTAAGGAAGTTAACTCATCCAAAGTTGTGTATGGATGCAACTCCACAACATTCCTTATTTTCTCTTCCAAACCTACCAAGTATCTCACCAAAGTTTGGGGCTCATCTTCCTTCAAGTCATACCTCCATAATAAATGTTCAAACTCCTTGGTGTACTCTTCAACACTTCTACCTCCTTGGACGAGTTGTTGAAGCTTGAAATGATTGTCTTTGAAATAGCTCACAGGAAGAAACTTAGAGTAAAGTTTCTTCTTCATCTTCTCCCAAGTTCTAATCTTTTCTTTCCAAACATGCTATCTCTTCTTCTCCAAGTTAGTCCACCAAATACTAGCATGCTTCCTAAGTTTAAGAGCTGTATACTTGACCTTCTTATCATCAGGGACGTCTTTAAGATCAAAGGCTCTCTCCACTGTTTGAATCCAATCAAGGAAAACTTCAAGGTCAAGATTACCTTCAAATTCTAGGATATCAATTTTAAAATCAAGTCTCTCTTCCCTTGGTTCATGTCGTGGTTAACGAAACCTTCTACGAGGGCTCATGGCTTCTACTTATTCACTCTCCTCTTCTTCTGAATCCCTATGCTCCTTTTTTTGTAGATGCATGAAACGCTTCAATTGGGCAGATAGGAACTCCACCTTCTTCTCTTTCAATAGTTACTCATTAGGAGTGTTGAGGTTGTTGCTGCTACTACTGCCCATGATGATGGTAATGTGTTTAGGCCATTGGGGTTGCACCGAGAAGAAACCTAAGCTCTGATACCAAATTCGATGTATAACTGATGCAAAGTTAGATTTGATGATCAATTACACATCAAGAGTGACGTGCAACCAATCTAGGGTTAGGGTAATGATCACGAAAAGCCCAGGGTTGCTACAGGAATGGCTCAACAAAGATAGATAATTTGGATAGTGCAAAAGAATCGAACTTGATACAGAATCACCACAAGTTTAATCCCTAGGGCTCCTTGCTCTTCTACTTAGTTACAGAAACACCTTCTAAGTATAGGAGACAAGTTCTACCTCACCACATGAATAGCCAATTCAAGATACAATATTAGAAAAGGAAAGAGGGTTATAGAAAACTCTCAAGGTAAGCAAAAGCTTGTTTGTATTCATTGCATAAATCGTGTGTCCTTTTGGGACGTTACAAGCCTCCTTTTATACTAGACTAAATCCTACTCCTTCTAGGACTACTAGACCAAATCCTACTCCTTCTAGGACTACTAGACCAAATCCTACTCCTTTTAGGACTACTAGGATTGGCGCCTAAGCAGCCTAAGGATGAATCCTTCTAGGATTCCCCTTGGCTTTCCAAAGCCTGATGGGATTAGTTACAAAACTGGCGTCCAATACAGAGGTTAAATCATATTAGGATTCTCCTTTCCTAGACTCTTCTAGACTACTTGACGCCTAAGCTAGATATTACTTAACTACTAATAAGGAAAATACTAATACTACTATAACAAACTTTGCTACTAATAAGGAAAACACAAATACTACTAAAACTTCTATGGACGTTTCTTTGCACATGACTTGGAAGTCTCTTGCACATGTCTTGGGTTCCCTTTAGCTTGTTCGGACGACATCTTGAGATATAGAACACAATACTTGAGCTGGTTGTTGGGCCCTAACAGATTGATCTTCTAAGGCCTTCTCCACTTCAATGTGTATGAATGGGACCTTAATGGGCGAGCTGGGCTAATCTCCATCACCCTTCATGAACCTTGGGTCTTCAGGTGTGAGACCAAGGCAAGGCGAATTTCCATCAGACAAGGTGGGTCTCGTGAAGGGTTATAGCAACTAAACCCACAAAAGCCATCAAAAGAAAGGGAAAAGGAGAAATGGAAAGAAAAACTATTTACAAAAGGAGAAGAAAATGCTCATGTACATAGTCAAGTATTTATCTACTCAAACGACGGCGCTAACTAATCAAAAGAAGCAAATTTGTGCACATTAAGGACACCTAAACTACAATGTTGTCAATCTTCAAGATTTTCAACCCGAACACCTAATGTTAAACAAAAACCTTGTGTCCAAGTGTATGTGTACTCTATTCGATCACGATCATTTCTTAGCTAAAACCCACACACGATCTCGTTTCAAAAGTGAAAGACCAAGAATGCGTCGCGCTCCCTCATTTGTGTCGCCCTTGACATGGTGAGGATTGCATGTTACATAAGGGAAGGCTTCACAAATTATTCACAACTTTCAAACTTTTCTTTCTTTTCTTCTTTTTTTTTTCTCGTTGCCATGATTCAAGATTACTTTCTGACCCATGAGGTGCTACTCTCCCAGCGTGGTTTTACTTCATTCGTACAATTGTACTTGAGGGGCGAGGGTCCGCTACCTAGGGGTGGAAACACTGCGATACGGTGTGGTTTCGATGTCACGAAGCGGTGCACCGGACGAAACGGTGCGCTAAAACCTTAAACTGGAACCGGAACCGAATCACCCCATTTTTAAAAACCGGTGCACCAGATTTAACGGTGCGGTTTCACCGGAACCGACATTAATTTTTGTCAACATCAAAATATCTCTATTCAATCAAAATAATAATAATTTATATATATATTTATTTATATTAACGGTTCGGTATTAATTTCTAGGTAGAATTTACACTATTTTTTTTTTTGAACAAGTTAATTTACACTGTTTCTGTATTAATTTCTGGGTAAATTTTTTTAAACCAAAATTTGTATATACCAGTTGCCCGTTGGTTTCAATATTCCAAACCGGAACCGCCCCGTTTAGCATCCGGTTTTTCCGGTGCGGTGCACTGGAATTTTAAGCCGGTTCGGTGTTGCCCGTTTCCGGTTTTTTTATCCGGTTTCTGGTTCGGTGTGCCGGTTCCGGATTTTTCTTTCACCCCTACCGCTACCACCCACGCCAAACCACGTTGATAAACAAACTTTTTCACTTTTTTCCTCGATTTTTACGGGTTTTATGTCGAGTTTTTCGGGAATTCTAACGGCACTCCGAAGAGGGGTTACCCTCCCAACTCGGGTTGCTCCATGCGTATATGAAGTTTTTCGTGAGCACGAGCATGAGGAAATTAACATCACGATCTAAATAAGGGTGTGAAAAAAATAAGGCATTCGTTTTTACAATTAGTAAAGATAGTCTAAAAGAGGTGAGTCATGGCAACACTCTAGATTAAGGCCTACCATGCTCATATCGGCCGCTTTTACTGAATCAAGTAAGTCATTAAGCAATCAACTACAAGATTAAAAACATGAGCAAATTCTAGAAAACAAAACTCCTTTGAGCTTTTTCACCACTTTTTCCCATTAATTAAAAGTTGACCCTTTGCTAAGGTTGGAATGGCATGCATCGAGGGATATTTAGATTAATTAGCATTTCATTGAACAATTGGTGGCTATCGACAAAGAGAAGATTGAAGAGACAATCTTGGCGGGAAAACAAGTAGAAAGGCACACGAGGAAAGATGTTTGATCGCAGCATAGTGCGGGTGTAATTGTCGTATCCATGGGGAGTTGGGGCTTCCAAACCTATGAGCCTATTGAGCTCTCACCTCTAGGCTTGATTTTTAAGGATTTTGGTGTTTGGGAGACACATAGACTAATAGACAAAAGAAAGACCACAATAAAAAAGGGAAAAGAGCTCAAGGGTAATACCGGGCACCCTAACGAGAGAAAAAGGGTTGGATGAAGAGGTGTACGGATGATTCATAGGCAAGATATTCGACACGGGAATTAGTGTAACGCCCCACTATTCTCATAGGGATGGTTTCTATATTCCAACACTATTCTCATAGGGATGGTTTCTCCCTATATTCATAGCATCAAATCCCTCTCACCACAGTTACAATTTGATGCTTACTCCCTATATTCCACCACTATTCTCATAGGGATGGTTTCTAGACAACATAATGCCTTAATCCTCTTAATCGGACACTAATCAAACGCCAATGTATATTAGTGTAACGCCCCAACCAAGGGTGCCAGGAACGTCACTGCCGCTGGGTTCTCCTTGGACACCGACAAGGCTCCATAACTATTCCAAAATATCGTAGAGCAGCGGGCGCTTTTCCCCATAACAAAATTCTAACTAAGGTCGAAGGAGTCAATCTAAAACATACATATTCATATATGCTTACGTTCAACAAAGTTTACACATAAATACAACCATATTATACTTAACAACATTTTCAATATCAAATATATAACTTCAAGTCTGCTTCCTAGACTTAACTCCAAAAGACCTCAAGAGCTAGTCGTTAGGGTACCTTCCTGCCTTTCCACTTTCAAAACCTGAAAAAAGGTAAGGTTATGAGCTCCCAAAGCCCAGCGAATAATCTTTATCTCCTCCGTTGTTAGACTTTGCACATTAACGTATTAGCACATAAGCACATTAACATATACATATCATTACTTTCTAAAATGCAACAAACATAGGGAAGTAATAAAGGAACATATACCAAAGGATCACCTTAAGCTCATATAACTCAATTAGTCATTTGCTAAAAGATTCAAAACATACACATACGAAATATCATAAGGGTTATACGACGAGCGACGAGACTAACTCGGCCATACATGTCCCATACCATGTATGATTCAGGAGCTCTAGCTCTAACTAAAGTCCCCAAAAAACTCTACAATTAGTTTATTCACTAAACTATCCATGGTTGACCCATACCAACCACGTCCCTTGGGCTTGCAGTCCTCACTCGAGCCCAAAAGGAATTAAAGCCTACTAAGATAGACCAATAACTCGAACATAACCATAACTCATACAAACATATCACGTAATTTATATAAACTATCACATTCTGTTACATCACATTTTGTAATCAAAGTCATACATAATCATAATCTTCATGTTTCGGAAAGCTGAACACAAATCCCAACATAGCACAATTTTCTCAATCAATTAAAGTAACTTGTTGTAGGGGAACTCAACTTATAACTCACTCTATGGAATAACACTTATACATCACAAGGGTCACAAACAAATCTTGGTGGATCGGATAATGCCCACCCAAGGTATCTAACAGGGACCCATCGTTCTAGAACGCAGATATCCTCAATTCACAAACTATAGAGTCACAATCACATCATAGCGGATCGAGCAAATCCCACTCTAGTTACCGACTAGGGACTCACATAATTCCAAAATAAACAAGCCGAAAATCACATCCTGGTGGACTGGGCAGTACCCACTCAAGGTACCTACCAGGAGACCCGAAACAAAGACACTACTACTATGGCCATAGTTCTAGAACAACACATAAGTAATAGCCCAAAGCAAGACACAAATCTCATTCCCCAAACTTAGTTTAATTACACCATTAACAAGAACAAACTCAAGTTATTCCTTCTCTTGAAGGTAAGTAAATGATAATAGTCAATAAGATAAACATCCACCAAGACATATGAGTAAATTTTTCATCGTAATACTTTACATTCCTACTAATTTCAAGGCATGATACATATTATGTTCACAATTGATGACTCCACTTAGCACACAAACATGCCCATTTTACCCAAATTAAGCATATATATTCAAAACTCCATAACTCTTAAAATAAACATCTTAAATTCTAGAAATCTTAAACACACATAGTTACCATCTAAAACATACAGTAAAATTTAGAGACATGAAATCCAAATACATAATTCACGAAAAATCACACAATTTCATCAAATTTGAACTGAAAAATAGGGCAGTTTCACTCTAAAATTCATATCTCACATAATACAGCTCCAATTTTACAAAATTTACCACAAGTTGCCTGATAGCATGTCTAACCTACAGTAAAAATTTCGTTCAATTTGGATGTGCCAATAATTAACGAAAAAAATCAAACAGTAGCTTAGTTGCTGTTCATACGATTTTTTTTAACAATATTCATCCATAATTTTTGTTCTCCAAACCCTAAAAATCAAGAATTAATAACTACTTAATGCATGCAAACTCAGATTCACATCATATCCAACAAATTTCATTCAACCCATATAATCAAGCAATCTATAACATGCAATTTAGGGGTGGGTTTCTAAGTGTTTATATTAAAGTTTTCTACTCTTTTAAGCCTTAAAAATAACTCAAATTCATGAATTCAATCTTTATTTTCAACTTGAACAGAAAAACTAATCTCCCCCTACAATTTTTAATCAAAGAGAAACAAGAATTGGTCACCTTAATTGAAGAATGGAAACCCTAATCTTCTTCTTCTTCTTCTTCTTCTTCTTCTTCTTCTTCTTCTTCTTCTTCTTCTTCTTCTTCTTCTCTCTCTACCCCTCTCTTTCTCTCTCTAAAATGTGTGAGTGTATGTTTTAACGTGTAAACTCAACATCCCTCCCCTGATTATTTTTTTCATTTCCTTTTCCTATTCCTTTTCCTTTTATTCTTTCTTATTCACTCTTTTTTCTCCAACATCTAATTACCAACAAAGAACTAGTTAATACTACAAGAAACTTACACAATGAGAAATAACACATCAATATGTCACACATATACAGTTTAAACACTTAAATAAATCACAGTGTCAAAGTTAGTCAGTTAAAAGAAAATGGCGGGGTGTTACATCCTTCCCCCCTTAAAATAAGTTTCGTCCTCGAAACTTTACTTACCTTACTCCTTAAGCAAACCACCTTAATTCTTCTCCGATGGCTTCATTAGATAAACCCTCCCTGTGGAACTTTTGCCTCAATCATAATCTACCTTCTTGTTATGCGATTGAGGCATGCTTCCTTCTTCAACCAATGGTCTCTTTGACCCTCCAAGGGCTCTCTTGTTGGGCATAGGGCAGTCAGCCGCTAACAACCCAAGAACTCAACTTTCACAGTTGTGTGAGGCTCATTTGTGAAAGTTGAGTTCTCTGGTTATAACTCTAGGGAGGTTGTGAGAGATTGTTGATAAAGATCTGGGAATCTTTGAAACACTGTTGTTATCCTATGATAGTGCATCGTTCGTCGTTTTTTTCCCGGTTTGAGTTTTTCAACGTTAATTCCTTGTGTTGAGTCTTTATTTATTTTTCGCCCTTATTACTGTTTGTATGCTAATAACTCCTTGAGAATCCTAACAACTGGTATTAGAGCTTTCGTTGGAGCGTGGTTGATCTGCAGACTGAGAAGCAATGGTGAGCACAATTGTGGAGATTCCGGAGTTCGATGGGAAAGATTACGCATGGTGGTGGATACGCATTGAGGATGTACTCCGCCAGAAAAGGTTGCATCATGCGATGGGTGAAAAGCTAGAAAAGATGGAACAAGAGGATTGGGAAGAGCTTGAAGGTCAGACATTTAGTACGGTCACGCTGACGCTAGCTTGAAACGTGGCTTTCCACGTCAAAGATCAGAAAATGACGAAAGATCTTCTCGAGGCCTTGCAAAACACATATGAGAAACCTTCGGCGGTGAACAAGGTATATGTGTTACGTCGTTTGTTTGAATTTAAGATGCATAAGTCTGGTGATATGCATGATAGTATGAATGAGTTGAATATGGCACTATCAAAGTTAACCTTTATGGGATTTGATTTTGACGATGAGATGAATACTAATATACTATTGGCTACCCTACCTAAGTCTTGGGAAAATTTTTTGACTTTTGTAACCTCTTCAATTTAGAAGGAGGAGAAGCTGAAGTTTGGGGAAATTAGAGACTCTGACCTCAATTAAAGTATTCATAGGAAAGATTTCGATGTGTCTTAGTCTTCGAGGAATGCTTTGACTGTGGGCGCTACTAGCGTCTATGGGCGCTACTAGCGCCTGATGGCTACAGCGTATTGTTTTGATGGGTCGTGAATGAAGGCCTACGATTATGTTTTCCTTGTGGCGGCTATTTTCTTGGTTGTAACCTAGGGTTTCCCTTCTGCATCTTCTAGTATATACTGGGGTCATGTTCTCCTTATAATGTATCGCAATTGAGAGTATTTTATCTTATACCACAAGAGATTGACCTATAATCTTTGTATCCCTGAGGGAGTTGTGTGAGGCTCATCTGTGAGTGTTGAGTTCTCAGTTTGTAACTCTAGGGTGGTCGCGAGAAATTGTGGAAGTCTAGGAATCTGTGAAACACTGTTGTAATCCTCTCATTGTACGTCGTTCATGGTTTTTTCCCGGTTTCGGTTTTTCCACATTAATTCTTTGTGTTGAATCTTTATTTATTTTTCGCCCTTATTATTGTTTGTCTGCTAACAACGCTATGAGAATCCTAACATGAATTTCCTTCAGTGGGCTTCTTTGTTGTCGATGCACTCTTCGCTTTGCCTTCATTGTGAGTCTTTTCAAACCTTATAGCTCTTTGATATATGTCTTGATACTTGCTGAATGTCTACGATGCCAACCCCATGCGTATTTTAAAGCTTAGACCATCTTCGAAGCATCCACCTTCCTTTGCTCTATATCCACCATATGCGTACCAAAGCGACTAGGTTCAATAAACTTGGCACCATACTCCATCACTGACATTTCACCTTGCTCTAGATTACCAAATTCTAACTCCTTAGCCAATTGTATATCTCTAGGATAGTATTGTTCAATCATCTTCTCCTTCAATTTCTCCCAAGTGAGTGGGTTTGCTTTCTCTTCCTTTGGGCTTGTCTTAACCAAGTCCCACCAATTATATGCTTCTCCAACAAACAAGTGTGTAGCCAAACCCACTTTATACTCCTCAGGACACATCATAGTCAGAAGGATTTCTCT
The DNA here is from genome assembly GCA_029582165.1 of Portulaca oleracea. Lineage (NCBI taxonomy): Eukaryota > Viridiplantae > Streptophyta > Magnoliopsida > Caryophyllales > Portulacaceae > Portulaca > Portulaca oleracea. The sequence continues at coordinate 27,891,414 of CM055868.1, read as the reverse complement.
CATCCATTCATCCAACTCCGAAGGATTTGCGGTTCCCCTAAACTTTGATGGTTGCAACTTAAGAAATTTGTTAAGCATGGTAATTCCTATCATAGGGTCAGCTTGCTTGTTTGCGCATCAGGACCACCTCCTCCTCCCTTAGTAGACATCTTTAAGACTCGACTAAGGGTAGGTTAACACATCGAAAGTTAGACCAAATCAACTTCAAGTAATCCACATAATAAGTAGGAAGCACATCAACATTTACACATCACATATGTCCACATCATTACACATAATCAAGCACATATGCATGTAAATCCTATCGTCGTAAGATTATTGCCCTGATACCATTTATGTAACGCCCCAACCTAGAGTGCTAGATACGTCACTACCATGGGGTCCTTCTTGGACACCCACAAGGCTACCTAAACTCCAAACCATAACTATTCCCAAATATCTTAGAGTAGCGGAAGCTTTTCCCCATTACAAAATTCAAACTATGGTCGAAGGAGTCAATCTAAAACATACGTTTCCATACATGCTTACATTCATCAAAGTTTACACACAAAATACAACCATATTATACTTAACAACATTTTCAATATCAAACATATACTTCAAGTCTCCTTCCTAGCCATAACTCCAAAAGACCTCAAGAGCTAGTTGTTTAGGTACTTTCCTGCCTTTCCGCTTTCAAAACCTGAAAAAAAAAAAAGGCGAGGTCATGAGCTCCCCGATCCCAACGAATAATCCTTATCTCCCCCGTTGTTACACTTTATACATTAACAGGTTAGAACATAGGCACATTATCATATACATATCATTACTTTCTAAAATACAACAAACATAGGGAAGTAACAAAAGAACATATATACCAAAGAATCACCTTAAGCTCATATAACTCAATCAGTCATTTGCTAAAAGATTCAAAACATACACATACGAAATATCACAAGGGTTATACGACGAGCAACCAGACTAACTCAGCCATACACGTCCCATACCATGTACGATTTAGGAGCTCTAGCTCTCACTAAAGTCCCCAAACAACTCTACTAGTAGTTTATTCACTAAACTATCCATGGTTGACCCATACCAACCATGTCCCTTGGGCTCGCTGTCCTCACTCGAGTCCAAAAGGAATGAAAGCCTACTAAGATAGACTAATAACTCGAACATAACTATAACTCATACATACATATCACATAATTTTTATAAACTATCACATTCTTATCAGTTATCAATGTCACATCACATTTCTTAATCAAAGTTTTACATAATCACAATCTTCAAGTTTCGGAAAGCTTAACATAAATCACAACGTACCAAAATTTTCTCAATCAATTAAAGTAATTTGTTGTAGGGGAACTCAACTTATAACTCACTCTATGGAATAACACCTATACATCACAAGGGTCAAAAACACATCTTGGTGGATCGGGTAATGCCCACTCACGGTATCTACCAGGGACCCATCGTTCTAGAACGCAGATATCCTCAATTCACAAACTATGGAGTCACAATCACATCCTAACCGATCGGGCAAATCCCACTCTAGTTACCGACTAGGGACTCACATAATTACAAAATAAACAGGCCGAAAATCATATCCTGGTGGACCGGGCAGTGCCCACTCAAGGTACCTACCAGGCGACCCGAAACAAAGACACTACTACTATAGCCATAGTTCTAGAGCAACACATAAGTAATAGCCCAAAGCAAGACACAAATCTCATTCCCCAAACTTAGTTTAATTACACCATTATCAAGAACAATCTCAAGTTATTCCTTCTCTTGAAGGTAAGTAAATTATAATAGTCAATAAGATAAACATCCACCAAGACATATGAGTAAATTTTTCATCGTAATACTTGACATTCCTACTAATTTCAAGGCATGATACATATTATGTTCACAATTGATGAATCCACTTAGCACACAAACATGCCCACTTTACCCAAATTAAGCATATATATTCAAAACTCCATAACTCTTAAAATAAACATCCTGAATTCTAGAAATTTTAAACACACATAGTTACCATCTAAAACATACAGTAAAATTTAGAGACATGAAATCCAAATACATAATTCACGAAAAATCACACAATTTCATCAAATTTGAACTGAAAAATAGGGCAGTTTCACTCTAAAATTCATATCTCACATAATACAGCTCCAATTTTACAAAATTTACCACAAATTGCCTGATAGCATGTCTAACCTACAGTAAAAATTTCGTTCAATTTGGATGTGCCAATAATTAACGAAAAAAATCAAACAGTAGCTTAGTTGCTGTTCATACGATTTTTTTTAACAATATTCATCCATAATTTTTGTTCTTCAAACCCTAAAAATCAAGAATTAATAACTACTTAATGCATGCAAACTCAGATTCACCTCATATCCAACAAATTTCATTCAACCCATATAATCAAGCAATCTATAACATGCAATTTAGGGGTGGGTTTCTAAGTGGTCAAATTAAAGTTTTCTACTCTTTTAAGCCTTAAAAATAACTCAAATTCATGAATTCAATCTTTAATTTCAACTTGAACAGAAAAACTAATCTCCCCTACAATTTTTAATCAAAGAGACACAAGAATTGCTCACCTTATTTGAAGAAAGGAAATCCTAGTCTTCTTCTTCTTCTTCTTCTTCTTCTTCTTCTTCTTCTTCTTCTTCTTCTTCTTCTTCTCTCTCTACCCCTCTCTTTCTCTCTCTAAAATGTGTGAGTGTGTGTTTTAACGTGTAAACTCAACATCCCTCCCTTGATTATTTTTTTCATTTCCTTTTCCTATTCATTTTCCTTTTATTCTTACTTATTCACTCTTTTTTCTCCAATATTTAATTACCAACAAAGAACTAGTTAATACTACAAGAAACTAACGCAATGAGAAATAACACATCAATATGTCACACATATACAGTTTAAACACTTAAATAAATCACAGTGTCAAAGTTTGTCAGTTACAAGAAAAAGGCGGGGTGTTACATCCTTCCCCCCTTAAAATAAGTTTCGTCCTCAAAACTTTACTTACTTTACTCCTTAAGCGAACCACCTAAATTCTTCTCCGATGGCTTCATTAGATAAACCCTCCCTGTGGAACTTTTGCCTCAATCATAATCTACCTTCTTGTTATGCGATTGAGGCATGCTTCCTTCTTCAACCAATGGTCTCTTTGACCCTCCAAGGGCTCTCTTGTTGGGCTTAGGTCAGTCAGCCGCTAACAACTCGAGAACTCAACTTTCACAGTTGTGTGAGGCTCATCTATGAAAGTTTAGTTCTCGGGTTCTAACTCTAGGGAGGTTGTGAGAGATTGTGGATCAAGGTTTGGGAATCTCTGAAACACTATTGTAATCCTATGATATTGCATCGTTCGTTGTTTTTTCCCCGGTTTGAGTTTTTCAACGTTAATCCCTTGTGTTGATTCTTTATTTATTTTTCGCACTTATTACTGTTTGTCTGCTAACAACTCCCTGAGAATCCTAACAACTGGTATTAGAGCTTTCGTTGGAGCGTGGTTGATCTGCAGACTGAGAAGCAATGGCGAGCACAATTGTGGAGATTCCGGAGTTCGATGGGAAAGACTACGTATGGTGGTGGATACGCATTGAGGATGTGCTCCGCCAGAAAAGGTTGCATCATGCGATGGGTGAAAAGCTAGAAAAGATGGAACAGAAGCATTGGGAAGAGCTTGATGTTCAGACATTCAGTACTGTCACGCTGACGCTAGCTTGAAACGTGGCTTTCAACGTCAAAGATCAGAAAATGACGAAAGATCTTCTCGAGGCCTTGCAAAACACATATGAGAAACCTTCGGCGGTGAACAAGGTATATGTGTTACGTCGTTTGTTTGAATTTAAGATGCATAAGTCTGGTGATATGCATGATAGTATAAATGTGTTGAATATGGCACTATCAAAGTTAACCTTTATGGGATTTGATTTTGACGATGAGATGAATACTAATATACTATTGGCTACCCTACCTAAGTCTTGGGAAAATTTTTTGACTTTTGTAACCTCTTCAATTTAGAAGGAGGAGAAACTGAAGTTTGGGGAAATTAGAGACTCTGACCTGAATTAAAGTATTCATAGGAAAGACTTCGATGTGTCTTAGTCTTCGAGGAATGCTTTGACTGTGGGCGCTACTAGCGTCTATGGGCGCTACTAGCGCCTGATGGCTGCAGCGTATTGTTTTGATGGGTCGTGAATGGCCCACGATTATGTTTTCCTTGTGGCGGCTATTTTCTTGGTGGTAACCTAGGGTTTTCCTTCTGTACCTTCTAGTATATACTAGGGTCATGTTCTCCTTATAATGTATCGCAATTGAGAGTATTTTATCTTATACCACAAGAGATTGACCTATAATCTCTGTATCCTTGAGGGAGTTGTGTGAGGCTCATCTGTGAGTGTTGATGTCTCAGTTTGTAACTCTAGGGAGGTCGCGAGAAATTGTGGAGGTCTAGGAATCTGTGAAACACTGTTGTAATCCTCTCATTGTGCATCGTTCATGGTTTTTTCCCGGTTTCGGTTTTCCACATTAATTCCTTGTGTTGAATCTTTATTTATTTTTCGCCCTTATTATTGTTTGTCTGCTAACAACGCTCTGAGAATCCTAACATGAATTTCCTCCAGTGGGCTTCTTTGTTGTCGATGCAATCTTAGCTTTGCCTTCATTGTGAATCTTTTCAAACCTTATAGTTCTTTGACATATGTCTTGATACTTAGTGAATGTCTGCGATGCCAACCTCATGCGTATTTTAAAGCTTAGACCATCTTCGAAGCATCCACCTTCCTTTGCTCTGTATCTACCATATGCGTACCAAAGCGACTAGGTTCAATAAACTTGGCACCATACTCCATCACTAACATTTCACCTTGCTCTAGATCACCAAATTCTAACTCCTTAGCCAATTGTATATCTCTAGGATAGTATTATTCATTCATCTACTCCTTCAATTTCTCCCAAGTGAGTGGGCTTGCTTTCTCTTCCTTTGGACTTGTCTTAACCAAGTCCCACCAATTATATGTTTCTCCAACAAACAAGTGTGTAGCCAAACCCACTTTATACTCCTCAGGACACATCATAGTCAGAAGGATTTCTCTCATCCATTCATCCAACTCCGAAGGATTTGCGGTTCCCCTAAACTTTGATGGTTGCAACTTAAGAAATTTGTTAAGCATGGTAATTCCTATCATAGGGTCAGCTTGCTTATTTGCGCATCAGGACCACCTCCTCCTCCCTTAGCAGACATCTTTAAGACTCGACTAAGGGTAGGTTAACACATCGAAAGTTAGACCAAATCAACTTCAAGTAATCCACATAACAAGTAGGAAGCATATCAACATTTACACAACACATATGTCCACATCATTATACATAATCAAGCACATGCGCATGTAAATCCTATGGTCGCAAGATTATTGCTCTGATACCATTTATGTAACGCCCCAACCTAGAGTGCCAGACACGTCACTACCGTGGGGTCCTTCTTGGACACCCACAAGGCTACCTAAACTCCAAACCATAACTATTCCCAAATATCTTAGAGTAGCGGAAGCTTTTCCCCATTACAAAATTCAAACTATGGTCGAAGGAGTCAATCTATAACATACGTTTCCATACATGCTTACATTCATCAAAGTTTACACACAAAATACAACCATATTATACTTAACAACATTTTCAATATCAAACATATACTTCAAGTCTTCTTCCTAGCCATAACTCCAAAAGACCTCAAGAGCTAGTCGTTCAGGTACTTTCCTGCCTTTCCGCTTTCAAAACCTAAAAAAAAAAAAAAAAAAGGTGAGGTCATGAGCTCCCCAAGCCCAACGAATAATTCTTATCTCCCTCGTTGTTACACTTTATACATTAACAGGTTAGCACATAAGCACATTATCATATACATATCATCACTTTCTAAACTGCAACATAGGGAAGTAACAAAAGAACATATACCAAAGAATCACCTTAAGCTCATATAACTCAATCAGTCATTTGCTAAAAGATTCAAAACATACACATACGAAATATCACAAGGGTTATACGACGAGCAACCAGACTAACTCAGCCATACACGTCCCATACCATGTACGATTTAGGAGCTCTAGCTCTCACTAAAGTCCCCAAACAACTCTACTAGTAGTTTATTCACTAAACTATCCATGGTTGACCCATACCAACCATGTCCCTTGGGCTCGCTGTCCTCACTCGAGTCCAAAAGGAATGAAAGCCTACTAAGATAGACTAATAACTCGAACATAACTATAACTCATACATACATATCACATAATTTTTATAAACTATCACATTCTTATTAGTTATCAATGTCACATCACATTTCTTAATCAAAGTTTTACATAATCACAATCTTCAAGTTTCGGAAAGCTTAACATATATCACAACGTACGACAATTTTCTCAATCAATTAAAGTAACTTGTTGTAGGGGAACTCAACTTATAACTCACTCTATGGCATAACACTTATACATCACAAGGGTCACAAACACATCTTGGTGGATCGGGTAATGCCCACTCAAGGTATCTACCAGGGACCCATCGTTGTAGAACGCAGATATCCTCAATTCACAAACTATGGAGTCACAATCACATCCTAGCGGATCGGGTAAATCCAACTCTACTTACCGACTAGGGACTCACATAATTCTAAAATAAACAGGCCGAAAATCACATCCTAGTGGACCGGGCAGTGCCCACTCAAGGTACCTACCAGGCGACCCGACACAAAGACACTACTACTATGGCCATTGTTCTAGAACAACACATAAGTAATAGCCCAAAGCAAGACACAAATCTCATTCCCCAAACTTAGTTTAATTACACTATTAACAAGAACAATCTCAAGTTATTCCTTCTCTTGAAGGTAAGTAAATAATAATAGTGAATAAGATAAACATCCAGTAAGGCATATGAGTAAAATTTTCATCGTAATACTTGACATACCTACTAATTTCAAGGTATAATACATATTATGTTCACAATTGATAACTCCACTTAGCATACAAACATGCCCACTTTACCCAAATTAAGCATATATATTCAAAACTCCATAACTCTTAAAATAAACATCCTAAATTCTTCAAATCTTAAACACACATAGTATATACCATCTAGAATATAAAGAAATTTAGAGACATGAAATCCAAATACATAATTCACGAAAAATCACTCAATTTCATCAAATTTGAATGAAAAACAGGGCACTTTCACTTCAACACTCATATCTCACATAATACAACTCGAATTTCACGAAATTTACCACAAGCTGCCTAATAGCATGTCTAACTGTTCGGTTGTAACTTTTGTGGTTTTATGAGTTAAGGTTGTCGGTCCACGGGGATGGGTGTTTAGGCTTGATTTGGGTAGTCGGTTTGTGTTTGGGTTTTCTCAATGTGGGAAGCGATAAATTATGTAAATAAAGTAATTAAATCTAACCTAGGTATGAATCAAGAAAGCAATTAAAAGCATGAAATCAAATAAGCATGAAATTAAGAAAGCACTTAAAAGCTTGAATGAAGAACTAGCATGAACAATGAAATTGGGCAATAATTTATACCTTTGATGAACAAACTTCAATAAACCTTCAATCTACACTTGAATTTCCCCTAAACAAACAAGAAATTGTTGTGTGGATTACCAAGGATCCCCCAATTTCTCACTAGTAAGTATAATTGGAATTCCTTGACCCTCCTCCCCACTAAAAGTGGATTTGATATCGCTAACCCCAGAAAGCTTTGATATCAACATCAACAATGGAGATTAGAGAGAGAGAGAAGAGAGAGAAAGCTTGTAAAACTTCAATTGAAACTTGCTTGAGTTGAGAAAGCTTGAGAAAGTTTGAATTCAAATGCTAGAAAACAAAGAAAACTTGAAGAATCAAAGAAAACTTGAAGCACAATTAAAGAAAGCAATTGAAGAAAGTAATTAAATCTAATCTAATCCTACTCCTAAACTACCTAGGCTACCTCCTAAATAAGCTAAATACAAGTGGGTATTTATAGAAGAAGGAAAAATACAACCCGAAACCCTAGAAATAAATCACAGCATGCGCAGGGGTTTCCGCAGCTTAGACCAGCTCGGGCGAGTCACAGATGGCGCGGTCGAGCCCAGCTTCTGCCCAGTTTCGTCAATTGTTGCTGCTGAGCGTAGGTAGCAGGCGTTACCCAACTGGTCGCGGGCGCGACAGGAACAAGACTCGGGCGAGTCAAGGAAGGCACGGGCGAGTCGGGCTACTGTCCACCGTCATCCCTCGCCTGTGTACGCTGGTAGCGGGCGTTACTTAGAGATGTAGCGAGCGCGACCGAACGATGGCTCGGGCGAGTGACTGACGGCGCGAGCGAGTAGGGCTACTGTCCGCCGCTTCTTTTCCTTCCAGCGAGGTGTCGCGGGTGCGAAGGCAGGGGTCGCAGGCACGACCTCCTGTGGTTCCTGCTGCTGCTGTTTTTGGCACGACATAAATGAATATGAGATTCCGGGTCAGGTTCGCCTCGAGTCTCGGCTCGGGTTGACTTGGTTTGGCTCGGGAAATAGCTCGGAATTCCCTAAAAACCCTCAATTAAGCTCAAACTTCTTCTAACTCCTTATTTTGCTACAAATCATTATATCTAATATATAAAGAGGGGTTAAAACAGGAAAATATACCTTATAAAAGAGAAGAAATTCGGCTCGAAATGAGACCGAACACCACTCCAACACAAGCGTTTGCTCACCCCGAGCAAACTAAAAACAAAGAAAAGGACTAAAAAGAAAAACTAAAAACCCTAACTCACTTCGCAGGAATCGCGGATGCATTTAGCACATGCATCAAGCCCTTTAAACCCCCCGGTAGCCGGGTGGACGAGGTAGGTATCGTGAGGGTTTATAGCAACTATACCCACAAAAGCCACGAGAAAAGAAAAAGGGGAAAGAAAAAGAAGTGAAAACCGAAAAACGAAACAAAACAAAAGCAAAGAAAATATTCCCGTCCCCAATCATGCACCTAGTTCCCCAACCAGCCTCAACAATCAATTGGAAGAAGCAAGTATAAACAAATTAAGACACGAAGGTTGGAAAACTACCAATCTTTGAGATTTTGAACCAAAACACTTCCTGATGAGCAAAACACCTCGTGCATATGTGCAAGTGGGCTCTAGTCGGTCTTTCCTATCCTAAACCAGACAATCAAAGTTGTTCTCATGCTCAAGCTCGGGATTATCTATCCTACTTCATTCTTGGTTTTTCTTTCAACCTCTCTTTTCTTTCTTTTTCTTACTTCGCTCTTTTCTATCTTTTTCTTTCTTTTTCTGCTTTTTCTTGCTCTTTCTTACCATTCTTTTGCTCAACTCTTTTTCTCTTTTTTTTACTTCGCTCTTTTCTGTCTTTTTCAAAACCTACGCTCCTTTCTTTCTTTTTCAAAACCTACGCTCTTTTATTTCCACTCAATCTGTTCTGTGTCTTTTAGAGGGTCGGTGTCGGGTTTTGCGGGATTTAAGTACCGACCCTCGCAAAGGGTTTACCCTCCCTACTGGGTTTCTCCATACGTGAGTCATTGCACTTAAGGGCATAGGGTGCCGATCCACCCAAACCAACCCATGACGGTAGGCCCGACAGTAATTAATTAATTCATTAATTAAGAGCTTAAGCAATTGAACAACTTAAACCGTCTAACTTAGGTAAGAATTCACAGTCAAAGCGTGTAAGATTTGAGGATTCCGCTTTCCCATTCCATGTAGAGGTCTAATAGAGATAAGTCATGGCAAAAATCCTTCCTAGGGCCTATCATTATTCATACCGGCCGCTTCTAACTGATTGAATCAGCCAATTAGACAACTATCTACACAACTGTGAACGGAAACATCTTCAAAAAGAAAAACAACTTTTGGGTTTTTCACAACATTTCTCCCCTTCTTTTTCTTTTCACACACAAAACTTTTCAAATTTTTCAAATTTTAGGCAAAAACTACGAAAAACAAAAACAAAGACTCAAAAACTATGTGATCTACCCATGACAAATGGAAGTATCACCCCCCACTCCAACAAAAAACTTCACAATGTCCTGATTGTGAGAAGAAGGGTGTCACAAATAAGGTAAAAAACCTAAAAGCACATAAACAAACACATAACAAATAAAAAATGGTGGCAACCCGAGCCCACACGGCTCCAACAACAATACATATCCAACATTCACACTCAAGGGGTACGCCACCCAAAAGGAAAAATAAAGCATGCACATGGATCAAGTTATATTCACAATAAGAGAGGGCGGAAAGAAGTTACCTCAAGATCTTCAATTAAAAGCACTCAATCCACGATCCAAAGAACATCACACAATAGGTTAGGAATAAACAAGAAAAGCACACTATGTATGATGGTTTACATGCAAGATCAAAAAGAAAAACCACTATACAAGACTTTAAGGACTAAAGAATTAAGAAACTAAAATATTGACAAAACGACTCTTTTTTTTTCTTTTCTAAGACTCGAAAGCAGGAATGCATACTACCCTCCCACTCCAATACAAAGAGGTTGTCGTGTCCATAAAATGGAAAAGCAGAAGCAGGTAAGCAAGCACCCCAAAAGAAAAAGACACACAAAAAGAAAACAAAAGAAGAAAAGAAAACTAACTTACTAACTTTATTTACAAGAAAAGGGAACGATATTACCTAGTTGGGTACTGAGCATACTCAAACAATGAAATGTCAGAACAATCAAACTATCCATGGAGCCTCAGCCACTCCATCTCACCTCAAGACGTCGGGCACCAAGTCAGAACCATTCAACGCGTGTAGTAACAAGTCATGCATCCGTGAATGCATCTCAGCATGGTGAACATAGGAGCACATTTTCAAAATTACATCAACAAACATTAGTACTCTTAACAATTTATCAAACGCCTTAGAAAAGTCATAGAAAAGACGGACCACAGGAATGCAAAAGACTTTCCTAGGCACTTCAAAATGAGACATGACAAATGGATCCTCCCATTGACTCGTAAATGGAGATTGAGTATACAAATCAACGGAAGGGGGCAATACAGCACATTCTTGAACATGCTCATGCAAGGACTTGGATGCAAACAACGACTCATAATGCATATCACCATCAAAAATATCATTGTCACAAACCAAGTTCAAACACTCAGGATCAATCCCCAAAGACTCAAGCTCATCATCACAAGATTCAACATCAGTGGATGCACACATGAAAGGGTAGTTAATGCCTCACTAATGCAATGATCCTCAATGAAAGTGAATAAGTCAGTATCTAGCACACATTCAATCACATCGTAATCTATTTCACTCTCAACAAGATCATGTTCAAATTCATCATAAGCAACATGGCATTCATCAAACTCAACCTTTTCTTCACACAAAAGCATGGACAATGGTGTGGACAATGGTTCATCATCAAGCATGTATTCATCAAGTTCTTCATCATCACACATAGAATCATCTTGTTCCTCATGCTCACTAGGTGGAGCTAGAGCTAAGGAATCGCTAATCCTCCATACAAAACTATGTCCATTACAGTAGTCATCATCATAATCATAATCATAATCATACACAGAAGAATCATCATGCATTTCAGGACTCAAAGAGGATGAATGACCTACTTCAACATTCGAATTAACCATTTGTGAAGGAGTTTCTACCCTATGATTCAACTCAGGGTACAATGCACGCATGCACTCATTCATTTTCGCACATAATTTTTCTGCTTCCGCACTCAAGGTAGTTTCAATTTTTTCTTTCAAACAAGAACCAGAACTATGGCACGGTGAATCACAAAATAAGCACAATGGATGAGACTCAACATCAGCACGTTGGGAAAGATCATAGCAGTTTTCCACATAATCCCCACCATAAGATTGATCATCAACATACATGGGATATTCACATGATTGTTCAGGCAAAGTCTCACAAAAAATTTCCATATACTCCCCACCACTAGATCATAAGGATTTTGGGGGTATTCTTGATATGGTATGGCAAAAGTTTCGGAGGGTGGTGCATAGTAAGGTTGGATACTAGGAATAACATTTTTGTGCTCAAATTCATAAGAGTCCCTAGACAACCATTCAATAAATTTCCAAGCAACATCTTCACCTAAATTAGAAAACCCATAAAAATTGAAGAGATTACGAGTTTCATAAATTATCCTCATAAACAATTCCCAACATATCCAACGTATCATAAAAGATATGAAACAATTCACATTGAGCACGATAATCATGTAATCTAGCAAAATATTTCTAAAATGCTTCATGCTCAAATTGGGGGAATCGGGGACTTGCCATAACTCTCTTTTTCTATTTTTTTTTCTTTTTTTCAGTTTTTTTCGATATTTAATTTTTTTTCACTACATTTTCTTGCTAGAATCTAGAAAGCGATAAACTATTTACAAACAAACCAATAGCCTAACCTACCAAATAACGTCATCCCCAGCAACGGCGCCATTGTTCAGTTGTAATTTTTGTGGTTTTATGAGTTAAAGTTGTCGGTCCACGGGGATGGGTGTTTAGGCAGGTAGCTGGGTAGGTGAGTATGGATTGGGCTGGGTAATGAGAAATGGGCCGAGAGAATTAGAATTGAAGAGGGATTTGGGCTAGCTTAGTTAGGATTTAGAAAATGGGATTTAGGCTTAGAAAGAATTAGGTTTAGGTTCTTATTTCTTATATTTATATTTTTTATTCATATTAATAATAATAATAATAACTATAAATAATAAACTAACATAAAATCTAATAAAAATGCAAAATGAATAAATACATAACTAAAACTACTAAAATAATTATAAAAGACAAGCAAAAATACCCTATAAAAGAGAAGAAATTCGGCTCGGAACGAGACCGAACATTAACCTACTGTAAAAATTTCGTTCAATTTGGATGTGCTAATAATTAACCAAAAAATCAAACTGTAGCACAGTTACTGTTCATACAAATTTTTCTAACAATATTCATCCATAATATTTGTTCTCCAAACCCTAAAAATCAAGAATCAATCACTATCTAGTGCATGCAAACTCATATTCACATCATATCCAACAACTTTCATTCAACCCATATAATCAAGCAATCTAAAACATGTGATTTAGGGGTGGATTTCTATGTGTTCAAATTAAAGTACTCTACTCTTTTAAACCCTAAAAACAACTTAAATTCGTGAATTCTAGCTTTAATTTCAACTTGAAAAGAAAAATTAGTCTCCCCCTACAAATTTTTAATCAAAGAGAAACAAGAATTGTTCACCTTAATTGAAGAATGGAAACCCTAATGTTTTCTTCTTCTTCCTCTTCTTTTTGTTCTTCTTCTCTCTCCACCCCTCTCTTTCTCTCTCTAAAATGTGTGAGTGTGTGTTTTAACATGTAAACTCAACCCCCCCCCCCTCCCCTGATTGTATTTTTCTTTTCCTTTTCCTATTCCTTTTCCTTTTATTCTTTCTTATTCACTCTTTTTTTCCAACATCTAATTACTAACAAAGAACTAGTTAATACTACAAGAAACTAACACAATGAAAAATAACACATCAATATGTCACACATATATAATTTAAACTATTAAATAAATCACACTGTCAAAGTTAGTTAGTTAAAAGAAAAAGGCAGGGTGTTACAATTAGCGTCCAATAACTCTCCAATTCGATGTTGAGAGATTATCTATCACCTCTCGGCATCAAAAAAATCGACATCTAATGGAGAGGCATGGTAGGAAGTGTTAAACAATTCAATGAATCATCTGAAACCACCCAACCTAACCTAAGCACGGTTTTTGTAGTTTTAGGAGTGATCGGTATTCGGTTATCAAGTGTGAGGATTGCATGGATAAACTAGCATCAATTTTCGTCTCTCGAATCGTAAATTGATCCATACTTCCCAAACCCCCTCTTCACTCTCGCATATGACGACATTTGATAGTTTTCGAATGCAGTCCAAACTAACCGGTTCCAAAATCCCTCTTGCCAGAGTTAGGATTATGAACTAATTACTCGTACCTCTATCTCCAACTCAATGTTTGGGGAAGGATTTATAACCCCTTGGCACCAAAATCTTCCACATTGAGTGGAAATAGAGGAAGGGAACTCTTAATTACCTTATTAATCATACTAGTCCTACTAATCCAAGCCTAAGTCCCCATTAGGGGCCCTAATTAACCCCCTAACCTTAGAAGAACTAGCAACACATACTCACAACTACCACTACTTCAACAATACATTCAATGCTCAACATGATTCTGGCAAAACAATGGAGAATTTTCATAACAACAATAATCAAACTAATTAAAATCATAGACAAGGTAATAACAAGTAAGTAAAGTAACTGAAAGCTGAAACTAAAAGGGAAGAAAAAGAGCTTACTGAAATTGATTCTTAAAGATACTCCAAAGGCAAAGGAAACAAGAATGGTGAACTCAATTACAAAGATAAAACACTAATTCAATTCTCCCTACAACTCTAACCTAAAAGATAAAACCTAAAACTAAAGACAAAACCTAATAATGAATGTAGTTGTGGAAATAACGAATCTCTATATTTATGCAATGGAGGAAAGGGGTCACAACTCAGCCGTTTTGACCTCGAAAATAAGTCGTCGCAAACAGGGTGTCACGGTCGTGACGGGGTCTATCACAGCCATGAGGTATATTTTGTCTAAAATCCAGAATTCTTCTCTCTGATGTGTCACAGCCGTGAGGGCAGGTGTCACGGCCGTGAGGTGGAGTGTCATTTTTGTGACATACCTTCTGTTCAGGAGCTACTCACTATCTCTACTTGTCACAACTGTGAGGGTACCTGTCGAAATCGTGAGGCATCTCCTTTATTGGACCAAGATTTCCGCTTTGATGTGCCACGACCGTGAGGACCTATGTCACGGCCGTGATACCCTCTCTGTTCAGGGGGTCAAGGGACTCTATCTTAGCTGGTCTTAGGAGGCATTGGTCACGGCTGTGACATGATGGCTCACGGCCGTGAAGATCCTGATGGGTTCTCTTGAGTCATGTTGTGGCTAAGGCTTGGTCTTACACCTTCTCAGGCCGGGTTTTCTCCGGATTAACATTCAAGCCTCATCTATCCTTGAATTCTTCCCAGTTTTGCCTCTTTTTGCACACTTTTCCTCCATTTGCATATTATTGCCGAAGAAACCTAAAAGAGAATAAAAGCATCATAAAAATACTATAATTATTCATGGAACCGAAAAAAATGCCAAGGGAAAGAGATGCATTTAAGCTCAAAACCAAACCTAAACAAAGACAAAATCTCAACCATCATTAACCCCAATCAATAATTGCAAAGCAAAATGGCGAAAATCTCGTCTCCATTTATCTAAGAAGCCTCCAATTCAACTACATGCAGCTAATTTGATCGCTCCACAAACGTCACTACCTTTTTATTTTCTTTTCCCTGTCTTCTTGGGTTTAGGGTTTAAGATTAGGACTTGAGAAGATGATGATTCCAAATTTGGAGAGAAACAGGGAAGACAGAGCAAAAGTCAACGTATTTTGGGAGACTGCAATAAGGCTACAGATAAGGTTGCATAATAGAAGTAGGGGGAAATGGAGACACCCTGGGTTTGATTTGAAGAGGAGAATGAACATACAGACAACAATTGTTGACCTTAACAAAGTAAAACAAAGTAGAGAATAATTTCAGCTGCTTGACAAAAGCAAGAAAACACTCACCTAGATACACTAGCACACAAGTAGGGTCCGTAACAAATTAAGCAAGCAAGCTAGATTGGTAACAAAACTAACATAACACCAAGGACGGAGCCAGAAAATACTCATTGGGGGTGACATTTTAATTTATGGTAATATATACTTTTAAATAACTTATCACTTAATCTAATAACAATAGTAAATTAAAACTAATTTATTATGATACTAAACTTTTAACATAGAGATGGATAGAAGTAAAATCTTATAAAATTTTCTCTAATTATACTAAGTAAGATATTAATATTGTCAACGAAAGAAATTAAAGGGGAAAGAACAATATGATCGATAGTTAGAAAAATTTAATTTTAGAATACAATATTGTTTATAGTCTTAAGGCAATTAGAAAAGAGAATCTTGAAACTTTAAAATTTATATTTAAAAAAGATAAGATAGAAAAGGTAAACATTTCGTATGTGATCGTAAAATAATCAAGTAAATAAGTTGTAGTCTAATTAAGAAAAATAAAAGGTGGAGGCCTAACACCCCATCATGATTATCCAAGGTAATCCACTAAATAATCACTAAAGGAATGACTTGAAACACCACCAAAATTGATTGGATAAAGTTAACAAGATTCTTGGAGAAGTTGGGATAAACCCTACAATACCAAGCACTACATTCAAATCTCAAAAACTCCCAAACAATGCCAAGGGAGGGGGTATATATAGTATTGGGAAAAAAATAAACAAAACGCAGAAGCAGCGCGCGTGTCGCAGCTTGACTCGAGCATGACGGTGGGTGACTCGGGCGCGACGGTCTACTGGCTTGACATCTCCAAGACGCCATCATCAATCATCGTTGGCGCCCAGAAGGACGACTCGGGCGAGTCACAAGACGACTCGGGCGTGACGTTGTTCTGGGCAGCTTTTCCCTGCCGACTTCAAACATGCATAACTTCTTCATCCGGACTCTGTTTTAGGCCAATAAGATATCGATGGAAAGCTCTTGGTGTGTACTTTAAGCTCCCAAAGTTTGAGACCGATCATAGTTGTATTGAAGGAGTTATGACCCAAAGCGTGAAGGCGCATCCATTCCGACAACCTACGTTGACCCGTTTGCGCTTATTCTTGCCGAAGGACTTTGAACCCTTTTAAAGGCCCAAAGTAGGTCCCGATGAGGACCCGTAGCTCTGCTCTCATGGTCCGGAGTGCCATTTGAAGTGGATACCACACCCAACGATGACCCGAATATGCCTCCAAGGTCCTGGGTCCACCTTGAAATGGATCCCACCCCCGACCTTGAAGTCGTTTTGCTTGTTTTTCAGGGGAAGGGTGCGGGAAGACTTGGTGCCCATAAAAAGTGAGACTCGAGCCTCATCCCGATACATTCTATACTCCTCCTCTTAAAAAAGAGTTGCCCTCAACTTTTGGGAGTTAAAATCGAGGCCCTCTCCACAACTTGGCGCCGTAGAACTCCAAACATCCCGACCGCCATGAACAATCACACGTGACATCCAACAAGCTTTGAAACCCACTATATATCCATCATCCATAATAAAGGAGGTTGGAGGCTTGTTGTGTGGAGATAAAGGATTAAGGGAAGGAACGGGAATATTTTGTGGAGTTACGGAACGCTCAACCTCACTAAGCTTGCCACTCGGTAAAGACAAAGCTATGGATCGCTTGCCCTCACCAAGAGCACACTCATCCCGTGTTTAACTCGATAGGAGGTTCCTCAACTCACTTCCCACCCAAGGTTTAATTTGATGTGGGGCTAAGGAACTCAAATAATCACATTCAAACAAGTGACCTTCTTTCAACAAACACTCCCACAAATATTGCATACCAAATTTCCAATAACACCCAATCAAAAACACATTCTCGAATAACCAATGACGACAAAGTAACATGTATGACTCATTCAAAGAGTTCATGTCACCACGACCAACATTCAAACAATATCCATTGAGGGATGACACAGATAACGAGCCTATAAACATTGATCGAACTAGAATCATGGCTCCATCAAACCCAAACTCGTCACTAGACACCAAAGGAACACCAAGATTCTTAGCAATCCACTTCAAGCATAGAGAATCAACAAACTTCTACACCACATAATCATCATACAACTTATCACGCCAGCAAACATCATCAAACAACCAATATCTCCCAAAGATCATGCATGACTCACCCAAAGACTCTACATCATAATGCCCATCTTTCAAGCATGATTCAATAAATTTCAAAGGAGAGCCTTCAGTTACCTTATTCTTCCCATGGAGAAGAATTTGAGTGCCCACGGATGGAAGGGAATGGGAGTCAACGTCATGGTTGCTTAATTCCTTGATCGGTGGCAATGATAGAACCAAAGGAGCTACTTCCCGGGCTTCTTCAACAAGGGTAAGAGGAAGGGCAGGTCGACGTTAGCATCCTCCTCTTGGCTTGGAACTCTATAAAGCTCACTATGTACTTCAAGTAGCTCAAGAGGTTTCCCTTCAACGGCCTCAATGACAATAACCCCATTCATTGAACTTTTCTCTTTCTCAACCTTCTCAAATTCTCCTAGTGTGGAAGGAAAGTTTTGCTCGTCAACTTCCTTCTTCATGCCACGAGTTTGCTCCTCCACACCAAAAGATTCCTCACGTTTGCAAGTATTAGGCAAGAATTGTCGGTCCATCAATCGCTTTAGTCTCGTCCATGAAACGATTTCCGATCGACCGTCCATAGTCCTTTGCAATTTGACGCTCGCAAACCATAGAGATGCAAAACTAGTGAGCTTCGATCTAGAAATTTTGAAGGCTTATTCATCACTATACTCCTTAGTTGCAAAATTTCTCTACAAGGTTTGGACCCATTTATGATAGTCTTCCGGGCCGGTGTAGCCATTGAATTCCGGACTTTTGACTTTGATATCATGGAATTCATCCCGTGGAGGCTTCTCAACCACTTCCCGTCGATGATGGCGTCGAAACGAGCCTCTATCATTGTCATTCGAATCGTAGGAGAGAGGAGGACGGATAGGACTTCGTGCGAGTCTCCGACGTTCATCTCGGGGTGGAACTTGACACTTTGGGGCGAGGTTGTCCAACCACATCACAATGGCATTAAGGGTGCGATCAATGGTGGAGAACCGTTCGTCATGGGTGGCGAGTTGGCTCTCAATAGCCCGAAGTTGAGGGCTATCCTGATGGCTTGGTTCCTCTCATTCGGGGCGAGCTCCGTCGGCCATACCGGGAATAAAGGTGAAGGACGGATTGTGTTTGGGGTATTTTGTGGAGTTTGAGGGTTCTATTCTAGTTGGTAAGTGTTTGGCTAAGGGTTCTTTGTGTTTTTTTTCACTCAGACATTTCATCGAACACATTACGTGCACTATTTTCCAACTTCTTTTTAAAGCTCCAATTGACTTCAAATCCAACAAATACAAACACAATACAACATATTCCAACACATTTTGATAGCACAGGGGATAGGGACACCAATTTTTCAACCAAATCCAACAATAGAAATCACTACTTGCAAGAACAAAAACCAAAACTCAAGCTAGAACAAACCGTAGCTCTGATACCAAATGGAGCGTTACCGTACGCGTGGAGGGTGAAGATTAGCTTGAGTAGTTGAAGGATGATCGATATTCAACACGAACAAGGGCC
The DNA here is from genome assembly GCA_029582165.1 of Portulaca oleracea. NCBI lineage: Eukaryota > Viridiplantae > Streptophyta > Magnoliopsida > Caryophyllales > Portulacaceae > Portulaca > Portulaca oleracea. The sequence goes on along the minus strand of CM055868.1, from coordinate 27,872,122 downwards.
ATGAACACCCAAATGTTAGATATGACCTTGAGCAAGGAGAACCACAACTCTAGGCCTAACACCCCACCATGATTATCCAAGGTAATCCACTATATAATCACTAAAGGATTGACTTGAAACACAACCAAAATTGATTGGATAAAGTTAACAAGATTTTTGGGGAAGTTGGGATAAACCCTACAATACCAAGTATTACTTTCAAATCTCAAAAACTCCCAAACAATGCCAAGGGAGGGGGTATATATAGTATTGGGAAAAAAATAAACAAAACGTAGCAGCAGCGCGCGTATCGCAGGCCTGACTCGGGCGTGACGGTGGGTGACTCGGGCGCGACGGTCTATTAGCCCGAAAACTCCAACACGCCATTGTCAATCATCGTGGGCGCCCAGAAGGATTACTCGGGCGACTCACAAGACGACTCGGGCGTGACATTGTTTTGGGCAGCTTTTCCCTGCCGACTTCAAACGTGCATAACTTCTTCATCCGGACTCTGTTTTAGGCCAGTAAGATATCGATGGAAAGCTCTTGGTGTGTACTTTAAGCTCCAAAAATGTGAGACCCATCGGAGTTGTATTGAAGTAGTTATGACCCAAAGCGTGAAGGCGCGTCCATTCCGACAACCTACTTTGACCCGTTTGCGCTTATTCTTGCCAAAGGAGTTCGAACCCTTTTAAAGGCCCCAAGTAGGTCCCAATGAGGACTCGTAGCTCCTCTCCCATGGTCCGGGGTCCCATTTGAAGTGGATACCACAACCAACAATGACCCGAATATGCCTCCATGGTCCCGGGTCCACCTTGAAATGGATCCGACCCCCGACGACCTTGAAGTCGTTTTGCTTGTTTTTCAGGGGAAGGGTGCGGGAAAACTTGGTGCCCATAAAAAGTGAGACTCGAGCCTCATCCCGATACGTTCCAGTGTGTGTGCGTACGCTAAAACTAAATAACCTAAGGCAAATACATAGTTAGATAGTGAAATTGCGAACGTTAATTTAATTTGATTGTTCCTGACCTACTTCCAAATTTAAAAAAATTAATGTCAATTAAAAATATAATATAATTAATTATTATAATCAATGTGAGATTGAATATTTTATTTACATTTTCTTCAACATAGTTTAAAAACATATTGAAAGTACAACAAACTTTAAAATTCTAGAACAATTTTGTAACATAATTACGTTGTATTTTACAAAATTTAAAACACAAATAAATAGAATTATCATCATCCTTGTTGTATTTTTGAAATTAATCGTTATCATTAATGTTTTATATGAAAAATATTTTATTTACTATTTTTAATGGTTAATCATTATGAAATTAATCATTACGAAATTAGTATGATTTTCAACCATATAATTAAATTAATACTAAAAAATATTGTGTAACGGAAACATATTAGTAATGTCAGTAAAACTTTTTTTCAAAGATATTAATTGTTAAAATTAGACTAATGATTATTTTAGACCTAAATATGATTTTAGTTAATTTAATAAAAGTTATACCATGTAATACGTGAGTTATAAAAAATTAGTTAAATGCTTAAACCTCCTAGAATCTAAAATTAAATTCTGAAAACGTAAGTAATACTTAGGCTCCGTTCTTTTATGCGGTGCGGTGAAATTTGAAAATGTATGGTGAAATATGGTGGGTTGTGGTGAGTTGTAGTAGGTGAGGAAAGAGAATGTACAAAGTAGAAGATAAAAGTGAAGACAAAGAAAAGTAAGAAGATATTTTGATAATGATAGTGGTAAAGTGTTGTGAAATGTGGTAAAGTTTGGTAGAATATTGAGTAGTGGGGTGCGGTGCGGTGCCGCACCACAAATTACCACATAAAATAACCGGGTATTAAATAGTTATGCTTTAAAGATTGAAAAAGGCGAAATTGTTTTCTAAAAGAACCAGGGGCATTGCGTCAGCTGACTGGAAAGTCAACTATGATCATCCTCAACCATATAATAGCAAGGAACTAGGAAGTAGACAAAGAAAAAGGAAAAACTGGAAAGGTACTTGCACAAATTCCCTTACATGACCGTTGAACAATACTCTTAATTGTTCAGTGAGTGGGATAGGGTATGTCTTATCACTGTTGGAACACTCCATTACGTGACAAATTTCTTGAAGTGTACCACTGTGTATGTTATAATCACAAGCATAGGTGGTGGATGGTCATGTTGATGAATCAAATGGTAAAGGCATGAGCAAGAGAAAATCAAATATGTTGATCAAATCTAAATGACAACTTGTACTGTAGAACTGTTCGTGGACAAAAGGTGGTAAGAAGGTTAGGATGAATAGGCGTACGAACATGTTGCAAGAGGACAATCTGGATGATATTGAAGCTGAGATTGATCGAAGGGCTATGATTATTGGCAATGTTTTTGGCGCACGAGCCCTTGATGACCCAAGAAGTTGAATTCATTGATCTTGCATCATCTTTGCGATCTAATGGTTTCGTTTTGACTGTGGTGCACGCTAAAGTTCTTGTTGTGTTACTTTTGTTAGCAGTTTAGTTGTAACCAATTTCTTTTGATGGCGGTTATTTACTGTTTGTGTGAAACCCCGTCTTCCAAAAAAAGAAAAGAGGTTTTATTTGTTTATTTATTATTTATTTAGCCTCCTCCCAATTTTAGGCAGAGTCTAACTCTGAACACTAATTCTCCTACTTTTATATATATATATATATATATATATATATATATATATATATATATATATATATATATATATATATATATATATATATACCTACCTCCTTAGAAAATATTATAATGTCCACCGCCGTTCGCCAAGGAGATTTAGAGGGTTAAGGAAGGAAAAGTGAATTTATAAGGTGACTTAAAGACCTTAGGAACAGCCGAAGAAAGAGGATTAAAGATGGTAACTGATCCATTAGACGCATGAGAATTCACAAAATCACCATCACCAGCACCAGCCATCACACCACTCTGCTTGACCTTAGGAACCCAAATCCAATAATCCGAGCCCCCCTTAGGGCAAGGAACAGACTCTCACTTCTTGCAGAATTTTGCCCAATCTACTCGCAAAATTTTTGAGTTATTCTCGAATTAAATAGATAAGCACGAGGTTTATAATCTCGCACCTTGGGTATTTTTATAACGCATCTTGGGTATTTTTATAACGGTATAAGGATATTTTGTGGGGTAGTTATAATTGGTGTGAGAATGTATTAATTTTAAATCTCCGCAGAATTATAGGTGACCCAGTCTCATTGGAGTAAGTCATCTGTTGTTCAGGTAAGTGGTGTTACACTCCTTTAGTTCTTTTCGTGCCAAAAATGTTATATTGTAACCTCCCTTTTTTTGTAAGTTTATTTTTGTTAAATCGGGTTGGCATGCTATTGTTTAAGTTTATTATATTTAGTTATATTTATGTCCGAAATATTGTATCGACTCCGTATTGATTTATATGTTTTTAAAGTGGACTTTTCGTTGTCAATTTATAAGTTAAGTTGATATTTTGACGTATATTTAATATTGGAACCCTTGGTAGTAATTTTAATTAGTTTTTGCAAGTATATTGTTATTAATTAGTTGTTTCCGTAATTTTACCTACTGATTTATGTGTTTACAAAGTACTCCCTTTGATGTTAATGTTATAAATTGTATTTATATTTTATCTTTATATACGAAGTGATGTTTTGTGACGCTTTAACTAAATTATTTGTAAAGTAACCGTTACATAATAATTTTGGTATTTGAATTATTTTTGAACCTTCCGTTGTATTAGTGACTTTATGCTTCTAATTTATTTGTTATTCTAAATTACTTGACTGGGTACTGTTTGTACGTTTTGATTCTCAAGTTACTGGTTTTGTTTTTGGGCTATGTCTTCTACCTTAGCCAGTTAAGGTATGCGCTTGACCTGTCGATCGACTTGTATGAGCGTTTTTGTGTGTTCCGATATGTGTATGTGTTATGTTAGGCCCAATTCTTTGTTGCCCCACCACTGGGTCAATAGTGGTACATTATTGCCCCGCCACTGGGTCAATAGTGGCTTATTGTTGCCCTTGTCACTAAGTCAATAGTGACCTTAGCCCTGACCATTGTGATTTTGATTGTTATGTTTTGTTATACACTGTGTTACTTGGACGAAAATTGTTTGATCAATATTATGGTCTATTTTGGGAGTTTTGAGTTGAGTAAAATATTTGCAAAACCCAGCCACATTTTGTTATATATTTATTTGTGAACTCTGACCCAGCCTATATGTTACCCGCATGCCTAACCCAGCTAAGGGGGTGTTATGCTACTTACTGGGCTTTCGAGCTCATCCTTTCATCTTCCTATTTTTTTCAGGTTTGATTCTTGACTTCTTGGGACTATTTGAGTTACCTTTGATATTGGAGTAGCGCAAGGAACCGTAGAGGGCTAGGATTTTGAGTAGTACATGTGTCTCATATTCTTTCTATTCAATGGCTCATTAATTCTGTAGGCCTTGTTGCGATTTGTCATAGCTTCCGCTGTATAGTTAAGTATCTTTCTTAGTTGATTGTTCAATCAAGTATTAAATGCAAAGTTAAGTCTATTTTTGTATCTTGGGTTTGGTTTTGTCTTTTGAGCCTTGCATACTTGTGGACCTTGTCTTACAAGTGTGCGGCGTCTGTCATCCCCTTGGTTCGGAGCGTGACAGTTTGTTTGCAGGTTGTTGTATTTTAGGAACCTTTTAGCCCTTTGGCTATTAATAATGGAAAAAAAGGTGGTGGATGGTCATTGAAAATAGGATAACGGATGGGCAAAACCTTAGGAACTACTCCCATAGTTATTAATTATGGTCGGGATACATGCAGTTAGCTTTTTCTAAAGTTTGATACACCCTTTCAATTCCTCCGTGCAAGGGAGCCTTTATGTGAAGATGAAGTTGGTTTAACGGTGGAAGTGGGTACCTCACTCAACTTGAATCTCGTCGCTTGTAGAGTAATGTTAGGAGATTTTAATCAAACCCTCTCACTTTCTGTAATAATGTACTCGAGTTTGACCCTTAGAATGTTAAGGCATTTTTTCGAAGAGCTACAGCCTTGGTGAAACTAGATCACATGGAAGAAGCCATTAAAAATCTAAAACGGACAATGGAGTTAGACCCAAAAAACAAAGAAGTGTATAAGGAGCTTCAAAAGTTCAAGAAGGATTTGCATAAAAAGTCATCAAAAACAAGTATAAAGGTTGAGAAAAACACTAAGGTGGGAGGGAAAAGTAATGCGGAAGACAAGGAGGGGTATTTCTTCAACAATAGTGGTGAGAGTGGCAAAGAAGAGGAGGGGTATTTCTTCAACAATAGTGGTGAGAGTGGCAAAGAAGAGAGTGTTGGCTACCCAAGAAGCTTGATCAAGGAATCCATTACCAAGGGGGTTCTTGACCCTATGGAAGTGGACGAGGATGCCAAACTTAATGACCAAGAGAGAGAAGACAAGATGGATGTAGGTTCAAGTAAGAGAATAGGAGAGCAGAGAGGAAAATCATGTAACAGAATGGGTAGTTGTCAAACAAACCACTTAGGGACCTACAGGTCATACTAAGTCACGCAACTGCCTTATAGTTGTGATTCAATAATTAAACCATGCCAAGCAGAGGATATGGCTAGTTGTAGCTCTACGAAATCTCCGGCAGACGACCTTTCTTCAGAACGTGCCATAAAAAAAAGTCAAGTCAAGGCTCAAGTTATTTCAACGACAAGATGGTTAAATCTTTTCATTGAACATTGAAGCATATGAAGGAATGCTCAAGGGAAATCACATTGAAGTTTTTTACCCTCTCAGTTTGACTTATATGAAAGTCAAAGTAAAAGCAAAGTTGAAAATGCCACAATCCCACAATATTGCCAAGCTCAGTGTAGTTGAACATCTAGACAATGTGGAGAAAGAAAGTGCCATGGAGGAAAGTAGGACTATCATATCACTTCCTGAAGTTTCAAAGTTTGAAATAGGTTGCAACATTGCTTCGATGTCGAACAAGATTCCCACAAGCATCGCCTTTTAACAAGAGTTGTCAAAAGTGGCAGGCTCTCCTTTCAGGTAAGACTAACCATTGGTGCAGGAAAGAGGGTGGGATTGTCCATAACCGTGACAACCTTGGGAATGGATCTACCCACTCGTACTTGCAAGAGGGCAAAAAGACCTTCAAGTCGGAGACGTTTTGGACGGGGTACACACACTTTCATAGGCAGGACGTGAGAAGTAGAAAGAGGAATACTGTTTTGAAGACAATTGTTGAGCACCATCTCCATACCAGCAAGTCGATTAGAAGTTAGCAAGTCTAGCATGTACGAGTCTTATTATGTTAATTTGTCTTCTATGTTTCTTAGCTTTAAGAAGCAACAAACAATCAAATGCTATGGAATACATGCTCTGGCCATGGGAGCCAAGAGACAAGACCTTTTGTAGCAATGTAGTTTATCACTATACTCTCTGCCTATGCTACCGAAAAAAATTTATTGGTTGTTTAATATATTTGATTTTGTAAACTATAAAATAAATAGTGTTAGATTATCAGAAAAACGTACTTTTACATGAATCTAGTGATGTTAATTTTATAAATATATTGTGATAGTTTAAAAATATACATTGAAAATCATAAAAAGTCAACATAATACCCTCTCAACTCCATATTATTTGTTTTTTAATTCATTGTCACAGTCTCGGATGTTACTCTTTAATTAATGATTTGCCATACAATATTTTATTAATAGTTACAATCAGGGGCGGATATACACTTAGTTTAGGGGTGTCCACGGACACCCCTAACCAAAGAAAAATTTGTGATTCTTTGATGTTATTCGGAAGAAATTTTTTTAATTGGAGCAAGTGGACACCGTAAAAAAAATCTCCAAAAATAAAAGGGTGTCCAATTTAGCAACAAACCAAAAATCCTAAAAAATATTACTCCCTCAGTTCCAAATAAATTTTCCGCGTTGACTAATTATGTCAAAAATTTTAAATTTTGATCGTTAATATATCAAATTATATGTTGAGTTATTACAAGACTACCACTATTAGATTTGTAATGAAAATTATTTTTACCTGAATACAATATTATTAGTCTTGCTAAGATAAAACCTGAAATTAACGGTCAAAGTGTTGCATCGAAGACTGTGAAAAAATAAACTGGACAAATTGATTAGGACGGAGGGAGTACCAAATTAGCTTTTTATGAACAAAAAATGTAAGTCAATGAATTGGGTAATTGGGTATCAACATAAGTTTAAGATATAAATATTTAGTTAATGTGAAATTTCAATTTATTTGGTGAACGTATTTATATGATGATGTGAAATTTTGTTAATTAAGCTTGTGAATATGTTATTTTATTTTTATTTTTATTTTTATTTTTATTATTATTTATTTAAATTTTATTATTTTATTTTTCAAAAAAACATTTATAATAATAACAAATATATTGGACACCCCTAAGTTAATGATCTAGATCCGCCACTAGTTACAATATTATACTTTTTTGATAATATTTTTTATTACATATTCACTAATAATAATTTTATACAACAAGTAATTGTGAATATTGAAAATTTACGGTCAAATTTTTAAAGTTACACATATAATCTCTGGATAGGACAAATGCTATGGAACTGAGATAGTATAAAGAATGGGGGGGGGTATAAGACAAGATGGGACTATGCGAGAGGTGCCCATAATTTCTTTTAGTTTCGGTGTAAGTAAACAAATTAGGACATATATATAAGCCTAACATTAATCAATGTTTACTAAATCAGAGAATCAAAACTAAGGATGAAGTTTCCATTGAATGACCTTAACCAAAACCCTTTGTTCCTATAAACCTAGTGTACTTGAAATGAACCATAACCAAACCTACCTTTGATTTGGCAACTTCACTATTGGTCAATGTGTCTTCATTCTAGGAATAGGAGTAGCATAGTGCTTGACGTGATGGACTTTGTGCCTAACATGGAAATGACATATTATTGAAGGATTAAGTGTATTAACATTTATACCATTAGCTTTTTCCTTAGCGAGCATTTGATAGGAACCCATGGATAGTTTTCCATGGAAAAAATTTCCCTTAGCCCCCTTAAGGAAAAATTTCCCTTGGAAAATGGAGAAAGTGATGAGCTTCCCGTGAAATTTTTCCCAAGGTCAACTCACACCCAAACATAGAAAAATAAGTCAACCTGGAAAAATTAATCATTTCCCGGAGTTATTGACCAACCAAACACACCCTAGTTATGATATGATTTCAAACATAATTATGCTACTTGATGATTTATAGTTAGCAATTTTATTGAAAGATTAAGTGGCTGGTGTATATCTCATGTTTCATATGGACATATGTTACAATTTTAGTATCAATGTTATAATTTCAAATCGATGCATAATTGCATATAAAATATGTTAAAAAAATAAAACCCAAAAATTAATCAAATCATCCCCTCCAAAATGCAGACTTTAATCTTCTCTCTGTAATATATATTTTTTTTAAAAAAAGGCTATTAGAAACTGATAGTTATAATTAAAGAAAAAAAATTGACAGTGGTCTCTCTAAATGAAGGTACAAATTGTATAATTTTGTTATCAAGAAATTTAATGAAAATTAATTAATTTAAAATTTTCATAATGATTTTCTAACTTTAATCATATTATTGTATTACATGTTGTAAATTTTAAGATATTCCATTCATTCTGTTTTATATTACTTTTTAATCAATATTTTCCATTAACTTTTTTGTGATAAGTATTAAGGATATTTAAAGATAGCATGGGAAATCCAACAGCAACTGCAATCACTAAGATGTTTTCCTTGAGTGTCTATTGTTATTGTTATTGATGGTGGTGTTGGTGATTTAAAAGTCACGTAACATGAAATGGAGATTTTATAAATAAACTTCCGATATATTTGTTAACTTCTTTTATTAATACTCCTATCCAATTGCCTTTATTTACCCTGAGAAGGAAATGAGTGGTAAAAAAATAGGTCCTTTTGGCAATCTGCTGTTCATTATTAGTTTTAGCTGATTGAATTTGTTGTCAGTTGTTTTACTTAGTTGTTAGATTTGTTGTCTAATTTGTAGGAAAGTGTTTAGTCACCACTAAAAATGCGTGTGTTAGCAACCATTTTTTCCAACCAATTTAAAATAGTTGGAAACCATTTTAATAATCATTTTATATTTTTCTAATTTTCCAACTATAATTTTAGGTGCGAAAAATGGTTGGAAATTCCAACCACTTTCGCCAAAATGGTGGGAAATTTTTCCTACTATTTGAAAATGGTTGAAAAAATAGTTGGTAGGAAAAATACACCAACCGTTTTTCCAACTGTTTTCAAGCATTAGGAAAAATGTTGGTAGGAAAAATTTCCCACCAATTTGGCGAAAGTGGCTGGAATTTCCAACCATTTTTCGCACCTAAAATTAGAAAAATAGTTGGAAAAGTTTTTTTAAAAAAATGAAATAGTTACTAAAATGGTTGGTTTTTCCAACCATTTTAAATTGCTTGCAAAAATGGTTAGTAAATTACACATTTTTAGTAGTGAGTAAAATTATTTGTTTGTGAAATGGTGAGTATGTGAAGTTTTATTTATGTTCATACTAATATAATTGTTTTCATTATATTTTATATGTGTTTCAAAATGAATTACAAATTTACAATTAAGAAAAAAAGGTTAAGTATAAATTTCTGATGTTTAATATTCCACAGTACTTACATTATTACTCAATACAAACTCTATTTTTTTAATAATTATTAAATTTATTACATAAAATACTATTCATTACATGACTCAAAGCTAATAAAAATGGACAATTTTTTAGCTTTACATAAATATTAAATTGATCATTAGCTTTTCTACAATTTAATTTATTTTCGTAAAAATGAAGTTATTGCAACGGATTACACTTAACATCATTATCAAATCACTAGATACATATAACAACCATCAAAACATGATTTTTATCAAAATAACCATCAAATAATAATTTCAACATATATTATACACAAAAAAGTTATTAAAATCCTTAAGAAAATATTATTGAAATCGTTTAGGGTGAGGATCGAAATATGTGGGTTTCAATGAGGGCATTTTAGGAAATTTATAATTGATTCTATTTAATTTTCTTAAAATCATGTAATATTAATGTGTATACATTAATGTGTGTATAATGGTATTGATGACTCTTCTTTACTTTTCTTTTTTTTTCCATATGCACTATTCTTTTTATTTTTTATGGTTGTTTTTTTTCTTTATTCTTTTAAGGAAAATTGGAATATAATAAACCAAACTTTATGTCCATTTTGATCTATCAAACCAAACTTAACTTTTTGTTAATGACAAACTGTACTTAACATGATATTTTTCTTAGTGAACCTCCACCAATTTCTAATTACCCGAAAAATGACAATAGCTGCTCGAGCCTTTCTTTCAACACATTGTTCATTTTAATTAGGTTCATTTCAATCAGCAAAAATGAACCTCCACCAACACATTGTTCATCTTATGACCCCTTGCTTAGGTTGTACCAAACTATGCAAAAAATCGCAGTTTGCATTTGTTTTGACTGAAGTTGCACTATTGTGCAAAATGAACAATAAGGTGATGATTGATGGGAATTTGTTACAGGTCTTAATCTTTGTTGTAAAAAGATTTGAACAACTGAAATTTTGGAAATTAAGTCTTAAGAGAAAGCTTTTAAATTTCTGTTTTTGGCCTATTCTGTTGAATAATCCTTATAATGGAGAATGGATTGAGAACAACTGCGTATTCCCTGAAAGAACAACCTTTATATATGCAGTTGCTTAATGAAAGTGCTTTATTGGAATGTGCAAGGGTTAAAAAATGACTGTAAATTAGCAGAAATTTGTTTTCTGAATGCTAATGTGCGACCACATATAATTTTTCTAAGTGAAACCCGGGCCAACGATCAAGTTGCTTTGGGATTACTAAAAAAGTTAAGATTCGAAAGTTCAATTCTGGGTCCTCGAAGTAATCTTGCTGGAGGGTTATGGGTTCTATGGAATAATGACAAAGTAGAAATTCATTTACTACAAAAGACTGACCGAGTAATCCATCTCTACGTGAAAGAAAAAGGTTCAGGACATGAATCTATCCTTTCAGGAATTTATGCACCGACCCAGACGAGCGAAAAAGATCGTTTCTGCGAAGCTCTAACCTTAGTTAATCAAGTTTTCCATTTTCCTTGATGTGTAATTGGAGATTGTAATGAAATTCTTAGTTAAGAGGATAAAATTGGAGGCCCCATCCCTCACCGAAACCGTTTCTTAAGACTATCTAATTTCACTCAGTATCTCCAAGCAGTAGCTTATGCCCCTATGGGTCATCTATTTACCTGGAAAAAGACAATTCACGGGCATAACATCTTTGAAAGATTGGATAGAGTCATATCTCGAAAAGATTGGAGAGATCTTTATCCAAATGCAAAAGTAACCCATGGACCCTTTACGTTTTCAGATCATTGTTATATCCTGCTGGATACAAATCCGGAAAAGAAAACCATAAAAAAATCGATCGTTCAGGTTTGGTCAACATTGGCCAAACTTTGATAAGGTTTCTAGCATTATTAGAAAAGGCTGGAATCTAAAGATTCATGGAATTGCCATGTTCCGCATTGTTAAAAAGCTCAAAAAGATTAAACACGACCTTAGGGAATGGGATTATTCCCATGCAATGAAGTTCAAGCAAAGATTAGACGCTAATTTGTCCAAAATTCAAACAGTAGAAGCTAAACTTCTTCAACACCCCGAGAGCTTCCACTTCAACGACTGGTTAACCGCCTCATCAGACAAAGAGAGAGAATGCTCCTCTTTAACCAAAATTTTTGGGGCAAACTTAATAGAAAGAAATGGTTAACAGAAGGTGAAAGAGGATCCTCCTTCTTCTTCAAATCAGTGACTTTTAGAAAAAGGAAAAGCCAAATTACAGGTCTAAAAGATCTGTCTGGAGTGTGGATCCGAGATGAAAATGAGATCCAAAACAACTTTATAGAGGAGTTTTCCGCTAGATTTAAGTCAAATGGCATAGCTGGTTCCTCACCTCTTCCGAATCTCCCAAAATTAACGCAATCTCATAGCGATCTTCTTATTGCATTTGTAACAGATGCAGAAATTAAAGATGCGATGTTTTAAATGGACCCTGGTAAATCTCCTGGACCTGATGGTTATGGGCCGGTATTTTATCAAAGATACTGGAACACAGTAGGTAAAGAAGTTTCCGAAGCAGTAAGAGATTTTTTTGCTAATGGAAAATTGCTAAAGGAAGTAAATCACACCTTCATAGCTCTCATTCCAAAGATAGAAGATCCAAGTACGTCTAACCATTTTAGGCCAATTAGTCTATGTAATGTTATATATAAGACTATCTCGAAAATTCTGGTGAATAGGCTTAGACCTCTTCTTGACAACCTTATAAGTCCTTTCCAAAGCGTCTTTGTCCCTAAAAGACAAATCCATGACAATATCCTTCTAGCCCACGAAATAATGCACAAGTTTCACCAATCTAAAGCCTCAAAACCTTGGATAGCGCTAAAGCTAGATATGGAGAAGGCGTATGATAGAGTTGAATGGACCTTCTTGAAAAGAGTTATGATTGACATGAATTTCCCATTAACCTGGATAAATTGGATAATGGAATGTATTTCCACAGTGTCCTATTCTATCTTGGTAAATGATCAGCCTTCGGGGCTTATTAAGCCAACAAGAGGTCTTAGACAAGGAGATCCTTTGTCCCCTTATCTATTTTTTTTGTGCATGGAAGTTCTTTCTCAGTTCTTGGTTGATCAAAGTAAAATTAAAAAGAATAGGATAGGTGTTAAAATCTCTCAAAAAGGGTTGACCATTCCCAGTTTATTTTTTGCGGATGATAGCTTACTTTTTTGCAAAGGTTCAGATTCGGGTTGTAAAAACCTTAAAGATACACTTGACAGATTTTGTGCCCTTTCTGGCCAATTGGTTAACTTTCACAAATCTTCCTTAATTTGCTCAAGAGGAGCTTCTCGAAGGCTTGTTGGTAAGGCAAAACGATTCTTTAATATTCCTATTAAGGAATCCCTTGGTAAGTACTTAGGCTGCCCTTCTATAGATGGTAGAAGGAAAAAGGAAATTTTTCCCCCTTCTGGAACGAGTATCTTATAAACTCTCAAATTGGAAAGCAAACTCTCTTTCAAGAGCTGGAAGAGCAGTCCTGATTAAGTCTAACCTGGAAGCTACCCCGGCTCATCTAATGTAATGCTTTCTTTTGCCGAAAGCCACTTGTGAAAGCCTTGATAGAATCCATAGGAATTTCTTTTGGAAAGCCTCTACAGAAAAAGGAATTTCTATGATTTCGTGGGACAAAGTCTGTAGACCAAAGGACCAAGGAGGTTTAGGATTGCGAAAGACACATGCAGTAAACTTAGCCTTCCAATGTAAATTAGTGTGGAAGATCATGCATGAAAATAATAATCTTTGGGCATCGCAAATAAGAACCAAAAATATAATTATCATGGGAAAGGTCTCTTCATGAACCCCAAGCAGTCAGATTCTTGGGTCTGGAAAAATTTGTACAAAGCCTTTAAATTTTGCAAAAAGGGTTTTAGGTGGAAAGTCGGAAACAGGAAAAAAATAGATCTTTGGAATGATAGCTGGTGCCATCATCTTCCGCTAGTAGACTTGATTAGCCATCCCCCTAACCAGGCGCATCAGTTAGTTAAAGTGGAAGAATTTATTCTTCACAATGGCTGGAATCGGGAGAAGCTTGACAGCATTCTCTCGAGGGATCTAGTCAACCTGGTAGTCCAAACTCCTATTTCTCTTTTTAATAAGGAAGATGAGTTATGTTGGGGGCTGACTGGTAGTGGAAACTTTAGTACAAAATCAGCAACCTGGCTCTTCATGAGACGACTAACACCTAGAAATGGGAAGGTCGTTGGATTTGGAAGATGGATATCCAACCAAAACTGAAAGAATTTCTTTGGCGAGTTTATCTAAATGGACTTCCTCTAAGAGGAAATCTATTTAAAAGAGGGGTTGCGGATGATCCTTGGTGTCCTATTTGTCTGACTGGTATAGAAACGGATAATCACTTCTTGAGTCAGTGCTTTTTTGTAAAGAAGGTGTGGGATTTGGCCAAAACCCATAGTTGGCTGGCCGCTGTTGTTGCGTGGTCGTCTGATAACGCAGGTTCCACTTTTCTCAACACTCTTAGAAACTCTCTCCCTCCAAATGAATTTCTAAGAGCCTTCCACCTTATTTGGAGCATCTGGAAGGAGCGCAACGATTGTACTTTCAATAAATCCTTATTCAACACTAAAAGGGTCATCATCCGAGCAAAAAAGAATTTTGCAGAATGGCGATCTAGAAGAAGATTCTCGTATCAAGAATATACTCCGGCATGGCCTACCAAGAAGAAGATGATAAAAAGTAATCCAATTTGTTGGGAATCCCCAAACCCTGGTTGGTTCAAACTCAATTTTGATGGGTCTCAAACAAACCAGGGGGCAGCAATTGGGTTCGTTGTCCGCGACTTTTGTGGGAGTGTCCATTCAACTGGAGCAGGACAAGTTCATTCACAATCTATCCTAGTGACCGAAGCACTAGCTTTACGAAAGGGATTGCAACATGCTATTCAAGCAGGCTTATCAAAAGTTGAAATTGAAGGAGACAGCCTAGTCCTAATCCAAGCTATTGTTGGATCAATTCAGATTCCGTGGCAAATTGATATGATTGTTAGAGAATCAAGTAACTCTTAACCACCCTCGAAGATTATAGCCTCAAACACATCTATCGTGAAGCAAATTCGGCAGCAGATTGGATGGCCAACTATGGTCATAGTTTTCCTTCTTTTTCTTTTTGGTTTTCCAACGACCCGTCTTCTTTCTCTTCTATTGTATTAGCTGATATCTCAGGTCGATGCCTTGACAGAAGGGTCCCCTGAGAAGGTTATTCTTTTAACCGTTTTTTACCTAGTGGAAAAAAAAATTTGCAAAAAAACATTCATGTCATTTTCCTGTAACCGGAAATTGGTGGAGGTTCACTAAGAAAAATATTGTGTTAAGTATAGTTTGTCATTAACAAAATGTTAAGTTTGGTTTGTTAGATCAAAATGGACATAAAATTTAGTTTATTAGATTCCAATTTTCCTTCTTTTTGAACCTCAGAAATATTTTCAATAATACGTGTGATTTACTTGCGTCCCGTGCAACGCACGGGTCTAAGTACTAGTATATATATATATATATATATATATATATATATATATATATATTTCTGGGTACAAAGGGTGAGGATCGACATATGTGGATTTTAATGAGGGCATTTTGGGAAATATATAATTGTTTTTCTATTTAATTTTTTTTTAAAAAAATCATGTAATATTAATGTGTGTGCATTAATGTGTGTATGTTTGCATTGATGACTCTTCTTTCTTTTTTTCATATGCATTATTCTTTTTTTCTTTATTCTTTTAAATAAGAAAACTATTCTTTTTATTTTTCATTTTTGCTTTTTTTATTCTTTTACCTATAACATCGATAATGTTTTCAATTACGTATGGTTTACTTGCGTCCCGTGCAGTGCATGGGTATAAGTACTAGTATGATATAATTTTGGTGAAAACATGAGGAAAATCATATAATTTTAATTGCTAAATAGCTAAAAGTAATGTAAAGAGTTTTTGGAAAAGAGTGTTATGAGGGCAAACAGTTAGTTCAAAAGTTTTTTTTTTTTCCAGATCTGACAAACACACCCACACAAATAAACAACAACTAAACACAACAAAACCCACAAAAGAAAAAAAAAGGATCTAACTACACCTAAGACAGGCAGCAGAAGCTGCGAATAGCCTTCTTGGCTTCCTGGTGAGCTAGATGAACCATCATTCTTGGAACTTTGACAATCTTGCACGCCTCAAACTTTCGAATTTCGATCCTGCAGCTCCAAAGTAAAGCTCTGCATTCCACCGGTGCTTTCTTGTCATTTGCAAGCGCTTCAACCGCCTAAGCAGAGTCAGTCCAAACAAGCAGCTTCGTCCATCCCATATGGTGCCCCTCCTGGAGCGCCAGAAGAAATAGCCCAAATCTCGCTGAACAAAGCCGACTCACTCATTCCCTTAAGTGTCCCTTGGGTCACTCTGATGTTTTGCTTCAAAAATACCCATGTAGCCGCACACTTCCCCTTCTTTTGATTGAAGGCCCCATCCACCAAACACACGCCTTCCTCCACCGACCAAACCACCCCCCCCCCCAACCATAAGATATCTCTTTCTCCACTACCTCCCCATTCTGCTGGTGCGCCCTCCTACTCCCTCTCCTGCCCATGCTCCTCCACCATCCCACCTCCTTCCCCACGTGGTTCATTTGATCTTCCAGCCCTCTCGCAGTGACCTCCACGTTGTTGATGCACACCTTATTTCTGGCCTTCCAAATTGTCCACATAGTACTAAAGAAATTACCAATCAAGCTCCGTCTCTCCTCCTTCCATTTTGACAAATAATAAACCCACCCCCTCAGCCAATCCTCCCATCGAACATAGGGATTGGCCTCAGAGCAAATCCCAAGCGACGACCCCCTCCAGACGCGTTTAGCAATCAGACACTCTCTAAACAAATTCTTTACATTTTCCTGATCATGACCACACCAGCACTCCCCTTTCTCAACCAACTTTCGTTTTACTCTATTCATCCCAGTCGGGAGTGCGTCCACCACACTTGTCCATGCAAAGGTTCTAATTTTAGGTGGCACATCACAGTGCCACGACATCTTCCAAAAACGAGTTTCCTGCTCCGACGGGATCGTCCCCCACTCTCCTGCATCAAAAATTCAAAATACCCACTTTTAACAATGTACAAGGAGTTGTTCTTACCCGGCCACTGAATAGCATCCTGAATACCCTGTTGGGGCGGAAAGATCTTGGAAATTCGTTCAACAGTCTCCCTAGTGAACATTTGATGAAGACAACTCCAGCGCCACATACCCTTGCCATTCTGCTCCCAAGTTGCCAAATCTTGCACCTTCATCCCGGAAAGATTCGCCATATCAACCCCCTCCTTGCACTGAATCTCGCCACAAGGAACCCATCTACCATCCAAAATCTTAACCCTGCCCCCATTCCCAATGCTCCATCGGAATCTTGATTTCATACTCTTTACTACTCGATTCAAACCTTTCCACGTAGTGGACGCACTCGCCGGAGGGTTAGCATCCTCCTCTTGATCAATAGGAGAAGAGACCCCATACCTAGATTTCCACAACCGCGAGATCAATAATTCCTGGTTATCATACGTGTACTAGGCTTGTTTCAAAAGCAGCGCCTTGTTGTAAGCTCCCACATGGCGCACCCCTAACCCTCAGCACCCTTAGGTTTGAACACAGTTTGTTTGTTTTTCCAGTGGATAGACCTGCTCCCATCCCCTTTACTCCAAAGGAAACGAACAAGAATAGAGTTAATTTGCTCAACCACACTATTCGGAACCAAGTCAACGCTAAGAATGTGTTGGTCAAGCGCCACCAACACAGCGTTAATCAAAACCAATTTGCCATTAGCCAAAATAGAATACCGGCGGTAGGCACAATCTCCTTGATGTAATCCGGCGGTAGGCACAATCTCCTTGGATTGGATCCCATTGGCTAAAATAGAATACCTAACAATGGTCACACATCTCATCAGGAGCCGGACCCACTGCACCGGAAACCCCAGCTTATTGAGCACCACTTCCAGAAAGTCCCATCGAATTCTGTCATACGCCTTGCTCATGTCCACTTTTAACGTAGCGAACTGCTTACCCACACGTTTATTCGACATGTAGTGAAGCACTTCATGGACCGCCAAAATATTATCCTCCTTCAATCTCCTTGGGACAAACGCCACTTGACTCTCCGACACCAAGGAACCCATCACATCTCAACCTGCCAACAAGACACTTCGCAATAATGCGATATATAACATTGCACAGACTTATTGGCTGAAAATCTCCAACCCTTTGCGCCTCCGGTTTCTTCTTCAGTAGAAAAAGATTCGTATTATTAACTTCCCCCACGAATATACCATTATTGACCGCCTCCAACACCGTATCCACAATCTGATCGCTGATCAGATGCCAACAATTCTGGAAAAATTCCGGTGGAATCCCATCAGGCCCTGAGCTTTTCCCCGGCTTTAGAGACAGCACCACCTGTTCGACATCCCCTCTAGTGAAGGGCTGAAGAAGGTAATCGTAATCCTCTCTAGACAGAGATTTTTGGATAGCCCCAACAATCTGGTCCACCACCCTCTGTCTAACAAGGCCCATTTGTTGCACGGGCCTGAATAGCCCAGAGTACTCTCTATGAAATTCCTCAACAAACTCCTCTTCTCGAAAAGTCTCCAGCCCATTACTCAAGGTCAGACAATGTATTCGGTTATAGGCCTGCCTCTTCCTGTATCGTCTGAAGAAAAAAGAAATAGACTGGTCCCCCAGCCCGGCCCACTTAACTTTACTCTGAGAAACCCAAAATTCATGGACCGCCCTGATCATACCCTCAACATCTTCTCCTTCCTCCGGGTGCATGAACCAAAAGGAAAACTTTCAGTCTCCCACTTTTCGCACACTAACCAAGCTCCTAAGAACCCAGTTGGTATCAACGAGCCTTTGCAAAGCTCCTTCATCTAGGGGTGGAAGAAAAATCCGGAATCGGCACACCGGACCGGAAACCGGATAAAAAAGACCGGAAACGGGCAACACCGAACCGACTTAAAATTCCGGTGCACCGCACCGAAAAACCGGATGCTAAACAGGGCGGTTCCAGTTTGGGATATTCAAACTGACGGGGAACCGGCACCGAACCGTTAATATAAATAAATATATATATATAAATTTTGGTTAAAAAAAAATTCTACTTAATACAAAAATAGTGTAAATTAACTTGTTAAAAAAAATAATAAAGAACATTAGGACATTGGGCTTATGGGCTAAGATAGTAAGAACTAAGAACCGGCACCGAACCTTTTCTTTTTTTTTTATTGAATAGACATTTTTTGATGTTGATAAAAATTAATACGGTTTCGGTTCACCGGTGAAACCGCACCGTTAAAGCCGGTGCACCGGTTTTTAAAAACCGGGTAATTCGGTTCCGGTTTAAAATATTAGCGCACCGTTTCGTCCTGTGCACCACTTCTACGCACCGAAACCGCACCGCACCGCACCGTTTCCACCCCTACCTTCATCCCATTCTTTCCCATCGGTAACGTACCCCATGAAAGATTATCTAGTCTGATCTCAACCCCCAAGGGAGGAGGGCTAAGATCGACTCGAGCCCCCATTCTCGGCCCCCCCTCAAAACGGATTGTGTTTCGTCCTCGCGAACCTCCCTCCATCTGTGTTTGACAATACTTCCTCCTTCTAGGTTGAAATTTTTGAGTACACCCTCTCTTACTCCCACTCCCTCGAAGATAATTCTGATGATGATGACAGCCCCTTGAGCTACCCTTCCTTTTATAGAAAAACGCCCCTGCACCAGACTGCCGTTGTGCCCTTTGAATTCCTCTCCTAAAGGGGGGCACGTATAAGGGCATATTTGTCTTTGCCCCCTTATGCATCAGCCCAGTTGAATTCCCCATCGCTCCCACCTACCAACATTAACCCCACAATCCCATCAAGCTCATAAATGGAAAACCCTTCAACACGCCTGCAGAAAATCTTCACTGTCAGTTCCTAATTACTCCACTAGCCGCCCCTACTACTTCCACAGAAGACTTTGAGTCTTCCACTATCTACTGTCACTTAAAACTGACGTCACTAAAACAAATCCAAAACCCCAGTATCCCCAACTGCCTTCCAAGGCCCTCGTTATCTTTAACTTGTAGCCCAGTTCAACCAGGCCCAACCCAAAACAGCTATCCCCACCCAGCCTCTCTCCAAGCCTACGTTCACTTAATTAACACCCAAACCTTCTACAGCCCAACCCTGAGACTTGGAGGCCCAACCAATTCAGGCCCGCCCACCAACACACTACACCCCCTTTCTCCTTCTTCTCGAAACTTCCGCCCTCGGATTCCTCTTAGGGTGCTCAAACAGCACACACGGTTGTACCACCCCGCTCCACCGCTAGCCCCCACGCTCAGCTACTTCCAGTACCCGATGCCCTAGCCACTCCAAGAATCACCCCAGCCTTAGTGATCCACTAGACTTATCATCGTCAGCAACTCATCGTCAACAAACCTAACACTTAACTTCCCAGCGGCTCACACACTTCCCAGCCCAAAATGCAGAATGCGCTAGCTCGACAAAACACCGAATAGACTGAGGAACTCCCGCCAGAGGGAAATTAGCCCTAGACTTCTAATGGTTGCAAGAGAAAAAGCCTCGAAAGTGAAAATTCTAGAGAGAAGTGAGAGCTTCTTTCTCTACCTATTTCCCTCGGTTGGGTCCATCAGTTAGTTCAAAAGTTATTTACCAAACACCCCGTTAATTATTTAGACTCGGTTAAAACAGTTAATAGCATCCAAAAACCTCCCTTTCCCAAAAAGCTACTCTATCAAACAATCATAGTAATCTTATATTTATTTATTTATTTTGAAGTAATCTCATATTTATTGTTATTAAACTAAATTTAGAACTAAAAAACATAGACACACCCAATGGAATTTATCTTAGTGATTCAACCAATGGGAATTATGACACTTGTCATCCCATAGATGAATTATTCACTTTGTATATGTTACTATGATGATAATGCTATAAAATGTTTGGTGTCAGATAATACTCCCTACGTTCCATATTAACTGTCGTCTTTGGAAATTGTGCAGACAAACTTCAAAAATTTTTGACTATAAATTTCTCAATATATACAATGAGTTGCTATATAAAATTACCATCATTAGATTCGTAATGAAAAATACTATCATAAAAATATAATATTGCAATTGTTAATAACATATTATGCAAGAAATTATCAATCAAAGAGTGATATTGGAGACCATGAAAGTCAAAACTATGACAATTAATATGGAATGGATGGAGTAGTATTTTAAGAAGAAAACAATTGAATAGATTTAATCATTTTATAAAAAGAAAATAGTTGAATGGATAATTTTCATAATTTTGATCAACTTTCCCCCATTTTTTACAATAATTCCATAATTTTGATAAACACGAATTATGTATGCGCAAACTGAACAATTATAAATGTAAAAATTAATATTTTTATTCTGAATATAAATTTATATATAACATGAATAATTAATTTAAATTCTAACTTAAGTGGATAAATCGATTATTTACTTATGAAAGAAGTACAATACATATCCAATTAAAGTAAGGGAGTATTTGGCAGAATCCCGAAAAAAATTTCACATGAAATTTTTAAGGGAAAAACTTTTCTAGGAAGAGTGTATTTTATAATATTTGGTTAAAGTTGTAAAGTTCCTTATAAAAATGTTTGAAATGTCCAAACTACTCATATTTGTAATTGTTTGGGTGATAGCAGTGAGCTACACTTTTCAATCGTGAACAATAGAGCCTTCAAGGAATACCAGGAAGCCAAGAGATCCCATTAAGATAACCTCTAAAACTTACACGAGCCTCAAGAACCTTTCTTATTAAGGTTGAGGTTCTGCAAAAACTCAGTTTAAGAAACTGAGTGTTGTGACTAGGGCCAAGCTGCTTCTTCATACCTGGTCCTAGGACAGTCAAACACTATATGTACAGGTCTTCAAAACTCCCCTAGGCCCTTTCCTTCCTATCTGCCTCAGAGTTGCGCAATGAGGGTGATGAAACCCCATGATACATGATCTGTATGATCCAACAGAACGCAGGATCTGCTTGCAATATGTGGGTTGGAAACCAAACTCTTAGGCTCACCCTGACTCATAGCTGAAGTAGATAGGAAATCTACATCACTTAAAAAGATTAATATATGTAAAAAAAGAAATTGGGTCAAAATATATAAAATAATTGGAAAAACATAAAATGGAGAAAAGGGTAAAATAGAATAATGGCTTGGATTTTGATTGTAGAGATTCAGTGCTGAACCCCCAACCTTGGTAGTGCTTCAGCTAATTACAAACAAGAGGTAATATTGAAGTATTTGAGATTGCTTTTCAACCAAAACAAAAACAAAAAAAAATTCTGACGTGGGCTGATGTATACTGGGGAAGCAGGGCAGTCCCGTGAAACCACCTAAAAAATTTATATTCACCTAAGCATAAGGTGTGACTTCCATGACAGGGCACTTGTACAGTTATACTTAAGCATGTCTTGGGGGCTGCAAACATCCTGTCAGTTACTCCACCTTATAGCTTCTCCACTTGGATTGGATACTTAGGTGGAATGTTTATTCTCTTTATGAGTCGTCAAGGTGTTGAGAAAATTGGATAAGATTATGTGAGAGCAAGTAAAAGACCTCGTTGAGAGAAATCAGGAATGACTAAGGATCGTCTTTATTCACATAATAATTGTAGTAGTGTGATTAGAGAATTACCAACTGCACCTGAAACCTCAAGGTTACAATACGGGGGGAAAAAGCTGTGGCAACATTCATTCTCAGGGTCCCTATTTACAGAAAGAATAACGAGGAAACGCAGAAATACAATCTAAGAGCATTATGTCCAATAAACAAGGCAAGCCATCCAATAGAAGCTATTCACTCTCTGACTCTGATCCCCCCCCCCCCCCCCCCTACAAATCACAATTCTATTTGGCTACAACTTTTCCAAGTCAAAAACCAAAACACAAGGCAGTGAATAAACAATACAGCTAACACAGGATAGAAGCAATCCCCATATGAGACACAACCGGGCGGGGTTTTCTTTCTAAACAAGCTTTTTCTACCCAAATGGGCGTCATATTTTTGACTCCCAGGGAATCGAATGTACAAAATAAATGGACCCACAGAATCAGAGATTGGGTTTCAACCCTCATGGGCATGGGCATCTTTTGCAGTGACATCAGGTCCGATTTCCCAGCTGCTGCTTCTTCTACCCCAACTAGCATGTCTAATATCTGAGCGGATAGGAGGAGTGTGATAATCTGAGCCCACAAGAGAACCCCCCTCAGAACTGTTCTGAAGCATGTTGCTTCCTTTGCTCCTTATATCCTCCTCAATATCTTCAATGTTATGCCGGTAAGATATCTTCAATAGATCTCCACCAAGGTCCAAGTCATCCTCCACCTTGATACGCTGCTCATCCCCACAATCATCCCCTGTTTCATTTTCCTGAGCACTGCGCTGAGCAGGAGGAGGATGAGGTGGCCCCCTTTGAACCTCTTCCTCAACAAATGCCCGGAAATTGTTTCTTGATGGTTTTATCTCTGTGCAGAATACTTCATGAAAATTATTCAAACACCCTCGATTGTACACATTAAGCCTGCTGTCTGTTCTGTACCGGAAGTTCTCATATGTCGTCTGATCAAATGAATCAACATTAGTGCAGTCACAAAGAAAAGCAGTCATATTAACACTTATAATCCTGTAGACACACTACAGTTCTCAGAGAGGTTTCTGAAAAATAGAGCGTGCATGTGAAACAAATCAGAAGCGCAGAAATCAGATGCAAGTATGCAACACAAGATAATTCCCCCTCCCTCTTTCCCCTTTACTCCATGATGTCTTTATTTATCAGATATCTGATGTTATGTAACTCTATTCATGCATGTCTAGATTTTATGTTTCCACTTCCATCACATCCCATTCTCTTCCCAAAAAAAAAAAAAAAAAAAAAAAAAGAAGGATGATTTTCTTACAAGCATGGCCGTCTAAAAGGATGATTTTATGTTTCCCCTTCCGTCACATCCCATTCACCGGTGAAACCAACCCATTTACCACACAGGTGGATGGGAATTTCTGCTCATACCATGTGGCTAAATTGCTCCCCTATATACAATTACTAGAATAAAGGATGATTTTCTTACAAGCAATCAGCTGCATCATGGCAGGTGGTTGAGCTCCTGCCTGAACTGTTGTGCAAGTAATGGCAGCCAGCTATGCTGCCATACCCATGTTTAACTGTTGAGAGTCTTAACACTGGTGCTGGTCAATTATGAACATTTTTGGCCTAAAATGGAATATCAAGTATCCATACCTCATGTTTGAATGCCCAGTGCTGGAGCTAGTATTTGGGGCAAAATGAAGAGTTCGTGTAATATAGTCTGCCAATAAGCTAGTGGTATGGTGATAAAGAGGTCTAACTATGGCTACGCACCTAAAGAGTAGTTCAGGACTATTTTTGCATTTCAAATCATTAAGCACTAGAGAGATGTGATGTACAAGACACATTACAGGACTAGAACATATTTTTAGCTTGCAGATGCAACCCCTCACAAGTTATGAATACTCATTTAAAAAATTTGCTATCCTGAATCAGGGAAGACTGAACACTGAACCAGAAGCAAAAAAAAAAAAAAAAAAAAAAAAAAAAATCCATTCTCTGAACAAGAATGCCAAAAAATAGTCTACATCATAGCTAAAAGCCTAAAGCTCCTCCCAACCTAAGCAAATTTCAGAGAAATATCTTCTACAAATCCAAGACCCTAAAGAACAATAATATCAGCAGCGAACCGTACTGTGGGTTTCTACACACGTTTATCACAGGACAAGGGCCAAACAGTGAATTCAAGTTTTACCACATATACTGGGCCACAAGTTTCATGTCACTCCACTGCTGTGAACACTACTGACAATAAATTTTTATGGAGAATCAAGAAACAATGAAGACGTCTTACAAAGACAGTTGGGTCTAGAAAAACTGTAGGATCAAATATAAGAGTTTTTACTGGCATAACCTGTAACCTCCAACTACACAAATCCAAGCACAGTTTAAAAAAAAATAACATAATCGAAGAGCCAGATTTCAGGCATTACACTGTGCCAGGGGGCTCAAGCTGGTATTCAAGGAAGAGTATGATATAAAAAGCAAGATGAAACCTAGGTTTCAGGCAGCCCATGGTTAGGAAATGGTAAAGAGTTCATGGCATCCCAGGTGATCATACTTGCATCATGGGGAAACTCACAAGAATATCGAAGGAAAATCTCCTGTCTGTAATGAATTTACTTGGGGATTGCAAGCCAAAATTTAGCATATGCTCGATGTCAACAGCAATATCAACTGGTGGATCTAAAGAAAGGAAAGTTTCAAAGGATCATCTAAAGAACATCTTTGCCCACAGTGTGGTGTGCCTCGAACTTTGTAGCGGTTATCAATATTTATCCAGTTTGCCTTAGAAAAATGGATTCTTTGGATTCGTCATTGCATTTCTTCCACTTCATTTGCAGTACTTGTCAATGGTTCTACTGCGTTTTTTTCTACGTCAAGGAGATCCTTTATCACCCCTCCTATTCCTGCTGTGATGGAGGTGCTCTCGAGGATGGTTGAGTCAGCTTCAAGAGCTGGACTCCTATCTGGCTTTTCTGTGAGTCATCCGAATTTGGCCAACTCGAGTGTGTCCACATCTTTTTCTTGATGACACAATTATTTTCTGTGGTAATGATTGTGAACAAATGATGAATCTCTGTTGTGTCCTCACTTGGTTCAAGGCTGTCTCGGGTTTGAGGATAAATTTGGCTAAAACCTCTAGTATGCTGGTGGGTCAAGTGGACAAATGCAGCTGCTAGCAGGAACTTTGAGTTGTGGCATCAACTCGTTGCCGTCCACATACCTTGGTCGTCGTCTTGGTGCAGGTTTCAAGAAGATGGATATTTGGCTCCGGTATTGAAAGGTTCAAGAAAAAACTATCCAGATGGAAATCTAAATAGCTTTAGAAAGGGGTTAGATTAACTCTCTTGTGAAAAGTGTTCTCTCAAGCATTCCAACTTACTTCATCTCTCTTTTCCCTTTCCCTTACTCAGTGGCTATTAAGTTGGAAGGAAGTCAAAGGAAATTTCTGTCGGGTTCTTTTGGGAGTGATTTCAAGTATTACTTGATGAGATAGAACATTGTGAAGCAACCTATTTCAATGGGGGGTCTTGGTGTTAGGGATTTAAGAGTGTGCAGTATGGCTCTTTTAGCCAAGTGGCTATGGAGATTTATGAATGAAAAGGAAAATCTATGGAGGAAGGTGGTTACGATCAAATATGGTGAAGCGGGCTCTAGTTGGGTACGTTTATCTTCGAAGCTCTTATGGTTGTAGTCTTTGGAAGTTCATCACTAAGGGTTGGGAGCATTTCTTCACTCATGTTTCTTTTGTGGTGGGTTATGGTTCGACCATTTCTTTTTGGCATGATCATTGGTGCAGTGAGGATTCTTTGAAAGATCCCTTCCCTAGTATTTATTGTCTTGCATTAGATAGAAATGCTTGCATAGCCGATCATAGGGAACATCTTCATAGGTCTCCTGTTTGGTCTCCTATTTCTGTGCATGACGGTCTTGCTAATGAAGATTCTATGGCTAACTTCTTTAAGATCCTTAATGAGGCTCCTTTAGAGTCTCTTCACAAGACATGGTGAGATGGAATTTGAGCAAGAACGGGATATTTTTTGTTAGTTCCTTTCAATTCAACGTTCTAAAGCCACTATCTTCTTCATTGCATTGTTTGGAGGATGGTCCTTTCCCTTCCACCATTATTGGGAAGTCTTTGGCCCCTTGAAGGTTGTTTTCTTTGTTTGGGAAGCACCGCATGGTAGCATCTCAAACTTGTCATAATTTACAAAAAAGTGGGAGGATTTTGGCAAATAGGTGCTTTATGTGCAAAGGGGGTCTTGAATCGCCGGATCATTATTTACTTCACTGTGACTTTGCTCGATCTCTGTGGGAGCTGGCTTTTGGTTGCCTTGGTGTTACTAGGGTTGTTTCCTATTCAAGTAGGAATCATATTCTTGCTTGGGAGGGTGTCTTTGGTAGGTAACCGAAGAAGATTGCCTTGGTGACACCACAAGCAATTTTTCGGAGTATTTGGAGAGAGAGGAACCAAAGGGTTTTTGAGAAAGTGGAAACTCCTCTTCAGCAATTGAAGGACAACTTCATTAAATCTCTCTACTTTGAGGTTAAGGGGAAGACTTGCTCTTCTTTGGATGTGATAGATTTGTGGATAGTCTTTATTTTGGTTGTACATAACTTTGTAGATGCTTATTGAGCATCTATTCTTTTGACCTTATGATTAATATATTTATTTTCCTATCAAAAAGAAATTATTTATCAAGTTTGCCATAAGAAGTCCTGACCTTATTATCTGTTCACCTTGTCTCCTAACCTTCTTCCATAAATCTCTAACCTCGTAAAGTAGCTCCTCAGAAATACAATTGTATATAATTTTTAAGGCTTGACTGGTAACATGGAGGTTGGGTCTAAGAAGCAGCTCAACTCTTATACTTTAGTTGGAAGACTGCAAAAACATACATACAAATATATTGGTCAAGCTGGTAAGTTTTTTTATTTCATGAGCTATCCGTGGCGAGTTTTCAATGTAACTAATCCCAAAATTGGTCAAGGCTTGGTTAGTTTAGTCTTGTGTTTTACTATTACGCTCTGCATCAAATACCTTTCAGCTTATCCTTAATATAATTCTCAAACCCAGAAACAAGCACAAATGAGCAAGAACTGCTGAGAAAATATTAAAAGTGAGGCTAAAAGACAATGGGATCAGCATGAGTAAGCAAATTTTTTACCCAGTTCTAACTGCTAAGACGACAACTGACCTGGTTTGTGCTGATAAGGTATAAATGGAAGCCAGTGAGTCCACCAACAAACCACAAAGATATGAAGCAATAAGCCATGAGTATTACTGCAGCAGGTGAATCTTTCATAGCCTTCCAAACACTATAGTGATTGTCACTCATCAGGACTTTCATATAGAAAGCTGAAAAGGCAAATACATAGATGCAAAGAAGAGTCGCCGAGGAGACAAAGAGAAAAAAGTAACGGTAGTTACGCTGCACAAAGAATAGGCACAGTGAAACTAAGACCTATAATAAAGCAATCAGCAGATCAAATTAAAACTGTTGGCTTAGTCAAATAAGTTACCAATCCAATGCACTGGCCCACCCAAGGGCAGTGATGATCAAAACGCTCCACACAATTGTTGCAAATGGAGCAATGAGAGCAACGCGGTGGTCGATACAGCATACATGTGTCACAATATTTCACCCTGACAGGCACTCCATTAACCATAACTTCTTTTGTTCGAGGAAACTGAAGTCCCGGTGTGCGTCTTCCAGTACTGTCAACTACAGAAGAGTCATAACGGAACTCTTCCTCTGGTGGGTGTGAATTTCGTGGCACAATCCCTGGGTCCCTTGTTGCAGTAAGTAATAGCAGCACCAAGACCTTATAGAATCAACCAAAAGCATCATGTAGACATAAGAATTTCAGAACTTAGAATAAGAAACATGGATAGACAGATAACCCGAAAACTTTCATGAGCTTAAAAATCAAAACTAACTTCAGAAGCACAATCCAACGTGCCTTCTCTCCAAACCAAAAAGAAAAGAAGAAAAGAAGATGATGGCCGGAGAGTATGAAAAATAGTAGAAATCCTAACTTTTAAAGCAATCTGTGCTTTGACTGTGGCCTAGACTCTGGACATAGACCTAGATGCCATTTCAGCAGTGGGCCAACACATAATATGCTGCGTGCGGTCAAAAATGCACTTTAACAATTCACATACAAAGATAAAATTGCAACTTATACAGACTACATGTTCAAGAAATGAATGATTGGTTATGAACTTTACACATAACACCAACTTAGAAAACCAATTAGGTTGACTGATGACAATAATCAAAATTCATATTCATAGTTCTCATTTAGCAGATCACAAAGAATAGGAGTTCAGTAATTGCATAACCACTGGGAATTGCTAACAATGACAACAAAGGCTCGGGCTCAGATATCTTACATATACAGTGAACACAATAGCTACCACCATGATGGCATATCCAGCATCATGCGATGCAAACTGATGAGCATGGCGAAGATGCCATGCCACAAATACACAGAATATAGCGGCTGGAACACTGATCAACAGTATGGTCAAAAATAGTGACTTAGCATCAGGCCCCAAAATTAATCTCCCACCAAAGAGGAACTTCTGCAAATGACAGGAAGATAATTAAGATCTAGCAACAATAGTGCTCAGAATCTAGTTATAACAAAATGAGAAAGCACAAAGATTCATATGCCTGCAGCAACACAAAACATGAAAAATATTCCTCGGAGGAAACACAAGGGGAAAACAACAAGAACAGTAATCAGACAGAAACTACACCAAAGAAATAACACGTGAAAGAAGCAACTGCATAACATAAGAAGCAAACACAAAGGAGAATATGGTTTCAAAATCCGTGTTCATTCACAATCGGTTGGAAATCAAGATTCTCGGTATGCTTGACGGTAGACTCTCTTGTAAATAGCCGGAAAAGTCATGAGGGTGCTGAAATAATCGTTGTTCTTGATGAATAGATAGGCAGGTATCCAAGGTGGCTGGACCTATGGGAGTTGCAGAAACCAAATAGTAGAAACAACGCTGTTCCTAGAAGCTTACAATCACCATGTATTGAGGAGGATCCTATGCTGGAAATCTCAATAACTACAAGTACTGTGCCTTACATACCATCCAACTTTTAACTTTTTATCAAAAATACCACCCATCTTACTTTCACTTAAATTTACAACCTTCGTTTTTATATTTCACAAATGCCGCTCAACCCCACCCACCCCCCCCCCCTGGTGGGGAAAAAACCTACTATTTTGGATAGAAAAGCCAACAGAAAAGAACATATAGAGTTGAATTTCCTCAACTTAACCCAGAAGGAGCTTCTTCTTGATTGTAAAAAATATGAAACTGCATTCTTCTTAAATCGAGAGGATTTTATAGTCAGGATAGATAAGCCTTAGTTTTACAGGATATGAGAACTCTATGCCTCCATGGTCTAGGTTGATGCAGCCATGGATGAAGGAGAAAGGATAGAAAGGGGAAAATCTCATTGTAATTCACTTTACTGGGAAAAAAAATTACATATTGTAGTATTAAGATGTGGAGTTGGAGAATTGGAGTGACAATTCTGAACATGAAAACAAAGTTGGTAGGTGTTTTTGATAAATGATAATAGTTGACAGCATTGTGATATACACAAGAACTTTTGGTAATGGAGGATATTTTGGTGGTGGCTTGAGGTGGGTTGGGGGTAGGAGAGGTAGTGTTAGAGGGGACTACACTTTAATTTACAAGTAAATAAAATGAAAGGCAGCCTGTTGTAGCCAGTGGTAAGAAGGTGTAGTGGCATATGCGAATAGGAAAACAAAGGTGAGTGGTAAATTTGAGTAAAAATTAAAGACGAACGGTAATTTCGATAAAAAAAAAATATTTTAAAAAATTGAAAGTTGGGTGGCATTGTCAGCTCAGAACTATAGCAGCCAGGTTAAGCACATCAAAACGGACTGGAAATAAGAACACCTCGGAGAATTTTCAGAAGGTTAAATAACTCAGTAAAGTAACATTGGCTCCACATACTAATCTTTTACAGGACTCAAGGGAAGAGAAGACAAGGTTGACATTCTAACAGTCTTTGACTCTTCTCCCAGGGACAGGGTATGGGTTTGAATAAGTAAGATCAACGTTCACTGCATATTCTGTAATCTGTACATTCTGCAAGTTACTGACCAATCAGTACCTTAGGGCTGGCCATACCAGGCGCTCCATGGCCCTTAGGACCTGGCTAGTTTCATAAGAGTTAAGACCCATACAATTTTAGAAATGGTCGGGCTTTTTATGGCCTTCCAGAAACCAGGTCAAAGAGGGGTCATTTACAGGCCAATTAAGACGCTTGTGCTGCTGTAACGGTGCTCCCTCTCCTCCCTTCCTAGAGTACAAAATTTAAGAAGGTAGGAACTTCTATTTTGGAAGAGGATATTTGTAGTTACTTCTTTTGTCTTTTCCTTATCTTTTTGCTATCGTTTAGTTATCTTTTTCTCATCCTTTAAGCCATAGTTTGCAAGCTCAGCTGATGTATTTTTGGCCAAGGATAGATATCAGAATGCAATCTAGCCAAGGATACACACATAGCTCAACCGAACAAAAGGAAAACAAGGGATAGAATAAGGGAATTAAGCTCGACACAGATACAACACAAGCTATTCTTCAAGGGCTGTCTCAACTGTATTGGTTACCTCAATTTCAGTTTCTTGTTCTTCAAGCATAGAAGAGCTACAAAGAACTCTCCTAACCACAAGCATTTCACCTTCATTTGGACCCTTCACTCAAGGAATAAAACCGCTTGATTAATAGCTCCTTCCCCTTCAGCAAAAGTATTGCTAGAAGCTGAATCTTCTTCATACGAATCTGCGTCAGAATCCTCAAGATTCTCACGCCTCAAATACATGTAGTGTTTGAGCTGATTGGAAAGATACTTCACTTGCCTCTTCAATTCAGCATTCTTCTTAAGAACTTGCTCGGTAATATGCTTAGGAATCTTGCTACTCAGCCATAATCAAGGGTTTTTTATGGGTTATGTGTTTAGATAACGGTTGTATTTCGGCTAGGGAAGCTTGCCATCAAGATGGTAAGCTAGCTCTGATACCAAAATGGATGTATTTTTGGCTAGAGAAGCTTGCCACCAAGATAGTAAGTTAGCTCTTACACCAAAAACGATGTATTGTTGGCTAAGGATAGATATCAGAGTGCAATCTAGCCAAGGATACACCACGTAGCTCAACCGAATAGAAGGAAAACTAGGGATAGAACAAGGAAATTAAGATCGATACAGATGCACCACGAGTTATTCCTCGGGGGCTACCTTTCTACTTTTATACCTTGATTTGGCTAATCAAGTGGTGTTAACTAGGAACTTGCAAATTGATCAAGTGGTGTTTCTGTATCTTGCTCTTACTTCCTTGGTGGTATTTCAGTATCCTTGGAAGAAAGCTTAGCCCTTGTGGTTTGTGATTGTGGTGCTTCTATATCAATCATAAATCACTTGTTATCCTATCTCATCATTAGTTTTTCTTTCCTCGATCTAAGTTCATAACTTGGATTACTGAAAATCAGCCCTCGTTACTTTGAGTCTTGCCTTGGTGTGTGTCTAGCTTGGTGTACTCTGATCTTGAACGAGCTACACATACATCATTTTTGGTATCGGAGCTGGCTTACAATCTTAGTGGCAAGCTTCTCTAGCCAAAAATAAATCATAAACTCCCTTGGTATGCCAAAGGGAAATATACTTACATATTATAGAGCTGAATAGAATTAAGTATTTGAGAATTTCACCAAAATAGGAATTGCTCGCCGACTGCCTGCGTCCTACATCAATTAGGCTTGTTCGTCACTTCCCAAAATCAAATTACTGAACTTCCCCAAATTAATTCATCGGATTTCCTCAAATCGAAGATATCAATATATCATCGAGCATCAACAAAGTCCTTTAGACTATCATTGCCTTCAAATGGAATCCATATAGGCTCATCCACCTTCAATTTATCTCTATCTAAGCTCCTCCAACCCGATGTTGCTACATTAAGCTTAGCTTCACTGAGCTACATTAGGTACTTGGTACTCTCTCTCGATTGAGTTTTTCCCCCTTTGATCACCCTCTCTCAATTGATTTTTGGCATCTGTGTTTTGGGTTTTTTTTTTACCTTATGCTTGATTTTTTGGAGATTTTGATACTTAATGACACAACTGTGCAAAAACCTCTCTTACTTTAGTCAGACAACCTAGCAAAAAGGTTGCTAATCAAGCAAAGTTGAGAAGTTTACTTGAATTTCCAATTACATGAACTCTTGAAAACGCTTAGGGTTGAGATTCTTAGTTATTTGTGTTTCTTTTCTCAATTCAAGTGCTAAATTTTTCCAGGGTCCCTATGAATTTGTTGTTCTACTTCATTGTCTGACGTCTACTTTTGGTGTTCGTTATTTGGTCTTTATCAAGGTTTGCAGTGACTGGGTACATTAGATTGGTTAATCACCGAGATCTAAGCCGAAGTTCTTCTAGGTCACCGCAACGGTTTTAGATGTCAACTCGGTTTTGGATGTACTTAAATTTCATGTCATCCATTTGCTAGAAGTTTCCGATCGAGCATTTTCAGGATATAACCACTTGCATCAAGAATAGGGCTTGCGGGCCTGCTTTCATGATGAATAAGGAAATCTTAAATTTTTCTATTAGAGCTTATTAATCATTAATTGAATTCCTCGCGTATGAGTTTTGATGTTGTGTTTGTATGTTCTATTAATATCTAACGTGAATAATGAAATGTAAATGCCGCATTGATTATGTCAGAGAGCATAAATGAGTATTGTACCTTCAAGTGGTAATTTTCCTCAAGGGAGGGACTCTGTCCAATTAGTCAGAAGATGTAATGCCACTCTAAGTTGCTTGCAACTTAAATGCTCAGTTGTGCGCAAATAAATTTGTGGCAGCTGTGCACAGATAAATTTGTGGATATCGATATTGATGTAAATGACCTTAATGTAGCAGTGAGGAGTTGGTGGTTGGGGTGTGTGCAAGAGGAAAAGGACAGGGTCCAACGGCCATATATTTGTGTCGTATATATCTTTTCAAGGGTTATAGATAATGTTCAGTGTTTCAAATGGGAAATATGTAATTTATTCAACTTATGCTGGACAGCACTACTTCAGACTTGATTTTTAAATTTTGTGTGGTTAGGTTGTCACTAATATATATAAAAAAAATCCTAAAGAGTAATTAAGGTAGAGTGTGGTTAGGGATCCAAATAATATATTCATAGCAAGCAATAGCTAATATATAGGACTCTTTTATTTTCTATGAACTTTGATCGTCTTTGGATGTCAGAGAGAAGTATCCTTAGTTAAGGTTCCTGGTCCAGTAATATTTGCCTGTAAATTTCGTACTTCAGTGCTAATTGGTAATTTGCCAAATGGGGTAGCATAATGAACATTTGGCTTGAGAAGAAATTGAAAGCAGGACACAAAGGAGTAAAATGAGCTTTTGGCTGAGATAAAGGCAATCTCAGAATATAGCATGAAAACTTGGTTACATAATGAACTCAAGAGATCATTGCCAGAATGACATGTACATAGGCCAGCCTGACCTGACCCATTGCCCAGCTACAGTTTACATAGTCAACCTAATAGGTGAATTACAGAACCCACTCCCACCTATTAGTGTATGATCGAGTTTTTTATGAAAAGTAGCTAGACAAACATGTCATCTGCCCAGTTTACATGTTAACCTTGGATTATTTTCGGAGGTTTCGATAAAGTGATTGTCCACATCGCAGCTTTAGGAGACAGCCTTCCATAAATTTTGTATGGACAAAGATATCTTAAAAAAGTTCATGTTCCGCGACTGCCACATAAAGAAAAAAATGGATGTAAGGCAACATGTTATATCAGAATTCTTGCAAGGTTTGCATTAATTAGTTTACATAGCTGTTAGCTCTATTTCCGTCAGAACAAATTTCAAGTTTTCAACTACTATATTGAGTAGAGAAGCTATTGGAATGGTAAGTAGCATAAGAAAACCATTTACATATTTCAAAATGTAGAAAAAAAAAATCCAGGTTTTGAATATCACTGAATGTTTGAATCTAACACCAAATGTAATTTGTCACCTGTAGGGTCTTCCAACTGATAACCAAGTTGAGGAGAGGTCACATTAGGGCTACTGAAAATATTAAGTCCAGCAAGAGCAGTACTCACACCATGATCCTGAAAGAAAAGGGCAGCAACCCGGAAAATGTGTCCAAACCAAGCCCATCATCCTACATAGTATCCCTTGAGGCAAAAGGCTAAGGACAACGGCCAACTAAATTAAGCATGTCAAACAAACTTTAGCATGCTTTCACTCTTCAGGATTCATAGCAAGAAACCAAGAAATAGCTTATAATGGATCATTCTGGGCTTTATATAATAAATAAATGTGGTATAGCTAGGGTAAGACGTATCAACATGTAAAGTGGATTATCAAACATATCCATATAGTTGATTACGGCTAACAATACCAAGCATTGCTTCAGAAAAGACAAGGACTATGTTGGATGTTATTAATCCAAATTACAGTTCATCACCACATGGATATGCAAGTTGTTTCTTCAAAGCAGCTTGCCTATTTGTTGGGAAGGATTTTATTAGGTTAAGCAAGGGGAATATGCCTACTTTTACAGAATCCAAGCCTGATTCTTGCGGAACACATCTATAGGTTTAATGCACAAAAGTATCTCACACACAAGATGGTGGTGGTGTATTGCAACTGAAAACTAAGCTACTGTTTGAAAGGATAAATCAATTGCGGTGCAGATTCTGAAGAATATCATGGTCGTATAATGAACAAAAGAAAGGTTATGCCTCTAAATTTTTGAGAAGATACATTTGGGAAAACGTGTGACTAGAATGGTGATTGTATTGACCATTTTTGAAAGAGAATGCGCCTACTGCATGTGAATTAGAAGTTTTCTCTAAGGCGCATAAGGAATTCGGGACTAACAAGTGATCAAGCTATCCCTTTGCTATTGTTACAGTTATAAAATACTCTAGTTATTGAAGTATACCGGTTGCCTTTCTAAGTTCAGATTCCACACCATGCAGAAAGGTGTTGCAACTCACCAACTTATCTTCTCCCCTTTGATATATTGGCCTATGGATGTCATGTTGCTTTTACACTCTTCCCAAGAAATACGAAGACTAGTGAATCGCTTTTAACAGAACTCAGTTATTACTGGCACAGAAGCTAACTCTAATGAACCTCAAATATACTAGCTGTTTGGAGCAAAAGAAGAATTGAACACCTTCCTGATTTCAATTGAAGTTCTTTCCAATAGATATGCATACCAATGAAATGTCTAAACACGCCTCAGCTATTACTGGCAGAGAAGCTAATCCTAATGAAACTCAAATCTACTTGCAGTCTATAGCAAAGAAGAATTGAACATTGTACGGATTTCATTTTTCAAGTTGTTTAATTCTTGACCTTTCTCAGCCTCTATTCATTTTCAATATAAACTAAGGGTGTGTTTAGTGCAAAGGAAAACAATTTTCTAGGAAAATGGTTTTCCTGGTAAAATGATTTTCTTAGAAAATGAATTTTCATTTGATAATTTTCCTTGTTTGGTACACAGGAAAATGATTTTCCTGGAAAACAATTTTCACATGTTTGACAATAAGGAGACTGACTGAGATTAAAATGCGTGTGTGAGAGAGAGTGGTGGAGAGGGGGAGAGGGAGAGACAGAAGGAAGACAAAGTGATAGATAGATAGATAGATAGATAGACAGATAGACAGATAGATAGATAGATAGAGAGAGAGAGAGAGAGAGAGAGAGAGAGAGAGAGAGAGAGAGAGAGAGGCTAAAACGGGTGTATGAGAGGGAGTGGTGTACAGAGAGAAAGACGAGAGAGAGAAAGAGAGGCTAAAATGGGTGTATGAGAGGGAGTGGTGCACAGAGAGAGAGAGAGAGAGATATTAAAACGGGTGTATGAGATACAATGGTGGAGAGAGAGAGAAAGATGAGAGAGAGAAATTTTCAAATCGGTGTGAGAGAGAATGGTGGAGCCCAAGAGAGAAAGGGAGAGAGAACGAAAGAAGAGAGAAAGAGAGAGCGAGAGAGAGTAGAGCGAGAGACTGAGAAAATGGTTTTCATTAGGTTGGAGTCGAGAAAATAATTTACAAAGGGGTGGGGGAAAATCATTTTCTTGGAAAATGGTTTTCTCCTTTTTCCAGTCACCAAACACCGGAAAATGGGAAAATCATTTTCATCCCAACCAAACACGCCCTAAGCTTGATAACCTATGAGTAGCAGAGAAACTAGGGGCCAATTACACTGTTGGGCCCCTACACATTTATCACGTGCTAGATGACAGCAATTACTAACTTCACAACTCAGCTCTCCAAGCATGTTGCACCAGTACACCTAACAGTGTTTTGACTTTTATGATGTCACCAGATCTTATTAAACTTGAGCAACTTCGTAGAGAGTTCCAGTGGTAATATCAAAATGGAAGGCCAGCAGCTTTGGTTAACTAAGACAAGGTCTGGCTCATAAGAATAGAGAGGAATGCAATGTGAGACATCCTTTCAAGATCACTCTATAGAATTGACTTTTTGCCCCAACAACTTCTTTGGCCCTGTTCGGCAAAATTGTTGTTTTAGATAGCGGATAGTGGTTTATGTAGCGTATAGCGGTTTAAGCAGCGGATAACGGTTTAAGTAGCGGATAGCAGATGACTGTTCAAATGAGAATTGTGTTCTGTAAATTCAACGGTTCAATTAACATATTAATGTGAATTGACATAAAAGGGTATCAATAATTTCCAAAGATAAAATTTACAAAGGGTCTTTTTTGACCGAAAAATATGAAACGCTACTCCAAACGCTAAACGTTAACTTTATTAGTGCTTCACAAAACGCTCCTTAAAACACTAAACGCTCCTCAAAACGTTAGCTTACCGAACGCTAATATTTATGCAATTAGAGTTTTGACTTGGTCAAGACGCTAAACGCTACCACAAACGCTATTGTCGGACACAGCCTTTGTTAGCATGTCGGTTGATCACATTTGCATTATTGCATCAAACAAAGGAGACAAAGCCACAAGGGTTGGGGAACAACATGGAACGAGGGACAAATTCGGGATCACAATTTGCAAATTTCCTAGGATCCCAGAAGGACGAGTAAGTTTCGTTGGATCGCTAATTTGAGTCGAAATTCGCCATTACATGTTTTCCAGGTCATTACCTATTACTAGTTTAAATATTTCTCGTAATGACAGTTACAGGAATCACTTCTCATAATCACAATTACAGGAATCACTACACACCCTTGCAAGTTGCAATCCTTGTCCCACGATCACATGTTCCAACCAAAACTAGTCTATTTCAATTCCTCTTCTCCCTATTCCAGAGACTTTCAAGTCAAAGAATCACAACTGAGTGAAGATGCTTTTCTGGCATCTCGACCATTGTAGGATTGTTGCACTATTGCCTATGAATGATGACTAAACTCCAAGACAAGTATCAAGTATCCGGAATCACAGATGGAAGGGGATGGACAAAATTGGTGGCAAAGAAAGAGATAAATGAGAACATGGATGGTTTAAAACACAAGCTACAGAACCCCTAACCACCCCCCCCCCCCCAAAAAAAAAAAGGGAAGAAAAACTTGGAGAAACAAAAAAAAAATTGGATGCTCAGCATGGCTCCATGGAAAAATCATCCAAAGACCAATCAATTCTAACAAACGTGAACTTGTCCCAAAATATGGTGCCTTGCTACTTTATTCGTGTACACTAAAAAGTTCTTCAGCAATAGAGCTTTTCCATTTCTCTCATACATACAACCCAAAAATAATGAGAGAATATTCCAGACACTATTTATCTTCTCAAAGGGCACTCCATGTTGTCATATTTTGCTTAAAACGAGAGCTCAAACATTTAAAATCTAGACTGTCTAGGTCATCTGGAAAATGATAAAAGAATTATTATGTGATCATTCGTCAACAGAATCTTAGACCCCTTAAACCACATGAGTTATCAAGGTCATCTATAGAGCCAAACCCGGACACAGGCAAAGTCCACACACAGCTTGCAGTTTACATTCAAGAACATATATAACCAATTACCTAGAAGAATCAAATGAAAAGTAGGAGGATTCAAACACCTAAAACACCCCCCCCCCCCTTATTTTATAAGTACCACCTGAAACACCCTTACCATACAGATGAATCATAGTAGCAACAACAACAACCACAACAACAATTTGATGAGACATTGAACTCTGATCTATAACAATCTAAGAAGAAAGGTGACATCCTGCTAAAGCCATCCACAAATCTAAAGTGCCCTTGAAAGTGTGTTCTTCTGAATGGCCTACTATTAAAGTTAAAATTCCATGACATGTTAAAAGAACAAATTTCAACAGCCTAGTAGGTATGCCCCGATGAGCAAGAGTCAATTCTTCTTATCCATTGTTGTCGAGCCCCGTATCTTTGGCATCTATCTCTTTCTCCGATGGGCATTAATTGGGCTCAATCTCAAATAGTCAAAGATGTGATGATGGCTTGGAGAAGATAATTTGGAAAATGATTCCTTTGGCAATACGGTGTAGTACAGTTGGAGCATATAGGTGCTTCATGGTCGAAGTCACATGAGGTTTTTTTTTTTTTTTTTGAGTTTGTGCATAAGATCATGCATGAGAGCTTGAACGCATGATAACTTTTGTCCTTGCTCCTTCTGTACTGCAGCAACCTATTCCTTTATTGATAACCTATTATTGATAACCAGTTCTAAAATAGTGACATTTTTTAATACAAAAAGGACACTCCTGACACATTCTTAGTTGACTATGTTCCTTAGAATCTCTTAAAAAATTATTCCTATACGGGCTTCTAGGAAGCTAATTCCCCCTACAGATCTTACCATGGATACTCCAAAGTCTTAGTTAATTATCCAAAACAAAAGGAAAGAGAGAAGAGGAGCTTAGTTAAGGACATATTAGATGTCATCAAGCCAATTAACTATCAATTTCTCAGCAACTAATGACTTGAGTTTTTAGTGTTCAACATGCAAACTTAATATTACACTACTTAAAGAAACTTTTGACATAGCAATTTCTTGATTCTTGAACCATTTGGACATAAGTTAGCACCATTGACCATTCCATTCTTAGGTCTCAGCCTCAGAGCAAGAAAATCACCCAGCCTATACTGCCTATGGTATTATTCCAAATCAGCCAACTTGCCACTGAAATCCAGCAGGAACACAAACATCTACATATTCCAATTCCTTACCTTTCATACTCTAAGTCAGTAATTATGTCAACATGTTTGGGCAATGAATATTAAGCACCCAAGGGCACCTCATCCGAATAACTGCAACAGCAGCTCCAGTTATCAGGCAACAAAAGAACGGATATAAGTAATTAGAGAGACATCCAAATTCCAAGGCTAACATACGCAGAAAATGATGCAGTACAGTACTCTCTCATCCATAAGTATGTCACAAGCATGGATTAAAAGTGTTGTGGATAGACGGCAATATGGCCTCATTGGAAAGGATTTAGAGTTTTGCAATGTGAACCACGATGCGTCTCACAATATGGAATGCATTTGCAACATTTTAGGTTTTTTCCATACGAGCACCGCGACCGTGACCATGACCATGACCGTTACTGAAACCACATGTTGGATCCCTGGTCACAACTATGTCATAGGGCATCCCTCAGGCAGAAATCTTTTTTTTTTTTTCCTGATGTTATGAGCTCTCATGCAACAGCCAGCTATGTTCACAACACATTAGACATGATGTTCTCAGGTTTTTCAATCAACGTTATCACTTAGATTCTCTTACAACGAGAAGGCCTTTGTAGCCATGTCGTGACAAACTTAACCCTATATAATAAATTCATGCATTCATCCACTTTCAAATCTCTAAAAGATACAAGCAACTTCAATGCATTACTAGGATCATGAAATCACAATACTGGAGCTCATCACATATACACGGGATTTTGTACCCATTAATTAACCATGGGGGGAAAATGGAAGCTTAAGAAAAATATTACATCTGTTAAAAGGGCAGAGCCCCTCATCAAATAAGTAAGTGGAATCATCACTCCTCGTTTGTTTCAATTCAATTATGGGATGTTGGTCCCTCATCATCACCCAACTATGGTGACGATGGGTCAATGGTTTTGAAGCTTAAGAAAAGTAGGGAAGCCCCAGGTTTTGAAGCCTGAACTAACTCAATAAGGGGAATTGTTCAGTATTGGAAACCTACCCGTATGAAGCAGAAACTATATGAATCCCGGAGTAGCAGTGAGGTTCCAGCCCCCTTAAATATTTCAATCAATCACTATACCTTGTAGAAATAGACACTTTGGAAAAAGAGAGTAAGCCACATACGCAGCATTAGGTGCTAGTTTTACTACCGAAACAGGCCAGTGGGCAAACAACCATTAATTAACAGCAAAAGCAGAATAGGAATGAGA
Organism: Portulaca oleracea; assembly: GCA_029582165.1. Lineage (NCBI taxonomy): Eukaryota > Viridiplantae > Streptophyta > Magnoliopsida > Caryophyllales > Portulacaceae > Portulaca > Portulaca oleracea. The sequence continues at coordinate 27,831,293 of CM055868.1, read as the reverse complement.
AACAAATGATAGGGAAGGAAGAAGCAAAAAATAGGGAATTGGATAAGACAAGTGTATGAAACGAAAAGCTTACATTGCTGCCTTTCCAAACTTGATAGACGCGTTTCTCCATGGGAATGAAAAGTATGTATGAGGAAACCCCAAGTCAGCTAGGCTGGATTAGAGTCGAACACTTGGAACTTGAAATTGCCCATCTCATCTCCTCAAACCCATCTCCCTCTCTACTCTCTCTCTCTCTCTCTCTCTCTCTCTCTCTCTCTCTAATCTATAACCGTATTCGAGAGGGAAGAGCACTGTTGGCAGGGGTTCAGAAGGGATAACCCAGATAGCCAATTCAAACAAAGAAGCGAGAGACACAGGAAGAGAGAGAGAGAGAGAGAGAGAGGTGTTGATCTGGGGTGTGAAAATCGGGAAATTGGGAGCGTTAGACAGGGAGAGAGAGAGAGAGAGAGAGAGAGAGAGAGAGAGAGAGTGGGCGTGTTGATGTAATTGTAATTGTAATGTGATTGTGAGGAAAGGTTGAAGGAAGAAACAAGATATTGGGAAATGGAATAATCGGAAACTTGCGCTTACGCTGGACTTGGATTGATTAATTGCTTGCGCTCACTCTGCGGCCCATCGTCAATCGTCATCACGTCGCCACACTTTCCCTTTTTATTTTATTTTTTTTTTACTCTTATTGAATCAAACCATGAATACAAAATTGATGTTATTAGATTCGTTATAAAAAAAATATTATTAAAAAAGTATAATATTATATTTTTTATAAATAAATTATTGATTAAAAATTGATACTGAAAACCGTAAATGACAGATAAAAAAGAATGGAGGGGAGTACTTTTCATTAGAGGGCTTTTAAGAGCAAATGTAATACAAATCCAACTTTTTAGAATGTAAGTGGGGTCCACCCTTGCCACATAACTCATTATTCCATTATTCAATTTAGTACCCTACCCGAATAGATAAAGAAAACCCAAATAAGGATGGTGACGTCCTTTTGACCTTCCCCCTAGTGACTTTTCGCCATCTTCCCATCCAGTCCATCCAGACACCGTTCACTGCCGCCGTCCCTGGTTGCCGGAGGGTTCATCGGCCTCCCTGGGGGTCGGTGCTCCGGTTGCCGGGCGCGCGTCTCCCTGTTTCTTTTCGTTCCATCCTTTCACATCCTCTCTAAATCTAACCCTTCGCCTCCTCTCGGTCCTTCCACTGTTGGTCGCCGACTGGGTGGTTGAGGTTCCAGCTTTCAAGCATTCGTTGGCTCCTTGGGTGGTCGAGGTTCCGGCAGTCGGGGTGCTTTGGCTCTTTAAGTGGTCAGTGGTTCGGTTCGCTGCTTCTTGTCCGTTTTGCTCATCAGTGTCGACCTCGCATTCGTTATGCTTGTGACTGGGCTCTCTAATCTCAATTATCCAAGTGATATCTTTCTTTTTGTTACTCACTTGATGTAGGGCTGGCGTATGGGTTTGTAGGGGTGGTCTTGTTTCTGTTGTGTCTCGGGTCATTGTTGCATGGTTCTGGGTTTATTGCTACTCTAGTCATGGATTTAGGCAACCGAATTCTTGTTAGATTTAAGGTGTTGAAACTTGAGCTTGAGAGTCTTGCTTCCTCCATTTCTCTTGAAAACTTCTATTCAAAAGCTGTGTGCAGAGCCTCTTTGAGTGTAGCTTGTGAAATTATTGTTGTGTTGAAAGAGTTGGGAAGGTTCATAAAGGGATGATGTCTCCTTCCCCTGTTCAAAATCATTTTCTTAACAGTAATGGTGTTGATGTTAATGATTTGCCCTCCAAAGTTGGCTCCTTTGTGTCTGGGATGACTTTTAACGATAAGCTTTCGTACACCCTTTTTGTTGATAACCTGCTTATCAATATGGGTAGCTCGAGACTCAAATATTTGTTTAGGAAGTTTGGAGATGTTGTTGATGCTTATATTCCCGCAAAAGTTGGCAAAGATGGTTGAAAATTTGGTTTTGTGCGGTTTGCAAACAGGGATGATGGAGAAAAGCAATTAATGAGATGAACCTTAAAATTGTTGGTCAAAGGAAGCTCTTGGTTTCTTGGGCTAAATTCAAAAAAAAAAAAACAAGCTGATAGACCTTTGAATACTGCAAGATGTGTCAAGAAGTGGATCCCCAAGAAAATTAATGGTGGTGTTCTTATTTCGAGTGGATTGCACATTTCATCCCCTTGTGTGGTTAACAATGGGTTGAGGAATACTAGAAATGATGACATGGTCGTCCCTGACTCTCTTGAGGTTTTCGAGTGTGACGGGTCTGAGGATGCTTCGAGCAAAACTATTACGGACCCTATTAATGTTGTCTTAGATAGCAACAAGCGTGCAAGCAAGCTGACTTACAAGGATGCTCTCTTAGGTGGTTCCAAAACCAATCAGGTGATGGAAGGGGATCACAGAGTTGAATCTGACAGTGACCGCACTCATAACAATCCGATTGGATCATTTGATGGTGCGGTTGAGTGTGAAGTATTTGCTGATATTGAGAATTCCATCCTTGAAGGCTTCGAAGCGCAAAGCCAGGAATAAGAGAAAACAGAACATGGTGATGAAGTCTAAGTAGCAGCTTGTTAGAGATGCAACTTGTAGGGCTGTCTGTGGCCAAAAGGATGATCAAAAGGTCAAGATAACTAGGCGTGTAAACATCTTGGAAGATGACAGTCTTGCTGACATTGATGTTGAGATAGACCGAAGAGCAGTGATTATTGCTAATGCTATTGGCGTGCGAGTCCTCGACGATCCACCAAACTGAAGTTATTGACCTTCTAACATTGTGTTGGAGATGAGATGGTTTTTTGTTGTGTGAGCGCAATGTCCATGCTGTTTGATTATGTTTAGCAGTGTTATTTTGTAGCCTTTATCTTTTGAAATTGGTGGTTTGTTGGTTTGTATTGCAGTTTTGTTGTTTTTTGTGAACGTCTAAGCCTGTAGGCTTTTACTAATAAAAAAAACTCACTAGTCCATTTATTCTACAACAATAGGAATTCATTACTACTTTGTCACTTTGAAATATTTTAAAAAAAAAACATACCATACTATTACCACATATGAAAATATGATTTGTTGAAAAATACAAAATAAAAAATAAACACATGCATTTCAGGAATGCAAAAGAGTTCCTAGAACTCATTCCTTAAAATTTAGTTCCTTGTTGCACCAAAACTCTACTCTCAGCACGAGTTCCAATGCACAACAATTCACTATTGCACTTGGTCTAAGGGATGAGTATGCTGCTTCAAGAGATGACTAGATGAGTATGCGGTTTCGGCTTTTTGAAGCGATGCACTAGATAAAATGTTTTTTTTAAAAATGTGAATCTGAACTAGAACCGTAATCGGATAACCCAGTGCACCGGGTTTTACGGTTATGTTCTTCGCTTAACCAAAACTGCCTTAATTTTCAAAATAATAAAAAAATCAAATTAATTTCTAACCAAAATTACTTGACTTATTTGAACATGCAACTCACAAACCTAGTTTAAAAAATATGGTCACTACTGAAGAAAAAAAATTTGAAAAAAAAAACTAAAAGGAAAAACAAAATTAAAAATAAAACTAAAATTAAAAATTCAACTAAATTCCATTATGCGCCCAGAATGAAGTTTCTGTTTTTTTAAAGTTAGAATCATGTGATCAAGTTCCTGGTTTTATTTTTTTGTGTGTGTATGTATATATATATATATATATAGGGAATGGATCATGTAAGCATGCTCTTATGGTGAGCATGTAAGCATGACCTGTCTCCACCATTGGATTTAATCTAATGGTTGGCTTTTTTTAGGGAATTTTGATTTATTTTGGAGTAGATCATGTGACCTTCCAATTCTAATGTGTTGAATATACCGCGCGAGATTTGGGGAAGGAGAGAGAAATAGACAGAGCACCCCAACAACTTCCATAAACACAACCCACGCGATCTTGATACTGCCTGGCCGCTCATTTACCATAACCGCGAAGAACAATTTTGAAGCTAAAAAAACGGTGATAGTCCTGCCAGTCGTCGACAACTCAAATCGGTAAAGTGCGGCTCGACGACGGAACTTTTTTTTACTCCCAATACTCCGTTTTTCAAGTCTGTAACTCGAAGTTTTGATTTAGGGTTCGGCATGGAAGAGTCGACTGGGGTGTCCGGAGTAGGCGATGAATGGAACGGTTGTCGTAAAGGAATCCGAAAGTTAGTATTATGTATGTCGTTTTTGTGTGAATTGCGAAATTCGGATGTCCATGTTAAAGTCGACTTAACATTCAATGTGTGATTTTGATGAATTAATCGGTAATTTTGAGTTCGGTTTGTTGTTATGAATCGATTTTTGCTTCGGAATTTGAGTTTGGTTTGCTTTAAATATTGCATGCTCAGTGGAATTTATTAAAATCAAGCCATTGTTACATGGTTTACTTCATTACAGTAAGGAAAGGATGGAACTAGGGACGAGGGACCTTCTGCAGATTTGGCGGCCTTTAATTTTTCCAATTTCAAAATTCGTATGTTTATTGTGGTAAAAGTCAGTGGACATTAGGCACATACGTAATGTGCATAAATTGACTCTGATAATGTGCATAAAATCGACTATGAAAATGTGCATAAATCGACTATTCAAATGGGCATTAATTGAGTCTGAAATGGGTATAAGTTGATTCTGAAATGGGCATAAGTTGATACTGAAATGGACATTAACCTGTAAATAATGATGTTGTGGTCCCCTATTTAGGTCCTTAGTGGATGAAATTAGCAAGGATCAGCATGTGACATAATCGGTTGGAATGGTGCTGACTGAAATAACGTTGAATGGCATGATGAACTACTATTACTACTATATTTACATACACATATAAAGTGTAATCCACTAGTATATTCAGGTGATTTCCATAAGAAAATGAGTTATTTACTAGCTGTCTTGGAGGTGGAATTCTTCTTGGATGAAATTTATGTGTTGCTTTTCCCTTCTAACTTATTGTTAGGACACTAAAGTGGCTTTGTGGTGATGTCCATTTTGAGTATATCTGATGTCCATACAATTTTAGCTAATGTCCACTTCCATCATGTATTATATTATGGTGTCATTGCATTTCAATGGCCACTTCTTTGTGCTTTGCCTGGACATGTGGAAGAAGAACAATAAGTTTATTTACATTATAGATAGTAGGAAAAACAGCCAGGAACAGACACTTTCACACAAGCAAGCCTACGGGCCTGTCCCAGATGAAGTTGTATGTATTAATTTGCATTATGTTTTTACTTGTATACTAACTTTATCCTTAACATTACTTTTAACATTTCGTGACCACAGTCAGACTGCATATCACGGTTGCAAAATGCAACAGGATGCCCGTGGTTTGAGATCTCACCGAAGTTGAACGGGAATCGGAACGTATCGAGATGAGGCTCGAGTCTCACTTTTCGTTGGCACTAAGTCTTCTCGCACCCTTCCCTTGAAAAACAAGCAAAACGACTTCAAGGTCAGGGGTGGGATCCATTTCAAGGTGGACCCGGGACCTTGGAGGCATATTCGAGTCATCGTTGGGTGTGGTATCCACTTCAAATGGGACCCCGGACCATAGGAGTGGAGCTACGGGTCCTCATCGGGACCTACTTTGGGCCTTTAAAAGGGTTCGAAGTCCTTCGGCAAGAATAAGCGCAAACGGGTCAATGTAGGTCGTCGGAATAGACGCGCCTTCACGCTTTGGGTCATAACTCCTTTAATACAACTCTGATGGGTCTCAAATTTTGGGATCTTAAAGTACACACCAAGAGCTTTCCATCGATATCTTACTGGCCTAAAACGAAGTTTGGATGAAGAAGTTATGCATGTTTGAAGTCGGTAGGGAAAAGCTGCCCTGAACAACGTCACGCCCGAGTCGTCTTGTGACTCGTCCGAGTCATCCTTCTGGGCGCCCATGACGATTGACGATGGTGTGTTGGAGTTGCCGGGCCAGTAGACCGTCGCGCCCGAGTCATCCACCGTCACGCCCAAGTAAGGCCTGCGACACACGCGCTGCTGCTGCGTTTTGTTTATTTTTTTCACAATATTATATATACCCCCTCCTTTGGCATTGTTGGAAGTTTTTGAGATTTGAATGTAATGCTTGGCATTGTAGGGTTTATCCCAACTTCCCCAAAAATCTTGTTAACTTTATCCACTCAATTTTGGTGGTGCTTCAAGTCATTCCTTTAGTGATTATTCAGTGGATTACCTTGGATAATCATGGTGGGGTGTTAGGCCTAGGGTTGTGGTTCTCCTTGCCCAAGGTCATATCCATCCTTTGGGTGTTCAAGACCCTTGTTCTTGTTGAATATTGATCCCATTCAACTACTCAAGCTAATATTCACCCTCCACGCGTACGGTAACGCTCCATTCTACCTCTACTATCACGGAGGTGAGAAGCTTCCACGACCTTGCTTCGTTCTACCGCCGGTTCATCAAAGGGTTTAGCACCCTCACCGTCCCTATCATCGAGTGTATGAAGAAGGGCACCTTTGAGTGGCCCCGAGCGGCCCAAGGGGCCTTTGAGAAGCTTAAGGCTCGACTTTGTAAAGCTCCGGTGCTTGCTCTCCCGGAATTTTCACAAGTCTTCGAGGTGGATTGTGACGCGAGCGGAGTGGGCATTGGGGCCGTGCTCATGCAAAATCAACGCCCCATCGCTTACTTCAGCGAGAAGCTCAGTGGATCACGGAAGAACTACTCTACCTACGACAAGGAGTTCTATGCCCTTGTTCGTGCCCTTGACCATCGGTCCCACTACTTGAGACGTAACCAATTCGTACTTCATTCCGACCATGAGGCTCTCAAGTACCTAAACGGCCAACACAAGCTCAACATGTATCATTCAAAGTGGGTGGAGTATCTTCAAAGTTTTAACTTCGTGGCGAAACACAAGAAGGGGAGCGTCAATGTGGTTGCCGATGCACTTTCTAGGAGGCATTCCCTTCTTTCGGTAGTTGAAGCGATGGTTCTTGGGTTCCAACAGATGCAGGAGTTTTACAAGGAAGATGAGGACTTCAAAGCACACCTCGATGATGGCAATGGTTCCTATGTACTCCAAGACGGGTTCCTTTTCAAGGGGAACAAATTGTGTATACCCAAGTGTCCGTTGAGGAAGCTATTGGTGCGATAAGTTCACAGAGGTGGTCTAGCCGGTCATTTCGGCATCAACAAGACCCTTGGCATGCTAAACGAGCACTTTTATTGGCCTAGAATGGGAGGAGACATACACGACGTGATTTCCAAGTGTATCACGTGCCATCATGCCAAATGCCAGTTTCACCAAGGGCTTTACACTCATCTTCCCGTTCCGAATGGCCCATGGGAAGATTTGAGCATGGACTTCATCGTTGCTATTCCCTGAACCGTGCGTGGCAAGGACTCCATCCTCGTCATCGTTGACCGTTTCTCCAAGATGGCGCATTTCGTCGCTTGTGAGAAAACCGACGACGCCACTCACATCGCTAATCCTTTCTTCCGGGAGATAGTGAGGTTGCACGGTGTTCCAAGGACCATTGTTTCCGATCGTGATATGAAGTTCATGAGTCATTTTTGGAGATCTCTATGGAAACTCCTTGGGACGAAGCTCCTTTTCAGCACGTCGCACCACCCTCAAACGGATGGTCAAACCGAGGTCACCAACAAGACCCTTACTACCTTGCTTCGGGGTCTTGTGTGTAAGAGTCTACGGGATTGGGATACTAAGCTTTGTCATGCCGAGTTCGCGTACAACCGGGCTCCTTCATTTGCCACGGGTCGCTCGCCTTTTGTGACTTGCTACGGGGTGAATCCTATCACTCTCATCGACCTCCTTCCTCTACCTTTGGAGGCAAGGGCGAGTTTTGAGGCAAGCGAGAAGGCCGCCGAGATTCAAAAGCTTCATCGCCAAATCCGGGAGAAGATCGAGAGAACTAATGAACTCTACAAGTCCCAAGTTAACAAACACCGCCGGAATATCACTTTCAAACCCGGAGACTTGGTTTGGCTCTACTTGAGGAAGGAACGGTTTCCTTCGCGGAGGAAAAGCAAGCTCATGCCAAGAAGTGAAGGACCGTTCAAGGTATTGGAGAAGATAAATGATAACGCCTACAAGCTCGATCTTCGGGCGATATGGGGGTCTCCTCCACAGTCAACATTGGCGACCTTTCACCCTACATGGAGGATGTTGAACCCGATGCGGATTTGAGGGCAAATCCTCTTCAAGAAGGGGAGGATGAAGAGTCTCGGGTTCCGTTTTCATCGCTCGTGACATTTGCCAAACGAGCCGCCTCTACTACGGTCAATCTCGAAGTGCAATTCCCGGTGAAACCCGGAAACACAAGGGTAGTCTCGGCCATCCATTGGATGGGACCCGAGACCTTCTAAGGAGGCCCGCTTGAGCCCCGACCCCCGGAGGCCCGAGGCCGTACCGTCCCGAGATGGTGAACAATGTCGTGACGGGATCCGGGTTACTTTTGGAACCAAACAGCCATGAACCTTTTGGATGTGCCTAGCCGCTGAGTCATGCAACGCCACGCCGCTGAGCGCCATCGCCTCTGGGGTCGCGCCCGCGACACCCGCGTGCTACGCCAGCTGATTTGTGGCAGAGTAATGACTCGCCCGAGTCAAAGCCAGACTCGCCCGAGTTACATGTCTTACCGAGCCCTCAAGCCCGCGGCGCCGTTGTTCGCGCCTGCGACCACATCTGCTTCCATTGCTTGCCGCCAGAGCCGGTCGCACTCACGATCAGGACGCCGCGCTGGGCGGTCCCAATTTCTGCTGTAATTCGGCAGGCAAAACCACTGTGTTTTGGCTTGCCCCCTTTTGTATAAATACTTGTTGGCGTTCATTTTCTGAGCAGTTTTTGAATGATATTGAATGCCATTGCTTGAGAGCTCTCTAAGCCTCTCCCCCCTAAAATTCTTGTTTACTTTATCCAATCTTTGTTTGGTGGTGTTCAAGTCATTTCTTTAGTGATTAATAATGGTTTAGTCTAATTAGTCATGGTGGAATGTTAGGCCAAGGTTGTTGACTCTCCTAGACAAGGTCATATGCAAACCCTATCGTTCCCAAGCTCTGTTTTCCTTTGATTTTATTCCGAAAACTCAAGCACCATTCTTCCCACTACGGCCATGCTCCAGGAATACTTGAAGATGCATTGGAGGTCATCAACAAATGAGGTTGATAGCGGTATATACTGCATGCGTCATATGGAGACCTTCTTTGGTCCTAATAAATGGAAATGTGGGCTACAAGAGGATGATGTGAGTATTTTTGTCTTCAATTGCATACATTTTTATTCTTGCTATCAACATTGTCCTATTTATCAACACTGATAATATGTTTTGCAGTCAGAGGGGCTCTTGGCTCTAAGAAGACATTATTGTCATGGCATTGTCACATACGAAGGCAACCAAGTGAAAGAACAAGTGATGAAGAAGGCAATGTACTGGCATAAGCACGGGCGCCTCCACCCGGACGCGAGCCTAGGATGACTGCAAGCATTAGCGAGAGTACACTGATTTTTTTGTCATCCCTATGTTTTTCTCCCTATAGAATTTGCCAAGTATCAAAACAGTCGCGTGTATGCACATTTTTTTTTGTTATGTGATGAACACACAAAGGTGTTTTGGGAATTGCTTGTAATGGAAGCATTTTGGGATGTGGTCAGGTTGATGTAACATTTTAACTTTTGATTAACCATTTTGAGTAATTGTGTGATGACCATCACCAAATACATTGATGGCCATTATCAGTAAACGTGATATCCATTGTGTTGTCACCGACTTATTATGAGTGATGTCCTAAAATGTTGAATCAACCAGTAGTGATTAATATGGGCATCAGACATAATTATTATGGACATCAGACATGATTAATATGGACACCAAAAGTCATGGCCTGCATAAATCCAAAAATGTGCCTCACTCTTTTATGGTTTGACAATGTACATCAAATATAATTGATATGGACACCAACATTGTGATACACATCAAAAAGTATTTTATAAAATGGACATCAAATGTTACTTCTAAGCAATGACAATGTTCATTATACATACATATTGTAATGGACATCAGACACTACTGATATGGACATTGTAAATACCTTAATGGACATCAGACATATATATAAATGGATATCAAAGAGTATTCATAAAAATGGACATTAAATATTACTTCTAAGTAATGATAACGTTCATTATACATACATATTGTAATGGACATCCAACACTACTGATATGGACATTGTAAATACCTTAATGGAAATCAGACATATATATAAATGGACATCAAAGAGTATTCATAAAAGTCTATATATTGTGTTTAACATATACTGATGACCATTATCAATAAACAAAATTTAAAACGCTAAAGTTCATATATTGATGACCATTATCAATAAACAATGACCAATTCTGAATGGATGCCCATCACTAAGTGCATTGATGCCCAATCCATTGAATACTGATGACTGCTAATAGTAGCTTTGTTGCAATCGAATTATCAAAAACAAATGTGTTTATTTAAAACAACCAACCAAAGTGCCAGTTTGCAAAATGAAGTATTCAAACAATGTGCCCCAAACCACCAACCAAAGTTTGTGTGCCCAAACAACCAACCAAAGTCTCGGAACAATGTATTCAAACAAAAAAAAAACAACAAAAAAAGTAGAATTCATTGGTAACGTCCAGGGCAGTTCCTACTGTCATGCTTTATTATTGCGTCGCAACATATTACCCAACTTGTTCCTTGAATAAGTGGAAAGCTTTAGATGGCCCGACATTGGCTCTCGAAAACTTGTTCATCAGGTCAATGTGAATCCTACTCACTTTCCGCGCGGATCGCTCTAGATGTCGTTTGCTTGGGCTTGTCATCTCGTGGGTATGGCCAGCATGAAATGTAATAACATCAAAACCCCCCTTCTCGGATGACTTCAATGTTAGTTTCGCTTCACACCCCTCCCTCGTTTCAACCCGACGCCTCTGCTTAATTTTGGGGCTGACCGGCTCACCACTATTGCTATCATCACACTGCTCACCTCCTGTTGCGTCCTCGGCTGAACATGTGGGGACTAGTGCCTTTTTTTTAGCTTTCCACCCTTGCTTTCTGTACACAAGCACCTTCCACAACACCCCATTTTTCCCTTTCGTCAGTGAGTGGCTACGCACACTAAACCCCACACTTACAACATAGTTTTCGTAGAACGCCTTCGCCTTTGGAATGTAATCAAAATACATCTTTTCTTTTGGGACCAGTGACTCATCCTCACACACCGGGATGTACTCATCATGCTTAGTATGTTGGTAGCTCAATGGGGTCCGGGGGGCAACACTACCTGACTGTCCCCTTCGGTGTGCCCCGATGTAACGCTGCACAACACACACCACGAAACAAAAATATTGAAATTTTATAGTAAAAAAACATTGAAATGTTATAATAGCCAACACACATCATGGACAATATGCATCACATAAATGGATAGATAATGGACATTGTAACCGGACTAGATTATGCTTTTTTAGAATAATAATCAATCAAAATTCAGTATTTATTGCACGGACGTTACACCACATGATATCGCCAATGGACATCCAGTGTTTTGTGTTTACTGCACGGACAATACACATGGACATTAAAAACTGCTCTGTAAACAAATAATTCTGCCATTAACAAATACTATATTATTAATTAGAATACATATGGACATCTAGTGTTTGATGCACGGACAATACACATGGACTCCCTAACTTAATAATGTGAACATCAAAACACTATTTTTTGTACAATATCATGCTCTGTTTTCACCATTTGTTCTAATCACATGGACTCTTGATCGTTCATGGCGAATGTAGGATTGATGTCCAATGGCTAGTATAAGATTGATGTTCAATTTACATCATCATAATTGATCTTACATATGATTTAATGAATCCATGGGGATGTTCTACGTGATTATATTGAAATTATACTTTACCTCATCTCAACTTCGTCCATGGCTAATATATTATTGATGTCCACTTTCGCGGCGTCGTCTCAGTCTGGTAGTGTAACGATGGCCTTCTCCGACGGCCGGCGACGCCGATGAACAATGGTGGCTCTTCAACGGCGGCCGGCGATGGCCTCACTACAAGGATGACTCACTTGCGCCACCAAAGTGGCCACGGGAAGCAAGTTTTGGTGGACATATTTTACATCAATGTTTGTAATCCATAGATCCAAAGTATGTTTGCCATGAAAGTAATTCTTTAGTGGCCAATTAAGAAAATGGTCCCTTATTAAACATGGAATAACAGTTAATCGTGGCTAGTTTGTGAATTTTGCCATGACAAAAACATTTTGTGGCCAGTAGTCGTGGCTAGTTTATGAATTTGGCCATTAAAAAAAATATATTGTGGCCAATAGTCGTGGCTAGTTTGTGAATTTGGCCATGATAAAAAATATCTTGTGGCCAATAGTCATGACTAGTTTGAAAATTTGGCCATGATAAAAATATATCGTGGCTAGTTTGTGAATTTGGTCATGATGAAAATATTATGTTGCCAATATTCATGGCTAGTTTGAAAATTTGGCCATTATAAAAATATATTGTGGCCAATAGTCATGGCTAGTTTGAAAATTTGGCCATGATAAAAATATACTGTGGCTAGTTTGTGGATTTGGCCATGAAAAAAATTTGGTGACCAATTGTTTATATTTGCCATTGAAAAATCATTTTGGTGGCTCGAAGGTTCAACTTCATATGCTCCTACAACATATATTTGGCGGCCAAACTTTTTGAGTATTATTAGTGATTAGTTATGACAGTGAATATTGGATATTTTTATTAGATGAAATAAACTTTTTTCTTGCTAGTGATTTACAATGGTGCCAATAATTCACTAGAAAAGTCGTGGCTAGAGATTCTGCATACTATGAATAGTATTAGTGCAACACCCTGGGTATATAGTTAAGTGTGGGCTTAAAAGGATTGAAATGACACTTATATCACTAAGATGCACCTTCTTTCATGGTAGGTCATCCGTTGGGAACTCCTCAGTTAAGCGTGCTTGGGTGGGAGTAATCTCAGGATGGGTGACCTCCTGGGAAGTTTTCCCAGACAGCGTGTGAGCAAGGACAAAGAACGCTCGAAAGACTCGCGGTGATTCGTGAGACCAGCCAGTAATCCTTGAAGCAGTTATCCGTAATGTCCACGGCTCGGAGGGGCCTGGGCGGTACAATTGGTTACACACATAGTCTTATATAGGCGATTATTAGCGAAAATAATATTTTTTAATAAATAATATTTTTTTAATAAAATTTAGCCACAAATGACGCCGTGGCTAATATAATTTAGAGGCCACTATGTTATTTGTGGCTAATATACTTATTAGCCACGAAAGATATTGTGGCGAATCGGAATAAATAACTCAAGTTAGACAATACTTAGCCACTAAATGTTTAGTGGCAAGTACTATGATAGCTCGCCATGCAATGGATATTTCTGTGGCCATTTTATTAACCACGAGGCCATTCGCCACGACAGGCCACGCACAAGATTTTCATGGCCAATTGCATTCGCCACGGGATATTTTTACTTTAGCCACAAATAATTCCGTGGCCTTCTCCAAGATTGTGAAGAATTCTGTTATTCTTTCTGTTTTTTTGGGATCTTCGAAAACGTAATCAACGTAGGGCAAAACTATAGCAATTAGAAAAGATTAGGGTGGGGATGGGTCACATGATCTGCCCTTAATTTTAATCGAAATCTCCAAAAAACAACAGCCCTTAGATTAAATCCAATGGTGGAGATGTGTCATGCTTACATGCTCACCATATAAGCATGCTTACATGATCCATTCCATATATATATATATATATATATATATATATATATATATATATATATATATATATATATATATATATATATATATATATAGGGATATTGGATTCTAATAATCCCTACTATCACAAATTGTATGGCAATAATCCCTACTATCATTTTGGATTCTGGTGGTCCAAAAAAAAAAAAATTGTATTGTAGTGGGACAAAATCAAGTGTATCGCTAAATATCATAGATTTTGTGTTGCATTTGATTCAAAACTTTGTATAACACTTTACCACGCTTTTTAATTAATTTACAGCATTTCTCCCAATCTTTTTCAATTTTTTTTCAATTTTTTATGATTTTTTCAATTTTATTCATTTTAAAAAATCATAATAATTGCTCGGAATCTCAAAAAAATAATTTAAAAAAATGTTTTAGTAACTACAATTCGTTACCTATCTAGGGGTAGGAACCAAAAAAACAAAAACAATATGGGGTAGGCATGGAAAAAATAAAAAGAATGTGGTGATGGATTTGGTACCACTACAATACAATTTTATTTTTTTTTGGATCACCAGAATCCAAAATGATAGTAGTGATTATTGCCATACAATTTGTGATAGTAGGGATTATTAGAATCCAATTTCCCTATATATATATATATATAGGAATTGATCATATGAGCATGGTCCTTTGGTGAGCATGTGAGGTTGGATATCTGATGGACATCAAATATTATTTTTGTGGACGTCAAATATGAAAGGTGGACATCAGGAATGCCCCTTGGGTGTTGTTTCAAACCAAGATATTTCAAGCAGATCCTTCAATTTACTATGATACTGAAGTAGTGCACATGAGGTTTTGTGACCTCCATTCAGCTACTTTGAGGCCCTTTTGGAGGAGAGGCTCTAGGGGAGTTTTGTAGGGTTATATATATGGTGTCTGATTCCCTATAGTTGGCTCATGAAGAAGCAACTTGGCCTTAGCAGTAATACTCAATTTCTTGAATTGAGTTTTTACAGAATCCCAATCTTAAGAGGCAGGGTTCTTAAGGCTCCTGCATGCAGTGTGTTTTACCTTAATGTCTCCTACTGATCTCAGGGTGTTCCTTGGTCTTCCTAGTGTCTATGGTCATCAAGTGCAGCTGATTGCAATTCTCGGGCATTTTCTACAGCCCCAACAAGTACATCGAGTCACTAGAGAAGGGTGTTTAGGCTTGGTTTTGAGCCTAAATACGTTCTTCTTACCTTAGGTTTCTACTCGTTTCTTTAGCGTTTGTTAGTATTTTTACTTTTTTTCTTCCTTTTGCAGATTTTGGAGCTTTTCGACACTTGTGAGCAAAAAAGCGTTAAATGAGGCTGTCTAGGCCCATTTTCAAGCCTAAATAACACTCTCGGTGGTGTATGCAAGGTCACAAGAGCAGAGTATTGACCTTACAATACACCACACAGAATCACACACACACACTGCTGTTGATTTAAAGCAAGCTAATTGAATGCAATTAGCTGGACAAGATGACAAATCGATAAGGAATAAACAGGATAGGCTTGTATTCACTCTAATACACACACCATAGAATGAAACACAAGGGTAAGGACTTGATTACCTCAGTGACTACAGACACACCATCACAGAAGCAATCAAGCTCTACACACACCATTAGGATGGCCAATCCTAGATACTGAAGTAGATTCAACCAAATGAGAGTTTTTTGACACTCACAAACGAGAGGGTCAACTAAGGCACTCAAAATGCTATTGAAAATATCACTGATTATTTTCCAAGCTGCTGGATACATGCTTATATATAGCTAATCCTAAAATAGTTTGAGTAGAGGCTCTTAATTATAAGAAACCTACTAATCTCCCTTACTAAGCTTAAGCATGCTGAAATCAAATACAATCACTACATTACATCTTAATCTAACTATCTTACCCGGATACAATTGAAAAGAAAAGGAAAAACAAAGCTGGCTTCTGATTGGAGCAATCCCCCAAAGGTTGGCAATTCCAGCCAATCAAAACCTTTCCTAGCTGGGAGGGTAAAACTAAGTTACCATAGTAACTTTCCCGGGCCTTTCTTAAGCTGGATGTAATCTCAACAGCTTAAGGAAGGTAATGAAATACCTAATAACCCTCACCTGAAACAAAATAACTTAGCCCCAGAATTGGGGTTCTGGAAAATCTGGTAACAAACAACCATTGTAGGATTGCTTGTTCTGATGCTTGAAACTTAATGACACCTTGCTTGAACATGATGGGACTTGACTTGATCTTGTAAAATGCATGTCAAGGAACAAAAATCTCCTAGGGAACATTTGCTGAATCTCACTCAATTCAAAGATACTGAATTGAGAAAGATGACTGCTTGGACTGATGCTGCTGGGAACTAGAATTGACCTGAATGGCCAATGCTGGTGGAATGAGTGGCTGTGCTATCCAGGACTTGCTTAACTATGGTGTAACAAGACTGGATGGATCTTTTTGGTAGGCATGTGGCTGCTATAGTCTCCTTGGTCTGCTGTTGATGTTAGAAGCCTGTTGTTTCTGTTGGAATTGCTCCTGCAGCTGCTGAGTTTTGCACAGCAAGGCTAGCTGCTGGTGATGCTGTTGCTAAAAGTGCTGGTGTAGCTTCCTTTGGTGATGAAGATGATATAGATGTTGCTCGTGCTGCTGAATTATCCTCCATCTCCTGGTCTGGTCCTCCTTGGTCTGCTTCTTATGGTGTGACTGATGCTGGATGTTCTCCATCATCCTCCCCAGGTTGAGGAAAGTTTGTCCTCAAACTTGGAAGATCTTCATTCTCAGGAAAATAGGGCCTTAAGTCTGCAATGTTGAAGGTGGCACTGTCTCCGTAGTCATCTGAAAGATCCAACATGTATGCATTGTCTCCTATTTTCTCCAATTCTTAAAATGGGCCATCTGCTCTTGGCACTAGCTTTCCTTTCCTCTTTGCTGGGAACCCACCCTTCCTTAGATGTATCCACACAAGATCTCCTGGCTGAAAGACCATTTTTCTCCTGTGCTTGTTTGCTGAAGTAGCTGCCTGCTCAGAATACTTGATGATTTTTTCTCTAATATGTTGATGAAGCTTTTTGATCTTCTCTGCATGTGTACCTGCTTCATAACTGAACTTTACAGAATTTGTTAGTGGAGATAAATACAAAGGAGGAATAAGATTTCTCCCATATACAACCTGAAATGGGAAAAGGCCAGTTGCCTTTGAAGGCGCTCTATTGAATGCAAATTCAGCATAGGGCAAAAGAGTGTCCCATTCTGTTTTATTTGTGTTTATCAATGATCTCAATAGAGTTCCAAGTGTCCTGTTGGTCACCTCTGTTTGACCATCAGTCTGTGGGTGAGATGTTGTGTTGTATTTGAGCTTTGTTCCCAACTTCTTCCATAGGGTCACCCAAAAATGGCTCAAGAATTTTGCATCTCTATCTGAAACCATACTCTTAGGTACACCATGAAGCCTCACAACTTCTTGAAAGTATAGTTTTACCACTTTTACAACATCATTGATGGTATGGCATGGAATAAAATGGGACATTTTGCTGAATCTGTCTACTACCTCCATCACTGAATCCTTCCCTCTCTGTGTCCTTGGTAGACCAACAATAAAATCCAAGCTAATGTCCTCCCATGAGCTTGTAGGAACTGGTAGTGGGGTATATAGCCCTTGAGGTAGGCTATGGCTCTTTGCTACTTAACAGATTGCACACCTTTTCACCCAATGTTCCACGTCTCTTCTCATTTTAGGCCAACAGTAGTGCTCTTCTAGCATGAGAAGGGTCTTCTCAATGCCAAAGTGGCATGCTAAACATCCTCCATGAACTTCTGAAAGTAGTAGCTCCTTGAAACTACTCCTTAGTATACATAGTCTTGTTCCTTTGAAAAGAAACCCTTGGTCTATATGATACAGACTCTGAGGGTGTTCCTGGCACTTCTGAAAAATCTCACCAAAATCTTCATCCTCCTTGTACAAGGCCTTTATCATATGAACTTCAAGGCCTCATGATCACTATGCAATATGAACTATGTTCCAATTAAGTAGTGTCTCCAGTGCTGAAGAGCTCTAATGATGGCATAGAACTCTTTATCATAGGTGTTGTACTTTCTTTTGACATCATTCAACTTTTCACTGAAGTAGGCAACGGGTTTGCCTTCCTGAGTCAGAACTACTCCTATGCCAACGCTTGAAGCATCACATTCCACTTCAAAAACCTTAGAAAAGCTTGGCAAAGCCAGGATTGGTGCTGATGTAAGCCGCCTCTTAATCTCTTCAAAATCTTTTTGTGTAGCTGGTGTCCAAGCGAAACTCTTTCCCTTCACTAGCTCTGTCATAGGTGCTAGGATGGTACTGAAATTCCTCAAAATCTCCTGTAAAAAGAAGCTAACCCATGAAAACTTCTAATTTGCTGAATAGAATTGGGAATAGGCCATTCTCTAATTGCCTTGACCTTTTCCTCATCCACCTGAATTCCTGCTATTGTCACAATGTAGCCAAGAAAGGTGACTTGGCTTGTAAAGAACTGGCACTTCTTCAAATTCCTAGATAACTGCTCCCTGCTCAATATCTCCATCATACTCTTTAGGTGGTCAACATGCTCCATCTTAGATTGACTGTAAATAAGTATGTCATCAAAATAGACAACAACACACTTACCAATCAAAGGCTTTAGAACCTGATTCATCAGTCTTATGAATGTGGATGGTGCATTTGTCAAGCCAAAAGGCATAACTAACCACTCAAATAACCCTCCTTTGGTCTTGAAAGCTATTTTCCACTCATCTCCTTCATAAATCCTGATCTGATAGTAGCCACTCCTTAGATCAATCTTGGAAAACACCACTGAACCATGCAGTTCATCAAGCATATCTTCAAGCCTTGGAATTGGGTACCTGTACTTAATAATGATCTTGTTAATAGCCCTACATTCAATACACATCCTTTGACTGCCATCTTTCTTAGACACTAATAAAGCAGGCACTACACAGGGGCTCAGACTCTCCCTTATCATACCCTTCACCAGTAACTCATCAACTTGTCTTTGTATCTCATTAGTTTCAGTTGGAGTCATTCTGTAGGCAGGTTTGTTTGGCAAAACAGATCCTGGAACAAGATCTATTTTGTGCTGTATGTCTCTCTAAGGGGGCAGGCCTGGGGGCATTTCTTCTGGAAAGACGTGTAGGTACTAGTTTAGGATAGGCTGAAATAGGGGTGGTCATTTTGTGGTGGTAAATCTTCCTATATGTCAAGCAAAATGAGATCACTTTCTTCACTGAACTCATGCTATTCAGCTGGCAAAATGACATCAAGAGTTGGCTCAACAATAAGGTTTTTGGTTCTTTTTGTGAGCTGAGATGGTCTAAGAGGGGTAAGTGTGATTTTCTTGTTGTTCAAACAAAGAGAATATGTATTGGCTCTCTCATTATGGTTAAGAGACCTGTCATACATCCATGGTCTCCTTAATAACAGGTGACAGGCATCCATAGGGATCACGTCACACCAAACTTCATCTTTATAAGTTGAACCAATTGAAAAATTCACAAGGCACCTAGAAGAGATTCTGATACCTTTACTTTGGTTCAACCATTGTATGGTATAAGGTGCTGGATGGGTGCCGGTAGCCAGATTGAGCTTCTTCACCATGGTTTCAGAGGTTGCATTAGTACAGCTACCCCCATCAATGATCAAAGAACAAATTTTCCCACCAGCTGTGCACCTGGTGTGGAAAATATTCTCCCTTTGCTCTGCTGCTTCATCCACGGCTGCACTGCTCAAAATTCTCCTGATCACAAGCATTTCTCCTTCATCAGGTCCTGCTTCAACCTCCTCCTCATCAAGTATAGGTTCTCCATGGGGCTCTTCATATTGATCTTCTCCATCAAATGGCTCAGGATCAAGCAATAGTGCTGCCTGAAACTCGGCCAAGGTGATTGTTCTCCTATTTGAACATTTAGATGCTATGTGTCCAAGTCCTTGACACCTGAAGCATCTCTTTTCTGGAAAAACTCTGCTGGTAGGGGATGGGGGGTTCTTTGTGGGGTATTTTGTGGCTGATTTTGAGGTGGGGGTGGGGGTGGATAGGCTCTTTGTTGGGAAATATAGGGCTTGCTGTAGGGATTTGGCTTGGTTTGGGCATAAGGCTTGGCTGGATACTTGCTGCTATATTCCTTTGCTCGAGCTTTCTTTTGTTGCTCCACTTTATGAGCCAAAGAGCTCAGCTGATCTAATGAATCATAAACCTCATTCTCCTGCATATTACACTTCCAAAGAAGGTGCTCAGACTCTTTGGTATACTCATCTACAGATTTGCTTCCTTGAACCAAATGTTGCAAGTTTGAGTAATTTCCCTTCATATAGTTATCATGAAGGAACTTTTCCTTCAGCTTCTGCCTCATTTTAACCCAAGTGTGCACTCTTTCTTCATCTATCTCCATTCTCATTCTCTGTTGATTAGTCCACCATGTAGAAGCACACCTTTTCAATTTTAAGGCAACTAACTTCACCTTATTCTCCTCTGATACTTCTTTCAAATCAAATACCCTCTCCACAGTTTGCAACCAATCAAGAAAAATATCAGGATCTAGCTCCCCTGCATATTCAGGTATATCTATCTTGAAATCTAGCTTTTTCTAGTCTTCTGTTCTCCCTTCTTTCCTCATTTTCAATGTCACTCTTATCCTCTGGTTCACTAAGCCTAGGTGATCTTCTAATATATCTCCTCCTTCAGTGGATAGGCCTAGGACCTCGACCTCCTCTTCCTGTCCTACTAAAAGGATTCTCACCTTCTCCTTCTTCATACTCTTCTTCAGTATCCCTATTAAGCTCAGTTCTATGCAACTGCATATACTACTGCAGCTGATCATTCAGAAACATCATTTTCTACTCCATTTCTTCTTTATCTCACAAAGCCTTTTCTACTACCTCCTAAGGTGTCTTACTAGTTCCTACCATCTCAACAACACAAACAACTCCCCTCCAAGATAGAACACAGCTCTAATACCAAGATGATGTATGCAAGGTCACAAGATTAGAGTATTGACCTTACAATACACCACACAAAATCACACACACACTACTGATGATTTAAAACAAGCTAATTGGATACAATTAGCTGGACTAGATGACAAACCGATAAGGAATAAAAAGGATAGGCTTGTATTCACTCTAATACAGACACACCATAGGATGAAACACAAGGGCAAGGACTTGATTACCTCAGTGACTACAAACACACCATCACAGAAGCAATCGAGCTCTACACACACTACAAGGATTGCCAATTCTAGATACCGAAGTAGATTTAACCAAATGAGAGTTTGCTGGCACTCACAAATGAGAGGCTCAACTAAGGCACTCAAAATGCTATTGAAAATATCACTGATTATTTCCAAGCTCTTGGATACATGCCTATATATTGCTAATCCTAAAACAGTTTGATTAGAGGCTCTTAATTATAAGAAACATGCTAATCTCCCTTACTAAGCTTAAGCATGCTGAAATCAAATACAATCACTACTTTACATCTTAATCTTACTATCTTACTCGGATACAATTGAAAACAAAAGGAAAAACAGAGCTGGCTTCTGATTGGACCAAAACCCCAAAGGTTGGCAATTTCAGCCAATCAAAACCTTTCCTAGCTGGGAGGGTAAAACTAAGTTACCATAGTAACTTTCCCGGGCCCTTCCTAAGTTGGATGTAATCTCAACAGCTTAAGGAAGGTAGGAAAAGACCTAAATAACCCTCATTGAAGCTGAAATCAAATAACTTAGCCTCAGAACTAGGGTTCTGGAAAATCTGATAACAAATAACCATTGTACGATTGCTTGTTCTGATGCTTGAAACTTTAATGACACCTTGCTCGAACATGCTGGGACTTGACTTGATCTTGTAAAATGCATGTTAAGGAACAATAATCTCCTAGGGAACATTTGCTGAATCTCACTCAATTCAAAGATACTGAATTGAGAAAGATGATTGCTTGGACTGATGCTGCTGGGAACTGGAATTGACCTGAATGGCCAATGCTGGTGGAATGAATGGTTGTGCTAGCCAGGACTTGCTTAACTATGGTGTAACAAGCTTGGATGGATGCTGTTGGTAGGCTGGTGACTGCTGTAGTCTCCTTGGTCTGCTGTTGATGTTGGAAGCCTGCTGTTTCTACTGCAATTGCTTCTGTAGCTGCTGAGTTTTGCACATCAAGGCTAGCTGCTGCTAAAAGTGCTAGTGTAGCTTCCTTTGGTGATGAAGATGATATAGATGTTGCTCGTGCTGCTGCTGGTGCTGAATTATCCTCCATCTCCTTGTTTGATCGTCCTTAGTCTACTTCTACTGTTGTGACTGATGTTGGAGGGTCTCCATCACTCGGGCTTGACCTTTTGGCTCAATTTCGATTTACTTTCATGATTTTTACTTGGTTTTTAGTTCTTTTGTAGGTTTCTCGTATTCAAGGAGCAAAACATGGCATATGAGCTATTTCGAGCCTTTTTAGGGGATCTCGAGCGATTCCCCGAGCTGAGCCGAGCCAATGAATGAAGCGGAAAAGTGCTGGGAAGACCTTCTATCAAGTTTCAAGGAAATCAGGGTCGTAGCACCCGCTACAACCTTAGTAGCGGGCGCTACACCCTTGAAGAAGAGAAATGGGGAGCTAGGAGAGGCTGGTCGCACCCATGACACTGGGTGGTGGCACTCGCGACAGATAGATTTTCACAGCTGGTCCCGCCCGCGACCTGGAGCGTCGCACCTGTGACCCCGCGTAATTCCAGATGACCTACCTGCCTTCTCTCTGTCGCGCCCGTGATGGCCTGGAATTCCACGCGATTCTATTGGTTAAAATGGCAGTGTTTTGGGCAACTTCTATGCTTTGTGTATAAACCTTGGATGTCGATTTTGATGAATTATTCAGAGGATTGGATACCTTTAGCTTCTAGTTAGGTTTTAGAGCTCTTCAAGACACTTTTAGCTTATATTTAATCAAGGGTTAGTGGATTATTAAGGGAGATTTCATTCTTCCTTTGTATTTGTAATCAAGATTGAAGATTATTGGAAGCATTTCTTTTATGGTTCATCCTTGTTTATTGCATCCTTGATAGGTCACTTCTTTCTTTTACTCTACTTTCCTTTGTCATTTGCTTAATTACTTGTTAATTGCTTTGTCACTTGGTGCTTTTATTTAGATTGCCTTTGTGATTGCTTTACTTTGTGATTGATTGTTCCTAGAAATCATATTTATGTTTGGGATTGATGTTGTTAGCTTAGTGTTAGTTATGATTAGTGGCTAAAAATCCCATGGGTTAGGGGGTAATTAAGGGTGTGGATAGGTGATTAGGAATGGGTTAGCTCTTTTAGTGAGTAATTAGGTGGAAAATCACTTTCTCACTCCAATCCTTCCTTCAAGTGCGATGTATTTAGGTCCGAAAGTTCCCGAATGCATCGAACACTTGTCAATGGAAGGTTGGATAGGGGATAATTAACACTCGCCCATGAAAATGGGAAGGAGGTTAGCTAGGGAATTCCGTTTTATTAACCCTCCGGGTTTGTGGTGGACTTTGAGGTAGTTAATCCGGACTACCCTCGAAAGGGGGAGGCCGGTGGGTCTTTTCTAGCGGAATTCCCATTTTGTTTTCTTCTCTTGTTGCTCCCTTATCACAAAACCCATTTCCTTGATCTCGTTCGCATCCTGAAAATCCCCAGAAGCCCATTGTCTCAGCTTGACTGAACCGTAGTTTGCTCTTTATTGTGTTTCGCTACCAGTCGACCGAAATTCTGTCCCTCAACGATCTTAGCTTATACCTAGACCTAGACAATTTGACCAAGGCCCCTTGCTCCTCGAGAAGAATGACAATTAACCGAGTATACCAACCTATCTCACTACAAAAAGGCGCCGTTGCCGGGGAGCAAGCACCCCTAGTTTTAGTTTCTTGGTTTAAGTTTGTTAAGATTGCTTTCACGCTAGAAATCATATTGTTTGATGTCTAAAGGAATTTGATGATTCTTCTGTTCTCTTTGGTGCATGCAGGTTCGTCCTAGTGCATATCGAGTTTCATAGGAGGTCTCGATCCTTATGGCTGAAAAACAAGATGGTTCACCCCGTACCTTGGCTTCGTATTCCGTTCCATCTTCAGGTATGGGAGGCAGTCCCATCACGCTACCACCATTACCACCCGTTGTAGTGTTCGAATTTAAATCGTATTTACTTGATGTCTTCGAAAACAATCAGTTTCATGGAGACATATCCGGAAGTCCTATTGCCCATATCGATAAATTCGAAGACCGGATCAGTTTCGTGCAAATTCCTGGATTATCATTAGAATTCATGAAACTGAAATTTTTTCCTCTAACTCTCACGGGGAAAGTGAAGACATGGTTTTAAACGTGCCCGCTTGGCACATATTCTTCATAGGAGTTACTTAAGAGAGATTCCCTTCAAAGATTCTTCCCAGCCGATGAAACTTATAGACTTCGGTAAGCTATAATGTCTTTTAAACAAGAATCTGAAAAGACTATTTTCGAGCTTGGGGGAGATTCAAGGGTCTTCAACGACAGCGCCCTCATCACAACTTACCTGATTGGATGCTACTTCAACATTTTTACTATAGACTCTATGGTTCGCTTAAAGAATCTATCTACAACGCATAGGGAGGGATGTTTCTCAAGAAGACCCAAAGGAAGCTAACATTTTCCTCCATGAGCTATCTCAAAACGCCCCTCATTGGGGAGGTGGTCGAAGTTCAGGAGATGGAGGCTATTCCTTAGAGGACAACCCCACTACTAAGATTTTAATGGCCACTGTCCTTGATATGCAAAAGAAGATGGCGATTGATGGAGTTTCCACCCAATTGAAAGTAGCCCAAGGTATGCAAACCCTTACATCCACTTCCAACACTAATGCCTATACTTGTGAGTTGTGTTTTGGTTCACATCCCAAGCATCAATGTACAGAGTTTCGTTGGGTAGAGCATGTGAATGCTATCTATCCATCATATTCCAACCAACCCTTCTCCCATTCTTATGGAGATCATGCTCATAGCTATACCACAAACCATTACCCTTCTACCTCTCAACCCTATGACCATCACGCATATATCGAAGAGGAGTTTTCCCAACAAGCCATTCCACAACCTCAAATTTCTCAACCATCACAAGATTACACGGTAGAGAAGTTGTTACAAATTGTGGCGAATCAAGAAAGTGATAGGGCTCGACTTAGAGACCTTGAGATCCATTTGACTCAAGTTGCCTAACAAACATACATGTCTCAACCCATTCAACCTCAATCTATCCAAAGGGTGCAAGTGAACGCTATTACTCTACGGAGTGGAAGAAAAGTTGAGGAACTGAAGGTAGTGGAGGAGAATGTGGAAGAGGACGATTCTTTGGGAGAGAATGAGAGAGATGTTGTGGATATTACCGAAGAGGAGGACTTGGAAGTTGAGCGAGGAGGTGTTAAGGAGAAGGAGAATGATGTTGTGGTTCATGAAGCTAGTGTAGGAACCGAAGAGGGGGGAGGGGGTGAATTTGACAAATAAGATCTACATATTAGGTAATGACGTTAGAACAAACTTCCTTGGTTTCATACCAAGGATCAAAACAATGTGTAACTGAAATACCTCTTTATATTTATATCAATCAAAGAACAAGTTACACTTAGGAAATAAAGCAAGAAGTAACAGCCTGAAGGCAGTTACTAATAGGTTCACTGACCAAGACAGAAGGTCCTTGAGTCAGCTACAGATAAGGATCGTCGTAGGAAAAACCCTAGCGGTGATTTGGAACATGATGGATTATATTGAAGATCAAACTCTCCTTCAAGGCTCTGCTACACATTAGCTCACCAACATGTTTGGCTACAATGAACACTCACCAAGGTCCTCGGCTAAACCTCACCAGAAGTCCTTTACTGGCTACATTCACTAAGGAACCATTGGCTACATACTTAGAAATCCCACGGATTTCCTACTCTCGTTTACTTCTGTGGAATCGCGTAAGTCTTCAATCTTCAAATCTTCTATTTATAAGTGTAAACTAGATGTCAGCCAGCTAGTAGACATTGGTGATTGATTCTTTCCTTCTTCATACTCTGCTCTTCTTTCCAAGCTTGTTGATCTACTTTCCTTCTTTTTGAGATTTCTGGGAGTTGCAATCTTTTCTTCCCTCCAATTTCTTGATTGATGTTTCCTACAAATTAGATTGTTGGAATCAATTAGTTTGATTAGGAATATGGATAGGGAAATCAGATTTTTACTATTCCAGAAATCTTCCATGTTTTGATTGCTCTTTTGTCTTTCATTGAAACCTCGTATAAGGTCCTTCGTGGATATGCAAGTAAAGGACCTTGACCCTTGTTCCAACAACTAAAAATGAGGAAAAGGAGGAGTTGGATGAGAGGGTAGAGCCTAAGGAAAAACTAGAGAAAGGGAAGGAAGTTTTGAGGGAAGATGATCATGAAAACCCAATGTAGAAACCCATGCCATATAGAGCACCAGTTCCTTTTCTTGGGAGATTGATTCAACATAAGGCCGAGGCGAAATTTTCGCGATTTATTGAGATGTTGAAGAAACTCCAAGTCAATATCCCTTTCCTGGATGCCATTTTAGAGGTTCCTTCCTTTAAGAAGAATCTTAAGGACCTCTTGACGAACAAAAGGAAGATAAATTCGTTCATCTCACGGTTAGTTGCAATGCTATCATGGGCAGTAAAGCATCTGAGAAACTAGCCGATCCTAGCAGTTTCTCCATACCGTGCTTTCTTGATGGTTCTGTGTTTCCCCACCATTATTGTGAACATCGAAGGTATCAACATCATTGAATGTATCAACATCATGGTGAAAGGCTACATCTTCTCCACCATCTAACGAAGGATGTTCAAGTATATTCACGTTTGATTCACCCTCCATACGCAATTGTTCGATCAATGGGGTCTTCGCATCTTTTATGATATTGTTTGTTTGTTCGCTTGTGGGATGTTCCATACCTATTCTGCAGAAGTGGCGGCGCAAGAAGGAGTACAATTGACCAAGGAAGAAAACGACCGAAGGCGGCGCATAAAGGAGCGGGATTGAAGATTACGATCGGAGAATCTGCGCGCGATAAGGAATGTGCCCAAAATAAAATCTCACGAGCATATTACATATACCCTACCCCATATTTATACCAGTGTACCGTGCTATGTACATTCGAATAGATATGCATGTAGTGTAAGGGTGTCCACGGACACCCTTAATTAAAGAAAAATTTGTGATTCTCTAATATTATTCGGAAGAAATTTTCTTAATTGAAGCAAGTGGACACCATATAAAGAATTCCAAAAACATAATAGGGGTATAGAGCAACAATCCAAAAATCCTAAAATATTACTCCCTCTGTCCCAAATAAATTGTCCAAGTTGACTAATTAAGTCAAAAATTTTAAATTTTGATCGAAAATTATATGTTGAGTTATTTAATTAAATTTTATAATTTTTTTTTATATAATAACAAATATATTGGACATCCCTAAGTTGGATGTCTAGATCCGCCACTGCTTCCATATAATTTCTGAAAAGAAACGTCAGACCCAAAGTGACAACATAAGGAAGTTTTCTTTCTTTTTCTAAGGCCATACTTTCCATCCCTTCCTAGGCCAAACTCCCCATCTTTGGCATTTTGTACGACGACCCCCTCTTCGTTGCTCCTCCATCAATGGCCAAGACCCCTGTCGCCAGCGCTGGACCGACCAGCCACCGACGAGAGCACCGTGATAAGTCGTTTTATATAGAGTTTTTAGGGCTCAAATCATGTCAGTTTCATGCTTTTTATATTCGATATCTCGTATTTTTATAGCAATTTCTGTGATTTCTACGCTTGATCGCGAGTTTGGTATGTTTTGCAAGAATTGGTGGAATTATATCGAAAAGCATGAAAAAGTGGAGGAAGAATAAAAAAAATCAAAGAAATAAAAAAAAGGAAGTTGATGAAGGAAAGAAGAAAGAAAGAACGACCCAAATAACACGGGCCAAAGACCAGCTGAGGCGGAAAGGCAAGGCGCAGACAGCTTTTTTAAAACGAAGCCAGCGCCTTGTCTAGAGAGTTTGGCAACCGAGAAGAAAGAAAACGCAGCCCGCGTTTTGGAAGCGCGCTAGCGCCCACTCACGGAGAATTTTGCTTTTTGGGCAAAACGCAACCAGCGTTTCTAAAATGCAGGCCGCGTTTTGTGCCCTAATCCAGCCATATAAAAGGGGTTTGACGTCCGCCGTTTCAAGGGAGCTTTTGCCAGCGAGCGATTTCATCAGTTCTAGCATTAGTTTTCGGAGAGATTTTTAGATAGCTTCTAGAGTAGACTTAGATCAATTTATTTACAGTTGATTCCAAAAGATTGTTATTAGATTAGATTATTGTTAGTGATCAAAGAACACGAAAGAGATCGATTTGGGTGACACGAAGAGATCGATTCCGCCGATTCGAACATGGTTTATTTCTATTCTTCTTTAATGCTTTCTTGCTTTTATTTAGATTTTGCGATGTTTACTTTTAGAATTATGAGTAGCTAATTTCCTTTGTTTGGGGGATAAACTCGATGTCAATTGATTGAATTTGAATACAGTCTCGGTGTTAGATTATCCTTTTATTCGTTTAATCTGCGTGCAATGTATGTCATGGTAATTTGACAATAAAACGACAGTTTGAGTCTGTACCTGATTTTAGATTCTTGATAATAGAACGACAGTTTGAGTCTTGAATCGGATTGCGTAGATTGTAGGTTAGAAACTAGTTAGACATAATGATTCTTGCCTAGGGTCAATTTATAATAAGTTCTCATCTTTGATTAGTCTAAATAGTTAGAAATAATATTTAGGTTAATCATTGTAACTCACCTAGGATCGAAAGATCGAAGTGATAAGGCTTGGAAAGATTATAGACCCCGAATTATCTTGTTACCTGCACCGGGATTGTTGATGATTTGATTAATTGACTAGAGTGGACGCCTCTGAACGCTTTTAATTAATTGGTTAAACCCTAAAAATTCCTGTTTTCCTAGTTTAGTTTAGAAAACCTTACCACAAACCACTTGGATCGACCTAGCATTCTTTGTAGCGAACTAGTTCAGTGCGTGGTTGGACGCAAATCCCTGAAAGAGAACGATATTTTATTACTACACAGACCCGTACACTTGCGGTACACAGACACCTATATGTTTTAGGTCTGTCAAGTTTTTGGCGCCGTTGCCGGGGATTTGTTTCCCCAATCGCCATTGGATGAACGCGCTCTGGGTGACTAGGTTATTTAATTTCTGTTATTTTTCGATATTTTTCTTTATTACGCTTGGTGTTCTTGTTTTTGTCTTTTTCAGGTTTATCCAAAAAGATTTCTCTTTCGAGTACGATCCTGAGATCGAACGAACACTTCGAGAGAGAAGGAAAAGGGCAAGACTGGAGAAAGAATTTCAAGAAAATCAAGAAACGGACGAAGAGGAACTAGAAGCAGAATCAGAAAATGAAGAAGAGATGGGAGAACAACGACCAAAGACATTTGGACAGTATCTTACTCCCAATGTTACCAACCCGCTATCAGTAATCAACGTTCCCACCATCCAAGCAAACGACTTCGAGCTACGTCAATCTTTGATTAACTTAGTGTCAAATCACCATTCCATGGGTTGACTAACGAAGATCCGAATCGACATATGCGACTCTTCCGTCAAGCTTGTGATAGTTACAAGGCCAATAACATGTCGGAGGACGCCGTCAAACTACGTCTCTTCCCATTCTCGTTGGAAGGCAAAGTGTGGGAGTGGTTCAATTCACTTCCACCAAATGCAATCACAACGTTCGACGAACTCGCTAGCACCTTTTTGGCGAAGTACTTTCCTCCAAGCAAGCTCACCAGCCTAAGGAATCAGATTTCTACATTCACACAAGAGTCGGATGAGTCACTATACGATGCTTGGAAAAGATTCAAGGACATTCTCCGCCAATGTCCTCAGCATGGATTCGAACCTTGGGTTCCTGTCCAATCCTTCTTCAATGGAGCGAATGAGTCGACAAGAGGAAGCATCCTCTTTGCAGCCGGAGGCGATCTTGTGGACAAGACTGTTCCTCAAATCACGAGTCTGATCGAGCATCTGACGAACTACTCTTATCAATGGTCTAAACCCTGCCAAAAGGCGGAGGTAAGTTTAATGTTGATGCAATTTCTTTATTGTCATCTAAACTTGATTCTTTAACGTAAAAAATGGACCGATTAAGTTTGCCATCTAACCCTCCGACCTGCAATGTCTGTTAGTCGACCGAACATGAAACTTTTACTTGCCCTACAGGTGGAGTTAGTAATGAACAAGTCCAACAGGCCAATTATATTGGAAATCCTAGACAGAATTATGGCATGTATTCTAACACTTACGATCCTGGGCTTAGAAACCACCCTAATTTTTCCTATAGGAACGACAATCCCGCTGGTCCTCTTCAAGGACAAGGACAACAAAAGTATGTTCCCCCACCTCAAAAACCACCTCAACAAGGACCTCCTCGAAAGTCTAATTTAGAAACCATGATGGAGAGTCTTATCGCAGGACAACAGAAACATGAAGGTGTTATAAAAGACCTAATGCAAAAGGTAGAGGCTTTAGCAACCCACAAAAAGATTTTAGAAAATCAGATCGCCAATTCGGCGACTCCCTCTACTAGTTTACAACCTCAACCTGTCCCTAATCCGGGCGCTCAATGTAACGCTATAACTTGCGAGGAAGAGAACCTTGAGTGTGAACCTTTAGGAGAACAAATTTTACATGGGATAGTCAAGACCGAAACTAAACCAGATCTGTTAGAGGGAACTAAAATCCCCTCAATTATAACTAATAAGGAAGACTTAAGCAGTTTTAGGATCCCTGTCCAATTGGATGGTAGACACATCAAATATGCATTGTGCGATACAAGATCCGACGTGAATGTTTTGCCTAAGTCTTACCTAAAAATATGAACATTGGGAATTAAGGGTGACTGACAAGATCCTTCGTCTAGTGCACAAGACCCTTGGAAATCCTCTAGGGATCTTAAACGACGCTTCCTTCCAAATAGGAGAGCATATTTTTCCTGTCGATTTCTTGGTACTAGATACAGGAGAAGATCCAGAATCGGAGATTATTCTAAGGAGGACCTTCCTTTCGGTTGTCAATTGTAAGATGGATATGAGGAAAGGCACAACGATCATCGAGCTAGGAAAGTCGATGACAGAATACGAAGTACGAAAAGGCAAGTTGGTTCAGAGACACCTTCCAAAAATAATTCATGATGAAGGAGATCCGGTTCCAAAGCGGATTAAGGACCCCGTTGAGTAGGGTCCATAACGTCGAGCTAACGACGTTAAACAAAGCAACCCCAGGGAGTTACACTATTATCTACATATCTATTCCTCCCCACTTTTTTATTTTAGCTTTCAGTTTTTGACCCCTAGCAATTTTATTTTTATTTTGAAGTTTACTAATATTTTTCTTTTAGTATGTAGAGAAAAAGGAAGAAATTCGAGAAATTCATGGCTTTTATTGAATTTTTATTCCTAACCTAATGAATTCTATGCTGGTAGATGTTTGTAGGGATTTTTGGTATGTCAAGTTGTCGGGAAAATAAGGAAAAAACAAAGAAAAGGGAGAAAAACAAGCAAAAATTGGCAAAAATCGAGCTACCAGCATCAGGTAGGAAAATGCGGCCAGCGTTTTCCAGGCGTTGGCTGCGCCTCGTCCAGAGAATTCATGTTTGCAGTTTTTACGAAACGCAGGTTGCGTTTTGAAAACGCATGCCGCGTTTTGAAAACGCATGCCGCGTTTTGCCTGTTGCCCAAATTTTTTTGCCCGCCTTTTAATTTAGTCGGCCCCTTTCCTTTTCTTTCAAAACAAATTCCCCCTTCTTTTGCCCTAACTCCCGAAGCCCCTTTCCCTCAAACACAACCAGCGCACCACCTGCGCCACCCACCACCCTCGCCGCCGTCGGCCCTCGCCGGCGCCGCCACCACACACCACTTTCTTCTTTTTTTTCTCTTCACACTTGCACTCTAGCACTTTGAGTCTTCAAGCTCCATTCCTTTTCAAACTCAAGGTATGGAATTCTCAACCCTTCCTCTTGTTCTTTGATTATACACTTCGTTCTTGGTATGATTTTGGTTAAATACTTGAGTTTATTGAGTAATTTGTTCAATCTATACCAATTATCATGTCCTAGATTCAAATTTCTTGATCTAGGTTTGAATTCTTGGATTGATTTCTTGATTAGGGCTTGGTTTGAGTTGGTTGATTTTTAATCTTTTTGTTCCAGAATTGAGAGAATTGTGTTGTTGGATGTGTTTAGAGAGCAATGTGATGTTAAAATTGAGAAATTTTAGGTCTAGGATTTGGTTGTGATTATGTTGTGGAGTTATACACTATTTTTAGTAAGGTTTTAGGTTAGATATATATTGATCTCAATCCCTAGTATCAAATAAGCATGGGGGGATTGATCGTAATAAGTTTATATATTATGAACACGCTTATTTGATACCTAGGATTTATCTTGGTGATTTTACTGATTTTTGTGAGTGTTTTTAGATGGTGAGAACTAAGTATCCTAGCTTCTAAGAACCACCGGGAGATGATAATCAAGCTGGAGGCAGCCAGAAGCGAAAAGCCACGGCAACGGAGAAAGGAAAACAGAAAGTCGCGCCTTCAAAAGACTCGAGAGACCCAAACCCTTTAAACTTTGAAGGGGACGTCACGAAAAAATACGACTACTCTAAAAGAGCCCTCGTCCCCACCAAAGATATGCATGAATCTTTCTTGCATAGTTGTGGTATGTTGGATGATGTTGATTGGATGTTAGGTCGTTGCCTCATGACCAACATAACTAGGTTAGGAGAGCCGACCTATATGGGAATTACACTTGAATTCTTGTCGACCCTAGTTTTAAACCACCAAGGGAGGGATGGGTGTATTCGTTTCCAACTATTGGGGGTGGAGAGGAACATGACCGTATCCCAATTTGCCCGCGCCTTTGGTTTTCCTGAACGCACATGTAGGGATTCATCCCTTATACCCATAGAGTGAGACGGGAGGGATTTCTTTTTCCGAATTTCTGGTTTTGACAGTTTGGACCCTAGCAACACCCCCGCGACCTTGATTAGGAACCCCATATTGAGGTATATCCACCGCATACTCTCTTGCGGTATTTTTGGGAGGCCTGGTAGCTCAGACAAAGCTACCCGGGCTGATTGCTACAAGGTGCATTCCATGTTCGATACCGACCCTAGTGCTGACCCAGCGGCTATGTTAGCCCACCATCTTTTTAGTGTCGCCACCTCAACCAACAAGGGCATTGACGTAGGTGGCTACATTACGCACCTTGCACGCCAATTCGGCTTTAGGCCACCTAAGAACCCCACTAACCTAGTCCCGGGTAACTTATTCTTGGATGGAGAACAATGCAATTTCTTTGGCTCGTGTAAGTTTGACAAGGACTCGCGTTGTCTCTAGGTCTATCCGAACAACGCTAGGTTTCACGTGCTTAAACCCCACACCTCTCCCCAAGTTGTTGAGAATTTAATGTGGATGGCTCCCTTCCCTGAGTTCGACCCCAAACCAGAACCAGAAATCCACCCTAACCCTCAACCCGAACAACCCCAACCAGACTATGAGGCGCGCTTTGGCGACCTCCAAACCTCCATAGATCGGACCGAACACCGTGTCAACGAGTTGAGGTATAGCTTAGTTGAGAATAGGGGGCAATCTCACTTGCGATTTGATCGTCTCGATGAGTCAATCGCTAACCTCACCGGCCTTATTCAGGCCATGTTCGACCGCGCCTCACCACCACCAGGAGCGAGCCATACCAACCCTTTCCCACCGACCGAGGATCCTTGATCCTTGGCTAACCCTTACCCTTCACCGTTGTCTTCTACATTGAGAACAATGCAACATCTAAGCATGTGGGGGTTGAAAAATATGTCTTCTTGTAAATTTTTCTTATTTCTCTGTTTTTCGTTTATTTTTCTGTTTTTCCTTCATTTTTCTTTTATTTTCGTCTTTCTTTTTCTTGTTTCATGGTTGTTTTTCAAATTTTAGTGTGATTTCTCTTATTTGTGTGTGTTTCTTTTATTTGCTTATTCATAGTTATTTGAGTTTCTAGTTTGTTTTTCCTTTTTGTTTTCTAGTTTCTTAAGTTTTTCTTCTAAATTTTTCTTTTAAACTGCATCCACCTAGTTTGCATTAGATAGAAGCATGTAGTTTTCCTTTTTTTCTTTTCCTAGTTTGTTTCTCTCTTTTGCACCCACCTATTCAAAGAATCCAAAAAAGATCAGAAAAATTAGAGAAAGACTAAAAAATTAGAAAAGACAAAAAAAAATAAATATAGGATAGGATTAGGATTAAAACTGGAAACACCTTCGGTGATGATTTGTAAACCTTTATTACTTTCAGTTTAACTTGCTTCGCTTAGAAAAGTCTAGATTAGATCTCAAAAGTTTTTGAAACCTGTTACTTCAAATCCTCTAATTTTGAGTTAAGTTATGAAAGTTGTATCTTACTGCTTTGACTATCTTAGAAAGTATAAATCTGCGTGCCGCAAATCTTTGGGCTAAGTTTAGTTGATTGAGCCCCATCCCGTGAGTCCACATTGCCTAAATTTTGAATTGATCACTTTTATCAATTCCATATTCCCTGAGTGACTCACCCATTAGTTGCATCTCTAGAACTTGCTTTGCATCTTGCTTGAGACTACATACTTGCATTGCACGCTGTGAGAAATTGATTAAGACATTCATTTTATTTTGTTAAGCTACATAACCAAATAACCTACCCTACACTATATTTACCGTTCTTTTTGCCACACCTAGCCTTTGTTTACCCTTCTTTCATGATTAAACCCCGACAATGCAAGCCCTAGCGTTTGATATCCAGTATCCCTTTGCCTTGCTTGGTTGAATGAGAGTTTGTCATTTTTTAGAAAGGAATCGTTGGTTAGGTGTGTTTGAACAAAAATATAAAGTTTGGGAGAAATTGTGCTTATTGTTTCAAATAGGAAGAAATTGAAGTTCCACCTTTTGAATAATCGGTGTTTGGTCATGTTGTTCATACATTATCAAGGTTGAAGTTGTAATTTCATAGTTTTCTTCTCCCCGATCACCCATCATAAAGAAAAAAAAAGATGTATAAAATAAAAAAAAGGGAGAAAAGGAGTTGCAAAAGAAAAGGGTGTTTAGGGTGATTCAATTTAAATTTGTAAACTTTGACTTGGTTGTATTCAGTTAAGATGTTTCATATCGTAGAGGGTGAAAGGTGAAATTCCTTGCATACACTAAGCAAGAAAGTGAGTTTAGAGTGTTATATTCATTAAAATTCAATCCAAGCATGGCTCTTAACTCCTCAATCCCAAATTTTACTGCTCCTTTCCTCTAACCTAAGCCCCGTTACAACCTGATAAAGTCCTTTTGATTGTCACTTGTGCATTGCATACAAGTAGTGGAGAGCGAGGTTCTTACTAAGCTTATGGTAGTTTGTTTCTATTGGTTTGAGTATGAGAAAACCCACATACATATTGAAATGTGAGTGATTGAGTGATTTTATTCTAAGTGAGGTTTTGCTCTTTTTGACTGACTTATGTCCATAACTAACCGCACACATTTGCATTATTCTTAAGACTGTTAGCGGGTTTATGCTTCAGAAGTACTTGTTCTCTTCTTTTGGTATCGAAATTTTCTTCCTTTCTCTTTTAAACTGATTTTGATCTTATCCAGACTGATCATTGTGATTGCTTAATTGAATTCATGTGTTAGATTGGTTAGCTTGAGGGGGTGTTAAGATTTTGTTTTTGTAATCCTATCGAAAGCTCTTTCCGCCTCTTTCTCTTCTTACACTTGGTTTCTCCTGTTTGAGCCCTAACTCTCCTATTTTAATTTTAACTTGCTTCAGGACAAGCAAGAGCTAAGCATGGGGGGATTTGATAAATCGATTTTATATAGAGTTTTTAGGGCTCAAATCATGTCAGTTTCATGCTTTTTATATCCGATATCACGTATTTTTATAGCAATTTCTGTGATTTATACGCTTGATCGCGAGTTTGGTATGTTTTGCAGGAATTGGTGGAATTATATCGAAAAGCATGAAAAATTGGAGGAAGAATAACAAAAAATAAAGAAATAATAAAAAAAGAAGTTGAAGAAGGAAAGAAGAAGAAAGAAAGAACGACCCATATAACATGGCCCAAAGACCAGCTGAGGCGGAAAGGCAAGGCACAGGTAGCGTTTTTAAAATACAGCCAGCGCCTTGTCCAGAGAATTTGGCAACCAGGAAGAAAGAAAACACAGCCCGCGATTTGGAGGCGCATCCAGCGCCCACTCACGGAGAATTTCGCTTTTTGGGCAAAACGCTGCCAGCGTTTCTAAAACGCAGGCCGCGTTTCTAAAACGCAGGCCGCGTTTCTAAAACGCAGGCCGCGTTTTGTGCCCTAATCCAGCCATATAAAAGGGGTTTGATGTCTGCCGTTTCAAGGGAGCTTTTGCCAGCGAGCGATTTTCATAAGTTCTAGCATTAGTTTTCGGAGAGATTTTTAGATAGCTTTTAGAGTAGACTTAGATCAATTTATTTACAGTTGATTCCAAGAGATTGTTATTAGATTAGATTATTGTAAGTGATCGAAGAACACGAAAGAGATCGATTCGGGTGACACGAAGAGATCGATTCCGCCGATTCGAACACGGTTTATTTCTATTCTTCTTTAATGCTTTCTTGCTTTTATTTGGATTTTGCAATGTTTACTTTTAGAATTATGAGTAGCTAATTTCCTTTGTTTGGGGGATAAACTCGATGTCAATTGATTGAATTTGAATACAGTCTCGGTGTTAGGTTATCCTTTTATTCGTTTAATTTGCGTGCAATGTATGTCATGGTAATTTGACAATAGAACAGCGCTTTAGTGCAGACTGGTTTTAGATTCTTGACAATAGAACGACAGTTTGAGTCTTGAATCGGATTGCGTAGATTGAATAGGTTAGAAAATAGTTAGACATAATGATTCTTGCCTAGGGTCAATTTATAATTAGTTCTTATCTTTGATTAGTCTAAATAGTTAGAAATTATGTTTAGGTTAATCATTGTAACTCACCTAGGATTGAAAGATCGAAGTGATAAGGCTTAGAAAGATTATAGACCCCGAATTATCTTGTTACCTACACCGGGATTGTTAATGATTTGATTAATTGACTAGAGTGGACTCCTCTAAACGCTTTTAATTAATTGGTTAAACCCTAAAAGTTCATGTTTTCCTAGTTTAGTTTAGAAAACCTTACCACAAACCCCTTGGATCGACCTAGTATTCTTTGTAGCGAACTAGTTCAGTGCGTGGTTGAACGCAAATCCCTGAGAGAGAACGCAAATCCCTGAGAGAGAACGACCTAGTATGTTTTTGGCACCGTTGCCGGGGATTTGTTTCCCCAATCGCCATTGGATGGACGCGCTCCGCGTGACTAGGTTATTTAATTTATGTTATTTTTCTTTATTTTTTTTTATTACGCTTGGTGTTCTTGTTTTTGTCTTTTTCAGGTTTACCCAAAAAGATTTCTCTTTCGAGTACGATCCTGAGATCGAACGAACACTTCGAGAGAGAAGGAAAAGGCAAGACTGGAGAAAGAATTTCAAGAAAATTAAGAAACGGACGAAGAGGAGCTAGAAGCAGAATCGGAAAAAGAAAAAGAGATGGGAGAACAACGACCAAAGACATTCAGGCAGTATCTTACTCCCAATGTCACCAACCCGCAATCAGCAATCAACGTTCACACCATCCAAGCGAACGACTTCGAGCTACGTCAATCTTTGATCAACTTAGTGTCAAAATCACCATTCCATGGGTGACTAACAAAGATTCGAACCGACATATGCGACTCTTCCGTCAAGCTTGTGACAATTACAAGCCCAACAACGTGTCGGAGGACGCCGTCAAATTACGTCTCTTCCCGTTCTCGTTGGAAAGTAAAGCGTGGGAGTGGCTCAATTCACTTCCACCAAATTCAGTCACAACGTTCGACGAAATCGCCAGCACCATTTTGGCGAAGTACTTTCCTCCAAGAAAGCTCACCAGACTAAGGAATCAGATTTCTATATTCACACAAGAGCCGGATGAGTCACTATACGATGCTTGGGAAAGATTCAAGGACATTCTCCGCCAATATCCTCAGAGTGGATTCGAACCTTGGGTTCCTGTCCAATCCTTCTTCAATGGAGCGAATGAGTCCACAAGAGGAAGCATCCTCTTTGTAGCCGGAGGAGATCTTATAGACAAGACTGTGCCTCAAATCACGAGTCTGATCGAGCATCTGGCGAACAACTCTTATTAATGGTCTAAACCCCGCCAAAAGGCGGGAGATGAGTTTAATGTTGATGCAGTTTCTTTATTGTCATCTAAACTTGATTCTTTAACGCAAAAAATGGACCGATTAAGTTTGCCATCTAACCCTCCGACCTGCAATGTCTGTCAGTCGACCGAATATGAAACTTTTATGTTCCTTACAGGTGGAGTTAGTAATGAACAAGTCCAACAGGCCAATTATATTGGAAATCCTAGACAGAATTATGACATGAATTCTAACACTTACGATCTTGGGCTTAGAAACCACCCTAATTTTTCCTATAGGAACGATAATCCCACTAGTCTTCTTCAAGGACAAGGACAGCAAAAGTATGTTCCCCCACCTCAAAGACCACCTTAACAAGGACCTCCTCGAAAGTCTAATTTAGAAACCATGATGGAGAGTCTTATCGCAGGACAACAGAAATAGGAAGGTGTTATAAAAGACCTAATGCAAAAGGTAGAGGCTTTAGCTACCCACAATAAGATTTTAGAAAATCAGATCGCCAATTCGGCGACTCCCTCTACTAGTTTACCACCTCAACCTGTCCCTAATCCGGGTGCTCTATGTAACGCTATAACTTGCGAGGAAGAGAACCTTGATTGTGAACCTTTAGCAGAACAAATTTTACATGGGATAGTCAAGACCGAACCTAAACCAGACCTGTTAGAGAGAACTAAAATCCCCTCAATTATGACTAATAAGCAAGACCTAAGCAGTTTTAGGATCCCTGTCCAATTGGATGGTAGACCCATCAAATATGCATTGTGCGATACAAGATCCGAGGTGAATGTTTTGCCTAAGTTTTACCTAAGGAAATATGAACATAGGGAATTAAGGGCGACTGACAAGATCCTTCGTCTAGCAGACAAGACCCTTAGAAAACCTCTAGGGATCTTACACGATGATCCCCTCCAAATAGGAGAACATATTTTTCCTGTCGATTTCTTGGTACTAGATACAGGAGAAGATCCGGAATCGGAGATTATTCTAGGGAGGACCTTCCTTTCGGCTGTCAATTGCAAGATGGATATGAGGAAAGACACAATGATCATCGAGCTAGGAAAGTCGATGACAGAATACGAAGTACGAAAAGGCAAGTTGGTTCAGAGACACCTTCCAAAAATAATTCATGATGAAGGAGATCCGGTTCCAAAGCGGATCTAGGACCCCGATGAGAAGGGTCCATAACGTCGAGCTAACGACGTTAAATAAAGCAACCCTGGGGAGGTACACTATTGTCTACATATCTATTCCTCCCCACTTTTTTATTTTAGCTTTCAGTTTTTGACCCCTAGCAATTTTATTTGTATTTTGAAGTTTACTAATATTTTTCTTTTAGCATGTAGAGAAAAAGGAAGAAATTCGAGAAATTCATGGCTTTTATTGAATTTGTATTCCTAACCTAATGAATTCTATGTTGGTAGATGTTTGTAGGGATTTTTGGTATGTCAAATTGTAGGGAAAATAAGGAGGACACAAAGAAAAGGGAGAAAAACAAGCAAAAATTGGCAAAAAAAATGCAAGATCGTGTAGAAACGCGGCCGGCGTTTTCGGTATGGCTGCGCCTCGTCCAGAGACTTCATGTTTGCAGTTTTTACGAAACGCAGGCTGCGTTTTGAAAACGGAGGCCACGTTTTGCCTGTTGCCCAGATTTCTTTTGCCCGCCTTTTAATTTAGTCGGCCCCTTTCGTTTTCTTTCAAAATAAATTCCCCCTTCTTTTGCCCTAACTCCCGACGCCCCTCTCCCCCAAACGCAACCAGCGCACCACTTGCGCCACCCACCCCCCTCGCCGCCGTCGGCCCTCGCCGTTGCCGCCACCACACACCACTTTCTTCTTTCTTTTCTCTTCTCACTTGCACTCTAACAATTTGAGTCTTCAAGCTCCATTCCTCTTCACACTCAAGGTATGGAATTCTCAACTGTTCCTCTTGTTCTTTGATTATACACTTCGTTCTTGGTATGATTTTGGTTAAATAATTGAGTTTATTGAGTAATTTGTTCAATCTATACCAATTATCATGTCCTAGATTCAAATTTCTTGATTTAGGTTTGAATTCTTGGATTGATTTCTTGATTAGGGCTTGGTTTGAGTTGGTTAATTTTTAATCTTTTTGTTCCAGAATTGAGAGAATTGTGTTGTTGGATGTGTTTCGAGAGCAATGTGATGTTAAAATTGAGAAATTTTAGGTCTAGCATTTGGTTGTTATTATGTTGTGGTGTTATACTCTATTTTTAGTAAGGTTTTAGGTTAGATATATATTGATCTCAATCCCTAGTATCAAATAAGCATGG
The DNA here is from genome assembly GCA_029582165.1 of Portulaca oleracea. NCBI lineage: Eukaryota > Viridiplantae > Streptophyta > Magnoliopsida > Caryophyllales > Portulacaceae > Portulaca > Portulaca oleracea. The sequence continues at coordinate 27,790,876 of CM055868.1, read as the reverse complement.
CGGGATTGATCATACTAAGTTTATATATTATGAACACGCTTATTTGATACCTAGGATTTATCTTGGTGATTTTACTGATTTTTGTGAGTGTTTTTAGATGGTGAGAACTAAGAATCCTAGCTTCTCCGGACCACCGAGACATGATAACGAAGCTGGAGGCAGCCGGAAGTGAAAAGCCACGGCAGCGGAGAAAGGAAAACAGAAAGCCGCGCCTTCAAAAGACTCGAGAGACCCAAAGCCCTTCAACTTTGAAGGGGACGTCAAGAAAAGGTACGACTCCCTCTCGAAAAGAGTCCTCGTCCCCACCAAATATATGCATGATCCTTTCTTGCGTAGTTGTGGTATGTTGGATGATGTTGATTGGATGTTAGGTCGTTGCCACATGACCAACATAGCTAGGTTAGGAGAGCCGACCTATAGGGGAATTACCCTTGAATTCTTGTCGACCTTAGTTGTAAACCTCCAAGGGAGGGATGGGTGTATTCGTTTCCAACTTTTGAGGGTGGAGTGGAACATGACCGTAACCCAATTTGCCCGCGCCTTTGATTTTCCTGAGCGCACATGTAGGAATTCATCCCTTATACCCATAGAGTGGGACGGGAGGGGTTTCTTTTTCAGAATTTCTGGTTTTGACAGTTGGGACCCTAGCAACACCCCCGCGACCTTGATTAGGAACCCCGTATTGAGGTATGTCCACCGCATAGGTAGCTCAAACAAAGCTACCCGGGCTGATTGCTACATGTTGCATTCCATGTTGGATACCGACCCTCGTGCCGACCCAGAGGCTATGCTAGCCCACCATCTTTCTAGTGTCGCCACCTCAACCAACAAGGGCATTGTCGTAGGTGGCTACATTACGCACCTTGGACGACAATTCGACTTTAGGCCACCTAGGAACCCCACTGACCTAGTCCCTGGTAACTTATTCTTGGATGGGGAACAGTGCAATTTCTTTGGCTTGTTTAAGTTTGACAAGGACTCGCGTTGTCTCTGTGTCTATCCCAACAACGCTAGGTTTCCCGTGCCTAACCCCCACACCTCTCCCTAAGTTGTTGAGAATTTAATGTGGATGCCTCCCTTCCCTGAGTTTGACCCCGACCAGAACCAGAAATCCACCCTAACCCTCAACCCGAACAACCCCAACCAGACTATGAGGCGCGCTTTCGCGACCTCCAAACCTCCATTGATTGGACCGAACACCGTGTCAACGAGTTGAGGGATAACTTTGTTGAGTATAGGGGGCAATCTGACCTGCAATTTGACCGTCTCGATGAGTCAATCGCTAACCTCACCGGCCTTATTCAGGCCATGTTCGACCGCGCCTCACCACCACCAGGACCGAGCCATACCAACCCTTCCCTACCGACTGAGGATCCTTGATCCTTGGCTAACCCTTACCCTTCACCATTGTCTTCTGCATTGAGGACAATGCAACATCTAAGCATTGGGGGGGGGGGTTGAAAAATATTTCTTCTTGTAAATTTTTCTTATTTCTCTGTTTTTCGTTTATTTTTATGTTTTTCCTTCATTTTTCTTTTATTTTCGTCTTTCTTTTTCTTGTTTCATGGTTGTTTTTCAAATTTTAGTGTGGTTTCCCTTATTTTTGTGTGTTTCTTTTATTTGCTTGTTCATAGTTATTTGAGTTTCTAGTTTGTTTTTCCTTTTTGTTTTCTAGTTTGTTAAGTTTTTCTTCCAAATTTTTCTTTTAAATTGCATCCACCTAGTTTGCATTAGATAGAAGCATGTAGTTTTCCTTTTTTTTTTTTCTTTTCCTAGTTTGTTTCTCTCTTTTGCATCCACCTATTCAAAAAATCCAAAAAAAAAAATCAGAAAAATTAGAGAAAGACCAAAAAATTAGAAAAGACAAAAACCAAAAAAATATAGGATAGGATTAGGATTAAAACTGGAAACACCTTCAGTGATGATTTGTAAACCTTTCTTACTTTCAGTTTAACTTGCTTCGCTTAGAAAAGTCTGGATTAGATCTCAAAAGTTTTTGAAACCTTTTCCTTCAAATCCTCTGATTTTGAGTCAAGTTGTGAAATTTGTATCTTACTGCTTTGACTATCTTAGAAAGTATAAATGTGCGTGCCGCAAATCTTTGGGCAAAGTTTAGTTGATTGAGCCCCATCCCGTGAGTCCATATTGCCTAAATTTTGAATTGATCACTTTTATCAATTCCAATTCCCTGAGTGACTCACCCATTAGTTGCATCTCTAGAACTTGCTTTCCATCTTGCTTGAGACTACATACTTGCATTGCACGCTGTGACAAAGTGATTAAGGCATTCATTTTATTTTGTTAAGCTACATAACCAAATAACCTACCCTACACTATATTTACCGTTCTTTTTGCCACGCCTAGCCTTTGTTTAACGTTCTTTCATGATTAAACCCCGGCAATGCAAGCCCTGGCGTTTGATATCCAGTATCCCTTTGCCTTGCTTGGTTGAACGAGAGTTTGTCGTTTTTTCGAAAGGAACCGTTGGTTAGGTGTGTTTGAACAAAAATATAAAGTTTGGGAGAAATTGTGCTTATTGTTTCAAATAGGAAGAAATTGAAGTTCCACCTTTTGAATAATTGGTGTTTGGTCATGTTGTTCATACATTATCAAGGTCGAAGTTATAATTTCATAGTTTTCTTCTCCCCGATCACCCACCAAAAAGGAAAAAAAAGAAGTATAAAAGAAACAAAAAAAGGGAGAGAACGAGTTCCAAAATAAAAGGGTGTTTAGGGAGATTCAATTTAAATTTGTAAACATTCACTTGGTTGTATTCAATTGAGATGTTTCATATCGTAGAGGGTGAAAGGTGAAATTCCTTAATCCCAAATTTTACCGCTCCTTTCCCCTAACCTAAGCCCCGTTACAACTCGACAAAGTCTTTTTGATTGTCACTTGTGCATTGCATACAAGTAGTGGAGAGCGAGGTTCTTACCAAGCTTATGGTAGTTTGTTTATATTGGTTTGAGTATGAGAAAACCCACATACATATTGAAATTTGAGTGATTGAGTGATTTTATTCTATGTGAGGTTTTGGTCTTTTTGACTAACTTACGTCCATAACTAACCGCGCACATTTGCATTATTCTTAAGACTGTTAGTGGGTTTATGCTTCAGAAGTACTTGTTCTCTCCTTTTGGTTTCGAAATTTTCTTCCTTTCTCTTTTAAACTGAGTTTTGATCTTGCACAGACTTATCTTTGTGATTGCTTGATTGAATTGATGTGTTAGATTGGTTAGCCTGAGGGGGTGTTAAGATTTTATTTTTGTAATCCTATCGAAAGCTCTTTCCGCCTCTTTCTCTTCTTACACTTGGTTTCTCCTGTTTGAGCCCTAACCCTCCTATTTTTATTTCTAACTTGCTTTAAGACAAGCAAGAGCTAAGCATGGGGGGATATGATAAGTCGTTTTTATATAGAGTTTTTAGGGCTCAAATCATGTCAGTTTCATGCTTTTTATATCCGATATCTCGTATTTTTATAGCAATTTCTGTGATTTATACGCTTGATCGCGAGTTTGGTATGTTTTGTAGGAATTGGTGGAATTATATCGAAAAGCATGAAAAATTGCAGGAAGAATAACAAAAATCAAAGAAAAAAAAGAAGTTGATGAAGAAAAGAAGAAGAAAGAAGAACGACCCAAATAACACGGCCCAAAGACCAGCCGAGGCGGAAAGGCAAGGCGCAGGCAGTGTTTTTAAAACGCAGCCAGCGCCTTGTCTAGAGAGTTTGGCAACCGAGAAGAAAGAAAACACAACCAGCATTTTGGAGGCGCAACCAGCGCCCACTCACGGAGAACTTCTCTTTTTGGGCAAAACGCAGGCCGTGTTTTGTGCCCTAATCCAGCCCTATGAAAATGGTTTGACGTCCGCCGTTTCAAGGGAGCTTTTGCCAGTGTAACGTGGTTTGTAGACCTCGGTTTTTATCGTTCTTTATCTGGGAGCGAGGGGCCTTAGCTATGATTACTTGACTCTAGGTAGGGTTTACGATCATGAAACGATGATAGGTTCAGGGTAAAAACAGCACAAACACAATAAGGTTCGGTCAGAAAGGGGAAACAATGGGTGTCGGGAGACTTCGGGATGCAAACGGGGATGAGGAAATGGGTTTTGCAACAAGGGAGTAACAAGAAGGGAGAATCAAGTGGTAATTCCGTTAGAAAATTCCAACCGGGCTTCCTCTTCCGAGATAGACCGGATTAACTTCCCCAAAGTCCATCGACAGACCCGGGGGTTAATGAAACGGAATTTCCTAGTTAGTTTCTATTCACTTTCGTGAATAGAATACTAACTATCCCAACTCCCACCTTCCAACACAAGTGCTGGATGTATTCGGGAGCTTCCGAACCCGAATACATTCTACTTGAGGGAAGGATAGGAGTGGGAAATTGATTTCCCAACTAATTACTCACTAATATTGCTAACTCAAACCTAATCACTCATTCACACCCTTAATATCTCCCTAACCCATTAGGGTTCTAGCCTCTAAACATCCTAACTAATATCATAATAACATCAACAACTTCATTCATGCTTAAAAGGATAATCAAATTAACAATAAACCACAATCAACAAACACCAACAATTATAATAACAAAACAGAGATTAATAAGTAAATGATGAATTAAAGAGAGAAGAGTTGAGAAATGCTCATTGATTTTGATGCCAAGGGAAATACTCTAGAATAATAAAGCTTCAATGCTCCAAAGATAAGAAATAATCTTCAAACTTCAAAGAGGAATCCAATAAAATCCAATGCAAGAACAATAATCTAAGTAAAAACTCTTACTAATCACTCTAATTCAAAGCTTAAATGTGATAAAAGTATCTGCTAACATAGGATAATACATGCTAAAGATAAGATAATTAGCTAAAAGACCTAAATACAATATATAGAAACCAAGTTTGTTACTCAAAACTCGTCACTTTGCTAAACAGACAAAACGCATCTGCAGGGGACCGTGGGCACGGTCTATGAGACCGTGGCCATGGTCCTGCGTAACTCAGGCGATTTCTCTTTTCTCTTCGCAGCACTGTGGGCACGGTGCCCCTGGATTGTCGGTACGGTCTATGCGATAAGGGCAGATTACTTTTCGCTCCTTCGCACCGCCGTGGCTACGATCTTGGGAGACCTTGGCCATGGTCTTGCTCGGCCAAAAACTTCCTTGGGCAGGTCATGAAACCACCGTGGCTACGGTCAACTTGACCGTGGCCACGGTCCTACTCGGCCACCACTCTTCCCTTGGGCTTGGTTTCATCTCACCGTAGCTACGGTCAACATGACCGTGGCCACGGTCTAGTTCGGCTCCTCAGGCTTTTCTGGGCGTAGCACCCGCTACGAAGATGGTGGCGGGGGCTACGCTTGGGACTGCTTCGATCAGCCAAGGGCTTGGGAGGCGTAGCGCCTGCTACGACATGCGTGGAGGGGGCTACCCTTCGGTGCTCTTCGACAAGTTACTTCCTTCCGAGCTTCTTGACATGATCGGCCTTTCCGCTTCCTTTGCCTTCGACTCGACCAAGACTCGGGGAATCTCGGGATTCCCAAATTAGGTGCCAAATTGGCCCTTTTAACCTCGTTTTGAGTAAAAACTTCGAACCCTACAAAATTACCAAAAACGCATTAAAAATTATTGAATTAAACTACGAGACAAGTAAAAAGCCTAAGGATTTAGGCGGTATTTAGACACAAAATTGGGTCTAAACACCCCCGCCACTTAAACTTTTGCTCGTCCCGAGCAAAACAAGACAAAAACTAACTAAACTAACACTAACTCCTCTGTCGTAGGAGAGAAACGGGTGCATTTAGCGTATGCACCAAGCCCTTTGAACCTCCCGGCAGCCCTGGGGGACGAGATGGACTCGTGAGGGTTTGTAGCGGCTATGCCCACAAAAGTCAAAGAAAAAGGAGAGAGGGAAAGTGAAAACAAAACCGAAGAAAACAAAAAGAAAGAAAAACAAAGGCTTTGATTCAAAAGATCTCGTAACCTAAACTAAGAAAACGTTATTAAGCCCCCAAAAGCAACCGTTAGGAGCATCTCACAAACACCAATCTCAGATAAAGGTCAATCTTGAAGGTTTTTAACTCCCTACACTTTATGCCTAGCAAAACCCCATGTGCAAATGCACAAATGGGTTCTAACCGGAACCAAAAGACTCTAAAGACTTGTGTCCGAACTCAAAAACAACGAAACAACCAAGAGAAGCGTTTCCCTTCCTAGCATTTGGTCGCCCTTGGCTTGGTGAGGGCCGTAGGTGATGCAAGGAGGGGCCCCACTCTTTTAGAAGCGAAAACTTTTTCTTTTCTTTTTTTGGGTTGGTTTTACCAACGAAATTTGCTTTTTCATTTTCTCTTTTTTTTTTCTTTTTAAAAGTCGGTATTAGCCTTACTTTCGGGAATTGGACGACCCATATAAGGGGTATACCCTCCCAACACGGTCTTTTCCATTCGCCTCTCCATCGCAAAACGATATAGGAGGAGGGTTAAGGGGTATCCGTGCCGTACCACTAATATCGGGCCCGTGTAGGTTGGCTAAGTATTGGTGGTTAATGTCATTCAGCGACACACTCCACTTAATCAGGTTATTGTAGCTTATAACTTCTTTTTCTTTCTTTTTGAACTTTTCGCTTTTGCTTTTGCTGCACAAGAAAACAAAGCAAGCTCGGACACAAACCCCTAGAATCCCTTGGTTCCAATCGGAACGTGAAAGGAAACAGGGGTTTCACTAGACACAAATCCCTAGAATCAGAGAAGTACCGTGGAGCCCACTTGTCGAGATAAGACTCGAACCCTTGCTTCCTTAGAAAATGGAAAATGATGTGACCCATGCCAAGGGTCATATTCCGGGTTTCAAGGCTTATTTCCCGAAGATAGTGGAGGATGCATGAGCCAGTGTTGACCCGGCGACCATTGATCGTGTTGTAGAGGATGAAGAGGTTGTCTTTTCGGATGCTTGAACGTCCGATGTCGCGGCGAAGATGGAGTTTGAGATAATGCGGTGAAAGATACGGACGCTCAGATTACAAAAGTCTATGGCCTTAGAATTGCTTGGGCAATGGAATTGCAATTTTCGGGTTCGAACCTTAGGATATCGTCTCCTCCAACAGGTGAGGGCTCGCATGGCTTCTTGCTCATCAAAATTGACACACTCCCCGTAGAAGATACCATCCTCAGGAAGGCCGAGAGCATTGCAAAGGTCCTGGACTGTACATTAGACCTCTTTCTTGGCCATAAAGTAAGAGAAAGAGGCATTGGATGTGCCTTCTTCCTTTACCACTAAAGAACTCAGAAATTCAAGTACCTGTTGCTCGATGATGGGCTCGTTGATTGTGGCAAAAACCTCCCAGCCCATGACTTTGATGAAAAAGTCCATGCTCGGTTTACAGTAGACATCCCGAGCTGTCTCCTCATGATACAAGTTTGGAGCACAAATCTTTCTCTTTTTCAATCGTTCGTACCTCTCCCTATGCATTGCATTCCGGAAATTGACTTTTACTTTTGGGTCACATTGGATGAGGGAGGCGGGTTGACCCTTGTAGCGGGTCTTGTTGGGTTCAGCAAAAGTAGATGGGGCAAGGGTCTCCTCGGCTCGGACCGGGCACGTTTAGCGCGTCCCATTGAAACAACTGAAAATAAAACATCCACAACAACGAAGCACAACAACAACACTAACCCAAAATCCCGATGACCACAAAATCCCGACCAAGAATCTCACCAATGACACTCCAATCTCCAAGCTAACAATCAAATCAGCATTCCCAAACTCATCCAAAAGCATTCACCCAAGACCCACAAAATCGCACAAATAATCGACCCAAATCTGCAAGAAAAACGAGATTTGATGCACCAACAAACAAGGAATACCTGATTTGAAGGCTTGGAAGAGAGTTCTTGACAATTTCGAACCCCACAAAGAGCAACAACCAAGAAATCTTGCTTGAGGTACCCCGAAAATGGTGGAGAAACGATTTGCAGCGCAGCTAGGGCAAAAAACGAGGGAGAAATTGGAGAGAAGGGAAGGATTTTGTGATGGATTTGTCAAATTGGCCAAGGGATTTAGGGTTTTAGGTTGGAAGAGAGATTTTCGAGTGAGAAGGAAGGGAGGAAATTGAAAGAGAAATGAGGGAGAAAGAGTTTTAACCCCGATAATATTCGCAGGTTTTCGACTCACCGTGGCCACGGTCACCTGGACCGTGGGTACGGTCTAACTAGGGTAAGGAAAAAAAAAGGGCAGAAAATAGCTGTCTTGAGACCGTAGCTACGGTGACATCCACCGTGGCTACGGTGAAGCTCGGGTAGACTTTTTCCAGGAAAACTGATGCGTTGAGACCGTGGGTGCGGTGTAAGCCACCGTGGGCACGGTAGAGCTCGGGAAGAGACTTGGTAGAAATGCATACTGAGACCGTGGCCACGGTTAAAATCATCGTGGGTACGGTCTAACTCGGCTTGAAAACTAGCCAAAATTTGCACAACTGGACCGTGGCCACGGTGCAAGCTACCGTGGGCACGGTCTTCTTCGATTACTCCCCTGTACCTACAAGGCTCAAAAACTTAGAAAAATTGTTAAGTCCTAAAATCTACCCTCTTATTTCCACTCTCTTTTCTTTCTCGCTCAATCAACATTCAAAGACACTTTCCCAACTCTCAAAAACCACTTTGAATCACGTCCTTCATAGAACCTCTTTTCACTCTCGATTTTTTTCAACTTTCTCATTTTTTTCACTCTTTTCTTTCTTTTTTTTCAAATTTTAACAAAAACAAAGAAAATGAAAATCTAAAACAAGAGAAATAAAATGGAAGAAAATAAAAGAAAATACTAAAAGAAGGGGAAGTAGTTCATACCTCTCCCGGGCGCTTGTTTTAGGTCCTAACTTGACCTACCCCGATGCTTTCAATCTTCAAAGTTTGCGAGGTACACCACAACTGTCCCCGCGTAGTCCTCGCCCATGAAGTATGGTTTAAGCTTTGATGAGTTCACCTTGAAACAATTCCCTTTTTCGTTCTTCAATTCAACCACTCCGGCAGGAAGAATTCTCATAATTTCAAAAGGTCCGGACCACCTTGATCTCAATTTCCCAGAGAATAACTTCAGCCTTGAGTTGAAGATGAGAACCCTATCGCCTACCCCAAACTCACGACGGTTCAACCTCTTTTCATGCCATGCTTTCGTTCTTTCTTTGTGGATCTTGTTATTTTCATAAGCATGACGCCGCAGCTCCTCAAGTTCTTCTAATTGAAATAAGTGACTAGGTCCGGCCGCCTTGAGATCGAAATTCAACTTCTTGATTGCCCACATCGTTCTATGCTCAAGCTCTACGAGAAAGTGACATGCCTTCCCGTAGACAAGACGATACGGAGTAGTACCGGTCAGTGTCTTGTAGGCGGTGTGATATGCCCACAAGACTTCATCCAATTTCTCTGCCTAATCCTTCCGTGAAGAGCTGACCGTCTTTTCCAAGATCTCTTTGATAGCACGGTTTGAGATTTCTACTTGCCCTTGTGTTTGCGGATGATAAGGGAGTCCCTTCTTATGATTGATGCCATACTTCGCCAAAAGGTACTCGAACTTCTTCTCGATGAAGTGGGATCCATTGTCTCTAATGATAACCCGTGGAATACCAAATCTCGGGAATAGAATATTTTTCAAGAATCTTGACACGGACTTGCCATCGCACTTCACACATGGAATAGCTTCGACCCATTTTGAAACATAATCCACCGCCAGGATGTATTGGAAACCTCGTGATGACGGGAAGGGATCCATGAAATCTAACCCCCATACATCGAAAACTTCTACCTCAAGGATGAAGTTCAATGGTGCTTCATTCTTCCGGGAAATATTTCCGGATCTTTGGCATTTGTCACATTGCTTGACATGAAGATGGGCGTCGTGAAAGAGAGTCGGCCACCAATAGCCGGCTTGTAAAACTCTCGCCGCCGTCTTTTGGGAGCCACCGTGACCTCCCACCGGGAATTCGTGACAATGTGTCAAAACAGATTGCACCTCGCTCTCGGGAATACATCGTCGATACATCCTGTCGTTGCACAACAGGAATAGGAAGGGATCATCCCAAAACTAATGTTTCATGTCGTGGAAAAACTTCTTGTTTTGATGAGGGTTATGATGTTTAGGAGTCACCTCACTAGCCAAATAGTTCACAATGTCCGCATACCACGGGTGAGAGTTGATAGCCATGAGTCGCTCATCCGGGAAAGCATCTACAATCGGTTAGGTGTCTTTCAAGTCTACGAGAATTCGCGAGAGGTGATCGGCTACGACATTCTTCGGGCCGGCCTTGTCGCGGATTTCCAAATCAAATTCTTGCATAAGAAATACCCACCATATAAGCCTCGGCTTCGTTTCTTTCTTTCTCATCAAATACTTAATCGCGACATGATCCGTGTAAACCACCACTTTGGAGAACATAAGATATTGCCGGAATTTGTTGAGCGCAAAAATGATTGCCAAAAGCTTCTTCTCCGTGGTCGTGTAGTTCCTTTGTGCACTATCAAGCGCGTGGCTTGCATAGTAGATGACTCTTGGTTTCTTCTCTATTGTTTGAGCCAAACACGCCCCCACGGCAAAGTCACTTGCGTCGGCCATGATCTCAAAGGGTAGTGTCCAATCCGGAGGTTGAACTACCGGAGCGGAAATCAAAGCCTGCTTCAACCTATAAAATGACTCAAGGCACTCATCAGTAAAAGAGAAAGGGACATCCTTGCACAAGAGGTCAGTTAGAGGTCGAGCGATTTTGGAAAAATCCTTGACGAACCAGTGATAAAAGACGGTATGGCCAAGGAAGCTACGCACCCCCTTAACGGAAACTGGGGATGGTAGGCGCTCTATAACCTCAACTTTAGCCTTGTCCACTTCGATGCCCTTTGAAGAGATTAAGTGACCCAATACAATACCTTGTTCCACCAAAAAGTGGCATTTCTCCCAATTCAATACTAGATCAACTTCCTCACAACGGGTTAACACTTTCTCCAAATTTAGCAAACAATCATCAAAGGTATTACCATAGACAGAAAAATCGTTCATAAAGACTTCCATGCATTTTTTAATGAAATCACTAAAGATAGCCATCATGCAACGTTGAAATGTCCCCCGTGCATTACATAACCCAAAAGGCATGCGACGATAAGCAAAAGTCCTATACGGGCAAGTGAAAGTAGTTTTCTCTTGATGTGAGGGGTAGATTGGAATTTGAAAGAAACCAGAGTACCCATCCAAAAAGCAAAAATATGAGTGACCCGCCAACCGTTCCAACATCTGGTCAATAAAGGGAAGAGGGAAATGGTCCTTCTTTGTTACTTTTTTAAGTTGGCGGTAATCAATGCACATTCGCCAATCGGTCACGATCTGGGTACTAACTAGTTCTTTTATGTCATTTTCAATCACGGTCATTCCACCCTTCTTGGGTACGCACTGAACCGGGCTTACCCATTCGCTATTTGCGATGGATAAGATGATCCCAGCAGCTAGCAACTTCACTACTTCCTTTTTAACCACCTCTTGCATATTGGGATTTAATCGACGCAGGGGTTGCCTAGTAGGCTTTGCATCATCTAACAAGTCAATCGAATGCATGCATATAGAAGGGGACAAGCCTTTCAAATCTTCTATCTTATAACCTAGTGCACCCCTATGTTTTCTAAGCAACTCAAGCAATTTGGACAATTCAGAATCATTCAATTTTGCATTCACAATGATCGAGCAAGATTTCTCATCATCCAAGAAAGCATATTGGAGGGAAGGGGGCAAAGGTTTGAGCTCTAAAAGAGTAGAATGAATTTGAGAAGAAGACGTACCCTTGTAGATCGCATCTTGAATCTCCATGCACTCCATATAAGGCTCGTCAATAATAATCTCCTCATGCATGGGTGATGAGTCAAGAAGGTTGGTGAAGAAAGTAATATCGGTGCCGTCGGTCTCAAATTGGAAAGACTCCAATAGGCAAGCTCCCAAGGGATCGTCGCAAGTAGACTCAAGTAGATGGGACTCCTCAATATACTCATCAACAAGAAACTCCATCATATCAATAGCATAGCATGAGTCCCTATACGAAGGACCCTTCAATGACCCCTCAAGTTGAAAAATGATGCTTGCATTCCCGACATTCAACGACATCCTTCCATTCTTCACATCAATTATTGCTCCCGCCGTAGCAAGGAACGACCTTCCCAAAATGATAGGGATGTTGTTGTCTTCCTCCATCTCCAAGATCACAAAATCACAAGGAATCAAAAGTCGCCTCACTTGGACCGGGATGTCCTCCAATATTCCCAAAGGTCTTCTCATGGAGCGGTCGGCCAATTGGAGGTTAACTGTTGTAGGAGCCAGATCGTCGAGGTTCAACTTCTTGCAAATCGAATAAGGCATGACACTTACACTTGCTCCTAGATCACATAAAGCACGACCAATCCGCATGTCACCAATGGTGCATGGAATAGAAAAACTTCTGGGGTCGGCTAACTTTTCCGGTGATTTGTTATCAATAATGGCACTACAATCCGCTGTCAAATGAATTGTAGATCTCTCTTGAATCCTCTTTTTGCTTGTGAGAATCTCCTTCAAATGCTTTTTCAAAGATGGGACCTCGGAAATAGCGTCAAGAAATGGAATGTTCACTTGAAGCTTTTTGAGCATCTCAATGAACTTTGAAAACTTCGCATCGGACTTGGGCTTTGCTAACCGCTCGGGAAAAGGGACCGACGGTAGCTTTGGTTTCTCAATGGTTTGGATCGGCTCTTCTTCCACCATCTTTTCTTTCCCTTTCCTTATCCTCTCCATCTCCTCTCTTTCTTTATTAGATTCTTCCAATTCCTCCTCATGTACTCCATCAACTCCCTCACCCAAGACTAACTCACTCTCCCGCTCTTCTATCAAATCTTCCTCCTCCGTGATATCTACCACATCTCCCTCTTTGTCACTCAAAACATCCTTTTCCACCATCCTAGGGCCATCAATCTCCCTACCAATCCTCAATGTAATAACATTTAGTTGTCCTTTCGGATTTGGTTGGGGATGGCTAGGCAAAGATTGGATGGGTTGAGATTGTTGTGCCATTTGAGCCAATAGTAACTCAAGGTTCTTGATGCGTGCTTGATCTCTTTCTCGATCTAAGGCCATCTTTTCTTGAGATAGGGCTATCTTTTCTTGAGATAAGGCCATCTTTTGAAGGGTTTGCTCAATGGTTTCTGGCTGTGGAGGCTTGGGTGCTTGGAAAGGTTGACCTTGGTGATGGTTTTGGTGATATTGGCGGCGGTTTTGATTTGGGAAATCGGGGGGTGGATTTTGGGTTAATGGAGCTTGTTGGTTGTAGGCATAATTCCCACGAGGATGAACAAGGTTTTTATTGGTGTAGGAGAGGTTGTTGTTGGGATAGATGGCTTGGACTTGCTTGGCTTGATACTCTTCACACCTCTTCAAAGAATGTGGCCCTCTACAAAAATCACATACAAGAACTCGGGTATCCGGAATAAGCATAGGTACTTCTTGAGCTGTCTTTACTTGCCTCATGGTCTCTTCCAAAGCCGACTTTTGTTGCATCTCAAGAACGACATTCATGAGAAATTTAATAGTAGGATTGCTTTCAAGAGAAGGACCATCTCTTGGACCATGATCGCCTCTCCAATGAGGAGAGTTTTGAGATAACTCGTGAAGAAATACGTTTGCTTCCTCCGCCGTCTCTTGAGGAACATGCCCCCCGAGGCATGATCGATGTATTCTCGCAAAGAGCTACTCAGTCCGGAATAAAAATGATGCAATAATAACCAATCCTCAAGATTGTGGTGTGGACACCTCCGTTGGAGACCCTTGAATCTCCCCCATGCTTCGAATGATGACTCGTCGGACTCTTGCTTAAAGCTCATGATGGCTTGCCTCAACCGACATGTCTCATCGTTGGGGAAAAACCTTTGAAGAAAGTCGCGGCTAAGGGCATCCCATGTAGAATAGGTTCCGGGCGGACACGTGTTGAGCCATAATAGTGCTTTCCCCTTCAAAGTGAGAGGGAAAAACTTTAGCTTCATGTATTCGGCGGAGACTCCATTCATTTGTACGAAACTGATGCGTTGCTCGAACTTGTTGATGTGGTCAATAGGATTTTCATGCTCTCCTCCATGTTACGGAGTGTTCTCGAATATCTCCAACAAATATGGCTTGAACTCGAACGTTGCGTTCGGTGGTAATGCAGGTAATATGATCAGATCGCCTCCCGTACCTGACGATGGTAAGGAATATGATGCTATGGTACGAGGTGGATCTTGCTCTCCGTCAGACATTGGAATTTCTATCGTCTCTCTCTCCCTTTGTTGTCTTCTTCGTCTCGAGCCGGCGTTTGCTTGGCGAATAATGCTCTCCGGGTTCGGATTTGGTGGAGTTATAGGAGTTTGGCCTCGTCGAGATCGAGTCCGCATGCACAAAAGGAACAAACAGAAGAATCAACTTTCCAATAACCAAGGATAAAAAAATCTCTAGCAAGTGAAATGATCTTAAACAACCTAAAGACAAACAGCTAAGCTAGGTGCACTTGCTCCCCGGCAACGACGTCATTCTGTGTAACGTGGTTTGTAGACCTCAGTTTTTATCGTTCTTTCTTAGGGAGTGAGGGGCCTTAGCTATGACTAATTGACTCTAGGTAGGGTTTACGATCATGAAACGATGATAGGTTCAGGGTAAAAACAGCACAAACACACTAAGGTTCGGTCAGAAAGGGGAAACAATGGGTGTTGGGAGACTTCGGGATGACAAACGGGGATGAGGAAATGGGTTTTGCAACAAGGGAGTAACAAGAAGGGAGAATCAAGTGGTAATTCCGTTAGAAAGTACCCACCGGGCTTCCTCTTCCGAGGATAGACCGGATTAACTTCCCCCAAGTCCATCGACAGACCCGGGGGTTAATGAAACGGAATTTCCTAGTTAGTTACTATTCACTTTCGTGAATAGAATACTAACTATCCCAATTCCCACCTTCCAACACAAGTGTTGGATGTATTCGGGAGCTTTCGAACCTGAATACATCCTACTTGAGGGAAGGATAGGAGTGGGAAATTGATTTCCCAACTAATTACTCACTAATATTGCTAACCCAAACCTAATCACCCATTCACACCCTTAATATCTGCCTAACCCATTAGGGTTCTAGCCTCTAAACATCCTAACTAACATGATAATAACATCAACAATTTCATTCATGCTTAAAAGGATAATCAAATTAATAATAAACAACAATCAACAAACACCAACAATTATAATAACAAAACAGAGATTAATAAGTAAATGATGAATTAAAGAGAGAAGAGTTGAGAAATGCTCATTGATTTCGATGCCAAGGGTAATACTCTAGAATAATAAAGCTTCAATGCTCCAAAGATAAGAAATAATCTTCAAACTTCAAAGAGGAATCCAATAAAATCCAGTGCAAGAACAACAATCTAAGTAAAAACTCTTACTAATCACTCTAATTCAAAGCTTAAATGTGATAAAAGTATCTGCTAACATAGGATAATAGATGCTAAAGATAAGATAATCAGCTAAAAGACCTAAATACAATATATAGAAACCAAGTTTGTTACTCAAAACTCGTCACTTTGCTAAACAGATAAAACGCATCTGCAGGGGACCGTGGGCACGGTCTATGAGACCGTGGCCACGGTCCTGCGTAACTCAGGCGATTTCTCTTTTCTCTTCGTAGCAGACCGCCGTGGCTACGGTCTTGGGAGACCGTGGCCACGGTCTTGCTCGGCCAAAAACTTCCTTGGGCAGGTCATGAACCCACCGTGGCTACGGTCAACTTGACCGTGGCCACGGTCCTGCTCGGCCACCACTCTTCCCTTGGGCTTGGTTTCATCTCACCGTGGCTACGGTCAACATGACCGTGGCCACAGTCTAGTTCGGCTCCTCAAGCTCTTCTGGGCGTAGCGCCCGCTACGAAGATGGTGGCGGGGGCTACGCTTGGGACTGCTTTGATCAGCCAAGGGCTTGGGAGGCGTAGCGCCCGCTACGGCAGGCGTGGCGGGGCCTACCCTTCGGTGCTCTTCGAAAATTTACTTCCTTCCGAGCTTCTTGACATGATCGGCCTTTCCGTTTCCTTTGCCTTCGACTCGACCAAGACTCGGGGAATCTCGAGATTCCCAAATTAGGTGCAAAATTGGCGCTTTTAACCTCGTTTTGAGTAAAAACTTCGAAACCTACAAAATTACCAAAAACGCATTATAAATTATTGAATTAAACTACGAGACAAGTCAAAAGCCTAAGGATTTAGGCGTTATTTAGACATAAAATTGGGTCTAAACAGCCAGCGACGATTTTCATAAGTTCTAGTTTTAGTTTTCGGAGAAATTTTTAGATAGCTTTTAGAGTAGACTTAGATCAATTTATTTACAGTTGATTCCAAAAGATTGTTATTAGATTAGATTATTGTTAGTGATCGAAGAACACGAAAGAGATCGATTCGGGTGACACGAAGAGATCGATTCCGCCGATTCGAACACGGTTTATTTCTATTCTTCTTTAATGCTTTCATGTTTTTATTTAGATTTTGCGATGTTTACTTTTAGAATTATGAGTAGCTAATTTCCTTTGTTTGGGGGATAAACTCGATGTCAATTTATTGAATTTGAATACAGTCTCGGTGTTAGGTTATCCTTTTATTCGTTTGATCTGCGTGGAATGTATGTCATGGTACCTGGTTTTAGATTCTTGACAATAGAACGACAGTTTGAGTCTTGAATCGGATTGCGTAGATAGAATAGGTTAGAAAATAGTTAGACATAATGACTCTTGCCTAGGGTCAATTTATAATCAAATCTTATCTTTGATTAGTCTAAATAGTTAGAAATAATGTTTAGGTTAATTATTGTAACTCACCTAGGATCGAAAGATCGATGTGATAAGGCTTAGAAAGATTATAGACCCCGAATTATCTTGTCACCTGCACCGGGATTGTTGATGATTTGATTAATTGACTAGGGTGGACTCCCCTGAACGCTTTTAATTAATTGGATAAACCCTAAGAATTCCTGTTTTCCTAGTTTAGTTTAGAAAACCTTACCACAAGCCCCTTGGATCGACCTAGCTTTCTTTGTAGCGAACTAGTTCAGTGTGTGGTTGAACGCAAATCCCTGAGAGAGAACGATATTTTATTACTACACAGACCCGTACACTTGCGGTACACAGACACCGATATGTTTTAGGTCTGTCACGCCGCGAGGAGCAGCCGACAGCTACCCCTCTTCCACTGCCGCCTCTCTCTTCCTTGTTGTTTCCTCTCATTTTCCCTCTTTTTCAAGGTAAACCCTAACCTTTTTAATTCAAATATAAATTTCATTGTTTAATTTACAAATTTAATTGTTTGTTTTTATCAAATTTAAGTATTTAGAGTGAGTATACCTTGAACTACCAATTGGTTTTAGGTTGTGTAGACACCGGGATATTCACCGATATAATCCCGACTTGTCAAAAGGAGCCGGATACATCATTGGGCCAATGTAGCAAACAATGCAAACAAATCAAACCAAGCCGGCCCACTACCAGAAACAAAATCCTCACGGGTTTTTAGTCGAAGAGGACGACCCAGAACAAGGACAGGCCCAAAGCGCGCCCCCAACCCAGAGACTTCAAAACCCGCGCGGGTTTTTTATGACCTGAAGCGCGTCGTTTTGTCTTGTCCACGTCAGCGATCCATGTGTAGGATTTATAAAACCCGCGCTGGTTTTATATTTAAGAATCCGGCACCAAAAATTTGATCATCATCCCATGATATTAGCCCATGTGTTTTGACATTAAGCCTTGACTAGTGATTGCATGGGGATAGGGGCATGATTATTGGGATGTGTCTCCCTCCACTTCCATCCTAAACACCACCCTCATCACCTATAAATACCCCCTTCCATTCCATTCATTTTCACCAATTATCATCATAATCCCACCAACTACACTCATCAACCATCCCATTATTCTCAACTAATCTCTCACCATATGCTCTTATTACCATCCCCTTACTCTACCAAAATCATCACTTAAATATATCCTACTATCATCCTCACATTCATTTTCCCATCCACCAAGTCAAGGCAAGGTCAAGATTTTCGGACGGCGCATTCGGGCTTAAAACCTTGTTTTTATATTGCATGTTAAGAATATAATTTTGCGAAATCTATTAAACTTCTCACCACTCTCTTTCATTTTAATGTCGATTTTTGTAGAGTCTGTTTCCTAACAGGCAAATTCGAGAATTCTTATAATTCTCGAATTCGTAACCTTACCCCCGGACTTAGAATCGGGTTTCGTAGACCGGAGTTATATTTATTATTTTTTATGGTTTGTCGATCTCCTTAAATCGGTTGGCGACTCTTTATCTTTTTTATAAATTCTTTTAGTTATTTGAAATAAACGATAATTGCACAAAATCATCATAAATATTTTTGGTACCACCTTTTATTAATCTAAGCCCACCCAAGAGAAAACGGGCTAGAAGATTAATAAAACCCGCATGGGTTTTATTAATTTTCACCCCATTTTCTCTGGGCCGAAGCTACGCATGGCCGGTCCATGGTACCATAAAACTCACGCGGGTTTTATGGTCCCATAACATCCCTCTGTTGCTTCTCGGGCCCGGATGAAATAATGGGCCGGTACTAAATTTATTAGTAAATTATTTTAGTGTAATTTCGTATATTTTAATAATATGAAAGAATTTGTAAAATAAATAAAATTTCACCACCCTAAAAATGGATTTCATAAAATAAAAATATCCTTATTCAAGGATTAAGCAACCTTAGTCGGCTCCCGATCACTTAAGTAGCGCATCGCGGAGAAAAGGTGGTCATCCTTTTCCCGGGGTCCTACAGATTGGCGACTCCACTCGGGACTTAAACTTAAAAAGAGGGTAAAACTTGAACAAATCGACTTAATTTGAAGTTGTAAAAGGGAGAAGTTGATTTATTTCGCGATTTTATAATTCTTTTTAAGCATCCTTTGCATACTGGGCCACTAATCGCGTCTTTTGACACGTTAGCACAAAGGTGATGGTTGAGTTATACCTAGGTGATTCCCTCGAGAGCGGGTAGACCACTACTTGTGTGATGCACCCTACATCGCCAAGCATTTGGTCTCTCCTCTCCCCACGTTACACTCAAAGGGCTTCCTTGAAGTTCTTTGAGCAATACCTCACACTCCTTACCTAAGGGTATGGAGCACGGAGATGAAAACGGGTTGTAGGCCATGTAATCCAACCATAGAAAAATCCATGAACATAGAACCTTGGTTAGGGTATCCCCTCATGTTGTATGCTGTATATGCTCCCCCTTTCCCGTTTTCTTCCTTTGTTTTAAGAGTCGACCTTAGTTTAGAGGTTTTGTTTTAATCCATATAAAATTCATTGGGTTGAGAAAATGATTATTCATTAATTAAAATAATTAAACCAAAAGATATCATGGTTTACCCAAGTGGATGGGCCCATTTATGTTTGAAGGATGATTATTTTAATTAATAAATAAAAATTGACTCACTTTTGATGATATTATATGGCCCTTTACAAAATTCTCTTAACGATGGTCCAAAAAAAAAAATTAAAAATCCAACAAAGTTAATGGATAGCGTTCTAGATTGTATAATAGTCACTAAGCTCGAGGAAATTAATTTGTCGATTTAATTAATAAATCCATCATATTTATGGCCGGCCCGTTGTTAGGCCCAACCATATTGGATCTGTCAATTAAGCCCACAAATTAATTATAACTCGCTTATTGTTGACTTTATTCAATCCTTTATAATATCCATTTTCCTTGACTTAAAAAAAGGGAAATGCAATAAAATAAAAAGAGGTAAAAGAAAAAGGGTCGTCAGTCTTGTTGAACTTCTAGTCCGCATAATAGTCAACATAGCTTGAGTTGTGTGAATTGTTGGGCCAAGTTACGGATTCTCCTTAAAACGGTCGGCTTGCGGTTTGGGCCCATCCGAATTGAGAAACATTGACTTGAATCTATCAATTTACAACCTGCTCGCTATGCTTGATTTTATACGGCCCTTTATAATGTTCTGTCCATAGGTCCATATAGAGTTAGATCATGCACTCCCAAAAGTGGTTGAGTCCCTGGTGTCAGCATATATGTGTCAAATCAGTTAGGATCATATAGGTCTCTTAGGGCATGCATGCACCGGGTAGTATGTGTCAGAGTATGACATTGAGTGTTCTAACCTTGAATTTCCATGCAGACATCATTGGTGATCGACTCCGAGCCCGCATTCGAGATCCACGAACTGGCCGTTTGATTGCGAACCCGCATTACGATCCATTTGCAGCCAATGACGACACCGAAGCTAACATCACGAAGCATTTGGAAGAACTCTATACCAAGATACAGGGTCTTGTATTCGCTAATACCCTAGAGCAGGAGCAGAAGATGAGCAAAAGGCTGAATGAACAACAACAAGTGATGGATGGCATGCTGCAAGCCATCACTAAGATCAACACCAAGTTAGGGTTGAATTATGAAGAGGATGATGAGGAAATACAAGGGTACGAATCTGAGCCTGAAATCATCAAGACATCCCCATATTCTGGAGGAATAGGGATATCTAAGGCTAAGGTTAACACGCCTGAAGTGTCAAAACCTACAAGGGACCCCGCTGTTAAGGCCCTTGAGTCAAAGTTATAGAGCCTCACCAAGGCAATGAGCTCTGTGCCGGCTTTTGCTGACAAATATTTAGAGGTTCCATTGCCTGTTCAACCGACTTTGAAGATTGCTGACAAAGTTGAAGTGTCAAATATTAGGTTCAGACCTTCTGAGAACCCTATTCATCATGTTGAGGAGTTCATGAGGCAGGCACCTTTAAACCGAATTGATGCTGATTTATACTCTACCGTCTTCCCATCCACCCCAGATGGAGAAGCAAAGGTATGGTATCACGCGCTGTCACCCCAAATCAAAGCCAACTGGACTAAATTGTTCAAAGCTTTCATCCACCATTGCACACGCATCCAGAAGAAACAAGCTATAGTGGATGACCTAACCGCCATGAAGCAGCGGGATGATGAGTGCTTTATGGATTACTTTGAGAGATGATAGACAAAATTGTCCCACATCAATGAGACTTTGATTACTAGAAGCAAGGACTCAAGAGCAGCCTATCCAAGCACTTGGGGTATCATGTCGTCAAAGACTTTGATTACTAGAAGGACATCTGCGTCCAGCTCCAACAGGAGGGCTACTAGTGCAGCTAGCCACCCTCCTAAAATTATGGAGACAAACTCTATCCAGCGCAAGGGGGCCTGACGTACCGAAATATGAGACTTATACACCATTGGACGCCCATTACTCTCAGGCTCTTGACCGTCTGGTCAAGAAGGGTATCTTGGTTTTGCCCTTACCAAAACAAGAGCTAGAAATCAAAGGCAGGAACTGGGATGCCAACCAATTTTGCCGCTATCACCGTCGCCGAGGTCATGACTTTGAGAAATGTTGGACTTTAAGGAACAAGATAGAAGATATGATAAGGGCAAGGACGCTGCTAATGCCAGAAGCTGCCAAGAAACCAAACAATCAAAGTAATCATATGCCAAAACATGCAAATGCTATTTTATGTGGGGATTTCAGCTTCGACCCCTCCGCTTTGATCATAGAAACAGGTCAACCTGTCCCCGAAGTAGTTGGGTTTCCTGAAGGTCTATTCATCCATGGTATTTGGGACAACGACGAGGATGACGAGCATGAGCATTCCGAGACGGAATGGATGGAGAAAGATGAACCAGATGATGTGGCATTCCTTACTCGGTCTGGCCGCCACAACAATAACAGGAATACTACCACCCCAGTGATTATTCCTAACCCTACTCCAACGACTAGCAGTGACAATCAGACCTCTTCTAAAGACCCTCTTCTTTCTCAACTTAAAAAGACCAGGGCTAAGGTCACCATATGGCAACTCATATGCACATCGCATGCTCATAGACAGAAGATGTTGGAAGCCCTTACAACACTCACGGTATCGCCTACAACAACTCCTGAATCCTTGGTTGCCCATGTGACCACCCAACAAGACATGATTACTTTTGGGATTGAAGATTTACCTCAAGGAGGAGCATCTCACAACAAAGCCCTGTACCTTACAGTGCAATGTTCCAACAAAACTATCCCACTTGTCCTGGTTGACAATGATTCAACTATAAATGTGTGCCCTCGGAGGACGGCGCAAAAGTTGGGAGTGCAACAACAACACTTGGCTCAGAACGGTGTGCAACTCAGGGCTTATGACAATTCACCCCGGAGATCAGTCGGATCTGTAGTGTTGCCCATTACTACTAGCAACATCACTCGGAATGTGGAGTTCGTGGTGCTAGATATTCCAGTCTCTTTCAATTTGTTACTAGGGAGGCCGTGGCTTCATGAGTGTAATGCTATAACATTCACCTTACATCAGAAGGTAAAGATGTTAGTTCAAGGTCAGGTGATCACCATCTCAGGAGAGTCTATCAACGTTGTTTTCACTCCTAAATAGTTAACTCTCGAAGTGGAACACAACTCAATGGACGAAGAACTCCACAACTTTGAGCTTGTGGCAATGAGGAGCCAGGATGAAGCACCTTTTGACTTCGATCCCTACTCAAATCCCAAGGTACATGCTATGCTCAAGAGACAAGGATATTTCCCTGGAATGCCGCTAGGAAGGAATCCGAAGAACAAAATTCCTCCCGTGTTCAAGACCTTTAAGAAAAAGGGAAGGTTTGGCTTAGGCTACAAACTAACTGAGAAGGAGGTCAGGCTCGCAAAGATGGCTATCGTTGAACAGAAGAAGATGGACAATCCTCCCACTTTATTCCAGATGAAGCCCTATCCGCTTACTCTGAATTGGTAATTTGTTAGGGAAGGTGATGACTTCCCCTACTATGGGTTTCTTGAGCCATTCTACCTAAAGAACAAGGGAATTCAAATCGCTGGACTAGAAGTCTTCAAGGATTGCTCCATTAATATGGCTACTATCTTTGTTCCTGTTCAGGACAAACAACCTCCATTAGAATGGACTCATCTTGCTGGGAGCAACATTTTTGGCATGCTGTTTGGACAAGAAGCTGTCCCAAAGAAGTCTGAAGTTGATGCCGTTATTGCTGCTTTGTCCAACCCGAGCTTCGATCCAAGCCTCATGATTACTGAAGACGAAGAAATTAAGACAACCTCGTGGGTCGATGCTGAGAAGAATAATTTTGCTTTATCTGTAGGACAGTCTGTTCCTAAGAACATAGAGTCAGGTTTTAAGGGTTTAGAGTCAAGTGAGTCTGGTTTTAAGTCTGCTGGCGATGTATTCCTTTCTGCATTCAATAAGATGAACCTTTCTGCTTACTCTGATTCTTCTTTCCCCTCTTCCCTGAACTGTTGCGCCTATAATAATATGGAATTTAATGAACACTTAAAAGAATTTTCTAATGAACATGAGCATAAAATGGCGGTGTTGGAAGACACCGTCACCATAAATGTGGGCAGAAGAACAACCTCGAGAGTTGAAGATAGGTAGCTCACTCACAGTAGAAGAGCGGGTAGCATTTGCAAAGCTTCTCAACGAATTTGTGGATGTATTCGCGTGGTCTTAGGAGGACATGCCTGGGATTGACAGGGAAATTGCGGAGCATACCATACCTTTGCTTCCTAATACAAAGCCAGTTCGACAAAAGGCTAGAAGGATCAAGCATGAATGGGCTAAGAAAATTGAGGAAGAAGTAATCAAGCAGCTTAACACTAAGTTCATCAAAACAGTGCAATACCTCGAATGGATTGCTAATATTGTCCTAGTACCCAAGAAAGATGGGAAAGTGCGCATGTGTGAAGACTTTCGAGACCTCAACAAAGCTAGTCCCAAGGATAGTTTCCCCTTACCTCATATCGATGTATTAGTGGATAACACTTGCGGGCATGAGCTCCTATCCTTTATAGATGGATATGCTGGTTACAATCAAATCAAAATGGCGGAAGAAGACATGGAGAAAACCTCATTCACTACACCATGGGGAACATACTGTTATGTGGTTACGCCTTTTGGTCTCGAAAATGCTGGGGCAACATATCAAAGGATAGCCAACACCCTACTTCATGAAATGATGCACATAGAGGTAGAGGTTTATATAGATGACATGATCGTTAAGTCCAAAACAAGGGAGGAGCACATTCCTAACCTTCGCAAGTTCTTCCTGCGACTTCACAAATACAAGATGCGGCTTAATCAAGCAAAGTGCACCTTCGGTGTCACCTCTGGAAAGCTACTAGGCTATGTGGTTAGCCAACGAGGCATTGAAGTTGACCCTTCAAAGATAAAGGCTATCCAAGAGTTGCAACCACCCAGGACAGAATAAGAGATAAGAGGCTTCCTAGGACGAGTCTAATACATCAGCATGTTCATCTCCAAACTCACCATGACTTGCGAACCTTTGTTCAAGAAACTAAAGAAAGGAAGCAAAATAGAATGGGACGATCAATGTCAAGCGGCCTTTGATAAAATCAAGGAGTATTTGCAACATCCTCCAGTCCTCATGCCGCCAGTACCAGATGAGCCTCTACTCCTTTACCTTATCGTGACTAGCTCTGCAATGGGGGCTATGCTAGCTCAGAAGGCTAAAGGTCAGGAGAGCACCATCTACTACTTGAGCAAGATGTTCTTGGACTATGAAAGTCGATACGCAGACATAGAGAAAATGGGTCTTACACTAGTATGGGCCACCAAGAAGTTAAGACATTACGTGCTTTCACATACAGTATATGTCATAGTTGAGAATAATCCCATCAAATTTATCATGGAGCAACCTACCATCAACAACCGCATTGCTCGATGGGTGGTCATGCTTTCTAAGTTCAATCTTCTGTACTTGCCTCAGAAATCCATCAAAGGACGGGTTGTTTCAGATTTCTTGGCTGCT
Organism: Portulaca oleracea; assembly: GCA_029582165.1. Lineage (NCBI taxonomy): Eukaryota > Viridiplantae > Streptophyta > Magnoliopsida > Caryophyllales > Portulacaceae > Portulaca > Portulaca oleracea. The sequence continues at coordinate 27,765,973 of CM055868.1, read as the reverse complement.
TCACCATCACAGGAACCTCCAAGCACTCACTTTGAATTCCCAAATGAGGATGTGTTTTTCACTGACGAAATAACATGGGAAATGTATTTCGACGGAGCTTCTAACCAAATAGGCTGCGAAGTTGGAGTTTTGTTAATCTCTCCTGAAGGGGCACACGTCCTTGTATCTGTGAAATTGGACTTTGATGCTACCAACAATGCTGCAGAATATGAAGCATGTATCAAGGGTTTGCAAGCCGCCTTGGCTCTAGGCATACGCCATGTAAAATTTTTTGGAGATTCTAGCCTCATCATTAATCAAGCTAAAAATACATGGAAGGTCCGGAATGAATGTCTTATGGCATATCAACAAAAGCTCTTGGGACTTGCTGACCAATTCGAGCAAATCAGCTTCCAGTACCTCTCAAGGGATCATAATGAGCTAGCTGACGCCTTAGCCAAGTTATCTTCAATGATATCAATACCATCAGGCACGCTCCAATTACCAGTAGTAGTAGAGCGACAATTTGAACCTGCATATGTTTGCAACATGGAAGCACAAGAGGAAGAAACTGAGGAATGGTTCCATGACATATACCATTTTCTTCGGAAAGGAGAATATCCAGCTGAGTTGGATGCCCGAGGACAGCGAGCCGTCAGGTCTTTAGCAGCACAATATTGCTTGATCCAGGATCGACTTTACAAGAAATCACCTACGGGCATTAATTTGTTATGCGTCGATGCTAGGAGCGCCAAAGAGATCATGACTACTGTACATGGAGGCGAATGTTGTTTCCACATGAATGGACGTATGTTGGTGAAAAAGATTTAAAGGGCTGGTTATTATTGGTCCACTATGGAGGCAGATTGTTTAGAGTTCGTTCGAAAGTGCCACAAATGCCAAGAATATGCCAACCTACAGCATCAACCCCCGTTCTACCTAACTACTTTGACATCTCCATGGCCATTCTCGGTGTGGGGTATTGACATCATTGGAAAAATACACCCAACCGGAACAGGAGGACATGAGTACATATTGGTCGCCATCGATTACTTCACTAAGTGGGTGGAGGCAGCATCCTTTGCCAAATTCACATCCAAGTAAGTGGCTAAATTCATCCTTCAAAACATCATATGTCAGTATGGAGTTCCTCATGAGATCATTAGTGACAACGGAAGCCATTTTCGGAAGGAGGTAGAGACTTTGCTCGCCACTTATAAAATTCAGCATCACCGATCTTCGCCATACCAACCTCAAGCCAATGGAGCTGTGGAAGCGGCCAATAAGACAGTGTCAGGAATTATCAAGAAGATGGTTGTCACTTACAAAGATTGGCCAGATAAATTAGCATTTTTCCTGTGGGGATACCGAACCTCTATACGAACTGCTACGGGGGTGACACCATATTCCTTGGTATATGGGATGGAAGTGGTCTTACCGATTGAAGTAACGATCCCTTCGTTACGGATAGTGGTCGATCTCAGTCAGTTGCCAGAAGCAGAATGGGCTAGGGCAAGGTTCGAGGAGTTGATGTTGATGGATTAAAGGCGATTGAGAGCAACACATAATGTGCAAGTATACCAAAGTAGGATTACTCGTGCTTTTAATAAGAAGGTGAAAATTCGTTCGCTACAAGTAGGTGATTTGGTGCTTAAGGAGATGAGGGCACCTATACAGGATCCGAGGGGAAAATTCGCACCTAATTAGAAGGGTCCTTACATGATTAAGGACATTTTGCTAGAAGGAGCAGCTCGGCTTGCTACCATGGATGGAGAAGATATAATTTAGCCTATGAATTTCGATCAACTCAAGCGATACTATGCTTAATATAACCAAGCAACTGGAAAAGCAATTTTCAGACACTTGGGACATATTTAATTAATGCTCATGTACTTAAGGAAAATAAATTTTGCAAGAACACAATAATTGTGAACAATATTTCCCCTTTATTAATTGATAATGCAAGTACACTGCTTGTAACATAAGAAAATTCAAAAGGCATAATTAAATAAAAGACTATTATGGTAAAGCAGTTTCAGTTCCATCATTCCCATCCATCTTCTAATCTTGCTTCACTTTCTCTACTTCTCCAGTAGTCTCATGGTCAGTCTCCATGTCTCTAGGTCCGTTAAAAGCTTTCTCTTTGTCCTTGGGCTTATAGGCCCGCTTGCCTGATTTTCGTGCCTCAACTCTCGGACCAAGTCTATCTTTCACTGAGTCTCTGGCGCCAAGGAGGTCCTTTACCGATGTACAGGGACCCAACCTTTCCTTCGTAGATGCTTGCGTTCGTCTCACTTCCCCAGCACGACGAGATTCAATACCAGCAATTAGCCAACCATGGTAATCAGCATCGGCAATATGAGACACATGTATCTTTGGAGGGGATTTGAGAGCTGGCCTTCTTTCCCAGTACTTCAGCCATGACTCAATCATCGAACTTCGAAGCTTCAACTGATCGGGAGTTTCACACAGAAGCTGGGGAATGTCCTGCTTACGACCCATTTGGCGCTTCACTCGCGCCGGAAAATAAAAGGTTATGTACGTCAAGCCGGCAAGACACACATAGGCATCGCGGAAGTCATGGGTCACATATTCAGAAATGTGCCACCATTTGATCCACCATGAGATCTCCCGAGGCTCCTTTAAGAATGTGATCCTTTCCGTCACCGAGCGGAGGTCGGTGTATTTCCTCTTTCTCTGACAGTAGTTCGCCATCGTCGACGAAGTCCGGGGTTCTTCGATGAGGCCCAAGTGTTCCATTAATCAGATCTGTCCGACAGTTAGCCAGAGTTAGATTGCATGCCAATTATCTCAAACTAACGAAAAAAAAAGTATAAAACCCGCGCGGGTTTTACAGGCAGTAGAGACAGAAACTAAGCAGAAGTGGAAAGAAGGAGTGGCATACCTGAAGTAGCAGAGGGCTTCCTCGAAAATCATGTTCTCGATTCGGATCATCCAAGCCCATCATGGTTTCCGCTAACATTAGAGGCACGGGATTGTAGCCTCGGGACTTGTCTTCGACGATTTGGATCAAATTCGCGGGTCCGGTTCCTTTGTCGCCATGGTAGAAGTAGAACTCATCGAAAAGGCATAATACGAGCGCTCGCACTCGTATCACGGGACCATATTCCAAGGTATCGGGCGATTAAAAAAATTCAACAATGGTTTGAAAGTGTACCTTTTCACCAAATATTGCGCTTCCGATAACCCGAGACGGAAGACATAAGAGCTCCTTGTATTGCCTGGGGATGTCTGTTGGCATTGGTGGCGGCGTCGGCCGAGCAAAGTGACTTGTCCGTAGGATCGAGGACCATTCTTCCGGAAGTGGACATAACTCTTTCCAAACAAACCGGAAGACATGCATCTTCGGGTCCCAAAACGTCTCCGCCGCTCGGAGAAAGTCATGATTGATTCTCACTTGTCGAAGACTCAACAAACTCATTAACTTGTATCTTCCGAGCTCTTTCTTCTCTTCCTTGGACAGGGTGCTCATCCAAGTTGCCAGTTTCTTCTCGAATGCCATGGGATTCGGGAAGATGTTCTTTGTGTTTTCTTTTAGCAGAATATGTGAAGAAGACTTTGAAGTGATGATGAGGAGTGATGATTATATGAGGTATTTATACACCTTCATGCATGATCAAAAATGGAGAAGACAACCAACAATGATCACATAGCCGTTGCCCTCCATATCCCTTGATTTCAGCCCATCAGCAACGTCTAGCAAAAAAAAAAAAAAAAAATCAAAACTCGTGCGGGTTTTGATGTGCCCAGATCCACGCTAGCGCCTGTTCAAGCCCAGGCTCAGGGCCTGTTGAAGGCGATATGGGCCGCCTCTCCGCAGCTCGACCCACCTGTTTCTGATTGTAATTGGGCCATGGAATCAAATTGGCTCGTTCGTGTATTTGCAATGTTTTGGATCTTAACCCGATGATGCTCGGTTCTGAAATTTTTGCTCGAGATTACTCTGACACTTAAGTTTTCGTTTTCTTTTCTTTTATTTTCTTTTTGGGGAAGTGGGATTAAGTTGGGATTAATCCCATCATGTAGAGAGTCGTTCAGAAATGCATTAATAAAATGAAATCGTGCATTCACCAAGTCTTGCATATAAAATGAGAAATAAAAAAGTAAGTACAAAGTAGTCTTGCATAACAAAACTCTAAAAATGCATAGAGTCTTGCTTGTCATCAGTTGATCACCAGAGGGAGCCCGAATCGCCGCTGTCTTTGACCGAGTCGGCACCAGCATGAGAAGCCTCAGCGTTGGAGGCACCAACCGTACTGAAATAGGTGTCCCAGGAATAATAGTCCGGACCAGGAGCCCTCTGCGGTGGCCCAGACAAGGGAACTTCAGAAGGATGCATGCTCGACAGTGATGATATGGAATGCTCCTGCGAACCGGCTAGCCATGAATGGTCAGGAACGTGCCACTCAACAGAAGGGGTAGGCCATACAGGACCAGTTCCGTAACCGGGTGCTGGCCAACCAAAAGAGATAGATTCTCCTAGCCAAGAGTGTTGAGGTGCAGACCACTCTTGCGTACCCGCAGGCCATGAAGAACCAATGCCAGAGGTCGGATATGGCCATCCAGCAGAATAAGAACCAGAGCCAAAAGAGGAGGCGTCGTATGGTGCAGGGTGTGAAGTAACGTCATCCGCTAGGGCCTGACCGCCAGGATACCCTACGGATGCACTTGAATCATGGTCCCTCACCACGATCTCCAAACCACGGCGAGCAGAACGCACTGAAGCTGGAGTGCGGCGAAAATGAGAAGGACAGTTTGTAGCACTCGACTCTGAAGCATCCTCCACCCAATAAGAATGAGGCTGGGTATCACCACCATACCCAACGCTGTGATACGACCCCCCTGGCCAAGTTGTTCCTCTAAGGACATCTGAGCCATGTCCTCGTCCATAGGGCGACGACCTCTGCTACCGGATCCGCTACAACGGGACCCCGTTGAGTGATGACCCTCGACCATGATGCCTTTACCGCGACCCTCTGACACTACTGCTAATGGAGGGCTAGAGGACCCACCAACCTCTTCCCGAGATCGGCCCCGGGAAGAATATTACCCTACCGAAGAACGACGAAGGGGCTCGGTGCGAGGGACTTCTGCAGTAGAACGTCGAGGTGGGTCCCGAGGAACAGACTCCACATCGGCCTCCATGTCAGCCCTTCCGGCAGTATCCCCGCGATACCTGCCTGAGCCAGTGAATGCTCGGTCAATATGCTTCAACATAGTACTCCACTCTTTGGTCATTTGCCGAAAGAAGGCCCATCGTGGCTGAAAGATAACGAGAACAAGGTTATACAAGCGACATATGGGATAAAAGGAAGCAACAAGAAATGAAGGATTACCGGTTTCCGGTCGAATTCTTGGAGTGCAGAGCATTGACTACTGGTTTCTACATCCAAGAACCCGCCGATTCTTCTTCTCGCCGGTGGAGCCTCCACCTCAGCAGCCCTAGCATAGGGCCCCAGCTGCAAACTTTATGATTAGAAATCAGCCAAAAGCGCAACAGAAAAAAGGGAGGAGATACCTACCACTCGGGGCGCTAAACGACTCAAGTAGTGCTGAAATTCCTCATCAAATTGCTCCTGTGGGACGTCTTGAACAAAGTTGTCGAAGCCTTGACCGCGAATCCAATCTCCCAAGGCATCCGGAGCGACGCGCCATGGCTCGAACATGTACTCTAGAGGATCCTGGGGTATAAGGCTGGGATATCCCCCCTGGATTTGCCTCGTAGCTCTCTTCCCTAGGTACCATATGAAGCCTGAGGGTCCCTCCATCAGGACGCGAAGGCGAGTATCGTGCTCCACCTGTTGCAAAGGGGTGGGCAATCCACCCAAATCAAACTCCGCCCATGGACGCCAATTCACTTGGTCCTGAGAGAAAGAAAGAGAGTCATTTCAAGAACGGAAGCAAAAATAAGATAAAGATGTCAGGCATAAAGAAATATCAGGATGAGGTCATCCAGCATGCGACGAATACGATCGAGACTGCCCGAATGGAATTTCTTCCCTCGAACGCCCTCAGTAGTCCAGCGTTCGACAGCTGGGACTGTCTTATTTTTCTTGAAGCGAATGCCCAACGGTAGAATGTACTCATATGCCCATGACTGCATCAATATAAAGTCAAAGAAATAGCAAAAGAGTAGCAAAACTACAAAGGGAAGAGCCTCGGGTATGTACCTCGAGCACTTTGCATAAAGAAGGACCATACTGGTAGCAAGTGTGGGACTCGTGGAGGTAAACTGGATCATCATCCGGTGACAGTCAGACACCGCGACAAAGCCAGAGGATGAAGTTCACATAAGCCGCTTTGGCCCAATTTAAGTTCGGGACATAATTCAAGTCCAGAAGATTCCGGAACCAGGTTAAAGTAATGTTATCTCCCCGGTTGGCGAAAAAGAGTGGCCGAGATAATGCATGCCAAGAAGATGAAGCGGCGATGATCTCCTGGCAAGTTCAGGAAGTTGGCGTCACGGATGGCCGCCTCGATGCGCATAGGCAAGGTTGGGTAGGCCCTGTCCTTGGCCTAAACGCGCTGACACTGGACCCAGCAAATCCAAGACCATTGGCGGAATCTCAGCATTAAAAACTATGTCACGCCCGCCCCAAGGAAGGCCATTGATCATCATAAAATCCGTGGGAGTAACCGTCATCTCACCCACAGGAAGATGAAAGGAGTTGGTCGTGTCCCAAAACCTTTCTGCTATAGCACGGTCTATAACACGGAATGTACGGCCTTTCCAGGCCACCAGGCATTTCCAGAACGGTATGAGTCCTGCCGTAGTCAAGGTGTGGCTAACGAAGTCCCCGGGAATTGAGTCGGCTACCTTAAGGAGATCCTTTAGGATTTCGAGAGTTTTCAAGTTATCCTCCTAGTGGCAAAACGGGAAGGGCAAGTTAAACTCGGGGGCTCATCTAATACATTGACCAAGGCGTATTCTTTCGGATCCTAGCTGGACCCAACACCAACACTGGGCTCACAGCCATGGCCACTACAACATGAAACGTCTACAGCGACCGGCCCAGGCGACCGATATGTATCGGTCTCTCCAATCGACACGGGCGACCGATAAGCAGCGACCGATACAATATCGGTCGCTATTTAGCGACCAATACGGTATCGGTCGCAACATTCTTTTTATCGGTCGTCGTGCCAGCGACCGATACCGTATCATTCGCTGGGTATCGGTCGCTGGGTTCAATTAATATGACAACGGTCGTATTAATTATTACTGATTTTCTATTGATCGCTGAGCCAGCGACCGATACCGTATCGGTCACTGGGTATCAGTCGCTGGCTCCTTTTAATGGCAAAACGACCACAATGTATTCGATAACCTCCTGCTGCCTCCTCGTTTTCTCTCTCGCTCCTTACTGTCGCCGACCCAAACCACCGGCCACCACCTACGATTCCGGCCGACGCTCCGAAAACCGGCGACCACCGGGCATTCATCTCCGGCAAGCACCGACGCAACATATCCGGCAACCACCAATGTGAGTCCCCTAATTTATTTTTGTAGTTAAATTGTTGATTTTTAATTGTAAAATTCATATATATTTTTGTACATGAGTAATTTAGTTGAGTAATTTTAGTGTGGTTATGGTTTGAAATTCAAATTTATGGTAGTGTTTAGTGTTAGTCAAGTTTAGGGTTTGAAATTCAATTTAGAATTGTGTTTTGAATGTAATTTTTTAGGGTGAATTATGAATGTTTGGAGTTTATTACAGTATTAGGATGTTAGAGTTAGAAATTAAAGTTAGATTATTGTTGTTTAGTAAAGTAAGAGTATATGTCGTTAAATTGTTGATGCTTAATTGTAAAATTCAAACATATTGTTGTATTTGAGTAATTTATTTGAGTAATTTTAGTGTGGTTATGGTTAGAAATTCAAATTTAGGGTAGTGTTTAGTGTTAGTCAAGATTAGGGTTTGAAATTGGATTTAGAATTGTGTTTTGAATGTAAATTTTTAGAGTGAATTTGAGTAATTTACTTGAGTAATTTTAGTTTGGTTATGGTTTGAAATTGAAATTTAGAATAATGTATGTTTTGAATGTAAATTTTTAGGGTTTATTATGAATGCTTATAATTTACTATTGTATTATGTTGTTAGGGCTTGAAATTAATGTTAGAATATTGTTGTTTATTAATGTAAAAGTATATGTTGTTGAAATTGTTGATTCATAATTGTAAAATTCATATATGTTGTTGTATTTGAGTAATTTACTTAAGTAATTTTAGTCTGGTTATGGTTTGAAATTCAAATTTAGAATAGTGTATATTTTGAATGTAAATTTGAAGGGTTTATTATGAATGCTTATAGTTTATTATAGTATTATGTTGTTAGGGCTTAAAATTAAAGTTATAATATTATTGTTTATTAATGCAAGAGTATATGTGTGGGATGATTTTGTTGATTTTTAATTGTAAAATTCAAATATAAATTGTTGTATTTGAGTAATTTACTTGAGTAATTTAGGGTTTACAAGGTTATGAATAATTAGTTTAATTAATTATAGGATGTTTGTATGGGTTAGGGTTGTGGTTAGGGTTAATTGATTGTATATGTTTGGTTAGTTAAGTTAAATTAATTTAGTTACAAATTTGGGTTAAGTTTAATTAAATATTTAGTTAAATGAAGTTAAAATAATTCTTGAGAATGTTTATGATTATTCAAATTTAAGTGGGTTAGTTTTATATGTTATAAGTTAGGGTTGAGTATGAATGGTTTTGGTAGTTATTAATAAGTGAGTTAGTTATTTATTATGTTTGGTTAGGAACAAATTTACACGACTGCCAACTTCGTTGGTTAACTTAATTAAGTTAGCCTATAAAGTTGGTAGCGTAAATTTTTTGCTAACCCAACCTAATTGCTAACTTAATTACTTAAAACTCCAAATGAAGACATAAATTGTAAATAATTATGTCACGTCCATTTACGTAATCAACAACAAGTTGCTACGTAAGTACTCAACAACCATTTAAGTAGCTTAGTTCTAGATGTCATAAAAAAGTGTCGAATTTGGATGATTTTGGTAGTTATTAGTAAGTGAGTTAGTAATTATGTTTGATTAGGAATGAATTTACGCGACTGCCAACTTCGTTGGATAACTTAATCAAAGGCAAATCTCTAAATGCCAATTCAACCTTGTTGTGATGAACAAGTTGTCGGAGTTATATGTAAAGGTGATCAACCGCTTGTGATCGTTATTTTTAGCATCCCAACCACTTTTAAGATGAACACCCAAGAACTCAATCTTGATTTATTGGGTTTTCTTTTGAAAGGTGGTTGGGATGCTAAATGCAAAACGATCGACATTTGCTACGTCACAACCGGTTGATTACCCTTACATATAACTCCGTGAGCTTGTTCATCACAACAAGGTTGAATTGACATTTAGAGACTTGCCTTTGATTAAGTTATCCAACGAAGTTGGTAGCGTAAACTTGTTGCTAATCTAACCTAATTTCTAACTTAATTACTCATAACTCCAAATGTAGACATTAATTATTATTAATTTTGTCACATCCATTTAGTAACTTAAGTACTCAATAACCAGTTGCTACATAATAATATAGGTTATTAGTCATGGTAGTTTATAGTAGTAAGTAGGTTAATTTATAGTTCTAGTATCTTAGTTGTAGATGTCATGAAAAGAGGTTGAGTTTGGATCCTGTTAGTGTACAAGTAGAGTGTGTTTGTGACCTGAAAATCTATGGTTGAAAATGTGGGGAACAAGGCACGAGTAGAATCGTCCATCTGCAATGCATACCTAACAGAGGAGATAGCAAACTTCTGTGATGCATATTTTGCCCCCGAAGTTCAAACAAAGTCTAGGGAACTTAAAAGAAACGCATGCCCTGATGTGAAGCACGTTAACGATGTTAATGAACCCCTTCCTAATGTGTTTTCCTCAAACATTGGATATGTGCCTAGTGAGGGTCAAAAGAGGTACCTCAACCAACAAGAGTTTGTTGCGGCGCATGCATATGTTCTTTCAAATAGCGAGTTGTTGGAAAAGTATGAAAGGTATGTACGATTGCACGCCGCTATGTGTATGTACATGCTCCATGTAACTAATTACCTAGTTAACACCTTAAATTATTTGTTGAAAGGCAATTTGAAGAAGACATGTGCCTATCACATCCACGCACACAAATAGGGGATTTGTGGACCAAATTTGGCAAACAATTTCCCGAATGGTTTAAACGAAAGGTGAACGATCAAGTTTGATTGAATTAGTAAGATTCTAGTTCAATTATCATAATGTTGTCCACTTGAAGTTGACGACTTTGCTAAAATTATATTATGTAGGCTATCGATTCAAATGAAGCGGATGACTTTATTCGAGCGTTAGCCTACGGTCCCAACAAAAATGTGCGTTGGTGGAACCATTACTACATTAACAACTAAAATTTCCAAGTCCAACGGCAAGGAAAGTCGAACGCTAACTCTGGGGTATATGTCAAAGGAATGCACGGCGTTGACTTCTATGGGATGCTCCAAGAAGTGATTCAGTTGGAATACTTAGGAAGATTTGGAAATTACAAAGTTGTTTTGTTCAAAGTTGATTGGTTTGACTCCGTCCATGGTTTGAACAAACATGAGCATTACAATCTCGTGGATGTGAACCACACAAAACGATATCGAGTATATGAACCATTCGTGCTGGCATCTCAAGCAATGCAAGTGTTTTATACTCATTATCCTAGTACAAGGCAAGATAGAAACCAGTGGTGGGCAACACTCATCATAAAGTCGAGGTCAACGATTGACGGCATTGATGATGCCGCATATCAAGAGGATAGCACTGAAAATCCTCCAACACTATCTGGTATTGATGAGGACCAAATCGAAGATCGAGATGACTTCAGTGATGAGAAAGCCATGAACGATGATGCTAATGAATCCATTATGGGGGAAGAGGGAGTGGGAATAGAGGAGGATAATATGTTAGACCCTATTTGTACCGAGATTATTAGTAGTGACGATGAAGAGGAGTATGAGTAGTGAATTCTATTATCTTGTCAATATACATTACTAGTCATTGAACTTTTATTATATTCACAACTTAGTTCAAATTTTTTATGTACTTAGTTGAAGCCAATGCATTCTACTCGTACGCATGCCTTTTTTGATATATATATAAGTTTGGAACTAACTTGTGTTTTGATTTTACCTGATATTAACTATTATATTAGGGGGAGACAGCCACATAGCATTTGGCAAAGAGCTGCTCCGATCGACCCTGCTCTATACCCCAACCGTGTAAGACTTGAACGGGGGGAGGATTGGTGAGATGATCACATAAAATCCTATGTACATTGATTTAGCATTGGTTTTAATAAATTTATTTGTTTTATTTCGTAACGATTGCATAGGTTCGCCGATCCCCGTTTAGCACGGTTTGTTGGAGGGCAAATTCGTTCCCACCCAAATCCAAAGTCTGCTTCCCAATGGTCCAAAGATCAGAAAACAACTTTGTGGGGGGAATTCTCTGTAAGTAATTATGCAAATTAGGTTATGATTTTCTTGTATGTAATAGTCGTTTAACTAGTCACTAACAAATTACTTTATACAGCGGCATTATGTGTGGGAAGAAGAATTAACAAGAGATGTGTATAGTGGGTGGCATACGAAATTGTCGGACCGGGCTTCTGATACGAGGTACAAGGTCAGGACCAAGAAGAGGACGGACCTTGTACCACATATGAGCAATGAGCATCGTGATGCAATAGATGAGGAATCCCAAACCGAGGATTTCATTCAGCGGTCCAATGCCGCCAAAGCAAACAGGAACAATGAAAACTCCGCCAATTACATTACGCACGTCAGCTCGGTTTCGACATCAAGTTATATGAAGAAGAAGGTGAGTCCTAAATTGGCATAATTAATAAATTAAAGTTATATGTATACATTAACAATTACGAACTATCTAAACAATTGTTTGCATTTACTATTTTAATTTGTAGATGGCCGAGGGGAAATTCATGACCCTATCTGAAGTCCACGCTCATATTCACTGTGGGCGAGAACCTGCAGGGAATCCGGTGTGGAGTTTCGCACATGATGCCACACTTGCTGTAAGATTCCTTTAAACATATTCATAAACATTAACTTGTGTTTTGGATTGTTTGAGCTACGGCGTGTGGCCGTACATTGTTTATGCGTGTTTGGAATTTATTTGAACTCCGGCGTGTGGCCGTGTGTTTAGACCCGATTTCGCGTCTAAATACCGCCTAAATCCTTAGGCTTTTGACTTGTTTCATAGCTCGTTTTAATAACTTTTAATGCGTTTTGTTTATTTTTGTAGTTTCTGAAGGTTTTGCTCAAAACGTTGCTAAATGGGATATTTTTGCACCAATCTTGGGAATCCCGAGATTCCCTAAGATTCCCCGAGCCCTGGTCGTGTCGAAGGCAGCAGAAACGGAAGGACCGAGCATGTCGGAAGCCCGGAAACTCAAGTATCGAGGCGAAGAGCGCCGAAGGGTAGCCCCCGCCACGCCTGCCGTAGCGGGCGCTACGCCTCCAAATCCCTTGTGGCCGATTGCAAGCCCCCAGGCGTCGAAGGGTAGCCCCCGCGACCAATTCGATAGCGGGCGCTACACCCTGAAGGAACCAAGTGGCCGAGAGAGATCGTGGTCACGGTCAGATTGAAGCCAAACGCCCAAAGAAGGAGTTGCAACCCAAGATGTACCGTGGTCACGGTCAACCTGACCGTAGCCACGGTGAGCTTACTGTCCTGCCCAAGGAAGAAGTTGGCCGATCAAGACCGTGGCCACGGTCTCCCATGACCGTAGCCACGGCGGTGCGAAGGAGCGAAGAGTTGCACCTGTCGCCTACGCGTGCTTGCCGGGTACCGCGCTACCAGATCGCTGGCTTAAGAGAGAACTTTCCTGCCTTACGAAGGACCGTGGCCACGGCCACCCTGACCGTGCCCACGGTCCCCTGCGGGACACAGTTTGTCTGTAGTGATTAAGTTATGAGTTTTGAGTAACAACCTGAGTTACTATATATTATTTTAAGTCATTTTAGTAGATATCAATCTTTAGACAATCTTTAACCAGCTTTTACCTAGCTTTTATGATACTTTAGCCTTCTTTTATCATATTTTACGTTTTGGAATAGAGAGTTAGTGAAGATTTTGCTGAGTTTATTGGTTCTTGTGTTGGATTCTCTCAAGTTTTATTTCAAGTTTGAAGATTATTATCATATTTGGAGCATTAGAGCATTTATTATTCAAACATTTTGCCTTTTTGTCATCAATCAATGAGTATTTCTTAACCTTTCTCTCTTTTAATTCATAGTTCATCTATTAATCTCTGTTTTGCTTTCGTTGCTTTTATTGATTTTGTTGATTGTTTGTTGTTTTCTTGTTTATCTTTTTTAAGCATGATTAATGTTGTTGATGATAGTATCATGATAGTTAGGATGTTTAGTGGCTAGAACCCTAATGGGTTAGGGAGATATTAAGGGTGTGAGTGGGTGATTAGGATTGGGTTAGCAATATTAGTGAGTAACTAGTTAGGAAATCAATTTCCCAACCCTATCCTTCCCACAAGTGGGATGTAATTGGGTTTGAAAACATCCCGAATACATCCAATGCTTGTTGGAAGGTAAGAATTGGGATAGTTAGTGTTCTAGTTCGTGAACGCGAATAGAAACTAACTAGGAAATTCTGTTTCATCGACTCCCCGGGTCTGTCTATGGACTTTGGGGAAGTCAATCCGGGCTATCCTTGAAAGAGGAAGCCCGGTGGGTATTTTCCAACGGAGTTACCATTTGATTTCCCCTTCTTGTTACTCACTTGCTGCAAAACCCATTTCCTTATCCCCGTTTGCATCCTAAAAGTCTCCCGACACCCATTGTCTCACCTTTTGACCGAACTTAGTGTGTTTGTGCCGTTTTTGCCTCAAAAATCTATCACCCTTTCTTGATCCTAAACCTACCTAGAGTCAAGTAATTGCTGTGAAGGCCCCTAGCTCCCTGTGGAAGAACGATATTACCGAGGTCTAACAAACCCCTGTACAACAAAATGGCGCCGTTGCCGGGGAGCAAGCGCCCCTTCTAGTTTTAACTTACTCTACGTGTGTTTGTTTTAGGATGTTTTTACCTTGCTGAGTCGAGTCTAGAGTCCCTAGGGCTACTTACGACGTTTGTTTGTTTAGTGCATGCGCAGGAGAGACTTAATACCTCTTGTACCTTTTGACCCTGAAATCGAAAGGACTGCACGGCGCAACAACGCCGCAAACTCCCGTCGGCGTCTTCTCGAGCGACAACAGCAAGAGGCAATGGCAAAACCTCGTACCCTCCTTTCGTTCGCATCACCTTCGACGGGTACGGGAGGCTCTCCTATTGTTTTGCCCGATCTCCCCGACGGGACTGTCTTCGAGGTCAAGCCGAATTTCCTTCACCTCATTGAGCAATCTAAGTTCAATGGGTTTGAGTCGGAGAACCCCATCAAGCATTTTTCCAACTTCTTGGAGAGATGCGGCATGATCAGAATACAAGAAGTTTCGGAAGAATACATCCATCTTAAGTTCTTCCCGTTTTCTCTCGCGGGGAAAGCTCGAGGGTGGCTTGATAATTGCAACTCGAACACTTTCCGGACTTGGGACGCCCTGAGTCAAGCATTTTTGAGGAGGTTTTTTCCGCCGATGGAGACCGCTCGCCTACGAACGGAGATCATGAATTTTCGACAACAACTGGGCCAGTCTTTGTTTGAAGCTTGGGAGAGATACAAAGGACTTCAACGAGCATGCCCGCACCATAATCTCCCGGCCGCTCTTATTCGACATACTTTCTATGAGGGTCTCTCGATGAATACGAAGCAATTGATCGATAACGCCTCGGGCGGCCTTTTTCTAAGTAAGACCCCCGTCCAAGCCGATGCTCTCTTAGTTCAAATGGCAGAGAATGCTTGCAACTGGGGAAGAAATTCAAGGGAGGTGACAAGTTGTGCTGATAGCGAGAACTTGGGGTATCTTATCAAGGACATGCAAAAGACAATGCAACAACTTTCTCAGGACATGGCCGAGATGAAGACAACCCAACAACTCAAGCCGATTATGGAGGTTCAATATTCCATTCCTTCACCTTCATCCACCTCGGTGTTGCGTTGTGAGGTATGTGGGGGAGGACATACAAATTTCGAGTGCCAAACAGAGTTAGTATCCAATGAGCAAGCGAATGCTCTATATCGGCAAAACCTCTCTTACCGCATCAATGATCCCGTTCACCCTCAAGGAAACCCATCATATGTCCCTCCCGGTTTTTCCTACCCTAACCAAGCCCAAAACCATCAACGTCAAAATCAAAACCGCCCCCATCAACAAGCTCCCCCATACCAAAATCAAGCCTACCATCAAGTTCCTCAATCCTACCAACAACAACCCCCTCCACAAATGAGCCAAGAGATGGACTTCATGCAAAGATGTATCAAGAATCAAGAGATTTTCAATGCCACCCAATTGAAACAGAATGAGGTTCTTAATGCCAGCCAAAGGATGCTTGAGACCCAATTGGCTCAGCTTGCCCAACAAGTCTCAAACTTCCAATCTCAACCTTCATCTTCTTCCAAGGGTCTACCTAACCAACCCCAACAAAATCCTAAGGGGCACATCAATGCTATCACATTGAGGAGCGGTAAGGAGATCGATGGCCGTAGGATGGTAGTGGAAGAAGTCTTGGGTGATAAGGAGGGCGATGTGGTGGATGTTGAGGAAGAGGAGGATTTGATTGAAGAAAGAGAGAGTGAGTTATTCCTGGGCGAGGGAGTTGGTGAAGTACAAGAGGAAGAATTGGGAGAATCAAGCAAAGAGAGAGAAGAGATGGAGAGATTGAGAAAAGGAAAAGGGAAAATGGCGGAAGAAGAACCAATCTCAACCACGGAGAAACCAAAGTTACCGCCGGTGCCTTTTCCCGAGCGGTTGACAAAACCAAAGTCCGATGCAAAATTTTCGAAGTTCATTGAGATGCTTAAGAAGCTTCAAGTTAACATCCCGTTTCTTGATGCCATTTCTGAAGTCCCATCCTTCAAGAAACATTTGAAGGAGCTTCTTACGAGCAAGAGGAGAATCCAAGAGAAAGCTACCATTCATTTGACGGCGGATTGTAGTGCCATCATCGATAACAAATCACTGGAGAAACTAGCCAACCCTGGGAGTTTTTCTATTCCATGCACCATCGGTGATATGAGAATTGGCCATGCCTTATGTGATCTAGGAGCAAGTGTGAGTGTCATGCCTCACTCAATTTGCAAGAAGTTGAACCTTGATGATCTAGCTCCTACTACTATTAACCTTCAATTGGCCGATCGTTCCGTACGAAGACCCTTGGGGATATTGGAAGATATCTCGGTGCAAGAAGGGCGATTCTTGATCCATTGTGATTTTGTTATCTTGGAGATGGAGGAAGACAACAACATCCCCATTATTTTGGGAAGGCCATTCCTTGCTACGGCGGGAGCAATTATTGATGTGAAGAATGGAAGTATGTCATTGAATGTCGGGAATGAAAGTATTATTTTTCAACTTGAGGGGTCTTTGAAAGGTCCTTCATATGAGGACTCATACTACGCGATTGACATGGTGGAATTTCTCATTGATGAGTATATTAAGGAGTCCCATCTACTTGAGTCTACATGTGATGATCCCTTGGATGCATGCTTATTGGAATCCTTTCAATTTGAGACCGATGGCACCGACATCACTTTCTTCACCAACCTTCTTGACTCTTCACCTATGTACGAGGAAATTATTATTGATGAGCCTATTATGGAGTGCATGGAGATTCAAGATGCGATCTTCAAAGGTATGTCTTCCTCCCAAGTTCAATCTTCTATTCCTTTAGATCTTAAACCTTTGCCCCCTTCCCTCCGATATGCTTACTTGGATGATGAAAAATCTTATCCTGTGATTGTGAATGCAAATTTGAATGATTTTGAATTGTCTAAGTTGCTTGATATGCTTAGGAAGCATAGAGGTGCATTAGGTTATAGGATAGAAGATTTGAAAGGTTTGTCCCCGTCCATTTGCATGCATTCGATTGATTTGCTAGAAGATGCTAAGCCTACTAGGCAACCACAACGTAGATTAAATCCTAACATGCAAGAAGTGGTTAAAAAGGAGGTAGTGAAGTTGCTCGCTGCTGGGATCATCTTCCCCATCGCAAATAGCGAATGGGTAAGCCCAGTTCAGTGTGTGCCAAAAAAAGGTGGGATGACCGTAATTGAAAATGATAAGAAAGAATTGGTAAGTACCCGAACTGTGACTGGTTGGAGAATGTGCATTGATTACCGTCAGCTTAACAAAGTAACGAAGAAGGACCATTTTCCCCTTCCTTTTATTGACTAGATGCTAGAACGGTTCGCGGGTCATTCACATTTTTGCTTCTTAGATGGGTATTCCGGGTTCTTTCAAATCCCAATCCACCCCTCACACCAAGAAAAAAACCACCTTCACTTGCCCATACGGGACATTTGCTTATCGTTGCATGCCGTTTGGTTTATGTAATGCCCCTGGGACTTTTCAACGTTGTATGATGGCTATTTTTAGCAATTTCATTGAGAAATGCATGGAGGTTTTTATGCATGACTTTTCTGTGTACGGTAATTCTTTTAATGACTGTTTGCTAAACCTGGAAAAAGTATTAACTCGTTGTCAAGAAGTGGATATAGTACTCAACTGGGAGAAATGCCACTTTATGGTGGAACAAGGTATTGTTTTGGGTCACTTAATCTCTTCAAAGGGCATCGAGATGGATAAGGCGAAGGTTGAGGTCATAGAGCGCCTACCACCCCGGTTTAAAGGGTGCGTAGCTTCCTTATCGCCGGCTTCTATCGTCAAGGACTTTTCGAAAATCGCTCGACCTCTAACCGACCTCTTATGCAAAGATGCTCCTTTCATTTTTACTGATGAGTGTCTTGAGTCGTTTTACATATTGAAGCAGGCTTTGATTTCCGCCCCGGTGGTTCAACCTCCGGACTGGACACTACCATTTGAGATTATGGCCGACGCTAGTGACTTTGCTGTGGGGGCGTGTTTGACCCAAACAGTGGACAAAAGGCCAAGAGTTATCTATTACGCAAGCCATGCGCTTGATAGTGCCCAAAGAAGCTACACCACCACGGAAAAAGAACTTTTGGCGATCGTTTTTGTGCTCAACAAGTTTCGGCAGTACCTTATGCTCTCGAAGGTAGTAGAATACGCGGATCATGCCGCTATCAAATACTTGATGGGAAGGAAGGAGACAAAGCCGAGGCTAATATGGTGGGTCTTGCTCATGCAAGAATTCGATTTGGAAATCCGTGACAAGGCGGGCACGAAGAATGTCATGGCCGATCACCTCTTGAGGATTCTTGTCGACTTGGAGGATACCCAACCGATTGTTGATGCTTTCCCGGACGAGCGACTTTTGGCGATTAGCTCTCATCCTTGGTATGCGGATATTGTGAATTATTTGGCAAGCGAAGTGATTCCCTAACACTTGAACCATCACCAAAAGAAGAAATTTCTCCACGACATGAAGCATTATTATTGGGATGATCCCTTCCTTTTCCGGCTTTGCAATGACGGGATGTACCGGCGATGTATTCCCGAGAGTGAAGTGCAATCTATTTTGACTCATTGTCACGAGTTTCCTGTGGGAGGTCACGGCGGCTCCCAAAAGACGGCGGCGAGGGTTCTACAAGCCGGGAATTGGTGGCCAACTCTTTTTCGTGACGCCCATTTGCATGTCAAGCAATGTGATAGATGTCAAACATCCGGAAACATCTCCCGGAAAAATGAAGCACCGTTGAATTATATTCTTGAAGTTGAAGTCTTCGATGTATGGGGGTTAGACTTCATGGGACCTTTCTCGTCATCAAGAGGTTTCCAATACATCCTAGTGGCGGTGGATTATGTCTCAAAGTGGGTCGAAGCCATACCATGCGTGAGGTGCGATGGGAAGTCCGTTTCGAGATTCTTGAAAAAGACCCTATTTCCAAGATTCGACATTCCAATGTGACAACGGTTCCCATTTCATTGAGAAGAAGTTCGAGTCTCTTTTGGCAAAGTACGGCATAAATCATAAGAAGGGACTACCTTATCATCCACAAACACAAGGTCAAGTGGAGATCTCAAACCGTGCCATCAAGGAGGTCCTAGAGAAGACGGTCAACTCTTTGAGGAAAGATTGGGCAAAAAAGTTGAATGAAGTTTTGTGGGCATACCGCACGGCCTACAAGACTCCAATCGGTACTACTCCCTACCGTCTTGTCTACGGGAAGGCGTGTCACTTTCCCGTGGAGCTTGAGCATAAAACCATGTGAGCAATCAAGAAGTTGAACTTCGATCTTAAGGCGGCCGGAAGTAGTCGGTTATTTCAACTAAAAGAACTTGAGGAGTTGAGGCGTCATGCATATGAGAACAACAAGATCTACAAAGAAAGGACCAAAGCGTGGCACGACAAGAGGTTGAACCGACGCGAGTTTGTGGTAGGCGATAGGGTTCTCATCTTCAACTCGAGGCTAAAGTTATTCTCCGGGAAATTGAGATCACGATGGTCCAGTCCATTTGAAATTCTGAAAATTCACCCCGCCGGAGTTGTTGAATTGAGGAATGCACAAGGGCGGTGTTTCAAAGCAAACTCATCGAAGCTTAAACCGTACATCATGGGCGAGGAATATGCCGGGACAGTTGTGGTGTATCTCGCGAATTTTGAGGATTGAAAAGCATCGGGAAAGGTCGAGCTAGGACCTATAAAAACAAGCACTTGGGAGAGGTATGACTTACTTCCCCTTCTTTTAGTGTTTTCTTTCATTTTCTTCCATTTTATTTCCCTTATTTTTAGCATTTTCTTTTTCCTTAGTGGTTTTGAAAAATTTGAGAAAAATAGAAAAAAAAAATTAGAAAAGATTGAAAAAATCGAGAGCGAGAGTGAAAATAAAGAGAGGTTCTATGAGGGTCGGGATTTGAATGTGATTTTTGGGTGATGGGAAAGTCCCCTTGAATGATAAATTGAGTGAGGAAGACAAAGGAGTGGATAATAAGAGGGTAGATTTTAGGACTTAACGTGTTTTTCTAAGTTTTGAGCCTTGTAGGTGCAATAGCTGAGCCGAAAGGGACCGTGCCCACGGTGGGTTTCACCGCAGCCACGGTCTCACCGCAGCAATTTCTTGGAAATAGTCTCCCCGAAGATCACCGTGACCACGGTGGATGTTATCGTAGCCACGGTGACCACCCTGCTTTTTCCCCTTTTTTTTCCTCAACCCGAGCCATATCGTGCCCACGGTCAAATCGATCGTGGCCACGGTGAGTCGAAATCTGCGAATTATGTCGGGGGTTATTTCTCATTTTCCCTCATTTCTCTTTCAATTTCCTCCACTCCCTCACCTTCGAAAACCCTCCAAAAACCCTAATACCACAAATCTCTTCCCATATTTGACAAATCCATCATAAAATCCTCCATTTCTTTCCAATCTCCACTGCGATTCTAACCCTAGTTGCGCACCTCGTCGTTCTATCGCCATTTTCGGAGCTTCTTGAAGAAATTTTCTAGGTTTTTGCACTTTATGGGGTTCGAAATTGTCACTAATCCTTCCCCAACACTTCAATCCAGGTATTCCTTGATTTATTGATGCATAAACATTCAATTTGCTTGCTTTTGGGTTGAAGTTTTGTGCAAAAGTCTTGTGGTTTGTGGTTGAACGATTTGGTTGAGCTGGGATTGAATTTTTCATGGCTATTGCTAAGTTTGGGTGTAGTTTAGTGAATCATTGAGTTGGGTTTATGGTTGGTTGTGAATTCATGATTGCTCGAGATTTTGGATAGTGTTGTTGTTGTGTTTTCGTTGTTGTGGTGGTTGTGTTTCTCAGTTTACCTCCATGGGACGAGCAAAACGTGCACAGCCTGAGCCTGAACCGACCCTAACTCCCGTCCCATCAACCTCTGTTGAGCCCGATAAGACCCGGTACAAGGGTCAACCGGCCTCAATCATTCAATGCGACCCGAAGGTTAAGGTTACCTTCCGGGACGATATGCACAAGGCGAGGTACGAGCGGCTAAAGAAGCGAAAGATTTCTTCATGAAGAGACGGCCAAGGATATATTTTGTAAACCGAGCATGGATTTCTTCATCAAAACCATGGGTTCGGAGGTCTTCGCCACCATCAATGAGCCAATTATCGAACAACCGGTGCTCGAGTTCCTTAGCTCCTTGGTTGTAAAGGAAGACGGCACATCCCAAGCCTCTTTCTCATACATTGTGGCCAAGAAGGAGGTCGAATGTACGCTCAAGGATCTTTGCAATGCGTTAGGCCTACCCGAGGACGGAATCTTCTATGGCGAGGTTGTTAACTTCAATGAACAAGAGGCAATGCGTGATCTCACTTGCTGGAGGAGGCGTTATCCCAAGATTTGAACTCCAAAAGCGCAATACTATTGCCCGAGCAATTCTAAGGCCCGGGATTTTTGTAACCTCAGCGTCCGTATCTTCCACCGCATCATCTCAAACTCTGTTTTCGGCCGGGACGCCGGGCGATCAAGCATTTGGAAGGACGACCTCTTCGTCCTCTACAATGCCATTAACGGTCGCCGAGTCAACACCGGCTCCTGCATCCTCCATTGTCTCCGAGAAATAAGCCTCGAAACCCGGAACATGACCATTGGTATGGGTCACATCATCACCCATCTTCTATGGAAACAAGGGTTCAAGTCTTACCTCAACAAGTGGACTCCACGGTTCTTCTTGATCCCATCGACGGTGTTCGCCTTCGGAAGATGGAATTTTTGGAGAAAAACAAGACGCGAACATTCTACCGTCACAGGAACGAGCCCCATAGCGTCGTCGTTCATTTGGGTGACGACAATGCCGAGAAACGTCTAGATGTCACCGACAAACGCAATTGGTCGTGTGGCCAAACTTATGGGGATCGTTTTGCGGTGGGTGGTCCCGGGGAGCTCGAGGAGGAAGGTGAAGAAGAAGCTGAGGAAGAGGAAGAGGAGGATGAAGAAGAAGATGGAGGACAAGCACAAGGGGACGAAGCCGAGCCGAGTCAAGTGCGGGACGCCGCTCTTGAACGTATCAGCGAACAACTCCAGGAACTTCATGATGAGTTTCAAGAACAATGGGAGCTCATCCAAAACCAGCAGACGTTGATTGAGAACTTGCAAGGGTTGATCGAGACCCAACAAGAGATTCTTGCTAGCATCTAATCGCAACTCCATCCCCGTCCCGACCTTTATCATCGCTTTAATTTACTTTATCTTGTGAAGTATAAGTGTGGGGGGGTGCTTCTTCGGGGTTTTGGATGCGATGTCTGATGGTTTTGGTGTGTTGATCTCTCGGTTTCATTTGGCATGTTTTGGCATGATTGTGGGGTTTTTTTATTAGGATGCTCGGGTTTGTTCGTCTTCTATGTCTTTTGTGTTGCCGGGTTGTCTTTCGGTTGTTCGATAGTTATTTTTGTGCGCCGAGAAGTTTGTTTACTCTTGTTTCGTTTGTATTTTGGTCATGGAGGTCTGTAAACGACTTTGGATTATGATGAATGTAATGAGTTGTTTATTTCGGTTGGTATGTGTGGAGTTTCACCCTTATTTCCCGCCCCAATGAGTGAGATTCGGGGATAAGGTAAGTCATTGGCAATGTATATTTTGTAGATAGTTTCATTTTTCATCTTTTTAGTTTCTTTTCATAATTTTTTTCAGTTAGTTTTTCCTTTCTTTTGTTTTTGGTCTCGCATGCGAATTCTATCGATTGTAAGTCGTCTTTTACTCTAACATTGTTTTGATTCTTTCGAATGACGATTCTGGATCGTTGTTTTAACACTTGTGAAGAGTTTGAGGTAATATCTTTCCACCTTACTCTTTTTCCGTGAATTCCTATTACGATCCGACGCATGCTTGGTTTTCTTTTGGGTGGCGAACCCCTTTGAATGTCTGTGTTGGGATATATATTGCTGTTGGAGCCGTGTGGGCTCGGGTCGCCACCATTTCTACTTGCTAGTTGTTTTTGTTTGTGTTTTGTAGGTTCTCTACCCTTTTCATGTGACACCTTCCCACAATGAGGACATTGTGGAGTTTTAAGTGTGGGGGGGGGGGGGATTCTACTTCAAGGGTAGATCACCTAGTCTTTTTGTTCCTTGTTTTCCTAGTTTTTGCTAAAATTTGAAAATTTTTGTGTGAAAAAGGAGAAAAAAGGGAGTGAAAAGCTTTTCGTTTTTCTTTTCGTTTTTTCTTTGTTTGGTTTTGTTTCCTGGATCTCGTTTTCGGAGTTGAGAAGTCATTCTTAAACTTCTTTAAAAGTAACCGGTTGGAGCATTTTCGACCCTAATTCAGGTTCTAGTCGAGACTTACCCTTATTAAACTCCTTTCATTAAGTGTCTAGCGAGACCCCCGTTCCTTTCTCTTTTCGTTGGAACCGGGAGGTTCTAGGAGCTTGTGTCCGGGTTTGTTTTGTTTCTCGTTTAGCAAAAGCAAAAAAGTGCAAAAAGAAAAGAAAAGAAAGAAAAGCTTTCCTAAGATACAATAACCTGAATAAGTGGAGCGTGTCGCTGTAGACATTAACCACCCACACTTAGCCAACCTACACGGGCCGGTATTCGGTAGTGCGGCATGGATACCCCTTAACCCTCCTCCCATATCGCTTTGCGACGGAGAGGCGAATGGAAAAGACCGTGTTGGGAGGGTATACCCCTTATATGGGTCGTCCAATTCCCGAAAGTAAGGCTAATACCGACTTTTAAAAACCAAAAAGAAAAAAAAAAGATAAAAAGAAAAGCAATTTTCGTTGGTAAATCCAACTCAAAAAGAAAGAAAAGGAAAAGTTTTTTCTTCTTAAAAGAGTGGGGCCTCCCCTTGCATCACCTACGGCCCTCACCAAGCCAAGGGCGACCAAATGTGAGGGAGGGAAACGCTTCTCTTAGTTGTTTCGTTGTTTTCAAATTCGGACGCGAGTTTTTAGAGTCTTTTGGTTCCCATTAAAACCTTTTCATGTGGGGTTTCGCTTGGTATAAGATGTAGGGAGTTGAAAAATCTTCAAGATCGACCTTTATCTGAGTTTGGTGTTTGTGAGATGCCCCTAACGGTTACTTTGGGAGGTTTAATCGCGTTTTCTTAGTTTGGATTGCGAGATCTTGTGAATCAAAGCCTTTGTTTTTTTCTTTCCTTGTGTTTTCTTCGGTTTTGTTTTCACTTTCCCTCTCTCCTTTTTCCTTTGGCTTTTGTGGGCACAGCCGCTACAAACCCTCACGAGTCCATCTCGTCCACCTGGGCTGCCGGGGGGTTCAAAGGGCTTGGTGCATACGCTAAATGCACCCGTTTCTCTCCCACGACAGAGGAGTTAGTGTTAGTTAGTTTTTGTTTTGTTTGCTCGGGACGAGCAAAAGTTTAAGTGTGGGGGGGGGGTGTTTAGACCCGATTTCGCGTCTAAATACCGCCTAAATCCTTAGGCTTTTGACTTGTTTCGTAGCTCGTTTTAATAACTTTTAATGCGTTTTGTTTATTTTGTAGTTTCCGAAGGTTTTGCTCAAAACGTTGCTAAATGGGCTATTTTTGCACCAATCTTGGGAATCCCGAGATTCCCTAAGATTCCTCGAGTCCTGATCGTGTCGAAGGCAGTAGAAACGGAAGGACCGAGCATGTCGGAAGCGCGAAAACGCAAGTATCGAGGCGAAGAGCGCCGAAGGGTAGCCCCCGCCACGCCTGCCGTAGCGGGCGCTACGCCTCCAAATCCCTTATGGCCGATTACAAGCCCCCAGGCATCGAAGGGTAGCCCCCGCGACCAATTCCGTAGCGGGCGCTACACCCTGAAGGAACCAAGTGGCCGAGAGAGACCGTGGTCACGGTCACCTTAACCGTAGCCACGATCAGATTGAAGCCAAACGCCCAAAGAAGGAGTTGCAACCCGAGATGTATCGTGGTCACGGTCAACCTGACCGTAGCCACGGTGAGCATACTGTCCTGCCCGAGGAAGAAGTGGGCCGAACAAGACCGTGGCCACGGTCTCCCATGACCGTAGCCACGGCGGTGCGAAGGAGCGAAGAGTTGCCAACCCTAATCGCCTACACCGTGCCCACGGTACTGCGAAGCGAAGAGAGAACTTTCCTACCTTACGAAGGACCGTGGCCACGGCCACCCTGACCGTGCCCACGGTCCCCTGCGGGACACAGTTTGTCTGTAGTGATTAAGTGATGAGTTTTGAGTAACAACCCGAGTTACTATATATTGTTTTAAGTCATT
Organism: Portulaca oleracea; assembly: GCA_029582165.1. Lineage (NCBI taxonomy): Eukaryota > Viridiplantae > Streptophyta > Magnoliopsida > Caryophyllales > Portulacaceae > Portulaca > Portulaca oleracea. Next base: position 27,740,764 of record CM055868.1, on the reverse strand, counting down.
TTAGCAGATATCAATCTTTAGACAATCTTTAATCAGCTTTTACCTAGCTTTTATGATACTTTAGCCTTCTTTTATCACATTTTAAGTTTTGGATTAGAGAGTTAGTGAAGATTTTGCTGAGTTTATTGATTCTTGTGTTGGATTCTCTCAAGTTTTATTTCAAGTTTGAAGATTATTATCATATTTGGAGCATTGGAGCATTTATTATTCAGAGATTTTGCCTTTTTGTCATCAATCAATGAGTATTTCTTAATCTTTCTCTCTTTTAATTCATACTTCATCTATTAATCTCTGTTTTACTTTCGTTGGTTTTTTTTATTTTGTTGATTGTTTGTTGTTTTCTTGTTTATCTTTTTAAAGCATGATTAATCTTGTTGATGATAGTATCATGATAGTTAGGATGTTTAGTGGCTAGAACCCTAATGGGTTAGGGAGATATTAAGGGTGTGAATGGGTGATTAGTGTTCGGTCTTGTTCCGAACCGAATTTCTTCCCTTTTATAGGGTATATTTGCTTGTTTTAACCCCTATTTATATATTAGGTATAATGATTTAGTGTTTTGTAGGAAAATAAGGAGTGAGAAGAAGTTTAGGCTTAATTGAAGGTTTTTAGGGAATCCCGAGCTATTTCCCGAGTCAAACCAAGTCAACCCGAGTCGAGATCCGAGTCAAACCAAGTCAACCCGAGCCGAGAGCCGAGGCGAAACCGAAGCCGGAAATTCCATATCAAGATTGGCGCAAAACAGGGGAACGGTACAAACTCAAAGGTTTGAAATACGCGTGCCTTCACTCTTTGGGTAATAACTCCTTCATTACAACTCCGATTGGTCTGAAATTTTGCAAACTTAAAGTACACACCGAGAGCTTTCCATCGATATCTTACGGGCCTAAAACAGAGTTCGGATGACGAAGTTATGCGCGTTTGAAGTCGGCAGGGAAAAGCTGCCAGAACAGTAGCTCGCCCGAGCCATCTGCTGGCTCCCCCGAACCACCCCAATGGCTTGCTCGCCCGAGCCACCCCAATGGCTCGCCCGAACCACTCTGTCTGCAGAAAAACTTACGCGCGTGCTGCGATTTGTTTCTAATGTTTTGGGTTGTATTTTTCCTTCTTCTATAAATACCCACTTGTATTAATCCAAGTAAAATCAATTAGCCTAGGTAGTTTAGGTGTAGAATTAGATTTAATTACTTTCTTTAATTGCTTTCTTTAATTATTCTTCAAGTTTTCTTGATTCTTCAAGCTTTCTTTGATTTCTAGCATTTGTATTCAAACTTTCTCAAGCTTTCTCAATTCAAGCAAGTTTCCATTGAAGTTTTACAAGCTTTCTCTCTCTTCTCTCTCTCTCTCTCTCTCTCTAATTTCCATTGTTGACTTGATTTCAAAGCTTTCTAGGGTTAGCCACATCAAATCCATCTTTTAGTGGGTAGGAGGGTCAAGGAATTCCAATTCTACTTCCTAGTGAGAATTTGGGAGATCCTTGGTAATCCAATCCACATTTTCTTGTTTGTTCGGGGGAAATTGCAAAGGTAGATTGAAGGTTAGAAGATTTTGGTCATCAAAGGTATAATTTCTTGTCTCTAATTTCATTGTTCATTCTAGATTTCCATTCCTTGCTTTAATTGCTTTATTTGATTTCATGCTTTTAATTGCTTTCTTTGATTCATGCCTAGGTTAGATTTAATTGCTTCCCTTTACATTATTTATTGCTTTCCGCATTGAGAAAAACCCCTCTACACAAACCGATTATCTTAATCAAGCCTCACACCCATCCTTGTGGACCGACAACCTTAACTCATAAAACCACAAAAATTACATCCGAACAATGGCGCCGTTGCCAGGGATGGCGTTATTTGGTAGATTAGGCTATTGGTTTGTGTGTACATAGTTTATTGCTTTCTTGATTATGCTAGAAAAAAATGTAGCGAAAAAAAATTGAATATCGAGAAAAAAAAGTGAGAAAAGAAAAGAAAAAAATTGAAAATTAGAAAAATAGAAAAAAGCGAGTTATGGATAGTCCCCAATTCCCTCAATTTGAGCATGAAATATTTTGGAGGTATTTTGCTAGATTACATGATTATCGTACTCAATGTGAATTGTATGGCATTTTTTATGATACATTGAATTTGTTGGGAATTGTTAGTGAGGGTGTGAATTATGAGACCCGAAACCTTTTAGATTATTACCGGTTTTCTAGTTTAGAAGAAGAACCAGCATGGGAGTTACTTGAATGGTTGTCTAGGGATTCCTATGAATTTGAGCAACAAAATGTTAGTCCTAGCTTCCAACCTCCTTATGCACCACCCTTTGGGACCGAAACTGAACAATCATGTGAATACCCCGTGTATGTTGATGATCAATCTTATGATGGGGGATATGTGGAAAACTGTTATGATCTTTCCCAAAGTGCCGATGTTGAGTCTCCTTGTGTGATTCGTCGTATCATAGTTCAATTTCTTGTTTGCAAGCTACAGTGGTTTCCTTCAAGGCAGAAGTAGAAAAATTATGTGCGAACATGAATGAGTATATGCGTGAATTTGTCCATGAGAGTAATCAAAGGGTAGTAACTCCTTCTTCACAAATGGTTGATTCGAATGTTGAAATAGGTCATTCATCGTCTTTGAGTCCTGAAATGCATGTTGATTCTGCTATGTATGATGAGGATGATGACTATTATAACCGACCATGCCTTGGACTACTTAGTAATTCCTTAGCTCCAGCCCCACCTAATGAGCATGAGGAACATGATGATTTTGTGTGTGATGATGTAGAATTAGTTGAAAACATGCTAGATGATGAACTATTGTCCACACCCTTGTCCATGCCTTTATGTGAAGAAAAGATTGAGTTTAGTGAATGCCATGATGTAATTGAGCATGATCTTGTTGACAGTGAAATTGAATCTGTTGTGATTGAATGTGTGCTTGATAACAATTTGTTCACTTTCATTGAGGATCATTGCATTAGTGAGGCATTAGCTACCCTTGTATGTGAGTCCATTGATGTGCATACCTGTGATGATGAGCATAATTCTTTAGGGATTGATCATGATTGTTTGAACTTGGTTGTTGATGATGATGCTTTTGATGATGACATGTTTTATGAGTCATTCACGATGAGTTATGACCCTGAACCTTCCACTTTCACTTTTGATGTTGCTTTGGATGATGCACCTTTGTCTTTTGATGTTGATAGTTCTTCTAGTGAGTCTGATATTGATGAAGATGAAGATGTGCTTGTGTGTGATGTTGGGAGTGTTATGATGTGGTCTAACCCTTTGTTTTCCTTATCACCTATTGACGATTGTGATGATTATTTGGATGAGAGTGGTGATTTGGAATTTGTGATTGATGAAAATTGCATGGAAATTGAGTTTGAACCGTTGTTTGCATCCAAGTCTTCGCATGAGCATGTTCAGAAATGTGTTGTATTGCCTCCTTCCGTTGATTTGTATACCCAATCTCCATTTACGAGTCAATGGGAGGATCCATTTGTCATGTCTTCTTTCACCGTGCCTAGAAAAGTCTTGTATATTCATGAATTTCATCAGTTCTATGACTTTTGTAAGGCATTTGATAAATTGTTAAGGGCACTAATGTTTGTTTATGTGCTATTGCGAGTGTGCTCTTACCACCACCATTCTGAGATGCATGAGAGGATGCATGATTTGTTACTCCGAGCGTTGAATGGTTCTGACATGATGCCCGATATCTTGAGGTGAGAAGGAGTGAATTTCTTGATAAGATGCCTTTGAGGTAATATCCTTCCTCACCCTTCTTGTATAATTAGTGAGTTGGTCTTTCTTTTCTTCTTTTATTTTCTTTTTGTGTGTGTCTTTTTCTTTTATTTTGGGGTGCTTGCTTACCTACTTCTGTTTCCATTTTGAGGATACAACAACCTCTTTGTGTTGGAGTGGGAGGGTAGTTTGCATTCCAGTTTTCGAGTCTAAGAAAAGGACAACAAAAAAAAAAAGTCGTTTTGTAAATATTTTAGTTTCTTAATTCTTTAGTCTTTAGTGTCTTGTATAATTTGTTTTTCTGTTTGATCTTGCATGTGAACCATCACACATAGTATGCTTTTCTTGTTTATTTCTAACTTTTTGTGTGATGTTCCTTGGATCGTGGATGGGGTATGGTTTTATTGAAGACCTCGAGGTAACCTCTTTCCACTCTCTTTATGTGAATATATCAATGATCCATGTTGCATGCTTAATTTCTCCTTTTTGGTGGCGAACCCCTTGAGTGTGAATGTTGGATATATATTGTTGTTGGAGCCGTGTGGGCTCGGGTCGCCACCGCTTTTTATGTGATAAGTGTTTTGTATATATGTTCTTCTTAGTTTTCTACCTTATTTGTGACACCCTTCTCACAATGGAGACATTGTGATGTTTTGTGTTGGAGTGGGGGTGTTATTTTCCATGTGTCATGGGAAGATCACCTAGTTTTTGAGTCTTTGATTTTGTTTTTCATAGTTTGTGTCTAAAAATTGAAAATTTTGTGTGTGAAAAGAAAAAAAAGGGGAGAAATGTTGTGAGAAACCCAAAAGTTGTTTTTCTTTTTGAAGATGTTTCCGTTTATAGTTGTGTAGATAGTTGTCTAATCAGTTGATTCAAGCAGTTAGAAGTGGCTAGTATGAATAATGATGGGCCTTAGGAAGGATTTTTGCCATGACTTATCTCTATTAGACCTCTACATGGAATGGGAAAGCGGAATCCTCAAATCTTACACGCTTTGACTGTGTCTTCTTACCTAAGTTAGACGGTTTTAGTTGTTCAATTGCTTAAGCTCTTAATTAATGCATTAAATAATTATTGTCGGGGATACCGTCATGGGTTGGTTTGGGTGGATCGGCACCCTATGCCCCTCAAGTGCAATGACTCATGTATGGAGAAACCCAGCAGGGAGGGTAACCCTTTGCGAAGGCCGGTGCTTAAATCCCGCAAAACCCGACACAAACGCTCTAAAAGACACAAAACGGATTGAGTGGAAAGAAAAGAGCGTAGGTTTTGAAAAAGAAAGAAAAGAGCGAAGCAAGAAAAAGAAAAAAAAAGAGTTGAGCAAAAGAATGGTAAGAAAGAGAAAAGTAAAAAAAAAAAAAAAAGAGAAGAAAAAGAAAGAAAAGAGTGGTGTAAGAAAAAGAAAGAAAAGAGAGGTTGAAAGAAAAACCAAGAGTGAAGTAGGATAGATAATCCCGAGCTTGAGCATGAGAACAACTCTGATTGTCTGGTTTAGGATAGGAAGGACCGATTAGAGCCCACTTGCACATATGTACGAGGATGTTTTGCTCATCAGGAAGTGTTCTGGTTCAAAATCTCAAAGATTGGCAGTTTTCCAACCTTCGTGTCTTAATTTTGTTTATACTTGCTTCTTTCAATTGATTGTTGAGGCGGGTTGGGGAACTAGTGGCATGATTGGGGACGGGAATATTTTCTTTCCTTTTATTTTGTTTCGTTTTTCGGTTTTCACTTCTTTTTCTTTCCCCTTTATCTTTTCTCATGGCTTTTGTGGGTATAGTTGCTATAAACCCTCACGAGACCTACTTGTCCACCCGGGCTGCCGGGGGGTTTAAAGGGCTTGATGCACGTGCTAAATGCATCCGCGATTCCTGCGAAAGTGAGTTAGGTTTTTAGTTTTTCTGTTTAGTCCTTTTCTTCGTTTTTAGTTTGCTCGGGGCTAGCAAACCCTTGTGTTGGAGTGGTGTTCGATCTCGTTCCGAACCGAATTTCTTCTCTTTTATAGGGTATATTTGCTTGTTTTAACCCCTATTTATATATTAGATATAATGATTTAGTTTTTTGTAGGAAAATAAGGAGTTAGAAGAAGTTTGGGCTTAATTAAAGGTTTTTAGGGAATCCCGAGCTATTTCCCGAGTCAAACCAAGTGAACCCGAGCCGAGATCGGAGTCAAACCAAGTCAACCCGAGCCGAGAGCCGAGGCGAAACCGAAGCCGAAAATTCCATATCAAGATTGGCGCAGAACAAGGGAACGGTACAAACTAAAAGGTTTGAAATACGTGTGCCTTCATTCTTTGGGTCATAACTCCTTCATTACAACTCCGATTAGTCTGAAATTTCGGGAGCTTAAAGTACACACCGAGAGTTTTCCATCGATATCTTACGGGCCTAAAACAGAGTTTGGATGAAGAAGTTATGCGCGTTTGAAGTCGGCGGGGAAAAGCTGCCAGAACAGTGGCTTGCCCGAGCCATCTACTGGCTCGCCCGAGCCAGGCTTTTGGGGCAACAAAAACACAAGCCAGGAGAGCCGGACAGTAGGCTTGCTCGCCCGAGCCACCCCAATGGCTCGCTCGAGCCACTCTGTATGCAGAAAAACTGACGCGCGTGCTGCGATTTGTTTCTAGGGTTTTGGGTTGTATTTTTCCTTCTTCTATAAATACCTACTTGTATTAATCCAAGTAAAATCAATTAGCTAGGTAGTTTAGGTGTAGAATTAGATTTAATTACTTTCTTTAATTGCTTTCTTTAATTGTTCTTCAAGTTTTCTTGATTCTTCAAGCTTTCTTTGATTTCTAGCATTTGTATTCAAACTTTCTCAAGCTTTCTCAATTCAAGCAAGTTTCCATTGAAGTTTTACAAGCTTTCTGTCTCTTCTCTCTCTCTCTCTCTCTCTAATTTCTATTGTTGACTTGATTTCAAAGCTTTCTAGGGTTAGCCACATCAAATCCATCTTTTAGTGGGGAGGAGGGTCAAGGAATTCCAATTCTACTTCCTAGTGAGAATTTGGGAGATCCTTGGTAATCCAATCCACATTTTCTTGTTTGTTCGGGGAAAATTGCAAAGGTAGATTGAAGGTTAGAAGATTTTGGTCATCAAAGGTATAATTTCTTGTCTCTAATTTCATTGTTCATTCTAGATTTCCATTCCTTGCTTTAATTGCTTTATTTGATTTCATGCTTTTAATTGCTTTCTTTGATTCATGCCTAGGTTAGATTTAATTGCTTCCCTTTACATTATTTATTGCTTTCCGCATTGAGAAAAACCCTTCTACACAAACTGATTACCTTAATCAAGTCTCACACCCATCCCTGTGGACCGACAACCTTAACTCATAAAACCACAAAAATTACAACCGAACAATTAGGATTGGGTTAGCAATATTAGTGAGTAACTAGTTAGGAAATCAATTTCCCAACCCTATCCTTCCCTTAAGTGGGATGTAATTGGGTGCGAAAACATCCCGAATACATCCAATGCTTGTTGGAAGGTAAGAATTGGGATAGTTAGTGTTCTAGTTCGTGAACGCGAATAGAAACTAACTAGGAAATTCCGTTTCATCGGCTCCCCGGGTCTGTCTATGGACTTTGGGGAAGTCAATCCGGGCTATCCTTGAAAGAGGAAGCCTGGTTGGTATTTTCCAACGGAGTTACCATTTGATTTCCCCTTCTTGTTACTCTCTTGCTGCAAAACCCATTTCCTTATCCCCGTTTGCATACCGAAATTCTCCCGACACCCATTGTCTCACCTTTTGACTGAACTTAGTGTGTTTGTGTCGTTTTTGCCTCAAAAATCTATCACCCTTTCTTGATCCTAAACCCTACCTAGAGTCAAGTAATTGCTGTGAAGGCCCCTAGCTCCCTGTGGAAGAACGATATTACCGAGGTCTAACAAACCCATGTACAACACCGTGCATGTTTTATGTTTGTTTGGAATTTATTTGAACTCCGGCGTGTGGCCGTGCATGTTTCAAGTTTGTTTGGAATTTATTTGAACTCCGGCGTGTGGCCGTGCATGTTTTATGTGTGTTTGGGATTTGTTTGAACGCCGGCGTGTTGCCGTGCATGTTTAATACGTGTTTTGGATTGAATTTGAACTTCGGCGTGTAGCCGTGCATGTTTTATGTGCGTTTTGGATTGAATTTGAAATCCGGCGTGTTGCAGTGAATGTTTAATGTTAGTTTTGGATAATATTTGAACTCCGGCGTGTGGCCGTGCATGTTTACAGTTTCTTTTGATTGAATTTGAACTCCGGCGGTGTGGCCGTGAATGTTTTAAGTTGTGTTTGGATTGTATTTGAACTACGGCGTGTGGCCGTGCATGTTTAATATGGCCTTTGGATTGAATTTGAACTCTGACGTGTGGTCGTGCATGTTTAATGTTAGTTTTGGATTGTATTTGAACTACAGCGTGTGGTCGTACATTGTTTAGGTGTGTTTGGAATTTAATTGAACTCCGGCGTGTGGCCGTGTATGTTTTATGTTTGTTTGGAATTTATTTGAACTCCGGCGTGTGACCGTGCATGTTTAATACGTGTTTTGGATTGAATTTGAACTCCGGCGTGTGGCCGTGCATGTTTTATGTATGTTTTGGATTGAATTTGAACTCCGGCGTGTGGCCGTGAATGTTTAATGTTAGTTTTGGATAATATTTGAACTTCGGCGTGTGGCCGTGCATGTTTACAGTTTCTTTTGGATTGAATTTGAACTCCGGCGTGTGGCCGTGAATGTTTTAAGTTGTGTTTGGATTGTATTTGAACTGCGGCTTGTGGCCGTGCATGTTTTATGCGTGTTTGGAATTTATTTGAATTACGGCGTGTGGCCATGCATGTTTTATGCTCGTTTTTAATTGTGTTTGCTACTTATATATGAATGCTTGTAGGAAACTTTTCGCCAAAAGTGTGAGGAGCGTGGCATAATTGAGAACTCCCGGGAAGCTAGGGAGTTGTACCTCCAACTGGCAGGGGGGTACAAACCCAAAGACCAAGCTGTCTATGGTCTTGGGAGTGCGACCTCGTACTTCTATGATATTCCACCCCTTGCCCAGGGTAGTTCTTCTTCTTCGACGCATCCCTGCGCAACTCCGTCCACCGATGCTATTATGCGGGATCAACTTGCTGCCCACTCATCCGCCCTCTCACAGATTCAAATTCAATTGACACAAGTTTTCCAACATCAACAACAAGGCGGTAGTTCTTCTTCCCCATCTCAATATCTAAACTTATCAGGATCCCCGCAATTCCCTCCCCAACCTTGAACTTATGCACTTTTATGAACTTATGTGAGGATATTAAGTATGAAACGTATGTATGTATGAAACTTAGCTTGAACTTTTAGTTATGAACTTTTAGCTATTATATATATGTATGAACTTTTAGTTATGCATGAATGTTTAATAATATAAATGTTTAAGTATGTTATGTATGAAACTGACAGGTGAAAAAATACGCAGGTGATATATATTTTTTTTTGGAAATAAGTTGGTATATTCCATTCACAAAAACAGTAGAGTTTACAAAAACAGGGGAGACAACCCCTCCCCAATCACTAAGCAGCACCTCAAAAAAACTCAAAGCAAAGTAAAGTGACTCAAAAACAAGATTCAAGTGAATTGAATCTGAATGTCTTGGACTACAATTCTAGCTAGAGACTTGTAATCCCTTTCCACATTCTTGTATATTCTTGTATTCCCCTCAAACCACGAGTAATATATCAAAGCCGCAATGATCAAAGAGAACTTGTTGCGATCTGATTTCCTGAACCCATCAACAAGAAATTCACCATCTCTCAACAAGGGTTGTGTAACACCAGCCAGTAAGAAAACTTCCTCACTAAGCGCCACAGTGAAGGAACATTCAAAAAAGAGATGCTTGTTTGATTCCTCCATTGATTTGCACAAATAACATCTATTTGCCAAAGACATTCCAAACCATTGCAGTCTATCCAAGGTAACCAACCGAGAGTGTAAAGAAAGCCAGTATATAAAAGAGAACTTTGGTACCTTCATTTAATGCCAGACACGATGATGCCACTGAAACTCTTCCAGATGGAATTTCAGAAAGGTATACCCATCCTTGATTCGATACTTCTTCATCTTTGCCTGGCAATCCAAAAAATATACTTTTAGCTCCTCTTTTACACATAAAGTCGTCTCCAGTACCAACTCATGTTCTGCTTAACTTCACAATCCAGGATGTTTTGCTTCCTTAGATAGAGATGCTTCACCCAATTCACCCACAGCCCCTGTTTATTCATGATAATCTGCCAAAGCAGACTACCAAGAGCCGCCTTATTCCAGCTATGGGCGTCTCTAATATTAAGGCCACCTTCTTTTTTATATAGACAACACACTTTCCAAGAGATAGGAGGGCTTTTAGATTCACTCCCACCCCACAAAAAAAAACTCTACAGATTCTGTTAATAGCATCGATCACATTATCCGGAATAATAAAAATTTGAGCCCAGTAAGTTTGGATCGACATCAGAATACTGTTGACTAACTCCACCCGACCAGCATAAGTCAGTTTTTTAACTGACCAACCTTATAACCTCTTTGTCATCTTTGAGATAAGGGAAGCACAATCATGTCTGTTCAGTTAGACGGCTTTACAGGGACCCCCAAATACTTAAAAGGCAGCTTAGCTCTTGAGAATCCACTCAAATCAAGAATCTGCTGTATACAAACATCACTCATTCCAGCAAAAATAATCTCTGATTTATTCAAATTAGGAATCAAGTCAGAACAAGCAGAGAAATGTTTCAAAGCCTCAATAATAATATTAATGCTTTGTATATCACCATAGCAGAAAAGTAAAAGACCATCCGCGAAACAGAGATGATTTAAGCTGAGAGGCTTACAGAATTGGTGAAAACGAAACAGTGGATTCGAAGCAACCTCCTTTAAAGCTCTTCCAAGATAATCCATAACAATCACAAAAAGAAGAGGCAAGATAGGGTCACCTTGTCTCAAACCTCTTCCACTTCCAAAATAGCCAAATGTAGAGCCATTCAAGCATACCGAGAAGGTGGCAGAACGAATACAGACCATCACCCAGTTAACAAACTTGGCCGGAAAGTGAAGAGCCAATAGTAATTGTTCAAGAAAATCCCAATCCACCGTATCGTAAGCCTTTATATATATATATATATATATATATATATATATATATATATATATGTATATATATATATATGATTATAATAGCAGCGACCGATATTTCAACAAATACAGTATGATTATAACCTAGTCGATTTCAATCCAGAATTTTTTTAAAAAAATTAAATTAAAATCTGCGACCGATATGTATGAGTCGCTGATTATTAGTCAATATTTTGCGATCGGTACATGGCGACCGATAGTGTATCGGTCGCTAAACTGATCTGTCGCCGAAATAAAACCCCGGCGTAAAAGCAGATTCGCCGCCGGCCGCCGAATAATAATGCTCGACCGAGCAGGGATTCTGGATGCGAACACAAATCTGTTCAACGATCGCCGACCGAGCAGTGGACTTCGCCGGCAGCTCCGACTACCGGGCGTGTCTGTCAGACTTTTTCCTTTTGGTGCTTCAGTGGACATGCTCGCCCGAGCAACAATGTTGCTCGCCCGAGCAAGGGTTCTGTTGGCCGCCATCCTGGACGCAGGAGTCACTCTCACTTTAGGCACAGTGGTCAAGCTCGACCGAGCAAAAATTTTGCTCGCCCGAGCAAGGGTTCTGGAAATATTTCCTTCTCTTCTTCCTTTACTCGTGAAAACTCCTCAGTAAGGCTGCTCGCCCGAGCCAAACTTTTGCTCGCCCGAGCAAGGGTTCTGGCCAACAATACAAGGAGTTAAAATTTTCTCAAGGAAATAAACCTTCTCACTTCTACTAAAAATATGTTCAAAACCTCAATCTCTCAGAAACCTCCCTGGACATTTCATAATCAATAATCTAAAAATTAACCTAAACAATGCAAAATCTTTTGATTTTTCAAAAATTTCACAGAAAAAGAAAAGCCGGCATGCATGCCTCCCCACTCCCACACAAAAAGACCACACTATGTCCTCATTGTGGCAAGAAATAAAGGAAGACAAACACCCTAAAAGAATTAAAAATCTAAAAACTAACAAAAAGAATGAGAAAGAGTTTTCTCACCAACTAACTCCAAAGAAAAAGAAGGATAATACCTGATTAGATCTCAAATAATCATCACATGACTTGTAAATGGAGATTGAGTATGCAAGCCATGAAATGGTGAATATGTGTGAGCAATAAATAATCCTTCCTTCTCGTTAATGCATAGTGAGGAGAATTAAATAAAGAAACAAACAAGAAAAATGAACTAATTTACAATATATACAAAGATGTTACCTCAATGTTCTTCAATCAACATATGGAACATGGAATGTTACACACTCCACATCCACTTTCTCTGGAAGCTCCAAAAAGGGTTTCAACCTGTGACCGTTAACTTTCCATATTGATGCATTAGTGGGGTCCTTGATTTCAACAACTCCCGAGGGAAACACAGCGGACACAATGAATGGACCGGTCCACCTAGACTTCAATTTACCCGCAAAAAAATGCAAACGTGAGTCATAAAGGAGGACTTTCGCTTGAGCGAAGGTTTTTCTAAGGATCACCTTATCATGTAGGACCTTCGATCGCTCCTTACTTAATCTTCCATTTTCGTAAGCTTCCCTCCTTAACTCCTCTAGCTCACACAAGGTCAACTTTCTAATGTCCCCAGCTGCTGACAGGTCAAGATTCAAGGCTTTCAAAGCCCACCACGCCCTATGCTCGAGCTCTACTGGCAAATGACAAGGTTTCCCAAAGATCTCTCTATACGGTGACATTCCTATGGGAGTCTTGTAAGTTGTCCTATAGGCCCATAAAGCATCGGTCAATTTAGTGGACCAATCTTTCCTATTCTTTGACATTGTCTTTTCAAGAATTTGTTTAATTTGCCTATTGGAAACCTCAGCTTGGCCATTTGATTTAGGGTGATAGGCGGTGGTCATTCTATGCTCAACAGAGTATTTCCTAAGCAAAGCCGCGAATGAACGATTATTAAAGTGAGTCCTTTGGTCGCTAATGATGGCTTTAGGCACCCCAAACCTAGAGAAAATGTTTTCTCGAAGGAATCTAGTCACAACCTTAGCGTCATTTCTTTTCGACGGAATTGCTTCAACCCATTTTGACACGTAGTCAACTGCTAGAAGAATATACTCATTCCCAAAAGAGGTAGGAAATGGTCCCATAAAATCAATGCCCCAAACATCGAATACATCCACAAAGATCTCGGGTTGTAAGGGCATCATGTTTCTTCTAGAGATTTTACTCAAACTCTGACATCTAAGACAGCTCTGGGCATAAGTATGGGCATCTCTAAAAATGGTAGGCCAATAGAATCCACTTTGTAAAACCTTATACGCTGTCTTTTTCCCACTAAAATGCCCCCCACACGGTTGGTCGTGACAAAACGAAAGGACATCCATGATAGACTCATCCGGAACACACCTTCTAAGAATTTGATCAGGACAATACTTAAACAGATAGGGTTCATCCCATATGAAATTTTTGACAATGTGAAGGAACCTATCTCTATCATGCTTATTCCAATCATTGGGCATTTCTCCCGTGACTTTAAAATTAACAATGTCAGCAAACCACGGTTCTACTCCTATGCTTAGAATGTGTTCATCAGGAAAACAAACATCTATAGGAGACTCTATCACATGTTCAGGTGTTATCCTAGAAAGGTGGTCCGCTACCAGGTTATCAGATCCTTTCCTATCACGAATTTCACAATCAAACTCTTGGAGTAACAACACCCACCTAACCAACCTAGGCTTAGACTCTTTTTTCTCCATCAAATAGCGAATCGCTGAATGGTCAGTAAAAACAATCACTTTAGACCCCAACAAATAAGCTCGAAATTTCTCAAATGCATAAACCACAGCTAGGAACTCTTTCTCAGTGACAGTGTAATTCAGTTGTGCTTCATTTAAAGTATAACTTGCATAGTGAATCACGACAGGTTTTTTGTCAATTCGTTGTCCTAAAACCACACCTATAGCAAAGTCAGAAGCATCACACATTAACTCAAACGGTTCCCCCCATGTGGGAGGTTTGAGAATAGGAGGTGATATCAAGGCATCTCTAAGTGCATTAAAAGCCTTCAAACACTCATCAGAAAAGTTAAAAGCCACCTCCTTGGCCAATAAAGCAGAAAGGGGTTTGGCAATCTTGCTAAAATCACGAATGAATCGACGATAAAACCCAGCATGTCCTAAAAAGGATCTAACCTCCTTCACACAGGTGGGGGGGTCATGTTCCTAACTAGGTCAATTTTCGCTTTATCCACTTCGATTCCATCTTTTGAAATCACATGGCCCAAAACTATGCCCTTTCGTACCATAAAATGGCACTTCTCCCAGTTTAAAGTCAAGTGTTTTTCTTGGCACCGACTCAAGACTCTACTCAAATTTGACAAACAATCATCAAAGGTGGTGCCAAATACTGAGAAATCATCCATGAAAATTTCAACACAGTCATCAACAAGGTCCGAGAATATAGACACCATACGCCGCTGAAAAGTAGCGGGGGCGTTGCAAAGTCCGAAGGGCATCCTACGGAAAGCAAACGTACCAAATGGGCAAGTAAAAGTCGTTTTCTCCTGATCACACGGGGCTATAGAAATCTGAGTATACCCCGAATAGCCATCTAGAAAACAAAAGAAGTCGTGCCCCGCCAGCTTTTCTAACATTTGATCCATGAAAGGTAATGGAAAATGGTCTTTTCTCGTAGCCTTATTGAGTTTCCTGTAATCTATGCATACTCTCCATCCCGATGGAATGCGGGTCGACACTAATTCACCCCTCTCATTCTCCACCACTGTCAACCCAGCCTTTTTAGGGACTACATGTATAGGACTAACCCACTTACTGTCAGAAATAGGGTAAATGATGTCATTATCTAACCATTTCAGAATCTCCTTCTTAACCACCTCCTTCATTTGGAGATTGAGTCTCCTTAAAGGGTCCCTCTGGGCTACACTATCATCTTCCAAAAATATCCTGTGCTGCACAATAGATGGACTAATCCCCCTGATGTCTCCAAGCGTCCATCCCAAAGCCCCTCTATTTATCCTAAGAACCTCGACTAGTTTGTTTTCTTGGTCCTCTCCTAGGTTCGAAGCTATGATAACCGGGTAAGTCTCACTAGGGCCAAGGAAAACATACTTTAACTCGGAAGGAAGGGGTTTAAGTTCAAGGGTTCTAGAAGATGGTGGCTCAGGTTCTATTATATCAGGCACATGTTGAGAGGCAAACAGAGATTCATAAAACAATTCACCGTCAAACACATCAGAATCACATAGTGAGGTCACACAGTCGGGGTCGAATCCTAACTCAACAAGATCACTCAGACAAGGGGCAACATCCAGATCAGCAGGGTTATCACTCTCAAGGTCACTAATCCAATTCACAACATTACACTCTTGCTCATCATGTCCTAATGGTGACTTTTGTAGGTCAAAAATATTCAATTCCATAGTCAAATTCCCAAAAGTCAGTTTCATTCTCCCATCTTTACAATTAATCCAAGCATTAGATGTAGCTAAAAAGGGTCTACCTAAAATGACCGGAATCTCGTCACGAGGACTATGAACCCTAGCTGTCTCTAACACAACAAAGTCTACAGGGAAGACAAAGGTCCTAACTTGGATCAACACATCCTCAACTACCCCCCTAGGCACTCTCGTAGACCGATCAGCTAATTGGAGAACCATTCTTGTAGGTTTCAGTTCCCCTAACCCCAGGGTCTCATAAACATGTAAAGGTAGCAAGTTGACACTTGCCCCTAAGTCAAGGAGGGCTCTCAATCATTGTCTCCTATGGTAATGGAAATAGTTGGGCATCCTGGGTCCTTATATTTCACTGGAACCTGACTAGACAAGATGGAGCTCACATTAGAGGCCAAAAAGGCCTTCTTAGGAACCTGAGTTGCTCTCTTCGTTGTACACAATTCTTTGAGGAACCTAGCGTAGGAAGGACATTCTTTGAATAGCGTCCAACAAGGGAATGTTGACCTTGACTTGAGAAAAAGTCTCCCTAATCTTTTCAAGAAATTTCTGATCCTTAGTTCCCCTCAACCTTTGAGGAAAAGGTGGGGAAGGCTTATACGCCACAGGTTGAACAGGACTGGAATTAGGAAGCACTCTAGGTGAGGTCTTAGGACTCGGGTTGTCACCTAAGTTGGTCAACCTCTCTTCCTCGCACGGCTCATCCTCAACTAGCTCATCACAAGGTCCAACACTCACATGTTGTTTCCTAGGCGAATCTGATGGTAATTCTCGAATCTGATTGTCCACTTCCCTTCTTGATCTAAGAGTAATCACCGCATTAAGCCCCCTAACATGGTTTGGGTCACAAGAGGATGAACTAGAAGCTTTCCCCTTAGGGTTCGCCTCCGGTTGTCCAGGAAAAGTTCCCCTATCCCTATTAGACATCATGAGTTGGGCTACACTCTCATTCAATTGTTTCACCATTTTCGCCATGTCACTCATCGTATCCTCAACCCTACTCAAACCAGACTCTAACTCTTTGTACTTCCTATCCCCTCTATCCTCACCTTGGTATCCTGGTGGAGTTCGGGTATGAGCTATCCGGGGGTGGATGGTCTGTCCTCGAGGTGCTTGATAAGCAACCTGAGGCGATGGTCTTGGTTGGGTTTGATGTTGGTGAGGGGGAGGTGGGTTTCCTTGGAAACTTCCTCCTTGGTGCATCGGTGGCCTCAAAACATTTTGATTATCCGGCCTGTAAGACAAGAAAGGGTGTTTTGGCACCCCAGGAAATTGGTAGGACCGGTACTGGTTAAACATAGCATTAACATTTTCCACGTTAGTTGACACATGTTGCAAATACAAAGGACAATTAGCATATACATGGTCAGGTCCTTGGCACCAAGCACAAATCAAAGAAGATTGAGAGTTCGGAGACATGGGTTGCTCTACAGAATTCACTTGTACGCACGGTTGGGTCTTAGACGCTAGTTGCTGTTGAGCTAAGGTTTTTATCATATTCTCTAAAGAAGCAAACCTAGCCTCGAGCTGTACTCTCACTCGCATGAACCCCTCCCCGTGCGTTGGACAACTGTGCTCCTAAGGACTCATCCCTAGTGTTTCCCCATTGCATTACTCTTTCTGACATACTCTCCAAAAAATCCCAAGCTTCCTCCGCAGTTTTGTCCATAAATCCCCCTTGACACATAGACTCTAAGGTCACTCTGGTTTCTGATCTACCCTCATACACTATTTGGCAGTCTCACTAGTCAAACCCATGGTGGGGAAATTGAGACAAAAGATTCTTAAACCTCTCAAAAGCTTTCCAGTAAGGCTCCCCCTTATCCTGTCTAAACTTCAAGATGGAATTTCTCATTTGAACTGCCATGGAATTTGGGAAATACCTCTTCATAAATACCTTCAAGAAACTATCCCATGAGTTTATGGACCCCGGTTTGATACTATACATCCACCTCTTTGCCGAATCTCGCAGAGCGAAGTGCAAATATTTCAACAGAACATAATCTAAAGGTACCCCAGGTGGTGTGACCATACTAAGGTACTCCTTATACTCTGTCGGATAAGTGCCAACCCCGTCTCAGTAAAAAGAGGTAGGTTCTGAGTATGATACTGTCTGGGATCAAACGTAACTCCCTGAGGTAGGGTCGGTAACACAAAGCACGATGGAGGCGGGTCATAAGATGGATAGAGCTAGTCGCTCAAGGTAACCCTCGGTCCTTCCTCACCCATGTTAGGCGGGTCGACTAAAGGTTTTTCTACCCTAACCAGTCTACTAGTTTCCGGTTTTCGAACCCATCCTATCGAATGACTCACTTTCTCCTTTTTAGTTGGTTTTTCTATTTTTTTTTAATTTTTAGTGATTTTTAAACTTGATACTAAACAAGCAAAGCAATTAAACTATTCACACTATTCACAAACAAACCAATTCTAAACTCCCAAATAACGCCATCCCCGGCAACGGCGCCATTGTTCGGTTGTGATTTTTGTGGTTTTATAAGTTAAGTTGTCGGTCCACAGGGATGGGTGTGAGGCTTGATTAAGGATAATCGGTTTGTGTAAAGGGGTTTTTCTCAATGCGGAAAGCAATAAATTATGTAAATGAAGGAATAAACTAATCTAGACAAGATAATAATAAAGAAAGCAACTAAAAGCATGAAATCAAATAAAGCAATTAAAGCAAGGAATGGAAATCTAGAATGAACAATGAAATTAGAGACAAGAAATTATACCTTTGATGACTAATCTTCAATAAACCTTCAATCTATACTTGAATTTCCCCCGAACAAACAAGAAATTGTGGTTTGGATTACCAAGAATCTTCCAAATTCTCACTAGTAAGTAGAATTGGAGTTCCTTAACCCTCCTCCCCACTAAAAATGGAGTTGATTGTGGCTAACACTATAAAGCTTGGAAAACAAGTCAACAATAGAGATTAGAGAGGAGAGAGAGAGAGAGAGAGAGAGAAAACTTGTAAAACACTTCAATGAAGACAAGAGAGAGCTTGAGAGAGATTGAGAAAGCTTGAGAAAGTTGAATACAAATGCTAGAAATCAAAGAAAGCTTGAAGAACAATGAAGAACAATTGAAAACTTGAAGAACAATTAAGAGAGATTAAAGCAAATAAAGGAAAGCAATTAAATCTAATTCTACTTCTAAACTACCTAGGCTAATTGATAATTTAGATTAGTACAAGTGGGTATTTATAGAAGAAGGAAAAATACAACCCAAAACCCTAGGACAATTCGCAAAGACACGCAGGCAATTTCTCCGCAGACGGTGTGGCTCGGCGAGCCACCCCCTTGCTCGGCGAGCCAGCGTTACGGCTGGTGTTTTGTTGCCCTTCTGGCTCGGACGAGCCGCAGATGGCTCCGGCGAGCAGCGTTCGCGCTTTTTCCTTAAACTTCAAACGCGCATAACTTCTTCATCCGAACTCCGTTTTAGGCCCGTAAGATATCGATGGAAAGCTCTCGGTGTGTACTTTAAGCTCCCAAAATTTCAGAGCTATCGGAGTTGTAACGAAGGAGTTATGACCCAAAGGGTGAAGGCACACGTATTTCAAACCTTTGAGTTTGTACCGTTCCCCTGTTTTGCGCCAATCTTGATATGGAATTTCCAACTTCGGTTTCGCCTTGGCTCTCGGCTCGGGTTGACTTGGTTTGACTCGTATCTCGGCTCGGGTTGACTTGGTTTGACTCGGGAAATAGCTCGGGATTCCCTAAAAACCTTCAATTAAGCCCAAACTTCTTCTAACTCCTTATTTTCCTACAAAACACTAAATCATTATATCTAATATATAAATAGGGGTTAAAACAAGCAAATATACCCTATAAAAGAGAAGAAATTCGGCTTGAAACGAGGCCGAACAGGAGACCGAGCTGCGTGGCACTCTCTCGTCCACACAAGAACCGAGCCCCACCTTGATTCCCTTCACAAGAAAAAAAGAGGAAGAAAAGAGGCCAAAACCCGCGCGGGTTTTGAGCACCCTACAAGCCCATTCTCGCGGCCCAGCGCCTTCCAAGGGCCCAACAGAGATTCTAAAAAAAGAAACCGTACGGTTTTTATGCCAATATGTGCCGAAAGTCAGCGACCCAAGGTCCCGCAACCCACTCGAAGCAAGCCATGCAACCCAAAGCTAAAGGCCCAAAGACTGCGGCCCAAGGGTTCCCAAAATTCAGGTAAAAAAATCTAAACCCATTCTCATTTCCGAAAACTAATATTTAATTTTCTTATGAATTTCAGGTTGCCCCATAAAAGAGCACCGTCATCCGGTTGCCGCATAAAAGAGCACCATCATCCGGTTGCCGCATAAAAGAGCACCATCATCCGGTTACCGCATAAAAGAGCATCGTCGTCCGGTTGCCGCATAAAAGAGCACCATCATCCGGTTGCCGCATAAAAGAGCACCATCATCCGATTGCCACATAAAAGAGCACCACCAGAGACAGTCATCAAACGGTTGCCACCTAAAGGCCTCCAATGATGTCGTCTGCGACAGTCGTCCAACGGTCGCCACCTAAAGGCCTCCAACGATGTCGCCAACACAGTCGATCAAACGGATTCCACTTTAAGGTCTCCAACGGCATTTCTTAGCATCAGTCGTCCAAGGGTTGCCACCTAAAGGTTACCGATGACCTCATCAGCAGCAGCAGTCGTCCAAACAGATTCCACTTAAAGGTCTCCAACGACACCTCCAGCACCAGTCGTCCAACGGTTGCCATCTAAAGGTTACCGACGACATCGTCATCAGCAACATCAGCCGGTCGCCATATAAAAGAGCACCGCTAGCATCAATACAGACATCAAATCTACTTTGACCTTCGTCCTATTCGAAGTCGATCAAAGTGGGGGCTCTCTGTAGACATCGGGATTTTCACCGATATAATCCCGACTTGTCAAAAGGAGTCGGATACATCATTGGGCCAATGTATCAAACAATGCAAACAAATCAAACCAAGCCGGCCCACTACCAGAAACAAAACCCGCACGGGTTTTTAGGCGAAGAGGACGGCCCAGAACCAGGACAGGCCCAAAGCGCGCCCCTAGCCCAGAGACTTCAAAACCCGCGCGGGTTTTCTATGACCTGAAGCACGTCGTTTTGTCTTGTCCACTTCAGAGATCCGTGTGTAGGATTTATAAAACCCGAGCGAGTTTTATATTTAAGAATCCGGCGCCAAAAATTTGATCATCATCCCATGATATTAGCCCATGTGTTTTGACCTTAAGCCTTGACTAGTGATTGCATGGGGATAGGGGCATGATTGTTGGGATGTGTCTCCCTCCACTTCCATCCTAAACACCACCCTCATCACCTATAAATACCCCCTTCCATTCCATTCATTTTCACCAATTATCATCATAATCCCACCAACTACACTCATCAACCATCCCATTATTCTCAACTAATCTCTCACCATATGCTCTTATTACCATCCCCTTACTCTACCAAAATCATCACTTAAAAATATCCTACTATCATCCTCACATTCATTTTCCCATCCACCCAGTCAAGGCAAGGTCAAGATTTTCGGACGGCGCATTCGAGCATATAAATCCAAGAGGTTCGCTCTCATTTTCTTATCATTGTATTATTTAATTATGTAATTTGTATTTCATTTTCGTTACTTGTGCATATTTTGTAAATTAAAACCTTGTTTTTATATTGCATGTTAAGAATATAATTTTGCGAAATCTATTAAAATTCTCCCCACTCTCTTTCATTTTAATGTCGATTTTAGTAGAGTCTGTTTCCTAACAGGCGAATTCGAGAATTCTTATAATTCTTGAATTCGTAACCTTACCCTCGGACTTAGAATCGGGTTTCGTAGACCGGAGTTATATTTATTATTTTTTATGGTTTGTCGATCTCCTTAAATCGGCTGGCGACTCTTTATCTTTTTTATAAATTCTTTTAGTTATTTGAAATAAACAATAATTGCACAAACTCATCATAAATATTTTTGGTACCACCTTTTATTAATCTAAGGTCACCCAAGAGAAAACGGGCCAGAAGATTAATAAAACCCGCACGGGTTTTATTAATTTTCACCCCATTTTCTCTGGGCCGAAGCTGCACAGGGCCGATCCATGGTGCCATAACACCCGCGCGGGTTTTATGGTCCTATAACGTCCCTCTGTTGCTTCTCGGGCCCGGATGAAATAATGGGCCGGTACTAAATTTATTAATAAATTATTTTAGTGTAATTTCGAATATTTTAATAATATAAAAGAATTTATAAAATAAATAAAATTTCACCACCCCGAAAATGAATTTCATAAAATAAAATATCCTTATTTAAGGATTAAGCAACCTTAGTCGACTCCCGATCACTTAAGTAGTGCATCGCGGAGAAAAGGTGGTCACCCTTTTCCCGGGGTCCTACAGGTTGGTTTGTGTTTATCGGCTATGCATGCAAAGTGTTTGATGTTATGTCTGAATGAAAGTGGTGAGGTTTTTACGTAAATCAGTTTGGATAAACTTTGTCACTTTTGATCGAGGCTTGCATGTGGTGTTTATGCTTGGATTTGTGTTGGGTGCTTAATTTTGTTGTTGCGTTTGGGGTGCATGTAGTTAATAGATGAGTTTGGATGGTTCAAGTAAGAGATTTACGTGTCAAAGGGTTGTGAGATGACGGTGTTTGATGAAAGGGTTCAATTAGTGGATTCTTAGGCTTGCATGTATTTTTAACTATCTTGAAACAAAAATTATTGGAGATTTTCCGTTGGTTATTTTTTATGTAGCCATGAAAGAACACTTATGAAGGTAGAAAAAGTTTAGTTGAGCAAAAATGCCAACAAGAGGTCTTGGAATGACCCTTCTGGATTCAAAGTTGTAATCTAAATTTTCTGGGACAATTAAGGATATCCCGAGACTAAAATAACTATGGGGGAATCATAGCCTTAAGTAATAGTTTTCACATGGTTTTGGAATTTCAGGATTCCGACATGTATAACCCAAGTTATGGTGTTTTTAACTAGGGTGCCCTGCGTATATACGTTTTTCGGACAGTAGGTTCAGGGGCATTTTTAGGTATCAAGGAAGTTTTATTAGCCTAAGTGTTCACATGAAATTTTTAGTACGCTTTGCAAGCTTTCCGAAATAGGGTCTTATGCGTCCATCGGATGTTGGAGTAATGCGTTACGGCCCGTCGAAATCAGCTCCATGACCATGTTTAAATCAGAATCGTAAGGTTATTACAGCATATTCAAGCCACTTTTTGAGTTTTTTCAAGGCTTTTATGAGTTTGTGGTTAACATGAAAGGTGTAGGTCGCCCTTCAAGCTTTCCATAGACTACTTGCACACATTCATACGATATCTACATCTTAAGTTATGAGTTCTCAAAGTTCCCTTCCCGAACTGGAATTTTTACGGACCAACCCTTCTCTTTGGCCATTTCAAGTCTTTACACTTATTTTTGGCCTTAACTCTTAACTACAGAGTTGTAAAGTTTATTTTTAAGTTTTCTGAAAAGTCCTTTTATGAAATTTTGGGAGGTCTATAAAGGAATTTATGCCTTTTGCAAATTTACTGCAAAGTCCCAAAGATTCTCCAATCTTTTAATTAAAGTTAACTTTTAATAAGTTAATTAGGAGACTCCCTCCTTACCAAGGATCCCATTTGATTCACTCTAATGTTCTTATTTCAAGTATGATCCAAATGGTCGTTGATGCTCCATGTTCAAGTCCAGTCAAGCTTTTCAAGTCGCTTTAATTGCGGGTTCAACTGTAAGATACGCATATTGCCTGTACTCTACCCAAACTCACTTATTTAAGTTCAAGTAAGTAAGCTTATGAAGTTTAATGTAGTAATGTTTTACATGTTTTTCTCACGTAAATATGGCCTCGACCGAAGTTACTTGTGCCTTTAGTGCACTACCCATATCAATACCTAGCCAATGTCAATCCATCCGGACCTCCCGACCGGTCCGGGTATGCGCATACGGAGGCTTAGTCCGATGATCGCAAGAAGGGGACCATCAAGATAATAAGAACATGGCAAGGAAGTTTTACTATTTGTTATTATTGTTTAGTTGATTTCAAAATGAATTGGAATGCGCGAAATAAAATGAATTGCTTAAATTTATTTACTATATAGGGGTATACGTATTGAGTTTCGACTCATTTGTGAAATTGCTTTTTATGCTTTGTTTTAGGTGGCACCTCTAGTGCTAATAAACCAAACATCGATCAGAAGTCAGGTTAAATTGGAAAGCGGGTAGTCTCTTTTGGTTTGATGGAGTTAAATTATATTTTTCGGTATATATGTTTGATATAGTTTGGCATATGTGAGTATTGGATGTATATGAACCTCGTTTGTTGGTCGTAATATATATATTGGATGTGAAATATGTTGGTTCTAAGTCTAGCATGGTAGACTTGTGCTTGTATAATGTTCAAGTTCATCTTTGGGAGGGTTTTGTCGTTTTTGGTGTCTTGTTTAGAAATTTTTGGGTTGTTAGCCTTGTCTAAAATGATGGACGACGGTAATGCCTTCGGATTATATCAATCCGCTGCGCTAATGTCATTGAGTTATTAAATGCTTAGTAATAATCCGGTAATTATGAATATGGGGGTGTTACAGGCCCCCTTTATTCGTCAAATCATCGATCCGGCCCAGTAATGTTCGCATAGGCTGCCTGGCCTACGTAGAGAGAAGCGACCCACTTTCGTTCGCCACATCATTGAACCTTGTCTTCTTCTGCCATAGGTCGCATGGCCTACGCCGTATAAATTCAATTTGCGCGCCAACTTTTTCCCTCTGTAATCCCATGATCATAGCTGATTGACTTTGACTCTTGCCATAGCGTAGGCCATGTGGCCTACGAGTCAACCATGAGGGGCATGATCCTTGGATCATGCCTCCCCCTCCTTCCATCATCATCATCCTCACCTCACCTCACCTATAAATACCCCCTCATCCCTTCATTCACTTCATCAAGTTCCCCCCCCTCCCATTTCCACCATCCATCATCAACTCTCATCATCAACTAATCCTATCAACAACTTTCATCAATTGACATCACCAACAATCATCATCACAACTCATCTTCTACTCTTTCCTCTCCTACTCAAATTCCCTCATCTAAATTTTTAGCTTCCACCATCACCATTCTACTATCAATACCATCCATACACCTCACTTCTCACTATCTTGAAACATCCATCATTTCATCCAAGGTTCTAAATCGGCATCAATCGTTATAAGGAGATCGATCTTGCCCCCATCATGCTAAGGTTTAAAGTGAGGTTTGTGCATTTTTGCTATTGTATTTCAATCATGTAACTTATTCTTGAATCATCTTACTTGTACATCATTTTGTCAAAACTCTACATTTTAATCCTTGCATGTTCGGAATATAATTTTGTGAAATTAATTAAACTTCTCCCCGCTCATTTCATTTCAAGTTCGATTGTAGTGGAGTCTGTTTTCAAACAGGCGGATTCAAGAATTCTTTGATTCTCGAATTCAAAACCTTACCCCCAGATTCAGAATTCGGGTTCGTAGATCAGATTATCTTTCATTTCTTTTTTTGGTTTGTTGATTTTCTTAAATCGGCTGACGACTCTTCCTTTATAACATTTTTTGTTGTTCAACATGCATGCTTATTACATCGAAAAATTTATAAAATGATTTTGTACTCACCCTTGTCTTAACCCATGGCCGACCCAAGGGAAGATGGTATAAAAATTATCATAGGCCCTGCGGCCCAGCAGTGGTATGCCATAGGCCCTGCAGCCTATGACCCTTCTGGTGGCCCATGTTTCTCTTTTGGGCCCGGGTTCAAGATGGAATTAGTATGAAGTCATTGATAAAATAATTCCGTGTAATTTCAAGTATGTTAATAATAAAAAATGGGTTTGTAAACGAATAATAGCCCCTCCTCAAAAATGTTTTATAAAACAAAAATATCCTTATTTAAGGATTAAGCAACCTTAGTCGGCTCTCGATCACTAAGTATCACACTCGAAGAAAAAACGGTGGCTTTTCCCGGGGGTGGTCTTACATGCGGCTGCAACGATTCCAATAACTTAATTTGACGCCCAGAAATGTAAACGTTGGAGTCAATTTTTCTTGGTCATGTTTGCAGAAGGTAGAGAAGATTAGTTTGGATTACTTGAATAATCATTATGGCCAAGAGAAATATTAAGATTTGGCCCCACAAGCTAAAAAAATTCTCTCGTTAGCAATTTTCTTTTAAAAAAAAGGTAGTTAATGGCATTGCCCACCAAATCATTCACTAATCACAAGCTACCCATTGTAATCTCAGATTAACATGTTCACAAGCTCACAGGGAAGAATAGGGCTCCAAAAGAATTTGTCAATAGCAAAGTTTAAGAGACAATAGTTATTCTTAACCATTTGAATTTTTCATCATCGTCAACTCTTCATCATAGTATTAACAATATCTCAAATCATATAAACAGTTTACTTATTTGATAATCAATTATCGTTAGAAAATGAAAATACACAAGCCCATTTATGGTAAGACACAAATTTTTATTCAGACAACAGCCAAGCAAAAGGCTAAGAGAAAGCAAACTCCATGTTTTCGTAATTTACATAGGCTGAGAGCTAACCAGTTGCCTTCACATAAGAGCCATTCTTAGCAGACACCAACAAACGTCTCTCTTTCTTAATGAATTGTACTTCTTTGTCCTCCAGATATACGAAGCCGGAAATTCCTGCTTCCCCAGCAAAACCATTAGATATCTTCAACACATCCATTGGGATTCCATCCTAGATTTTTTTCACTCAGGTTGGGTATTGTTTCATACAACAATTTGCTAAGTGAATCACCAATGGACTTAAGCTCCTCCAATGTAATAACGGTACCAATAGCACTAGATGTGAGTAGCTTTGATACCTTATTTGATAACATATCATTTCTTATTTAATCGGTTTTAAAAAACAAAAAACGGCTAAAGGATCCTCATATTTGATGTAATTATTTTGGCATGTATTTTGATAAATAATTGTAGGATGACATTATCTTTGTTGTAATCATTTCTAGATGACATTCCGATCTATTTTCCGGCGAACAAAGCATTAATATTGTAGTATTTATTATTGATTAGGATTATGTATATTTGATCAACCCTAAATATTAAGGCCTAAAATGATAGTTGATTTCAATTTAAACAACCTTAAATAAAAAAATCATTGTTTCACTCATATTTAAACCAGGAAATTCGTTGGAATGTCCTCAATAAATAATTACTGCAAAGATAAAGTCACCCCATGATAATTTGCCAAAATATAGGGCCCTTAAAATGATTACATCAAAATATAAGGACCTGTTAGTCCTTTTTTGTTTAAAAAAATATTGCTATATTTACGCTTGCATTCATTGACTGCATCAACAGATCACTTTCCAGAAAAGAACTACAAATAAGAAAATCAACACCTTCTGAATTAGTTGCTCTCAGTGCAGCGTTCACAGTTTGAACACTCCTCCTTACCACTGGCAGAATCACCGTCTCATTCTCAGAGCTCATCATCGTACTCCTTGCCACAATAGCAGGAAGACCTACGAATACAGAAGCAGTATTAGCACATTAAAAAAATATATATTTTTGAAAAAAAAAACTAAACATTAATTACAATATGCACAGAGCCACTAAATTGCTCTAAAACATCTAATATAGCCTCCTAAAGAACAGTTCCCCTAAAAGGAACAATTGATCTATGCTGTCATCATGCCACTAAGTATTTGTTATTTTCCAATCACATTGAGAAACAAAGCAACTAATTTATGTATAGAAATTAAACTTGCAAATGAAAAGGAAACCAAGCTAGCTAACCCATCGTTTCCTGAAAATCATTTTTCTTGCACTTTTATTGTTTTACATATTTCATCTATAATTTGGATAGTTAAAAAGGATTACTTTTTTCAACTTAGATTGTAATGGGCTAAAATAAAATGCCTCATCAAAGCTCATCTACTTATTTTCTATGGATTAGTAGGCAACAAATAATTTCTAAACCTTAGGTCAATTGGAACCAATATCTCTAAATCAACACCTCCTACCTCACATGTGCGAGATTTCATAGTATTGATTTTTTTTACTATTTTACATATGTATATCAAACCATTAAAAACTGCACTTCCATAACAGGAAATGATTCATTAATATACAGTGGCCAAGCACAATCTAACACTGGTGTCCTTATAAAACATGTAACATCAATCTGAATCTCATATTACAACATACAAGGCAAATAAACCAATTCCCCAAGGTTCCAATTATTGACATAGTGACACCCATGTTAGTTTGCTTGCAAACCTTATACAAAGTCCAAATAGAGCCGCAAATCCCCACCCTAAAATATAATGTAATTGACGTATCCAAAAATAGATTCTGTGAATTTATCTCAAATTTAGAACTTTCAAAAGAGTGTGTGCCTTACCTTAAGTTAGACCGGCGAACAAATCAACCAAGGCGCGTTAGAACAATCCAAGATTGGCCAAAACTTGTGGAAACAAAGGAGATATCAAACAATTTGAATACATTGGAATCCAATCATAATGGGTTGTAAAATTTATTTGAAGAATGAAATAGGGAATAAACCCAAAATAAGGAACAAGTTCTTTAGGAGTAGATAGATGATAATTAAACAAAGGCAAGGAAAAAAACGAACCTTCAGGAAAACAGAAGACAAATAAGGAGAAACTGAACAAATAAATCAAAAATATGGAAAACCACCAAAAGTTTAATCATCAAATGGTGATGAATTGATAATAATTCACACCTAATTACTCCCAGGAAGAGAAAGATAGGAGAAAGAACCAATTGAGTGGAACGAAGGGAAGTAGATGAAGATTATAAGAAATGATCAAGCATTCGAGCCCTACCTCGTGGAATTTGGTCATCAACCAACACGAAAAAATATATGAGAAATTGAGAGTTGATGAAAGAAAAGGGGTGGAGAGAGAATTAAGAAGTGGTAGTGTTCTTGCTTCTGAGGTTGCCCCCTCCTCACTGTTTTCCCCTCTCATGCAATAACGCAAACACTTGGTGGGCATGTTTGCGTTGAACTGATGATATTGATGATCCTCTGAGTTGTTGATTTGAACCGGAATTGGTCTTGTTTGACTGTTCGCGTCTTTGGGTTGCCAAATTTCCCTTCTGGGTTTTGTTTTTGCTTCTTGAGTTGGTAGAGGTAGAGAATTGGTATAAGTGGAATCACATTATAGTTTAAAGTCATTCATAAGGTAACGTCATATTGGTACTTGTAACAGACATAGGAAGAACTTTGGCATTATTCCATCATGTTTATTCAATAGGCAGCATTGCAAATGTTGTTTGTTCAGCCTATTGGATGATAAAAAGAAAGTGGTTGATGCTATTGCAGTTTTGAGTATGGAGAAGTGATTAGGGTATCTAAGAGAAGAAAGAAAGAGAAAAGAGGGGTACCTAAGTCGATGGTCGCCTGTGTTAGACCAGGATTCCATACAAATGGGGCGGCACAAGGCGTCAAATTCTTCCATATTGCAATCTTCTTCTTCCTCATCTTCTACCCTGTCTTCTTCTTCCTCACCGAATTGAGATGGCTGTAGAAGGAAAAGGCATGTGGCAAAGGAAAGGAGGGACAATAAGTTGGGCCAACACATTTAGCCAAGCAACCAAACAGGCTGCATAATAACAATAAAAACTCTCCTTTTTATTATAGACTAGTAAGAAAACCCGTGCGAAGCACGGGGCAATTGCTCTTGTCATTTTTAAGTACTTCCTTTTCATATTATTTGTCTTTCTTAGAAATTATGCAATCAAATTTATGAAATTTTAATTGTAAATTTCCCAACATATATGATGAAAAATTAGTATTTTTTGATTAGTAATGAAAAATACTATTATAAAAGTATAATATTGCAATTGTTAATAAAATATTATGTAAAAAATTATCAATCAAAGAATGACATTGAATACCGTAACAGTCAATAAAAGAAAAATAATATGGAATATATAGAGTAAAATTTTAAGTTCAAGTGTATCGAAAAAAAAATTGTGACTGAAATTTTCGGTGTCTCGAGTATTACGTCATTTTCTAATTTTATGCCTTATTTCAATGTAAATCAAATTTTAAAAGTTTATAATCTTCAAAAAGAGTAAATTACAGTTTTACACACCCCACACTTGTAAAATAATTTTCACTTTATCTCACATATATAAACTCTTAAGTGTTTTTTAACCTACCTGAGGATTGCCATAATAAATATTACACACACCAACTTTGTGAAATATTTTTACTCTAACTCACAATAGTTGTAAGTGAATTTTAAGTAACTTGTTATAGCAGTAAGTGTTACTGAAAATCTAGGTCTTCGATTTCCGCTTTTACTACTGAAGATCTAGAATCCAAAACGACATTTGAAAGCCATGAATGTCATTCTAGGAATAAAACAAGAAGCAATCTTTCTCAGATCCGAACTCGCCCGAAATTTCTGGGTTTTGAACACAATTTTTTCAACTAAACCCGAAATACATTGAAATCGAAAACTAGCGGGTCAAACCCATACGTTGACCGAAAAGTTAACTTTTTAAGTTTAACTTTATTAAAATATGTGACTTGAAAATTTTAACTATTAAACTATAAGCGTAACTTATTTATTAGTTATTTCTTTAATTTAAGTTAAAATAGTTATAATAATCTATCATTACTCGAAGATAATCATATTTTATTATGTATATTGTACAAACTAAAAGTAGTGTTTAGAGACCATTTTTTAAAAAGGAAAAACGAAAAAAGGTCGTAATCATAACCCGTTGGTTTGACCCGAAAATGAAATATACTCGACCATATTTACCCGAACTCGATATATGACTGAACCGAAATCCGTTTGTCCGACTGAATTGACAAGTCTAGAACAATTATTTAATAAATAATACAAATTGAAATTGGGCCCAACCTAATGTCAATGGCTGAAAGCCCAACCTGATGAACTGATGAATCAGTCACCAGAGGCTTGCACTTGCAAACACATATTACACAAAACAAAATTGTGTCGGCCCAGTATTCAAGCAAGCAGGTTGTTGGCTGACAACGTGTGAAGAATACAGTAAAAAGGAAGCACATAGGCAGAGAGTGAAGAATACAGTAAGCAACGTGTCTTTTTATTTACTGGCAAAGCTGGCTGTCTCCAATTGGATGAAGAATAAATACAGTGAAGGCAAGGAAGCACATAGGCAGCCTGCAAAACAATAAAAAGCAACCATCACTTTTATTATAGAGTAAGGATAAGGACAATTAAAATAAACAAAACATCCTAATTTACCCTTATAAAAAATATAAAGATTTACTCGTCTATAATACCCCGTCCATAGGATGGGTATATTTACTAGTCCTCATAAATATTGTATGATATAAGTGTTAAGTTGGTTAATCCTATTTATTTTGATGGCAGAGAAAACCCGAAACCCAATTAAGAAAAAGCCCAACATTGGTGGAACGTTATCCACTCCATAACAAGTAGACACCCCCATCTTCGTTCGAAAGATTGAACGTCTTGAAAGCTTGAGCTTAGCTTGAAGGATTGGAGGAAACTCTGGTTGAGATTACAAGCATGGCAGCTTCAATATCTTCTCTGACTTCCTCCTTGTCTTCTCTCTCTTTCTCGTCCAACCTCACTTCCAAACCCCAAAGGCTCTCTTTCGTCTCCACAAAGCCCCGCTTAGTAATCTCCACCGTCAAACCCCTCGTTGTCGCTGCCGCTGCCGCTGCCGTGGTCGAGACTGCTGACCTTCATAACTACGTCAAGTCCCGTCTTCCTGGAGGCTTCGCTGCTCAGACTATCTTTGGCACTGGCAGGAGGAAATGCGCCATTGCTAGGGTTGTTCTTCAGGAAGGAACCGGTAAATTCATCATCAATTACCGTGATGCTAAGGTTTGCGCTTCCCTCTTTCTCTAATTTCCCTTTCGCCTTTGCTGCTTCTCAAGTTCTCTCCATTTTTAATTGCTCCTTGTTATTCCAATGATTGATTCCTTATACTGACTGCTTACAATTGACATTGGTTCCTCCATTACTACATAATTGTAGCGAGCAGTATTTATATGTCGCCTCAATTGGAGTTGTGAGTGATCAAATGAATGAGTTAACTGAAATTGGCATTAGGTTTTTGTAATCCTGGCAGCTACTGGAGATGGGTTTGGTAGTCTAAGAAGCTAGACTGATGTTGCAGGATGAGGGTGCCAGTGATCTGGAGCAGCTGAGCTCCTACCTATAATTTGAAGCATAATTGTGACTCACAACTGTTTTGGATTGTGATAACATTCATAAACGCAGATGGGTTTGGATTGTTGATAACTGCTTTTGTCTATATTCTATAATAATGATTAGTGTAGTTTAACATTGGGATACTTGGCAGTGGGTGAGTATTGATAAATGGTGACAGCTGATGTATGGTATGTGTGTCCAGGAGTATCTTCAAGGAAATCCACTGTGGCTTCAGTATGTGAAGACTCCTCTAGCCACCCTAGGATATGAGACTAATTATGATGTGTTTGTTAAAGCTCATGGTGGTGGTCTCTCTGGTCAAGCACAGGCCATATCACTTGGTATTGCTCGGGCTTTACTGAAGGTCAGTGAGAGCCACAGAACCCCTCTCAGACAGGAAGGTCTTCTCACTAGAGATTCCAGGGTTGTCGAGAGGAAGAAACCTGGTCTTAAGAAAGCTCGCAAAGCTCCTCAATATTCCAAACGTTGAGGTCAGAATTATCTCACCATTCATTTTTCTTGAATTTTAGCATTTTATGCTCTCTTAACTCTTGCTAATTCTCATCACCTCACCTTGAACATGCTAAGATGTTAACCAACCCCTTAGGCTTTTTTCCCCACTTCTAACAAACTCTTGCTCCCTGTTACTATTCACATTATCTACTGTATTTTTTTTTTATGGGTTTTAAATTTCACACTAGCTGATTTTACAATAGCAATGAACAAGACTTGTCACTTAGCTACATCTATAATCAAGATCTCCATTGTCATCCTATAGAATAGTAAATGAGTCTAGAGAAAGCATGGCTTTTTGTCCAATGCGCAGAATTCTTGCAGTTCGGTTCTTGAAATCTCGTCTATTGCTATCCTCATACTTTTCATGAAAAGCATGGATTTATGGTTGATTATCTAGAAAACCAGAGGAATTGCCGTGTATATCCGGTTGTTCATTTCGATTTTATCAAAAACTGTCCAGTTCCTTTTTTTCCTAGTCCCTGGTTATATTTATGTTTGCTTCTTTTGAACTTTGACTCTCACTGGTATTTGCATTAGAAAACCTGCTTGAGCTGACTTTGACTCTCACTGACATTGGCTTATCTGGTGTGTTTGATTGTGCTTGGAACTTTGTCGAGGAGCTCAGGACGTCCTAGCTGAGCTACACTTTTTAGTATAGCTTTAGACTACTGCAAAAGCTTAAAGATATTTACATTTGTGTAAGGGCTCTCATATTTGTAGAGGAGCCTTAGAACTTTTAGTAGAGCTTTTTAAATTAGTCCAAAATAATAAAGTTGTTTAGATGACCCAATCAACCTTATTGAAGTTGAACTGAATATTGCTTTTATCCATTATTCAGTTTTAGGGCAAGGATGGTGCAAACTGATTACATTTAACCTTGCTGCTTTGATCAAATTGACAATTTGAGTAACAAGTAACAATTGCATGCATTCAGGAAAATGCACAATATAATATTTTTTTTTCTAATATCCTTGCTGCTCCTGGCTCAAAACTGGTTAATTATGGTATGCCTGTTTTGCTATTTTCACAGTTTCTGCTGATACTGATGGTACTTTTGTTGCAGGTATCACACTGTCATGAAATCTTGTTGTTTGTTCATTCAATTTTTGCTGATGCGGTGGAGTTGATGAAGGTGACAGATAGGAGCTTTCTTGGGAAGAACTGTAGAAAGTGTCCAAAACAATATTCAGAGGACCATGTTAATCCTGTACACAAATCTTGTTCCTGTTTTCATCAAATATGTTCTCTGTGTACAAGATCTTTAACCGCAAAAATGTGTAGGCTTTTCATTGTAAAAGCTTGGAGATATGTGCTATGTATTTCTCTTGGTTCAAATTTGGAATCTTGAATGTTTGGATGTTCGAAGTCTCGGCGTCCCAATATCTATTGTTTATGCTAGTGTAAAGTATTGTTGCCAATCGCCACGATGCCATCCTCAACACTCATCTCATGTGGGGCAGAACCGCAGAACTATCCTGGAAGGAAGCCCATCTTGTATGTTGCTGAATCAATGAATCTAATTCAAAGCCAAAAGGCCAAAAATATTCTTAGTTCCAAACATGGAGAGTCTGCGTGGCTGCATTAAAAAATGGAATTAACTTATCATACTCAAATTAAAAGTTGTTTAGAGATATTGCCGTTATGTTGTTAATGGTTTAGGTTAATTTCGTTAATTCCCTGTGATTATTTTTGCTAGCATTTGAGCTTGCACGACTGTTGAGAAGCTAACAAGATAAAATAGTCTATGTGCATAAGAGTGTTGCATGGGAGTAGGGGCAATATGGTAATTTTATGTATCTAATATTTGATTTATTTATTTTTCATTTAATTATTTATGTGGTTATTATTATTATTTTAGAAAATTGAAATTTTAATTATATTCTTAATTACTATTATTAGTAGCAATAGATTTTTATTTTATTTACAAAAATTACTCGGAGGTACTCCAATCTTTAGAGAAACTATTTTTCGGTACCCCAACTTTTCGAAACTCAATTTAAGCAAAAAATTACTCGGAGGTACCCTAACTTTTGGTGAAATGTTTTTCTGGTACCCCAATTTTTCAAAACTAATTTTGAGGTACCCTTACTTTTCGGGTTAGTAATTATTTGGTATTTTTCCAGCCATTAATTTTATTAAGTGACCAAAATGTCTTTATTCTTCCCTTCTTGAAGAAATACCCTTGAAGAAGAATGAGGGTATTTCGGTCACTTAAAAAAATTAATGGTCAGAAAAGCACCAAATAATTATTAACCCAAAAAGTAAGGGTACCTTAAAATTAGTTTTGAAAAGTTGGGGTACCGAAAAATAGTTTCACCAAATATTGGAGTACCTCCGAGTAATTTTTTGCAATTTAAGGTACCTTTACTTTTTGGGTTAGTAATTATCTGGTGCTTTTCCGGCCATCAATTTTATTAAGTGACCAAAATACCCTTATTTTTCTTCTTCAAGGGTATTTCTTCAAAAATGGAAGAACAAGGGTATTTCGGTCACTTAACTAAATTGATGACCGGAAAAGCACATAATAATTACTAACCCAAAACTAAAGGTACCCCAAAATGAGTTTTGAAAAGTTGGGGTACCTAAAAAACATTTCACCAAAAGTTAGAGTACCTCCGAGTAATTTTTTGTTTTATTTATGTTGTTTCCTTTTTGGAGTATAAATAGTTAGCTTTTACCCAAACCATAATACTAACACCCTGTTTGGCAACCAGCTGGTAGCTGTTAGCTGATAGCTTTTTGGGTTAGCCGTTTGACTTTAGCTGTTTGGGTTAGCTGATTACAGAAAAAGTGTTTGGTAAAGTAGTTTTTTGTGAATAGATAACTCAAAAAGCTTCATTAAGTAGCTTTTTGAAACAAGCTTATTGGCTCCAAAAAGCTAATATAAAAAGCTACTTACCAAACACCTCAAGTAACTTTTTAACATTGGTCAAAAAGCTAAAAGTTATCCAAAAAGCTAAAAGCTACCCAAAAAGCTGGGTAGCCAAACACCCCCTAAAACTCTAACGCTACCTCTCTCCCTTTTCTCTGTATTGTCGTTAGCCCTACTATAGCCACCGCCAGCACTGGAAGATGCTGGAAACCACCTCATAATCGCTGCACAACCCTTTTCTCCTTCCTCTCTCTTTATCGCTCACTCTCTCTCTTGTTCTCTCGCTGGTCTGTCACCTTGTGTCGCCACCTAGGCCACCATCGGGACCTCGCCGTCACCACCAAACGTGCTTAAAGTATGATTACGATATTATCAGGTTTTCCTTTACGTAAAAAGGTCTAAAATTTTGTTTATATTTGGTGGTAACTGGTCCCTTATTGTGTCTTAATATTTTTATAGAGTTTTGATGTCAAAAGTTTAGTTTTTATTTTGGTTATTAGTTTTGAGTTTAAGGAATATGTTTAATTTGGAGAAAAATGTTTATTTGGAAATTTTTGTTAGTTAAAGTGTAGGGCTGGGCTTGCTTAGGGATGACAAAAATTTGACCGACCCGAAAAACAGGGTTTCGGACATGGTTTTTTGACTAAATTTAAAATTCGGTCCTTTGGTCATGACGGAATTTAAATTCGGGTCGAGTTTAGGTTTTGGTATTCAAATTCGGGTTGACCGAATTTTGGGTAAAATTTAGATCCGATCATTTTAGGTTCACGTTGACCAAACCTAATTGTGAGGAAAGTGTTAATAATTCACATAAAGAGGCTCAAATTTTTTATTCGATTGTGAGGAAAGTGTTAATGATTCACATAAAGAGGCTCAATTTTTGTATTAAGTGATTCGGTCAAATTCGGTCATATGATCATATTTGGTCAGAAATTGTAGTAGTTAGTTAATTTTTAGTTTTAACAAAAAATGCAATCTGATCATTCGGTCATTCAGGTTCGGGTTTGGGTCTGGTTATTTTGTCTGAATTAAAATTCGGTCAAGGTCCGGGTTTAAGGTTTTTGACAAAATATCCGAATTGACTGAACCCGATAAGACCCATACCCGAAGTTTTGCCACCCCTAGTCTTGCTTGTGTTAGGAGGGTTAATGGGTGTCTTTTGACCATGATTAGTTCTTTAGAGGTCCAAGTTAGAGTCTCAGGTCGGGTTGATTAGATTTAACGCCGGAATACAAAATAAAAATTAATAGGGTTTGGGACAATTTTGCTGCATCATGTTTGAAATTCACCATTAATTGTATAGACAACTTTTCACCGCACACTTTGGCGTGGAAATGTCCTTAGATGTTAGCTTTAAAAGGAATTTGGATTTCCATGAGTTTGAGGTGTATAGCCCAAGTTATGGACATATTACCCTCCTAGGTCAGAACTGAACCCATTTGGTTGTTGGTTGTGTTTTGGGACCCTTTGAGTGAGTTAGTAAATCTAGAACGGTTAGGTAATGTCTATTCTATAATCCCACTAGGATGCACTTTACTTGTTTTGTTTATTTTAAGTTCTTTTGGAAATTGCATCCCGAAGAAAACTTTATGTGAATGATGATTGCCTGTTTTGAATGTTGAGTTACAATTTTCTGAGCTGGTTAAATGTGGACAATCTTTTCATGAATTGTTTTATTGTCTTTTGAGAAACTGGATTGCACTACAACATGGTAACAAAAATAAGACCGTTATGAACGGTCACAATTTAGCTTGAACGTTCGTTCTGGTGGGCGGGCGACCGTTCATTTGCGACCGTTGGCGACGGTCGCCTCTGAATGGTCGTTTGTGGAACCGGGCGACCGTTCATTTGAACGGTCGCTAACTAACGACCGTTCATAAACGGTCACAGATGTGAACGACCGTTCATTGAACGGTCGCTAATTAGCGACCGTTCAATAAAAGGTCGTTCACTTCTATGACCGTTTATAAACGGTCGTTATCAGTTGTGACCGTTAGTTAACGGTCGTTACTTAGCGACCGTTCAGCTGAATGGTTGCCCATTTTATTTTTTTTAAAAAAAAAATCTTTTTCGAGGGTTTCTGGTAATACAATTTGTCCAGAATACATTTGAAGTATAAGTTCCAAACGGTCACAAAATGAACGGTCGCAAATAATAATATATATATAAAAATGAACAGTCGCAAACAGTAGCATATATATATATATATAGTCAACGGTTGCAAGTCAACGGTCGCTAGTCAACGGTCGCAAAATATATTACATATCTGACAAGTTTTTAAAGTTGTCCTCAAAAACACTATGAAGAAGGGGGGTCATTAATGAAGTTAGAGGGAGAGAATTGACCACTGGAAGGCGTCCCCTGCTGCTGCTGTTGATTTTGTTCTACTTGGGACAATCTTCCTTCAAGTTGGCTCAACAGTTGCTGGTATTGGGAGACTTGACTCCTCAAAGACTGTGTTTCAGCCAACATGGAAGCATAAGCAGATGGGGTAGGGGCGGCGGATGAGGAAGAAGAACCCTGACCATTGTGGCGTGCATAGCGGGCCGGCCTTTCGTAGAACATGCCCGTCGAGGATCCCAGGCCATAGACAGACTGATTCTTGACCGAGAACCCACCAGCGACATTGTAGAACACCGCGTTGGCTTCCACAGTATTGGGCTCCAAGCCCGCTGCAGATACTTGCTCAAGATATTCATTCTGCAAATTATCAATATTAATGATAATTAGTAACCACAACTAAACGTAAAGCAAAGTGGTCATGTTGTTTGTTGTCAAAACACATTATCAATAGATGCCACAGTTAAGGTAATATAGGGAGAGTTACATAGAAATTTCGGCAGAGTTTCCTTTGGAATATGGACTATACCAAATTCATAATACAAAACATTAACATGCAAATTACAATATAAACTCAACTTGTAGAATTAGGGGTCACATGCCCACTTTACCACAACGAACATTTGAACATATACAATCCTATCGAGCCACACGCTCGTTTCTAAACATAAGTTACACACACCCCATAATTTCCAACTTCCAACAACAATTCCAACACATACTGTAACGCCCCGGAATTTCAATTCTAAACTTAACGGTCAAAATCAAACGTTGACTAACATTAACAGCGGAAGACTCGTTTTTTTTTTCTTTAACTTGGGCGTTACTGCCGTACCTCCGAAGAGATACAAGGCAAGAACATACACTAACAGAATAAACTAAGAACTTCAAGTCTAAACATAAACTAAACTTTATTCTCAGACGGCTAACTCCAACGTCCTCACTTCTATTGCCCGTCCCCATCACATAATTGATCTCCACCTGAAAACAAAACATTCACAATATGAGGGGGGAAACCTCAATAATGTCTACTCCTAACTGTCAAAACAGTTCAGAAATCTTTTTAAACCATTTTAGGGGAGGGGAACAAGTCAAACCTTTTCGCAATTCAAT
The DNA here is from genome assembly GCA_029582165.1 of Portulaca oleracea. Lineage (NCBI taxonomy): Eukaryota > Viridiplantae > Streptophyta > Magnoliopsida > Caryophyllales > Portulacaceae > Portulaca > Portulaca oleracea. Next base: position 27,702,424 of record CM055868.1, on the reverse strand, counting down.
TGAAACCCGACCCAGAATAACCAGAGTTCAGAAATAACAACACTTATAAACCAACAGTATCAACTTCCAACTCGGAAAACACAATGTTCCAAAACCACAACCGATAGCTTTCAACCTAATCGGACATCGTAAATCGTAAATCGAAACGTAAGCGAGTAATCGAAGCGAGTAAACTTTTCCTCGTAAAGCATCGTAATTTTATTATGCGGCGAGATTTGCCTATCCCGAATATCGTAACTCGATCGAGCAGGATCTCGGATCCTCGTAATCGAATGGATGGCCACCCCATAAACAGAATCGATGTGTGCACAATCTCGAAATAATATCGACTCCCGATCTCTTGATAACACCTGCAGAAGCATCACGGTCTAAGGGTCGTTACCCGCAACCCGCTTATGATTTCACTTTGATTATTAGTATCTTATGAATTATCAGGCGTCAGACTTCAAATAAAACCCAACCCAGTTTATAAAACCGACAGAATAAAACTCAGAGTTTAAAAGACTGCCACGTTTTACTCAACTCAGAAAAACAACTCGCAGACATCCAAATCAGACAGTCCAAATTTCACAGAAAGTCCCCGTGCGGAATGCAAGCTTCACAAACAGATTAAAATGACAAAACAGATAAAAGGGCATCCCAAAGGGGATTAGGACATAGACATTACCTGTAGAAAGTCACTTCAATCAAAAGATGCACACGGAGCTACTGGTTCGTGCCCTCGCTCAAACCTAATAAAAGGTTCTAAAATCAAAACGTGCTCTAACGATTTCTTTAACATCCTAACTACCCTTCCCAAATTATAATTCATTTCATTTAATCGCGAACCACATAATTTCTAACATAAAACCTAAATAAGAATTTATACTCGACTATATTACATGAAATCAAATAATAACTAAATAACTTTATTTTATACCTTTGCATGGCACTATTCACTATATTTACTAAAATACCACTAGACATGCAATAACCACACTAGGCTGCTAATATCACATTTAATTAATAGCAACACACATTTAGGGTTCTTAAACATAACTCTAGGTCTCAAGAATAACCTTGAAATTATCTTACCCTTGATATTTAGAAACATGTAGAGACATAAAACTTTACGTCTATGTACCTACTACTTAATCCAATCTTTTGATTAATAAAACTAATACGCTTTTCAAGGTATAGAGATTTTCTAATAAATAATGACTCTATAAAATAAACTTAATAACCTTTATATCACATAATAACCTCGCAAAATAATAATTATATTTTCAACCACAACTTTACGTCACAATTACTCTTGGTATTTAAGGATCATAAAATACGATAAATATTTGTATTATACTCTTCAAAGGTAACTATATATAAGTACCTTAGTAATATCATAAAAATAACTTTCAACACTAATAATTATAGTAATAAAACCTTGTAAATCAAAATAGCTTTTATATAATATGCAATCAAGACATAGTATTACCACATTTAGATAGTAAAATCATGTATTAAACATTAGGTAATAATTTTTTTACTAAATAATATGAAAAATATTAATAACTTAATATTATTGTCAAAGTAAATAATATACTTGATATATAAACATACAAAATAACAAGATATTTACTAATACTTAACTTAACATTATTACACTAATATTCATGAAATCAAAACATGGATATTAACATCAAAATTCCACATAACATATAAACTATGTATATTAACTTATAACCCTACACTAAACACACCCTAATAACCACTTAAATAACCACTTATTAAACTAAACATGTATTTAGTCAATATTAATAGTAAATATACAAGTTTATTTACTCTAAAACACATTAGTAAACTTAATACATGATTAACTAACCCTAACACATAATACCCATATGAACATGTTGAGAGAGAAAAAGAGAGAGGGAGCACAAACAATGGGTCCTAGCTAGAAGAGGTGGGGGCCGGGGTGGTGCTCGGGGTCGGCTGCTAGGAGCCTCGGTGGCTGCTAGGGGCGGAGGTGGTTGGCGGCGAGCTTTGGTGGCGGCGGATGGTGATGGGTGCAACTAGGGCACAAGGAGAAAGGGAGAAAAGAAGGGGGAGGCTCGGTGGAGCTCGGGGTGGTGGTGACCGGTCTCTGGGGGGGGGTCGGGTTGGCGGCGGTCGACAGCAGAACAGCGGTGGCAGCGGCGGCGCTTGGGTGGCTCGTTGATGGTGCACGAGCTGGGGGTGCGTAGGGTGGGTCGGGGAAGGATGGAGGTGGTGCAAGGTGGTGTAGCGATGGTCGGAGCTCGATGGTTGTGGCGCCCGGCGTCGAGCTGCTGGTGAGGGGAGGTGGCGCTTGGTGCGGTGGATGGTGATGGGTCGGTCGAGCAAGAAGCACAGCAGTAGCAGTTGTAGTTGTAGAAGAGGAAGAAGGGAGGAAAGAGAAAGAGAAAAGAAAGAGAGAGAAAGAGAGATACGGAAGAGAGAAAGAGAGAGGGAGAGGGAGGGAATAGGGGCAAGCCAAGTGTCAGGCTCCCATTGGTCAGTACATGGTTTGCATTGGTAGTGGGTGCTGCAAAAATGGGAATTCGTTGGGGAAACGGACGAAAATCACAAAAAATCAGATAAATTTTGATGAATGACATCACCCCCATGACATCATAAATCCCATCTAGCAATTTCTAAATAAACATATATTACCTCATAAACCCTATAACAACAAAACTTAAGAAAAACAGATAAAAACTCTCTCAACTGATAAAAAGATTTTTCACCCGAAGTCCCAAAAATTCCTAACTGATATTTTTAAGACTCTAAAAATTACTACGAATACACTCGCGGTCCTAAAAGCTCCGTGTGAAGACAGATAAATAAATAACGGGATTAAACGCTCGTTAGCAAATTTAACGGTAAACGCAAAGGCATTTTTCGGGGTTTTACATCATTACCCCCTTAAAAGAAGTTTCGTCCTCGAAACTTAAACTCATACTTAACAATTTTTCTGACGGAACCAACGGTTATCTTAACCAAAACTCGGGGTCTTACACATACAATCAAGTTTCAATATACGGCCACACGCCGATTAATCCTATCGAGCCACACGCTCGTTTCTAAATATAAGTTGCACATTCCAACTTCCAACAACAATTCCAACACATACAATCAAGTAACAATATACGGCCACACGTCGATTAATCCTATCGAGCCACACGGTCAGTTCTAAACATAAGTTGCACATTCCAACTTCCAACAACAATTCCAACACATATAATCAAGTAACAATATACGGCCACACGCCGATTAATCCTATCGAGCCACACACTCGTTTCTAAACATGAGTTGACATTCCAAATTCCAACAACAATTCCAACACATACAATCAAGTTTCGATATACGGCCACACGCCGATTAATCCTATCGAGCCACACACTCGTTGCTACACATGAGTTGCACATTCCCACTTCCAACAACAATTCCAACAAATAAATTATTAAACTAATTTTAGAAGAAAATGACTTACATAAACTTTGGCCGCCTTCGGGTCAGTCCATTGCTTGTTGCCGTGGGCGTCTTGTTTACAATGATAATGCTCTATGACGTCCGCGGGGGATGGATGGATCCCGTCACTAGCCTAGGAATATATTTAGAAACATTACATATATTACCTGATAATTTGTATTGATGAAAAACGTCAAAGTTAAAGATGATGGGAGGCTTACCAGTTTTTGCAAGTATTTACCGGCGGACATCGCCCCACCGTAGTGCTTATTCTGGTTCGGGGCTTTGTTCCGATTCACCGTGTATGCCTCGACCCGACGCTTATAGGCCTCTTCCTCTCGTTTAGCCCACATCCTTGCCCGGATTTGGCCTACCATCTTGCAGTGTTGGTAGAGTGAAACTTGAAATGTGTCGAGTACAATGATAGTGCTCTATAGGCCTCTTCCTCTCGACACTTATTCTGGTCCGAGGCTTGAAACGGTCTTATTTGGCCTACCATCTTGTAGTGTTGGTAGAGTGAAACTTGAAATGTGTCGAGTACTAAAGTGACTAATAATTTAAACGATACTAAATGCAGGTTCGGGCAATGTTTCCAATAACCAGGATTTGTTCCTGTAGGGGAGTTATCAAGATATTAGGGAGGCCTGATAAATGTTATTTCCCAGGGGTTAAGTGTGTGCACGTGCTATGTTGTTGGATGGTCATCCGTGTTATGTGTTGAGATTGGATTTGTTATGTTGTTGGGAATATTGTGTTGGAAGTCTTGGGCTTCGTCTACTGAGGGGTGAAAGGTACATCCCACCAACTTAATAAATATGGAGTATGTTGGAAGAGGATTATGGTTAGTTGGGTTAACTTATTGATAAGTGCTATTTGTGACTACGTTTTTAGGGGTTTTCGATAGTGAATTAGGGATAGTTTTGAGTGTGAACCTTGATTTATATTCCGATTTCCCTACTACACTTGGTGTTTGTTGTTTTTGATGCAAATTTGTAGGTTTTGAGGCTAAAACACCAAAATTCTCTCAACTTCAGGCAAGAGTAAAGACACCACAGACCTCCCCTGCTCGTGCCCAAACCGCGACTCAAATATGGGACAAAAACGAAGCTCAGAACGCCTGGACAAGGCTACCACGGTCTGCCCATGGTGGCAAGCACGGACCGTGGCGGGCCCAGGTTTCGTGCACAACCTTGTTTTCGCGAGCAAACGAAGAAAATTGGAAGTAGCAGCCACCACGGTCTTCCCGTGGCGTCCACCATGGACCGTGGTGGGCTAGCTACGCGTGTTGTTACCGGTTTTTGCGAGATAAAGAAACGGCAAGTGACGGTTACTTGATTCATTCATTCTTCATCATTCTTCTTTCGTTCTTAGGCCGTCAAGGAGAGAAAGAGAGTTATAATACTTCCAATTCTACTCTTCCCCACCATCAAGATTCAAGATCGAATCGATTCAAGAGAGGCAATGATCAAGAATCGAGAAGGAAGTGGCGACATTCACGGAGAAGGTTCCACCCGGGGGTTGAAAGACTCAATCGGGATGTATTCTTCACATGTTTGTTCTTTCTTTTAGTATTCTTTCTTTGTCTTGAGAATCGACTATGTTGATTAGAACTTGTTTCATGCTTTCATTGACAATGAGTGAGTAGTTCCTTAGTTTTCTAGGGATTTGCAACCCGAAACAATGTGGTTTGATTAGATGTTCTTAGTTTATGCATGAATTTTTGTTTTGAATCAATAGAAGGTTGTGTTTTCCATGTTTATGATTGTTCTTTAGGCCTGGATGCTTATAATTTGAGATTAACCTGAGAAGTATTGAAAGGTGAATTAGGATAATATGATTACCAACCTTTCTACATAATTTTGTGAAATTTGAGAAAAGAATAGCAGACTAGGGAACCTTTTGATAACTAGAATATTTGAGGCCTTCAACTTTGATTAACTTGAAAAGCATACGAAAGTTGTACTTTAGGTTAATCGAGGTAAATTTTATTAGCATCGAAAGAGCAGTAGAGTTCTTATGGTTGTCGTTCTTGTTTCATTTTTGAATGTATGATTGTGCAAGCTAGGTTTTAATAATTGAACTCATTGCTAGGTTAGCATTTCCTTGGAAGTCTTTCTCTCTTGATTGAATCCCTGATTGTTTTCCCCTGCTTTATTAGTTTAATTAGAGTCTAAAAACCTTTGCAAAATCAAAATCTGGTTAGCTTAGCAATCGCATAGAGACTAGTTTACTGTGTTGCTAATTGAGTCCCTGATGATGGGAATGAGTTCTAGAAGTGAGGACGTCAATTTAGAAGTTTTTCTAAGAATAAAAGTTTAGTTAATTGTTCAGACTTGAGTAAGTTAGCGTTTGTCTTAATGTTTGTCGAACTGAGGAATTTTTGCTTTTAATTATTCAATGAAAGACAGAAGCTGTTGTTTTGTTAGTTATCTTCATTCTTGCCTTGTATATCTTAAGAGGTAAGATAGGAATGCCCATTAGAGTTGACAATTCCGCTATTAAAGTTAGTTTGTCTTTGACTTTTACATAACTGAATTTCTAGGGCATTGCAACATCTCCAGCTTTTCCGTCTTGAATTGGATTCCCAACATGATCGTAATCTTTCTGAGTCTCGAAGCGCTCCAAGCCTTCGCAGGTAATCCTGGAAGTTGCACCCATATCGAGAATGTTCATCTTCAATATCCATACTTAGAGTCTCATTTTATGGCTTAACTAAGAGAAGTTTTTTTTTTAAATCAAAAGAATAAAAACCTTTTGTAAGAGTCTTCACCCTCACTTCTTTGGTCTTGAAACGCACTAGGAAGATGCCTCTTTTCATTGTCGTCACAATATCAATATCCAACGTCCTCTGCATTAGTCCACCAATTTTGAATTTCTCTTTCTGGTTGATCTAGATGTTCATTTACCTCTTAAATTCATACCTTCTGCAATTATCAATGGTGTTGCGTGTGCTACTTTGGATAAGGATGATATTGGAAAACCAGATTGGGGGGATTTAGTCTTATGTTGTATTCTTGGGGCTAATCTGCCACACAAAGAAATGGATGCATTTATTAGGGATATTTGGAAGAAGCTAAATGTCGAGGAGGTTGCATTGGTGCAAAAAGGTACCTATTTGATTTAATTTGCGAGATGGCTCATATGGAGGAGGTGCTAAGGAAAGGGTTATTATTATTATTGTTATTATTATTATTATTATTATTATTATTATTATTACTGTTACTGTTACTGTTACTGTTACTGTTATTATTATTATTATTATTATTATTATTATTATTATTATTATAATAATTATTATTATTATTATGATAACGGACCCATGCTAGTTAAACCTTGGAATAAGGATTTATTCATGTATGTTGCTACAATTGAGTCCCTGCTGATTTGGATCATCTTACCGAGGTTACATGTGAAATATTGGTCAATGGAGAGCTTGAGCAAGATTGGTAGCATCCTCGGTATGCCAATCAAGACTGTTAAGCAGACTAGGGAGAAGACGGATATGTCAGAAGCTAGACTTATGGTGCAGATGAAGATTGAGGGTCCTTATCCAAATCATATAGATACGTCGCAAGTGCACGAGTGTGAGTATCATAAATCAATATCGTTCCCACATGGACTTCACTTAACTACTCACAGAACTATCCTCTTACATAATCGCTAAGTCGATTGAGTTTTGGTTTGGTTTCTTCATCAATTACTTATAACTAACAAAGCCCTCAAAATTCGAGGGATAAAATCAATAATTAGAAGTGTTTAGGGGACAAACCTAAGCCACTCAACGAATTAACGAAGAGAATTGAACTTGTACTTCACTAATATTTGTACATTTTAGGATTGATAATCGCATAAAGCATTTCGTAACGAGCTTTTGGTAATGAAACAAATTGCTTAGTAAAACAAATAACCTACTTTCGTGGTTATTTTTATTTTAGCTATGTTAAAAATTAAATTATCTAATGACCCCGAGCTACAAAATCTTCTATGTCTAATTCATTTTATAATTATTTTAATATAAGAGTTCCGGTTATCAAACTTCTCCTTTCGGTTCGTCATTCAACAATATAATTCCATATTTTTCATGACCAATCAAAAATAATGGCAAACGAATTCATACACTAAATAAAATGCATTCAAACTAGATTAATACATGTTCAACCCAACAAAACTAATTCATAAGGCAATTAAAAGGGCTCATCCCGCAAACTAAGGCACATAAAACCTATTGAAGGATGAGAAATGAATTGAAGTGAAGATCAGTCATTGCTTGAGAATCAACAATGGAAGACTTTTGCTCCTCCACTTCAAATAATTTGCTTGAATTGCTCTTCGAATCTTCAATGTTCTCTCAGACTTTTCACTAAAAATGATGGATGAATATCAATGATAATGGGGATAAATGAAGATGATTATGGCTGGTGAATACAAGGTGGATGATTGATGAAACAGTCGCATACAATCAATATATAGCAATAATGGGTGTGAAATGCCAAAATTTCAATAGTCATGTATCAATATGGTTCGTTTGACCCCAACATGACTTTTGTTGGTATGCCACGACCTGTGTTGATTGTATGACTTGAAACTACACTATCTGGACAGACCCACTATCCATGCCGAGCATCTTGGCACCCATCACCTTGGGTTTGGGAGGGTTCAACTTCTCTCTTTTTTTTCCCCTTCAACTTTATGGCCCACATGGATATCTAAACTTGATTTTAGCTTGGTTTTCTTCCATTTCTACTCAAATTTCCTACAAGATCTAACAAACTCCAACCAAACATAAAATAGAAAATTCGGGTATATATAATATAAACACATCAAATATCACCTAAATTCTCATCAAAATATCTAAGTTTACATATACTCAAATAGCACTTATGAAACTCCCCTATGCTTAAACCTTGGTTGTCCCTAAGCAAGGCAAGACTCACTAAGAAAAAGGAAAGGAAAAAAAAAAGAAAGAAAAGAGGAGAAGAAAGTGGGACAAAAGACTCAAGTTAAAAGAAACATATTTAAGAGAAAAAGAAAATCTTAAAGTACAAACCTCCTCAGGAAAACATCGATAAAACATTCTATTGACTAAATTTAATGAAGCGTAACTCAAATATGAAAGAAAATCTATATACAAGAGAAATGAGAACTTTGGAAAAATGTACAAAAAAACTACACTTATCAAGTTCAAACCAATCATGATAAAAAAAAAAAAGTTCAACCCAATTACCCTCTAATCTCAATTGAAGCAAGCAAACACATAAGTATATATGAAGCTAGGTAATCATAAAGCACCCTCACTTTCGGGAATGTGGAACACTCCACTCATGTGTTTGAAAAAAAGTAAATCAATGAAGGTGCACTCAATACTCAATCCAAAGCAACATCCTACCATAAGCTTGCAAAACATCTTAATTTTCTATTGCTTATGTTATATGCAATGCACAATGATAATCAAGAGGACTTCTAAAAAGGGTTGTAACGGATCTAAGGTTTAGGGTAAGAAATGGAAATATAATTTGGGAAAGTGAAGCTAAAATCTCAAACTTGGAGCAATAACCTCACCAAATCAATCATATACACACTCTCACCACTTATACTCAAATCAAAACATCCCCAAAACAAGTGAAACCGCCTCACAAAGAAAGTAAATTGCCAAACATTCTATTTCTTTTTTCCCCTTCATTTTATTTGTTTTTTCTAGTTTTTTTTTTTCATTTTTCAACTCTTTTTTTTCAAGCCCGTGATTGGCTTTCTAATCAACTCATACATATATACACAACAAAGCGAATTTCACAACACAACTTATATGAAAGCTATACAAATGGGGAACAATCTCAAGATTCTCAATTTCACTACATCCCCAACAAACCAACCCATAAATATACCACACTCAACCTAACTTCACACTTTAAAACACTCCAAGCAATGACTTACTGGTAAGAAATATGTATTTGGCCAAGGCTTTGTAATACAAGTCAATAAAAAGAGGGGGTGAACAAAGGCCAAAAGAAGGGTTAAAATGGATTTTCACTTATGAAAAGGTGGCTATTGGGCTTTGCAGCTTATTAATATATACAAATGAATGTCTCAATCACTTTATCAATGCACAAAGCAAAATGCAGTTTTGAAGAGATGCGAAGCAAGTTCTAGAGGATGCAACAAAGGTTGAGTCACACATGAAAATATGAGACTCATAAAAATGATTAGTCATTTGAGGCTTATGTGATCTCACAGGTTAACACTCTCAAATAAACCTAGCTCAAAGATGTATGTATGTGCTAAACGCACACCAAAAGATCATAAAAGACAATTAATTATCTCTGTTAAAGTGCAATCCTCAACTTTCTAAGTTTTCACAAACTCTTCAAAACTTTATTTACAAATGGGCTATACAAGATTAAATCTAACTACAAGAAAACCTATCTAGCTTTTATTCATCACCGGAGGGTTTTATTCACTAATCATAACCTATCCTAATCTTTTTTTTCCCTTTTCAATTTTTCTTTTTCAATTTTTTTTCAATTTTTTATACTTTCTTTTTTCAAATAAAAAATAAAAGGTAATTTAAACTAAAAATGAAAACCTAGAAAAGAAGAAACTAAAACTAATGTTGAATCTGACTAATGCAACTAAGTGGATGCAAAAAAATTTACAAATAAGGAACTAAGGAAAACAAAAAGAAACACTAAAAGGAAACAAAACAATCTAAAAATAAAAAGCAAACAAAAGACTTAAGAAAACTGAAGAAGTTCAAAACTAAATAATATATATACAAAGAGCAAGAACTTTCAAATTTTCTGGTTACCCCCCCCCCCCACAATGCTTGGACACAACATTGTCCTCAATGCATAACACAATATGAAAGTAGCATGAAGGGGGCACAAATGGGTCACTAGTGGGGGTTGGTCGATCGCATCTAAACTCTCAAAAATCCGGGTTTGATTTTGAATAATTTGGTCCGAGGTGGACCAAAAATAGGAAAAGTCTGTTTCGCAATATTCACGTAAAGAGATATGGTTCACACGGAGAGAGTTGAAACCCTCTTGGGCATCAAAGGCTGGATCACCTTCATCCTCATCACCACCAATTCCACCCTCGTAGGCGACCGGTGGAGGAACATGTTCAAGCATAGCGGGGTTCAATGTAGGAAGAAATAGAATGTTTGAGACTTGTTGGTAAGTCAAATTTGGATGAGGAATCCTCATCAACTCATTATTAGGGTAGACCACCATACTTCATCCCCCCTCCCCCCCGCACAATTTGCACATCTTCATGGTGCTAATTGCTTTAGCATCTAGAATCATTGGTCCTGCTACCCTATCTTGCTCATGACGAGCTGGATCCCAATCAAATTCCTAGCCAAAACAGTTATCCAACCCCCCATAACTATATCCACTTGGAAAGAGAGGCCAATCAAGCTAGATGTAGGGCATAAAAGGCTGCGGGGTTCACATCAGTATTAGCATAGTACATACCCCACAACACATTGAATTCAACAAGAGCTGCTAGATTCATGCTGTCACCTCAACCAAATATACGACAAGAAAGGACTCTTTGAGTATTAGCATAGTACATACCCCACAACACATTGAATTCAACAAGTGACTTCCACAATCAGCAAAGTCACGAGGACGACAGTGAATGTGACGCCCGCGAAACTCAAGGGGAGAAGACTCAAAGTGCGCGACGTCACGGGTGCGATAACGGAGTCACGCCCACGACACTTGAAGGTTCATGAGTCACGCCCATGAAAACCTGCGTTACGGATGCGGCATTTAAAGACCAAGAACATTGTACAGATCTGTCGCGCCCGCAACGAGCTGCATCAACCACCGTGATAGCCTGCATCATCCCTGCGACATCTTGCGTTACCTCCGCGACTTGACTGCTGACTCGTCTATTTTGACCAAAAGGGCTGTGTTTCATTTAGTGAGGCCATATGTAATTGTAGACATCGAATTTTGTAGCGATAAATTTCACTCGGGAAAATTGGGCCAAAAATAATTGAGAAAATAAAAGGCCACTCGACATAGCCCGTTTGCAGAGCAGGTCCAGCAACGCAAAGCCCATAGAAAATAATAACCCGGGAGAACTTCTTCTCTTCCTCACTTCCTTCGGCCCAGCCTAGTAACGCGCGCGCCCAGCCAGAAAATAAAAAAGGCCCGGCGGACTACCCCATTACATGGACCGGAATTCGACCTCCACGTTGGAAATCCGTGTGATTGCAATTGATAGGTCCGACAACCTTCCTATTCAATTAAATTCTACCGCCAATTTTTTCCCTCCCATTTTCATGCAATCCCTTGGATTATGTCGTTGACATTTTGACCTTTGACCGGCAGAACCCCCGGCGGCCTTCCCCATTGGCATGGAGGGCATGATCCATGGGATCATGTTCGTTACCTTTCATCCTCACCACCTCACCCTCCACCTATAAATACGACCCTCTTCCTCCATCCGTTCCATCAACACTCGCCACCAAATACTATCATCTAATACCATCAACTCTCTCTAATCATCATCCTATGCTCTCCATTCTTCTATTGTTATCACATCATATTACTCTCATCATCCATAATCATCGCCCATAATCATCATAAACGTCCATCATCAAAGAACCCTCGTTCAAAGCCATCATCAAGCCACGCTCAAGGGTCGTCATAAGGATTCTGATCTTCCATTCATCATCTTGACGTTATAAGTGAGGTTCGTTCATCCTTTAAATTTTAATAATGTAGTTTCTTTCATGTAAATGTTTTATTTGTACATTCTTTGTTAAAAAACTGTTATTATTCTTATTATTCTTATTATTATTATTTTATTTGCATATTCGAATAATAATTTCGTGAAATTCATTAAAAGTTCTCCCCGCTCAATTTCATTTCAAGTTTGATTTTAGTAGACTCTGTTTTCTAACAGGCGAATTTGAGAATTATTTTAATTCTCAAATTCGTAACCTTGCCCCCGAACTTAGAATTCGGGTTCGTAGATTGGAGTCATTTTTTATTATTATTTTATGGTTTATCGGTTTTCTTAAATCGACTGGCGAATTTTTCTTTTTTATATAATCTCTTTTTATTATTTAAACATGAATGATTATTACATCGAATGAATTTATAAAATAATTTACATAATTCCGTATCCCGATTCGGAGTTCGCTTAAGAGAAAACACCGTAAGAATTATTAAAGGTTACATGGCCTTTGGATTTTCTAAGTTTTCTCTATTGGGCTTTGGTCCAGATTCGAATCGGATTTTATGTAAAATTATTTGTAAATTAATTTGATGTAATTTCAAACATGTGAATAATAAAAATTGATTATTGAATAAATAAAAAGTTACCCCTTGAAAATGAATTTCGTAAAGCAAAAATATCCTTATTTAAGGATTAATCAACCTTAGTCGGCTCCCGATCGTTTAAGTAGCGCATAATAGGAAAAAAGGGATTTTTCCCGGGGTCCTACAGTAATAAGCTTTGAGTTGCCATTTGTTCGGTCTTGTTCCGAGCCAAATTCTTATCATTTATAGGGTATTTTTGCTTGTTCTAGCCCCTTTATTATATATTAGATATGATAGTTTTAAGTTTTGAAGGAAAATAATGAGCTAGAAGGAAATTGAGCTTAATTGAGGTAGCGATTTCCCGAGCCAACCCGAGTCAACCCGAGCCGACCCGAGGCGAGACCAACCCGGGAAGTCCATCTCCATTAGCTAAGGCAAAAGAATCAACCGGGCGTCGCACCCGAGTCACCAAGGGTCACGCCCGTGACAAGGTTCTGAGGTACCAAGACATCGGCCAAGCAGCGCACCAGACAACCGTCGCGCCCGCGACCTGTCACGGAAGGGAGACTTTGCCTGCGGACAGAGTTGTGTCGCACCCGCTACAAGCTATGTCACACCTGCGACAGGGAGGTGTCGCGCCCGCGACGGATGCTGAACGAGCGACGGATATAAAGGAGCAAGGAGGGGTCCCACCCGCTGGGCGTCGCGTCCGCGACTTGGCGAATTTTGCGGAAATGTGCGTGCGACGGCTGAGTTAATTCTAGAGTTTTGGGGATTTCTCTTTCCTTCTATAAATACCCCATGTAATTCAACACTATAATCATCTAAGTTTTCATCTAGTTATCATTATTAGGAAGTAGTTTTAGGAGTAGGATTAGAGTAGAATTAGGTTTAGTTGCTTTCCTTTATCTTACTTTAATCTTTCATTAAGATTTAATTATTCTTCAAGCTTTCTTCAAGTTTTCTTGCAAATTTGTATTCAACTCTCTTTCCAAGAAATTTCATTGAAGTATTTTACAAAGCTTTCTCTCTCTCTCTCTCTCTCTCTCTCTCTCTCTCTCTCTTTCTCTCTCTCTCTGGTTTCCATTGATGCTTTGATTTCAAGCTTTCTAGTGCTAGCTACCACAAATCCAACTTTTAGCGAGGAGGAGGGCTAAGGGTCACAAATTCTACTCTCAAGTGAGGATTTGGGGATTCTTAGTAATCCAATTCACAATTTTCTTGTTTGTTCGGGGGAAAATCCAATTGGAAGTTGAAGATTCAAGTGAAGATTTAGTGCTTTGGAGGTATAATTTCATGTTCCCAATTTCATTGTTCATTCTAGTTGTGATTTATTGCTTTCTTATTTCTTGCTCTTAATTGCTTTCTTAGTGTTAATTGTAATTATGAATCCTTATCTAGATTAGTTTAATCGCTTTCTTTACATAATTTACCGCTTTCCGCACTTGAAAACTCCTTACGCAAACCAATCCCCTTGTCAAGCCTAACACCCATCCTTGTGGATTCGACGTCCCTTACCTCACATAAAAACCACAAAAATACCACAACCGAACAATGACACCATTGCCGGGGATTGTGTTATTTGGTAGATTAGGTTATTGGTTTGTGTGTATATAGTTTATTGCTTTCTTGATTTTTCCAGAAAAATGTAGTAAAAAAAATTGAATACTGAAAAGAAAAAAAAACAGAAAAAAAAGAGAGAGAGTATGGCTAGTCCCCAATTTCCCCTATTAGAGCATGAAATATTTTGGAGTTATTTTGCTAGATTACATGATTATCGTGTTCAATGTGAATTGTATGGTATCTTTTATGGTACATTAGATCTTTTGGGAATTGTTAATGAGGGTGTGAATTATGAGACCCGAAACCTCTTAGATTATTACGGGTTTTCCAATTTAGGAGAGGATAAAGCATGGGAACTACTTGAGTGGTTGTCTAGGGATTCTTATGAATTTGAGCAACAAAATGTTATTCCTAGCGACCAACCTTCTTATTATGCACCACCCTCTGGGACTGTAGCTGAACAATCATGTGATTATCCCGTGTATTTTGATGATCAATCTTATGGTAGTGATTATGTAGGGAACTCTTTTGATCTTCCCCAATGTGATGTTGTTGAGTCTCATCCTTTGTGCTTATATTGTGATTCGCCATGCCATAGTTCTGCTTCTTGTTTGTAAGCTAAAATGGATGATTTTCGAGCTAACATGTGTGCGAAGGTGAATGATATGTGTGCGAAAATGACTGAGTACACGCATGCATTTTTACATGAGACTAGTACTAGGGTAGAAGCTTCTTCTTCACATGTGGTTGATTCGACAGTTGATGTAGATCATTCATCTTTGAGTCCTGAAATGCATGACGATCCTTCTTCGTATGATTATGATGAGGATGGTGACTACTATAACAGACCTAGTTTTGCATGGAGGTTTAGCAATTGCTTAGCTTTAGCTGCAACTAGTGAGCATGAAGAGCATGATGATTTTGTGTGTGATGATGTAGAACTTGATGAAAACATATTAGATGATGAACCATTGTCCACACCGTTATTCATGCCTTTATGTGAAAACAAGGTTGAGTCTGATGAATGACATAATACTTGTGATGATCTTGTTGAGAGTGAAATTGAATCTTTTGTGATTGAATGTGTGCTTGATACTGACTTATTCACCTTCACTGAGAATCATGGCATTAATGAGTACCCTTTCTTGCAAGTCCATGGATGTAGAATCTTGTGATGATGAGCTTAATTCTTTGGGGAATGATCCGAATTGTTTGAACTTGGTTTGTGACAATGATGCTTTTGATGATGATGTGCTTTATGAGTCATTCACGATGGGTTATGATCCCGAACCTTCCACTTTCACTATTGATGTTGTTTTGAATGATGCACCTTTGTCTTATGATACTGATAGTTTTTCTAATGAGTCTGATATTGATGAAGATGAAGAGGTACC
This sequence comes from Portulaca oleracea, assembly GCA_029582165.1. Lineage (NCBI taxonomy): Eukaryota > Viridiplantae > Streptophyta > Magnoliopsida > Caryophyllales > Portulacaceae > Portulaca > Portulaca oleracea. The sequence goes on along the minus strand of CM055868.1, from coordinate 27,686,727 downwards.
TGTTTGTGATGTTGGAAGTGTTATGATGTGGTCTAACCCTACTTTTTTCTTATCACCCATTGATGATTATGATGATTATTTAGATGAAAATTGTGATTTGGAATCGGTGTTTGATGAAAATTGCATGGATATTGAGTTTGAATCATTGTTGGCATCCAAGCCTTTGCATGAGCATGTTCAAGAATGTGTTGTATTGCCTCCTTTCGTTGATTTGTATACCCAATTTCCATTTATAAGTCAATGGGAAGATTCATTTGTCATGTCTCACTTCACTATGCCTAGAAAAGTCTTGTACATTCCTGTAGTCCATCCTTTCTATGACTTTTCTAAGGCATTTGATAAACTGTCGAGAGCACTAATGTTTGTTGATGTAATTTTGAGAGTGTGCTCCTATCTACACCATTCTGAAATGCATGCACGGATGCATGACTTGTTACTACGGGCGTTGAATGGTTCTGACATAGTGCCTGATATCATGAGGTGAGAAGGAGTGAGTCTTTTGATAAGAAGCCTTCCAGGTAATATCCTTCCTCACCTTTCTTATACAGTTAGTGAGTATTCTTTCTTTTCTTTTTGTGTGTTTCTTTTCCTTTCTGTTTGGAGTGCTTGCTTACCTTACTTCTGTTTCCTTTGAGGACATTGCAACCTCTTTGTGTGGGAGTGGGGGGAGGGGGGTAGTATGCATTCCAGCATTTGAGTCTAAGAAAAAAAAAAGAGTGAGATTCATATTGTAAATATTTTGGTTTTTCTTTAGTCCTTTAGTTAGTAGTGTCTTGTATATATTTTTATTTATCTTTTAATCTTGCATTCCAAGTTCTAAGCATTTAGGTAGTTTAAATTGTATATCATAACCTTATGCTTGGTGCTTTCGGATCGTGGATCAGCTTGTCTTTCATTGAAAATCTTGAGGTAACCTCCTTCCACCCTCTTTTAGAGTGTATATATTCTTGATCCATGATGCATGCTTGGTTTTTCCTTTGGGTGGCGAACCTCTTGTGTGTGAATGTTGGGATTATCTTGTTGTTGGAGCCGTGTAGGCTCGGGTCGCCACCACTTGTTGCTTGTTAGTTGTTTTTTTTTGTGTCTTTTGTAGGTTTTCTACCTTACTTGTGACACCCTTCTCACAATGGGGACATTGTGACGTTTTGTGTGGGAGTGGGGGTGATATTTTAATGTTCATGGGTAGACAATCTAGTTTTTTGTTTTTTTTCTTAATTTTTGTCTAAAATTTGAAAAATTTTGTGTGCAAAAGAAAAAAAAAGGGAAAATGGTTGTGAAAACCCCCAAAAGTGTTTATTTTTCTTTTTGAAGATGCTTTCGTTCACAATTGTGTAGGTAGTTGTCTAATTGGTCGATTTTATCATTTAGAAGTGGCCGATATGAATAATGATAGGCCTTAGGAAGGATTTCTGCCATGATTTATCTCTATTAGACCTTGACATGGAATGTGAAAGTAAAGTCCTCAACTCTTACATGCCCCGGTTATTTCTTATCCAAAGTTAGACAATCTTAGTTGTTCAATGCTCTTGCTCGTCTTAATTAATGAATTAATTAATTACTGTCGGTTCCACTGATGAGGGTTGGTATCGATGGACGACGCCCATGCCCCTTAAGTACAATGTTTACATATGGAGCAACCCGAATCAGGTTGGGTAACCCTTTGCGAAGGCCGGTCCTATTCCCGAACAAACTGATGCCGACGTCCTAAAATCTTACAAAAAGGAATAAGAGTAAGGCATAAGAAAGAAAGAAAAGAGTGAAGAAAAAGAAAGAAAGCAGAATAAAAAGGAAAGAAAAAGCAAAAGAAAAAGAAAAAGTTGAGAAAGTGAAAAAGAAAAAGAAAAGAAAAGAGAAGTTGAAAGAAAAATAAAGAGTGAAGCTAGGTTAGATAATAACCCCGAGCTTGAGTACAAAAATGACTTTGATTGTCTGGCTTAGGTTAGGAAGGATCGATTAGGGCCCACTTGCAATTGTGCATGAGGATTTTTGCTCATCATGAAGTGCCAAGGTTGAAAACCTCAAGGATTGGCAGTTTTCCAATCTTAGTGTCCTTGTTTATTCATATTTGCTTCTTCCATTTGATTGTTGAGGAGGGTTAGGGAACTAAGTGCATGATTGGGGATGGGAATATCTTCTTCTCCTTTGTTTTGCTTTTGTTTTTGGTTTTTCACCTTTTCTTTCTTTCCCTTTTTCTTTCATGGCTTTTGTGGGTATAGCTTCTCGAAACCCTCACGAGGCCTTCCTCGTCTACTTGGGCTGCCCAGGGGTTTAAAGGGCTTGATGCATGTGCTAAATGCATCCGCGATTCTTGCAAAAGTGAGTTAGGGTAGTTAGTTTCTTTTTCCCTTTCTTTATCTTTGTTTTTAGTTTGCTCGGGGCGAGCAAATCCTTGTGTGGGTGTGTTGTTCGGTCTCGTTTCGAGCCGAATTCTTATCATTTATACGGTATTTTTGACTGTTCTAGCCCCTTTATTATATATTAGATATGATAATTTTATGTTTTGTAGGAAAGTAATGAGTTAGAAGGAAATTGAGCTTAATTGAAGCTTTATAGGGAATCCCGAGCGATTTCCCGAGTCAACCCGAGCCGACCTGAGGCGATACCAACCCGGGAACTCCATCTCCATCAGCTAAGGCAAAAGAATCAACCGGGCGTCGCACCCGAGTCACCAAGGGTCGCGCCCATGATAAGGTTCTGAGGTACCAAGACATCGGCCAAGCAGCACACCAGAAAATCGCGCACATTACCGCGCTACGTCGCGCGACTGTCACGGAAGGAGACTTTACTCATGACGGTGGTCGCACTGCATAAGCCGTGTCGCACCCGTGACAGGGAGGTGTCGCGCCTGCAACCTGTTAAGTCGCGCCCGCGAAGGATGCTAAACGAGCGACGGATAGAAAGAAGCAGGGAGGGGTTGCGCCCGTGACCCTAGGCGTCGCGCCCGCGACTTGGCGAATTCTGCGGAAATGTGTGCGCGACGGCTAAGTTAATTCTAGGGTTTTAGGGATTATTTTTTCCTTCTACAAATACCCCATGTAATTCAACACTATAATCGTCTAAGTTTTCATCTAGTTATCATAATTAGGAAGTAGTTTAGGAGTAGGATTAGAGTAGAATTAGGTTTAATTGCTTTCTTTAATTTCTCTTCTAGTCTTTAATTGTTCTTCAAGTTTTCTTTCATCTCCCTTGCAATTTGTATTCAACTTTCTCTCCAAGCAATTTCATTCAAGCTATTTACAAAGCTTTTTGCACTCTCTCTCTCTCTCTCTCTCTCCCTCTCTCTCACTTTGGTTTCCATTGTTGATTTGCATTCAAAGCTTTCTAGTGCTAGTTCACAATCAATCCAACTTTTAGTGACGAGGAGGGCTAAGGGTCACAAATTCTACTCTCAAGTGAGAATTTGGGGATTCTTAGTAATCCAATTCACAATTTTCTTGTTTGTTCGGGGGAAAATCCAATCGAAGGTTGAAGATTAGAGTGAAGATTAGTTATCGAAGGTATAACTTCTTGTTCCCGATTTCATTGTTGATTCTAGTTTTCTTTCTTATCGCTTTCTTATTTCTTGCTCTTAATTGCTTTCTTAGTGTTGATTGTTATTCTTAATCCTTGTCTAGATTAGTTTAAATTGCTTTCTTTATATAATTTACTGCTTTTCGCACTTGAAAAACACTAGCAAACTGATTTCCCTTACCAAGCCTAACACCCATCCCTGTGGATTCGACAACCCTTACCTCACAAAAAACGACAAATATACCACAACCGAACACCATTTGATGGAGGGGATTTTGGGGGAGTTTTTTTAGATGAGATTTTAGAGGGGATAATTAGACCTTATTAAGGGATTTTAGAGGGGTTAAACCCTCTTAGGAGGGATCTTTTCCCACATCTTTCATCACCTTTTTGGATAGCTTTTCATTATCTTTTCTTATCTTTCTATTTCATTTTCATTAGCACTAGTTTCTAGATTTTACTTTCTTTCTCAAACACTTTGTTATGCTTAATACAAGTTCAATCTTCGTTCAAGTTTTGGTAACTATTTTGGATTCTTCCTCATTCATCCAACCTTATTTGCATTCCTCTTTGGTAATATTATCACTCTCTCTTATTTATTGCTTTCTTATTTATTTGTGGCTTGCTTAGTAGTTATTTTTGTTTGTCAATCCTTGTGATTAGTATAGATATCATTTCTCTTGCTAGTATCATGTTTAGGTTTGGTAAGTTTTCTGTTGTTTCTTGCTTGAAATGATAGTCGAGTAGTGTCCTTTGGGTTAGGGGGTGATTAGACCCCTAATGGAATACTAATTAGAGGATTTAGGTGACTAGTTGAGAAGGCTAGTTAGGCATTTGCTTAGTTCTCACCCTCATCTTCCTCTTATGAGTGGTGGATTGGTTTTCAAAAGCTTACCAATCCAATATACGCATGGTTAGAAGTGTGGAAGGAGATGGTCAATCTCATTCATACAGAAGTGGAATAAGGTTAATCTGGGTTAATCGCTCAATTAATTGCCAAGGTTCTGTGGTGGCGCTTTGGTAAGTCAACTAGATTACTCTTAGAAGAGAGAATCTAAGTTGCCTTATTTTTAGCGATAAACCCACCTAGCAATGCCATGCTATTCCCGCTAGTCGTCGTGATCTCGAGATTGGGACCCCGTTAGGTGGCCTGATTTACCCTCGAGCCTTTTCCTTTTTAGTTGTGGTTTTTTTTTTTGACTCTTAGTTTAGTAGTTTTCCAAAATCCAAAAATCTTTGAAATTCATCCTAGTTGGTGAGGGCTCGATCACCTTTTAGGTTCGGAAGCCTCAACTTTTTGTGAAGACGATAATTAAACATGGATGTACTGGATCTTGAACAATATATCCACCTTGAGTGGAGATAATGGACAACCCTACTTGGAAAAGCTAAATACGAGAGAAAATATTTGGAGGAGATAAATCATCTCAAGTGAACATAATGTTTGTACATCCTGTAACTCAAAGAGCTAGGGAAGTGATTGATCACCTGTTCATTAGATGCTCAATCACTTAGCATATCTAGCTTCAATTGATGCAAGGTTTAGGCAGATTCATACCTCAAGAAGGGAGCTTGAAGATCATGTTTTAAAAATGGTCGCAAATTACCTTCTACAACATCATAATGAAAATTTGGAAAGTTCTATTTTACGTTGTTCTTTGGTTTATTCGGAATCATAGGAATGTCATTATCTTTTATCCGTAGCAATTGGATAAAGATCTAATTTTGCAGTCAATCAAATGGAGGGTGGCATTATGGACCTCCTCATGGAAGCAAGGCATCTTGAACTCTATCGATTCTGTAGTTGTGAATTTCCATAATGTACCTCTCATTTTTCAATAAATGATCAGGTATAGTTGAACGAAAATGGGAAGTAAAGAGGTTGAGGGATTGAGGAAATGGAAGAAAGTGACTGGGGACGGTGGTTCTGTGAAGGGCGAAGCGTGTTCAATGTGAAAGTGGGGCACAAGAAAGGAATCGAACAACAAATTTTAGGGGTAAAGAATCACATCACATAAGACTTTTGGTGTTTATCTTCTTTTGCTTGTTTTGTGGCAAGCTTGACCCTCCTATATTGTTGTGAGGAATGGGCTTCAATTTTTCATTGTGCTTAAGGCACTTTTCGGTCTGGATTAATAAATTTGGGGCAATGCCCCGTTAACTATTGAAAAAAAAAGAGCATAGGGAGCAATCTTAATGTGATTTCAGGACTCATCCTTCCTCAATTGTAGGTGCTAAACTCTTTTATTTTAAAATGAACTTAAATTTAGGAATGTTTTCATAAGATTGTAGGCTCTTGCTAATAGCATGAACATGAGAAATTTGGGTTGGAGTTTGATATTGGAGTAGTAAGCATTCAAGATTAATTCTCTCTTTGTTGCTAAATTTGTCAAATTGGATAACGTTTTATCTTTTTTGTTCCATGTCCAGAACATGATTAAACAGATCCCACAATAGATAAATTATTTTACAATATTATAATGTCGAATTTGTCATAAAATTGCAAATGATGGTGAAGATTATGTCGAACTTATAGTTTCAGTGATCCCCCAAAACTCATCTATTATTAATTCTCTATAAGAATAATGTTGGTATTACTTGAACCTGTTTACTTCATAGGTAATAGGAACAGGAGGAAATTGCTTGGTTGCACCTCCAATTCAAAAGTATTTTTAAAAAAGTAAATTATTGTTCGTATTTTTGCCATTTGAAAAACTACATTATTGGTTCTCTAAATCAGTAATTAAATAAACGAGGCAACTAGTCCAAAGGTGCAATAACGAATACTCTGATAAAATTACTTAGCACAATCACAAATAGAATTTAGGTATATTTTTTTAGGGTTCTAATTAAAGAAAAATCGACAGAAGCTTCAATAAGCACACATGCGTTCCTTATACGTTCAATTAAATTGTAGGAACCCATATGAACTCAAAATCTTGAAAAACAATTTTACAGAATCAGATGCACAATAATTACTTACATGTTGAAAAGAAAATTTCTAGGGCTTGCAAATTTTCAATCTACAAAGACTTTTGCAAGACATAATTTTTTATCTAAAATTGAAGATTTTGGGAGAAAAAAATAATACTATACTTGAGACTCAAAGTTCAGTTATCTCACAGTTTTGGAAGAAGAGGATAATGGGCATGTGAAGGTGTGAAAATGTTCAATTAATAAGGGGAAATGGCTTCTAATGGATGGGCGATTGCAACAATTTTACAAGAAAATAACAAAATAGAAGAACCAAGTGGCGCATGTCGCGGTGGGGATGAGGGTCATGGTTGTTCAAATCACGATCCGGATCGTAGGATCGTACGATCCTACGATCCAAAAATGACCAAATGATCCAACTCGTTCCTGGATCGCTACCTTGTTAGGATCGGTCATGATCGGTTAGGATCGGTAGGATCGATCAGGATCGTTAGAATTGGCTCGATCTTAACTATAACCTATTTTTGTTAGTATGGCCATAACCTCCATTGAATCGGTTAGGATCGTACCAGACTCGGTTAGGATCGGTGAAAATCATGGCTTTTTGTACAATTTTTGAAAAGCAATGTTTTTCTAGGGAAACTTCAAATCATAACAATTTTACTTTTTTGTAGAATCTTATGATCCTCTATCCGATCCTACGATCCCGAATCTAAGGACCCCTATCGATCCTAACTAGAATTTCGATCCTGACAACCTTGATGAGGGTTGCTTGACGAGTTAATTGAGAAATCGATCATTGTTTTCTCGGATGATATCGAGGACCAAATTAGCGAAATACTCTTGAAAGCCCCAAAGCCAAAAGTTCTTCCGACCGAAATCTATCTATAACTTGTAATAATCAACCAGGAGCAACTTATGGAAAAACACCTAAAATCACCAAAAAAAAAGCTGGATATGGACCCGAGGTAAAGGATTAACCACCACCCGGGAACTAACAATCCATCATGATAAGATCAATTAAGAATCCGCCACTAATGAATAAAGGAGAGACTTGCAACACTACCATAACAAATTAATTATGGATAAAGTAAACAAGATTTAGCAAAAAATGAGAGCAATTAGCTTCATAATTCTTTTCATAATCATAATCAACAAAGGTCTCTTAGAAAAGAAAACCTTAGGTATTTATATGAAATTGGGAGAAATAATAAAAATTAAGCCCGAATTAGAGAGATCCGCGAGCGTGACATTGGGGTGTCACAATCATGACTCTCGTTTTTCTTGTGGAAAAAGCCTCCAATTAACTGAGTCATGGGCGTGGCCACCAATGGTCACTCGCGTGACAAGTGTTATCATGATCGTTACCTCGAGGTGTCATACTCGTGACCCTACTTTCTTGTGCAAGGGGCCGCTAGACCTAAGGTGGTCACAGGCGTGACCATTGAGGTCGCGATCATGGCCAATCCTAGATTTGGTCATACTGACCACAGGGTTACGGGCGTGACACAAGTGGGTCATGACCATGACCAACTATTCCTAAGCCTTCATCTTTCCTCGTCTAACATTTCGAGTTGACCTTCCTCTCTTATTCTTGTCAAATGAACTCGAGCCCCTATGAAGGCCCGGGGGCAATCACCAAGCACCGTTATGAGGGCTTGGATCCACCTTGAAATTTGTGCCCGCCCAACTTCAAATAGAAGCTGGTCCAAAACTCCCATAAGAACTAGGGTGAATTGTGGCCCGTGCGAGTAGTTAGGGAGCCTTCCCAATACACTCCCCCTAGATAAAATGGGGAAGAAACACTTTTATCTTCTAGAAAAGCCAAAGGTTGAAACTCAGTGCAACCGTACCCTAGTGGCCAAAATCAACAAATTCACCGACACCATCACTGTCCACCAAACCTAAAATTGGTGGCTGGTATTCACTGGCATGAACTTTAGAGCAGAGACACCACCATGACACACACACAACACACACACAGAGCGAAAACGGTAAGGAGTTGAAAAGGGGAAGCAGATGAAGACGAGTAGTAGATTGAGGAGAACGGGCGAGATCGCGACAATAAAAGGACACAAGTCAAAATCCCTAGAGACTGAAAGGACAAAATTGCCCCTCCCTGCCCCTAATAAAAGAACATTGTTTTCTTTATTTTTTTTTTTGAGAAACAAAAGAACATTGTTGTTTAGGCTTGATTGTGAGCCTAAATGCGTTCCTTTTACCTTAGGATTTAACTCGATTCCATATATGTTTATTAGTATTTTTTTACGTTAATTTCTAACTTTTGTAGATTTTGTAGCCTTTAGATGCTTGTGGAGCAAAAGTGCACAAAATGAGGCCAATTCGGACCTAAATGCAGAAGACCTGGGTCTTCCCGAGGAAACTCAAACTTGGAGAAGAAGAACCATGCCTCATTCCCAAGAATAGAGAAGAAACAAGGAAGGAATTATCATCAAAGGAATCATGAATGTGACCATCATTATCATGATCGTGACCATTATTGTCACGATCGTGACCCCAATACATCCTTAGGTGCAAAGAAGGGACGGAAACAGACATGAGACAGAAGAGGCGTCACGACCTTGACCAGCATTCTCACGGCCGTGACACCCTAGGATTTGGGTTTTCAGAAGACACCACTTCACGGTCATGACCTCCATTGTCATAGCCATGACCCTGAGGAGGAGGTCTAGACAGTAAGGGCCTCACAGCCGTGACACTCATTGTCACGGTCGTGACCTGCATAAGACGACCCCTTCTAGGAGGTGCCTCACGGTTGTGACCACCCCTGGTCACGCCCGTGAGGTGTGTGGGATTCAACGATCAAAACCCAGACTTCTCTAGGATTATGACCATGACGACCTGTGTCACGCCCATGACTCCCTGATTTGCGTAATTATTTTTGGTCCAAAACGTTTGTGTTTTGGCCTCTTTTGCCCTGATAAGATAATGTAAACTTTGGGCTTTTGACTCCTAAGTATTTCATTCCCTAGTTTTAGTTTATAGTTTTAGGATTATGACCATGACGACCTGTGTCACGCCCATGACTCCCTGATTTGCGTAATTATTTTTGGTCCAAAACGTTTGTGTTTTGGCCTCTTTTGCCCTGATAAGATAATGTAAACTTTGGGCTTTTGACTCCTAAGTATTTCATTCCCTAGTTTTAGTTTATAGTTTTAGGGCTTAACTCTTATATTATTTCTTAGATCAGGTTTAATATCTTTGTAATTAGATTATGGCTTAGTTTTTGTAATTGAATCTTTCATTCTTGTTCTTTCTAATTTGAAGCTTTGAATCACTATCAATTCTCATTACATCCTCTCTTTTCCTCTATTTCATGTTTTTAATTGATTTACTTCTTGTCTTGATTCATCTTATTTATGCTTTTGATTAGGTTAAATAGTATTGTTATTTGTTCTTCACATCACTTTGTTTATTTCATGTCAAGTTTTGGTTTGGTTCCTGAATTAGTGTCAGTTGCAATCATGTATGAGTAGTTCCCTTAGGGTTAGGGGGTAATTAGGGCCCCAAATGGGGGATTAGACACAGATTAATGGGAGTAGGGCGATGAATGAGGTAATCAAGTGTTCCACCCTAGTTTTCCACTTGACAATTGAAGGATACCGGGTGTCGGGAGGTTATGGATATCCTTTCAAGCATTAAATTGGAACTCTAGGGTGGTTTAATCGATTCCTCATCCTAACTCTGGCATGAGGGATTCAAACTTGATTACCTAGGATTGCGTTCTTATACTACAAAGTACTGTCATGCACGAGAGTGATGACGGGACTAGGAAAGTATGCGTCAATCTATCACTCTAGCGAGGGAGTTTGACGCTAGCTTATGCATAGGAAGCAAATATTGATTTACCACTCTGGTGAGGGAAATCGATACTAGCTTGGTATGCATACAACACCTACCGACCGAACACCGATCGTTCCTAAAATCAAGAAACCCATGTTTAGTTCTTCGTTGGGAGCCCTGGTACCACCCTCGAGCCCTTACCTTTTTACCATGTTCTATATTTTCGATCTTAGTTCAGTAATTCATTCAGCACCATGTAGACACCAGAACTTGTGCCGGTATGAAACTCGACTCACCAAAAAATATACAAGCCCAAAACATATCCGAAATAATTGTTAAAACCCAAAGGGGTTTTATTTTTTATTCACGACCCACACAGAAGAAGCAGGCCAGGCGCGCGCCTCGGCGCAGAACGCATAAAACCTGCCTAGGGTTTGATCCGGCCCAGAAATGATCAAACCCCGCCTAGGGTTTGATTGAGTTTGCACGCGACGTTGTTTTACGCCAGGTCAGCGATCTGTGTGACGAAAATTGTCATACCCCGCCTAGGCGTTGGTGATTTTAGCGCCAAAAACTTCTGCATGCATGCAATTGCAATCCCCTGATTTTTGCCCACGTGGTTGACTTTGCCCCTTGACCCCATATACCCTGCCTAGGCTTTGGAATAAAATGGCTTGATTTTTGGGGTATGCCCCCCACCATTTCCCTCCAAAAGCCATACTCCTCCACCTATAAATACCCCCTCCATTCCACCTTCATTTCATCAACAATCATCAACAACCATCATCTATTCTACTCTCATTTTCTCTGATTATCTCATTCTCTTCATCTCCATTATCACATTCTTCACTACCATACAATCATCTACACTACACTTTTCTTAAGCCATCCACATTTCCTTATCCGGGTCTCAAATCAAGGGGCAACTCAAGGGATCGATTTCATCGCCGCTACAACCAAAGAAAGGTTCGATTCTTTGATTTAAATTATTGTATTTAATCATGTAATCCTTTGTTTAATTTCGTGCTTGTACATATTTTGTAAAATAAAATCGCATTGTTTTATATTGCATGTTCTCGAATAATAATTCCGCGAAATTAATCAAACTTCTCCCTGCTCTCTTTCTTTTCAATGTTGATTTTAGTAGAGTCTGGTTTTTTAAACATGCGAATTCGAGAGTTCTTATAACTCTCGAATTCGTAACCTTACCCCCGAATCTAGAAATCGGGTTCGTAGGCCGGAGTCTTTCTTTTATTTTATGGTTCGTCGATTTCCTTAAATCGGCTGGCGACTCTTTAATTTTTTATAAATTTGTTTAATCATTTAAAATATTCGATTTCTTACACAAAAATAATTTCAGAAAATGATTTAATTTTTGATCAAATGATTAAAATGGCCTTGGCTTGTGGAGAAAATGGCTAGAAATTATTAAAACTTAGGAGGGTTTTAATAATTTCCACCAACTTTTTTCTGGGGCCTGGAAGCAAGAGGGCCGGCCCAGAATTCGTCAAACCCTAGGCGGGCTTTGACAAATTCTGATGGTCCGCTCGCTTCTTGGGAAATGACTTGTCAATTAGGCTGAAATTAAATTATTTGAGATTATTTTTGTGTAATTTCCGGATAATTTAAATAATATAAAATGAGTTTGTAAATAAATAAAGTTTCATCACCCCGAAAAATGAATTTTGAAAATTAAAAATATCCTTATATAAGGATTAAGAAACCTTAGTCGACTCCCGATCACAAGTGTAGCGCATCCGAGGAAAACATCATTTCCCCCGAATGGGGAGGGATTTTTCCGGGTCCTACAGATTGGCGACTCCACTGGGGACTTAAACTTTAAAAAGAGGGTAAAACTTGAAAAATCAAATTGATTTGAAAGTGTAAAGGGGAGAAATTAATTTATTTCGCGTTTTTATTATTCTTTTAGGCATCCCTTGTATACCGGGCCACTAATTGGGTCTTTTGACACGTTAGCACAAAGGCGACGGTTTAGGTTACCTAGGATTTCCCTTGAGAGCGGGAGGCCACTACTATGGGGATGAGCTCTACATCTCTAAGCATTTGATCGCTCCTCTCCCGATGTCACACTCCGAGAGCTTCCTTGAAGTTCTTTGAGCAATACCCTAAACTGTTTACCTTATGGTATGCAGAATCGGGGCGAAGGCATGCGGTAGGCTATATACCCAACCCTAAAAGTCCATGAATTTAGAGCCTTGGTTTAGGGTACCCCTTCATATGTATGCTATGTGCTATGTGTATCCCTCCCCTTTTCTTGCCTTTTTGTAAAGAGTCGACCCTAGTTTGGAGGTTTTTTTCTAGTCCATATAAAATTCATTGGGTTGAGAAAATGACTGTTTATTAATTAATATAATTAACTCAAGGACATTTTGGCTAGCCCAAGTGGAAGGGCCCATTTATGTTTGAAAGTTAAATATCTTAATTAATAAATAAAAATTGACCCACCTTTGATGATATTATATGGCCCTTTATGAAATTCTCTCAACAAAGGTCCAAAAAATAATAATTAAAAGTCTAACAAAGTTAATGGATAGCGTCTTAGACTGCATAATAGTCACTAGGCTTGAGTAAATTAATTTATCGGTTTAATTAATAAGTCCATCATATTTGTGGTCGGCCCGTTGTTAGGCCCAACCATATTGGATTTGTCAATTAAAACCTATAAATTAATTACGCTCGCTTATTGTTGACTTTATCCAGTCCTTTACAATATCCATTCTCCCCGAGTTTAAAAAAAGAGAAGTATAAAAAAAATGGGTTGTCGGTCTTGCTGAACATTATTCTAGTCCGCATAATAGCCAATAAGGTTTGAGCTGCCTGAGTTGTTGGTCCAAGTTACGGATTCTCCTTAAAACGGTCGGCCTGTGGATTGGGCCCATCCGAATTGAGAAACACTGACTATAGTCTGCCAACTTATGATCCGCTCGCTATGTTGACTTTACTCGGCCCTTTATAGTGTTCTGCTTTTAGGTCGACATAGAGTTAGGCCATACACTCCCAAAAAGTGGGTGAGTCCGCGGTGTCAGCATACATGTGTCAAGGATACTATAGGTCACCTAGGTCATGCATGCATCGGGTAGAACGTGTCGGAGAATGTCATCGAGTGTCCTAATTTTGAATTTCCATGCAGGCATCATTGGTGATCGACTCCGAGCCCGCATTCGAGATCCACGAACAGGCCGTTTGGTTCCAAATCCTCGCTATGATTCGTCTGCCACCAGTGAGAGAATCATGTCTGGAGAACAATTCCAAGAGATCCCAGTCGAGAGCACCGAAGCCAACATCACGAAGCATTTGGATGAACTCTACACCAAAATGCAAGGTCTGGTGTTTGCCAATACTTTAGAGCAAGAGCAAAAAGTGGGCAAGAGTCTAAATGAGCAGCAATAAGTGATGGATGGCATACTGCAAGCCATTACTAAGATCAATACCAAACTGGGGTTGAATGATGAGGAAGACGACAAAGAAATACAGGGATATGAGTCCGAGCTGGAAATCATCAAGACATCTTCAGATTCTGGAGGAATTGGGATATCCAAAACCAAGGTCGATACTCCCGAGGCATCTAAACTCATGAAGAATCCTGCTGTTAAGGCCCTTGAACAAAAATTAGAAAGCCTCACTAAAGCAATGAGCACTGTGCCAGCTTTTGCTGACAAATATTTGGAAGTGCCATTACCTGTTCAGCCAATTCTGAAGGTTGCTGATAAGGTTGAGGTACCGAACATCAGGTTTAAACCCTCTAAGAATCCAATTCATCACATTGAAGAGTTCATGAGGCTAGCACCACTAAACCGAATTGACGCCAGCTTATACTCTACTGTTTTCCCACCCACTCTAGATGGCGAAGCCAAGGTGTGGTATCATGCTTTACCACCTCGAACCAAGGCTGATTGGAATGAACTGTTCAAAGCCTTCATCAATCACTACAGTCGTATCCAGAGGAAGCAGGCTACGGTGGATGACTTGACCACCATGAAGCAACGAGATGACGAACCCTTCCTGGATTACTTTGAGCGATGGCATACCAAGTTGTCTCACATCAATGAGACAATCCCTCTTCGCCTACAGCTGTCTACTTTCAAGTAAGGGCTAAAAAGTAGCTTATCCAAGCACTTGGGATACCACGTCATAAAAGACTTTGACTATTTGAAGGATATTTGTGTCCAATTAGAGGCGATGCATAATGATAAGACCACTTCGCCTGGATGGAAGGGGTCTAGTTCTAACAGGAGTGCCACTAGTGCGTCTAGCCACCCTCCTAAGATCATGGAAACTAATTCTATCCAGCGCAAGGGGCCTTTCATACCAAAGTACGAGACTTACACGCCATTGGATATATCTTACTCACAAGCTCTTGATCGATTGGTCAAGAAGGGTTTTTTTTGATCCTACCTTTGCCAAGGGAGGAATCAGCGACAAAAGGAAAGAACTTGGATCAATTCTGCCGGTACCACCGTTGCCAAGGACATGATACTGAGAAATGTTTGTCTCTCAAGAACAAAATAGAGGACATGATAAGGGATGGGACACTGCCCATGCCAAAAGCTGCTCAAAAGCCTAACAATCAAAATAACCCTATGCCCGAGCATACCAACGCTATTCTTCAGGGAGTTTGTAGCTTTGATCCTTCCACTTTGATTGTTGAAACGGGTCAACCTATCCCCAAGATACTCGGCTTTCATGAACACCTCTTCATTCATTGTATTTAGGATAGCGACAACGATGAGCAACATGAATACTCTAAGACAGAATGGATGGAGCCGAATGAGCCAACATCGAATGATGTAGCATTTCTCACTCGATCAGGCCGCCATAACAACAGGAACACCACCACCCCAGTGGCTATTTCTAGTCCTACACCAATGGTTACCAACGACAATCATGTCCTGAAGATCCTCTCCTTACTCAACTCAAGAAGATCAAAGCTGAAGTTACCATCTGGCAATTGATTTGTACCTCACAAGCACATAGACAGAAGATAATGGACGCTCTTACTGCATTAACAGTGTCTCCCATGATAACTCCTGAATCTCTAGTTGCTCATGTGACTACCCAGCAAGAGTCTATCACCTTTGGGATTGAAGATCTGCCTCAAGGAGGGGCATCTCACAACAAAGCACTATGCCTCACAGTGCAATGTTCCAACAAGACTAACCCTCTAGTTTTGGTCGACAATGGCTCAGCTGTGAATGTATACCCTTGGAGACGGCACAGAAATTGGGAGTCCAACAACAACACTTGGCTCAAAACGGTGTCCATCTTAGGGCTTATGACAATTTCCCTTGGAAGTCAGTTGGGTCCACAATATTACCCATCACTACAGGCAACATTACCCGAAATGCGGAATTCGTAGTACTAGACATTCCATCCTCCTTCAATCTGTTGCTAGGGAGGCCATGGCTTTATGAATGCAATGCCATAGCATCTACCTTACACCAGAAGGTGAAGATATTGGTCCAAGGACATGTCATCACCATATCGGGAGAATCCATCAATGTTGTCTTCACTCCCAAGCAAGCAACCCTTGAGGTAGAACATAGTTCTATGGATGAAGAACTTCACAACTTTGAGTTTGTGGCAACTTTGAGCCAGGATGTAGCTTCCTTTGACTTCGATCCCTACTCAAACCCTAAAGTGCATGTAATACTCAGGAAATAAGGACACTTCCCTGGAATGCTGCTAGGAAGGAACCCCAAAAACAAGATTCCTCCCGTGTTCAAGACATTTAAACAGAAGGACAGATTTGGCTTAGGGTACAAGCCAACTAAAAAGGAAGTTAAGCTCGCTAAGGTAGCCATGGCTAAACAAAAGAGGATGGACAATCTACCTACCTTGTTCCAAATGAAGCCCTATCCACTCACTCTAAATGGGCAGTTTGTTAGGAAGGTGATGACTTCCCTTACTATGGGTTCCCTGAACCGTACTACCTAAAAAACAAGGGAGTTCAAGTTGTTGGGTTAGAGGTTTTCAATGACTGTACCATTAATATGGCTACTGTTTTTATCCTCGCTCAGGACAAACAGTCACCATTGGAATGGACTCATCTTGTTAGGAGCAACATATTTGGCATGCTGTTCGGGCAAGAAGCTGCTAAGGAAGAACCTGAAGCTGACGTTGTTATTGCTGCATTATCCAACCCAAGCTTTGATCTAAGTCTCATGATCACTGAAGAAGAAGTCAAGGCGGTCTCATGGGTCGACACTAAGAAGAATAGCTTTGTTTTATCTGTAGGAGAGTCTGTTCCTATAGACATAGAGTCTGGTCCTAAGAGTCTAGAGTCAAGTGAGTCTGGTCTTGAGTCTGCTAGCGATGTACTCATTTCTGCATTCAATAAAATGAACCTTTCTTCTTACTCTGATTCTTCTTTCCCCTTTTTCCTGAACTGTTGCGCTAATAATAATATGGAATTTAATGAACCCTTAAAAGAATTTTCTAATGAACATGAGCATAAGATGGCGATGTTGGAAGACATCATCACCATAAATGTGGGCACAGAAGAACAACCTAGGGAGTTGAAGTTAGGTAGTTCACTCACAGCAGAAGAACGGGTGGCATTTACAGAGCTTCTCCAAGGGTTTGTGGATGTATTCGCATGGTCTTACGAGGACATGCCGGGGATTGACAGGGAAATCGCGGAGCACACCATACCTTTACTCCCCGATACAAAACCAGTATGACAAAAGGCCAGGAGGATCAAACCTGAATGGGCTAAGAAAATTGAAGAAGAGGTGATCAAGCAGCTTAACGCTAAGTTCATCAAAGCGGACCAATACCGTGAATGGATTGCTAACATAGTCCCGGTACCCAAGAAAGATGGGAAGGTGCGCATGTGTGTGGACTTCCGCGACCTTATCAAAGCTAGTCCCAAGGATAGTTTTCCTTTACCTCACATTGATGTATTAGTGGATAACACTTGCAGACATGAGCTTCTATCTTATATGGACGGATATGCTGGTTACAACCAAATAAAAATGGCAGAAGAAGATATGGAGAAGACTTCCTTTACTACACCATGGGAGCGTCTTTGTTATGTCATGCCTTTCGGTCTTAAAAATGCCGGAGCAACATACTAGCGGACTGCCAATACCCTACTTCATGACACGATGCACGTCGAAGTAGAAGTGTATGTTGATGACATGATTGTTAAGTCCAAGACAAGAGAGGGTCATATTCCTAACCTCCGGAAGTTTTTTCTACGACTTCGTAAATACAAGATGCGTCTCAATCCAGCAAAGTGCACCTTCGGTGTTACCTCTGGGAAGCTACTAGGCTACGTGGTCAGCCAACGGGGCATTGAAGTCGATCCTTCAAAGATCAAGGTTATCCAACAGTTACAACCACCTAAGACAGAAAAAGAGATAAGAGGCTTTTTGGGACGTATCCAGTACATCGGCAGATCTATCTCAAAGCTCACCATGACTTGTGAACCTGTGTTCAAGAAGCTAAAGAAAGGAAACAAGGTAGAATGGGACGACCAATGTCAAGCTGCTTTTGAGAAGATCAAGGAATATTTGCAACTCCCTCCCGTTCTCATGCCGCCAGTACCAGATGAGCCTCTACTCCTTTACCTTATAGTGACTAGCTCAGCAATGGGGGCTATGCTAGCTCAAAAGGTAAAAGGTCAAGAGAGCGCCATCTACTACTTGAGCAAGAAGTTTCTAGACTACGAAAGTCGATATGCAGACATAGAGAAAATGGCCCTCGCCTTAGTTTGGGCCACCAAGAAGTTAAGGCACTACATGCTCTCACACACAGTGTATGTAATAGATGAGAACAATCCCATAAAATTCATCATGGAGCAACCAACCATCAACAACCGCATTGCTCGATGGGTAGTCATGCTTTTTGAGTTCAATCTTCAGTACCTACCTCAGAAGTCCACTAAAGGGCGGGTTGTTTCGGATTTTCTGGCTGCTTCACCATCACAGGAACCTCCAAGCGCTCACTTGGAATTCCCAGACGAAGACGTGTTCTTAACTGATGAGGTTACTTGGGAAATGTATTTTGATGGAGCTTCTAATCAAATGGGTTGTGGAATAGGAGTACTGTTAATATCTCCAGAAGGTGCACATGTCCCTGTATCTGTAAAATTGGATTTTGATGCCACTAACAATGCGGAGGAATATGAAGCATGCATCAAAGGCCTACAAGCTGCCTTGGCTTTAGGAATACGCCACATAAATGTCTTTGGAGACTCTAGCCTCATCATTAACCAGGCCAAGAACGCATGGAAAGTTCGAAGTGAATGCCTTTTAGCTTATCAACAGAAGCTTTTGGGATTGGCTGACCAATTTGAGAGGATCAATTTCCATTACCTTTCTAGGGATCACAACGACATGGCCGATGCCTTGGCCAAGTTATCTTCAATGATATCAATCCCATTGGGCACGCTCCAGCTACTTGTAATTGTAGGACGACAGTCTAAACCCGCATATGTATGTGCCATGGAAACACAAGATGATGAGACTGATGAATGGTTTCTTGACATATACAATTTCCTTCGGAAGGGAGAATATCCAGCAGAGTTAGATGCTCGAGGACAACGAGCGATTAGGGCTTTAGCAGGACAATACTGCTTGATCCAAGACCGTTTATACAAGAAGTCACCTACAGGCATCAATTTGTTGTGTATCGATGCCAAAAGTGCAAAGGAAGTCATGGCTACTGTACACGGAGGAGAGTGTGGGCCTCACATGAATGGGCGAATGCTAGCAAAGAAGATTCAAAGAGCTGGTTACTACTGGACCACTATGGAAGCAGACTGCTTGAATTTCGTTCGGAAATGTCACAAATGCCAGGAGTATGCCAATCAGCAACATCAACCTCCTTCATATCTGACAACACTGACCTCTCCATGGCCATTCTCGGTATGGGGTATTGACATCATTGGCAAAATACACCCAACCGGAATAGGAGGACATGAATACATTTTGGTCGCTATTGATTACTTCACTAAGTGGATAGAGGCAGCCTCCTTTGCCAAGCTCACATCTAAGCACGTGGCCAAATTCATCCTTCAGAACATTATATGCCGATATGGAGTACCTCATGAGATCATCAGCGATAATGGGAGTCATTTTCGAAAGGAAGTAGAAGTTTTGCTCACCAATTACAAAATTCAGCATCATCGGTCTTCACCTTACTGACCCCAAACCAAGTGAGCTGTAGAAGCGGCCAATAAAACGGTGGCAGGAATCATTAAGAAGATGGTTGTCACTTACAAGGATTGGCCTGACAAATTAGCATTTGCCTTATGGGGATACCGAACATCAATTCGAACTGCCACAGGAGAAACACCCTATTCATTAGTGTATGGGATGGAAGCAGTCCTGCCGATCGAGTTAGCGATCCCGTCATTACGAATAGTGGCAGAAAGCCAATTGCCAGAATTAGAATGGGCTAGGGCAAGGTTCGAGGAGTTATTGTTGATGGATAAAAGGCGATTGAGAGCATTACATAATGTTCAAGTGTACCAGAATAGGATCACTCGCGCCTTTAATAAAAAGGGGCTTCGCTTCAAGAAGGCGATCTAGTGCTTAAGGAGATGAGGGCACCACTACAAGACCCAAGGGGAAAGTTTGGACCTAATTGGAAAGGTCGAGGGCACCACTACAAGACCCAAGGGGAAAGTTTGCACCTAATTGGAAAGGTCCTTACATGGTTAAGGAGATTTTACCAGGAGGAGCAACTCGGCTTGCCACTATGGATGGAGAAGATGTGATTCAACCCACAAATTTGGATCATCTTAAGAAATATTATGCTTAATATAACCAAGCAACTGAAAAACCAACTTTCAGACACTTGGTTAATATTCGATTTATGCTCATAAAAGAAGGAAAGATAAAGTTGCAAGGACACAATAATTGTAAACAATACTTCTTCTTTTATTAATGATCAAAATACAAGTACACTGCTTGTATATAAGAAAATTCAAAAAAGGCGTAATTAAATAAAAGTTTTTTCTAGCAAAGCAGTCCAGTTCCTTCGCTTCCGTCCATCTTCTAGTCTTGTTTCACCTTCTCTACGTCGCCAGTAGTCTCATGATCAATCTCCATGTCTTTAGACTCGTTTGGGTCTGTCTCTTTGTTTTTGGGTTTATAGGCTCGCCTATGTGACTTCCGCGTCTCCACCCTCGGACCAAGTCGGTCCTTTGCCGTCATCCTCGCACCAAGACGATCCTTTATTGTAGAGCAAGGACCCAGTCTGCCCTTCATGGATGCCCGATTTCTCAGCGCCTCTCCAGTACAGCGAGACTCAATAGCCGCAATTAACCATCCGTGATATTCAGCGTCAGCAATCTCTGATATATGGGCCTTGGATGGAGCCTTAAGGTCGGTCTTCTTGCCCAATATTTTAACCAAGACTCTATCACAGAGCCACACAGCTTCAATTTCTCGGGGACTTCACATAGCCGCTCGGGGATGGTCTGTTTACGGCCCATTAGTCGCAATACCCGTTCAGGGAAGTAGAAGGTCATGTGTGTCAGGCCGGCAATACACACACATAAGAGTTGCGATAGTCTGTAACTAGCATATGTCCCGAGGACACGACACGAAGAATTGTTAGACTTTGAAGAATAAGGTTGAGGACATGATCCAGTCAGGGAGCTGCCCCTACCAAAAGTAGAACAAAGGACCAGATAGAACATTTATTCCCCAGACGAAGACAGGGAGGGCGCCACATCAAAGGAGCTTTAGAGTTAGCAAAGGTCCTAATTGTCAAGCATTTCATTTTCGAAGTCTCTTAGAGTTAAGAGTCAGTTCTTAATTCATTTCTTGCATTTAGTTGCTCTTGTTGCTATTTGATCAAATAGGATTTCGTGCTTGTGCTTCTGATTTGAGTTGAAAAGTTATCTCAATCCATCCACCAGTTTTGCAAACCAAGTCTGACAAATTCACCTTCTCTTATCTTTCTATTTTTGTCTTACTCCTCGTTCCCATTACTTTAGTTTCTTGAATTCAGAGTTAGAGAGAAAATGGGAGAAATTAAAAAAAAAGAGTGATTAAGAGTGAAAAACGATAGAATGGTCGGTTTGAAAACCTCATTGAGGCAAATCAGGCAAAAGAAGAGAATAAAATCGATGAGAGAAGTCAGCTTGTACCCTCATTCAGCAAACTGAGTAGAAGGAGAGAACGTCATCAGAAAAGACAAAGTCCCATAATCTCTCTGTTCGGCCTCGTTTCGAGCCGAATTTCTTCTCTTTTATAGGGTACATTTGCTTGTTTTAACCCCTATTTATATATTAGATATAATGATTTGGTGTTTTGTATGAAAATAAGAGAGTGACCTAAAATGGAGCCAAAATGGAGCAAAAACTCACCAATTAAAGAGTAGAGGCAGAAGGGTTGCTCGACCGAGCAGCATGTTGGCTCGCCCGAGCAACACCTCTGGAAGGACAGCAGGATCTGCTGACCGATTTTGAGCCAAGAAGAGGAGAGACAGAAAGCTGGCTCGCCCGAGCAACACACTAGCTCGGCCGAGCCATGCTTCTGCACAACGACCGTGAAAAGTTCGAAAAATATGGCTAAGGCAATGAAGAAACAGAAGCCCAGCTCGCCCGAGCAAGGGCCCTGCTCGCCCGAGCTGATCTTCTGAGCTGCCGAGGAGAAGTTACCAGGGAGGCAAAACACGCCCGACCAGAACACCTGCTCGCCCGAGCTGATCTTCTGAACTGCCGATGAGAAGTTGCCGAGGAACAAGAAACACGCGACCAGAACGCCTGCTCGCCCGAGCAGAATTCTGGCTCGCCCGAGCCAATTCGGTTTTCTGCGTACAGGCTGGAAATGAGATGCTGCGTTTTGTGCAACTAACTTGGGTCATTATAAAAGCCTTAGCTGCGACTCCATAAGGATAATTAGATAAGATTAGCTTACGTAATTTAGGAGTAGAATTAGATTTATTGCTTTCCTTTATTTGCTTTAATCTCTTTTAATTGTTCTTCAAGTTTTCAATTGTTCTTCATTGTTCTTCAAGCTTTCATTGATTTCTAGCACTTGTATTCAACTTTCTCAAGCTTTCTCAATTCAAGCAAGTTTCCATTGAAGTTTTACAAGCTTTCTCTCTCTCTCTCTCTCTCTCTCTCTCCTCTCTAATCTCCATTGTTGACTTGTTTTCCAAGCTTTATAGTGTTTGCCACAATCAACTCCATTTTTAGTGGGGAGGAGGGTCAAGGAACTCCAATTCTACTTATTAGTGAGAATTTGGGGGATTCTTGGTAATCCAAACCACAATTTCTTGTTTGTTCGGGGGAAATTCAAGTGTAGATTGAAGGCTTATTGAAGATTAGTCATCAAAGGTATAATTTCTCGTTCCCAATTTCATTGTTCATTCATTGTCTTCATTCATGCCTTTTAACTGCTTTCATCTTTAAGTGCTTTCTTTATTGCTTTCTTTTAATTGCTTTCTTTATTATTATCATGTCTAGGTTAGATTTAAATGCTTTCTTTACATAATTTATCGCTTTCCGCATCGAGAAAAACCCCAAACACAGACCAATTACCCTTAATCAAGCCTAAACACCCATCCCTGTGAATCGACAACCTTAACTTATAAAACCACAAAAATTACAAACCGAACAATGGCGCCGTTGCCGGGGATGGCGTTATTTGGTAGATTAGGCTATTGGTTTGTGTGTACATAGTTTATCGCTTTCTTGATTATGCTAGAAAAAATGTAGCGAAAAAAAATTCAATATCGAAAAAAGTAAGAAAAGAAAAGAAAAAAAATAGAAAATTAGAAAAATAGAAAAAAAAAAGAAAAAGAGAGAGTTATGGATAGTCCCCAATTCCCTCAATTTGAGCATGAAATATTTTGGAGGTATTTTGCTAGATTGCATGACTACCGTGTTCAATGTGAATTATATGGTATCTTTTATGATACATTATCTCTTTTGGGAATTGTTAGTGAGGGTGTGAATGATGAGACCCGAAACCTTTTAGATTATTACGGGTTTTCTTGTTTAGGTGAAGAAAAAGCATGGGAGTTACTTGAATGGTTGTCTAGGGATTCCTTTGAGTTTGAACAACAAAATGTTAGTCCTAGCTTCCAACCTCCTTATGCACCACCCTTTGGGACCGAAACTGAACAATCATGTGAATACCCCGTGTATGTTGATGATCAATCTTATGATGGGGGATATGTGGAAAATCATATGATCTTTCCCAAAGTGTCGATGTTGAGTCTCCTTCCGTGTGCTCCTTGTGTGATTCGCCGTATCATAGTTCAATTTCTTGTTTGCAAGCTACAGTGGTTTCCTTCAAGGCAGAAGTAGAAAAATTATGTACGAAAATGAACGAGTATATGCGTGAATTTGTCCATGAGAGTAATCAAAGGGTAGTAACTCCTTCTTCACAAATGGTTGATTCGAATGTTGAAATAGGTCATTCATCGTCTTTGAGTCCTGAAATGCATGTTGATTCTCATGTATGATGAGGATGATGACTATTATAACCGACCATGCCTTGGACTACTTAGTAATTCCTTAGCTCTAGCCCCACCTAATGAGCATGAGGAACATGATGATTTTGTGTGTGATGATGTAGAATTAGTTGAAAACATGCTAGATGATGAACTATTGTCCACACCCTTGTCCATGCCTTTATGTGAAGAATAGATTGAGTTTAGTGAATGCCATGATGTAATTGAGCATAATCTTGTTGAGAGTGAAATTGAATCTGTTGTGATTGAATGTGTGCTTGATAACGATTTGTTAACTTTCATTGAGGATCATTGCATTAGTGAGGTATTAGCTACCCTTGTATGTGAGTCCATTGATGTGCATACCTGTGATGATGAGCATAATTCTTTGGGGATTGATCATGATTGTTTGAACTTGGTTGTTGATGATGATGCTTTTGATGATGACATGCTTTATGAGTCATTCACGATGAGTTATGACCCCGAACCTTCCACTTTCACTTTTGATGTTGCTTTGGATGATGCGCCTTTGTCTTTTGATGTTGATAGTTCTTCTAGTGAGTCTGATATTGATGAAGATGAAGATGTGCTTGTGTGTGATGTTGGGAGTGTTATGATGTGGTCTAACCCTCTGTTTTCCTTATTACCTATTGACGATTGTGATGATTATTTGGATGAGAGTGGTGATTTGGAATTTGTGATTGATGAAAATTGCATGGAAATTGAGTTTGAACCATTGTTTGCATCCAAGTCTTCGCATGAGCATGTTCAGAAATGTGTTGTATTGCCTCCTTCCGTTGATTTGTATACCCAATCTCCATTTACGAGTCAATGGGAGGATCCATTTGTCATGTCTTCTTTCACCGTGCCTAGAAAAGTCTTGTATATTCATGAATTTCATCAGTTCTATGACTTTTCTAAGGCATTTGATAAATTGTTAAGGGCACTAATGTTTGTTTATGTGTTATTGCGAGTGTGCTCTTACCACCACCATTCTGAGATGCATGAGAGGATGCATGATTTGTTACTCCAGGCGTTGAATGGTTCTAACATGATGCCCGATATCTTGAGGTGAGAAGGAGTGAATTTCTTGATAAGATGCCTTTGAGGTAATATCCTTCCTCACCCTTCTTGTATAATTAGTGAGTTGGTCTTTCTTTTCTTCTTTTATTTTCTTTTTGTGTGTGTCTTTTTCTTTTATTTTGGGGTGCTTGCTTACCTACTTCTGTTTCCATTTTGAGAACACGACAACCTCTTTGTGTTGGAGTGGGAGGGTAGTATGCATTCCGGTATTCGAGTCTAAGAAAAAAAAAAGAGTTGTTTTGTAAATATTTTAGTTTGTTTTCTTAGTTCATTAATCCTTAGTTTCTTGTGTAGTTTGTTTTTCTTTTTGATCTTACATGTGAACCATCACACATAGTATGTTTTCTTGTTTATTTCTAACCTATGTGCGATGTTCTTTGGATCGTGGATTGAGTGCTTTTAATTGAAGATCTTGAGGTAATTACTTTCCACTCTCTTTATGTGAATATATCGATGATCCATGTTGCATGCTTGATTTTCTTTTTGGGTGGCGAACCCCTTGAGTGTGAATGTTGGGATATTAATGTTGTTGGAGCCGTGTGGGCTCAGGTCGCCACCAATTATTGCTTGTTGTGTGTTTTTAGGTTTTCTACCTTGCTTGAGACACCCTTCTCATGATGGAGACATTGTGATGTTTTGTATTGGAGTGGGGGTGTTATTTTCTATTTGTCATAGGTAGATCACCTAGTTTGAGTCTTTGTTTACATTTTTCGTAGTTTGTGTCAAAAAATTTGAAATATTTTGTGTGAAAAGGAGAAAAAAAAAGGGAGTGAAAAACCTTGAAAGTTTTCGTTTTTCGTTTTGTTTTTGTTTTTGCTTTGTTTCTTGGATTTCGTTGTTGAAATCAAGAGGTCGTTCTTAATCTTCTTTGAAAGAAACCGATTTGAGCATTTTCGACCCTAACTTGGGCGATTGTCATGACTTACCTTAATTAGATTCTTTTCATCAAGTGTCTAGTGAGATTCCATTTCTTCATTTTATGTTCTGGTTGAAACTAGGAGATTCTAAGGATTCATATCCGAGCTTGTTTTCCAAAAAGAAAAAAAAAAAAGAGAAAAAGTAAAAGCCAAAGCAAAAGAAAGAAAATAGCAGCAAAATTAAATAATTTGACTAAGTGGGGCGTGTCGGCTTTACGACATCAACCACCATACACTTAGCCAACCTACACGGGCCCAGTATCAGTGGTACGACACGGGTGCCCCTTAACCCTCCTCCTATATCGCTTTGCGACGGAGAGGCGAATGGAAAAGACCGTGTTGGGAGGGTATACCCCTTATATGGGCCGTCCAATTCCCGAAAATAAGGCTAATACCGACATTAAACAGAAGAAAAAGTTTGAAGTGTTAATAAAGTGAGGGGCTCTTCCTTGCATCACCTGCGGCCCTCACCGAGCCAGGGCGACCAAATGCGGGGAGGGGCAACTCTTTCCTTTCCGTTGTTCATTTCGCTGTTTTGTAAGCTCGGGTGTGAGTCTTTTGGATCGTCCGGGATCGATTAGAACTGTTTAAAACTCTTTCAAATGGGATTAAACTCTACATGAGGTGTAAGGAATCAAAAACTTATAAGATTGGCAGTTGTCTGGGTTAAGCGTTGTGAGATGCTCATAACGATTCCTTTTGGAGGATTAATACCGTTTTCTTAATTGAAACGACTTGATTCAGTGAAACGAGCAGTTATCTTTTTCTTTTCTTTTAAACTTGTTTTGTTTTTCACTTTCCCTCTTTCCTTTTTATATGGCTTTTGTGGGTCTAGTTGCTATAAACCCTCACGAGACCTACCTCGTCCACCCGGGCTGCCGGGGGGTTTAAAGGGCTTGATGCATGTGTTAAATGCATCCGCGATTCCTGCGAAAGTGAGTTAGGTTTTTAGTTTTTCTTTTTAGTCCTTTTCTTCGTTTTTAGTTTGCTCGGGGCGAGCAAACCCTTGTGTTGGACTGGTGTTCGGCCTCGTTTCGAGCCGAATTTCTTCTCTTTTATAGGGTATATTTGCTTGTTTTAACCCCTATTTATATATTAGATATAATGATTTGGTGTTTTGTAGGAAAATAAGAGAGTGACCTAAAATGGAGCCAAAACGGAGCAAAAACTCACCAACTAAAGGGTAGAGCGGAAGGGTTGCTCGGCCAAAGGACATGTTGGCTCGCCGAGCAACACCTCTGGAAGGACGGCAGATCTGCGACCGATTTTGAGCCAAGAAGAGGAGAGAGGTGGCTGCTCGCCGAGCAACACAGCTCGCCCGAGCCATGCTTCGCATAACCGTGAAAAGTTCGAAAAATATGGCTAAGGCAATGAAGAAGCGAAGCCCGAGCAAGGGCCCCGCCGCTAAGCCGATCTTACGAGTGCCGAGGAGAAGTTACCAGGGAGGCAAAACACGCCCGACGAACACTGATCGCGGCGAGTGCAGCTCGCCGGTGATCTTCAATCGCGGATGAGAAGTTGCCGAGGAACAAGAAACACGCGACCAGAACGCCTGCTCGCTCGAGCAGGAATTCTGGCTCGCCCGAGCCAATTCGGTTTTCTGCGTACAGGCTGGAAATGAGATGCTGCGTTTTGTGCAACTAACTTGGGTCATTATAAAAGCCTTAGCTGCGACTCCATAAGGATAATTAGATAAGAATTAGCTTAGGTAATTTAGGAGTAGAATTAGATTTATTGCTTTCCTTTATTTGCTTTAATCTCTCTTAATTGTTCTTCAAGTTTTCAATTGTTCTTCATTGTTCTTCAAGCTTTCATTGATTTCTAGCATTTGTATTCAACTTTCTCAAGCTTTCTCAATTCAAGCAAGTTTCCATTGAAGTTTTACAAGCTTTCTCTCTCTCTCTCTCTCTCTCTCTCCTCTCTAATCTCCATTGTTGACTTGTTTTCCAAGCTTTATAGTGTTTGCCACAATCAACTCCATTTTTAGTGGGGAGGAGGGTCAAGGAACTCCAATTCTACTTACTAGTGAGAATTTGGGGGATTCTTGGTAATCCAAACCACAATTTCTTTATCCCATTCATTAGTAAATTCTCATCTTCCATTTCTTTCACCAAACACTTTCTAACACACCTTTTCGAGCCTTTTCATCCTATCTCACTCTTTGAGGACTTTTCAGCTCGGTCATTACTATAAGTATGAGGTTCTGTCCTTAATGCCCACTTTCAGCACACTTGAGGGCGACTCACTGCTTAGCAAGAGCAAAAGTCGTCCACATCAAATCAGCAGCTAATTGGCACATACATGATCATGAATAGTCTTAGAGACAAGCTACTCTAAATTGGGGGCTCGCGCAACCCTTGTGACATTTACTGGAGATAGCTTTTAAGAGGGACATCTACTCCCTATCCTACAAAGTCTTGAATGTTCATTCTTATTGATGTCCTAATAGTAGTCTCAAAAAAAAAAGGTAAAAGAAAAAAAAGAAAAGGAAAAAAGAGAGGCTAACTTGAAATCCCTATGGGGCAAGTTAGGCAAAAAGAGAGACCGAGACTCATGACTAAGGGCATACGGTCATTCTGTCTTTCCCCTCAATTTTCCCATTTAAATATGTAACCTTAAAAGTCTAATGTAACAATCTACAGTTGTTTTAATGTTTTCCTAAGGGTAGGACAATGGTCATATTGGTCCGAGGAGTCGAGGATCCAACCTAAGAACCTCACGAGAGCACTCACCAACTAAGTGTGGGAGTCGATGTTTGTGGTGTTGAATGAATTACTAAACTAAGATCGAAAAGATAAAACATGGAAAAAAAGGTAAGGGCTCGGGGGTTGTACTAGGGCTCCCAACGAAAAACTAAACACGGATTCGTGATTTTAGGAGCAATCAGTATTCGGTCATTAGGTGTGAGGATTGCATGCATACCAAGCTAGTATCGATTTCCCTTGCCAACTAGGTGTTGGGGTCGATGTTTGTGGTGTGTAGGACCCGGAAAAATCCCTCCCCGTTCGGGGGAAATGATGTTTTCCTCGGATGCGCTACACTTGTGATTGGGAGCCGACTACGATTTCTTAATCCTTAAATAAGGATATTTTTCATTTTCGAAATTCATTTTCGAGGTGATGAAACTTTATTTACTTACAAACTTGTTTTATATTATTTAAATTATCTGGAAATTACACAAAAATAATCTCAAACAATTTAATTTCAGCCCAATTGACAAGTCATGGCCCAAGAAGCGAGCAGACCATCAGAATTTGTCAAAGCCTGCCTAGTGTTTGACGAATTATGGGCCGACCCTCTTGCTTCCAGGCCCCAGGAAAAAGTTGGTGGAAATTATTAAAACCCTCCTAGGTTTTAATAATTTCTGGCCATTTTCTCCACAAGCCAAGGCCATTTTTATCATTTGATCAAAAATTAAATCATTTTCTGAAATTAATTTTGTGTAAGAAATCGAATATTTTTAAATGATTAAACGAATTTATAAAAAATTAAAGAGTCACCAGCCGATTTAAGGAAATCGACGAACCATAAAATAAAAGAAAGACTCAGGTCTACGAACCCGATTTCTAGATTCGGGGGTAAGGTTACGAATTTGAGAGTTCTTAGAACTCTCGAATTCGCCTGTTTAAAGAAAAACAAACTCTACTAAAATCAACATTTAAAAGAAAGAGAGCGGGGAGAAGTTTGATTAATTTCGCGGAATTATTATTTGAGAACATGCAATATAAAAACAATGCGATTTTATTTTACAAAATATGTACAAGCAAGAAATTAAATAAAGGATTACATGATTAAATACAATAATTTAAATCAAAGAATCGAACCTTTCTTTGGTTGTAGCGGCGATGAAATCGATCCCTTGAGTTGCCCCTTGATTTGAGACCCGGATAAGGAAATGTGGATGGCTTAAGAAAAGTGTAGTGTGGATGATTGTATGGTAGTGAAGAATGTGATTATGGAGATGAAGAGAATGAGATAATGAGAGAAAATGAGAGTAGAATAGATGATGGTTGTTGATGATTGTTGATGAAATGAAGGTGGAATGGAGGGGGTATTTATAGGTGGAGGAGTATGGCTTTTGGAGGGAAATGGTGGGGGGCATACCCCAAAAATCAAGCCATTTTATTCCAAAGCCTAGGCGGGGTATATGGGGTCAAGGGGCAAAGTCAACCACGTGGGCAAAAATTAGGGGATTGCAATTGAATGCATGCAGAAATTTTTTGCGCTAAAATCACCAAAGCCTAGGCGGGGTATAACAATTTTCGTCGCACAGATCGCTGACCTGGCGTAAAACGACGTCGCGTGCAAACTCAATCAAACCCTAGGCGAGGTTTGATCATTTCTGGGCCGGATCAAACCCTAGGCGGTTTTATGCGTTCTAGGCCGAGGCACGCGCCTGGCCTGTTTCTTCTGTGTGGGCTGTGAATAAAAAATAAAACCCCTTTGGGTTTTAACAATTATTTCGGATATGTTTTGGGCTTCTATATTTTTTGGTGAGTCAAGTTTCATACCGGTACAAATTTCGGTGTCTACAGAGAGCCCCACTTTTATCGAGTCCAAATAGGACAAAGGTCAAAGTAGTCTGAGGATATGACTTTGGTTTGCAAAGCCTGATTTAATGCTTGGAAGCTGATTCCTGCGTCGAGGTTGTGGGTGGAATGCGCCTCCTTTGAGATGATCTCGAGCAAGAATGATGCTCTACAGTCTTTCCCAGTGTCGCTTCCAGTCTTTCCCGGTGTCGGTTCATATGGGGTCCAGTCTTTCCCAGTGTCGCTTCATATGGGGTCCAGTCTTTCCCAGTGTTGCTTCATATGCTGTCCAGTCTTTCACGGTGTCGCTTCATATGGGGTCCAGTCTTTCCCGGTGTCGCTTCATATGGTGTCCAGTCTTTCCCGGTGTCGCTTCAAATGGTGTCAAGTCTTTCCCGGTGTCGCTTCATATGGTGTCCAGTCTTTCCCGGTGTCGCTTCTAGTCTTTCCCGGTGTCGCTTCCAGTCTTTCCCGGTGTTGCTTCATATTGGTTGGCATTTTTGATGCCGAAGGACTTCATCAGGCGTGTTGCTGATGGCCTTGGGAGTCGAGACTTCATCGGGCACGATGCCGATGGCTCGGAGATTAGGACAGCATCGAAACTCTGCCGATGGCGAAGGGGGATCAGATCGAAGCTCGCGATGGCCGGAATGATGATGGCGACCTCTCGCATAGCTGGGTGATGGCAGTCCCATTGTCGGCAACCTGAAAATTATGAGAGAAAAGATCGAACATTAGTTTTATTGAAACAAAACCAAGGAGATTCGATTTTTTTTACCTGCGGGTCACAAAGCCGGAGTGTGGGCTCCGATTGTGGGCTGAAATCGTGCGCCTATTTGAGCCAAACCCTAGGCGGGTTTTGGCTTTTCTCTCTTTCTTATTATTATTGGGCCGCACCCGCGCCTGGTCCGCGCCCTCTGGGCCGTGTCTTCTGGGCTGCACAAAACCTAGGCGGGGTTTGTGCATTTTTCTTCTTTTTTTTTCTTTTATTTCTCTCTACCCCATGAAGGTATCAAAGTGGGTCCGTCCCACTTGTGGTCATAAAGGGGGCCACGTCACCCTGCCTCTCTTTTGGGTGACAAAAGGATAACCTCTTAGATTTTAGACCAATGAAATGCGTTTGGCATCTCGAGGCGGTTACAAAAACGAGTGGCTCACACTCACCCATCCTTTCTATAAATTCAAAGGGGTTTCTTTCATCTTCTTCACATCTTCAATTCCCTCATCTCTCTAGCTCAATAATTGTCTCTCTAGAAAGAAATCTTGTAGCAAATTTCGGGTTTGAAAAGATGCCACCCCGCGATCACCGCAATCCTCCTCTTCCGCATGGGGCGGCTTGGCCCCATGAGCGGTCCTCGCGACGCAACTTTGTTCCCAGCATGGAAGTGGCTCCTTCTGATCTTATTGTTGAACCGTGGAACCACGCTTGGTTTTACCGTTCCCATGGCAAGGTAATCCTTTTAACCTTCCTCTTGTACTTAGTTCAGCGTAAAAATGAGCAAGCATGAATTTATTTTTTTCATACTTTGTCAATTTTTAGCTATTTTAAGTATTCATGTTAGGATGTAGAGTAATTCATTTTGACCCAAAAGATATCC
Organism: Portulaca oleracea; assembly: GCA_029582165.1. NCBI lineage: Eukaryota > Viridiplantae > Streptophyta > Magnoliopsida > Caryophyllales > Portulacaceae > Portulaca > Portulaca oleracea. The sequence goes on along the minus strand of CM055868.1, from coordinate 27,654,912 downwards.
GAAAATCGTTTTTTGCCAAAATGGACTAAAAAAAAGCATGTTTTCTGGGCCTGTTAATCGAGTACCGGCCCATTAGGCGGAATTAAGGCCTAGGCGAGTTTTAATTCCAGGCCTACTGGGTCGTTGCTCGTTCTGAGCCGCCTAATTGGGCAGGGCGAGGTCAAACCCTAGGCTTGGAAGAAAAGGACGTTTCGCGCTATTGGTCGAGCGATGGCGGAGAGGTTGTGGGATTCCACTAACACATTCCACTTCCCGGTAGGTGAGATGACAGTCACACCTAAAGATCTTGTCATGATCATCGGTCTTCCTTGGGGCGGGCAGGACGTGGTCTTCGGCGCAGATGTTCCTCTTGTAGTTCTGGATTTGTTGGCTCCAGAGTCTGCGCGTTTGGGGCGTCGTCAAGGTCTCCCTAACCTTGCTTATAAGCACTTCGAGATGACCGTTCACGATGCGAACTTCCAGAACCTGCCTCTAGAGCAACGCCGTTTCATTTTTATGGCATATATCATCTTTGGCACGCTCTTTGCCAACCATGGGGATAATATTTCCCTAACCTGGTTTCAGAACCTCCTCAACTTTGATAATATCCGAAACTTGAACTGGGGCAAGGCGGCCTATGCCAACTTCATGCATTGGCTCCGTCGTGGCGTCCGTCTTTCATTGCATGCGGATCCCGTTTACCTCCATGCAGCCCAGGCTCACAACCAGTACGGTCCTTCCTTGTGGAAGGTACTCGAGGTATGTGCTCGATCCTTCTTTTCTAATGTTCTTATTCATCTTTCATTCCCGGTTTGACATATTGTGCATGCATTCGTGGGCATATGAGTATATCTTGGCCCTGGGAATTCGCTCAAAGAAGAACAAGAAAGTGCCAGCTGCTGAACGCTGGACTATTGAAGGCATACATGATAAGAAGTATAAGTCGGGGGCTCTCGACGTCATTCGCGGCATTTTGGATAACTTGCAGCCGGTATCTCCTTACTCCTAACGCCTTTTCTATTTTCTTCGACATGCCATGTTTAAATTATCCTTCTTCTTGCAGGATCAAATAAATTGGCGTCCTTGGGCCGATTTCGACATCAGAGGGCTACCACAACCTCTGGATCGGGTGGAACACGACACCCGTCTTTGCCTCTTAATTGAAGGGCCTTACGGCTATGTGTGGTATTTACGGGAAAGGGCCTCGAGGCAGATTTTGGGAGGTTACCCTGGCCTCATTCCCCTAGATCCTCCAGTACAGAGATTTAAGCCATGGTGGATTGATCCGGCCATCTTGAGGGATCTAGTCCGGGGTCAAGCATTTGACGATTTCGTGCACAACGTTCCCCAAGATGAATTCGACGAAGAGTTCCAACGTTACCTTAGCCGTTTGGCTCCTCGAGTGGTATGCATCTTCCTTCTTTATCCTTGTCATGTTTTGGCCGTTTTCTAACTGGTAAGTCTACAGCTGGGACCTTACGTTGCAGCTGTCGAAGTGGAGGCTCCTCAAGAGAGACGAAAGATCGGTGGCTTTCTGATAGTGGAGAACAGTAGTGAGTGCTCTGCGCTCCAAGAATTCGAGCACAAACCGGTAAAACTTTGTTTTATATTGTCTCCTTTTACCCTACATACCACTTGTGAATGACCCCTTGGTTTTGCTATTTCCCAGCCGCGGTGGGGATTTCTCCGGCAATTGACTAAGGAGTGGAGCACCATGAGGAAGTTCATTTATCGGGGCTTCACCGGTTCGGGGAGATATCAAGGTGGTGCTGCTAGACAGGCCGATATGGAGGCCGATATGGAGGCCGATGCTAAATCCGTTCCCAGAGAGCCGCCTCGACGTTCCACTGCAAGCGCTCCTCGTACAGAGCCCCCACGTCGCTCTTCAGTTGGGGAATATTCCACTTGGGGTCGATCTCGGGAGGAAGTTGGAGGGTCTTCTCGATCTCCTCTACCAGCTGTACCAGAGGGTCGGGGCAAAGGCATTCTGATCGAAGGTCAACATTCCACCGGATCCCATCGTAGCAGGTCCGGTAACAGAGGTCGTCGTCCTCCGAGCATGGAAGAGGATATGGCCCAAATGTCCGTGGAGGAACCACTGGGTCATGGAGGGTCATATCACAGCACTGGATATGGTGATGCTCAACCTCATCCTTACTGGGTGGAGGATGCTTCTGAATCGAGCACCACCTACCAGCCTCCTCCTTCTCGTCACACCCCGACCTCAGTGCGTTTTGCTCGTCGTGGTCGTGAAATGGTAGTGAGGGACCGCGATTCAGGTGCATCCGTAGGGTATACTGGCGGTCAGGCCCTAGCGGATGACGCTACTTCGCGCCCTGCACCTTATGATGCTTCATCATTTGGTTCTGGTTCTGCAGGATGGCCTATCCCTGCTCCCGTGATGGGTTCGTCATAGCCCACAAGTTCCCAAGAGTGGACTGTACCTCAGCACTCTTGGCTGGGCGGATCTGCTTCTTCTGGTTGGCTCGTCCTCGGCTATGGAACTGGCCCGGTATGGCCTACTCCCTCTGCTGAATGGCAGGTTCTTGATCATTCCTGGCTGGCTGCTTTATAGGAACACTTTGTGTCTTCGACGTCGAGTGTGCAACCTTCGGAAATGCCCTTGATTGGGTCATCGCCTCCTATGCAGACTACTCCCGGGCCTTATTATTATTCCTGGGATACCTACTTCGGCACGGCCGACGCTTCCAATGCAGGAGCTTCAAATGCAGGGGGCAACTTGGCGGAGGATAGCGGCGATTCCGGTTCCCTGTGGTGATCATTTTTATGCAATGTAAGACTCTCTCTCTTTTTTCTTTTTTTTATCCCTTTTTTTTATTATGCAATGCAAGACTCTCTTTTTATGCAGGACTCTTTGTAATATATATTTTTTTTATTTTATGCAAGACTCGAACTTGGTGTATGCACAACTCAACGCTTTTATTTAATGCAATTTCAAATTATCTTTCTACATGATGGGATTAATTCCAATTAATCCCGCGTCCCCAAAAAGAAAATAAAATAAAATAAAGAACAAGACTTAAGTGTCGGAAATAGCTCAAGTAAAAGTTTCAGAACCGGACATCATTAGGCGGATAACAGAACTCGGAACATAAAAAATACACAAATGGGCCAGTTTAAACCCAAACAGAGAGGCCCAAAAGAAATCCTTGCGTAGATGGGCCGCGGGAGCTGAAAAAAAAGGGCCTGGATCGCCCAAACCCTAGGCGGGTTTTGGGCGCTGGAGGCCTGGGCTTGGGCGGACGCGCGCGCGCGCGTGCTGGGTTGCCAAGATTATACCCTAGGCGGGTTATAATCTTTTTTTTTTTTGCTAGTTGTTGAAGAAAGGCTTGAATCATGGGATATGAAAAATAACAGCTATGTGATTGCTTCTGGCCGATTTGCTCCATTTTGATCCTTGATGTAGGTGTATAAATACCTTACTCTTGTGTATGTAATCATCACCCATCTTCTTCTCTTGCATTCTACATCTAAAAGTCTCCAAAAGTCACAAAAATCCTCTTGTCATGGCCTTCGAGAAGAAGCTTGCCACTTGGATGAGCACTTTGTCCAAAGACGAGAAGAAAGAGCTCGGGAGATATAGCCTGACGAAATTGCTAAGTCTCCGGCAAGCGAGAGTCAGCCATGACTTTATCCGAGCGGCGAGCCCCTTTTGGGATCCGAAGATACACGTTTTCCGATTTTCCTTAAAGGAGCTATGCCCTCTTCCTGAAGAGTGGTCATCCATTCTTGGGACGAATCATTTTGCACGGCCGACATCGCCTCCAACGGTTGCCGATAACACCAAACAATACAAGGAATTGCTATGGCTTCCGAATAGGGTCATAGGAAGCGCATTATTCGGCGATAAGGTACATTTCCAAACCATTGTTGAATTCTTTCAATCGCCTGACACATTGGAATATGGTCCCGTGATACGAGTGCGAGCACTCGTATTATGCCTTCTTGGAGAATTATGCTTTTATCATGGTGGGCGAAGAACCGGGCCGGCGAGCCTAATTCAGATCGTAGAAGACATGGCTCGAGGTTTTAATCCGGTGCCATTGATGCTAGCGGAGACCATGATGGGCTTGGATGATCCGGATCCAGAATTCGAGCTTCGTGGGAGCCCCCTACTTCTTCAGGTACACTTCTTCTCTTGTTTTTTCAAAGAAAACGCCTACTGCCTGCATACCCTAGGCGGGCTTTGAGAATTTTTTTTTTCTTTGTTTTTCGTTAGTTTGGGAATAATTGGTATGCAATTGTAACCCATGCTAACTGACTTGGGCAGATTTGGCTGATGGAGCATTTAGGCCTTATCGAGGTCCCTCGTAACCCTTTATGAAAGGAAGCGTCAATATACCGAACTCCGATCGGTAACTGAATGGATTGCCTTTATGAAAGAACCTCGTGACATCTCGTGGTGGATCGAGTGGTGGCACATTCCTGAATATGTGACTTGTGAATTTCCCATCATCCCAATATTTTCCCTTTATTCGTGGCTCAAACCTTCACCTTGACACTAGACGAATGAAGAGAAACCCATCCCAATGTATGTATGACCTAAATGACCTACACAGGATTTCCTAAAATGAAAAACGCCTATATGCTGACTCGGGAGAGACTTACCCAGGACATTGGTTGAATTGAATTTCTAAAAAAAATGAAAGATACACGTTGACTCAAAAAGGACACTCACTTATGACCCAGACTCTATATAATACCTTCTAAAGTGTAGGTGTAGACACCGGGATTTGCACCAATACAATCCCGACTCATCAAAGCATTGAAGGCCGAATACATTTTTTGGGTCAATGTAGCAAGCAATACAAAACAGAACAGAACCAGCCCACTAGCTGAGACAAAACCCGCACGGGTTTTGAACGAGCAGAGACAGCCCAGAACCAAGGCAGGCCCAAGGCGCGCCCCAGTCCACGCTAGAAAACCCGCGCGGGTTTTCCTGTCCCCAAAGGCGCCGTTTTGTGTCCACGTCAGCGATCCGTGCCGATGGATTTAAAAACCCGCGTGGGGTTTACATTTAATAATCCGGCGCCAAAGGTTGATCATTATCCCATGATATTAGCCCATGTGTGTTGACCTTGAAACTTGACTTGATTTTGCATGGATAGAGGGCATGATCCAAGGGATGTGTTCCCTCCTTTTCCCTCCTAAACACTACCCTCACCACCTATAAATACCCCTCCATTCTTCCACTCATATCATCAATTACTCTCAAAAATCACCTCTATTATTCTCAACTAATCCCTCATCATACTCTCTTAAAACTCCCATTATTCTCATATTACCATCTCATTACTCTACCGAAATCATCACTCATATACTATCCTACTACCATTCTCATACTCATCTTTCCATCCACCAAGTCAAGACAAAATCAAGGTTTCCGGTCGGCGCATTCGGGCTTCTAAATCAAAGAGGTTCGCCCTTTTATATTTTCTTTCATTATGTTATTTTAATCATTTAATTTGTACTTTGGATTCAATTATATGTGCATATTTTGTAAACCAAAAAACTCCATTCTTTATATTGCATGTTAAGAATATAATTTCGTGAAATTAATTAAACTTCTCCCCGCTTTATTTCATTTTAATGTCGATTTTAGTAGAGTCCGTTTTCTAACGGGCGAATTCAAGAATTCTTATAATTTTTGAGTTCGTAACCTTACCCCCAAACATAGAATCGGGTTTCGAAGACCGGAGTTAATTTTTATTGTTTTTATGGTTTGTCGATTTCCCTAAATCGGCTGGCGACTCTTTTATTCTTTTTATAGTCCGTTTAATTATTTAACATTTGAATTTACACTAAAAACAATTAAAAATGACTTAAGGTTTTCCATTCATTCAAGGTTTAAACCAAGAGAAAACGGGCCATGAAATGATAAAACCCGCACGGGTTTTATGGTTTCTAACCCATTTTCTCCGGCCCAGAAAAGCAAATAGCCCGGGCCAACGACAGTCAAAACCCGCGCGGGTTTTGGCTGCTGTTGGCGGCCCGTTTGCTTTCTGTTGGGCCTGAGCCACTGTTTGGGCCGACTTTAAGTTATGATTAATTCGTTTTTTTTTTGTAGTTTTAAGTATTTAAATAATAAAACGGATTTGTAAAATAAATAAAGTTTGATCACCCCGAAAATGAATTTCATAAAATAAAAAATATCCTTATTTAAGGATTAAGCAACCTTAGTCGGCTCCCGATCGTTTAAGTAGCGCATCCGAAAACCGACACCCCTAAACGGGGGGCGATTTTCCGGGTCCTACAGATTGGCGACTCCACTGGGGACTTAAACTTAAAAGAGGGTAAAACTTGAAAAAATCGAGTTAATTTGAAATTGTGAAAGGGAGAAGTTGATTTATTTCGCGATTTTATAATTCTTTTTAGGCATCCCTTGCATACCGGGCCACTAATCGCGTCTTTTGACACGTTAGCACAAAGGTGACGGTTAAGTTATACCTAGGTGATTCCCTCGAGAGCGGGTAGGCCACTACTTGTGTGATGCACTCTACATCGCCAAGCATTTGGTCTCTCCTCTCCCCGCGTTACACTCAAAGGGCTTCCTTGAAGTTCTTTGAGAAATACCTCACACTCCTTACCAAAGGGTATGGAGCACGGAGATGAAAACGTGCGGTCGGCCATGTAATCCAACCATAGAAAAATCCATGAACATAGAACCTTGGTTTAAGGTATCCCCTCATGTTGTATGCTATGTGCTATGTGCTACCCCTTCCCCTTCTCCTTTTTGTTTTAGAGTCGACCCTAGTTTAGAGGTTTTGTTCTAGTCCATATAAAATTCATTGCGTTGAGAAAATGATTATTTATTAATTAGAATAATTGACTCAAAAAGCATCATGGTTAGCCCAAGAGGAAGGGCCCATTTATGCTTGAAAGACGATTATTTTGATTAATAAATAAAAATCAACTCACCTTTGATGAAATTATATGGCCCTTTACAAAATTCTCCTAACGAAAGTCCAAAAAAAAATTGAAAGTCCAACAAAGTAAATGGATACTATTTTAGACTGCATAATAGTCACTAGGCTTGAGTAAATTAATTTTTCGATTTAATTAATAAATCCATCGCATTTATGGCCGGCCTGTCGATAGGCCCAACCATATTGGATTTGTCAATTAAGCCCATAAATTAATTATAACTCGCTTATTGTTGACTTTATTCAATCCTCTATAATATCCGTTTCCCTCGACTAAAAAAAATGCAATAATAAGAAAAAGAAAGGTTGGGTCGTCGGTTTTTGTCAAGCATTATTCTAGTCCGCATAATAACCATTATGGCTTGAGCCGTCTGAATTGTTAGGCCGAGTTACGGATTCTCCTTAAAACGGTCGGCCAGTGGATTAGGCCCATCTGAATTGAGAAACACTGATTTGAGCCTATTGATTTACGACCCGCTCGCTGTGTTTGACTTTGTGCGGCCCTCTATAATGTTTCGTCCATAGGTCCATATAGAGTTAGGTCATGCACTCCCAAAAAGTGGGTGAGTATCTTGTGTCAGCATATATGTGTCGAGTCAGTAGGGTCATATAGGCCTTTAGGGCATGCATGCATCGGGTAGTATGTGTCAGAGTATGTCTTTGAGTGTTCTAACTTTGAATTTCCATGCAGGCATCATTGGTGATCGACTCCGAGCCCCCATTTGAGATCCACGAACTGGTCGTTTGATTCCAAACCCGCATTACGATCCATCTGCAACTAGCAACAACACCATGTCTGGAGAGCAATTCCAAGAGATCCCGGTCCAAAGCACCGAAGCCAACATCATGAAGCATTTGGACGCACTCTACACCAAGATGCAGGGTCTGGTCTTCGCTAATTCCCTAGAGCAAGAGCAGATGATGGGCAAAAGGCTGAATGAACAACAACAGGTAATGGATGGAATGCTACAGGCCATCACTAAGATCAACACCAAATTAGGGTTGAATGCTGAGGAGGATGACGGAGAAATGCAGGGATATGAGTCTGAACCTGAAATCATCAAGATATCCCCAAATTCTGGAGAAACAGGGATATCTAAGACTAAGGTTAATACACCTGAAGTGGCGAAACCTACGAGGGACCCCGCTATTAAGGCTCTCGAACAGAAATTAGAAAACCTCACCAAGGCAATGAGCTCCGTGCCGGCTTTTGCTGACAAGTACTTAGAGGTTCCATTGCCTGTTCAACCGACTTTGAAGGTAGCTGACAAAGTTGAAGTGCCAAATATTAGGTTCAAATCTTCTGAGAACCCATTCATCATGTAGAGGAATTCATGAGACCGAATTGATGCTGCCTATACTCTACCGTCTTCCCATCCACCCTAGATGGAGAAGCAAAGGTATGGTATCATGCTCTGTTGCCCCAAGTCAAAGCCAATTGGACTGAATTATTCAAGGCTTTCATCTACCACTACACACGCATCCAAAAGAAACAAGCTACAGTGGATGATCTAACCACTATGAAGCAACGGGATGATGAGTCCTTTATGGATTACTTCGAGAGGTGGCACACAAAATTGTCCCACATCAACGAGGCAATTCCTCTCCGTCTATAGTTATCCACCTTTAAGCAAGGACTCAAGAGCAGCCTATCCAAACACTTGGGGTATCATGTCGTCAAAGACTTTGATTACTTGAAGGACATCTGTGTCTAATTAGAAGCCATGCAGAACGATAAGACAACTTCGCCTGGATGGAAAGGGTCCAGCTCCAACAGGAGGGCTACTAGTGCGGCTAGCCACCCTCCTAAAATCCTGGAGACTAACTCTATCCAGCGCAAGGGGCCTTATGTACCGAAATACGAGACTTATACGCCATTGGATGTTCCTTATTCCCAGGCTCTCGACCGTCTGGTTAAGAAAGGTATCTTGTTTTGCCCTTACCAAAAGAACAACCAGAAACCAAGGGCAGAAACTGGGATTCCAACCAATTTTGCCGCTATCACCGTTGCCGAGGTCACCACACCGAAAAATGCTGGACCTTAAGGAACAAGATAGAGGATATGATAAGGGCAGGGACGTTGCCAATGCCAAAAGCTGCTAAGAAACCAAACAATCAAAGTAATCCTATGCCAGAGCATGCAAATGCTATTTTATGCGGGGATTTCAGCTTCGACCCCTCTGCTTTGATTGTGAAAACAGGTCAACATGTCCCCGAAATAGTTGGGTTCCCTGAAGATCTACTCATTCATGGTATCTGGGACAGCGACGAGGACGATGAGCACGAGCATTTCGAGACAGAGTGGATGGAGAAAGATGAGTCGGACGATGTAGCGTTCCTTACTCGATCTGGCCGTCACAACAGTAACAGGAATACCACCATCCCAGTAGCTGTTCCTAATCTTGCACCAACAAATGGCAGTGACAATCAGACCTCTTCTGAAGATCCTCTTCTTTCTCAACTCAAAAAGACTAGGGCTGAGGTTACCATATGGCAACTCATATGCGCTTCACATGCCCATAGGTAGAAGATGTTGGATGCCCTTACAGCACTCACAGTATCACCTACAACAACTCCTGAGACTATGGTTTCTCATGTGACTACCCCACAAAAGATGATCACTTTTGGGATTGAAGATCTACCTCAAGGAGGAGCGTCTCACAACAAAGCCCTATATCTTACAGTGCAATTGTTCGGTCTCGTTTCGAGCCGAATTCTTCTCTTTAATAGGGAGTTTTTGTATGTTCTAACCCCGTGTGTTATTCGAGTTATGAGATTTTTGTAGTTTTGTAGGAAAATAAGAAAGTGATCGAAAAATGCGACAAAACGGAGCAAAAACTTGCCAAATCAGGGGGTGAGACAGAAGGTCTGCTCGACCGAGCAGAATGGTGGCTCGCCCGAGCAGCGCTCCTGGAGAGCAGAAAAAATGGTCGAGTAAATTTGAACCAAGGGGAGGTGAGACAGAAGGTCTGCTCGACCGAGCAACATATTTGCTCGGTCGAGCCATGCTTCTGTGCATCAACTAGGAAAAGGGCGGAAAATTTGGCTAAGGCATTGAAGGGACAGAGAGCCAGCTCGCCCGAGCAAGGGCCCTGCTCGGCCGAGCTGAGCTTCTGAGCTGCCGAGGAGAAGCTGCCGAAGAACGAGGGACACGCGACCAGAATGCCTGCTCGCCCGAGCCAATTCCAATTTCTGCGTATAATTTGGAAACGAAGTGCTGCGTTTTGTGAAACAAACTTAGGGTATTATAAGAGTATTAGCTGCGACTCTTTTAGGGGGGAATTAGCTGAAACCTTTAGTTTGTAATTAGGGGTTTTTAATGCTTTCTTAATTAAACTCTACTTTCTCTCTCTAAGTTTTCTCTCTTGTCTTGTTCTTCAAGTTTTTGGGATTCTTGAATGTAATCAATTTTCTTCAAGTAATTTTCAGCCTTCCTTAATCTTTATCATCTTATGCTTAGTTTTCATTTAATTTTGCCTTTGAAAGTTCATAGTGTTAGCCATAAAAACATCCAATCCAACTTTTAGTGAAAAGGGGGATTAAGGGTCACAAATTCCACTCTCAAGTGGGGATTTGGGGATTCTTAGTAATCCGATTCACGATTTCTTGTTTGTTCGGGAGAAATCCAAGTAGATTGAATATTAGTGAAAGTTTGGATCATTAAAGGTATAATCTCTTGTTCCTAATTTCATTAATTAGTCTTAGTTTTATTGTTTTCTTAATTTCATGCTTTTAGTTGCTTTCATCTTTTATTGCTTTCTTAATTATTATCATGTTTAGGTTAGTTTATTGCTTTATTTACATAATCTATTGCTTTCCGCATTGAGAAAAATCCTTGTGCACAAACCGATTATCTAAATCAAACCTAACACCCATCCCTGTGGACCGACAACCCTAACTTAAAAACCACAAAAATTACAACCGAACAATGGCGCCGTTGCCGGGGATGGCGTTATTTGGGAGTTTAGAATTGGTTTGTTTGTGAATAGTGTGAATAGTTTAATTGCTTTGCTTGTTTAGTATCAAGTTTGAAAATGACTAAAAATTTAAAAAAAAATAGAAAAACCAACTAAAAAGGAGAAAGTGAGTCATTCGATAGGATGGGTTCGAAAACCGGAAACTAGTAGACTGGTTAGGGTAGAGAAACCTTTAGTCGACCCGCCTAACATGGGTGAGGAAGGACCGAGGGTTACCTTGAGCGACCAGCTCTATCCATCTTATGACCCGCCTCCATCGTGCTTTGTGTTACCGACCCTACCTCAGGGAGTTACGTTTGATCCCAAACAGTATCATACTCAGAACCTACCTCTTTTTACTGGGACAGGGTTGGCACTTATCCGACAAAGGAGTATAAGGAGTACCTTAGTATGGTCACACCACCTGGGGTACCTTTAGATTATGTTCTGTTGAAATATTTGCCCTTCGCTCTGCGAGATTCGGCAAAGAGGTGGATGTATAGTATCAAACCGGGGTCCATAAACTCATGGGATAGTTTCTTGAAGGTATTTATGAAGAGGTATTTCCCAAATTCCATGGCAGTTCAAATGAGAAATTCCATCTTGAAGTTTAGACAGGATAAGGGGGAGCCTTACTGGAAAGCTTTTGAGAGGTTTAAGAATCTTTTGTCTCAATTTCCCCACCATGGGTTTGACCTAGTGAGACTGTGCCAAATAGTGTATGAGGGGGTAGATCAGGAAACCCGAGTGACCTTAGAGTCTATGTGTCAAGGGGGATTTATGGACAAAACTGCGGAGGAAGCTTGGGATTTTTTGGAGAGTATGTCAGAAAGAGTAATGCAATGGGGAAACACTAGGGATGGGTCCTTAGGAGCACAGTTGTCCAACGCACGGGGAGGGGTTCATGCGGTGAGTGAGAGTACTAGGTACGAGGCTAGGTTTGCTTCTTTAGAGAATATGATAAAAACCTTAGCTCAACAGCAACTAGCGTCTAAGACCCAACCGTGCGTACAAGTGAATTCTGTAGAGCAACCCATGTCTCCGAACTCTCAATCTTCTTTGATTTTTGCTTGGTGCCAAGGACCTGACCATGTATATGCTAATTGTCCTTTGTATTTGCAACATGTGTCAACTAACGTGGAAAATGTTAATGCTAGTTGAGAATTACCTTCAGATTCGCCTAGGAAACAACATGTGAGTGTTGGACCTTGTGATGAGCTAGTTGAGAATGAGCCGTGCGAGGAAGAGAGGTTGACCAACTTAGGTGACAACCCGAGTCCTAAGACCTCACCTAGAGTGCTTCCTAATTCCAGTCCTGTTCAACCTGTGGCGTATAAGCCTTCCCCACCTTTTCCTCAAAGGTTGAGGAGAAGTAAGGATCAGAAATTTCTTGAAAAGATTAGGGAGACTTTTTCTCAAGTCAAGGTCAACATTCCCTTGTTGGACGCTATTCAGCAATGTCCTTCCTAGGCTAGGTTCCTCAAAGAATTGTGTACAACGAAGAGAGCAACTCAGGTTCCTAAGAAGGCCTTTTTGGCCTCTAATGTGAGCTCCATCTTGTCTAGTCAGGTTCCAGTGAAATATAAGGACCCAGGATGCCCAACTATTTCCTTTACCATAGGAGACAGTCAGATTGAGAGAGCCCTCCTTGACTTAGGGGCAAGTGTCAACTTGCTACCTTTACATGTTTATGAGACCCTGGGGTTGGGGGAACTGAAACCTACAAGAATGGTTCTCCAATTAGCTGATCGGTCTACGAGAGTGCCTAGGGGGGTAGTTGAGGATGTGTTGATCCAAGTTGGGACCTTTGTCTTCCCTGTAGACTTTGTTGTGTTAGAGACAGCTAGGGTTCAGAGTCCTCGTGACGAGATTCCGGTCATTTTAGGTAGACCCTTTTTAGCTACATCTAATGCTTGGATTAATTGTAAAGATGGGAGAATGAAACTGACTTTTGGGAATTTGACTATGGAATTGAATATTTTTGACCTACAAAAGTCACCATTAGGACATGATGAGCAAGAGTGTAATGCTGTGAATTGGATTAGTGACCTTGAGAGTGATAACCCTGCTGATCTGGATGTTGCCCCTTGTGTGAGTGATCTTGTTGAGTTAGGATTCGACCCTGACTGTGTAACCTCACTATGTGATTCTGATGTGTTTGACGGTGAATTGCTTTATGAATCTCTGTTTGCCTCTCAACATGTGCCTGATATAATAGAACCTGAGCCACCATCTTCTAGAACCCTTGAACTTAAACCCCTTCCTTCCGAGTTAAAGTATGTTTTCCTTGGCCCTAGTGAGACTTACAGGTTATCATAGCTTGAACCTAGGAGAGGACCAAGAAAACAAACTAGTCGAGGTTCTTAGGATAAATAGAGGGGCTTTGGGATGGACGCTGAGAGACATCGGGATTAGTCCATCTATTGTGCAAGACAGATATTTTGGAAGATGATAGTGTAGCCTAGAGGACCCTCTAAGGAGACTCAATCCCCAAATGAAGGAGGTGGTTAAGAAGGAGATTCAAATGGTTAGATAATGACATCATTTACCCGATTTACGACAAAGAAGTGGGTTAGTCCTATACATGTAGTCCCTAAAAGGGTTGTGATGGTGGAGAATGAGAGGGGTGAATTAGTGTCGACCCGCATTCCATCGGGATGGAGAGTATGCATAGATTACAGGAAACTCAATAAGGCTACGAGAAAAGACCATTTTCCATTACTTTTCATGGATCAAATGTTAGAAAAGCTGGCGGGGCACGACTTCTTTTGTTTTCTAGATGGTTATTCGGGGTATACTCAGATTTCTATAGCCCCGTGTGATCAGGAGAAAACGACTTTTACTTTCCCATTTGGTACGTTTGCTTTCCGTAGGATGCCCTTCGGACTTTGCAACGCCCCCGCTACTTTTCAGCGGTGTATGGTGTCTATATTCTCGGACCTTGTTGATGACTGTGTTGAAATTTTCATGGATGATTTCTCAGTATTTGGCACCACCTTTGATGATTGTTTGTCAAATTTGAGTAAAGTCTTGAGTCGGTGCCAAGAAAAACACTTGACTTTAAACTGGGAGAAGTGCCATTTTATGGTACGAAAGGGCATAGTTTTGGGCCATGTGATTTCAAAAGATGGAATCGAAGTGGATAAAGCGAAAATTGACCTAGTTAGGAACTTGACCCCCCCCCCACCTGTGTGAAGGAGGTTAGATCCTTTTTAGGACATGCTGGGTTTTATCGTCGATTCATTCGTGATTTTAGCAAGATTGCCAAACCCCTTTCTGCTTTATTGGCCAAGGAGGTGGCTTTTGACTTTTCTGATGAGTGTTTGAAGGCTTTTAATGCACTTAAAGATGCCTTGATATCACCTCCTATTCTCAAACCTCCCACATGGGGGGAACCGTTTGAGTTAATGTGTGATGCTTCTGACTTTGCTATAGGTGTGGTTTTAGGACAACGAATTGACAAAAAACCTGTCGTGATTCACTATGCAAGTCATACTTTAAATGAAGCACAACTGAATTACACTGTCACTGAGAAAGAGTTCCTAGCTGTGGTTTATGCATTTGAGAAATTTCGGGCTTATTTGTTGGGGTCTAAAGTGATTATTTTTACTGACCATTCAGTGATTCGCTATTTGATGGAGAAAAAAGAGTCTAAGCCTAGGTTGGTTAGGTGGGTGTTGTTACTCCAAGAGTTTGATTGTGAAATTCGTGATAGGAAAGGATCTGATAACCCGGTAGCGGACCACCTTTCTAGGATAACACCTGAACATGTGATAGAGTCTCCTACAGATGCTTGTTTTCCTGATGAACACATTCTTAGCATAGGAGTAGAACCGTGGTTTGCTGATATTGTTAATTTTAAAGTCACGGGAGAAATGCCCAATGATTGGAATAAGCATGATAGAGATAGGTTCCTTCACATTGTCAAAAATTTCATATGGGATGAACCCTATCTGTTTAAGTATTGTCCTGATCAAATTCTTAGAAGGTGTGTTCCGGATGAGTCTATCATGGATGTCCTTTCGTTTTGTCACGACCAACCGTGTGGGGGGCATTTTAGTGGGAAAAAGACAGCGTATAAGGTTTTACAAAGTGGATTCTATTGGCCTACCATTTTTAGAGATGCCCATACTTATGCCCAGAGCTGTCTTAGATGTCAGAGTTTGAGTAAAATCTCTAGAAGAAACATGATGCCCTTACAACCCGAGATCTTTGTGGATGTATTCGATGTTTGGGGCATTGATTTTATGGGACCATTTCCTACCTCTTTTGGGAATGAGTATATTCTTCTAGCAGTTGACTACGTGTCAAAATGGGTTGAAGCAACTCCGTCGAAAAGAAATGACGCTAAGGTTGTGACTACATTCCTTCGAGAAAACATTTTCTCTAGGTTTGGGGTGCCTAAAGCCATCATTAGCGACCAAGGGACTAACTTTAATAATCGTTCATTCGCGGCTTTGCTTAGGAAATACTCTGTTGAGCATAGAATGACCACCGCCTATCACCCTCAATCAAATGGCCAAGCTGAGGTTTCCAATAGGCAAATTAAACAAATTCTTGAAAAGACAGTGTCAAAGAATAGGAAAGATTGGTCCACTAAATTGACCGATGCTTTATGGGCCTATAGGACAGCTTACAAGACTCCCATAGGAATGTCACCGTATAGAGCGGTCTTTGGGAAACATTGTCATTTTCCAGTAGAGCTCGAGCATAGGGCGTGGTGGGCTTTGAAAGCCTTGAATCTTGACCTGTCAGCAGCTGGGGACATTAGAAAGTTGACCTTGTGTGAGCTAGAGGAGTTAAGGAGGGAAGCTTACGAAAATGGAAGATTAAGTAAGGAGCGATCGAAGGTCCTACATGATAAGGTGATCCTTAGAAAAACCTTCATTCCGGGGCAGAAAGTCCTCCTTTATGACTCACGTTTGCATTTGTTTGCGGGTAAATTGAAGTCTAGGTGGACCGGTCCATTCATTGTGTCCGCTGTGTTTCCCTCGGGAGTTGTTGAAATCAAGGACCCCATTAATGCATCAATATGGAAAGTTAACGGTCACAGGTTGAAACCCTTTTTGGAGCTTCCAGAGAAAGTGGATGTGGAGTGTGTAACATTCCATGTTCCATATGTTGATTGAAGAACATTGAGGTAACATCTTTGTATATATTGTAAATTAGTTCATTTTTCTTGTTTGTTTGCTTATTTAATTCTCCTAACTATGCATTAACGAGAAGGAAGGATTATTTATTGCTCACACATATTCACCATTTCATGGCTTGCATACTCAATCTCCATTTACAAGTCATGTGATGATTATTTGAGATCTAATCAGGTATTATCCTTCTTTTTCTTTGGAGTTAGTTGGTGAGAAAACTCTTTCTCATTCTTTTTGTTAGTTTTTAGATTTTTATTCTTTTAGGGTGTTTGTCTTCCTTTATTTCTTGCCGCAATGAGGACATAGTGTTGTCTTTTTGTGTGGGAGTGGGGAGGCATGCATGCCGGCTTTTCTTTTTCTGTGAAATTTTTGAAAAATCAAAAGATTTTGCTTTGTTTAGGTTAATTTTTAGATTATTGATTATGAAATGTCCAGGGAGGTTTCTGAGAGATTGAGGTTTTGAGCATATTTTTAGTAGAAGTGAGAAGGTTTATTTCCTTGAGAAAATTTTAACTCCTTGTATTGTTGGCCAGAACCCTTGCTCGGGCAAGCAATAGTTTGGCTCGGGCGAGCAGCCTTACTGAGGAGTTTTCACGAGTAAAGGAAGAAGAGAAGGAAATATTTTCAGAACCCTTGCTCGGGCGAGCAAAATTTTTGCTCGGTCGAGCTTGACCACTGTGCCTAAAGTGAGAGTGACTCCTGCGTCCAGGATGGCGGCCAACAGAACCCTTGCTCGGGCGAGCAACATTGTTGCTCGGGCGAGCATGTCCACTGAAGCACCAAAAGGAAAAAGTCTGACAGACACGCCCAGCCGTCCAGAGGAGCTGCTCGGGCGAGCGAGTCTGCCTGCTCGGTCGAGCAGTCGTTCGGACAGATTTGTGTTCGCATCCAGAATCCCTGCTCGGTCGAGCAGATTATTCAGCTCGGGCGAGCCGGCGACAGATCTGTTTTCTGTCGGGGGTTTTATTTCGTTTTTCTCTCACTTTCTTCATATTTTCTCACCTATTTTCTCTCTCATCTCTCTCTCTCACTTCCTCCAACCCCTAGCATCAAGCCCTAATCTCTAATCGTTGTTAATTTCTTCAAATTCTCCAGATTGGGTCGGGGTTCTGTGCCCTAATTGTGTGCTGCTGCTGCGTGCTGGGCTGCTTTTGTTGCTGGGCGAGTTGTTGCGTGCTGCTTCTGTGGTGCGTGGGGGGTGATTTGTGCTGCTGGGCTACTTTGCTGCTGTGCGAGCGTGGTGATTGGGTGCGGTTTGTGTGTGTGGCTGCTGGGCGACTGTTTGCTGCTGCTACTGTGCGCCGTTGTACTGAGGTTTGGGGGAAAGAAGGGTTTTGCCAAGGTCGGGAGGTCTCAAGGTCCCAAGTTGCTGCTGTGTACTTGCTCTTTGCCCGATTCGTGTTGCCACTTGGTGTTTGGTGCCTATTTGGGAGGTAACATTCACACTTAGTGTTTTCAAATTTGATTTCAAAGTTAAATTGGGCGCTACTTGTGATTGTTCCTCAGATTTAGGGCTTGCGTGTTGTGTGTGTTGATTGCTATTTGGGGAGTCTTGAGTTGCTAGTGTGTCTTGAAGTTCACAATGGTTCGATCGAAGAGAGCCCGTACCGATGAGGAAGGTACACCTTCACCACCGCCCGAGTCTTCATCGGCGGCGGTGGATAAAGATCGTTACAAGGCCCAACCGCCCACGCTTCTTCAGGCTAACCCGGAATTGCGAATTCGGTTCCGAGATGAGCATCATCGAGAGAGATATGAGCTTTATCAACACCGGAAACTTTGTGCTCCGGACGTTTATGATGAAGCCACAGTGAAGAGGGTATATTGTGGCCCTAGTTTTGATTATATTATAAGGGTCTTGGGTTGGGAGTCCTTCATTAAGATTGACGAGTCTCTTTACGATCAACCGATTCTTGAGTTCCTCAGTTCTTTCCAAGTTGAGGATGTTGATACACGCCACGCTAAGTTCCGTTATCGGGTGGACAACAAGGAGAAAACGTGCACGGTGCAAGAGTTTTGTCAAGTACTTGGGTTACCGACAGATGGGTTATATCATGAGGAGAGTGTGCATTTCGATGAACAAGCTGCTATGAAGAGTCTTACTTGTTGGCGTCGGAAACATCAAACGGCGAATGCTCTTGAGGATTGCTCATTCTTGACCAGAAATTCCAAGTCTCGTGATTTTTGTAACTTGGCGATCCGAATCTTTCATCGCATAGTTTCAAATTCGGTCTTCGGAAGAGACGATGGGAGGGCAAATGTGCGGAGGGATGATTTGTTTATCATCTTTAACACCCTCCAAGGGAAGCGGGTGAACACGGGGTCGTGCATTTTGCATTGCTTCAAAGACATTACCTCTAAACACCTAACCTCTACAATTGGGATGGGGCATATCATTTGCCACTTTTTGATGAAGAAAGGTTTTGGAGGATATATCCACAAGTTCACCCCGAGGTATTTTCCCGACCCCATCGATGGTATTAGGTTGCAACGCATGGGTATCTTTAAGCGTCACAACACAAAGCATATATACAAGCACGGCTCAGATAAGTATGCAACTTCCATTCATTTGGACCACGCACGAGCTGCACGTTGGTTGGATGTGACTAATCCACATAACTGGTCATGTGGCGAAAATCCAAGGAGCAACCGTCGAGTTGGGGGGCCCGATGACCCATTTGTGAGCGAAAATGTGGAAGAAGAGGAGCAGCCGGCAACCCAAGGTGAGGCTAGTGGTAGTAATTCCCAAGAGATTACGATGGGGCACTTGGCAAGTCGGTTAGACCAACTGAGTGTCGACCTTCGTGAACCGCGAACTTTGCTACAAAGTACGCACAACTTGATGGAAAGTCAACAGGAACTCCTTCGGGCGCAGCAGTCGACCCTTGAACGGCACGAAGGATACTTTCAACGCTATGACGAGTACTTCCATCAACAGAATCAATATTGGAGAGATTGGGGATATTATCACTATGCTATCGCCGACCATGCACCGGCACCGCCCGACTATGTCAACCAGTATTACCCGACTTACTTCCCCTACTATCCGTACCCTCCCCCGGGAGGTGATGAGCAGTGATTGTGAGCATTTCGCACTCCCCTCTGTTATTTTGCATTAGTTGTGTGCTTTCATTTTGAGATATACATGCGCGAGGGGATTGTGTAATGTTTCTGGGCAGTGGCACAGCATTTCACCCTTGATTCCCGCCTCATATAGTGAGATTCAGGGTTGGGTTAGTCAATGATCATGTACATTTGTGAATATTTGAAGTTTCTTTTCCGACGCTATGCTCGTGGATCGTGTGCTTGGATGTGCTTAACTTGGCGATCTTCAGGTATCATCTTTTAACCATCCTTCTCATTGTGAATATTTTGTTGATCCATGATGCATGCTTGATTTTCTTTTTGGGTGGCGAACCCCTTGAGTGTGAATGTTGGGATATCATTGTTGTTGGAGCCGTGTGGGCTCGGGTCGCCACCATTTATTGTTTATTATGTGTTATTTGTGTGTTTTTAGGTTTTCTACCTTATTTGTGATACCCTTCTTCTCACAATGGGGACATTGTGAAGTTTTGTGTGGGAGTGGGGGGTGATACTTCCATTTGTCATGGGTAGATCACCTAGTTTTGAGTCTTTGTTTTTGTTTTTCGTAGTTTGTGTCGAAAAATTTGAAAAATTTTGTGTGATAAGGAGAAAAAAGGGAGTGAAAAACCTTAAAAGTTTTCGTTTTCGTTTTTTTTGTTTTTGCTTTGTTTCTTGGATTTCGTTGTTGAAATCAAGAAGCCGTTCTTAATCTTCTTTGAAAGAAACCGGTTTGAGCATTTTCGACCATAACTTGGACAATTGCCATGACTTATCTCTATTAGACCTCTACATGGAATGGAAAGCGGAATCCTCAATTCTCACATGCTTTGGCTGTGAAATCTTACCTAAGTTAGACGGTTTTAGTTGTTCAATTGCTCAAGCTCTTGATTAATGCATTAAATAATTATTGTCGGGCCTACCGTCATGGGTTGGTTTGGGTGGATCGGCACCCTATGCCCCTTAAGTGCAATGACTCACGTATGGAGAAACCCAGCAGGGAGGGTAACCCTTTGCGAAGGCCGGTGCTTAAATCTCGCAAAACCCGACACAAACGTTCTAAAAGACACAAAGCGGATTGAGTGAAAATAAAAGAGCGGTTTTGAAGAAAGAAAAAAAAACAAAAGAAAAAGTTAAGCAAAATAATGATAAGAAAAGAGCAAAGTAAGAAAAAAGAAAGAAAAGAGAGGTTGAAAGAAGAACCAAGAGTGAATTAGGCTAGATAATCCCGAGCTTGAGCATGAGAACAACTCTGATTGTCTGGTTTAGGATAGGAAAGACCGACTAGAGCTTACTTGCACACATGCACGAGGTATTTTGCTCATCAGGAAGTGTTTTGGTTCAAAATTTCTAAGATTGGCATTTGCTTGGGTTAGACGTTGTGAGATGCTCATAACGGTTCCTTTCGGAGGATTAATACCGTTTTCTTAATTGAAACAGCTTGATTCATTGAAACAAGCAGTTCTCTTTTTCTTTTCTTTTAAACTTGTTTTGTTTTTCACTTTCCCTCTCTCCTTTTTCTATGGCTTTTGTGGGTATAGTTGCTATAAACCCTCACGAGATATACCTCGTCCACCCGGGCTGCCGGGGGGTTTAAAGGGCTTGATGCATATACTAAATGCATCCGCGATTCCTGCGAAAGTGAGTTAGGTTTTTTTTTTTTAGTTTCTCTTTCTAGTTCTTTTCTTTGTTTTTAGTTTGCTCGGGGCGAGCAAACCCTTGTGTGGGAGTGGTGTTCGGCTGTAAATGTATGCCCTTGGAGGACGACACAGAAATTGGGAGTACAACAACAACACCTGGCTCAAAACGGTGTACAACTCAGGGCTTATGACAATTCGCCCCGGAAGTCTGTCGGATCCGTGGTGTTGCCTATTACTACTGGTAGTGTCACCCCGAATGTGGAGTTTGTGGTGCTGGAAATTCCAGCCTCCTTCAATTTGCTACTAGGGAGGCCCTCGCTTCACGAGTGTAATGCTGTAGCATCCACCTTACATCAGAAGGTAAAGATGTTGGTTCAGGGACAGATGATTACTATCTCAGGAGAAACCATCAATGCTATTTTCACTCCTAAACAGTCAACTCTTGAGGTGGAGCACAACTCAATGGACGAAGAACTCCACAATTTTGAGCTCGTAGCAATGATGAGCAAGGATGAAGCACCTTTTGACTTCGATCCCTACTCAAACCCCAAAGTACATGCTATGCTCAAGAAACAAGGGCATTTCCCGGGAATGCCGCTAGGAAAGAACCCGAAGAATAAAATTCCTCCTGTGTTCAAGACTTTTAAGCAGAAGGGAAGGTTCGGATTAGGCTATAAACCCACTGAGAAAGAGGCTAGGTTCGCAAAAATGGCTATTATTGAACAGAAAAGAATTGACAATCCTCCTACCTTGTTCCAAGTAAAGCCCTATCCACTCACTCTGAATGGACAATTTGTCAAGGAAGGTGATGACTTCCCTTACTATGGGTTTCCTGAGCCATTCTATCTGAAGAACAAAGGAGTTCAAGTTGCCGGACTGGAAGTCTTCAATGATTGCTCCATTAATATGGCTACTGTCTTTGTTCCCGCTCGGGACAAACAGCCTCCATTAGAATGGACTCATCTTGCTGGAAGCAACATCTTTGGCATGTTGTTTGGACAAGAAGTTGTCCCGGAGAAAACTGAAAACCGATGCTGTTATTGCTGCGCTGTGTAACCCATGCTTTGATCCGAGTCTTATGATTACTGAAGACGGAGAGGTTAAGGCGGTCTCGTGGATCGACGCTGAGAAAAATAATTTTGCTTTATCTGTAGGAGAGTTTGTTCCTAAGGACATTGAGTCAGGTTTTAGTGGTCTAGAGTCAAGTGAGTCTGGTCTTGAGACTGCTGGCGATGTATTCCTTTCTGCATTCAATAAAATGAACCTTTCTGCTTACTTTGATTCTTCTTTCCCCTCTTCCCTGAGCTGCTGTGCCAATAATAATCTGGAATTTAATGAACCCTTAAAAGAATTTTCTAATGAACATGAGCATAAGATGGCGGTGTTGGAAGACACCATCACCATAAATGTGGGCACAGAAGGACAACCTCGGGAATTGAAGTTAGGAAGCTCGCTCACGGCAAAAGAACGAGTGTCTTTTACCGAGCTTCTCAAGGAGTTTGTGGACGTGTTCGCATGGTCCTACGAAGACATGCCTGGGATTGATAGGGAAATTGCAGAGCATACCATACCTCTACTTCCTGATGCAAAGCCAGTTCGACAGAAGGCCAGAAGAATCAAGCCTGAATGGGCTAAGAAGATTGAGGAAGAAGTGATCAAGCAGCTTAACGCTAAGTTCATCAAAGCAGTCCAATATCCCAAATGGATTGCTAACATTGTCCCAGTACCCAAGAAAGATGGGAAGGTGCGCATGTGCGTAGATTTTCGAGACCTTAACAAAGCTAGTCCCAAGGATAGTTTCCCTTTACCACACATCGATGCATTAGTGGATAACACTTGTGGACACGAGCTACTATCCTTCATGGATGGATATGCGGGTTATAACCAAATTAAAATGGCGGAAAAGGACATGGAGAAAACCTCATTCACTACGCCATGGGGAACATACTGTTATGTGGTTATGCCTTTTGGTCTCAAAAATGCTGGAGCAACATACCAAGGGACAGCCAACACCCTACTTCACGATATGATGCATGTAGAAGTGGAGGTTTATGTGGATGACATGATTGTGAAATCAAGAACAAGGGAAGGACACATTCCTAACCTTCGCAAGTTTTTCCTCCGACTTCGTAAGTACAAGATGCGGCTTAATCCAGCAAAGTGTACCTTCAGGGTCACCTCTGGGAAGCTGCTAGGCTATGTGGTTAGCCAACGAGGCATTGAGGTTGACCCTTCGAAGATAAAGGAAATCCAAGAGTTGCAGCCACCTAGGACAGAAAAGGAGATAAGGGGTTTCCTGGGGCGAGTCCAATACATCAACAGATTCATCTCGAAGCTCACCATGACTTGTGAACCTTTGTTCAAAAAACTAAAGAAGGGAAGCAAAATAGAATGGGACGACCAATGTCAAGCGGCCTTCGACAAAATCAAGGAATATTTGCAACATCCTCCAGTCCTTGTGCCACCAGTACCAGATGAGCCTCTACTCCTTTACCTTACTGTAACTAGCTCTGCAATGGGGGCTATGCTAGCTCCGAAGGCCAAAGTTCAAGAAAGCGCCATCTACTACTTAAGCAAGAAATTCTTGGATTACGAAAGTCGATATGCAGACATAGAGAAAATGGCTCTTGCGTTAGTATGGGCCACCAAGAAGTTGAGACATTACATGCTTTCACATACTGTATATGTCATAGCTGAGAATAATCCTATCAAATTTATCATGGAACAGCCTACCATCAACAATCGCATTGCTCGATGGGTGGTCATGATTTCGGAGTTCAATCTTCTGTACTTGCCTCAGAAATCCATCAAAGGAGGGGTTGTCTCAGATTTCCTAGTTGCTTCTCCGTCAAAGGAACCTCCAAGCACTCACTTGGAATTCCCAAATGAGGACGTATTTGTCACCGATGAAATCACATGGGAAATGTATTTCGACGGAGCTTCTAATCAAATGGGCTGCGGAATAGGAGTACTGCTGATCTCTCCAGAAGGGGCACATATCCCTGTATCCGTAAAGTTGGACTTTGATGCTACTAACAATGCTGTAGAATATGAAGCCTGTATCAGAGGTCTGCAAGCCGCATTGGCTTTACGCATACGCCATGTAAAAGTCTTTTGGGATTCTAGCCTCATCATTAACCAGGCTAAAAATACATGGAAGGTCCGGAATGAATGTCTCATGGAATATCAACGGAAGCTTTTGGGACTTGCCCACCAATTTGAGAAAATCAGTTTCCAGTACCTCTCAAGGGATTACAATGAATTAGCTGACGCTTTAGCCAAGTTGTCTTCAATGATATCCATACCACCAGGCACGCTACAATTACCGGTAGTAGTGGAGCGGCAATCTGAACCGGCATATGTTTGCCACTTGGAAGCACGAGAGGAAGAAACTTAGGAATGGTTCCATGACATATACAATTTTCTTCGAAAGGGAGAATATCCGGCTGAGTTGGATGTTCGAGGACAGCGAGCGGTCAGGTCTTTAGCAGCACAATACTGCTTAATCCAAGATCGACTCTACAAGAAGTCACCTACGGGCATTAATTTGTTGTGCATTGACGTTAAGAGTGCTAAGGAGATCATGATTACTGTACACGGAGGAGAATGCGGTCCCTACATGAATGGACGAATGTTAGCAAAGAAGATTCAGAGGGCTGGTTACTATTGGACCACTATGGAGGCAGATTGCTTAGAGTTCGTTCGAAAGTGCCACAAATGCCAAGAATATGCCAACCTACAGCATCAACCCCCGTCATACCTGACTACTTTGACATCTCCGTGGCCATTCTCGGTATGGGGTATTGACATCATTGGCAAGATACACCCAACCGGAACAGGAGGACATGAGTACATATTGGTCGCCATTGACTATTTCACTAAGTGGGTGGAGGCAGTCTCTTTTGCCAAACTCACATTCAAACATATGGCCAAATTCATTCTTCAAAACATTATATGTCGATACGGAGTGCCTCATGAGATCATTAATGACAACGGAAGCCACTTTCGAAAGGAGGTGGAAGCCTTGCTCGCCACTTACAAAATCCAGCATCATCGGTCCTCGCCATACCGGCCTCAAGCCAATGGAGCTGTGGAAGCGGCCAATAAGACGATGTCAGGGATTATCAAGAAGATGGTTGTCACTTACAAGGATTGGCCAGACAAATTAGCATTTTCCCTGTGGGGATACCGAACCTCTATACGAACCGCTACAGGGGCAACACCATATTCTCTGGTATATGGGATGGAATCAGTCCTACCAATTGAAGTAGCGATCCCTTCGTTACGAATAGTGGCCGAGAGTCAATTGCCAGAAGCCGAATGGGCAAGGGCAAGGTTCGAGGAGCTGATGTTGATGGATGAAAGGCGATTGAGAGCATTACATAATGTGCAAGTATACCAAAATAGGATCACTCGAGCTTTTAATAAGAAGGTGAAAAATCGTTCACTTCAAGTAGGTGATTTGGTGCTTAAGGAGATGAGAGCACCTATACAAGATCCAAGGGGAAAATTTGCACCTAATTGGAAGGGTCCTTACATGATTAAGGGTATTTAGCCAGGAGGGGCAGCTCGGCTCGCCATCATGGATAGAGAAGATATAATTCAGCCCACAAATTTGGATCAACTAAAGCGATATTACGCTTAATAACACCAAGCAACTGAAAAACCAATTTTTAGACACTTGGGATATATTTAATAAATGCTCATGTACTTGAGGAAAAATAAAGTTTGCGAGAACACAATATTTGTGAACAATATTTCTCCTTTATTAATTGAAAATGCAAATACATTATTTGTAACATAAGAAAATTCAAAAGGCATAATTAAATAAAAGACTATTCTGGCAAAGCAGTTTCAGTTCCTTCATTCCATCCATCTTCTAATCTTGTTTCACCTTCTCTACTTCGCCATTTGTCTCATGGTCAATCTCCATGTCTCTAGGTCCGTTAATCGCTTTCTCTTTGTCCTTGGGCTTATAGGCCCGCCTGCCTGATTTTCGTGTATCAACTCTCGGACCAAGCCTATCTTTCACTGAGTCTCTTGTGCCAAGACGGTCTTTTACTGAGATACGAGGACCCAACCTTTCCTTCACAGGTGCTTGCCTTCGTCTTGCTTCCCCAGCACGGCGAGATTCAATAGCAGCAATCAGCCATCCATGATAACCGGCATCTGCGATATGAGACACATGTACTTTTGGCGGAGATTTGAGAGTTGGTCTTCTCTCCCAATATTTTAGCCATGACTCGATCATCGAACTTCAAAGTCTCAATTGATCGAGGGTCTCACACAGAAGCTCGGGAATATCCTGCTTGCGGTCCATTTGGCGCTTCACTCGCGCTGGAAAATAAAAGGTCATGTGCGTCAAGCCGGCAAGACACACATAAGCATTACGGAAATCATGGGTCACATACTCGGAAATGTGCCACCATTCGATCTACCATACGATCTCCCGCGGCTCCTTTAAGAATGCAATCCATTCCGTTACCGAGCGGAGGTCGGTGTACTTTCTCTTTCTTTGACAATAGTTCGCCAACGCCGATAAAGTCAGGGGTTCTTCGATAAGGCCCAAGTGCTCCATTAACCATATCTGTCTATCAGTTGGCCAAGGTCAGAATTGCACACCAATTCTCCTAAACTAAAAAAAAGGGAGAAAACCTGCGCGGGTTTTGCAAACAATAGGGCCAGCAAATCGGACAGTGACAGAAAGGATACCTGAAGTAACAGCGGGCTCCCTCGAAAGTCATGTTCTGGGCTCGGATCATCCAAGCCCATCATGGTTTTCGCTAACATCAGAGGCACGGCATTGTAGCCTTGAGACATGTCATCGACAATTTGAATTAAATTCGCCGGTCCGGTTCGTTTGCCGCCATGATAAAAGCAAAACTTGCCGAGGAGACATAATACGAGCGCTCGCACTCGTATCACATATTCCAAAGTATCAGGAGATTGAAAATATTCGACTATAGTTTGGAAGTGTACCTTTTCGCCGAGTATCGCACTCCCGATGACCCCAAACGGAAGCCATAAGAGCTCCTTGTATTGCTTGGGGTTGTTCATTGGCGTTGGAGGCGACGTCGGCCAAGCAAAATGATTTGCCCTAAGATCGAGGGCCATTCCTCCCGAAGCGGAAAAAATTTCTTCCACGCGAAGCAAAAGACATGCATCTTCAGATCCCAAAAAGTCTCCGCCGCACGAAGAAAATCGTGGTTAATCCTCACTTGTCGAAGACTCAACAAGCTCGTCAGCTTGTATCTTCCGAGCTGTTTCTTTTCTTCCTTGGACAAGGTTCTCATCCATGTTGCAAGTTTCTTCTCGAAAGCCATGAGAAAAGGGCAAGTTACAAGTAGGGGATGTTCTTTGTGTTTTTGGAAGACTTTGAAGTGATGATGAGGAGTAATGATCACATGCATAACATGGGGTATTTATACACCCCCATTCAAGCTCAAAATAGAGAAATACAACCAGCAACGATCACATAGTTGTTGCCCTCCATATCCCATGATTTCAGCCCATCAACAACGGCTAGCAAAAAAA
The DNA here is from genome assembly GCA_029582165.1 of Portulaca oleracea. Classification (NCBI taxonomy): domain Eukaryota; kingdom Viridiplantae; phylum Streptophyta; class Magnoliopsida; order Caryophyllales; family Portulacaceae; genus Portulaca; species Portulaca oleracea. The sequence goes on along the minus strand of CM055868.1, from coordinate 27,627,631 downwards.
AAAAAAGGAGAAAATAAATCAAAACCCGCGCGGGTTTTGATGTGCCCAGATCCGCCTGCACGCTAGCCCAAGCCCAAGGCCCGGGCCTGCTGAGGAGAAAGCCCGCGCGGGCTTTCCCTCAAGATGGGCCCGCCTGTCCGCGGTCCAGCCCACCCGTTTCTGATTGTATGTGGGCCATTGATGCATATTCATAGCATAAGCATCATGAAGAGGCTATCAAAGATCTTACAATTCTCTTAAAAGAGCTACAAGCTTCTAATTCACGTGACATCCATGGTAGCTTCTATGGAAGAGGCTTATTGAGCTACTTACAACAAGATCCATGAAGGTTCATCTACATCAAAGTTGAAGGGCTTTGGAAGATTTACATCGTGGTTTTTGAATCTTTAAGTTTGGATTAGTATTGAGCTAGTTATCATCATTTTATGTACATTTCAATCTTTGTGATGTCACTTTTGTATTGAGTGATGTAAGCCAAAATGGGCCTCATTCTTGATATTGTTCATGCCTAAAGGGAGGTGTGATTACTATAAATACCCCTTTTATGGTGCCTTGTAAACACAATCTATTGAATCATAATAAACACAAAAGTCTCTCTAAAGTCATCATGCTTTAGTTTTTCTCTCTAGCATTCTAGCTAGGAGTTTCGAATTCCTTAAGGGGATTTCGATCAAATCTTCTCTTCTATTCCAAGAGGGAGCAATCTTGGATGGTACAAAGGAGGAGTTGGATATCAAATTGATTGTGGTGCGTCTATATCAATCAAGGAGGTTTCTATTGCCAATTCTATCTTGTTTCTACATCAAGTAGTATTGTTCTTCATTGGTTGGTACGTTTTGCTTAGTCTTTTGTTTCTCTTGATTGTCATTCTTGTCATAATCATTAGAACTCTCGTCCAAGCCTTTCGTTTCATACCTTTTTCCATTCATTTCATTCGTTTGTTTGAGAAATCAACAATCACAAGTTCTTACTTGTGAACGATCCGTTTTCATTTAGTGTATAATGGATTAGTTTTGATTCATTATGCATCAAAAGTGGTATCAGAGCTTAGCTTGTTGATATCTCTCGTTTCTTGCAACATTTTTGCACCTTGTTTTTCATCACATTCTCGCCACCCTTGAGTTCTTCCAAGAACTCATCAAGAATTCATCAAGAATTCATCAAGAATTCATCAAGAACCTTAAGCTCCACAAAGAACCCTAAAGACCAAATACAAACCTAGCCTAATCCGTCCCTTACCTACGTGAGTTCTAAGATTGACATCAAGATTGAATCAAAATGGACGAGTCTCAAACCAACTCACCTAAGAATGTTGATGCTATGAGGATGCAAATTGATATGTTGCAAAAACAATTAAAGACCTATATGGATTTAAACCGTGCTTTACAAAGGGAGTCTTTAAATGTTGATGAAGGTGCTTCATATGGCACGCCTAGTTCACTCTCAAGAAGGGGTGAACGTTTTGATTTTAGAGTTGAAATACCTGAATTTAATGGTAGTCTAGATCCGGAGGTATTTCTTGATTGGATTCAAACGGTTGAACGTGTATTTGATTTGAAAGAAGTTAATGATGAGCTAAAAGTGAAGTATGTAGCATTGAAGTTTAGAAAGCATGCCTCTATTTGGTGGACTAACATGCAAAAGTAGCGACAAGCAAAGGGGAAGGACAAGATTCGTTCATGGGAAAAGATGAAGTCCAAATTGCAAGGCAAATTTCTACCCCAAAGCTACGTCCAAGACAACTATGTCAAGCTTCAAAACCTAGTTCAAGGATCCAAATCGGTGGAAGAGTATACTAAGGAGTTTGAACATCTCCTTTGGCGTTGTGTTTTGAAGGACAATGAGCCACAAGTTTTGGTACGTTTTCTAATTGGTTTAAATGATTGGATACGTAATGTTGTTGAGTTACATTCTTATGAATCATTGGATGAATTAAGTACTTTGGCCTTGGAAGTAGAAAGGCAAAGGAAAGAAAGGGGAAAAGATACCATGAGAACGTACCCTACACAATCCAAACCTTATACCACACGTCCACCTACCCAATCACAATACAAAACTCCACAAAATCAGCTCCCATCCTCCCAAAAACCCTACGGCAAAACCCCACAAAATCAGCCACAAAATCCCCCATCCAAACCCCATGTCCAAGAATCAAGGACATTGCCTCCAAGAAGATGTTTTAGGTGCCAAGGATTGGGTCATATTGCATCCGAATGTCCTAACAAACGTGTAGTTTCTCTTGTTGAATATCAAAGTGCTTTATATGTTGAACCAAGTTGTCATGAAAGTGAGTATGAAGAAGAGCAACTCGAGGAGGAAAATGACGTTTGTGAAGAGGAAAATGTGGAAGAAGCGGATGATGGAGAATTACTTGTGTTGAGGAGGGCATTAAGCGTGGATTCTACACCAAATGAATTGGAGCAACGTGAAACTATCTTCCATACTAGATGTATGGTTCAAGGAAAGGTATGTTCACTCATTATAGATGGTGGTAGTTGTACTAATGCGGCTTCTACTATAATGGTTGAAAAATTGAAGTTAGAAGTGAGTTCTCATCCCTCTCCTTACAATATACAATGGTTGAGTCACGGGAAGGGTATTAAGATTGATAAACGTGTGCTTGTATCTTTATCCATTGGGAAGAGTTATAAAGATCAAATATGGTGTGATGTAATACCAATGGATGCTTGCCATATTTTGCTTGGGAGACCTTGGCTTTTTGATAGGTACGTCACACATGATGGGAGAATGAACACTTATTCCTTCACCATCAACAAGAAGAAGATCACATTGGCCCCTTTGCCACCCTCTTCTATCATTCGGCCACCCCAAAAAAAGGAGCAAGAAAAGGAGTCCAATATTGTTTCTTTGCTAAAAGCGGATCAACATGAGTTCCATGAGCAAAAGGAGTTGATTTTGGCTAATTTGCAAGAGGAACAAGCTGCCCCAACTCATGAACACCCACGGCTCCAACCCATCCTAAGGAGGTTCAATCATTTGTTCCCTAATGAGATGCCATACGGTTTGCCAACAAGAAGGGAGATAGAGCACAAAATTGATCTCATTCCCAGAGCCATTCTTCCAAATAAAGCGGCATATAGAATGAATCCAAAGGGGGCTCAAGAAGTACAAAAACAGGTTGATGAGCTACTTTCAAAGGGTTTGGTAAGGCCTAGCATGAGTCCATGTGCCGTTCCGGTGTTACTAGTTCCAAAGAAAGATGGTTCGCAACACATGTGTATGGATTGTAGGTCCATCAACAAGATAACTATCAAGTATAGATTCCCTATCCCACGCTTGGAGGATCTACTTGATGAGTTATATGGGAGTGTTGTCTTCTCCAAAGTGGATTTGAGAAGTGGATATCATCAAATCCGTATCCATGAAGGTGATGAGTGGAAAACGGCTTTCAAGACAAAGGAAGGTCTATATGAATGGTTAGTTATGCCATTTGGTCTTACTAATGCACCTTCTACATTTATGCGTTTAATGAATCATGTATTGAAGCCTTTGATTGGCAAATGTGTAGTAGTGTACTTTGATGACATTCTTGTATATAGTAAGAGTGAGCTTGATCATGTAAAGCATTTAGAGCTAGTCATGTGTATTTTGGAGAAAGAGAAGCTCTACGCCAACATGGAGAAAGGTTCCTTCTTCTCACCCAAGGTCGTCTTCCTTGGATATGTGCTTTCACAAGATGGTATTCAAGTGGATCAAGGAAAGATCAAAGCTATTCATGAGTGGCCTATGCCATCGTCCATCCATGAGGTACAATCATTTCATGGTTTAGCTTCTTTCTATAGAAGATTTATCAAGAATTTTAGCACTATTATGGTTCCTATGACCGAGTTGTTGAAAAATAAGGAGTTTGAATGGAGTAGAAGTGCTCAAAAGGCGTTTGAAATGATCAAAGAGAAGCTTTGTAATGCACCAATACTTGTCTTGCCATGCTTTGACAAAATCTTTGAAGTTGAAGTAGATGCAAGTGGTGTTGGTATTGGAGCGGTTTTGTCTCAAGAAGGAAGGTCAATTGCTTATTGTAGTGAGAAGTTGAATGAGGCAAAGAGGAAATATAGTACATATGACAAAGAGTTCTATGCCATTATAAGAGCTCTTGAGCATTGGAGACATTATCTACTAAGTGGAGAGTTTATTCTTCATAGTGATCACGAAGCTCTCAAGTACATCCAAGGGCAACATAAACTCAATCCAAGACATGCCAAATGGGTTGAATTCATGCAATCTTTCCAATCCGTGATCAAGCATAAAGCCGGCCATTTGAATAAAGGTGCCGATGCTCTTTCAAGAAGGTACTTGCTTACACATATTCTTGATTCAAAAGTTGCTGGATTTGATCATATTAAAGATTTGTATGAGAATGATCAAGATTTCAAAGAAGTATTTGAGCTCTCAAAGAAGCATCCACACGAGATGTTTCATATTGAAGAGGGGTTTCTTTTCAAAGGAAATCAACTTTGTATCTTAAGGAGTAGCTTGCGTGAATTATTGATCATGGAGGTTCATGGAGGAGCCCTAGCTGGTCACTTTGGTATTGAAAAGACTTATTTGATGATGAGAGATCATTATTTTTGGCCAAGCATGATCAAAGATGTTGAGCATATTGTAAAAAGATGTGGGACTTGTAATCTTGCTAAGTCTCATGTTCTACCACAAGGGTTATACACGCCTCTACCTATTCCCTACCATCCATGGGAAGATGTGAGTCTTGACTTCGTTGTGGGTCTACCAAGAACTCAAAGAGGGAAAGATTCTATTATGGTTGTTGTTGATAGGTTCTCGAAAATGGCACACTTTATTCCTTGCCATACTACCTATGATGCTACTAAGGTTGCAAATCTCTACTTTGAAGAAGTTATGAAGCTACATGGTATTCCAAGGACCATGGTGAGTGATAGAGATTCAAAATTCCTTAGTCATTTTTGGATTACCTTATGGAAGAAGTTGGGTACAAAGCTCAAATTTAGCACGACATGTCATCCCCAAACGGATGGACAAACTTAAGTTGTCAACCGTACATTGGGAGCCTTATTACGAGCTTTGGTGAGAAAAGATAAGAAAAGTTGGGATACTTTGCTAAGTCATGCTGAATTTGCTTATAATCAAAGTCCAAATCGTCCTACAAAGTTATCTCCATTTGAAGTTGTGTATGGTAAGAACCCTCTCAAACCTATGGATTTATCTCCTATGTCTACATCAACTAAATTCAGTTTTGAAGCTAGTAAGAGAGTGGAGGAGATTAAGAAGTTACATGAGGAGGTTCGTGAAAAGATCATGAGGTATACTCAAAGGGTTGAAGAGAAGGTCAATCAAAAGAGGAAGAAAGTTATTTTCAAACCTGGAGACTTGGTATGGATACACCTCAAGAAAGAAAGGTTTCCGAGTAGAAGAAAAGGGAAATTGAAACCAAGAAGTGATGGTCCTTTTGAAGTCATTGAGAAGATCGGAGATAATGCTTATAAGTTGAAGCTAGATGATGGTTATGAGGGAAGTTGTACTTTCAATGTAAGTGATCTCAAACCTTATTATCAAGAAGGTGAAGAGATTCCAAGTTTGAGGGCAAACTTTTCTCAAGAAGGGGTGAATGATGCATATTCATATCATAAGCATCATGAAGAGGCTATCAAAGATCTTACAATTCTCTTAAAAGAGCTACAAGCTTCTAATTCACGTGACATCCATGGTAGCTTCTATGGAAGAGGCTTATTGAGCTACTTACAACAAGATCCATGAAGGTTCATCTACATCAAAGTTGAAGAGCTTTGGAAGATTTACATCGTGGTTTTTGAATCTTTAAGTTTGGATTAGTATTGAGCTAGTTATCATCATTTTATGTACATTTGAATCTTTGTGATGTCACTTTGGTATTAAGTGATGTAAGCCAAAATGGGCCTCATTCTTGATGTTGTTCACACCTAAAGGGAGGTGTGATTACTATAAATACCCCCTTTATGGTGCCGTGTAAATACAATCTATTGAATCATAATAAATACAAAAGTCTCTCTAAAGTCATCATGCTTTAGTTTTTCTCTCTAGCATTCTAGCTAGGAGTTTGGAATTCCTTGAGGGGATTTCGATTAAATCTTCTCTTCTATTCCAAGAGGGAGCAACCTTGGATGGTGCAAAGGAGGAGTTGGATATCAAATTGATTGTGGTGCGTCTATATCAATCAAGGAGGTTTTCATTGCCAATTCTATCTTGTTTCTACATCAAGTCGTATTGTTCTTCATTGGGTGGTACGTTTTGCTTAGTCTTTTGTTTCTCTTGATTGTCATTCTTGTCATAATCATTAGAACTCTCGTCCAAGCCTTTTGTTTCATACCTTTTTCCATTCGTTTCATTCGTTTGTTTAAGAAATCAAAACAATCACAAGTTCTTACTTGTGAACGATCCGTTTTCATTTCGTGTATAATCGATTAGTTTTGATTCATTATGCATCAGCCATGCAATCAAATTGGCCCGTTTGTGTATTTTTAATGCTTCAGATCCTAACTCAATGATGCTCGGTTCTGAAATTTTTGCTCGAGTTTACTCTGACACTTAAGTTTTCGTTTTCTTTTTATTTTCTTTTCTTTTTGGGAAAGCGGGATTAAGTTGGGGATTAATCCCGTCATGTAGAAAGTCGTTTAGAAATGCATTAATAAAATAAAGTTGTGCATTCACCAAGTCTTGCATATAAAAATAAGAAATAAAATGCATAAAAGTCTTGCATTAAAAAAAAAGTAATACAAATTAGCTTCGCATAATAAAATAAATAATAAAAAAAAAATGCATAGAGTCTTGATTGTCATTGGTTTGATTACCACAGGGAGCCCGAATCGCCGCTGTCCTCAACCAGATCGGCACCAGCATGAGAAGTCCCAGTGTTAGAAGGCCCAGCTGTACCAAAATAGGTGTCCCAGGAGTAGTAGTCAGAACCAGGCGCTGTCTGCGACGGCCCAGACAGGGGAACTTCGGAAGGATGTACGCTCGACGGTGATGAAATGGAATGCTCCCGTGAACCAGCTAGCCATGAATGGTCAGGAACACGCCACTCAACAGAAGGGGTAGGCCATACAGGATTAGTTCCGTAACCAGGGGCTGACCAACTTGAAGAAATAGATCCTCCTAACCAAGAGTGTTGGGGTACAGACCACTCTTGCGTATCCGCAGGCCATGAAGGACCCATTCCAGGAGCCAAGACTGGCCATCCAGTAGAGTAAGAGCCAGAACCAAAGGAGGAGGCATCGTATGGTGCAGGACATGAGGTAGTGTCATCCGCTAGGGCCTGACCGCCAGGATACCCTACAGATGCACCTGAGTCATGGTCCCTCACCACAATCTCTCGACCACGACGAGCAGAACGCACTGAAGTTGGAGTACGGCGGAAGTGAGACGGTCGGTTGGTAGCACTCGATTCTGAAGCATACTCCACCTAGTAAGAGTGAGGCAGAGTATCACCACCGTACCCAACGCTGTGATGTGACCCCCCTTGGCCAGAATGCTCTTCCAGGGACATCTGAGCCATGTCTTCATTCACAGGTCGACGGCCCCTGCTACCAGAACCGCTACGATGTGATCCCATAGAATAATGACCTTCGGCCATGATGCCTTTACCATGACTCTCCGGCACAGCTGCTAGAGGAGGACAAGAGGACCCACCAACCTCCTCCCGTGATCGACCCTGGGAAGAATATTCCCCTGCCGAAAAGAGCGACGTGGGGCTCGGTACGAGGAACTCCCGCAGTAGAGCGTCGAGGTGGTTCCTGACGAATAAACTCAGCGTCAGCCTCCATATCAGCACGCCTGGCGGTGTTACCGCGGTATCTTCCTGAGCCCGTAAATGACCGGTTGATGTATTTCAACATAGTACTCCATTCTTTGGTCACTTGCCTGAAGACAGACCATCGTGGCTGAAAGGCAATAAAGACAAAGGTTACACATGCATAATTGGCACATGAGGTAAAAGGAAGCAACAAAGGATGAGGGATTACCGGTTTCCGCTCAAACTCTTGGAGCGCGGAGCACTGACTGCTAGTCTCAACCTCCAAGAAACCGTCGATCTTTCTTCCCGCCGGTTGGGCCTCCACCTCAGCAGCCATAGCATAAAGCCCCAACTACAAGACTTTATGGTTAGGAGTCGATCAAAGGCACAACATAAAGAAAAGCGAGAAATACCTACCACTCGGGGCGCTAGACGGCTCAAGTAGCGTTGGAATTCCTCATTAAAATGCTCTTGAGGAACGCCATGCACGAAGTTGTCAAAATCTCGACCACGAATCCAATCTCCTAAGACGTCCGGATTAACGCGCCAAGGCTCGAACATGTGGTCTGGAGGATCCTGGGGTATGAGGCCAGGATATCCGCCCAGGATCTGCCTCGTAGCTCTCTCCCCCAGGTACCATATGAAGCCCGAGGGTCCCTTCATCAGAATGCGAAGGCGAGTATCGTGCTCCACTTATTGCAAAGGGGTGGGCAGTCCGCTCAAGTCAAACCCCGCCCATGACGCCAGTTTACATGGTCCTGTGAAAGATAGAGAGTCATTTCAAGAATAGAGGCAAAAATAAGATAAAGATATCAAGTATAAAGAAATACTGGGGTGAGGTCATCTAGTACATGATGAATATGATCAAGGCTGCCCGACTGGAATTTCTTCCCTCGTATGCCCTCGTGATCCAGTTCGTATGGGGACCGTCCTGTTTCTCTTGGAGCGAATGCCCAAGGTCAGGATATACTCATATGCCCATGACTGCATGATTATAAAGTCAAAAGAAATAGCAAAAGAGTAGCAAGACTACAAAGAGAAGAGTCTCGGGTACGTACCTTGAGCACCTTCCACAAAGAAGGACCATACTAAAAGCGGGTATGAGACTCGTGGAGGTAAACGGGATCGTCGTCCAGCGTCAGTCTGACACCGCGACGAAGCTAGAGGAGGAAATTCGCATACGCAGCCTTGCCCCAATTCAAATTCTGAACCTCGTTCAAGTCCAGGAGATTCCGGAACCAGGTCAAAGTAATGTTATCTCCCCGATTGGCAAAAAGAGTGGTGGAAATAACATAAGCCAGAAAGATAAAGCGACGTTGATCTCCAGGCAAATTCTGAAAGTTGGCATCATAGATAGCTGCCTCAAAGTGCGCATAGGCAAGGTTGGACAGACACTGACCTGGGCCTAAACGAGCTGACACTGGACCTTGCAAGTCCAGAACCATCGGCGGGATCTCAGCACTAAAGACTATGTCACGCCCACCCCAAGAAAGACCAGTGATCACAACAAAATCTATGGGGGTAATCGTCATCTCCCCCACATGTAGATGGAAGGAGTTGGTCGTGTCCCAAAACCTTTCCGCCATAGCGCGGCCTATCACGCGAAATGTACGGCCTTTCCAAGCCACCAGGCATTTCCAGAACGGCATGAGTCCTGCTGCAGTAAGGGTGTTGCTAACGAAATCCCCGGGAATCAAATCAGCTACCTTAAGGAGATCCTTTAGGACGCCGGGAGTTTTCAGAATGTCCTCCTAATGACAAAACAGTGCAAAATTAAAGTCGGGGGCTCACCTATGGCATTGGCTATATGCATAGTCTTTCGGGCCCTAGCTGGACCCAGCACCAACACTGGGCCCACAGCCATGGCCCGCAAGATAAAGGAATTTAGCAAAAAGAATCTGTCGGCCCAAATAAGCCGGCCCAGCAGAGTTAAAACCCGCACGGGTTTTGGCTCCGCAAGTGGGCCGCCCATCCAGGCCCAATTTCTTTTTCTCTTTTGGGGTTTATGGTTCAGAAAACCCGCACGGGTTTTAGCTCCGCTAATGGGCCGCCCATCCAGGCCCAGTTTATTTTTTCGGGATATGGTCCAGAAAACCCGCGTGGGCTTTCTCTGTTCAAGTGGGCCGTGTGTTTTTATTCCCTTCGGTCCGAATATGCATCCAACCCATTCCTTTTTTCTTTGGGTCGAGTGTGGTCCGTTTCTCAAAAAGGGTTGCGAATAGATCATGAGGACATACAAGCATGCTAAAAATAATAAAAATCGACAAGACATGAAAAATAAATTCGTGCTTGCTCATTTTTCATTATTAAAGCTAAGTATCAAAAGAGGAGTACCTTGCCATGGGAACGGTAGAACCAAGCATGCTTCCAAGATTGGATAGTGAGATCCGAAGGGTCGGCATTTACACCCGGGATGAAATTGCGCCTCGAAGACATCTCATGAGGCCATGCCGCTGCATGAGGAAGAAGAGGATTCCTGCGACTTCTGCGATGCATTTTCTCAAGAACTCGAATTATCTCCAAAAAGCAATTTTCTAGAGAGAGAAGAGAGGAGCTAAGGAGATGATGAGAAGAAGTTGAATGTGTGAATGAAAAAGATGAATGAGGCTTGGCATTTATAGAAATGAAGAGTGAATGTGAACCGTTCGTTTCTAGGACCTGCCTCGAGATGCCAAATGCGTTTCATTGGCCGAAAATCCAAAGATCATCTCTTTGCCACCCAAAGAGGAGACCAAGTCATACGGCTCTCTCTCATCCACACGAGGCCTAGGCCCCACCATGATTCCCTTCACGAGGAGAAAAGAAAAAAAAATGAAAAATGAAAGCCAAAACCCACGCGGGTTTTGGGTGAGCTATGGGCCCAGTTCTGGCGGCCCAACATTTTGTAAGCCCAACGAAGATAATGAAACCCGCACAAGTTTTCTACCAGGAGAAAAGGAAATCAATCTCAAGCGGCCCAAGCTCATGTGGCCCAGCAGGAATCATAAAACCCGCACGGGTTTCCTGCCAACAACAAAAAAAAAAAATTCAACAGCCCAAGTTCAACGACCCAAGGGTCCCCAACATTCAGGTAAAAATCTGAACCCATTTGCATTTTTGCGAAAACTAATATATGCTTTCGTGATGATTTCCAGGTTGCCGCATAAAGGACCACCATCATCCGGTCGCCGCTAAGAGGGACCATCCAGCAGGTTGCCATATAAAAGAGCACCATCATCCGGTCGCCGCTAAAAGGGACCATCCGGCAGGTTGCCATATAAAAGAGCACCATCACCCGGTCGCCGCCAAAAAGGGACCATCTATCATCCGGTTGCCATACAAAAGAGCACCAACAGCGACAGTCGTCAAACAGTTGCCACCTAAAGGCCTCCACCGATGTCGTCAACGACACTCGTCCAACGGTTGCCACCTAAAGGCCACCCACGATGTCGTCAGCATCAGTCGTCCAACGGTTACCTCCTAAAGGTTACCGACGACCTCTTCATCAACAACAGCAGTCGTTCAAACGGATTCCACCTAAAGGTCTCCAACGACATCTACAACAGCAGTCGTTCAATGGTCGCCACCTAAAAGTTACCAACGACGTCATCAGCCGGTCGCCATAAAAAAGAGTACCGCCAGCATCAAGACAGCCATCAAGTCTACTTTGACCTTCGTCCTATTCGGACTCGATCAAAGTAGGGGCTCTCTGTAGACACTGGGATTTGCACCAATATAATCCCGACTCATCAAAGCATTGAAGGCCGAATACATTTTTTGGTCCAATGTAGCAAGCAATACAAAACAGAACAGAACCAGCCCACTAGGTGAGACAAAATCCGTACGGGTTTTGAACGAGCAGAGACGGCCCAGAACCAAGGTAGGCCCAAGGCGCGCCCCGGTCCACGCTAGAAAACCCGCGCGGGTTTTCCTGTCCCCAAACGCGCCGTTTTGTGTCCACGTCAGCGATCCGTGCCGATGGATTTAAAAACCCGCGCGGGGTTTACATTTAATAATCCGGCGCCAAAGGTTGATCATTATCCCATGATATTAGCCCATGTGTGTTGACCTTGAAACTTGACTTGATTTTGCATGGATAGATGGCATAATCCAAGGGATGTGTTCCCTCCTTTTCCCTCCTAAACACTACCCTCACCACCTATAAATACCCCTCCATTCTTCCACTCATATCATCAATTACTCTCAAAAATCACCTCTATTATTCTTAACTAATCCCTCATCATACTCTCTTAAAACTCCCATTATTCTCATATTACCATCTCATTACTCTACCGAAATCATCACTCATATACTATCCTACTACCATTCTCATACTCATCTTTCCATCCACCAAGTCAAGACAAAATCAAGGTTTCCGGTCGTCGCATTCGGGCTTCTAAATCAAAGAGGTTCACCCTTTTATATTTTCTTTCATTATGTTATTTTAATCATTTAATTTGTACTTTGGATTCAATTATATGTGCATATTTTGTAAACCAAAATACTCCATTCTTTATATTGCATGTTAAGAATATAATTTCGTGAAATTAATTAAACTTCTCCCCGCTTTATTTCATTTTAATGTCGATTTTAGTAGAGTCCGTTTTCTAACGGGCGAATTCAAGAATTCTTATAATTTTTGAGTTCGTAACCTTACCCCCGAACTTAGAATCGGGTTTGTCGATTTCTTTAAATCGGCTGGCGACTCTTTTATTCTTTTTATAGTCCGTTTAATTATTTAACATTTGAATTTACACTAAAAACAATTAAAAATGACTTAAGGTTTCCCATTCATTCAAGGTTTAAACCAAAAGAAAACGGGCCATGAAATGATAAAACCCGCACGGGTTTTATGGTTTCTAACCCATTTTCTCCGGCCCAGGAAAGCAAATAGCCCGGCCCAACGATACCAAAACCGCGCGATTTGTCATTGTTGCCCGTTTGCTTTCTGTTGGGCCTGAGCCACTGTTTGGGCCGACTTTAAGTTATGATTAATTCATTTTTTTCATCGTTTCAAGTATTTAAATAATAAAATGGATTTGTAAAATAAATAAAGTTTCATCACCCCGAAAATGAATTTCATAAAATAAAAAATATCCTTATTTAAGGATTAAGCAACCTTAGTCGGCTCCCGATCGTTTAAGTAGCGCATCCGAAAACCGACACCCCTAAATGGGGGGCGATTTTCCGGGTCCTACAGTAGGACACCTACATACTGACTCGAAAAGACAAACCCAGGGCATGGGTCTACATTAGACTTCCTAAAACACACATGTTGACTAGAGAAAAGACTTATCTATGACCTAGACCTTATATGAGATTTCCTAAAGAATGAAAAACACTTACATGCTAACTCGAGAAATGACTCTACGACTCACCCATGGTATGGGTTTGCATGGCCTAGAACCTGTGTAAGACTTTTATAATGCAAGACATCCATATGCTGACTCTGGAAAAAGGACTCACCAATGACATGAGTTTTCACTGGACTCTTTTTTTAAAAAAAAATAAATAAAAACAGACACAAATTGACTCAGCGAAAGACTCACCTATGACCTAGACCTTATATGTGACTTCCTAAAGAATGCAAGACACTTACATGCAGATTCTAAAATAAAGACTCAAGACTCACCCATGACATGGGTTTAAAAGGGACTTTCTAAAAATGAAAGACACATACATGCTGACTCTAAAACAAAGACTCACCTATGACATGGGTTTGCATGTACTACGAACCTATGTGAGACCTCCTAAAGAATGCAAGACACTTACATGCAGACTCTAAAATAATGACTCACCCATGACTTAGATTTGCATGCGCTATGAACCTAAAACCTCCTAAAGAACGCAAGACACTTACATGCAGACTCTAAAACAAAGACTCACCCGTGACACAGTTTACTAGACATACACGATACCTCCTAACATGTAACAGACCTATATACTAACTCAGGAAACGGCTGAATTGTCACACAAGTTTGCATGTCCTAACCTCTATACGACTCTAAGACAAACAAAAACACTTTTTTTTACAACAAGAGCATTATAAAGGGCCGGATAAAGTTAAACATAGCGAGTCGACATAAGTTGGAAAGTGACAGGCCCTAAACGTATCAGGTCTGTGTACCGCAAGTGTACGGGTCTGTGTAGTAATAAAATATTGTTCTCTCTCAGTGACTTGTGTTCAACTACGCACTAAACTAGTTCACTACAATGGATGCTGGGTAATCAAAGGGTTGTGGTAATGAATTATAAAACTAAACTAAGAAAGCAGGAAATTAAAGGATTCTTTCTAATAATTAAAAGAGTTCAAGGGAGTCCACTCTAGTCAATCAATTAACTAATCAACAATCCTGGCGTAAAGTAACAAAATAATTCGGAGTCTATAATCTTTCTAGGCCCTTTCAAAGCAATCTTTCCATTCGAAGTGAGTTACAGTGATTAAACTAAACATTATTTCCAACTATTTAATCTAATCAAATATAAGAACTAATTATAATCGACCCTAGGCAAGAATCATTATTTCTAACTATTTTCTACGCCTATTCAATCTACGTCTTTCCAATTCAAGGCTCAAACTTTTGCTCTGTTGTCAAGAATCTAATACCAAGTAAAAGGTGGTTAGCCAAATTTTACTATGACAGACAAATTACAAAGATCAAACGAATAAAAGGAAAAACTTCACACCGAGACTATATTCAAAATCAATCAAAAGACATTGAGTTTATCCCCCAAACAAATAAACTAAGTACTCATGATAATAAAAACTAGGAAAACAATAATAAAAACTGAATAACAAAACATAAGAAAAATAGAAATTAAACCGAACATCCAAGTCGTTGAATTCGATCTCTTCGTGTCACCCGATTCGATCTCCTTCTCCTCCTGTTTTGTTCCTAATCTACTAGAACGGCTCTCCGAAGGGAGGAAAATACAAAGAAAACCCTATTCTAAAGTTTGTGTGGAATAATACTCTGAATCCTCGATTCCTCGATGTGCAGCGGACGTTGGCTTTTATAAGGCACAGATTAGGACATTAGGCATTGGCGGCACTTCCTGGGCGCTGGCAGCGTCTGGCCCAAATTTCAAAAGTCTCTGCCTTCAAACGCTGGCAGCGCTTGAAAAGCACTGGCAGCGCTTGCACTTTTCTTCAGCACGCGTTTTCCCTGCCTTAGGCGTTGGCAGCGCTTCTTGGGCGCTGGCAGCGTCTCCCATGTCCACCCAAATATTTGGATGGTCTTTGGAATTTTGGGTCATTCTTCCTTCAATTTCTTTCTCTTTCAACCTTCTTCTTAATTTCTTCATATTTTCTCCCTTTTTCCAATCAATTCTTCATGCTTTTGAGTGTATTTCCAATATTCCCTACAAAATGCACTAATCTCGCAACCAAGTGAAGAAATCACAGAAATTGGTATAAATACATGGAAATCTGGGTATAAAAAGTATGAAATACACATGTTTTGAGCCCTAAAAATACTATATAAAAATCACTTATCAAATCCTCCCATGCTTAGCTCTTGCTTGTCCCCAAGCAAGTTAGATTCAAAACAGGAGAAAGGGCTCAAACAGGAAAAAAAACGGGACTAAGTAAGAAAGAGAAGAGACAGGAATTTTCGATAAGGTTAAGGAGAACAAAATGAAACACCCCCTCAGGCTAACCAATCAAACACATCAATTCAACAAGCAATCACCAAGATCAATTTGGACGAAAACAAAATTCATTTCTAAATAGATAATAATGAAGCTTTTGAAACCAAAGGAAGAGAACAAGTACTTCAGATGTACAAATCCGCCAACAGTCTCAAGAATAATGCAAATATGTGCGGTTAGTTATGGACGTAGGCCGGTCAAAAGAGCAAACCTCACATTAGGAAAGAATATAAACACTCAAACACTCAAATTTGAATATGTATGTGGGTTTTTCTCATACTCAGACCAAAAGAAACAATCTAGCATAAGCTTGGTAAGAATCTCGCTCTCCACTACTGGTATGCAATTCACAAGTGACAATCAAGAGGACTTTTCGGGGTTGTAATGAGGCTCGGGTTAGGGGAAAGGAGCGGTAAAATTTAGGTATGAGGAGCTAGGAGTCATGCTTGGATTGATTTTCAATAAAGAATTGCTCTCAATCTCACCTTCTTACTTAATTATGCAAGGAACTCATTTTCTCCCTCACTGATATCAAACACCTCATCTAACTTTACAACCAGGTCAAAAACTTTCAGAACTTTAAATTGAATCTCCCTAATCACCTTTTTTTTTTTAATACTTCTCTTTTTGGTGGGTGATCAAGGAAGAAGAAACACGAATGTATAGACTTAGCTTCGACCTAGGTTCATATATTATAACAACACAACCAAATGGCAAACTCATGATTAATTGGGAAATATAATGCGTCCCAATTTAATAAAAATTCACACCCCACCATCTCACTCCATTGATAGCAACACCTAACCAATTTTCGCTCCCGAAATAATGAACTCTCACACATCTAAGCAAGGCAAAAGGTAGGAATTAATAAAGGCCAAAGCTTGCATCGTCAGGGTTTCATCACAAAAAGAAAGGTAATCAAAGGTCGGGCGGGGCTAAAGAACGGTAATAATATTGTTAGGGAGGCTATTTGGCTATGTAGTTTCATTAGAAGAGAATGCCTCAATCATTTTGTCACAGCGTGCAATGCAAATACGTAGTCTCAAGCAAGATACAAAGCAAATTCTAGAGATGCAACTAATGGTGGAGTCACTCAAGAAATAAAGGAATTGATAAAAATGATCAATTCAAGCTTTTGGTAATGTGGACTCACGAGATAGGACTCAATAAACTAAAGGAATTGATAAACCTAGCCCAAAGATTTGCGGCACGTATATTTTCACTTACTAAGATAGTCAAAGCAGTTAAGCACACTTTTCATAATTTGACCCAAAATCAGAAGACTTGCAAATTCAGTTTCAAAATCTTTAAAGTTCTCAACCAAACTTTTCTAGGTGAAGCAAGGTAAACTGACAGTAAGAAAGGTTTACAAATCATCACTGAAGGTCTTTCAGATTCTAATCCTAATCCTATCCTATATTTTTTCGGTTTTTCTTGTCTTTTCTAATTATTTTTTTTTGGCTTTTTCTAATTTCTTATTTTTTTTAATTTTTCTTTTTGGATTTTGAATAAGGTGAATGCAAAAGAAAAAGAAAACAAACTAAGAAAAGAAAGAAAAGAAAAATCTAACATGCTTTAACTAATGCAATCTAGGTGAATGCAGTTTTGAAAACTAAAAGATAAACTAAGGAAAGAAAATTTAGAAAGAAAAACTAAAAACAAGCAAAGAAAATCACACGACTAAAAAGTCAAATAAAAGGAAACACACTAGGATAAAAACAATCAAATTAAAGAAACAAACTTAAAAAAAAAAAAAGAAAATCACACGAAAAATTAAAAATAAGCACGAAACAAGAAAAGAAAGATGAAATTAAAAGAAAAATCTGAGAAGTAAAGAAGAAATATTCACAAAGTGATATATAACCCCCCCCCCCCTCCCCAATGCTTAAAACATTGCATTGTCATCAATGTAGAAGACAATGGTGAAGAGGGTAAAGTCGGAGCAAAGGATCAGTCATCCTCGCTTGATGGGGAAGGGTTGTTCTGGCTCGGAGATGGTGGTGGTAAGGACCGGTCAAACATGGCCTGAATAAGGCCGGCAAGGTTGGCAACTGACTCATCAAGACGAGTAAAATGCATGTCAAACTGACTCCTCGACTCAACTAGATACTCCTGCAACTCACTCACGTGGCTCTCGGTCCGGTTGATAGATGTTCGGTCTCGTTCCGAGCCGAATTTTTTCTCTTTTATAAGGGATATTTGCTTGTTTTAACCCCTATTTATATATTAGATATAATGATTTAGTGTTTTGTAGGAAAATAAAGAGTTAGAAGAAGTTTGGGCTTAATTGAAGGTTTTTAGGGAATCCCGAGCTATTTCCCGAGTCAAACCAACCCAATCCGAGAGCCGAGTCAAACCAAGTCAACCCGAGCTGAGAGCCGAGGCGAAACCGAAGCCGGAAATTCAATGTCAAGATTGGCGCAAAACAGGGGAACGGTACAGAGTCAAAGGTTTGAAATACGTGTGCCTTCACTCTTTGGGTTCTAACTCCTTCGTTACAACTCCGATTGGTCTCAAATTTTGGGAGCTTAAAGAAACACTGAGAGCTTTCCATCGATATCTTACGGGTCTAAAACGGAGTTCGGATGAAGAAGTTATGCGCGTTTGTCGAGGAAAAAGTCGCCAGGCGCCGCTCGGCGGCAGAACATGGCTCGCCCGAGCAAGGCCACCGTCTCGCTGCGACATAATCTTTGAGAGCGGTGAATCTGCGGCGGAAGTCGCTCGCCGAGCAACACTATGGCTCGCCCGAGCCACTCTGTCTGCGGAAAATCTGACGCGTGTGCTGCGATTTATTTCTAGGGTTTTGGGTTGTATTTCTCCTTCTTCTATAAATACCCACTTGTATTAATCTAAGAGAAATCAATTAGCCTAGGTAGTTTAGGAGTAGAATTAGATTTATTGCTTTCATTTATTTGCTTTAATCTCTCTTTAATTGTTCTTCAAGTTTTCAATTATTCTTCATTGTTCTTCAAGCTTTCTTTGATTTCTAGCATTTGTATTCAAACTTTCTCAAGCTTTCTCAATTCAAGCAAGTTTCCATTGAAGTTTTACAAGCTTTTTCTCTCTTCTCTCTATCTCTCTCTCTCTCTCTCTATAATCTCCATTGTTGACTTGATTTCAAAGCTTTCTAGGGTTAGCCACATCAAATCCATCTTTTAGTGGGGAGGAGGGTCAACGAATTCCAATTCTACTTCCTAGTGAGAATTTGGGAGATCCTTGGTAATCCAATCCACAATTTCTTGTTTGTTCGGGGGAAATTGCAAAGGTAGATTGAAGGTTAGAAGATTTTGGTCATCAAAGGTATAATTTCTAGTCTCTAATTTCATTGTTCATTCTAGATTTCCATTCCTTGCTTTAATTGCTTTATTTGATTTCATGCTTTTAATTGCTTTCTTTGATTCATGCCTAGGTTAGATTTAAATGCTTTCTTTACATAATTTATTGCTTTCCTCATTGTGCGAAAAACCCCTTCTACAAACCGATTACCCTTAATCAAGCCTCACACCCATCCCCGGTATCGACAACCTTAGCTTATAAAACCACAAAAATTACAACCGAACAATGGCGCCGTTGCCGGGGATGGCGTTATTTGGTAGATTAGGCTATTGGTTTGTGTGTACATAGTTTATTGCTTTCTCGATTATGCTAGGAAAATGTAGCACAAAAAAAATTGAAAATCGAAAAAAAATTAGAAAAAAATAGAAAATTAGAAAAACAAGAAAAAAAAGGTTACGGATAGTCCCCAATTCCCTCAGTTTGAGCATGAAATATTTTGGAGGTATTTTGCTAGATTGCATGACTACCGTGCTCAATGTGAATTATATGGTGTCTTTTATGTTACTTTCGATCTTTTGGGAATTGTGAATGAGGGTGTGAATTATGAGACCCGAAACCTTTTAGAATATTACGGGTTTTCCAGTAAGGAGAAGAACCAGCATGGGAGTTACTTGAATGGTTGTCTAGGGATTCCTATGAATTTGAGCAACAAAGTGTTAGTCCTAGCTTCCAACCTCCTTATGCACCACCCTCCAGGACCGAAACTGAACAATTATGTGAATATCCCATGTATGTTGATGATGTGAAAATTGTTATGATATTTCCCAATGTGCCAATGTTGAGTCTCATCCTGTGTGCTTCATTTGTGATTCGCCGTGCCATATTTCTGGTTCTTGTTTGAAAGATAAAATGGAAGCTACCTTGAGTGCGAGAATGGATAAATTGTGTGCAAAAATGAATGAGTGCATGCGTACATTGTTCCATGAGATGAATCATAGGGTAGAAGCTCCTTCTTCACAAATGGTTGATTTGAATGTTGAAGTAGATCATTCGTCATCTTAGAGTTCTAAAATGCAAGTTAATTCTTCTGTGTATGATGAGGATGATGATTACTATGACCGACCATGCCTAGGATTACTTAGTAATTCCTTAGCTCTAGCCTCACCTTGTGAGCATGAGGAATAAGATGATTTAGTGTGTGATGATGTAGAATTTGTTGAAAACATGCTAGACGATGAACCATTGTCCACACCATTGTCCATGCCTTTATGTGAAGAAAAGATTGAGTTTAGTGAATGCCATGATGCTTGTGATGTAATTGAGCATGAGCTTGTTGAGGGTGAAATTGAATCTGTTGTGATTGAATGTGTGCTTGACACCGATTTGTTCACTTTCATTGAGGATCATTGCATTAGTGAGGCATTAGCTACTAGGGGTGGAAGAAAAATCTGGAACCGGCACACCGAACCGGAAACCGGATAAAAGAAACCGAGAACGGGCAACACCGAACCGGTTTAAAAATCCAGTGCACCGCACCGGAAAAACCGGATACTAAACGGGGCGGTTCCGGTTTGGGATATTCACACCGTCGGGGAACCGGCACCGCACCGTTAATATAATTAAATACATATATATATAAATTTTGGTTAAAAAAAATTCTACCCAAAAATTAATACAAAAATAATAAAAATTAACTAGTTAAAAAAAAAAAGAACATTGGGTGTCAATGTGTTATTGGGTTAGGCTTAAATATAGATGTTTTTTATTAAATAGTGTTTTTTTTATTAAATAGAGATTTTTTGATGTTTGATAGAAATTTATGCGGTTCCGGTTCACCGGTGAAACCGCACCGTTAAAGCCGGTGCACCGGTTTTTAAAAACCGGGTGATTCGGTTCCGGTTCCGGTTCCGGTTTATAACTTTCGCGCACCGTTTCATCCGATGCACCGCTTCGGCGCACCGAAACCGCACCGCACCGCACCGTTTCCACCCCTCTTAGCTACCCTTATATGTGAATCCATTGATGTGCATTCTTGTGATGATGAGTATAATTCTTTGGGGATTGATCATGATTGTTTGAACTTGGATTCTGACAATGTTGTTTTTGATGATGACATGCTTTATGAATCATTCACAATGAGTTATGACCCGGAGCCTTCCACTTTCACTTTTGATGCCGTTTTGAATGATGCACCTTTGTCTTTTGATGTTGATAGTTCTTCTAGTGAGTCTGATATTGACGAAGATGAAGATGTGCTTGTGTGTGATGTTGAGAGTGTTATGATGTGGTCTAACCCTCTGTTTTCCTTATCACCTATTGACGATTATGATGATTATTTGGATGAAAGTTGTGATTTGGAATCTGTGTTTGATGAAAATTGCTTGGAAATTGAGTTTGAACCATTGTTTGCATCCAAGTCTTCGCATGAGCATGTCCATGAATGTGTTGTATTGCACCCTCCCATTGATTTGTATACCCAATCTCCATTTACGAGTCAACGGGAGGAGCCTTTTGTCATGTCTCACTTCACCATGCCTAGGAAAGTCTTGTACATTCCTGTAGTTCGCTCTTTCTATGACTTTTCTAAGGCATTCGATAAACTGTTAAGAGCACTAATGTTTGTTGATGTGTTATTGCGAGTGTGCTCTTACCTACACAACTCTGAGATGCATGAGAGGATGCATGATTTGTTACTACGAGCGTTGAATGGTTCTGACTTGGTGCCCGATATTGTGAGGTGAGAAGGAATGATTTCTTGATAAAATACCTTCTAGGTAATATCCTTCCTCACCTTTTGTGTATATTTAATGAGTCGGCTTTCTTTTCTTCTTTTATTTTCTTTTTGTGTATTTCTTTTTCTTTAATTTTGGGGTGCTTGCTTACCTTTTTCTTTTTCCATTTTGAGGACACGACAACCTTTTTGTGTTGGAGTGGGAGGGTAGTATGCATTCCGGTTTTTGAGTCCAAAGAAAAGAAAAAAAGAGTAAAAGTCGTTTTGTAAATATTTAGTTTAGTTTCTTAATTGTTTAGTCCTTAGAGTCTTGTATAGTTTGTTTTTCCTTTTGATCTTGCATGTGAACCATCACACATAGTATGCTTTTCTTGTTTATTTCTAAGCTTGGTGTGATGTTCCTTGGATCGTGGATTGAATATGCTTGATTGAAGACTTCGAGGTAACTTCTTTCCACCCTCTCTTTATGTGAATATATCGATGATCCATGATGCATGCTTGATTTTCTTTTTGGGTGGCGAACCCCTTGAGTGTGAATGTTGGATATATATTGTTGTTGGAGCCGTGTGGGCTCGGGTCGCCACCGCTTTTTATGTGATAAGTGTTTTGTATATATATGTTTTTGTTGGTTTTCTATCTTACTTGTGACACCCTACTCATGATGGAGACATTGTGATGTCTTGTGTTGGACTGGGGGGTGCTATTTTCCATTTGTCATGGGTAGATCACCTAGTTTTTGAGTCTTTTGTTTTTGTTTTTCTTAGTTTGTGTCCAAAAATCTAAAAATATTTTGTGTGTGAAAACTAAAAGGGGAGAAATGTTGTGAAAAACCCAAAAGTTGTTTTTCTTTTTGAAGATGTTTCCTTTCACAGTTGTGTAGATAGTTGTCTAATTGGCTTATTCAATCAGTTAGAAGTGGCCGGTATGAATAATGATAGGCCTTTGGAAGGATTTTTGCCATGACTTATCTCTATTAGACCTCTACATGGAATGGGAAAGCGGATTCCTCAAATCTTACACGCTTTGACTGTGTCTTCTTACCTAAGTTAGACGGTTTTAGTTGTTCAATTGCTTAAGCTCTTAATTAATGCATTAAATAATTACTGTCGGGCCTACCGTCATGGGTTGGTTTGGGTGGATCGGCACCCTATGCCCCTTAAGTGCAATGACTCACGTATGGAGAAACCCAGAGGAGGGTAACCTCATAAGGCCGGTGCTTAAATCCCGCAAAACCCGATACAAACGCTCTAAAAGACACAAAACGGATTGAGTGGAAAGAAAAAAGCGTAGGTTTTGAAAAGAAAGAAAAGAGCGAAGCAAGAAAAGGAAGAAAAAGAGTTGAGCAAAAGAATGGTAAGAAAGAGAAAAGTACAAAAAAGAGAAGAAAAGGAAAGAAAAAGAAAGAAAAGAGTGTAGTAAGAAAAAGAAAGAAAAGAGAGGTTGAAAGAAAAACCAAGAGTGAAGTAGGATAGATAATCCCAAGCTTAAGCATGAGAACAACTCTGATTGTCTAGTTTAGGATAGGAAGGACCGACTAGAGCCCACTTGCACATATGTACAAGGTGTTTTGCTCATCAGGAAGTGTTCTGGTTCAAAATCTCAAAGATTGGCAGTTTTCCCACCTTCGTGTCTTAATTTGTTTATACTTGCTTCTTCCAATTGATTGTTGAGGCGGGTTGGGGAACTAGGTGCATGATTGGGGACGGGAATATTTTCTTTGCTTTAGTTTTGTTTCGTTTTTCGGTTTTCACTTCTTTTTCTTTCCCCTTTTTCTTTTCTCGTGGCTTTTGTGGGTGTAGTTGCTATAAACCCTCATGAGACCTACCTCGTCCACCCAGGCTACCGAGGGGTTTAAAGGGCTTGATGCATATGCTAAATGCATCCGCGATTCCTGCGAAAGTGAGTTAGGGTTTTTTGTTTTTCTTTTTTTTTTAGTCCTTTTCTTCGTTTTTAGTTTGCTCGGGGCGAGCAAACCCTTGTGTTGGAGTGGTATTCGGTCTCGTTCCGAGCCGACTTTCTTCTCTTTTATAAGGGATATTTGCCGAGTCAAATAAGGAGTTAGATATATTAGATATAATGATTTAGTGTTTTGTAGGAAAATAAGGAGTTAGAAGAAGTTTGGGCTTAATTGAAGGTTTTTAGGGAATCCCGAGCTATTTCCCGAGTCAAACCAAGTCAACCCAAGCTGAGAGCCGAGGCAAAACCGAAGCCGGAAATTCAATGTCAAGATTGGCGCAAAACAGGGGAACGGTACAGAGTCAAAGGTTTGAAATACGTGTGTCTTCACTCTTTGGGTTCTAACTCCTTCGTTACAACTCCGATTGGTCTCAAATTTTGGGAGCTTAAAGTACACACTGAGAGCTTTCCATCGATATCTTACGAGTCTAAAACAGAGTTCGGATGAAGAAGTTATGCGCGTTTGAAGTCGGCAGGGAAAAGCTGCCCAGAAGCGCTGCTCGCCCGAGCAGCAACATGGCTCGCCCGAGCAAGGCCACTGTCTCGCCTGCGACATAATGCTGAGGGACGGTCAATGCTGGAGCCAGAAGTGTTGCTCGCCCGAGCGACACTATGGCTCGCCTTGAGCCACTCTCATGCGGAAAACTGACGCGTCGCGATTTATTTCTAGGGTTTTGGGTTGTATTTCTCCTTCTTCTATAAATACCCACTTGTATTAATCTAAGAGAAATCAATTAGCCTAGGTAATTTAGGAGTAGAATATGATTAATTGCTTTCATTTATTTGCTTTAATCTCTCTTTAATTGTTCTTCAAGTTTTCAATTGTTCTTCATTATTCTTCAAGCTTTCTTTCATTTCGAGCATTTGTATTCAAACTTTCTCAAGCTTTCTCAATTCAAGCAAGTTTCCATTGAAGTTTTACAAGCTTTCTCTCTCTTCTCTCTCTCTCTCTCTCTCTCTCTCTCTATAATCTCCATTGTTGACTTGATTTCAAAGCTTTCTAGGGTTAGCCACATCAAATCCATCTTTTAGTGGGGAGGAGGGTCAAGGAATTCCAATTCTACTTCCTAGTGAGAATTTGGGAGATCCTTGGTAATCCAATCAACAATTTCTTGTTTGTTCGGGGGAAATTGCAAAGGTAGATTGAAGGTTATAAGATTTTGGTCATCAAAGGTATAATTTCTAGTCTCTAATTTCATTGTTCATTCTAGATTTCCATTCCTTGCTTAATTGCTTTATTTGATTTCATGCTTTTAATTGCTTTCTTTGATTCATGCCTAGGTTAGATTTAAATGCTTTCTTTACATAATTTATTACTTTCCGCATTGTGAGAAAAACCTCTTCCACAAACCGATTACCCTTAATCAAGCCTCACACCCATCCCTGAGATCGACAACCTTAAGTTATAAAACAACAAAAATTACAACCGAACAATAGATATCTGGAGGTCGCGATAACGCGCCTCATAATCTACTGGAGGTTGTTGGGGTTGAGGGTCAGAATGGGGTTCGGGCGCGGGCTCGGGTTGCTGATGGGGCTCAAAATCAGGGATAGGGGACAACCAAAGAAGGTTTTTTTTCGTCTTGAGGGGAGAGATGAAGGTGAGGCAAATGAAACCTAACAATTGTTAGGGTAAATCCAAAGACAACGCAAGTCACTCTTGAATTTGCACATATTAAATGAACTATACTGCTCTCCATCAAAAAATGCTACCTGGAACACAGTCGGGGGTGGCCTGGGTTGGTCTAAAGTAAACCAAATCGGCATGGTAGGTGTGTAACATAACCACCTATGGCTATCCCTTTGTTGGATGAGGTAGCAATGCGTGAAAGATGTGAAGCAAACATGGCAGCAGGGACAACGTGGGTGTCAGCGTCAAGCATGGCATGCAACATGTAGGAGTCAGCCTTATTAGCTTTTTTTGTGCTATCGGGTCTCCCAAATATGTCGCATGAGAGGATGCGATGTGCATACCTCAGCGCGGGGTTCCTAATAAGGGAAGAAGGGGAGTTTCTAGGATCCCAGTCATCAACACCAACTATCCTACGAAAGAAAGCCTTCCCGTCCCAGTTTATAGGAATGAGGTGGGGGTCTCTACATGTACGTTCAGGCAGACCAAAGGCACGAGCAAATTTTGACACAATCATCTCCCTAACCACACCAAGAAGTTGGAAACGAATACAACCATCCCTCCCTTGGTGTAGACAAAAACTCTAAAGTAAGCCCCTTAAAGGTCAACTCTAGCTATATGTATCATTTGTCCATGTCCCAATAGCCACAAAACATCATCAAGCATGCCACAATTCCCCAAGAAACCTTCAATCAAATATTTGGTAGGTAGAAGCGCTCTTTTAATGAGAGAGTCATACCTTGCTTTGACGTCTCTTTCGAAATTGAACTGATTTGAGCACCTTGAGTCACGGGACAGGGTAGCCTTTTGCTTCCCTTTCTCAGCTGCCGTGGCCTTGCGTTTCCGACTTCCCTTTCCATCGTCATCACCTGATGGAGGTCCGGAGTAGCTCGGGTTCTTTGTCCTTACCATCTAAAAAATATTCAAAAGTCAATATAACCACCAAGATAAACACTAAGCATCAAAGAAGCATGATCACAATGGAGATTATCAACACTAATATCCCCCCATGCTTATTTGATGCTAAGGATTGAAATTGAAACTATTCTAACCTACAAACACACCTAAAAACAGAGCACAACACCACTAGGTATTCACCAACTCAAATCAAACCTAAATTTCTCAAATTTTTTATCACATTACTCCTAAAATACACCCAACATAACAAATTTCTCAATCTTGAAACTAAAAAGAGTAACAATCATCACTCTAGTTCATGCCCTAATCAAGAATCATCCCAAAATTCAAACCCGAAAAAGAAATTCGAATTATGGACATGGGCATGGTATAATTTCAACAAATTAGTCAAGAAATTCGAGAATTCAATCAGAATTATACCACAATAAAAAGATATAATCAAAGAACATGAAAAAGGAGTTGAGAAATTCATACCTTTGAAGTTGAAGAGAGAATAGTAAAACTTAAAGTGTTGAGTGAGAGGGTGCAAGTGAGAGGAAGAAGAAGATGGTGGTGTGGTAGTGTGTCGTGCGTCGGTCGAGCAAGAGGAGGAGAAGGAGGGGAGTTTGAGGGAGAAGATGGCAACATTTTTTCGGTCGTTGAGGGAGAAGAATTGAGGAGCAAGGTTTGGGTTTTGAAAAATAAAAAGGGGGCCGACTAAAAATTTGAAAGCGCACAAAATTCTTCGACAAGACCCAGAAGCGCTACCAACGTTTTTAAAGCGCTAGCAGCGTTTAGCAAAGTTCACGCACCTGAATCTCTCTGGGACAGGCGCTGCCAGCGTTTACCAGGAGCTGGCAGCGTTTTTGTACCTGATGTTGGAGATTCGATTTTCAGCCCCTTTTTTATTTGTTTTACCTCTTTTCTTTGTTTCCTCCTTGCTTTCCATACAATTTGGCATAACATAAAATCCCTAAAAACATCTACCAACTCAAAAATTATTAGGTTATAGATAATAATTTCAAAAAATTATTCTAAATCTCATCTTTTTCTGCACACTTTAAGAAGAAAAAAAATAACGAAATAAAAATTACTAAGAGATAAAAATCGAAAGAAATAACTGAAATAAAATAAAAAGTGGGGAGGAATGAATGATAGACATTGATGTATCTCCCCGTGGTGCTTTGTTTAACGTCGTTAGCTCGACGTTATGGCCCCCTAACCGTCGGGGTCCTTGATCCGTTTCGGAACTGAATCACCGTCATCTTGAATTCTTTTCGGAACTTGTTTTGGAATGTTCTTTCTTGATTGTACCTCATACTCTATCATCGACTTTCCTAGCTCGATGACCATTGTCCCTTTCTTCATATTCATCTTGCAATTCACGGTTGAAAAGAAAAATTAATTTAGGACAATCAGAAAGAGATTAAGAATTCCAAGAATCAAAATAAGCTCAGTGAAAGGGCTAAGATCGGGGTCTTCATTCCGGATGTCGTCAAAGCCCTTAGTAGCTTGTCAAACTCCTCTTCATGTCGATCTGCAAGCTAGCAGATAACAGAGCCACTGAAAACTTATAAAATAAACGTTAGTAATGCTCTCAGTAATAGATCAAATTTACTAAAAAAATCAAAAGAATCAAAAGAATCAAAATATGTGATCCACAAGAATTTCTAGGAATATCATCTAGGTATATCCAATATGGGTCAAGAGAGGGGTCATAACCTCTAAATTTACCTAAGGACAACTCATCACTGATATTATTAGTTTCAAAAAAATTAACCTCATATCATATATTAGCATGAACATCAAAAGTCTTTTCATGAGGTATGGGTTTCTCATTGATTTCTGGTGAAACTGAAGGTAGTGAAAGGGAATAGAAGCATGGAATAAGTCATTGGAATTAGAGAGTACAAAATTATCAGAATCCTTGTTCGAAAAATTTAATTCATTATCAGCATTATCGCTTGGCTCCTCATTAATAAAATCAACATAATCATGATGGAAATCATCTTCATACCTAGTATCTACCCCAGCAGGTTCACTTACCTCAAACTCCGTTGACTGAGAAAAAGGTAAGGGGGTATCATGAAAATCAAGAACAACATCAGTAGTGTTTTCAGGTAAACTAGGATAAAAAGAATCATCTAGACTGACTTCTAAAGGGGAGGGGGACTTGCTATCATCACATATTCCATCATTAAAATTGGAAGAATTTGAACTACGGTCAATGCCCTGCAACAAGTCACACATTTCCGACAATTCATTTAACTCGTTTTGTTTTTCTACCTCTACCCTCAACAAAGATTTAAATAAGGCAATACTAGGGCAAGTGGAATCATCCTGTTCAGAAGAACGACATGAAACACTAGTAACTGAATTACGAGACTGGATGTAGGACTTAGCATGAAAGGCACAAGGATTAAAGTACTCAGTTACATCATTAGAAGTTTCAAAATCGTATGTATCATGTTCGAGCAATTTAAGTGAATTCCAAGCATCATCAACGGATTTTTCACGAAAACCAAAATAATTCAAAAGATTACAGGTCTCTATATTCACACCTTCGAAAATAACATCAAGAATTTCACATTTTCCAATCGAAAGCTCTTTTTCAACTATAAAAGCAAATAAACGCTCGTAATAACTCCAATATAATTCACGTTTAAATTGAGGAAAATAAAAAGGTGCCATATTTTTAGATTTTAAAAGCTTTGATTTTTATTTGATTTTTTTAGGGTTTAAAGAAAAGCAATAAAAATCCAGTCAACCAGAGTGCTTTCGTTTAACGGCAGTTGGGGAAACAAATCCCCGGCAACGTTGCCAACAACTTGACATGCTCTAAATGTATCAGGTCTGTGTACCGCAAGTGTACGGGTCTGTGTAGTAATAAAATATCGTTCTCTCTCAGGGATTTGTGTTCAACTACGCACTAAACTAGTTCACTACAAACGATGCTAGGTCGATCAAAGGGTTGTGGTAATGAATTATAAAACTAAACTAAGAAAGCAGGAAATTAAAGGATTCTTTCTAATAATTAAAAGAGTTCAGGGGAGTCCACTCTAGTCAATCAATTAACTAATCAACAATCCCGGCGTAAAGTAACAAGATAATTCGGAGTCTATAATCTTTCTAGGCCCTTTCACAACAATCTTTCACTTCGAAGTGAGTTACAGTGATTAAACTCAACATTATTTCTAACTATTTAATCTAATCAAAGATAAGAGCTGATTATAATTGATCCTAAGCAAGACTCATTATTTCTATCTATTTTCTACGCCTATTCAATCTACGTCTCTCCAATTCAAGACTCAAACATTTGCTCTGTTGTCAAGAATCTAATACCAAGTAAAAGGTGGTTAGCAAGATTTTACTATGACAGACAAATTACGAAGATCAAACGAATAAAAGGAATAACTTCACACCAAGATTGTATTCAAAACCAATCAAAAGACATTGAGTTTATCCCCCAAACAAATAAACTAAGTACTCATGATAATAAAAGCTAGGAAAACAATAATAAAAACTGAATAACAAAACATAAAAAAATAGAAATTAAACCGAACATCCGAGTCGTCGAATTCGATCTCTTCGTGTCACCCTATTCGATCTCCTTCTCCTCCTCTTTTGTTCCTAATCTACTAGAACGGCTCCCCGAAGGGAGGAAAATACAAAGAAAACCCTATTCTAAAGTTTTTGTGGAATAATACTCTGAATCCTCGATTCCTCGATGTGCAGCGGACGTTGGCTTTTATAAGGCACATATTAAGGCATTAGGCGTTGGCTAAGGGTGGAAACGGTGCGGTGTGGTGCGGTTTCGGTGCGCCGAAGCGGTGCACCGGATGAAACGGTGCGCGAAAACCATAAATTGGAACCGGAACCGAATCACCCGATTTTCAAAAACCGGTGCACTGGCTTTAACGGTGCGGTTTCACCGGTGAACCGGAACCGCATAAATTTCTATCAAACATCAAAAAATCTCTATTTAATCGAAAAAAAATCTCTATTTGATAAAAAAAAAAGCCCAACCCAATAACACATTAACACCTAATGTTGTTTTTTTTTAACTAGTTAATTTATATTATTTTTGTATTAATTTTTGCGTAGAATTTTTTTTTCAACCAAAATTTATATATATATGTATGTAATTATATTAACGGTGCGGTGCCGGTTCCCCGTCGGTGTGAATATCCCAAACCGAAACCGCCCCGTTTAGTATCCGGTTTTCCGGGTACGGTGCACCGGATTTTTAAACCGGTTCGGTGTTGCCCGTTCCCGGTTTTTTTATCCAGTTTCCGGTTCGGTGTGCCGGTTCCGGATTTTTCTTCCACCCCTAGCGCTGGCAGCGTCTAGCCCAAGTTTCAAAAGTCTCTGCCTTCAAACGATGGCGGCGCTTGAAAAGCACTGGCAGCGTTTGCACTTTTCTTCAGCACGCGTTTTCCCTGCCTTAGGCGTTGGCAGCGTCTCTCATGTCCGCCCAAATATTGGGCCGGTCCTTGGTATTTTGGGTCATTCTTCCTTTAATCTCTTTCTCTTTCAACTTTCTTTTCAATTTCTTCATATTTTCTCCCTTTTTCTATCAATTCTTCATGCTTTTGAGTGTATTTCCAATATTCCCTACAAAATGCACCAATCTCGCAACCGTGAAGAAATCACAAAAATTGGTATAAAAACATGAAAATTCGTGTATAAAAAGTATCAAATACACGTGTTTTGAGCCCTAAAAATACTATGTAAAAATCACTTATCAGAAAGCGCAAGTGAGTGTTTCTCAATTTGGATGGGCTTAAACCACAAGCCGACCGTTTTAAGGAGAATCCATCACTTGAACTAACAAACTTGTGTTGACTCAAGCTAAATTGGCTATTATGCGGACTAGAATAATGCTCGACGGACTGACAACGTGACTTTTATTTAGACACTCCTTTTTTTACGACCCAACGAATATTTTTTATTTAAACTCATGGAAATTGAATATCGTAAAGGACCGAATAAAGCCATCGAAAGACGAGTTAAAATAGACTTATAAACTCAATTATTAATTCCACCATGGATGGGCTTACCAACGGGTCGACCATGGATTTTTTAGACTTAATAATCGAATTTATAAATTCATTTTCTCTAACCTTGTGACTATTACGCGGGCTAGAACAACACACATTGATTTTGTTTATTTATTAATCAATTTTCTTTGAACCCTGAGTAAGAGAATGCTGAAAAGAGTCGAATAAAATCATTAAAGGTGAGTTAAAATGAATTGATAAACAAGGTTAATTAACCTTTAAAACGAATGGGCCTCACAACAAGGCCAACCATAAAATTTAAGGTTGATTAACCGAGTTTATAAACTCATTTCTTCTCAAACCCAACGATTATTACGCGGACTAAAACAGTATCTCAAAATTAGGTCCGACTCTAATGAAGAATCAACAAATACAAACACAAACACAAACACAAACACAAACACAAACTCATATTTACACATACTTATACATGGTACAACAAGATTTATTTATTTACTCAGGGAAAGTGGATAGCGTAAAGGGTTGAATACAGCCAACAATAGGCGAGTTATAACTAATTTATGGACACAATTGCTGTCGAATCCAGTATAGTTGGGCCTAACAATGGGTCGGCCATGAATTTGTAATGGATTCAAGAATTAATTCGATAAATTAATTTACTCAAGCCTAGCGGTTGTTATTCAATCTAAGACATTAACCACTGACTTTGTTTTGACTTTAATCAGTTTTTTTGGACCTTTTGTTAGGAGAGTATTGTAAAGGGTCATACAAAATCATCAAAGGCGAGTTGAGTTTACTTTATGAACTAAGATAATTAACCTTTATACATAAATGGACCCAACCACAGGGTTAATCATAATATTTGAGGTTAATTAACCTACTTGTAAACATGACTCTTCTCAGCCCAACGATCCTTACACGAACTAAGACAATACCTCTAAATTAGGGTCGACTCTTTACAACAAAAAGAAAACACATAGCAGATAGCATACATATGAACAAGGGTACCCTAAATCAAGGCTCTATGTACAAAAAGGGTTTATTGGCTGGATAAGGCTTATCGGCTCATGTACTCGCCCTGATGCATTCTTGTTGTGAATTCAACTTCAATGTGTGGGGTGTTGCTCTTGGAGGCTTGAATGGAGACCTCGTAGAGTGATGCATGAGTAGATGTGGTGACTAAGGCTCGATTAGTGTAAATGCACCAAGTGAGTATAGCCAGTCCGGCATCCCATATATGGGTTATTTTTGTTGTACTCGCACTGATGCATTCTTGTTGTGAATTCAACTTCAATGGAGCTAGTGGTGGAACTAAGGTTCAATGCTCCGCATTGAATCAAGACACGCTGTGTGTATGCAGCGTGTGGCTTTTGGCGGCTTATTAGACGGCACTTAGCACTTTGCACTCTTGTGCACGATGCCGGAGTCGGAGACTTATAATGTATTAATTACATTATAATTTTCATTTTAATTATTTATTTAATTTGTTTAAATAAATAAAATCAGTTATATCCAGATTTTTCTAGATATTATAGGGCAGTTATTTATTAATTAATTAAATTAATTAATTCTAATAACTGCAAAGCCAAAAACTGCTTTCAACCACCCTATCTTCTTCATGTTTAATTCACTGAGAGAATAAGGGAAGATTTCAGTTTTGCTCTTCTGAAATTTTCACAAGGCTTGATTACTCCTGGAGGGATATTTGCTAATCTTGAGAGCATCTCAGTGATAGAGGGCAAATAATTCCTTAAAGACAGTAAATTATATTCACGTTCAAGCCTTTTCTTCTCAAAATTTCTCAACAATTTTAAGGAATTATTATGGCTGATTCTGCAAGTTCTTCTGCTTTGAAATTCATGAGTCCCGATTTCATGAAGTAAGACAAATTCGATGGCACAAATTACAATCGTTGGAAGGACAAGATGATGTTTTTACTCACTGCCTTGAATGTTGTCTATCTTCTGGATCCAAACCTGCCTGAGAATGCCAAGGAGTCGGATCCACCGAAACGTAAGCAAAAGGTTGCAGAACTACAGAAGAAAAGGAAGGATGATGAGTTTGTGTGTCAAGGACATATTTTGGCTGCCCTTGCAAACAATCTGTACGACCTCTACATGATGTATTCTTCTCTAAGAGAGATTTGGAAGAAATTGGAGGACAAGTACACCACCGAGAGGCAAGGTACTGACAAATTTCTTATTATGAAATTTCTGGAGTTTAAGATGACTGATTCTATACCAATTCTTGACCAACTGCATGAGTTGCTTGTCTTGGTTAATAGGCTTCGTGACCTTAAGGTGATTTTACTCGAGGCATTCCAAGTGGGGGCAATTATTTCGAAGTTACCCCCTACGTGGAATGATTATAGGAAGAAACTTCTTCATATGCAAGAAGATTTCACTCTTGAGAAGATCATGAGACATCTCTGAATTGAAGAGGAGACTCGGAAGAGATATGTCTCAGATCTTCCCAACAGTTCTAAGGTGAAAAATGTTGAGGGTAAGTCAAAAAAGAACAATAAAAGGAAGGCACCCGATTCTGATAAATCTGACAAGAAGAAAAATAAGAAATGTTATGGTTGTAATGGGAAAGGTCACTACATTAAAGACTGCAAATTGGTTAAAAAAACTCATAAAGGAGACCCAAACACAAGGAACATCACCTAAAGCTAATATGGTAGAGAAACAGATTGAGGATTTTGTTGCCATGATTACTACTTCTGTCAATAATCTGTATATTGACATGGTAACTAAAGTGAATATGGCAAGTGCAAGATCTGGTGCTTGGTGGATAGATTCTGGTGCATCTGTACATGTGTGTTATGACAGGGCACAGTTCAAAAGCTATGAGGAAATTGGTGAGAAAGAAGTGTTGAGGGGAAACCATGCAGTTGCAAAGGTCCTTGGACAAGGCACAGTGGAACTACAGTTCACATCCGGCAAGAAATTGACTTTGAAGAATGTTCTTCATGTCCTGGATATGAGGAAGAACTTGGTTTCTGAAGGTCTTTTGA
Source organism: Portulaca oleracea (assembly GCA_029582165.1). Taxonomy (NCBI): domain Eukaryota; kingdom Viridiplantae; phylum Streptophyta; class Magnoliopsida; order Caryophyllales; family Portulacaceae; genus Portulaca; species Portulaca oleracea. The sequence goes on along the minus strand of CM055868.1, from coordinate 27,593,713 downwards.
ACAAGGGTGGTTTTAGAATAGTCACTGAATCTGATCAAGTTGTAATTTCTAAGTCTGGAATTTTGTTGGCAAGGGATATTATTGTGATGGCATGTTTAAGTTGAACATTGATGGAATGGATGGAATAAATGTTGTTTCTGTTTATATTATGGATTCTTGTTCTTTGTGGGATGCTAGATTAGCACATTTAAATTTCACATCTTTAGAATATATGCAGAAACATGACTATATTTATGTGAATGATAAAATCAAGAAAGATAAGTGTGACATTTGTATTCAAGCAAAGATCACTAGGAAACCCTTTTCTAAGGTAGAAAGGAAAACTGAAATTCTTGATTTAGTTCATTCTGATATATGTGAATTTAATGGCATGCTAACTAGAGGAGGTAAACGTTATTTTATAACTTTTATTGATGATTGTTCAAGATACACTTATGTGTATTTAATGAAACATAAGGATGAGGCTTTTGATTTGTTCAAATGCTATAAGGATGAAGTAGAAAACCAAAAAGGAAAGAAGATTAAGGTTCTTCGAAGTGACAGAGGGGGGGAATATTTTCCTACTGAGTTTGATGATTATTGTGAACAACATGGACTTATACATAAAAAATCAGCCCCTTATACTCCCCAACAAAATGGGTTGGCAGAAAGGAAGAATCGTAGCTTAGGAGAAATGGTTAACTCCATGCTTCTAAATTCTAAATTGCCATTAAATTTGTGGGGAGAGGCTCTACTTACAGCATGTCATATCCACAATAGAATTCCATCTAGGAAAAGGAAAATATCTCCATATGAGATATGGAAAGGTAGACAACCTAATTTAAATTATTTTAAAGTGTGGGGGTGTCTAGCCTTTTACAGAGTTCCTGATATCAAAAGGACAAAATTAGGAGCTCGAGGTATAAGAAGTGTATTTGTAGGATATGCTCAAAACTCAAAGGCATACAAACTGTTGGATTTACAATCTAATGTCATTGTAGAGACAAGGGATGCTGAGTTTTTAGAGGATAGACTTTGTGTTGATCCTGTTGAGCATACTACAAGCACTGATATAGCACAATCTTTGCCACAGGAGGACGTTCCTGAAACATCGGGAACTAAAAACAAATCTTGTGATTCCCCTATAGAGCCTAGGAGGAGTCAAAGAGTTAGGAAGGAGAAAAACTTAGGGCCAGACTTCATCTCTTTCCAAGTGACATTGTTCTTAGTGGAAGGAGATAGGAATAAGGTCACTAATCAAATTCCCATGATTCTTCATATTGAAGAAGAAGAGGATCCAAAAACTTATAGTGAGGCTATGGCCTCTAGAGATTCAAGTTTTTGGAAAGAGGCAATAGATGATGAGATGAAATCAATATTATCTAATAATACTTGGGTTCTCACTGATTTGCCTCCTGGGTCCAAACCCATTAAATGCAAACGGGTTTTTAAGAGGAAAAGGAATACAGATGGGTCTGTACATACCTTTAAGGCTAGGCTAGTAGCCAAAGGTTTTACTCAAAAAGGGGGAATAGATTATTTTGATACCTATGCCCCTGTAGCAAGGATTTCCTCCAATAGGACATTGATGGCTTTAGCATCAATACATGGACTGTATATACATCAAATGGATGTTAAAACAACCTTTCTAAATGGTGATCTCAGTGAAGAGATCTACATGGAACAACCTGAAGGAATTGTTCTTCCGGGAAATGAGAAGAAAGTGTGCAAATTAATAAAGTCATTGTATGGATTAAAGCAAGCGCCTAAACAATGGCATGAGAAATTTGATGAGGCGATTCTTGCTAGTGGTTTCATACATAACAACGCTGACAAATGTATTTACTCCAAGTTTACTCAAAACTATGGAGTTATCATCTATCTTTATGTTGATGACTTATTAATTTTTGGCACAAACATGATAGGAATTGAAGAGACCAAGAGGTGTCTATCTTCAAAGTTCAAGATGAAAGACTTGAATGAGGTTGACACCATCTTAGGTGTTAAGGTGAGGAAGCATAGTTGGGGCTATGCTTTAAATCAATCCCATTATGTATCCAAGATACTGGATAAATTCCACATCTTGGGATAAAAGAGGCAAATACACCTTTTGACACTAGCATGAAGCTGGTTGAAAATGAAGGTAGGTCAGTGGCACAAGTTGAGTATGCAAGTGCCATTGGAAGATTGATGTATGCTAAGAATTGCACAAGACCTGATATTGCTTTTGTTGTGTGCAAGCTATCAAGGTACACAAGTAAACCTAGTACTATGCATTGGAAGGCCATAGCTAGAGTACTTGGTTACTTAAAGAGAACTAAGGATTTGGGAATTTTCTATCAAAATTTTCCTGAAGTCTTAGAAGGTTATACAGATGCAAGTTGGATCACTTGTGCAAGTGACAACAAATCCACAACAGGGTGGATATTCACCCTTGGTGGGGGCGCTATTAGTTGGGCGTCAAGAAACAAACTTGCATCTCTCATTCAACTATGGAGGCTGAGTTTATAGCCTTAGCTGCAGCAGGAAAGGAAGCAGAATGGCTTAGGAATTTTCTATTGGATATAGAGTTGTGGCCACAACCGATGCCATCTATTTCCTTGTACTATGACAGTGAAGCTACAATGTCTAGGGCATACAACAAGGTGTATAATGGTAAATCTAGACATATTAGCTTAACGCATGAATATGTAAGACAACTCATTATGGATGGAATTATTTCCATTATATATGTTAAGTCTTGCAACAATTTGGCAGATCCTTTAACAAAGGGTTTGTCAAGGGATGTGGTGAAAGGTACCGCAACAAGAATGGGCTTGAAACCCTTCTTTGAAGTTAAGTAGTGATAGGAACCCAACTTTAATTTAGTGAAAACAAAATATAAAGTTTAATGGGTAACAACAAGTTACTATATAACTTATGGCACTAAGGGAAGGATTTAGTGCACAACTGCTACAACTGAGGAGGATGAGCATAGCTCTTAATGAAATCTTAGTCCAAGTAGCATGGACATGGTTAGAATGTTGAGGGTTCATTCTTGTAATTATTCATGAATCCAGGATGAGCACATGGCCATAATAGTGCTAAAGCAATCTAATTCTCATGTGAATAAGGATTGAGGTTATGTGTGTGGTGTTTCAAATTTCATGTGAGAGTGCTGGTTTAAACAACTAGTCACCTAGCACTTTGTTGAAATTTAATTTGAAATACTTACACTAATTAAAGGTTTAAATCGAAAGATACCTTTCTATATTCATAACCCAAATTTAAGGAAGATGCTTATCAAATACAAAACTAGTGGGGGATTGCTGATAGTTTTGCTATTTGATAATAAGGAAGGTGGAAGGTGAAAAGTCCCACATTGGTAGCGGAAGGGACTTTTCAGTAGTTTATAAGGTATAGTACTACTTGGGCTTATAATTAGCTAATGGGCTACTATGGAGCTAGTGGTGGAACTAAGGTTCAATGCTCCGCATTGAACCGCACACGCACGCGCGCGCGCGCGTGTGTCGGTTGGCGGCTTTTGGCGGCTTATTAGACGGTACTTAGCACTTTGCACTCTTGTGCACGATGCCGGAGTCGGAGACATATAATGTATTAATTACATTATAATTTTCGTTTTAATTATTTATTTAATTTGTTTAAATAAATAAAATCAGTTATATCCAGATTTTTCTGGATATTATAAGGCAGTTATTTATTAAGTAATTAAATTAATTAATTCTAATAATTGCAAAGCCAAAAACTGCTTTCAACCACCCTATCTTCTTCACGTTTAATTCACAGAGAGAATAAGGGAAGATTTCAGTTTTGCTCTTCTGAAATTGTCACAAGGCTTGATTACTCCTGGAGGGATATTTGCTAATCTTGAGAGCATCTGAGTGATAGAGGGCAAATAATTCCTTAAAGACAGTGAATATAGTATATATATTCACGTTCAAGCCTTTTCTTCTCAAAATTTCTCAACAAATGAAAAGTAGGATGGGGATAGAGATTGGAGGCTTAAAAGAGGAGAAAGATGAAGATTATGATGGTGAGAATATGGTAGATATTAGAGATGGAGATGATAGAAAAGGGGTAGGAAAAAGACTCTTTTTGTGGGTTTTAGGATAGTATAAGGTTAGGTTTTTTGTGGGGTTTTGTAGTGTTTATGTAGAGATAAGGGGATAATATGAAGATGAATATTTAGAGCTTTTGGAGAGTGGAGAAATTGAGATTAGGACGGTAAGAAAATGGTGGAAAGATGATAAAAAAAGGGGTGGTAGAATGATGATAAGAATAGAGAGATTAGAGAGATTAGAATGAGAGAATAGAAGTGTAGGGGGAAGAATGAGTAAATGATGGAGTGAATTTGACTTCAACAAGAGGGAGTATTTATAGGCTTGAGGAGGCTTCAAGAGAGGATGAACATACATACACATACATGCATTCTCTTCATTCGTTGTCAACAGCTCCCAATGTCAAGATGGCTAAGGGAGTGTATGTGGTGGTCGGTTGTGTGAAAGATGGACTTTGGGTGTGATTGTGTGAATGAATTAAAGGCCGACGACCTAGAGAGAGGGAAGGGATGTATCTTGACTTGTTCATGTATTCTTGGACGGTAGAAGTGTGAATGAGTTTGCATAGAAAATAGGTTTGTTGGGATTCACCCATGAGTAAATGTCCCACATTGGAAAAGTAAAGAGAAAGAACATGGTATATAAGTCAAGTGGGTTGCTTCTCTTAACACCAATTGGTTTTAAGATGGAATAGCACTTAACTTGTGTACCATGGGCCTTGGTTGAAGTGAGCTCCCGCCTTAGATCTTCCCAACAAGGTAGTGTACACTTGGACGCTGGAGGCTTAATTGAGCTCAAATAAGTGTGTTTGTGAGGTTTCGATCTTGAGACTTCTTGGAGCTTCTTTGCATGTCACCTTTACATAGCTTATGCATGGCATGCATGGCTTGATTTAGCATTTTAACTATGTGTGGACATTTTTCCTCACCGTTCGGGCTTCCGAACATCCACGTGGATTGGGGTGTGATTTGATGATTTGTGCTCGGATTTTAACCTTTGAAAAAGACCCTTTAAGGAATTTTAATTACACATTTCAGGAATAATATTTGTAAAATCACTTTCCCTTTACTTGTGCATTTTTTGAGTCATTGAATTAAACCTTTAAGAGTGAACATCCACTTGTTCCAAACTCTTCCAAATTTAATCCAATTTGCTCATTTAAATGTTAGGCTCGGAAGAAAGCGATTTATGCAAGTATTATTTAGAAATACATAAAGAAAAGGCCTTAAAGTTGTATCGGCACGTTGTAAAACCAGGTTTTACCATAGTTTATGCAACCCGATGTACTTTTAGTTCGAAATGGGAGTCGCCACTCGACTTTTTAAGGGAAAAGCAAAGACAAACCAAAAAGAAAATAAAGAAAGACTCTGCCTGCGAAACCCAATAATGGATTCGGGGGTAAGGTTATGAACTCGAAAAGTAGGAAACTTAAGAGTTCACCTCTCACAAAAGAAAAGACTCTACTAAAAGTTTTAAGTGTGCTTTTGATAAAGTTTGGAAGAGAGATAAATAAGAGCTTTATAGAATTACTTCATTAAACATGCAAAAATAAGAATAAAAGTACAACATGTACACTTTATTTACATAAAAAGGGAAACACTTAAAAGCTTACATCGTGACGTTTTGAAGGGAAGCCTTGCCTAGCCTTGTACAAGCTCCTTTGAATGCCTTGAATGACCCTCTTGAAGATGCCAAAGTGAATGGAAAAGATGGATGAAAAAGGATGGGAAAAGGGTGAAGGCTTTTTTTGTGGTGTTTTGAGTAGTAAAGAGGTTAAGCTTTTTGTAGAGCTTTTGGGGATTTATGGGGGATAATGGAAGGTAAGATAAGAATGGAGATAAAAGGTTTAAGAGAGTGGATAAATGAAGATAATAATTATAAGAAAAGCGATGGAAAAGAATAGGGAAAAAGGGTAGGAAAAAGGAACTCTTTTTGTGCTTTTTAGGATGATTTTGTGATGTTTTTAGGAGGTTTATGGGAGATTTATGAAGGGATAAGGGAGTATAGGATGAAAATATGGATTAGGGGATTGGAGAAGATGGAGGAATGGAGTTTATGATGTTAATAATGTGGTGGAAAGATGATAGAGAATGTGTAGGAAAAAAGGCTTTATGTGTTTTTAGTGGTGTTTTTATGATGTTTTTGTGGGACTTTTGTGTAAGAATGGTGGGGATAGTATTGAGAGTATGAATTAGGGGATTAAGAGGATGAACATAGGGAGATTAGGATGGTAAGAGAATGGTGGAAAGATTATAGGAAAGATGGTGGAATAATGATACTATAATGCAGATGATGATAAAAATGGGAGAATGATAGAGTTGAGAGTGTAGGAGGGAGAAGGGATGAATGAGTGAATGATTGAGTGAGTTTGGCCTTGGCAAGAGGTAATATTTATAGGTGAGGTAAGGCTTAGGAGATACATGCAAATACATGCACATTCAATCATATACATCCGTAGTCAACTTGCACAAATTGCAAGGGGGAGTGTTTTGGAGTGGACGGTGGCTCAAGGTGAATGAATTTCGGTGTGAACAAGCTCAATATCGACCGGCCTTGGGAAAGGGGATATATGTATCTAATTTCCTTCATGCATCCTTGGATGGTGAGGGTATGAATGGAGTGCATTCGAAGTCAGCTTGTTCACACTTGGATGGTGGGGCTTTATTTGATGTATATGAGATGTTTTTGGATGCTTTTGGGAGGCTTTGATCTTGAGACCTCTTGGAAGCTTTTTGCATGTGATATTTACTTAGATTTTGCATGGTTAAATGAAGATTGATTTCTTACGTAAAGATCATGCATGCAATAGGCTAGGAAATTCACATGTAATGATGCATGCGTTTTCATCCGTACTTGTGCATGTAAAGTGCATGCAACCAAGTGTCTTGGCTTGGAAATCTTTGTATAATAATGCTTGCACGGAGGCTTGATTTTGGGACCTCTTGTAGCTCCTTGCATGTTATTTTTACGTAGCTCATGCATGGCATGCATAGCTTGGGATTTAATCAGTTTTACGTAAAAATTGTGCATGCAATTCCTCACGTAAACTTGTGCATGTAAAATGCATGCAATCAAGTCTTCCGACTTCGGCTTTGGCTTTGGCTTCCCTTATTTTCCTTATTTCCTAATTTTCTAACTAAAATACATAAAAAGGAAATAATAAAACATACATTAAAAGTGTAAAAACCATGTTAAAATCTAGAAGTCTAAACTAGCCTATCGATCGACTTCTTCTTTATTTCTGCTTCATTTATATAGTTATGTTATATATTTATGTGCCAAAATCTGGTGTCTACACTATGTAAAAGTTGTGCATGCAATTTCCCACGTAATCTTGAGCATGTAGAGTGCATGCATGCAACTCTTTTGGCTTCGGTTTTGGCTTTGGCTTTGGCTTTGGCTCCCTTATTTCCTAATTTTCTAACTAAAATACATAAAACGAAATAATAAAAATTAAATTAAAAATATATAAAAACTATGCTAAAATTCGGCGTCTACAGAACCGCAGGCGGGCTGCAGGGTACAGTTTAGCTGAAAGAATACAATTGTAACTGAAACTCTTGAGGCTCCATATTCGTCAACCGCCACCCACTCACCGTAACCATTCGTCAAATCTTAATTGGATTAGAATAAAAAAAAACCAAACCAAATCAATACCCATCTCTCTCTCTTCATTCCAATTTCAACCAATATCCACCTAAAATTAAACCAAGAAATCGCTCATACCCACAACTCATACCCAGTGACGGATCCAAGATTTAGGGTCAGTGGAGCCAGTGGAATATCATAAACGTTAGACCTTTAGTGAATGATCAACAGAGAGAGGAATTGGATTTATTTTTCATAGATGAAGAGATAAAAGGAGTCTTCTTCAGTATTGAGGACTCTAAGAGCCCCGGGCCTGATGGATTCAATAGCAAATTCTTTAAAGCTGCTTGGCTAGTGATTGGTAAGGAAGTAATTCGAACAGTCAGAGATTTTTTTCTCTACCGGGTCCTTTGTTGACGAGATCAATGCAACGCTCCTGGTTATGGTTTCCAAAGTTGAGCATCCTGATAGCACTAGTGATCTTAGACTAATTGCGTGCTGCTCAGTTCTATATAAAGCAATTACCAAGTTACTCTATCTAAGATTAAAACCTGTGTTGCAAAGCATCTTTAGTCCAAACCAAAGTGCTTTCTTTGAAGGAAGGTTTATCATAGACAATATAATGATTGCTAAAGATATTGTTCATTTATATAACAGGAAGCATATTACTCCTCGTGGTATTATGAAGATTTGATATTCGGAAGGCTTATGACACGGTCAACTAGGAATTTCTTAGGCTTCTTATGGTGGGTATGGGATTTCCAAGAGCATTTGTTGATAGAGTTATGTTTTGCGTAGACCTGGCAAAGCTGATCCGAGATCCGAAATCCGATCCGAAAAATCCGAATCCGAATCCGATCCGACACCGAAATGGATGATCCGGTCTTGATCCGAACCCGGAGATAATCCGACCCCGAATCCGATCCGAATCTCAACCCGAATTTTACCGAATAAGAAAGAGATCCGAAATAATCCGATCCGATCCGAACCCAACCCGAGCATTGCCAAATCCGAGTTAACAAGAATCCGAAATTGCGAATGATTTTTACCCGACCTGAGCCACATCCGAAATAATTTGATCCGATCTGAACCCGACTCGAGCATTGCCAAATCCGAGTTAACCAGAATCCGAATTTGCCCGACCTGAATTTTATCTGACCCGAGCCAAGCCAAATCCGATTTAACCCGAATCCGAAAATTGCAAGAACCGAATTTTATCTTATTCAAGCTGCATCCGACCCGAGTCAAATTTGATTTAACCTGAATTTGAAAATTGTTCGAATGGAGTTTCACCCTGCTCGACACACATTCGACCCGAAATAGAACCAAACTAAGCCGACTCGATTATAATTCGACCAATCACAATAAAAAATGTCTGGTACCATTATAATTTATAAATTATATAATTCAACTTTACTTTTAAGTTGGATTTTTGTAAATTTTGAGATGATTACCTTTAATTTATAAATTATATATTTTGATTTTTAAAATTATGAATTTAGAGCTTAGTAGACGTTTATTCGAAACCATCCGCCAATCCACAACCACTATATATCTAAACTACAAATTTTTCAAACAAGGTCTGTAATTGGCATAAAATTATAGACTAATTTCATTACTTGATTGTATATGACATGTTTAGATTGTTTACCCAATATTATAAACTTAGATCCGAGTTTGGTCCGATCCAAAACAACCCAAGATCTCGACCGATCAAACCAGTCTAATTCGATCCAAACTCGACAAAAAACCATCCGAGTGAATACGAACCCGAACCCCACCCGATCCAACTATAACTGAAGGATCTGATCCAATCAAAACCGGTCATATTCCGATCCGAACCCTACACAACCCATCCGAGTCAATCCGAACCCGACAAAAACCCGTCCGAGTCAATCCGAACCCGAATCCCACCCGAACATTACGATCCGATTAAACCCGGTCCGAATCCGATCCGAACCCGACAAAACACATCCGAGTCAATCCGAACCCGAACCCCATCCGATCCGAATCCGAATCCGAACCAGAGTACGGCTGATCCGAAAAATCCGAATCCGAGTTAATCCGATCCGAATCCGATCCGATCCATCCGATTGCCAGGTCTAGTTTTGCGTAATTACGGCTAAGTTCACTGTGGCTTATGGAGGTCAAAGATTTGGATATTTCTCAAGTGGAAGAGGTCTTCGCCAAGGTGACCCTATTTCCCCTCTTCTCTTTGTATTGGTTATGAAATATCTTAGTAGAGCAATTGATTTTGAAATTCAAAATCAAACGGAGTTTAAATTTCATTCCCTTTGTCGGAGTTTGAAATTGGCTCACTTATCTTTTGCGGATGATCTATTGTTGTTTTTTCATGTTGATGAGAGGAGTATTCTTTGTCTTCTTAAAGCTTTTGATAGCTTTAGCTCAGCATCAGGACTGGATATAAACTCTAGCAAATCGAAAATTGTCATAGCTGGGGTTCTATTATCTGTGAAGCGGCAGCTTATTGAATTGACACATTTTAGAGAAGGGACTCTCCCTTTTCGGTATCTTGGAGTACCTCTCAAACCAACAAAGCTGACCAAGGATGACTGTCAGATATTAATTGATAAAATCTGCTCTCGGATTAAAGGATGGGCAGTTAACAAACTCACATATGCGGGACGTGTGGAGCTTGTGAATGGTATTCATATGTCAATTCACTCATATTGGGCTCAAATCTTCTATATCCCAAGGTATGTTATGGATCAGATTGTTAAAATTTGTAGACAATTTTTGTGGGGAGGTGCACACAGCCCCTCGGTATCCTGGGAAACTTGTTGCAAATACAAACACACTAGAGGTCAGGGAATCAGAGATGTTTACAAATGGAATTTTGCGGCACTTGGAAAACATATCTGGAGCATTGCTCATGGTAAGGATTCTTTGTGAATTAATGGGTACATCACATATATCTCAAGAAATCCTCAATATGGGAGTGCAAGCCTTCCATAAATTGTGCCTTGTATTGGAGACATCTTTTGAAGGCGAGAGATGTTATCAAAGTTCAGATTTCACCAGGTGAGACATATTCGATTGTAAGAACTTATTACCTACTGAAAAAAACAGACGAGGAACGTTTGTGGACCAGATTGATTTGGAACAAATGGAGGATACCAAAATTTTCTTTCATCACTTGGATGGTTGTCCATAAGAGGCTTTCTACTCTTGACAGAATACAAAGATTTGGTTATGTTTTAGCTTCCAGATGTTGGTTATGTGAGAATGATATTGAAAGTCACCAACATATGTTCTTTGAATGTCCATATAGTCATAGTTTTCTGAGTCTTATTGAGAAAGAGTTTGGAGTTAAGCTTGATGGAAATCAGGATTGGATGGATTTTGTGATGAAATGCGGTTCTTTTTCCAAAGCTCAGAAACAGAAATTGTTTCTTTTGTATACTGGAGCGATACACTATATTTGACAAGAAAGAAATTAGAGATCTCATGGGAATACGGGGAAGGGGGTGGAAATTCTATCTAAGATGGTTATTAGAGATTGTATAGCTAAATTTCATAGGGTTGCTGTTTCTTAAATAGGTGGTTACTTTGATGGTTGGTTGTAATCTTTGGGTATGCCGGAAGTAAGTTGTATTTGATTCAGTTCGAATGGGAAAATGCTCTCTCATTTTAGCCAATAAAAAAATTAAATTGGCAAATTAGGCCCCATTCTTTTATACAGCTGGTTGCGTGTGGTGCGGTGCGGAGGAAATGTGGTGGATTGAGAAAAGTTGTGGATTGTGGTGGGTTGGGGAAAGTTGTTGTGAGTTATGGTGGAATATGGAAAGTTTAACTTTTCATAAAAAGATAAATTAAATTAGAAAAAGTAGATTGTGGTGGGTTGTGATAGATTGTGGTGGATTGTGGTGGGTTGTGGTGGAATATGGAAAGTTGCGCTGCGGTGTAGCACCGCAACCTGCCAGCCGCATAACAGAACGAAGCCTTAGTCATTCATTATTCAATTAACTAGCAGTAATTCAATGAACTAGCAAGTAATATTCCAAATTTTAACAATTGGCGATCTTTGAAGTCAAATTGTATAGAAACATAGTAAGTTATGCATTCATGAATTGATACTCCTAATTTGATAATATTGACTCATTAAATGAATAGGGATGACAATGGGGCGGGGAATCCCCGAACCCGTTGGGGCCTCGCCCCGCTCTGGGGAAAAATCCCCACCCCCATTGGGGATAGGGACGATTTTTCAAAATTCGCTCGGGGATGGGGCAGGGATGGGGACAAAATTTTCCCCATCCCCGTCCCCATTTTCCCCGTCGGGGAAAATTCTCCGTCCCCATCCCCGAATCCCTGTCCCTGAAAATTTTAAAATTACCAAATAACCTTTATTCTAATTCAATATATATATATTAACAGCAAGAATAAAGTAGTAATTTTTGAATTTTAAGTCAGAAACCCTAACCTAAACTCGCTTCCCTCGTCCTCCATAATTCCATTCGTTGCTCGCTCCTCCCTTCTCTTACTCTTTGGCCTTCGCTGCTCCCTCCTCTCTTCCCCAATCTCCCTCTGCTTGCGTTTGCTGCTCAATACTCCCTCCTTGGCTCCTCTCTCCTCCCTTCTCCCTCCCTAGGGGCTGCCCTTACTCACTGCTCATCTGCTCACTGCCCGGTTCCCACTGCTCAGTAGAGTCAGTACTCGTCCAGCGCCGGCCACCGAGCTTAAGGTCAGTTCCTTTTGTTTTTTTTATTACACTTGTTGATGTATTATTGTTTGATTTTGATGTGTTCTTGCTTGAACAAGTTAAATACGTTATATTTTGAACATGTTAAAAATCGGGTCAGATTAAAATTTGGTTAGACTTTGGATAGCTTTAAAAAATCCCTGTTGGGGATGGGGCAAGAATCATTCCCCGAAACGGGAATGGGGACGGGGATGGGGACGAGTTTTGGGAGCGGGGATGGGGATGGGGACAGGGATATACTCCCCCGTCCCTGATCCGCCCTGTTGTCATCCCTATTAATGAATCAATAAATACATACCCTAATTTAGCCAGAAGAGAATTGACAAAATACTAGAGTGTCACGAAAATTGAGAATGGACTATAGAAAAATCACGAATGATACTAGAAACTTAGAGGCTAGAGAGTAATTTAAAATAATAAATCAAAAGAGGTTGAGTTCAGAGACTGGATATAGAGAGATGGACCACAAGATGGAGACTGGCAGCAGATCAAGCGCAGACTACTGTGGCCAGCAGCAAAGGACGTGCAGTGGTACGTGGTTCCCGTCAGGCGTCAACAACGGCGAGTTTTGGGGTTTTTGAGTTGGTGGATTCGTGGAGCAATCGTTATATGGTCTACCGTGGTATACCTAACTAGATACACCACTTATATCAAATTGCTTTAAAAATTAATCAATATTAATTATAAAATTCTTTATAAATTTATTAATATTGTTAAAAAGTTCATCGATATTTTTTAAAGTTTTCAAATTTCACAAAAATTCACCACATAAAAAATTGATACTACCTCCGTTTTTATTTAAGTGTCGTCTAGGTAGTTGTGTCAAAAACTTTGACCCTTAATATTTTAATTTGTATAATGAATCATCATACAAAATTGATGCCATTAGATTTGTAATAAAAAAATACTATTAAAAATGTATCTAATGTATTTTTTTGTAAAAATATTATATGAGAAATTATTGATTGAAAATTAACCTAAAAAAGCGTGAATGACAGATAAAAAAGAACGAAGGGAGTATATTGCAATATTAAAAAATTGTACCTGCCACGGAGCACCCTATAATTTGTGTGAAGGGAGGATTGGAGATGGTCGGATGGGACTTTCGAGTTTCGGATAGAACATAGAAGAAATTGTTGGGGTTTATGGCCCAAATTCTATTTTGTCTATTTTGAAGGATACGGACGCTCGCGGGGCGCTGCTAGCATGCAAAACAGACCCGCAAAAGAGGAGACGCTGCCAGCGCCTCAGGCGTTCCGGATTTCGTCCGCGGTGGGATCTTTCGTTTTGCTTTATTAGGTTTTGTAATATTTAACTTAGTTTCCTTTTCTTTCATTCTACTATAGTCTATAAATAGAGGTCTCTATTCACCTTGTAAAGTAGCGACTAATGTAACAGATGTGAGAGCCTTCAAGACTCTCCACAAGGGAGGTACGATGTTTTTTCCACATCTTTACCCTACTCATCCCTAGGTTGCGAGAGTCTACGAGAGTTCACATAAATTTTACCTCTTGTAATATCTCCTTTTCTACTAGTGGATATTGGTTGTCGCTCGTGGGTTTTTTTTCTCAGTTCTTCGGTTTCCCACGTAAAAATATTGTCTCACCCATATATCTTTGTTCTTGTCTCTCTATTATTATCCTCGATTCCATAATCATCCTATATTTCCTTCGGCTGCATATATTGCTCTGTTTTACATCCTAACAAGTGACTAACAACTGGCAACAAATCTGAATCTCGATCCCTAACAAGTGGTATCATAGCTAGGTTCAACGAGATTCAGATCCTACCGAAGTCAGGTTAAATTTCTTCAAGAACAAGGTACAACCAAATTCAGTCAAATATCTATCCAACCGGAGTAAGGTGAAATTCCTTAAAAGTCGGGTACAACCAGATTCAATAAATTTCTAATCCTACCGGAGTCAGGTCAAATTTCTTCAGGATGAAGTCAGAATTTGGTTATTAGATTTGGGGTGATAGAGTGTTGTTAACAGGATGATGTCGAGAAGTTCATTGGCAAGATAAAATTCAGGGTTCTATGAAGGTACCAGAGAATTTTCCTCAAGGTGGAGATTGTAGTGGTTTATGGCCCAAATTCTATTTTGTCTATTTTGAAGGATACGGACGCTCGCCGGCCGCTGCCAACATGCAAAACAGAACCACAAAAGAGGAGACGCTGCCAGCGCCTCAGGCGTTCTGGATTTCGTCCGCGGCGGGATCTTCCGTTTTGCTCTATTAGGTTTTGTAATATTTAACCTAGTTTTATTTTCCTTCATTCTACTATAAATAGAGGTCTCTATTCACCTTGTAAAGTAGCGACTAATGTAACAGATGTGAGAGCCTTCAAAACTCTCCACGAGGGAGGTACGATGTTTTTTTCCACATCTTCACCCTACTCATCCCTAGATTGCGAGAGTCTACGAGAGTTCACATAAATTTTATCTCTTGTAATATCTCCTTTTCTACTAGTGGATATTGGTTGTCGCCCGTGGGTTTTTCTCCGAGTTCTTCGGTTTCCCACGTAAAAATACTGTCTTACCCATATATCTTGTTCTTGTCTCTCTATTATTATCCTCGATTCTATTTTACACCCTAACAAGTGACTAACAGCTAGCAACAGATTTGAATTCGATCATAAGAGGAATGAAGGGGGGAAGCTGTAAATAGATTAATTAAGGAACGACAGAACCTGATTATGCTAGGATAAACTTGCGCCTTGAACAATGGAAGCAAGCTAAATCAAATTTTTAAAAAAAAAATCAATAGTTGCTTGCATCTACCAAGGCTCAAACTTGCGCCTGGCTGGTAGACAAGCATCGTGGATACCGCTTGACCAAGCTTCACTGAACATTTATTCATGCGCATAATCTATATATATGTTATATTTATTTTTTTTGAAAACAATTTTTTTTTTCCAAAATTCCAATGGACTCGCTTGACTCCACTGATTACATGCTAGATCAGTCCCTGCTCATACCCGCCAAAATGTATAAATCTGAGTTAGACTTACCAGATTCTCGCCAAACTCATCGAAAAACGCTTGCACCGCTGCCAAGAACGACCTAAATAACCCATCTCCTCTGCCCCTATTGTTCGGTTGTAATTTTTGTGGTTTTATAAGTTAAGGTTGTCGATCCACAGGGATGGGTGTTAGGCTTGATTAAGGGTAATCGGTTTGTGTTTGGGGTTTTTCTCGATGCGGAAAGCGATAAATTATGTAAAGAAAGCATTTAAATCTAACCTAGACATGATAATAATAAAGAAAGCAATTAAAAGAAAGCAATAAAGAAAGCTCTTAAGGATGAAATCAATTAAAAGACATGAATGAAGACAATGAATGAACAACAAAATTGGGAACAAGAAATTATACCTTCGATGACCAAAATCTTCTAACCTTCAATCTACCTTTGCAATTTCCCCCGAACAAACAATAAAATGTGGATTGGATTACCAAGGATCTCCCAAATTCTCACTAGGAAGTAGAATTGGAATTCCTTGACCCTCCTCCCCACTAAAAGATGGATTTGATGTGGCTAACCCTAGAAAGCTTTGAAATCAAGTCAACAATAGAGATTAGAGAGAGAAAGAGAGAAGAGAGAGAAAGCTTTGTAAAACTTCAATGGAAACTTGCTTGAATTGAGAAAGCTTGAGAAAGTTTGAATACAAATGCTAGAAATCAATGAAAGCTTGAAGAACAATGAAGAACAATTGAAAACTTGAAGAACAATTAAGAGAGATTAAAGCAAATAAGGAAAGCAATTAAATCTAATTCTACTCCTAAACTACCTAGGCTAATTGATAATTTGGATTAATACAAGTGGGTATTTATAGAAGAAGGAAAAATACAACCCAAAACCCTAGAAATAATTCTCAGCACGCGCAGCAATTTCTCCGCAGACAAAGTGGCTCGGGCGAGCCACCCTCTGGCTCGGGCGAGCCAGCGTTCTGGCTGGTGTTTTTGTTGCCCCAGAAGCCTTGCTCGGGCGAGCCAGCAGATGGCTCGGGCGAGCGTGCTCGCGCTTTTTCCCTGCCAACTTCAAACGCGCATAACTTCTTCATCCGAACTCCGTTTTAGGCCCGTAAGATATCGATGGAAAGCTCTCGGTGTGTACTTTAAGCTCCCAAAATTTCAGACTTATCAGAGTTGTAACGAAGGAGTTATGACCCAAAGGGTGAAGACACACGTATTTCAAACCTTTGAGTTTGTACCGTTCCCCTGTTTTGCGCCAATCTTGATATGGAATTTCCGACTTCGGTTTCGACTCGGCTCTCGGCTCTCGGCTCGGGTTGACTTGGTTTGACTCGGATCTCGGCTCGGGTTGACTTGGTTTGACTCGGGAAATAGCTCGGGATTCCCTAAAAACCTTCAATTAAGCCCAAACTTCTTCTAACTCCTTATTTTCCTACAAAACACCAAATCATTATATCTAATATATAAATAGGGGTAAAACAAGCAAATATACCCTATAAAAGAGAAGAAATTCGGCTCGAAACGAGGCCGAACACCTATCAATCGCAAATGGCACTCAAGCCACCAATTTTTGATCATCACCACCGAACCTACTTGCCTTTGCGTCACCGCCACATGTCCCTGCCCTGAAATCGCCGCTGGGAGCCTCGCCACGCCCCTTTGTCTTATTGTCTGTGTCTATCTTTGTTTTCTACAAATAAAAGGGGAGAAAAGAGAGAGCCTTTATATTCAATTGTCTCGTTATTTCAAAACATATTGAACAATTCACATATTTCTCCAAATGCTACAGTGTTCATAGCCCCAGTTTTACTTCAAATTGTAAATTAGACTAATTAGTTTGATTGGTAGCTTTGCTCTCAATTGTTCCTTAGAAAATTAGATTACATGTAAGTAAAGACAAAGAAGTCTAAAAATAGACAAGGCAAGAAAAACAAAACGTGGCCACTGCTAAACTAGTTTTGAGCAGCAAAAATGTTTGACTACAATAGAGCAAGACCGTTGACTGGTGGAAACATACTCATACAATTCTTGACTTCCCTCTCTTTCCTGGAAGCCTCCTTTGGAGCTTTCATGGCGACTCGTTTACCACATTCTCTTGCGTTTGATGATTTGAGACTCCTTTACCCTTTTTCTTTTTCACATTCCGTTCCCGCCTCCAATTTCGCCATCTCTGTCTCTCTGTCTCTCTCTCTATTTCTCGCTACATTGGCGATGCGTCAGATACTCGAGATCCTAGTGGCCGGAGCGGCGAGCTTTGCGGCTATAACCATCATCTTCTTGTTGTGGTTCCTGATATGTCAATGCAAATCCGCCATTCGTTGCAGGCGCCGTAATGGGACCTTGCAACTGGGTGGACCCACCACCGATCTGGAGGCCGGTCATTCTGCATCCTTCGACGCTTCTCTTGAACATGTCTCCATGTCAGAGCTGAAATCAGCCACAGACGACTTCAACCCTAAGCTCATAATTGGGGATGGAAGCTTCGGGTTGGTCTACAAAGCCACCCTCTCGAATGGGCGCACCGTCGCAGTCAAAAAGCTGAGCCCAGATGCGTTCCAGGGACTCCGAGAATTCCAGGCTGAGATGGAGACTCTGAGCAAGCTCAAACACAACAACATCGTCAAGATTCTTGGGTATTGTGCTTCGGGTCGTGATAGGATTCTGATTTACGAGTTTATTGAGAAGGGTAGCCTGGACCAATGGCTTCAAGAAGAAGAGGAGGTGAGGGTTCCCTTGTCATGGGATGTCAGGGTTAACATTGTTAAAGGGGTGGCTAATGGACTGACATTTATGCATGGACTTGAAACACCAATTGTTCACAGGGATATCAAGGCTAGTAATGTGTTGCTGGACAGTAATTTTGAAGCTCATATTGCTGATTTTGGGCTTGCTAGAAGGATAGAGGGGTCCCATTCCCATGTTTCCACTCAGTCAGCTGGGACTATGGGGTACATGCCCCCCGAGTACAGGGCTGGTTACACCGCTGCTACTGTCAAGGCCGATGTCTACAGCTTTGGGGTCCTCATGTTTGAGGTTGCTACTGGCAAGAGGCCTAATTGGCCTGTCTCTGAGGATGGCCGTGAAATATGGATGCTTGAATGGGCTAAGCGTAGGTTTTTTGACCATAAACATCTTGATGTCATTGACCCCTCCATTCCTAGAGACCAACTAACTCATTCTGAGGTTGCTGAGTTTCTCAGAATCGCCGACTTATGCACCAAAGACAATAAAAATGAGAGGCCATTCATGCCAGAAGTTGTCCAAATGCTAAGTCACTTACCACACTGAATAAACCATGTTACTCCTTGTCTATTCCACCAAGTTGGAGTAGTGCTCCTCTTTACCTCGGATATAGTTCACTAGCTAGAAAGAGATTCCTTCCATTCAGTTGTTTATGCCACAAGCATTCATTTTTCCCGCCCATTTCGATCTTCTTTTCCACCGCATCAGAAGAGACTGAAGAGTAAGTACAGGTATTAAGTATTTGTAGTTAGATGTATGCTTTCGATAGCCTGTATAAGTGCTTCGAAAAATGTGAATTATGTTTATTCCCAAGCAAGCAGTTGTTTGCTTAGTAAATAATATATCTATATATATATGTGTATGTGTTGCTCAATATTGTTATAATAGTTACATAAGAGGGTTTTTCCAGGTCTGGTTTCTATGGCTGCTTACTTGCAAATATTTTAGATACTGTACTTACTGTTGGCTTTGCTCTTTGCGTGCATTATGATGTGAAAGTGTCACTAGAAGCAAAAGAAGTTCTTTCAGTGATTCTGAAATTATACCATGAACAGGGACTAACTCAACAATATGTAAGGGATTATGGCAAGTTATCACCTTATTTATTGTATCATAGATAGATGAAAAACAGATAACCATTGTACTGATATTGGCTTGGATGGCCTGTTCAGGTGGCAACTGTTAAATTTGATTCTGAATCATTGAAATGTTCCAATATTATGGATAATTTCTATTTTCCATTACTCTTGTATTCAACTTGATTCAGCTAGCAGGTTATGCTATCCATATGGTTAAGATTACATGATTGCTCTGCTCTTTGAAGCCTGCATAGATTGTCTCTGGATACAGGTAATTTATATACGCCTTTAACTCCCCCCACCCCGCTTTGTGCCTACTTAATCCAAGTGGTTGATTATGGTACAAGCAATTGATGCTGAGCATGTGTAGAATAAGTTCAATAGTGTCTCCACCCTCTAGAAGGATAAGGAAAAACAAATCTTATTACATGAGAGCATTTGTGGTGGCTACCCAAGAGTTGTCCCCTTGTTTTTGGTTCTGAAGTTTGTGCTGCTCAGTCAGATTTCTGTAATTGGACATTTTTGTAGTAGTTCTTGAAAAATTGTGGAACTCCTTACTGTACTAATGGTCTCTGCCAACAGTATGGATGACAGTAAGATCCAAATCTGAAGCGAAATCCGGTCCGATCCAAGCTTAAAAGTCTGATCCTAATCCGACAAAAAAAAATAAAATAAAAATCGATCTGAATCCAATCATAATCGTAGTGGATATGGATGTGGCTACATCCGATCTGAATACCTCTGATTAAGTGTAGAAAGTTTAAAAAATAAAAAATAAGAAATTTATAAAAGGATCGGTTGAAATAAAATCCTAAAAAGATAATCCCCTAACCTAACTCTACTCCATGCTTCTCTCACACTGCAGCCCGGCAACTGCAGCTAGTCAGCATTCCCATCACCGTTCTCTCTCTAGTCTCTTCCTAGTTGCATCTCCTCCATATCTCCTCATCCATTTTGCCTCTCCACCTTTCTCTTCCTCGCTTCTCTCTTGTTTGCTTTTCCTACGTCTTTCTGTCCCTCGCTGCTTTTGACACCGCAATCCTAGCAATGCCACTGTGACGAATGACCTTCGCATATCACTGCTGTGAACAATGTTTCAATATTTGGGGGTAACTACTGTATATTTGTAAGTCCTAAGATATTTATGGTTTGGAATTTCCAGCGAATATGTTTACAAATGAAGGAACATTTATAACATGCTTTTGTTGGTAGTTTCCTTTTACAAGTTTGATTTATCAAAATAATGAAAAATAAAAAAAGTGAAAATCCTAAATGGATCTTCGAAAGGTGGCCATCTCCGATTATAATCGAAACAAATTCGGAGGTGGAGGTCCATGCCTCCTCTGATTAATCGGATGTGGGGGTGGATTCTGCCTCCGATTATTAATGGGGGCCGAGGTGGAGGTACCCTCCTCTGATCCATCTCCAATCCATATCCAATATGTTGCCATCCCTAGCCAACATACCTTTTTGGGTAGTCTTTATCTTATTTGTCAGTCAGTCCAATCAGGAAAAGAAAAATGTTTCCTTTCAATTAAAGTCTGTTTTGTTCTCAGGCTTCATTAGCTTGAGCTATTTCACTTCATCTTTTTGAATATAAATAGCCTGGAAGTATTGATGTAGCTTCAGATTGTGGGGATTTATGGAATTGTTTACCTTGGCTCTGGGACGATGTATTAGCACGAAACAATATATGCATGTTCTTTGTGTCCAATGGTCTGTTTGTGATTGTACTTAATGGCAGGTTTCTCATAATTTGCAATGGGTGCCTCATGCTCTTGGGTTTTGGTGGCGTAAGAGCTTTTCCTGCATCAATGCTTTGTTAGATGGTTAACAGTTGACTACACCTCCCAGGTATATGGTTAGCGGCATTTATTATTTTGTGTAATGCATAGATCTACAAAATCTGGTTGCTATCGACCTATACCAATCAAGATTGTCACATTACGAACAGACGTTGAATGAATATATAGTAGTTTGTTCATGGCCTAGTTTAATCATTCATTCCTGCTTCACACCTTATCGTAAGCTGTCGCATTGTTCGCCAATTTCGTTTCAAGTGATATCAATTGATGGCTTACCGTTGAGATTGCCCTCAGTCTGCATGGACCTAGGGATGCTCTTTATTTATATTGGAAGTCACGGCTTATGAAATTCAAAATACAGAAACCCATCATTTGGCATTTGCTTTGAGCAACTCCCTTGGATTAATTTATTTGGGAATTCAGGTTGAGCTTTGGAGGGAGTCTTGGCTTTGTATACTGATTAGAGGGGTGAGGATGTGTAATTTAAGTTGGCTGATATGCAAATCATGTGGTGTTGTCCATTATCATTAGACCTGATCATGGGCTGGGGACCCTCCCAACCCAAAAACTTCGAGCCCCAACCTAATTAGGGTTTGGTTCAGGTCAGAGGTGCTTTGACCTGACCAGACTTGATGGCCCGATAAATAAATATATTACATAATTTTCATTAAAAAAAATTGATTACTTGATATTGGATTTTTTTGTTTCGAATTTGGAATACGGAAGCATTTTGGTAGATATGTCTGCCGGAAATGTAAAATTTTAAGATTTTTTTCAATGAAAGTGGATAAAATGATAAATATTGAATTTTGAATTTTAGGGTGGCTAGCTACCCGACCGGCAACATGTATGGTCAGGAACCCCAGCCCGAAGTCCGGGTTGAGTTCGGTCTAGGTCGAGGGTCATACAACTCCTGACCCGACTAACCCAACCCGAGACGTGACCCAGCCCGAACTTTGAACATGTCTAGTTATCATATGTTGTAGAGCTTGAGTAGGTCTTAATTTACTAGATGTGCAGAAATTGTACTTCTCTTCAGGCATTTTTTCAGTGTCAAATGAGGAGCTGGATATTTTATCAACATTAGACTGAGTTATACTTAGGCCCTGTTTGGCAACCAACTGATAGCTGGTAGCTGTTAGCTGATAGTTGTTTGGATTAGCTATTTGACTTAAGCAGTTTGGGTTAGCTGATTGCAGGAAAGTGTTTGGTAAACTAGCTTTTTGTGAAAGCTACGTCAAAAAGCTTCATCAAGTAGCTTTTTGAAAACTAGCTTATTGGGTCCAAAAAGCTAATATGAAAAGCTTGTTACCAAACACCTCAAGTAGCTTTTTCACCTTGGTAAAAAAACTAACAGTGTCCAAAAAGCTAAAAGCTGCCTCAAAAAGCTTACAACCAAACACCCCCTTAGTTTTTCTAGTTGATGTATAATGAGACCAAGAAAGATCACATTACACAACAATATAAGGATCTTTTAACCAAGTTCTTGTAGATTGATTCTTAGATGAATGAATGGTCGTTTTGAACGTGTATATGGACGAATGTTTGATGACTATGGACGAATGGAATAAGGGTGGAAGCATAAGATTGTGATTGATCTTAAGCTTGAAACGAATATGGATGAATTTACAACAAAAAGAATCAAACGATTACAATTGGAAAACTCACCAAATTGAATGATAAACGAACGAATGACAATGGCGATGGCTTCTCCCTTGAAGATACAGTCACACCACTTCAAAGAATCTTCCAACTCTTCCTATCACCAACTAAGATAGCCAATCTTAGTATAGAAGAAGAGATTTCACGTGACTTCCCTCAAGAAGACTAGGGATGGCAACGGGGCGGATCGGGGATGGGGGAGTATACCCTCGTCCCCGTCCCCGCTCCCAAAACTCATCCCCATCCCCGCCCCATCCCCGCTTCGGGGAATGATTCTTGCCCCATCCCCATCCCCACGGATTCCCCATCCCCAACGGAGATTTTTTTAAAACTATCTTAAATTTAACTAAATTTTAATCGGATCTGGTTTTTAATCGAACCTAGTTTTTAACATGATCAAAATACAACGTATTTAACTTGCTCAAGTAATAATACATCAAAATCAAACAATAATACATCAACAAGTGAGAATAAATTGGAAAATTACTACTTTATCCTTCCCATTTATATTAAATTTGAATAAAGGTTATTTGGTAATTTTAACATTTTCGGGGATGGGGATTCGGGGATGGGGACGGGGAATTCACCCCGGCGGGGAAAATGGGACGGGGATGGGGAAAATTTTGTTCCCATCCCCGCCCCGTCCCCGAGCGGATTTTGGAAAATCGTCCCCGTCTCCGTCCCCATCTCCATTGGGGGCGGGGATTTTTCCCTAGAGCGGGGCGGGGCCCCGACGGGTTCGGGGATTCCCCGCCCCATTGCCATCCCTAAAGAAGACACAATTCTAGCATGAAAACTAGAGAGAAAACAACAATGTGTTTAGACTTGTATTTGATATTGGTTATGAGATGAATTACAAAGGCCTCCAAAAGGGTCTATTTATAGTATTCCTAGGCCCCTTGGTCGCGCACTACATCAAGATTACAAGGATTTCTAGCTTACATCATTCAATACAAATATGACATCATAAAGAATCAAAATGTACATAGCTAGAAAGAAACATTGATATCTTGCTCAATTCTTCTCCAATCTTCAAGATTCAAAAACCATTTGAAAGCTCTTTGAATGATCTATCTTTGGCTCCAAGATGACTTTCCCAATAGCTTCATAGATCTTGAGTTATAGAGCAAAGTATCGAATTGCACTTGATGAAGTCATTCATTATTGAGAGTGATGAGAGTGATTGAAGCTCTTCTTCCATATAAGCTTGTATTTGGTTCTCATGATGTGTATTTGATGTCTTCCTTGATGACCTTGATGTATATGGCTATCAAATATACATCACTAGTGCCTTAGCCCGTAGCTTCAATTGATGGCGAACATCTTTGTTTTGCAAGTGGCCACTGTTTTCAGGTAGTGTAGAGCAAGCTGGAACAAGTTGGATGCTGCATTACTCCCCCCATCTCATATTATTACACATTTTCCACAAAATTGTCGAAGCCAAGAATATTGATTTAGTAGGGAGTATTAGAGTTTTAAAAACTGAAAATTGAAAATGTGTTGACTTGTGAAATAATCCACACAGCAGTAAAAGAGATTTTGTTAAACGCATCTCTCTCTCTCTCTCTCTCTCTCTCTCTCTCTCTCTCTCTCTCTCTCTCAGATATTGCCCTCAATCTCTTGTTGAGCACCATGGTTGAGTTGATGGAGCTCCGTCTTATCAAAGCTTCAACATTTGCTGTTTTTGTAATCTGTGGAATTTTTTTATAAAATTTATAAATTGGAATTTCTAATTTCCCTCCAGACTATTTCTATAAAATGCAGTTCAACTGCTGTGACAAAAATGAACTCATATCATAATCAAAATTGTGTCAACTGTCTAGTCTAGGTTGATTGCTGGACTCAATTGTTTCATCATAAGGTACTAGTCCAATCTAATTATGCATTTTCCTTCACTATCTGCATTCTTCATGGGGGTGTTTGATGTTATATGTTGTGAAAGTTTGATAGTCTTTCCACATTGGTCCTTTATTTGATTTATGTTGAGGTAATGAGGTTGAATCTCCTCCAATTGAATGATTTGCTGTGGTGTTTTTTGGATTATTCTGGACTTATTTGTTGAATCTCTTTATGAATGTATGTATTGTTTATTACAACATGACAAAGTTAGGTACAATGAGAAATTTGAACCCTTTATCTAGCGGGGAAGGAAAATAAGAAAATAGAGTAAGATATAGTTGTGACCAACTTCCTAACAAACTCAATACAACTCATCAGTTAGTTATTTCCTTCCTTCAAATGTCCCTCCTCAAGCATGCATGGTTGAGGCATTCCAAACTAGTGTAATAAGAGCCAATGTTGATTCGAGGGTAAAATCAGGGTGAGAGCATATGATAATTGAGCTGAAGCAAACCTTCTATCCATCACTTTGTCTCTTGTAAAATTGCGGTTAATTTCTTTGTGTTTGGCCCTTTCATGAAATACAAGATTTCGAGCAATGAGAAGTGCAGGTTGATTATGACATTTGAGGGTCACATGTCTGGTTATTTTGGCTCCAATTCTTTGAAAAGATTAACCAACTATGTAATCTCTGCTGTAGCTTGAGTCATATCCCTATATTCTGCAATAAACAATCGTGGTTGGTGATTGGATAAATTGACTATGTGTTTGTAATGCAAAAGAGATACAAGGATGTGTGTTAGCAAAATTAAGTTTGCTAATAAAAGTCAAATATATACTTGGATCTTCTAAAGATACTCCTGTATCAAAAGATAACTTGCAGTTTAAGGGCAGAGGAGCTAAAGTAGGTTTAGAGTTCAAACGGTTCTTTTATTCCAAAGAAGCATTGAGTTGTTTAAGATGATCAATCTATGTGGTTGGGGAACCTATAAGTGAAATGTCATCAGCATAAATAACCACTATAGTTAGATCAGTTCAAGTCTGTTTACTAAACAAGCTATTATCAATTTTGGATTGATTATAGCCTTGTATCTTCAATGGCGTCAGCATAAATAACCACTATATGCTTTTTATTTATTTATAATTATGGCCACTTAGCCAATTTTTTTTATCCAAATATAAAGTGCCAAAGAGCACCACAACCTACTCCAACCTGAGACAAACAACTCTCTTTAGTACACATGACACCTACCCAAAAGACAAAATAATGCAAAAAATATCTCCAACTCAAAAAACATCAAAGCAAAAAGACAACACATGGAAGCCCACAGAGTAAATTACACTTACCCTATCTGAGATTTACGGTAATAATTTTTACATACCCCATATTTGTGAAATAATTTTACCTTACCTCACAATAGCTCTAAGTGTTTTATATCCTACCTGAAGTTTGACGTAATAATTATTACACACCCCACTTTTGTTAAATAATTTTTATCTTACCTCACATAAATTGTAAATGATTTTTACCCTACTTGAAGTTTGTTGTAAGTGTTACTGCAACACTACAACATAACAAGGATGTCACGACTTAACAGAGCGATCCATATCGTATTGGATGCAAAAATTTTTCGTGTGACTGATAACTTATATAATGAATCGTTTAGCTAGGAGTAGGGGTATTCTTTATTTATTACTTTTTATTTATTTTTTTTACTGTGAATAACTTAAATCATGATGTATGAATCAATAACTAGCTATGTATGGGTAGATGCACATTTTGGTGGAAATCGACAACTGCGAAAGGGTTTAGGATTGATCTACATGATCGGCAGTGCAGAAGGTAGTAAGGGAGGAATGAGAGGTTAGAGAAAGTTTAATGGACCATAGATGATGGAGACTGAGATTTCATTGTAGATTCCTTCCTGTTTGGTTCCTAGGATGACATTTCATGACATTTAAATGTTGTTTTGGATTCTAAATCTTCAGTAATAAAGGTGGAAATCGAATATCTAGATTTTCATTAACACTAACTCCCATGACAAATTAAGTAAAAATCACGTACAGCTATTGTGAGGTATGGTAAAAATTATTTCACAAAGATAGTTTGTATAATAATTATTACGACAAACCTTGGGTAGGATAAAAAGTACTCAGAGCTTATGTGAGGTAAGGTAAAAATTATTCACAAATATGGGGTGTGTAAAAATTATTACAGCAAATCTTAGGTAGGGTAAATGTAATTTACTCGTATTTTTTGACTAATCGGAAGGAAATGAGGAGAGTGGAGGGGGGGGGGGTTGGAGGATAAATTATCACTAACGAAAATTAATTATCCATTCGCCTTTACTTCACGGTGAATAAAAACGGGTGTTTCACCCTCGTTCGCGTTCGTCTCTGTTTCTCACTTTCCATCCCCTGTTTCTCCTACTTCTTCCCTCGCTCATCATCATTCAACCCCAAAATTAGGTTTGTTTGATTTCTCATCTCCATCTCCCCTTGGAAACCCTAAAATCTCCTCCAATTTTTTGAAATTTCAACAATGGCATCATTCTCTTATGTGGGAAACACTCCAATTAGGGCATGCAAATTATGTCCCCGCATCTTAATTGATAGGGTTTACTGTAAGTGGGAGGATTTGCCAAATTTTGACCTCCTATACTAGTGATAACCCACTGACTGCTGCGAATGGCGACCAATTAAACACCAAGAGATTTGGGGGGGGGGGGTGTTGTACATAGTTGCATGAAGTAGTTAGTGAGTGAAGATGATTTTTTGGACATTAGATTGGAGTTTCATAGGTGGAATGTCATAATAGCTAATGTAATGGTAGTTTAGGATCAATTAGCGATGCCAATGATTATATCTTTTGGACAACAAAAAAATGTAATTAGGATGAGTGATGATGTTTAGGAAGAATAGGTGATGATGATGGATTGCAAATCTAATATAAATGGATGTTTTAAGTTGTTATATCTCGCATTAAGCATGAATGGAAGCAAAAGTTGAAACCTTTTACTTGGTGTTGTTTTGTTGTTGTGTATGTCTCGTACATTCAATCATGGAACTGAAAAAAAAAGGCCAACAAAACCTTGAAACGCGCGCTTTCCTTTAATTAGGCCTTTAATTAGGGTTGAGCGCGGTTCGGTTTGGTTCAATTTGTGTTATTTTGGGTCGATTTTTTTCATTTTGGGAAATCGTGAACCGGAACCATAATTGGACAAACTGGTTAACCGGATATCAGTTAACTGCTTTTTTTTTTTGTTCGGTTGTCGATTAACCATGGTAAATCAATTAAGTATATCAAGAACATGTTCTCAATGAAAAATAGAGATGGACATTGTATGTATAGATTAGATACAGATTCAGGCAGATACTTCGCTATTGTGCTTTGCGAGAAAGTATTTCAAAAGTAAAGCTCAGTATGAGAAGTAATGCTAGTATGTTGATGATTCTGTGAATGGACATTGTAGAGATGTGACTCAGGTGTTAAACAAAGCTTTAATAAACATGCAGATAATCTTATGTATAATTGGAATAGTAACTGCAAGCTAATACCATGAAATTTTCCTTGTCTAGTCTACATAAACATTAGAAAATACTATTCTTGTCATACTTGCAGGTTCTTTTAAAAACCAATAAAATTATGGGTTTGTTTTTTGTTTAGAGTCAATTCAAAAATTGTGAAACGGAACCAAATCGGATAACATATCAATTCATCGGATCAAAAATTCTTCCACCGTTCGATTTTTCAGGTTTGTTGTTTGATTTGTCGATTTGTGATTTGGTTTACCAATTTTGGTTTTTTTTTCCTGACACCTACCTTTCAGGCTTTTACTGTCATACTCAAATAAAATAAAAAAAAGGGCAAACAAATATATGCAAATGTGGAAATGAAATGAGCATATTTTTTTTTAATTATTGATTGCCAAAAGAAAGTTAAAAGACATCAGCGATCATCAAACAAAACAGCAGAACAAACACCTCCAAAAGAAAAGGTTACAACCAAACAGCTAAATTAAGACAACAACTACTTTCGCGACCACCACAACCGAAAGAAATCCTCACATTTAAACACGATGCAAGATCAGTAGCTTCAATTTGGTGCCCTTCAGTCAACTTTAGTATCAAAATCATCCAGGGTATCCACTTCATGCATATTCATGCATTAAACTTGAGGAAATATGCGACTGGTATTTGATCAACCGTTCGTATGCAATTAGCCCTTGGTTTTTGCCTCCTACTGTAGGACCTCAAAGAATCCCTTTTATAAAAGGGTAATATTTCGTAATTCTAAAGGGCTAGTCGAAAAGAGGCTACCTCTAGTGTAGGACTTCAAACAATCCCTTTTATA
This sequence comes from Portulaca oleracea, assembly GCA_029582165.1. NCBI lineage: Eukaryota > Viridiplantae > Streptophyta > Magnoliopsida > Caryophyllales > Portulacaceae > Portulaca > Portulaca oleracea. Next base: position 27,564,913 of record CM055868.1, on the reverse strand, counting down.
AATGGGTAATTTTTGGTAGGGCTCTTAGATCGTACTCCCGCGGGAGTACAGATCTCAATTTTACTCCCGCTATTATCAGCCCACAACGAAGCGGCCCACAACGAAGCCTTCCAAAAGCCAGCTATTCTCAGCCCACAGCCGCCCAAAACAAAACGCTGCGTTTCGACTCCCATTTCTCTGCGAACAACAAACGCACTCCACACTCCACACTCTACGAACGAAAAGCAAATTTCGACTCCCATTTCTGAAGATTTCTGCAATTTCGACTCCCATTTTAAGCAAATTCAAGGTTGTTGGTTCTCTTTGGGGTTCACCAGAACTTCTACTACCAGAAGATCGAGTTGATTATCAGAAATTGGTGTTCTAAGGTATGGATTTCTAATGTTCTTCACAATAATCTACAAAATCGAAAACATCAACATGCAAACATCTATTTCTTAGATTTCTTAAATGTACACTTCGACCATTAACCCTAGTTTTGCTTTCTGGAAAGTCCTGCAAATATGTCTTCCCAAAAAGGAGGGTTTGAGCACTCTGCAGCATTGAAGATTCAAGAAAAAAGGTATATATCATGGTCTAACATCTGTTAGAGTGTAAAATTTGTTTGTTGATGTGCAAACATCTATTTCTTAGTGTTCAATATTGAGAGAATTTTGTCTCAATAAGCTTGATTCTAGCTGTGGTGCTGGGGATGGGGAAAAAATGGGGAAAATAGCGTTAGTGTGCAAATACATATAAATTGAAGATTCAAGAAAAAAGGTATATATCATGGTCTAACATCTATTAGAGTGTAAAATTTGTTTGTTGATGTGCAAACATCTATTTCTTAGTGTTCAATATTGAGAGAATTTGGTCTCAATAAGCTTGATTCTACTCTATGGATGTTGTGTGGTAAATATATGTGGGTTTGTTGCTTGTGGTTTGTGTTATTCTCTTTGGAAGCTTTTGCTCTCTGCTGTTGCGATCTCAAATTCTGGATAAAACAGCTGGATGAATGCTTTTTGAAATCACTTCTAATGTGTGTATTACTTCTTTTCTCTTGGTTTGTGTGTTAGAAATGCTAGCCCAGTCAGTTGGTAGAAGAATCTTGAAATTGCTAGTGTCATATGTTGAAAAAATCAGCTGTAGTTGAGCATACTGTGGCAATAACAGTATGCAGAGTAAATTTTGATGTTGTGCATATAACTGCGAAAAGCATGTTTGTTAGAGTGCAAACACTATCTGTTAGCGTGTAAATGTATATGTAAAGTTTAATATATGTATATTGGTGTGTGCAGGGCCTTTCCAATGCATGCTGAAGAAGAATCTGATGCTCAGAAACAAAAGGGGACAACTCCTAACAAAGGTAAGAAAATTGGTAAATTCTACTTGATTTAAAACTGTTACCAATGTTTATATATTTGAAAAACTATTACCAATATGCATATAGTGTACAAATCTTACTTATTAGAGTGTGTTTTAATGATTTTGAAGCTGAGAAAATAAAGCACACAACAGAAGGCTACCGGAAGTTCAAGCATGCATTAGCTGAAATCAGAAATATAATTTCAAAACTGCAAAAACCAAATAAGATTTCAGAAACCAAAGAAGAAAATAAAAGAAAAACAGCAGGAAATCAAGCTGAGGAAAGTTCAAAGAAGAGGAAGAAGGATGATAAAGAAACTGAGAAGGGTTGTAGGAGGAGCCAGAGAAAGAAGAATGAGAAAGAACCTGAGAAGGGTTCCAAATCTGATTCAAAGAAATTAGAGGGAGAGAAGAGAACCAAAAAAACTCCCCCAAAACAACAACAGCCAAAACAACCCCCAAAACAACCCAAAAAAAATGAAGAGAAGGGAGAAAAGAAGAATTATGAGAAGCACTTTCCTACGCGCATGAGCACGGAAAAATTGGTTGATTTGATGGGAAAACTACATAAAGCTCAACAAGAGGTCACAAATCAATGGGATTTGAGCATTTTCTACAATTGAAGGTAAAAGCGTCGAGTACACTAGGAAGGTGGGTGGTACAAAACTTTGACCCCGAGGAAAAGTCATTGAACATATCCAATGATAGAAAAATATTCATCACACCGTTAGATGTTTATCTAACCATGGGGTTACCAATGGGGTCAAAAGAAATAACCGAGGAGACACATGGATCATCTGATGACTACAATGCCGTACTTCACTCATTCATCACGGAGCACGGGCAAACCCCAGCATCACAATTACGGAGTTTATATTGGGATGCAAAGATGGCGGGATGCATTCAAGCGAAATTTCTTGATTTTCACCGTAGCTAGTTGTATTTCGCTCCCAACAAGTACGCACCAAGATATTTCCTCCAAAATCTAGTCAATCTAGAGGAGATTGCTTCACGAATCTGCAAATATTTACTTGATAAACTTTGCACATATCAGTGAAAAAAATCAAAAGTGGGAAGACAAAATCATGTGAGGGTTCGACGCTTTTTTTGATGGTAAGTAATCCACTTTTTTGTTGTGCCAAATATTTCTAGTGTGCCATACTTAAAAACTAATCCTCATTTGCCATTATCCCATGAAAATTTACCTTCATCCGGTCAATAACTTAAATGCAAAGGGAATAGAATGACCTTTGCTTAGCAGCAAAAACTATAAAATTTAATGGAGCATTGTGGCAGAAACTTCTACACACTGGTTTTGCCTTAGAGACCATAAGCATTGTCTACTTAAGAAAATTGACTAATTGGCATAAAAATTGATCATCTTTATACAATGGGTCCACTTTTTTGTTGTGCCAAATATTTCTAGTGTGTCATACTTAAAAACTAATCCTCTTTTTTGTTTAGCTACTCTATCTTGACAGAGTAGCTGATTCAGCAGCAACAGTGGATTTGGAGAAAAGGAAGTTCCCTACAATGACAAGGTGGACCCAAGAACAAGTAAAAACTAGAGTGGCCACCTTGGAGAAGCCCGGAAGAAGTTTTAGTGATGGATGCATTTTAGAAAGAATTGAACTACCTCAAGAATACTTTGATATGCAAGAAATGGTATGATTTTTCTTTCAATCAATAAATTAGTGTATGACTTATCTGATATGCATTCTAGAAAGAATTAGTGTGTAAAAGAAATGTGAGTTTAAAGTGCAAATGAATGTATTTAGAGTGCAAATAAATATGAGTTTAGAGTGCAAATGCATGTGTTTAGAGTGCAAATGAGTATGTGTTTAGAGTGCAAATGCATGTGTTTAGAGTGCAAATGAATATGTGTTTCTGTGAGTACTTGTATGATCGGGCCTTGACAATTTCATTGCCTGATTATGGAGTAGGTTATATATGTTGACATACCTTTTTTTTCTTTTTCTTTTTTTTGGGGGCAGGGGGGATGTTCCCATGGATTATTTCTTCTTTGTTTTAGAAGATGCAATTTCATCTTGTTTATAACCATAATTTTTAGCTCTTTGTTGTGGTTAATTTGAATAGTTTATTTATTTATAGTTCATTTAGTAGCTAGACTTGTAAGGCAAAGGTTCATAAATAATATGTCATGAAGGAGGTGTTATCACTATTCTGTATTGAATTTAGTTATAGTGGAGTTTTTCTCTTATGAGATATTGAATTTATATGTTTCATTTTTTTTCAAAGATTAAACAACCACCAACTTGGGAGATATTGAGATATTGAATTTATATGTTTAGAGTGCAAATGAGTATGTGTTTAGAGTGCAAATGAATGTGTTTAGAGTGCAAATAAATATGAGTTTAGAGTGCAAATGCATGTGTTTAGAGTGCAAATGCATGTGTTTAGAGTGCAAATAAATATGAGTTTAGAGTGCAAATGCATGTGTTTAGAGTGCAAATGAATGTGTTTAGAGTGCAAATAAATATGAGTTTAGAGTGCAAATGCGTGTGTTTAGAGTGCAAATGAGTATGTGTTTAGAGTGCAAAAGAATGTGTTGGAGTGTAAATGCTTGTCCTTTCTATTTGACCCCACCACCCCACCCATGACTACGTGCAGTGCAGATCTGTCCTCATCATTTTTTAACTCCCATTTCTCTCTCTAGTTTCTTCCCATCCTCATTCAATCTCCCACTACTCATAACTTCCTCCTTTATCTCTTCCACTCTACCTCTTTCATGATTTGAGTTTGGCATTTGCATTCCCATCAGGATATTGACAAGCACTTGGATGACATCCATGTGTCTCCACCACCTTTTGATGAAGAAGATCAAGAAGATCAAATAGGACTATATGATACAAAGAAAAAGGTATCAAAAAACATACAATATCAAAACACTATATATATTAGTCTATTTAAATAATTACTTTTTTTCTCAAATGGAAAATGCAGGCTGACATTGATGGCATGATAAGTATTGCAAATAAGATGACTTCTACATTTTCAAGATTTGCTACATATATGAGCTATATGAAGGCTAAATACAAAAAGCAACCAGAGGTTCATCAAATTTGCAAGATGGCCATTGCAATGTTTGAATCGTTTAAAGATGAGGATGGCGAACACAAGCATACAAGCAATGAAAGCCAAGAGAGTAAGTAAAACAAAATGTGATTATGTCATCTATTGGGAAAATACCTTACTAATAAAACAAACAAAAACAAATATGCAGACAATGATGAAGAGGATGAGGAACAAGATAGTGAAGAGGAGGATAAACAAGATGATGATGTGCAAGAACAAGATAATGATGAGGATAATGAACAAGATGAGCATGAAGAGGAGAACAAAAAGATGATGATAATGGTGATAAAATATACATGCTCTCTGACTTTGCACTTAGGTTTACTTAAAAATACTTGATTGAAAATATAGAGTAAAAGTATTTTTGAGCTGTGGAAATGAATGAATATATCTAGTTTCAATTTGACCATAAAAAAATTACACTGTGTGCAAAATGTAATAAATACTACCCTGTGCAAATGAATGTAATAATTCTTAGATCATTTCAACTGCTTATATCAAAAAGGTATATATATTAGTGTGCGAAGGTATATATATTAGTGTGTAAAGGGGTATATCTTAGTGTGCGAAGGTATATATATTAGAGTGCAAAGGGCTATGTTTTAGTGTGCAAATGTATATATATTAGTGTGCAAAGGGTATGTATTAGTGAGCAACAAAATGTAGATGTATGCTAGCTGTTTTTATTATTCATCTATCATAAATGCAGAAAAGAAAGATGAAGATGGAGACGAAAATAAGCATTCTGATGATGCAAAGGGGGAGGAGGAGGATCCAAAAGAAAACAAGGCTGCTGATGATGTTGATATTGCAATGGGGGATGAGGAGAATGAGAAAGAAAAGGAGGAGGGGGATGCTCAAAACGAAAATGGGGAGGGGGATGCTCAAGAAAAAGGCAAAGGTAAAGATGCAAGTAAGTCTTATGTATATGTACTCCTTATTTTTATATGCTTTGTGTACTATTTTATTTATTATTTTCATGAACTTTGTGTATTACTCTAGTGTTTATTTATTACTTGGTGGATGATTCAAGTCCAGTACTGCTGAATCTTGATTGAGAATTTTTGGATGTTAATGTGCTCATTTGCTTAAAGTATGTGCAAATGAATGTGTGTGGAGTGCAAATGAATATGTGTATAGAGTGCAAATGAATATGTTTTTAGAGTGCAAATGAATCTGTGTTAGAGTGCAAATGAATGTGTGTTAGAGTACTAATGAATATGTGTTTAGAGTGTAAATGAGTATGTGTTAAGAGTGCAAATGAATATGTGTTTAGAGTGCAAATTAATATGGGTTTAGAGTGTAAATAAATACACGTTAATGTGCGTACTTATTAACTAACACACACAAATGCAAATGTCAGCAGATGAAACACCAGATGATGCCAACATCCCTGCGGAATTTAAAGATGACAAATTCTGGTTGAACCCAAAACTTCTAAGGGCTATTGACTCCATGGAGGCATCAATAATAAAGAAACAAAACAAAAAAGCAAAGGAAATGAAAGATGCCAGCATCCCCTCCTTTAGTTTAGGGATATCAAGTTCTGAAACAGAAACTCCCCCCACAACCATAGTTGTATCAAGTGCAACTCCCGATGAAACCCCAGATGAACTTACACCCCGACCTTCTCCTCCTAGAAAACAGCCTACTAGAATCCCAGCACACTTGCCTGAAGCATTTTGCTCACCTTATGCTAAGCGAATTGCAGGCTTAGGCTCGATCGGGAAGGAAGAGAAAATCATATCTCAATATGTATTCGCGAATGGGCTCAAAGAAGGGTAATGAAATATCTAACAAGCTAGTGCCAGTTTTACATTTTCTTTAAATGATTTTTATTAATAACTTTTGATAATTAGGGAAGAGATGTTCCAAATGTTTGGATATGATGCGAAGAGAATTGACTTCCTCAGCATGAAGGAAGACACATATGTTCGGGATACCATCATCAATGCATGGTCGATGTTGTTGAATTTTAGAGAGCGGCAAAGAGATCGCGTAAACAAGCCATTCAGGCTATTCTTCCCAATTGATTGCACTGTAAGAACACTAAACTAAAGCCCTTGAATTGAGTTTATGTGAATGTATGTGAATTAGTGTATTATGTGTATATTTATTATTCCCAACCATGATCCCTACAGTGTGAATTGGTGTACTGTGTGTATATTTATAAGCCCAGAAAAAAGCTCGATCTTCGTGAATCATCACTAGTGTGCTTCAAGATCTCAAAGATAAAAACCTCGGTTCATGCAAAGCACCACCGCTACGGTGGGTCTTTTTTCAAATTAGAGGACAGAGAAAGGAGTGTGAATGCCAACACGGGGTTGGCAGAGCAATAGAATAATAATGGGGAAAGTCAGATTGATAATAGTATGAGTTCAGCAGCAAGTAATTATAGTAAGCCTAGTTATATGAGTGTTTGCCCCAGTAAGCCTCATAAAGGTAATGACATAAGGTGGGAGGCAATCCAGTGTATCAAGGCAAGAGATGGTGATATGGGTTTGGGACATTTTAGGCTTCTCAAGAAGTTGGGATTTGGGGATATTGGCAGTGTGTTAGCGTGCAAAATACATAATTGTTAGTGCGCGAAAGGCATATTTGTTAGCGTGCAAAATACATAATTGTTAGTGTGCAAAGGCATATTTGTTTAGTGTGCAAATAGATAATTGTTAGTGTGCAAAACACTATTGGTTAGTGTGTAAACGTGGAAGAAATTTAAAAAATGCAGGTATACCTTGATGAATCCAAATTTAAACCAAGGAAGTGGGAGCATAGATGTGAGTCTTTTATCCGCTTGATCAATGCTCTACTTGAACGGGAGTTAACGTGGGTAAATATACATGAATTGAACATGGTAAGACCATTTACATGCATATAATTTATATTTGAATATATTAATGTGTTAATATAATAATACCGCTTTTCTTCTTTCCAAGGTATTCTTCCCAGTAGTTTTTAGAGAGCATTTTATCGTACTGTGTTTTGAATTTAAAAGAGACACGTATGAAATCATCGACAACATGCATGGATCTGGAGCATCTCTTAGGCAATACGGGACTGTCATCAAGAATTTGGTAAACTACTTTTAATTTTCTTTTAGTGAGAAGCAAATATCATATTTGAGGTTAAAAATAATACATTTTCTATTTTCTTTTTCCTAGCCAAAAGCTTTCTCCCTATGGTTGGAGCAAAGACACCATAGAAAATGGGAGTCTGTCAAGAAAGCTTCCCCCAAACGCTTGCAAATGCCTTGGAGAACAACAACTAATGGGACGGATTGCGGCATTTATTGCATGAGGCATATGGAAACATATTATGGGGATGAAAAACAATGGGGGCGCGAATGCGGATTCACAAGTGAAAATGAGGATGTAAGTCTGTTATCTTCCTCCTGCTTAGTTATATGAAAGTCCCTAATCTGTGATGAAAAAGGTCATGCACAATACATTTCAAAATTAGTAAGGACGTCGTGACCCATTATCATGGGGACGTAAGATGTTTAAGTACATACTTTATTGACATACATTAATTTTAACACATTTTCATTTTTTTATATTCTTGTAGAAATTGAAGATTAATATCCTTCGGACAAGATACATCACTATCCTCATCACTTGTGAAAACAACAAGGTGAAGGGGCAAATTTTAAACAAGGCACGCCGCAACTATGAAAACAGGGTCGAAGCCTTGGATTATGAAACTTCACATTAGCTTTGCATATATTTACACTGCCAGTGTGCAAAATGTAATAAATACTAGCTTGTAAAAGATATGCACAGTAATGTTATCAAATTTTTTTCTTTATATCAAATTCAGTGCAAAGGGTATATATATTGGTGTGCAAAAGTATACATATCAGTGTGCAAAGGCCTATATTTTAGTGTGTGCAAAAGTATATATATTAGTGTGCAAAAGTATATATATTACTGTGCAAAGAGGTATGTATTAGTGTGCAAAAAGTATGTGTAATAGGGTGCAAATGTATATATATTAGTGTGCAAAGGGGTATGCATTAGTGTGCAAAGGTATATATATTAGTGTGCAAATGAGTATGTATTAGTACGCAAAGGTGTAACCATTGATATATGGTATGACCTTGTTCTTTGGATATTTAGAATTAGTTAGCATAATATTAAGTTTGAATAAGTTTGAATAATTTAGGATGAGTTAGCAAAAGGAATAGGCTTATAGTAGATGTAAATGATAAAACTAAAAAATATAGTAGATATTAAAAATGGGTCCCAATAACATAAGAATTTATAATGAAAAAGAATGAACAATGGTGAATAGTAGTGAGATGAAACTTTGATATAAGTTCCATTATATCTTCGATATGTTTGTCAATTGTTCATATCTATTAATTTTAGTTGTGTTCTTCTCTCTAAATTGACCTGTTCTTAGATAATTTCAGTTGCTTATATAAAATTCATAGCATCAAGTTGTCATGAATGATAATACCTTCAATTTTAAATGAAAATAAAAGCGACATAATGATCAAAGTATCTAAAATTAGTACTTCTAGATCTTACTCGAAATTCATAGCATCAAGTTGTCATGAATGATAATAACAAACATTTATTCTTAATAATTTACATTGACCAATGTATAATGATAATTTAAATTGACCTGATTAGGATACCCATAATGTTTAAATTTATTAGTGTGCAAATATATATATATTAGTGTCCAAAAGTATATATATTAGAGTGCAAAAGGATATGCTTTAGTGTGCAAATGTATATATTATTAGAGTGCAAAGAGGTATGCTTTAGTGTGCAAACATATATCTATTAGTGTGCAAAAGGGTTATGCTTTAGTGTGCAAATATATATATTAGTGTGCAAAGGGGTATACATTAGTGTGCAAAAGGAATATGTATTATAATGCAAAGGTATGATACCTTTTTGAAGTAAGGATATTTAGAATAAGTTAACATAAGTTATGATACTTTTTTTGAAAATTGTCTTTTTTTGAGAAATTGTGTTAAATTTGGATAAGTTTGAATAATTTAGGATGAGTGAACATGACTATAGAAGATGATGTAAATGATAAAAATGTAAAAAATATAGTAGATATTAAAAATGGGTCCCAATAACATAAGAATTTATAATGATCAAAATTTATAATCTCTCACTCAGTTTGTTTCACCAAACATCAACATCCATGCATGATGCAGACTCACTAATATGTCCTGATCCTAATCATTCTGAAATGTATCAATGCATCATCCACCCATTACTGCAAAATACAACTTCTTCCTAGCCCTAAAACCTGATTTTGTCTGTAATATTATGCATAAAAATTGCCAGCGCGAAAGGTTTATATACAAAAACTCATTGCATTGAATTTGAATTAGTTTGAGTTTGTGCATATCATCGCTTCCTCTTAGCGGCGTGATTCATGATGATCCTACTCGAGGAGCTTGCCGGAGCCCTTTGAGTCTTCTTGAACGGTTTAGTAGTGGCTCTAAAATGTTAACAAAATAGTATCTATACAAAAAGGAGTAAAACTTGGGAAGCACCATCACCACCCACCAATTGATGTCATTCAATGCAGTACATAACTTACGGTCTAGCACCTTCAAAACCCTAAAAATAAACATTTTTTCTTAATACCAAAACAATATTAACTCCAACTTGGGATAATTTACATTGTTCAATGTATGATAATAAATAAAAGTAGACCTGAGGAGGATACTGGGGGACCCCTCCAACTTGGCCCACTACACTTGAGCTACCACCAACTCTTGATTGGAAGGCCTAATAATAGACATAATGTTTAAATTTATTAGTGTCCAAAGGGGTATTATTTTAGTGTGCAAAGGTATTAGAGTGCCAAGGCCTATATTTTAGTGTGCAAAAGTATGTATACTAGTGTCCAAATGAGTAACCATTAGTGTGTGAATGTCAAAATTTGATTATGCAAAGGGATCATTTTATCTATATAATAACCAGTTCAAAAGCAAATAACAACTGGCCTGAGAAGGATATTGAGCAAAAACTCCATGTTGTCCCATTACACTTGAACTACCTCCAATATTATCTCCACTCACACCCTAAAACCACAAAAAAAGTCATCATATCACCAATATTACTAATAGAGATACATAATAATATATTTCCCGTTCTCTATCAGTTACAGTGCGAATGACTAACGGGACACCAAAAAAAAAAAGTTGACCTGAGCAGAAGCACATTGGGGGAATCCTCCAAGACGAACAATTTCGCTTGAACTACCACCAATAGTATTTGAAAGTCGGGAATCAAGGACCTAAAATAATAATAAAAAGACAAGTAAACCAAAAACACAACATGGAATGAACAATATCTCAAACTTGGAAGTGAAGATCTAACAATAATTATAATGTGCAAAATATCAATCATAGAGTGTAAAAATAATGATAATGTGCAAAAGATTCAAAAAAATAACAGTCACACCTGAGGAGGAGCCCCTCCAACTTGGCCCACTGCACTTGAGCTACCACCAACTCTTGATTGGAAGGCCTAATAATAGACATAATGTTTAAATTTATTAGTGTGCAAAGGGGTATTATTTTACTGTGCAAAGGTATATATATTAGAGTGCCAAGGCCTATATTTTAGTGTGCAAATGAGTAACCATTAGTGTGTGAATGTCAAAATTTGAGTATGCAAAGGGATCATTTTATCTATATAACCAATTCAAAAAGCAAATAACATCTGACCTGAGAAGGATATTGAGGAAAGACTCCATGTTGTCCCATTACACTTGAACTACCTCCAATATTATCTCCTCTCACACCCTAAAACCACCAAAAAAAATTCATCATATAAACAATGTTACAGTGCAAATGACTAAAGGGATACCCAAAAAAAAAAGTTGACCTGAGCAGAAGCATATTGGGAGAATCCTCCAAGACGAATAAACAATAATAAAAAAAATACACAAGTAAACCAAAAACACAACATGGAATGAACAATATCTCCAACTTGGAAGTGAAGAACTAAAAATAATGATAATGTGCAAAATATCAATCATAGAGTGTAAAAATAATGATAATGTGCAAAAGATTCAAAAAAAAATAACAGCCAGACCTGAGGAGGATATTGGGAAAATACTCCAACTTGGCCCACTGCACTTAAACTACCCCCAATATTATCTCCAGCTTGGGAGTAAAAGACCTAACACAACAAAAAAAATCATCACAAAAAACTATCAAAATGACATTGGGAAAATCAATGTTGTCAGCTTGTAAAGGAAAAAATGTAAGTGGACAAATGAGTAAATTAAACACAGAGAAAAAGTTGACTTGAGAAGCATAATGGGGAAAACCTCCAAGTTGGCCCGTTGCACTTGAACTACTGCCCATATTATATACAGCCTGTGACTGGAACTAAAATCACAAAAAATTCATCATTTGGCATTAGAGGGAATAAAATATTGTTCAAAACATGCAAACCAAATCATTGTTATTGTGCAAATGAGTAAATCAAAATATAAAGTAAAAAACATTGAACCTGAGAAGCATATTGAGGCAATCCTCCAAGTTGGCATATTGCACTTGAACTACCGCCAATATTATTTGCAAGTCGAGAATCAAGGACCTAAAACAATACGCAAAAGCATAATAAAAGAGAAAAGAAGGGGGGAAAAAAGAATGAACACAAGAGCGTTTCAATTTAGAGCACCTGGTTCAGATATTGAATAGATTGTCCCAACTGTGGCAATGAAGAAATTCCTTGGGAAGCATCAACCTATTAGAGTGTGCAAACAACTTATAAAAAAAATATATGACAGTTCACCAAAAGCTGAAGTGAACAAGAACATGGGATGGATTGCATGGATGCTTCTAACAAAGAAAATCAGACAGATTCAAATAGTTGCACATGGAACAAAGCACCAGAAACTGTAATGCAACAACGACAACGGCAAAGTCTAAAGTTCGACAATCAGTTGTACACCCTAACAGGAAAAATGAGGTCGTGCAATAGTTGCTCAAACTCTCAAACAAACCAAGGAATTCACCATGTCTTACGACACGCAGAAATAGTACAACAAGCTCAAGGCATTAGGTGGATATCAGAAATTCTGCTCCTACAATAATGCAACTGGGATACCAAAAGACAAGAACAAAGCATGAATTTCATAAATCAGTTGGACACTCTAACTGGAATTCTGTTCATGGATTACATACACATAATGCTTAATGTCTCAAACAAACCAAACCATTAGTGTGCGTATGTGCATGTATTAGTGTGCAAATGAGTAACCATTAATGTGTGAATGTGCATGTATTAGTGTGCAACAGTGTAAGCAAAATCTTCATTCAACTGACTACATCACAGTGTGAAAAAGAAATTTGAGCAATACCTGCTGGGAAGCTTCATGACTGGTTTTTGCTTTCTTAGCGGTACTCTTCGTTCCTTTCGTTCCTCTAGTTTTGTTAGCTATTTTCTCACGAGCTGACTTAAACCTTGAATTTCTCATGCCTTTTGTCTTACATGTTGGAGGGTTTTTGATATGCTTCTCAGATGACCTTGCAACATCTTCATCATCAGATGAATGGATAGAACCAACTAAATACTCAACATCTTTCAACTTCTTCAAAGACTCCTCACAAATTTCCCTAGCTTTGTCATTCACATGACTGCCCATAATAATATTTTCAAACTTCCTCAACATTTGCACTCTCCAAACTGAAGAAGGAACTACCCCAATTCTTTCAGCTGAAATATCCCCATCATCAGCTGGAGGACATGGTCGAGCAAACCTTGTCCATCTCTTAAGGATATACTTCTCAGGGATTTCTTGAATACAATGCACATTGTATACTCTTAAACAATGGCAACATAAATACCCAACATCAATAATTTTCTTACATTCACAATCAATACTCCCATCATCTGAATTGAACCTCACACAAAACCCAAAATCAGACCCATTCTGTTTCTCATAAACAGAATACAAAAAATCATTTGGGTTTGAATTTTCAATAGACCTATCCAATTCTTGTCGGCACCCTTCAACCTTACAATACTCGTCTTCAAAAATGCTATACAAATTATTGGTATAAATCCTAGAAGCATGTTGGAGCAACTTCGAATGACTCAAATACAGATCCGGAAAACCTTGTGAATTACGTAAATTTTATGCTCCCTCATTCCTCCTCCATTCACTTACAAGATTACACATAATATCATACACGTCGTTTACCCCCGCAGTAGCATGACGTCTCCTTGCCAAACAAGAATTCAAAGATTCACTCCGCTGAGAAGAAAGAGTGCCACCAGAGAAAAAATCTTTTGAAAAAGCCGGGCACCATTTCTCTCTAGTACTATATAATCGCATTAACCAAGAATTATTAGCACAGTTATAATCATCCACAAGCCTGAAAAAACCCACAAAATATGAACAATTATAATCTGGTCACAATGTTTAAATTTATTAATGTGCAAATATATATATATATATTAGTGTCCAAAAGTATATATATTAGTGTGCAAAGGGCTATGCTTTAGTGTGCAAACATATATATATATTAGTGTGCAAAGGGGTATACTTTAGTGTGCAAACATATATATATTAGTGTGCAAAGGGCTATGCTTTAGTGTGCAAATATATATATATTAGTGTGCAAAGGGGTATACATTAGTGTGCAAAGGAATATGTATTATAATGCAAAGGTATGATACTTTTTTAACAATGCATTTATCATTGAAAAAAAGAAAAGAGAAAAGGAAAGTACCTTTTCCAAGCTAAATCAAACTCCGAAACCGTGTCACATCTCCTGAGAATATAATCAAATAGAGTTACAAACCCCGGCATTGACCGCAAATGATTGATATGGTTCTTCGAGTTTTCTTCAATATGCCACGTACAAAGCCGATGTTTTGCACCACAAAAAATTTGCCCGATAGCATTTGCCATAGCAAAATCCTGATCAGTCATCACCGTCTTCGGGCAAACATCATCCATGGAACTAAGGAATGTCTTGAAAAGCCAACAAAAACTCTCCATCTTCTCATTCAAAACAAATCCAGCACCCACCATAAGATTCCCAGCATAATGATTCATGCATACAAAAGGCGCACAAATCATTTTATAACGATTCGTTCTATATGTAGTATCAAACACTAACAAATCAGAAAACACCAAGTAATCTTCCTTCATTTTTGAATCTCTCCAAAAAAAACTACACAAAGATAGATCACTATCAACCTCCACGGCATAAAAGAACCCCGGCTCACTTTGTCTCCTACTTTCAAGCCTTTTTTATCAATGTATATGCATCCCCAGATTCTAAACGTATTTTCTCTTCAACTGCATTTGCATTATACGCATCTCGGGCCAAAAAACCCAATATGGGAGACCCCCCTACCTCAGCCCTTAAAAGACGATAGGCATCAATCAATTTAACACAACACTTCTTCATTAATCTCAATTGCTTAAGAACCGATTTAGGCACACTCCTATGACCTCTCAACATATGAACCTGATGAGCCTCAACAAAGCGATGGCTGTGAATCATATCATGGCCAGTGCACACCCAAACTCCGGTGTCTTTGTCAATTTTAAAAACAACTCTGGCCTTACAATTGCACCGATAGTTAATCTTACTATATTGTTTCCCTTTCCTAACAGTAAGACATTTAGCACCTTCCCTAGTGCAATTAAAAACTTTCGATCTCAAGTCCTTCTTATTATGTCTCCAATATGCCTTACCCTTCCTCACAGCAAAACCCATTTTATACGCATAATTCTGATAAATCAGAAAAGACTCATCCTCATTTTTGAATTTCTTCCCCAATAACTGGGACTCACCCCCTTCCACAACACTAATCTCTTCAAAAAGGGGACCCAAAATCTGATTAAGCAACACACTTTTATCAACTGGATCAATATTCTGAATATCTACATCAACAGAAAACCCATTTCAAAAAGGGGAATATATTAGTATGCAAATGGGAATGTATTAGTGTGCAAAGGTATATATATCAGTGTACAAAGGCAGAAAGATTAGTTTGCTTCTGAGTGCATTAGTGTGCAAAATGATCCAGAAAAAATAATTAGTGTGCTGCGATAAACATTAGTGTGCAATTCTGAGTGCATGTGCTTGAACAGTTTCACAAAATAAGTCGACAAGAACTCAAAGAAATGATCCAAAGAACAAGAAATTTCAGAGTAAGATTGCTTCATCACCATCAATGTGATGCTAGAAAAGCAATTGCTAAATCAAAAATTTGACAGGAAATTAATAAATAAAACCAAATGCTAGAGTTTCTTCCCATACCTGACATTGAAGCTGCAGATTTAGAATTTTCATCACCATCACCAACTTCAACCTTAGAAAAAACAAGATTGTCAACATCATTTTGCAAATCACAACAATCATCAGCAATTTCATCATCATTATCAACATCAACACCCAAACCATCTTGATTGCAATCAGCAACTTCATCCCGAGAATCGCCATGGCAGTTTTGGGACTGATCTGAATCCCGAAAATCAGCAATTTCATCGCAATTATTAGTAATCGACTGATTTAAATCGATAATTGACGGATTTAAATCCATTATCAACAATCAACAATCCTAAACACTGAAAAATTATGAGCAAAATACAATCGCCATGGAAGTTCAGTCGTCGAGCAGCAGTAACGAAGAGTAGAAGCAGTTAATCGAATTACTTAGGCAGAGAATTTGAATTCTGTAAACTCTGAAGCATGACGAATAGCGGGAGGAGGGAGTTTGAATTCAGTAACGAAGGAAGCAGCAGAGCAGTTAATCGAATTCTGTGGCAAAAAAATAAAAATAAAAAGAGGTAGATGATGACGTCAGCATGACGAATAGCGGGAGGAGGAGACAGATCTGTAGTCCCGCGGGACTACCTAAAAATTTTCGTTTTTGATAATTCTAAAGGGCTAGTAGAAAAGAGGCTACTTAAAAATTTTGAATGACAATATACCGATCTTTGGGGTATTGGATTGTAATATACCAACCTTTACTATTGGACAATAGTATCCCTGACCTTTATACTTAGGTGATATTATTATACCAACAATGATTTGGTGACTGGTGAACTGGTCTCTGTTATGACGTGACAGGCGAACGGAAAATAACCAACCCTTGCCTGGTAACCCCATTAACCCCTTTGTTTTTCACACTAACCCACGTTAAAACAAAATCGGCCCTAACACAGTGACTAAGGGGGTGGTGAATAGGTTTTCGTACTAACGTGGCATAAAACTAACCAATGTCTTGTAATGTGGGCTAGTAAGAAAAACGGAGGGGTTAACGGGGTTATTGACTTGGGACAATTTTGTTTCCTCCGCCAACCACGTCAGCATGGAGATCGGTTTATCACCCCCTTAGTTACTATTGGATAATAATGTCACCTAGGTATAAAGGTCAGAGATATTGTTGTCCAATAGTAAAAGTTGATATATTACAATCCAACACCTCCAAAGATAAGTGTATTATCATCCGAAAACCCTAATCAACCAAATAGGTCAGACGAGTAATGCAAGAAATAAGTAGACCAAACCGATCAAACCATTGGGTTGAACAACTAGGCCGGTCGGCTACTACTTGTTCAGTCCAATGATTCCACAATTGGCAATCCAGAGAAAATAACTCAAAGAGACAATTAGGCCGACCGACATGCTATTTGTCTGACCATGCTATTTCTTGCTTATTTCGAACATTACCCATTGATCTTATTAGTCAAATTATAAACGCGAATCATTGATGTAAGGACAAACCAATTATGCAAATTATGATTAAAAGAACTCTTAGTCAGTTTTAAAAATAAACCAACAAACTTGAATAAAAACACACTCCAACCTATGAATATTAGAAAACAGATTTTGGGATAAGGTTAGAGATCTGAAGATTACAGAACCCTTCTCAC
This sequence comes from Portulaca oleracea, assembly GCA_029582165.1. Lineage (NCBI taxonomy): Eukaryota > Viridiplantae > Streptophyta > Magnoliopsida > Caryophyllales > Portulacaceae > Portulaca > Portulaca oleracea. The sequence goes on along the minus strand of CM055868.1, from coordinate 27,547,585 downwards.
TTGTTTCTTTTAATAAAATAGACTCTAATAAAATAAGATTTTTATTAAGAAAAACTATGAGGAAATTCATTTATTTCATAATTAAATAATTATATCATGCAAATCAGAATAATTAAAGGTTTACAATTTATAAGATCAATTAAACTTTTAGGACTTATTTACATTGTTATACAAAATAAAAGTGATAACAAAATAATAAAAGTGAGCTGACATTAAAACAAATAGCATATAGCACGCAGGAGAACAAGGGGGAGAAAATCAAAGAAAATTTCCTTAGTTTCAATACACTAGGAAACTCAGGGCGCCGAATAATGAGGGGTAATGCATATATTTAAGTGAAAATGGACGAAATATTTGTAAATATGACGGGAATGATAATATTTTGGCCAATACTAATAATCTCATAATTAAATATAAAAAAGATATCTCCTTCCACTTATGTAATAACCCGCCCCAAAATCACGATTAATTAAGTACTAATTACCGTAATTATCTAAATTACGTATAAATTTTTCGCGTTTACTTTTAATTATTTATTTTATCGGTGTCAAGTCTCGTGCAGGAGATGACAAAGGGTATTAAGTTACGGGTTCATAAACCTTTAATTCACTTTAATTACCCGTTAAGTTAATTTATATCGGGTTTTACCGTTTACGTTATTTCTTTAACCGAAAGGGGTTTAATTATTTTACTTCTCAACGTTTATATTTTATTATCCAAACCTTAATTTATTTTATTTTAGATTATGTTTATTTTATTTTAGTACAAGTAATATTTATGTTCCATTCATTTAATTTTATTAGTTCAAGTTCTATTTTATTTTAACCCAATTGTTACCAATTAATTTTATGTAGTGCAAACTAATTTTATTAAACTAGTATTTGTTTACAATTTATTTTACTTAATCAAAATTCAGATTTTTTAAGTATTAGTTAGTGTTTTAATTAAGTGGAGGGAAAATATACTACTAATGGGTATTAGTAAACCCATTTCCTCATTCTAATTTCTCAAACACACTTCACTTTCTCTCTCTACCTCCCTCCTCCTCTCTGCCCAGCCCACCGCCGGCCATTTTCCGCCACCGAGCCAGCCGCCACCTCTCGCCGGCCGCCACCTCCTTCCTCCTCTCTTGTGTTTTCATCAAATTTTAACCCCAAGGGTAATCTCTCAAACCCCCAAAATCAATTCTTTTAAACCCTAATCTGAGTTTTATGTTTTATATGTGTAATTCTTGTAAAGTCTACCTCTTTTACTCTCTTTAATCATGAATTCAAAGTTATGATTGTATTAGTCAAGTTAGGGTTTGAGTTTAGAGTATGTGCATGTGAAATTTGAGGTGTTCTTGAGGTTTTCTTGATGATTTCTTAATGGATGATGATTTAATCTTAATGCATGTGAGTTTCTTGATGAGATTCTGAGTATTAAGGGCTGTTTATAAAAGTTAAGTTTGATGTTTAAGTGTTGTTGTTTAATTTGGGTGAATTGATGACATTTTGGTGAAAGAGTGCTAAATTAAGTTGTATATGAAAGAATGCATGTTGAATCCATGGATACATGTGAAATTTAAGGTCTTTGATGAGCTAAGTTGTGAAGGTTTAATTCTGGAAATATGGTAGATAATAGCTAAAATGAAGTTTGGTGAGGAATTAGTATGAATTAAGAGCTTTAAAACATCATTAGAGTTGAGTTTAAGTGCAAGAAAGATTCTGCTCAATTTCTGGAAAATTACAGAAACTTGAAAGTTGGATTTTTACCCAGATTTTTACTCCGTGGGATAGCCCAAAGTGTTAGCTAACCATAGGCTTTGGAATTTCTAAATTCCGACTTGTATAGGCCGAGATATAGCCAAAACCGTAACATTGCGTTTCGGAATACGTTTCTGGAGTCAGTATCTTGAGGGCTGTTTTTCGTCCCTTTGGAGACTTCTTTAGTTTTTGTGGTAAACATGAAAGTTTTAGGTCACCTTGCAAGCTTTCCGGAAAGGTATGGTTTGTATTTATCCGATGTCGGGAGTGTGAGATATGAGCCCGGGAAGAAGGGCTGTCTACTTGAAGTTTTGCCCAGTTTACTCTTTATAAAATTCCATTTCTAAGGCCCTAAACCAAGCCAATAGGGAACTTTAAGCATTGATAAGTTATGGTTATATGTTATAATCTTAGGTTAAAGTCGTAAGGGTGAAAAGTATGGTTTTAGAAGCCTAAATATGTCCTAAGGCCATTTAGCCAAGGGTGGTGATTTAAACACAAGTTATATATATCTCCCAATGAGTGTTAGCTTAAGAGTTCAATATCTTTGAGTTGGTCAAGGTTTTATCTAGCTAATGACTTCCAAGTTCTAAATAGCTCTCAAGTTAAGTTCCTCTAAGTTCTCAATTCAAATTTATTTCTCAAACTCCATAATTCATTCTTCTTTCATCAACCGTGTCATCGACATCGTTTTTCTCTAAATAAGTCTAGAGGAACCCTTTTAATTTCATATTCACCTCCAATCTTTGGTTCCTATACTTTATTAATCTAAGCTATCTTTCCAAGGTCCAAGTGCCCTTCTTTGATTTCACCTTTCTACAGCAATTTCTCTATGTAATTTCATTCCGGAATTCCTAAATTATTCTATCTTAGCTTCTGTCCGGGCCCATTTTGGAGCCCTTCCTCTCATTTTTAGCCTCTGGTTCTGTTGACAAAGTTGTAGATTATGATTTTCCCTATTCCGAGATGTACTCGTTTGCCTCATTCCGGTTTTTCTAGCTCAAGTTATGCTATAAACTTTATTTTTATAAAACCTGAATTTTCTCTCTAAGTTATTTTCTTTTATAAATTCTCAAATTACTAAGTATTTGAAGTTAGCTAAGAACCTCTTCGGTTCTTCATTTTCACTTATTCTTATTCTAGTTTTCAAGTCGCCCAAGCCATCTCAGAACCGAGACGCACCACCTAAGCTCACGTCATCTCAAGGTATGCAAATTGTCCAACCTTTACCGCCTTAGTGCGTTCATGATTCATGTATTATCAAGTTTTATGCTTTATGTAAATCTTTTATGTTTTAAGGTGGACCCGTCTTATGCTATCATTTATATGTTTATTCATGTTTTAGCATTCCTGATCAGAGTGCCTTGACCTGGCCAGTGTCGACCGCTTAGCGGTCACCCAATCCAAATCTAGATCGATTTGGGCATGCGCGTGTGTGAGGTGCTTGCACCGATCATGAGGGTTCCACGTTTTTATTCATCTAGCTTACTACGCTTATTCATGTATGTTATATATGTACTTCATTTGATTTATCGCTTCTACCCCGCCTTGTTTTCAAAATGAATTTAAATGTTAAGATCAAACCGCTTTTGAACGGTTTTATGTGTTGGAGGTTTACGATCTTGAGTGTTTCCCCACTCACTTTTCGCAATGTTTTAATGTTTTGTTTTAGGAGGTTCGAGCTCCCAAGGTCAAGGCAAAGCCGTTCAGAAGTAATCCACGATGTGAGGTAGTTCCTATGGGTACAGCTTGATAGCAGAGCAAATCAGAGTTTGGAGACGTGGAAATCTCCTATGTTTTGAGTTTATGTATCTATGATCAATGGTTGTATAAGTTGTTCTATGTTGAGTTTTGGAGTTAGTAGTTCATCATTTCGTGGTTTCTAGAAAGTGTGTGTGCCTTGTCTCTTTTGGGGACGGCGGTAATGCTTCAATCTAAGTGTTCCGCTGCGCTAATCACAGGTTTGGGTGCTAAGTAGGTATTTAATCTTGTGATTAAGGTTGGGGTGTTACAACTTATAGGTCGGTCGACCAATTTCTGGCATGGGTTTAGATTTGGAATATATGGAATAACCTCGACTTTTGGGGTATTACTTAGCTATATTTTAATACATTTAATCTTGATTTAGCGGAAGCATGTAAAAGTTGAAAGCGTTACACCGCTTCTCCGAGAGGGAAAAACAAGGTTTTGGCTATGCAAATGACTTAAATACAAATATATATTTCATATGAAAAAATTAGAGAAAATGTATAAACAGTTTAACTACTGTAACGTGGTTTTGTAACCCCGATTTTATATTGTTCTTCTCGAGGAGCTAGGGGCCTTGGCTAAAGGTATTGGTCAAGAACGGGTCTAGATCGCTAAGGTCGCAAAAGGTGAGGTTTAGGTAACTAAACTAAGCAAACACGATGATATAAAGAAACTAAGGTCAAGTCAAAGGGAAAAAGGGCTTCGGAGGCTTTTCGGGATGCAGACGGGAACAAGGAGACGGGTTTTGCAATAAGAGAGCAACGTGGAGAGAAATCAAGTGGCAATTCCGTTAGAAAATACCCACGGGGCTTCCACTTCTATGGATAGTCCGGATTAACTTCTCAAAAGTCCACCTATCAAAGTAACAATTTAAGGAAGGAATTCACCTATCAAAGATACCAAAGAGCAAGGATGAACAAGAGAAAAGAGCTTCAATCAACAATACTTCAATCTTCAATACAAAACCCAAATCAAAGTAACAATTTCAATGGAAATCTCACTAATTACTCACTAATTAAACCCTAATCACTACCTAAAAGCTAACCTAGGCTAACCCTAGACTAACTCTCCCTAAAAGAGACCTCCCCCTTTGTGAAATCGCAGCTTAGAGCTTATAAACAAAGCAGAACAGTTGCCTAAAACGCAGCGTACAGCCCAACAGAACACACGTAGGAATAGGGAGACCGCGGGTGCGGTCCTAGACACCGCGGGTGAGGTCCTGTGAAACCCAGCTAGGCGTTTTGGCGTTCGAGAGACAGCGGTTGTCGTCTTCCAGACAACGGGTGCGGTCTTCGTCTGGTCCAGCAGATCGCGGGGGCAAACCATGAGTTGGCAGGGCCGACCCTCACCCAGTAGCACCCCTTGGTTGTCTTGCGCAGCAGGTCGCGGGTGCTACCTGTTTTGTGATGGGGGCGACGAGCTGCTGCTGCTAAGCCTTCTTCCCTTTTCCTTCCAGGTTGTGGAGCCTGCTACCACGGCTGTCGCGGGTGCCACGAACCTGATTATGTCCAAACTTGGGAAAATGATCCTGGGTCAACTCCGCCTTGGTTCTTGGCTCGACTTAGGCTCGGGAAATCGCTCGGGATTCCCTAAAAAGCCTCAATTTAGCCCGTTTTGCTACGTTTCCATGTAAAAACACCAAAACCTACAAAATAACAAAAAACATAGTAAAAGACACGAAAATAAACTAGAAACGAGTTAAAAGAGCAAGTATAAAGGCGTTATTTAGGCCCAAAATTGAGACTAAACACCCCCCCACACTTAAACTATTGCTTGTCCCGAGCAAAACAAAACAAAAACAAACGAAAACTAAACACCAACTCCTCTGTCGTGAGAGGAAACGAGTGCATTTAGTGTATGCACCAAGCCCTTTAAACCTCCTGGCAGCCCAGGTGGACGAGGTGGTCTCGTGAGGATTTGTAGCGGCTATACCCACAAAAGCCAAAGAAAGGAAAAAGGTGAGAGAAGAGGTGAAAAATCAAAACCAAACTCGAAAAAGAAAGAAAGAAAGGACTGTTAGGTTTTAGTTTATCTATTTCCTAAACAGATACAAATTAATTGGCGGAATATTCATAACGGTTATAAACAATTAATCACAACAATTGCAGAGGCTTTAGTAATTATACCTGATCGCTAATTCCGGCTGAAGAAGAGGTTGACCTTCCAGATTCCAATGCTGAAACCCTCTACTGAAAAGTCCACGCAGCACTCCGGGAACCCGATTGCTAGATCGACCTGATCGAAACGAATCTTAATCTAAGATGTATGTATTTGGTATATGTGAATGTTTCGGGAAACAGAGAATGTTTCCTGAAACAAAAACTGCAAACTAAAAGAGAGATGAACTCAGGAAATCACCCTGGTATCTCTCTAAGAGTCTCAGCCAGTTGGTGTTAAATAATCTCTCCTAGAGACCTCTTTATGTAGTGTTAAGAAAACCTAGGGAAAGGGTTCAAAACCCTAAAGGACTGAATTAACGCAACGACAGATTTCTCAGGCCCAACACAGTCTATGTTGCATCAACACGGTCCGTGTTGGTCTCCAGAATGTCCATTAATTCGGCCATGGACACCACGGACCGTGTTGGGTCAACACGGTCCGTGTTAAACCCAGTTCGGTCTGTGTTGGGCTTATTTCTCACAAAAATCAGTTCCCAACTTTTCTAAACATAATACAATATCACTTAGGTTACATACATTGTTCCAGGGCACTAACTTGTGTGACCCAGTAGGACCAAATAATATAGTTGTAATTAAACATATTTAATTACTAATTATAGAGGTCTCTAGCAAGACATATAATTACTATATTACTTTGGTTTAATCTCCGTGTATATCGAACATTGTCGGGACATTCCCAACAATCTCCCACTTGTCCCACAAGTGTTCGATTCCTTGAATTCCCTTGCCACTTACTGTCTCTAGTTCGGATAAGGTAAGCTAAAGTCATCATTATGTAAGACCCGAACCTTCCTCGATCTCCGAGTTTAGACTTTGAAAAACAGACGATCAACTATTGATTCAATTGAGCTCGGCCAAGCATTTCCAGTGCAAACTCACCGAGTGGGCAACAAGACAACTGTCCCTAATAGGGAGGAAAATGCCATCTTGTTTAGACACACATTCTCACATGATCCAACTGTAACCCAGACACCGCCTTTATAGCCTACTACTACGAAAGGCGTTTGACGCGCTCCAAAGTCACAACAGACCATGTAGTCTATGTACTGAACTCAGGATTTAGGAATTTTGAGTAGTGAGAGCTCCTATGACAATTCCGAACTTAAAGAGCTCCCACTGCGGGTCAGTTCGATAGTTGTTCTCAACAATACTATGTGATTGATTTATGATGTCATCACATCACTATGATCACGGAACTTGATCATCACCTCAATCCTACATGCTAATTGTGTTGATATTATCACTGTTCCTACGTGATAATACAATTAGGAACTAGGTCGACTGTTGACCAAGACTAGCGTTATCAAGTTCACTAATGGGGTTTCAGAAATCGGACCTCATCCAATTTCCCATTTTGAATGCGCTAACCTTTTTGAACATTTACATAATTCTAAACCACAATTAATGTAAATTTTGGAATCTTATTCTTAATGATGAATCAACAAGGTCATAATTCATGAACAATTCATTTAAATTTGACTTGTTAATATTTCGGAATGTGTTTAATACATATTGCCCATGCATGACTATCATGCTACAACTACAACAGGGGTTTAGTACATAATACTTGCAATGAACCTCGTACATATACCATCTCACTAATGACCTTTCATATAGGAAGATATTTCCGGAACACATGTTTGGGTTCATAGTGAGCTTCAGTTCCTTTGCTTGAGTGATGGCTCATATCAACAAGGCTCCATTTCTCTCGCAAGGCTAGAAACATCACCCAGTTCTAAAAACGAACTTCGCAATCCTAACAGTTTCTACCACAACTTCTAAAGTCGTGCCATACTTGTCTTATTTGTATAATTAACCGCATGTCATGTTAGGAACTTCTTCCAGTTCACCTCAATACCACTCAAAACATATCGTATAATTTTCTCTGACCTTTCAGATAATCATATTTCTCTGCATGAGTGTAACATCAATGTAACTTTTCACACTTAGCTTTGATCAACCACTTTAGACTTAGGACACATCCTTAGTTTTGCTTATACATATACAATGTATATGTTATGTTGGACTTTGAACGTCTCATGGAATACATTAATCTCACGCTTGAAGCATGAGTTATATGTCTCATCCTTCTTAGAACTTCTGATTGTTTTGAGACAATCAAATTCCGCAAGGATATGCCATGATTTATGGAAATTAATCCATTCTCGAAGTGAGTTGAACTATTCAACACCTAGTTAACTTTGATTCAAACAATCAAAATCTTTAATCTATCATTATAGATCTTGTCTCCAAAAAAATTCTTAGCCCCACCAATCCTTTACTTTGAAAATTATTTTCAAGTCAACCTCAGTAGAAGCAACATTGGAATATTCTTCTCAGTAGGCAGTATGTCAATCACATACAATATCAGAAAACGCATTGCTCCCACTGAGCATCTTGTAAACACAATATTATCTTTGGCACTTCCAAGTATGTCAAACTTTTTTGATATCCTGGTCAAGAAGGTTAATGATTCCAACTCCTAGAAGCTTCCTTAAGACCACAGATGGTCTCTTGAAGTTTACAAGTATTCCAACAAAAGACCACTCAGTTGTGTCAAGTACGTACCTTTCTAAAATCTAATTTTGAAGTCAGCCTTGATGTCTATCTTAATGAACCCATGTTTTGCCTTAAAACCCTCCTATGCCTGATGGCTCACACCTTAAGATAAATCAACCGAGTTCTAAACTTGGTTGTATACATGGAGTCCATCTTAGACCTTATGTAATCTTGACTTGCTAAAGCTTCTTTGTTGTAGGTAAAGTCATTACTTTCTAAAAGTAAAATCTCACGCTCATCCATTGAAGATCGATATCTCTGTGGTTGACGGAGTTGTTTACATGACCTTGCTTGGAGTAATGTTCATGACACCTCCTCCTCAACGTTTTGAGGAACTTCAACTTCTTCAACCTTGTTCTTAATTTCCCGACCAATAGGAAAATTTGAACTAGTATCAAGTAGGAGAGTTTCAGGTAATGGTTATAGTGTTTTGTGTCTCTCGAACTTCGGTAAGTTCAAAAACTCTCCCACTCTTTCTTTTAAACAATATTCTATAAGAAGAAAGCATTTGGAAACACAAACACTTTCCTCTACAATAGTTTGTAGAAGTGATACTCCTTTCTTTCAGAAGACGGTTCAAGAACCTCTCCTCTCCATGTCATATATGGTGTGTTCTCTAATGCTTCAAATAATCTTTATTCAGTAATTAAAGCTATGGTTAACTGCGTGTATCCCCAAAAGGTAATCGGCAATGTTGACTCAACCATCATTGATCGCACCATATCTAATAACGTGTGATTTCTCTTTTAGATACGTCATTGAGATGTCGTATTCCTAGAGGAGAGAGTTATGAAACAATTCCACATTCTCTGGAATGGTCAGCAAAATCATTGCTCAAATACTCACCTCCTCAACCTTATTGAAGGGTTTTTGGTTTTCTTGCCAAGTTGGTTTTGTACTTCACTTTGAAAATCTTTGAACATTTCAAATGATTTGGACTTGTAGCGTATTAAGTAGATATACCTATATCTACTAAAAATCGTCACTGAAAGTGATGAAAAGTACAACAAACCTTCTTCTAGCACTGGTGCTCATAGGCCCACATACATCAATATGTTTGCATTCTAATAAGTCATTAGCTTGTTCACCAATTCCAATAAGAGGTGATTTTAGTTATCTTACCCATCAGGCATGCTTTACAAACATTGAACTTTTCAAAGTTTATGTTTTCAAAAATCCTGCACTATGTGGTTTTCTGAATGCATTTCTGATTAATATGATTTAAGCTTATAGTGCCAGAATTATGTTTCATTTGAGTCATTTGTTCAAACTCTTGGCTTAACCATTAGCATCCTTTCGATCGTATATAGGTGCTCTCATTGTTTCGTCAAGACTACTTCATTTTGGAAATCTTTAAACTATTTTAACATTCCAGCTTCAGATGAATCTCATAGACATGAATCACCATGTGTTATTTTATTCATCTTTGAAGATTTGAAGTAATCCATCCCTTATACTTATGCTCAATTGGACTACATACATCCATATGCATGAGTGTTTGTTGGCACGCTCACCCTTTCTTGTAAAAGGTACAGTCATGCTTTGCAGACATCACATGTTTCAAAGTCTTATCATTCAAAAGTCTATCACTGTGACGCTTCTGAATGCGCTCTGATTTGCATGACTTAATAGATAGTTACAGGTTTTATGTTTGAACATGAGTTATTCCTTTTAAACCTTTTGGTTTCGATGTGTTGGGTGTGTTTATCTGAGATCCTCCCTCTCTCTCTCTCTCTCTAATTGAGATTAAGAAATACTTATAATGAGAACATAGAATCACCTATAAATTTCTCTTATAAGTCTTGAGGAAATGGATAAACAACCAATTCTTCATAAGGAACTACAACTAATTGCATGTTCCTATTTGTAGGTTGACTCTCATCCTTCAAAACACATCTACTTTGCTGTAGATCCTGCATATTTGCATAAATGCGAGTTTCACATCCGGTATCTTATACTCAAAGTGGGTTTAATAAGGGTAGTGTGTATCATATACGCATTTGCCTAGAATTGAAATCGTATCTCAAGTCTTCCTTATAGTTATTCACGCTCCCAGTGTCACACATGATCTGGTTGTTAACCGGTTGCTGTCATTGGTTGGGTATGTACAGCTGTTTGTCCTTACCTTTCCTTAGACTTCTTGTCTTTGATAAATTTCTTAAATCTTATTTTCCCTTTCACTAAAAGACTATCTTTGGTCGCCAATCTTTTGGCTAAAGGGGATCTGAGGTTTCTCATATTTTAAAATAGTCAAATTATTTCAGAACATGAGCGCCATCAATTAGCTCTTATCTAGCTCAAACGAGACTATATGGTTATTGGTTTCATATTTATCAACTCTAACTAGTTCGATGAACTTGGTTTTGAGTTGGTAATATTGAAATCCTTCCTCTAATCTTCAAACATTTTGAAGTTAAAGTCGCATGAATACTATGACATTACATGTATCCATTTGACTTGATTGACCTCTTAATATTGATGCATAGCTCAATGTTAAATCAAAGACATGTTTCTTTTAATCGCCTTTCAAGACAATCTTGCGATGACAATGCCAATTAAGGAATTGGTGTAATTGTTTTTCTCTTCTCAAGGAGAAAACAATATTTTATTAGTGGTGAATGTTTGAGTGAAAAAGACATAAATAATTCTACGAGACAAAATTGGTTCATTTTAGTTATTATTCATCAAAAGAAATTAAACTAATTTTAATTTCAAATCAAAACACTTTATTAACTCTCACTTAGTGTTTTAATTTTAACCAAGATCCACAAAACCCATGGGCTCAAGTGGACTTTGGCCCAACAAAACTCGAGCCCATGTTACCTTTGGTGGATCATCTTATGATCGATCATTCGACTCTTGGCAAGACATTTGTATCGAATACGATATTTCTCTTCCTTTGCTCTTAACTCAAAACTCTTTTGCTTGCTAATTTGAATTGATCTAACTCCCACACCCTACTTATTAATGATGGACAAAAAAATCATTTTGGCTTTCTTTATTTACCCATCTAAGTGGTGTTTCGATAGGTTGAGCAATAATTCAATTTTTAGAGTAGGTTTTATTATCCTAAGCATGCGATTCTAGGTGAACTCTTTCGAAAAGCATAAAAGGAATAATAAAACAACATGCTATAACAAATTAAAGCATAAAATAAAACCCCTAGTATGGCCACCTAGACTTAATCAAACTAATTTTAACTAAGCCTTGATAGTCTTCAAGAAACTCTTCTTAGATTTTGCAACTTCCTTGGATAGGCTCCCACTCGAATCAACACCTCCATTGTTGTTGGGCTCCCACTTAACTTGATGTGTCCAATTACAACAAATTTACAAAGTGGACCTCTTAAAAGAGACCTTACATGAATTAAATAAACTTAACTGAAATTTAAATTTAAAATTAATTCAACGACGGCACGTAGGCCGTATTTCACCAAACCCGGTACGCAGACCGGTAAAACCGACTATTTATGGCCATACTAGAAGCACATGCAAACAGGTAATATTGCAATAATTATATCAAATATAACACATGCTTAAATAACAAATTACAAAGGCATATATAATTGCAATATAACACATAAGAAAATGAATACTAAATAAGATTTCCTAAAACGGTTTGCATGATTAATAAAATAAATAAAATCTAAATTTTATCTTAGTTACCTAAACAAATTTAGGATTTTATACCTATACACACAAAATACTCGATTTTCCTAAAATAAGAAATCTAAAAGATAATATATCTTTTAAGGATATTGTAAGTTTCCTAAACTTTACAAAGTTAATAGATTTTATGCTCATTAACTGATTTAGTAGTAATAGGATTTAATAATTAATTTCTAAAATTAGTTACAAACCGTAAAACACACGAATTCACCAAAACTGCTGGCAACACGGTCCGTGTTAGATCAACACGGTCCGTGTTGCTTCCCAGTATTGGTTAATTTCGTGAATGAAAAACTTAAATAAAATTATCATAACTTCTCGAATTTAATGATTTCATATCACAGTGTTATCTAATAACCCAATATGAATATTTTCCAGAATTTTAACAATTTTCAAAAGATTGTAAAATTTTAGGGAATTAAACGTGTTAATTCTCCGTTTAAGAGGAAAATGAATAATAATAGTCCGATAAGTTTAAAAATCAAATTTTAAAATTTTCCTATATAGTAGGTTCATCCAATATGCTACTGTAAAAATTTATGATTTTTGTCAAATTTCGAAAATTAGAAAAAACTTCAGAAAAGTAAACAATTATACTTTTCTATCAATCTGAAAAATAAAGGAAAATTAGTAAACAGTTTCGAAAATTCACGAAAATGTTATCCATAACAGAATGGTTACCCAGTAACCTACTGTAAAATTTTCAAAAAATTTGCAAATTTCTATAAATATACAAAATTCAGAGAAGCAACAAATTTATTTCTCTTAGATATGAAAATCTAAATTAATAAATATAATTTGACCGGATAAATTAACGGAAAATTTTTCCCTAAAATTATGGTTACCCAGTAACCTACTGTAAAAATTTCAGAAGTTTTACAAATTTCTACAAATTTATAAAATTCAGAGAATTAAACGAATTTTAATTCACTTCATATCTGAAAACTCAATTAAAAATACATTTTAATTAAGAAAAATCTACAAAAATTTATGGAAAATCCAGAACACTTCCAGACACCTCCAGTAAAAAAATCAGAAAATAATTCTACAAAACCCTATTTTGTGAATTTTGACCTATTTCATGTATTGCCTACTGTTTAACAATATTAAACAAGATTGTTTCTAAAACATTCAAAAATAAATCAAGTTCATGCTATATTTAACGATTAAAAAACATAAAATCGATTTATTAAAGACAATAAGAAATAAATAATAATAAAACATGAAACTTTACAATAAAATTCCAGATTTACTTTCATGAACATTAAAGATTAAATCTTTCATAAAGATTCAAAATTTTAGGCATAAATCTATTCTAGCATATTCATAATATAATTCAACTATTGACAAAATTACTTATGAATACAAGTACAATACTTTAGCATGCAATTGGTGGCTCTGATACCACTGTTAGGTTTTAGATTATCTATTTCCTAAACAGATACACATTAATTAGCGGAATATTCATAACAGTTATAAACAATTAATTACAACAATTGCAGAGGTTTTAGTAATTATACCTGATCGCTAATTCCGGCTGAGAAGAGGTTGACCTTCCAGATTCCAATGTTGAAACCCTCTACTGAAAAGTCCACGCAGCACTTCGGGAACCCAATTGCTAGAACGACCTGATCGAGATGAATCTCAATCTAAGATGTATGTATTTGGTATATGTGAATGTTTCGGGAAACAGAGAATGTTTCCTGAAACAAGAACTGCAAACTAAAAGAGAGAGGAACTGACAGACCTAAAACATATAGATGTCTGTGTACCGCAAGTGTACGGGTCCATGTAGTAATAAAATATCGTTCTCTCTCAGGGATTTCTGTTCAATCACGCACTAAACTAGTTCGCTACAAATGAAGCTAGGTCGATCCAAGGGGTGTAGTAAAGTTTTCTAAATTAAACTAAGAAAGCAGGAATTTTTAGGGGTTTTATCAAATAATTGGAAGCGTTCAGGGGAGTCCACTCTAGTCAACTAATCAAATTATCAACAATTCCGGTGTAGGTAACAAGATAATTCGGGGTCTATAATCTTTCTAAGCCCTATCACTTCGATCTTTCGATCCTAGGTGAGTTACAGTGATTAGCCTAAACATTATTTCTAACTATTTAGCCTAATCAGAGATAAGAACTGACTATAAATTGACCCTAGGCAAGAATCATTATGTCTAACTATTTTCTAACCTATTCAATCTACGCAATCTGATTCAAGACTCAAACCGGCTGCTCTATTGTCAAGAATCTAAAACCAGTGCAGACTAAATCGTGCTTGATTGTCAAATTACCATGACATACAAAACACGCAGATTAAACGAATAAAAAGATAACCTAACACCGAAACTGTATTCAAATTCAATCAATTGACATCGAGTTTATCCCCTAAACTAAGAAAATTAGCTACTCATAGTTCTAAAGGTAAACATCGCAAAATCTAAATAACAAGAAAGCATTAAAGAGGAATAGAAATAAACCGTGTTCGAATTGGCGGAATCGATCTCTTCGTGTCACCCGAATCGATCTCTTTCGTGTTCTTCGATCACGAACAATAATATAATCTAATAATAATCTTTTGGAAACAACTGTAAATAAATTGATCTAAATCTACTCTAAAAGCTACCTAAAAATCTCTCTGAAAACTAGAGTAATAGAAGAAATCTCTCGCTGCCAATCGATGCCTCAAACGTCGGCTGTCAAAGCCCCTTTTATAGCGGCTGGATTAGGGCACAAAACGCGGCCTGCGTTATGGAAACGCTGGCTGCGTTTTGCCCAAAATAGCGGACTTCTCCGTGAGAGGGCGCTGGCTGCGCCTTCAAAACGTGGGCAGCGTTTTGTCTGTTCTCGGCTGCTAAAGTTTCTGGACAAGGCGCGTCCTGCGTTTCCAAAACGCTGCTTGCGCCTTGCCTCTCCGCTTCAATTGGATTTGGGCCGAGTCGTTTGGGCCGTTCTTCCTTTCCTCTTCTTTACTTCTTCAACTCTTTTTTTATTTTCTTTGATTTTTCCCACTTTTCCTTCAACTTTTCATGCTTTTTGATATAATTCCACTTATTTATGCAAAACACATCAAACTCGCGAACAAGTGTATAAATCACAGAAGTTGACATAAAAATACGGAATTTCAGATATAAAAAGCATGAAACTGACATGATTTGAGCCCAAAAAACTCTATATAAAATTGTCTTATCAAATCCCCCCATGCTTAGCTTTTGCTTGCCCTCAAGCAAGTCAGAATTAAAAATAGGAGGGTTAGGGCTCAAACAGAAGAAACCAAGCGTAAGAAGAGAAAGAGGCGGAAAGGTCTTTCGCAAGGATTACAAAGACAAAATCTTAACACCCCCTCAGGCTAACCAATCTAACACATCAATTCAATAAAGCAATCGCAAAGATCAGTTTGGACAAGATCAAAACTCAGTTTAAAAGAGAAAGGAAGAAAATTTCGAAACCAAAAGGAGAGAACAAGCACTTCTGAAGCATAAACCTGCCAACAGTCTTAAGAATAATGCAAATGTGCACGGTTAGTTATGGACGTAAGCCAGTCATAAGAGCAAAACTCACTTTAGGATAAAAAAGTTGAACGCTCAAACACTCAAATTTGAATGTAAGTGGGGTTTTCTCATACTCAAACCAATAGAAACAACTACCATAAGCTTGGTAAGAACCTCGCTCTCCACTACGTGTATGCAATGCACAAGTGACAATCAAAAGGACTTTATTGGGTTGTAACGGGGCTTAAGCTAGGGGTAAGTAGCGGTAAAATTTGGGATTGAGGAGTTAAGAGCCATGCTTGGATTGAACTTCGACGGATAAAACACTATAAACTCTCCTTCTTGCTTAGTGTATGCAAGGAATTTCACCTCTCACCCTCTACGATATTAAACATCTCAACTGAATACAACCAAGTCAAAGATTACAAATTTAAATTGAATCTCCCTAAACACCCTTTTCTTTTGGAACTCTTTTTCTCTTTTTTTTTTTTTACTTCTTTTTTTTTCTTTTAGGTGGGTGATCAAGGAGAAGAAAACTATGAAATTACAACTTCGACTTCGATAATGAATGAAAAACATAACCAAACACCAATTATTCAAAAGCTGGAACTTTAATTCTCCCTATTTGAACCAATAAGCACAATTTCTCCCTAACTTCACATTTTTGTCCAAATACAACTTAACCAATAGTTCCTTCCGAAAAAACGACAAACCCTCATTCAACCAAGCAAGGCAAAGGGATACTGGATATCAGAGGCCAAGGCTTGCATTTTCAGGGTTCAATCATGAAAGAAGGGTAAACAAAGGCTAGGCGGGGCAAAAAGAACGGTTAAATATAGTGTAAGGTACGCTATTTGGCTATGTCGTTTAGCAAAATAAAACGAATGCCTTAATCACTTTGTCACAGCGTGCAATGCAAGTATGTAGTCTCAAGCAAGATGTAAAGCAAGTTCTAGAGATGCAACTAATGGGTGAGTCACTCAGGGAATATGGAATTGATAAAAGTGATCAATTAAAAAATTTAGGCAATGTAGACTCACGGGATGGGACTCAATCAACTAAACTTAGCCCAAAGATTTGCGGCACGCACATTTATACTTTCTAAGATAGTCAAAGCTATAAGATACAACTTTCATAACTCGTCTCAAAATCAGAAGATTTGAAAGAAAAGGTTTCAAAAACTTTTGAGATCTAATCCAGACTTTTCTAGGTGAAGCAAGCTAAACTGAAAGTAAGAAAGGTTTACAAATCATCACTGAAGGTGTTTTCGGTTTTAATCCTAATCCTATCCTATAATTTTTTTTTGGTTTTAGGTTTTTCTAATTATTTTAGTTTTTTCTAATTTTCTGATTTTTTTGGATTTTTGAATAGGTGGATGCAAAAGAAAGAAAAAGAAAAAGAAACAAACTAGGAAAAGAAAAGAAAAACTACATGCTTTTATCTAATGCAAACTAGGTGGATGCAAATTAAAGAAAAATTTAGAAAGGAAAACTTAAGAAGACTAGAAAACAAAAGAAAAACACACTAGAAACTCAAATAACATTGAACAAGCAAATAAAAGAAACACACAAAAATAAGAGAAACCACACTAGAATTTGAAAAACTACCGTAAAGCAAGAAAAAGAAAGACGAAAATAAAAGAAAATGAAGGAAAAAAAAAACAGACAAAAAAACGAAAAATAGATAAATAAGAAAAATATACAGGAAGAAATATTTGACAACCCCCCCATGCTTAGATGTTGCATTTTCCTCAATGGAGAAGACAACGGTGAAGGGTAAGGGATTAGCCAAGGATCAAGGATCCTCAATCGGTGGGGAAGGGTCGGTATGGCTCGGTCCTGGTGGTGGTGAGGGTCGATCGAACATGGCCTGAATAAGGCCGGTGAGGTTAGCAATTGACTTGTCGAGACGGTCAAATCGCAGGTCAGACTGCCCCCTATACTCAATAAAGCTATCCCTCAACTCGTTGACACGGTGTTCGGTCCGGACAATGGAGGTTTGGAGGTCGTGAAAGCGCGCCTCATAGTCTGGTTGGGGTTGTTCGGGTTGAGGGTTAGGGTGGATTTCTGGTTCTGGTTTTGGTTCGGGTTCAAGTTCGAGATCGAACTCGGGGAAGGGAGGCATCCACATCAAATTCTCAGCAACTTGGGGAGAAGTGTGGGGGTTAGGCACAGGAAACCTAGCATTGTTGGGATAGACCCAGAGACAACGCGAGTCCTTGTCAAACTTACACAAGCCAAAGTAATTACACTGCCCCCCATCCAAGAATAGGTTACTCGAGACAAGGTCAGTGGGGTTTCTAGGTGGCCTAAAGCCGAATTGGCGTGCAAGGTGAGTAATGTAGCCCCCTACGACAATGCCCTTGTTGGTTGAGGTGGCGACACTAGAAAGATGGTGGGCTAGCATAGCTGCTGGGTCGGCACGAGGGTCGGTATCCAACATAGCATGCAACATGTAGCAATCAGCCCGGGTAGCTTTGTTTGAGCTACCGGGCCTCCCGAAAATACCGCAAGAGAGTATGCAGTGGACATACCTCAATACGGGGTTCCTAATCAAGGACGCGGGGGTATTGCTAGGGTCCCAACTATCAAAACCAGAAATTCTGAAAAAGAAACCCCTCCCGTCCCACTCTATGGGTATAAGGAATGAATCCCTACATGTGCGTTCAGAAAAACCAAAGGCGCGGGCAAATTGGGACATGGTCATGTTTCTTTCTACCCCCAAAAGCTGGAAACGAATGCACCCATCCCTCCCTTGGAGGTTTACAACTAGGGTCGACAAGAATTCAAGGGTAAGTCCCCTATAGGTCAGCTCTCCTAACCTAGCCACATTGGTCATGTGGCAACGGCTCAACATCCAATCAACATCATCCAACATACCACAACTACGCAAGAAAGGTTCATGCATATATTTGGTGGGGACGAGGGCTCTTTTGGAGAGGGAGTCGTACCTTTTCTTGACATCCCCTTCAAAGTTGAAGGGGTTTGGGTTGCTCGAATCCTTTGAAGGCGCGACCTTCTGTTTTCCTTTCTCCGCTGCCGTGGTTTTTCGCTTCCGGCTGCCTCCGGCTTCGTTATCATCTCCCGGTGGTCCGAAGAAGCTAGGATTCTTAGTTCTCACCATCTAAAAACACTCAAAGAATTAGTAAATTTACCAAGAAAAATCCTAAGTATCAAATAAGCATGTTTATGACATAATAACTTAGTATAATCAATCCCCCCATGCTTATTTGATACTAGGGATTGAAATCAACTTATATCGAACCTAAAACCTTACTAAAGACAGAGCACAACACCACAACATAATCACTACCAAAACCTTGACCTAAATTTCTCAATTTTATCATCACATTACTCTCTAAACACATCCATCAACATAATTTTCTCAATTCTGGAACAAAAAGATTAGATATCATCCAACTCAACCTAACCCCTAATGAAGAAAACAATCCAAGAATTCATACCTTAATCAAGAAATTTGAATCTAGGACATAATAATTGGTATAAATTGAACAAATTACTCAATAAACTCAAGTATTCAACCAAAATCATACCAAGAACGAAGTATGTAATCAAGGAACAAGAGGAAGAGTTGAGAATTCCATACCTTGAGGTTGAAGAGGAATGGAGTTTGAAGACTCAAAGTGTTAGAGTGAAAGTGAGAAGAGAAAAGAGAGAGAAAAGAGGTGGTGTGTAGTGGCGGCGCCGGCGAAGGTCGACGGCGACGCTGGCGGTGGTTGGAGGCGCGGGTGGTGCGCTGGTGGTGCTTGGGGGAGATGCGTTGGGAGTTAGGGAAAAGAAGGAGGGAGTTTGTGTTTTGAAAAAAAAAGGGGAGGGCCCCGACTAAATTAAGAAGCGGGCAAAAATTTCTGGAAAAAAAGGAGAAACGCGGCTTGCGTTTTCAAAACGCGGCCTGCGTTTTGTAAAATCACAGATCTGAAGTTTCGCGAGGCGTAGCTACCGGAAAATGCCGTGCGTTTCCCTACCGATCTTGTGACTCGATTTTTGCCAATTTTTGCTTGTTTTTCTCCCTTTTCTTTGTTTCCTCCTTATTTTCCCTACAAATTGACATATAAAAAATCCCTACAAACATCTACTAACATAGAATTCATTAGGTTAGAAATAAAAATTCAATAAAAGCCATGAATTTCTCGAATTTCTTCCTTTTTCTACACACTAAAAGAAAAATATTAGTAAACTTCAAAATAAATAAACTATAGAGTAAAAGTGAAAGCTAAAATAATTGAACTAAAATAAAATAAAAAGTGGGAGGAATAAATATGTAGATAATAGCATACCTCCCCGGGGTTGCTTTGTTTAACGTCGTTAGCTCGACGTTATGGACCCTACTCATCAGGGTCCTTGATCCGTTTTGGAACCGGATCTCCTTCATCGTGAATTATTTTTGGAACGTGTCTCTGAATCAACTTGCCTTTCCGTACTTCGTATTCTGTCATCGACTTTCCTAGCTCGATGATCATTGTGCCTTTCCTCATATCCATCTTGCAATTGACAGTCGAAAGGAAGGCTCTCCCTAGAATAATCTCCGAATCTGGATCTCCTCCTGTATCTAGTACCAAGAAATTGTTTGGAACAATGTGCTCTCCTATTTGGAGGGGAGTGTCATGTAAGATCCCTAGAGGTTTTCTGAGGGTTTTATCTGCTAGACGAAGAATCTTGTCAGTCACCCTTAATTCCCTATGTTCATATTTCCTTAGGTAAGACTTAGGAAAAACATTCACCTCAGATCCCGTATCACATAGTGCATACTTGATGGGTCTACCATCCAATTAGACAGGGATCCTAAAACTGCTTAGGTCTTCCCTATTAGGCATAATTGAGGGGTTTTTAGCTCCCTCTATCAGGCCTGGTTTAGGTTCAGTCTTGACTACCCTATGTAAAATATGTTCTCCTAAGGGTTTACACTCAAGGTTCACTTCCTCGTAGGTTATAGCATTACATTGGGCACCTGGATTAGGGACAGGTTGAGGTGGTAAACTGGTAGAGGGAGTCGCTGAATTAGCGATCTGATTTTCTAAAATCTTATTGTGGGTTGCTAAAGCCTCTACCTTTTGCATTAAGTCTTTTATAACACCTTCCTGTTTCTATTGTCCTGCGATAAGACTCTCCATCATGGTTTCTAAATTAGATTTTTAGGGAGGTCCTTGTTGAGGTGGCCTTTGAAGTGGGGGAACATACTTTTGCTGTCCTTGTCCTTGAAGAGGACCAGTGGGATAGTCATTCCTATAGGAAAAATTAGGGTGGTTTCTAAGCCCAAGATGGTAAGTGTTAGAATTCATGTCATAATTTTGTCTAGGATTGCCAATATAACTGTTGGACTTGTTCATTAGTAACTCCCCTGTAGGGCAAGTAAAGGTTTCATGTACGGTCGACTAACAAACATTGCAGGTTGGAGGGTTAGATGGCAAACTTAATCGGTCCATTTTTTGTGTTAAAGAATCAAGTTTAGATGACAATAAAGAAATTGCATCAACATTAAACTTACCTCCCGCCTTTTGGCGAGGTTTAGACCATTGATAAGAGTTGTTCGCCAGATGTTCGATCAAACTTGTGATTTGAGGCCCAGTTTTGTCCATAAGGTCGCCTCCAGCTGCAGAGAGGATGCTTCCTCATGTTGATTCGTTCGCTCCATTGAAGAAGGATTGGACAAGAAAACCCAAGGTTCAAATCCATGCTGAGGACATTGTCAGAGAATGTCCTTGAATCTTTCCCAAGCATCGTACAGTGACTCATCCGGCTCTTGTGTGAATGTAGAAATCTGATTCCTTAGGTTGGTGAGCTTGCTTGGAGGAAAGTATTTCGCCAAAAAGGTGCTGGCGAGTTCGTCGAACGTTGTGATTGAAATCGGTGGAAGTGAGTCGAGCAACTCCCACGCCTTGCCTTCCAACGAGAATGGGAAGAGTCGAAGTTTGACGGCGTCCTCCGATACGTTGTTGGCCTTGTAAGTGTCACAAGCTTGACGGAAGAGTCGCAGATGTCGGTTCAGATCTTCGTTGGTCAACCCGTGGAATGGTAATTTTGACACTAGGTTGATCAAAGACTGTCGCAGCTTGAAGTCGTTTGCTTGGATGGTGGGAATGTTGATTGCTGATTGCGGGTTGGTGACATTGGGAGTAAGATGCTGCCCGAATGCCTTTGGTCGCTGTTCTCCCATCTCCTCTTCTTTTTCCGATTCCGATTTAAGCTCCTCTTCGTCCGTTTCTTGATTTTCTTGAAATTCTTTCTCCAGTCTTGCTCTTTTCCTTCTCTCTCGAAGTGTTCGTTCGATCTCAGGATCGTACTCGAAAGAGAAATCTTCTTGCATAAACTTGAAAAAGACAAAAATAAGAATACCAAGCGTAATAAAGAAAAATAAAGAAAAGTAACAGAAATTAAATAACCTAGTCACCCAGAGCGCGTTCGTCCAATGGCGATTGGGGAAACAAATCCCCGGCAACGGCGCCAAAAACTTGGCAGACCTAAAACATATAGGTGTCTGTGTACCGCAAGTGTACCGGTCTGTGTAGTAATAAAATGTCGTTCTCTCTCAGGGATTTGTATTCAATCACGCACTAAACTAGTTCGCTACAAAGAATGCTAGGTCGATACAAGGGGTGTAGTAATGTTTTCTAAATTAAACTAAGAAAGCAGGAATTTTTAGGGGTTTTATCAAATAATTGGAAGCGTTCAGGGGAGTCCACTCTAGTCAACTAATCAAATTATCAACAATTCCAGTGCAGGTAACAAGATAATTCGGGGTCTATAATCTTTCTAAGCCCTATCACTTCGATCTTTCGATCCTAGGTGAGTTACAGTGATTAGCCTAAACATTATTTCTAACTATTTAGCCTAATCAGAGATAAGAACTGACTATAAATTGACCCTAGGCAAGAATCATTATGTCTAACTATTTTCTAACCTATTCAATCTACGCAATCTGATTCAAGACTCCAACTGTCATTCTATTGTCAAGAATCTAAAACTAGGTACAGACTCAAATTGTCGTTCTATTGTCAAATTACTATGACATACAAAACACGCAGATTAAACGAATGAAAAGATAACCTAACACCGAAACTGTATTCAAATTCAATCAATTGACATCGAGTTTATCCCCTAAACTAAGAAAATTAGCTACTCATAATTCTAAAGGTAAACATCGTAAAATCTAAATAACAAGAAAGCATTAAAGAGGAATATAAATAAACCGTGTTCGAATTGGCGGAATCGATCTCTTCGTGTCACCTGAATCGATTTCGTGTTCTTCGATCACGAACAATAATCTAATCTAATAACAATCTTTTCGAAATAACTGTAAATAAATTGATCTAAATCTACTCTAAAAGCTACGTAAAAATCTCTCTAAAAACTAGAGTAACGGAAGAAATCTCTCGCTGCCAATCGATGCCTCAAACGTCGGCTGTCGAAGCCCCTTTTATAGTGGCTGGATTAGGGCACAAAACGCGGTCTGCATTTTGGAAACGCTGGCTGCGTTTTGCCCAAAATAGCGGACTTCTCCGTGAGAGGCATGGGTCGCGCTTTGAAAACGCAGCGACATTTTGTTCTCTCTACCGCTAAAGTTTCTGGACAAGGCGCGGCCTGCGTTTCCAAAACGCTGCCTGCGCCTTGCCTCTCTGCTTCAATTGGATTTGGGCCAAGTCGTTTGGGCTGTTCTTCCTTTCCTCTTCTTTCCTTCTTCAACTCTTTTTTTATTTTCTTTGGTTTTTCCGACTTTTCCTTCAACTTTTCATGCTTTTTGATATAATTCCACTTATTTCTGCAAAACACACCAAACTCGCGAACAAGTGTATAAATCACAGAAGTTGGCATAAAAATACGGAATTTCGGATATAAAAAGCATGAAACTAACATGATTTGAGCCCTAAAAACTCTATATAAAATTGTCTTATCAGGAACTCAGGAAATCACCCTGGTATCTCTCTAAGAGTCTTAGGCAGTTGGTGTTAAACAATCTCTCCCAGAGACCTCTTTATATAGTGTTTAGAAAACCTAGGGAAAGGGTTCAAAACCCTAAAGGACCGACTTAACGCAGCGACGGATTTTTCAGGCCCAACACGGTCCATGTTGCATCAACACGGTCCGTGTTGGTCTCCAGAAAGTCCATTAATTCGGCCCATGGACACCACGGATCGTGTTGAACCCAGTTCGGTCCGTGTTGGGCTGATTTCTCACAAAAATAAGTTCGCAACTTTTCTAAACGTAATACAATATCACTTAGGTTACATACATTGTTCTAGGGCACTGACTTGTGTGACCCAGTAGGACCAAATAACATAGTTGTAATTAAACATATTACTAATTATAGAGGTCTCTAGCAAGACATATAATTACTGTATTCCTTTGGTTTAATCTCCGTGTATATCGAACATTGTCGGGACATTCCCAACAAGGACTTGCTTGCTAAAAGAATCACGCAATCAACTACAAGAAATCAAGGCTAATCAACAAAAAGGAGCGGATACGAGCATATCAAGGACATCTAATCCAAAGCATTGCCAATCTTAGAGATTTTGGACTCCCAAACGCATCCTACAAGACAAGGTCCTTTGTGCATAAGTGCTAGTGTATCCTAGTTGATTCCGATTGATCCGAAGCAACACATACTCTCCTTGGACACTAACATGACCCAAAACTCAACCTCTTTTTTTGACGTATACAACTAACATACTATAACTATACATTAACATAATTATTATCCTAACCTACCATCACAAAATAACCTATTCACTTACGTATCAACTGGTTGTTGAGTACCTAAGTTATTAAATGGATGTGACATAACTATTATGTTATCATTTGGAGTTATGAGTACATAAGTTGACAATTATGTTGGATTATGAATAAATTACCCATACCAACTTTATACGGCAACTTACTTACAAATAACAACCAAAATCATCCAAACTCAACATCCTTTTAACACAACTGCAGTCTGCATATAAACTATTCGGAATATACACTAAGCCCTAAACTTAACCCTACATCACAATTACAATTTTTTTCTAACACAATTAATCACAAATATTAACACATGCGTAATCACTAAATAATATTAACGCATCAAATATTAACAACGAATCACTAATCACTGATATTAATCACTACTAATTATCATATTAATATATGCTTAACATTAATATTAATAATATTAACAATATTAATATTAATCTAATTTTCATAACACAATAATTATTAATAATAATTATACAATTAATCACTAATAATTATCAAATTAACACATGATTAAAAATAATATTAATAATAACAACATTAATAATTATCATATTTAATAATTACAATAATAACTTTAATAAATATAATATTTAATTTTTATTTATTATTTAACAATAATAATATTAATAACAATTATTAACAATAATAATATTAATAACAATTACTATCAATAATAATATTAATAAAATTAAAAATAACAATATTAATAAACATAACAATAACAATATTAATAAACATAACAACAATAATAATTAATATTAATAAAATTAATATTTAAAAAAACGAAAAACGC
Source organism: Portulaca oleracea (assembly GCA_029582165.1). Lineage (NCBI taxonomy): Eukaryota > Viridiplantae > Streptophyta > Magnoliopsida > Caryophyllales > Portulacaceae > Portulaca > Portulaca oleracea. The sequence continues at coordinate 27,522,653 of CM055868.1, read as the reverse complement.
CTTAAAAGAAAAAAAACGCCGCAATGATCCGCCGTTGCATTTCGGATCCCGGCACTACGGCGCCATGCCGGATCTAGGCGCAGATCACGGCGCTTGCTTGCAATGCTTTGCGCGGCCGTCCGTTCTTTTTTTTTTTTGCGTTTTTTCTGTCATAATTCAAAATTACAAAATATAAAACCTCAAATTCAAAATACAAATTCGAAACATACCTCAAATTCGTCGATTAAATCCCGGTATGAGGGTGGTTTGTGGTGGTCGATGGTTGAGAGCGTTTTCTAGAGAGATAAACTAGAGAGATAGTAGAGAATGAAGTTATGAGGTTCAAGGACGTATGTTGGAAATATTATGCGAAAGGTGGGCGGCAATAGTAAAAAGGGGGCGACAAAAAGCAAGCGGAAATAAATATATATAACTAGGATAAAGTGAATTTTTTAAATAAATATTTTAAAATAAAAAAAGAAGTAGAAATGAGTTTTTATTATTGTAGAATAAATGATATAGAGCTTTAAAAAGTAGAAATGATGGATCCCAGTTGCATTCCAAAAACTTGGATTTGCTCTCGTAGCTCGTAGGATTAGCATTGCCGTATCCACTTCTGGCGGCCGAGTGCTGAGTTTACTCTTACCACAGGAAACGCCGGAAAACACCCCATGCACGCCTCTGTGAGTCTGACCACCACTTACTAAGTATATCTCAGAAGAGTACAACAATGGCGTTGTTGGCTACCCCATCTTTTCTACCTTCTTGCTCAGTTCGAAGCCTCAACTCCCTCTTTCTCTCCCCTCAACGTTTTGTTATTCGGGTCACTTCACCCCGCTTTACTCGTCTCAATTATCGTTTCTTCTCTGGTAAGATAGACACAACCAGTCAACTTCTTGGAATTGCTTCTGTGTTTTGTAATTCAAGTGTTCACTCATTCTCGTTTTCTGGGTAGTTGCTGCTTCGCAAAATGGCGTCTTCCCTTCTCCTGAAGTTGCCAAGTCCTTCGATTTCAGTTGGGAGGAGCGAATTTACAATTGGTACTACTTCTCTTTCACATACCTTCACTTTCATCTCATTAATTTTTGTTTCTTCTATCATTAATTCCATAGCGTTGCTTCATTTCAGAATGACCTTTGTATTCGGATTTTTATCAATTTTAGAATTGCAATTAGAGTATACTCATAGTGCAATTCTATGCACTGGTCAGTTAATGTGCTATTGGTGCAAACTCTCATGGACAATTGCTTCATGCTCGGTGTGAAATTCGAATCAATATAGTAGGCTAAACTTAATTATTTTTAATGTTGTATTGTTTCTATTCCGAGTTACTATGCGAATTCTCTTTGTCAGATCATAGTTATGCATATTTCAAAAAGTGTAGATTGTAGGCTGCAATTGGATGGTGCTTAGCTTGTAAGATTGTGAGGAAAATACTGCAAGTTGCTCACAATTTTGGTTATGAGAGGGGGGGGGGGGGTTGCTATAATTTGATTGACATGTCTAACATTAGAGATGCCTAATTTAATAAAATTGAAGCTTAAAGTCACACCTAATTGGAGGCAGAGTGTGCAACAAATGTGAGTGCCAATGCACATTGAGAGAGAAAGGGACGGTTGAGGGAGGGGGGTGGGGGAGGGGATTTGTGGAGTTTGCAGGGAAATCCGACACTCTGTTTGCGGCCCTGTGAATCGTAAAAGCTTCTCTCTTGTTAAAGGACGAATAGTGAGACCTTCCACCAGTAGAAAATATTTCATATCACAAAAAGTCTTCATGCCATAAATTGCCATAATTTTGAGTTCAATGATGTGTTTGGATTCATGGGGAACATCCGTGGGAGATTCTTTATGGGTTTTATGATCTTGAGTGGTGTAAGAAGAATACTCATCTTCGTGGTCGTGGGGTTGGTTGTTGGAAGTCCATCTTAGCGACTCTTGAGCAATTCAAAAATCAAGTGTATTTTGACTATTTCTCAGGTAAAGAATGGCTTTGGGTCTTTTTTGGGCACGATGTTTGGTGCGGTGATCATCCTCTTAAAGTAGAATTTCTGATAAAGACGGGGCCACTAGGGTGAATGAGGCAACGGTTCCGCATATTGTCTTACGGAATGAAAATCTTATCCATTTGGAGTTTGACTATCAACGATCGGGAAGGGGATAACTTTTGTTGATTGTTGGCTTTATTGGTTGAGATGGTGGTTTTGCATTAGGACAACAATGAGATTGTTTGGCCTCATGACTTAAAAACATCTTTCACTGAATCACTGGTAGGAGCTTTTGTAGTACTATTGTATAATGGAGTGGAGTTCATTGCAAAGCTCATTTGGAGTTCTAAGGTTCCCCTTAAAGCTTGTTTCTTTGCTTGGACAGCCACCGAATGTAATCTAACAATGGAGGAAATGCTCAAATGCAGAAATTTTAGCAGGCCTAGCATTTGTTCTATGTGTTCTAACTTGTAAGGAGGAAGAGTCCATGGACCAATGACCATTTACTTGTCCATTGTTCGTGGGATTCTTTGCTTTGAAAATTGAAACCTTGTTTTTAGTTGGTGGGGTTTGTTGGGTTCAAGCTATTAGTGTGAAAAGGGTATGTTGGTGGCTTGGAGGAGAAGGATGAAGAAAGGTTGGATTCATGGTGAGTAGAATTCGGTTCCTTTAGCCATTTGGTGGCCACGTGGAAGGAAGGATTTTGAGCACAAAACTTTGTTCCACTGACAATTTAGAACTTTTTGAGGATGCTGTAAAGTTTGACTGTGGTCCTTAAGGATGGTAGAAACTTGAATTTTGGATTTTATTTGATTATATTATTGACAAAAGCTTGAGGGTTTTTGTGCTTGACTACTTGCCCCTTTTGTGAATGGGCTATATTCCCTTGGATGGGTCCTTGCAATGTATCTTTTGATAACTTATCCAAAAAAAAAAAAAAAAAATCTGCTGGAAGATTGTGTTTGTTTTTATTGTGCTCCTCTATGTGCTGATTTGCTGCTTGACCTTATATTCTGTTGATGTGTTGACTTTGCCCTGCTTTAATTGGTAAAAAAGAAGGAAAGTATTGATGTATAACTGATGCAAGGCTAGGGTTTGATCAATTACACATCAAGGGATACGTGCAACCAATCTAGGGTTAGGGTAAGGTTCATGCAAAACCTAGGGTTAAAGATAGATACTTTGGATAGTTCAAGGAGAATCGAACTTGATACAGAGACACCACAAGTTGAATCCTTAGGGCTTCTTGCTCTTCTACTTAGTTACAGAAACACCTTTTAAGTATAGGAACAAGTTCTACCTCACCACTTGAATAGCCAATTCAAGATACAATAGTAGAAAAGGAAAGAGGGTTATAGAACACTCTCAAGGTAAGCAAACGCTTGTTTGTATTCATTGCATAAAATCGTGTGTTTAAACGCTACAAGCTTCCCCTATTTATACTAGAATAAAACCTAATCCTTCTAGGACTACTAAGATTGGCGCCTAAGCAACCTAAGGATGAATCCTTCTAGGATTCCCTTTGGCTTTCCTAATCCTGATGGGATTAGACAAAATTGGCGTCCAAGACTAGGATTGAATCTTACTAGGATTCTCCCCTTCTAGACTCTTCTAAACTCTTCTAACTTGACGCCTAAGCTACTAGACAATACTTGGCATTATACCTTCTAACAAACTTAGCTACTAATAAAGAAAAATACTATAACAAAATTAGCTACTAATAAAGAAAACACAAATACTCCTAATCCTACTAGGATGGCCGTCTCTTGCACGTGAATTTGGGCTCCTTTAGCTAGCTTGGACGTCATCTTGAGATATGGAGTAAGGTACTCCTTAATGGATCCTTTTTCTAGGGCCTTTTCCACTTCCATGTGTATGAATTGGACCTTCTTTGGTGGATTGGGCGAGCTGGGCTGATCTCCATCATTCTCCATGAACCTTGGGTCTCCAAATGTGAGATCAAGGTAAGGCGAATCTCCATCAACTATAACTTCTGGTCCATCTGTAGATCTGAGCAAGATAACCTGAAATTAAGTGAATGAACAAAGTAAGCAATCTTATGTGGAATTCCATATATTTTTATGTCATAACTGCATTAATTGATAAGGTTTTGATTATTGAGATTCATTACAATAAATTACTAAATCTGCTTTGGTAATCTTCCTCCAGTTTGGGCAAGTGTTCTACATTTTAATTTAAAACTGGTTTTTGTTAGGTGGGAGTCTCAGGGATACTTCAAGCCGAATGTGGACCGAGGAGGAGACCCTTTTGTTATTTCTATGCCACCACCTAATGTCACTGGATCATTACATATGGGGCATGCAATGTTTGTAACACTTGAGGTTGGTCTTTAGTGATTATGTTTAATATTTTATATAGGCTGAGTTTATTGAGAGTGTGTACCTCACTTCCATTTGTTGCCCTGTGATTAGCTTATTAAATCCCATCCCCTAGTCATGCACTCCTGCAGTGCACACAATCATATGTGTACACAGCTGATAAAATATGTAGCCTTTCTTTTACATATGATAGAGTGATAGACTACTATTATAAGGGCACATGATATGCTTGGCATGGTGCAGCTGCTATCTAGATTATGTATAATGCTGAATTCCTACTTCTTTAACCATCTGCTTCTTGAGTTCAAGACTGTGAACGTGAGGCAATATTTAGCAAATCTACTGGTCAGAAGTGCGTTGTAGATTAATTGCTGGTCTCCCCTTTTGGAAACACAAAATTAGCATCTCAAAAGCTCTGAATACTGTATAGACCATGAAGTCGAAGAGGTTCCTGTTTCCTGCTTGCATTTGAGAGTCTGTTTGCTGGTGTCTTTACTTCTGGAAACAGAGAAACAACATCGTTAAAGCGTTGAGTAAGGACTACAATAGATTATGTTACGCGGTGGTCTGTTTCCTGCTTGCACGGTGAAGAGTCTAGTTGCTTAAATATTATGGGCAGCTTATAGTAAATATTATTAGCCTCAGGACAAGGAGATAGGAAGCCATGGTATTTGAACCATACAAAACAATTCTGTTCTTGTTCTTTTTTTTAGGAAGGCTGGTGGGGGTGGGTGGAAAGAGTATTTTTTATTAAGTTGGAATTATTATGTGCAATCTGCTATGACTAGAGTCCAAACTTGTAGAGGACCTCATTAAGCTAAAGCTCGTCAGTGAGCCTCAAAACTGCACTAGTAATTGACATCCAGGGGCTGCTTGGTGCTGTAAAACAGATTTAGCGTGTTTGCACAAACATTGAAAAATATCAGCGGTGGTCAACAGTGAAAACTACAGATTCTTGAGTCCTTTGGATGATGCATTTTTGTTTACTGGTAGCTTGAAATCTCACTTTTTCCCAAAAGTTGGTTAGCCTAAAATAAAAGCGCCTTCATGAAAAATAATATATGCTTTGTATGGACTGGGTGGGATGCATGGATTCAAAATGTAGCCAGACTGCAAAGAAGCGATCACATCAGAATGGCCGTTATGATGGGGAAACCGTGTTCTCACCCGTGACAATCACGATATGAGGTGTGATTTCTGCATTTGAGCGATATTTCGTGCCAGAACGGAATTCATTATCAGAACGAAATTGCATTTTCGATACTTGGTGGGAAGGAAAGGCACAACTATGCCATCTCGTGTTCTGCATTCTAAAGTATAAAGATTGCCAATGCAAGACATTTGGAATCATTTTTCCCTTGCTAGGCAGCATTGTATATGGTGAATGGATTCATTTGTTGGTCGATTGAATTATTTATTTCCATGACAGGAGCTTGTTATCTTCCATTTTTTGTTACTTCTCTTCATGATCAAGATAATAGCGATCATATGTTCCTCATAGAGGAATCAGTTCTTGATGATGGTGTGTAATTGGTTCAACGTGGAGCCTAGAGGGTGAGGCGTCCCCAGGTCTTAGCCTGAGGTTTTGCCTCCCATGGCAATGTAACTCTTGGCTCCATGCCTAACAGAGAGAGCATTCATGATCTCTTCTCCCAAAAATATTCTGGTTCACCTGAAGTGGCTGTTTGGCTTTATTCCTTTGACTTGATACCTTTTGTGCTTTGTGCTGTAGGACATTATGGTTAGATATCACCGCATGAAGGGCAGACCTACACTCTGGATTCCTGGGACTGATCACGCTGGCATTGCTACTCAGGTTTGTCTATGGATCCGATCCTGGTGATTTCATTGTTATGATACCTCAAATTTGGAGCATAAATTAAAGGATTTTTGGATCGTAACATACCCACCTTTTTGGGTATTGGATTGTAATATACCCACCTTTATTATTGGATACTAATATACCGACCTTTATACCTAGGTGATTTTAATGTACTTACTATGAGTTTACTGGTGGTGAACCTGCCTCAGTAATGACTTAAGTGGGCTTGTATTGGTTCCTTATAGGTCTTGGGAAGTTTCCGCCGCCTGACACATTATCATTGAGACCGGTTCACCACCACTTAAGTCGTGGTAAGCACGCTAAAATCACCTAGGTATAAAGGTCGGTATATTAGTATCTAATAGTAAAGGTGGGTATATTACGGTCCAATAGCTCAAAAGGTGGATATATTACGATCCAAAAATCCTAAATTAAAATAATGTTTTGGAAAGTCAATATAGCTGTCTGAGGTTTGTTGCGATTTTTTATGGGTGGTATTTGTTTTAGCATCTCCTCTAAAGAGTGCCATCAAGTTTTGAAATAGTTTTACTTGAGTGCCACATCCCTTAGCATTAACTGGATAATTAATTAACTTTTTTTTTTGTTGGACAAATCAGTTGACTTGAAAAGTATTACAAAAAACACCGTGCTGTAAAATCATCTTTGATGAATTAACTTTTTGTTGGAACAAATCAGTTATCCTTGGAAATGTACCAATAACACGGGTCATAAGTTAAGATATTTGGGTTCAATTATCCAAGAAAGTAGGATATTGATGAGGACATTAACTACGAGATAAAGGTAGGATGTGAAAAGTTAAAGAATGCTTGTGATGAAAAGGTTTTGGTTGGGGTGAAGGGAAGAGTTCACTGTATGGCTATCAACCAATATTGTTATATGCAATAGATCGTGGGCAAATTAAGATAATAAGAAACGGATTCAGAAACTTGTGAAGATGAAGAGGTGGATGTGTGGTCGTACGAGCTCAGATAATGTGAGGAATGATGTGATGAGAGAGAAAGTAGGGGTTGACATCTATCGAGGACAAAATGAAGGAGATAAAACTTAGATGGTTAGGCCATACAACTAGAATGAGCATTGACAAACCTGTTTTGGAGGTGTGAAAGGATGAACTTTTTTTCATAAGAAAAAGGTTCATCCTTTCACTTCTTCTAACAAGTTTGTCAAAGCTCATTATGTGAAAGGATGAACCTTCCATTAAGAGCGCACGAGAGGCTGAGGGAGATCTAAAAAGATTGCATTATTGAAGAGTAACAGAGGAGGTGGGTCAAGAACCCAAATAGAGGTTTGTGGAGGTTCAAGAGGGTTGCACATTAGGTTGTTAGTTTTGGCCTTTCTAGGGAGTTTACAATTGCATGTGATGTCAATCCTAGTTGTGCTTCTTGTAATGGATTGCTCATTTCCAATTTCAGGTAGGATTTTTGGATGCTAATATACTGAACTTTTGGGTTATTGGGTAATAATGGACCGAGCTTTGACTTTGAATAATAATATACTGTAATTTAAGGGGTGTTGGACAATAATGCACTTGGAGTGAATCTGGCGATGGCTCACTCGGTGACGATCCTATGTGGTAGGTGGAGGAGGTGAATTGGGTAATAAAATATTTAAATTTATGACATGTCAACTAATCCACATAAACAAAGGTGATTTTATACAACAACAATAACAATCTATCAGGGGAAACACGTTTATGCAAAGATGATTTTTTTTTAAAAAAAAACTCTTTTCAAAGTTGTCTCCCTTTGCTTATGTGAATTAGTTGACATGTCATAAATTTAAATATTTTTTGGCCAATTCATCTCCTCCACGTGCTATGTAGGACTGCCATTGAGTCATCCACCGTTAGAATCGTTCTGGGTGCATTGTTATCCAACACCCCCCAAAGTATATTGTACTATTGTCCAACGTCAAAGTTCAATGTATTTGGAGCATGGCATGGTGGGATTCTGTGGATGCTTGAGTTGGAGAAGATGGAGATGGTGAACTTGAACTTGAAATTCAACAAGAACCTTGAACACAAGATATGGACTTGGATAAAGGATAAATCCACCACCTAGAACTACAACCCACCAAGAATTTGATAAGGACCAAGCCACCCCAAATCCTCTTAAGGGGAGACTTGCAACACCACTATTAACTAATGGATAATGTAAACAAGATTTTGGGGGAGAAAGCTTTCAAGCTCTTCAAGTTCATTCGTTAATCCTTAATGCCTCTTCCACACCATTGTAATGGCTTAAATACAATGAAGGGGAAGAGGAGGGAGAAGGGGTTTAACATGACAAAAGAACCCTTGAATTTAACTATACATCAATTGTGAGGATAGGGGCAAAAGAGGAACAACAACACAATAAAAAGAAACGGATGCTACTGCTAAACCACATCAGGTGTGGCTAGCGCTTCAAACAGGGCGTAGGGATGCTCCGCAGCATGTGAGACGAGACTAGCGTCAGTGAAGGCGCGACCAACGTCTCCACCATTTTCCTCATTTCCTCGAATGAACCCCGTTATGCCAAAAGACTGAAACGCCCTTGGGTCGGGGAAATGTCCAAAATGCTCTTGGGGTTGATTCTTGAACGTTTGGCGCCCAAAAGGAAGTCAAGTCCTGACTTCGTTGCCTTATTTGTACCGGTAACCCGGGGGAGCCTTAGGAGGCTTAGAAATGGCACTCTTCCTAATGGTTTGGGATCATCCTTGAAGTGTGTCTTGCACCCGTTTTTGATCGGAAAAGACTCGTCCATACCTTCGGGGTCTCGGGAAGGTGAGTCGCTCATCATTTGGATTTCGCGGGCCCATCCCGAAATACTTTAGTATTATTGTCCAATACCCCAAAAGTTCAATATTTTAACATCCAAAAATCCTATATATTAAGTTGATGCTCTTATTTTTCTGGTTGTTTGTTGATCCTTGTTGGTATCATTCTGTGGTTTCTCCTCTTATCAAATATCTTTCATGCAACTTTTACCCAAGATTTTCAACTGCGAAGATGTTTTCATAATAATTTTTTGGATGGGCCTCTTGGAATCGGTCTTTCCACATGCAAGAATGTTTGCTGAGGTAAAGGTGCTGACATCTTCATCTTTCCATCTCCCCAAACCCCACAGTGGAAGTTGCCCAATATTTTCTTCTCTAGAAAGGAAATCGTTATAAAGCTGATGGATATTTTTGTCTATAAACAAATAAGCTTATCGGTAAAAAGTAGAAGTGAAATGTGGCCCTTTTAATCACAAAAGTAAAACAAGACATTTATGAAATAGAATTGAAGAATCCGCTGCCACATAGTCTACCAGACACCCCTCCTTGTTAATCTCTTCCTTTTTAGTTCTCTTTTCATGGGCTGACTTAGGTTTAGGAGCTCAGCTAATCAGCAAAGACTAACAAGTGCTAAAACTCACAGCTGTTGACACACACAGCTAAAACCTCTTCTATTATGTTGGTTTCTCTTCCCATTACCTGTAAGGACCCATAACTATAAATTGGTATATTCTTTTTCATTTCAACTTTTGGATGTAATTCCAAATCAACATAACCCAGGAAAAGCCACTATTATTAAGCAGTTATTCTTATCTTCTGCTTGACAGTTTCTCCTAGATGGAGATGGATTGTGAAATTGCAGTTTCTATTACAAAAAGCAGGATTTATTTATTTGTTTTTTAATTTTTTAAAAGCATGTAGAATATTTCTCTTTCCACAAAATGCTGTCACATAAGTTGTCTTATTTGCCGAGGTTTTTCAGAATTTCCATTTGTTTGTCATTTGCTGTCCCTTTTCTACTAAATGATACATCTAACGCCATTTTTTTTAATTGCAGTTGGTGGTGGAAAGAATGCTTGCAGCAGAAGGAATAAAGAGAGCTGACTTGGGTAGGGATGAGTTCGTAAAACGAGTTTGGGAGTGGAAAGAGAAGTATGTTTGACACTACAACTTCCTCTACTTGCTATCTCTTTCTATCCAATTTTTCGATTTAGGTGTTGGATTCATGGATGTAGTTTGCTACATGTTTAATTATTTGTTTCTTTTTTGATATTAGTGACCTAGTGATGCAAGCAAAGATATTGGAAAGAGATATTCTAGGAGACATAGGAATTTCAGGAATTTAGGAATCTTATTTAGAGTCAATAATATCTCAGTTATATCTCTTATCCTTTAGGTAGCAAATAGTATCTTTTTATTATGTTTTATTGTGTTTCCTTATTGCTTTAGGTTGTTTTGTCTATTTGAACTCCCCTGCTACATCTAGGGAGTTAGACTTTGATGATTCCATCACCTATCTTGTTCTAATTCATTTAATATATGTTTCTTTGTGGTCTCTTTAACTTCTATAGTTGGTATGTAAAGTTTGATAACCAACCATAACAAAGTTCTTGTCTTGTTTTCCCAACTTCTAGGTATGGTGGAACCATTACAAAGCAAATTAAGAGGCTTGGGGCTTCCTGTGACTGGACAAGGGAGCATTTCACTCTTGATGAGCAGCTAAGTCGTAAGAAATTACACATCTTTAATTATAATAATGACCTTGTTTCTTCGGAAAGTAAAATTTTGTTACTATCAAAGTAGCTTGATATTCAAATTGTTTTCTTATAATGTTTTTCCTTTGTGGGTCTTTTGGAATCAGTCTCTCAACTGGCAGTAATGTTTGCCACAATGAGACTGCATACGTATAAATTGGGAGTGTTTTTCAAAGTAGCTTGACATCCCACAATGCTTCGCACACAAGGATTAAAAAGTAGTTTTGAATTTTTTGATCTTTGCTGCAGTCTAGAGAATTTGCTAAATTTGATATAAACTGCAATGTCTTAATTATTTGTCTTATTAACTTCGATGATGAAACCTTGTCCTTTTAACATTTCAAGCTCTACTCTTTGAGAATTTTGTATCGTGATAGCGCTTCATGGTGGAAGTGACTTGAATTTTTTTTTCCCTGGGATTTTGTAGATAAGATTATGCATGAGATGTTGAGCTCATGATCATTTTTCCCCTCTAATGCAATGTTTTGATGACTTATAAAAAATAAAAAGTTGTCTTGTTAACTTATATATATGTCATGGAATTGTGACCTACTGCACTATTTTGTACTGATGACCTCTCTATTAGCAAGTTTTTCTTCTTCATACGGTCAACAACCTCTAATATTTGACATTCTCTGAACATAGCCTTTGGAAATGATGATGCCATCTTTAACATATAGGATTGATCTATGTACTGGCCCCTTTTAGATTGGTAATGTGAATATTTGCTATATTTGCAGGTGCTGTAATTGAAGCTTTTGTTACACTTCATGAGAAAGGCCTAATATACCAAGGTAGATGATCTGCTACATCACTCTTGTTAATGTGAAATGTACGGCAAACTACCTTGCATCTGCTTTCAAAGTTTTCCCACTGCACTTTAAAGTTTTCTGATATTTTGCCTCTGCATTGCTTGTTTGCTGCCTAGCTTCTAGTTGGTGACTTTATGACTCCCTCTTTGTTGTGTGTGTCTTTCCTTTTTCCTTTTCTTTTTCCTTTGGTTGGGGGGGGGGGGGAGTGGCGGAAATTATATTATGCATGCTCGTGCAAACTGCAAAGCTGTATTGCTGTACACATACCCCTTTACTATGAACATTAGTGTGTACTTTTATTAACCGTAGTAACTTTTATGATTTAATATGCATATCAACACTTGCCGGAGGTTGAAGACGCTTTTCAGACCATAGGCAAATTATTGATGAACATCAGCTAGCTTTAAGGAATGGTGGTCCATCTCCCGGCTAAAGGAACGTCATGCTTAGACTCACTCCGAATGTCACTGAAATAACAAGCTAAAATACAATCTAATTCAGGCAAACATGAAGAAAGCAAGCACAATAGATAGTTTTTAGAGGGCATGGAGCAAGCAGAAAGATGTGTCTCTCAAGTTTTAATCTCTCACAGCCACTTTGATAATTCCCTAGCAGATTGTAAAGCCGAAAGGTTGCTCAAATAGCAGGCTCACAATAAATGGAATACAAGAAACTTGTGATGGACAATCTCAACTAGCAAGTTTTTGAGAGAGTAAATAGTATAAAGGTAATCCAAATCTTCTAAAGCAAATTAGGATCAACTCAAAAGATTAAACAATCATAATAGCCAATATAGGAGTTGTGAAATTGGATAAAAAAGATATAGAAAGTTGAAAAGACCAGACTCAAGCAGATCGTTACTCAAACAGAACAGAACAAAAACATGGCATAGAAAAGATAAATTGAATCCTTACTGGGATAAGAGACTCCGCCAAGGATGAGACACACCGCCAAGGAATTGTCTAAGCCTCACTTTGATCACTACCCACACCAATCAAGGCTGGAGATAAGCAAAGAGAATTTAAGAAAAGTGCTTGAAAGAGCAAGGCTCAACTTTCATTCAGTATCACTAAGCGTAATGTACGATCTGATCTAATGGCTGTTTTTGTAAGCCCTTTGCCTCTCTCACTCAGCTTAAATGCATTCTAAATGAAGTAATAAAATGCGACATGGTAATAGAGCACAAACTAAATCAAGTAAACTTGCTGTAGACCTGAATGCCTCACTTGATCTAGTGGATGATCAAGGTGTCACTGATGCAAGAGTTAGGCTAATACATAAGCTAATACTTCACTTGGAAAATAAGCAACTTGTGGCCACCTTAGCTTAACCATAAATGAAGCACTTGCATGTTCTGATTAGTAAATGAGCTCTAATTAGGGAAAAGTATTTATCATCCTTGACCTGGATAAATGGTGGCCACCTATGTAGCTTATGTCTCCTCTCACAACGGTCCCTCTTGTCATAATTTCTAGTAGCATTGCTAGTTGTTTAGGGAAGATCATGAGAGACTTCCAGTTGAAGTAACTTCGCCAGTCGTAGTTTTCATTGGGTCAAGTAGGATGATATTTGTTGCCCCAAAATGAGGGAGGCCTTGGTGTAGACCGCTTTGTGTGATGAGTGAACCATTAAAGGCCAAATGGCTTTAGAGGTTTGGCGAAGACAATGTGTTGTAGAAAAATGTGATCGCAATTTAATATGGTTTTGATGATATGAGTTGGTGGAGTTAGAAGAGTTGCTGTCCTCATGGGGTTGGCTGTTGGAAATATATCTCGTCTAACCTAGAGGGTAATTTACATCCCTTCTGCATTTGAAGTGAAGAAGGGGTCTAGGCTCTTGTTGGGTTGATATTTGTTGTAGAGATGGACCTTGTAAGGAAAAGTTCTTGGATTTTTATAGGATGGCTTGTTTAAAGGTGGGGGCACCAACTCAACATCTGATTTCATGGAACAGTGATGCTACCCATTGGAATTTGTCTTTTGTGAGAATTCTCAACATTGGAAAAGATTTGCATATGTCACTTTGCTTTGCTTGTTGAGATGGTTTTACATCATGTTAATGACGAGATTGTTGTGCCTCATTACTCTAAGGGGTCTTGTACTAGTAGGAGTATTTGCACCATGAATCTTGAGATCTTGGGTGGGTTACATTTATGTATGAAGTCCATTTGGAATTCTAAGGCTCTCATGAAAACTTGTTTCTTTGCTAAGGCACAGACCATGACATGCTTAAAAGAAGTTTTAGCGGTCCTACTAGATGCTCTATGTGCTTTCAAGAGGAAGAATTTGTGGGTCGCTTGTGTATTGTTAGTGAGTCTCTTCACTTTGGCACCTAGCCCCTTCTTTGATGGGGTTTAGTTGGTCAATTGTCTAGTGTGAGGTGTGTCTTGATGTGTTGGTGGCTTGGCGAGGAAGGATGAAGGAAGTTTGGGTTTGTGGTTTTCGAAATTTGGTTCTTTTAGCTATTTGGTGGGCCACTTGGAAGAAGGGAAATTGGTGGATCTTTAAAGACAAATCTTTGACCCTCCTTGTATTCATAGTGTTTTGTCTTCATGTGATAAAATTTTAGATTTTTGTTTGTTTGTTAATAAGTCCATCAATGAGAGCTTGCAGGCATAATGTTTTCTATTTGCATCTTTTGCACATTGGTGATGCCTTTTTGGCCTCCTTTCAATCTTTCATTTCATCTTTCGATTACTTGTCCAAGAAGAAGTTTGCATCTAATTTTCTTGTATGGCTTTGCAAATTGAGCTCAATGCTCTTGCTTAGTATCATTCTTTCCCTTCTAATGCAAGCCATGACTTCATAAGCCACAAGTATTGCATCTAATGTTCGTCAACCTACTTTGAAAGAAGCTTATGGCATCGAATGTCATGCCAACAAGAGCTATCAACCTAAGAGGATGAAGATTCTATAGGAGCCACACATCAATAAATTTTCCTTAATGAGATAAATAATATTTGAGTTCATGATATGCTTTAATGTCCCAGTGACTTGGAATTTACTAACGAATTGAACTCCACATACCCAATTTTCTTCCAAACTTCCAAATGGAGACCCATCTCATGAAGTAATGTGGCTAGTTACTAAAGTGAAACTACGTCAAATCAAACTAGGAACTATAGATGCCATGCTTAAGGGAAGAAATGTTATTTGGGTGCGAATGTGCGAACATACCAACACTGGTACACCATATTCCATCAGAACGTACTCAAGTGTGCTCGGGTTGGAGGACTAGGATGAGTGACCTCCTCGGAGGTCCTTGTGTTGCAATGCTTAAAATGTTTGCAAGAAAGTAGAGAAAAAAAATGTCATTTTGGCACTATGTGTCAATGTTAGGAAGAATTGGCTGATCACCTTTTTGTACGGTGCCAATCAAGTCTTTATATCTTGCTTTCCACAGTTTAAGTTGGGTGCAACAGTCCCATGTTAAAGACATCTTGATTGCCCCAATAAGAAGATTGAAGAAGAGTTAGCAGTTAGGTGATGTATAATGGGATCAAAGACTCGATCTTGATCGATTACACATCAATGACACGTGCAACCAATCTAGAATATAGGATGCTTCACGTGAGAATGGTGGAAAGAGAGGAGAGATTCACGTGAATAACCAGGATCTATGGAGGCTTTTATGACGTGAGGTCTTTTGTGGATGAAAGAAACAAGAAAGATTGATTCTTGGAGAGACAAGAGAGAGATGACGTGAGAGGGGAGAAAGAGGGCAATTTGGCGTGAGGCCTTTGAGAGTAAGAGAGAAAGATTGAATGGAGGGAAGGTAGGGAATTAGTTGGAGGAGAGAGAGAGTTTGTTATGGAGAGAGAGGGAGTTTGTTGAAGCTATTTTGTGAGAGAGAGAGTAAGGGAGACGTTGGGAGAGGGTTTGAGAGCTTTATGAGAGATTCTTGGCTAAAAGCTTGATTCTATTCATGGTTGATAAACGGGGTGCCTTTGAAAGGCTACATGCCTAGCTATTTATACTACTACAGTCGTATATGGACTGGGACTCTAGACTTGCCGTGCAAGCCAGTCAACTGAGACTAGGAATCCTCCTACTTGGCGTGCAAATCAAGGGATTCCCCTAATCTAGACGCCATCTATTCTATCTCCACCTTGGATTAGGACTCCTTATCGTAAGGGGAGTTAGTTGCATCAATATATCCTAGTAGGACTTGGCTTTCCTAATCCAATATGGGTTAGTTACAAAATAAGCCAACCTTATCTAGGAGAACTAAACTTGGCGCCAAAGCAACCATATCACACGCCTAAATCACACACACACACACCTTCTAGAACATTCTAGAACACCTTAGAACATTCTAGACTACTCTAGACTCCTACTAGACTCCTATGACTCGGTGCTCAAGTTTATAACTTGGCATCTTACATGACTCTAAATACTATGACGATAATATAAATCACACTAAAAACAATTAAAAGCTAGAAATGTAAAAGTTACATCCAAAAGACCAAAACCGTGAAATTCAAAACTGAAATGATCAAAATGTGAAATTCACATTGGGCTTTGAACTGGGCCTTTGGACGTGACCTTTGACTTCTCTTGGACGAGAATAGCTTGGTCTTTGGCTCTTCTAGGATGTTTGGACATCCTCTTGAAACAAGGAGCACGTGATATGGATCGGCCGTTGGGCCTCTACTTTGAACTTCTCTCCTTTGGCCCGCTCTATCTCCATGTGCTTGAACTGAATCACCCTTGTTGGGCCTGGATTAGACGGAGTCTTTTCATGAGGGACCCTTTGTGGAAACTGGAGTTTCCATTGGGCCTTCTTGATTGGGCTTAGGGGACTAGGCGTGGGCTGATTTACATCATTAGGATTTTGAAATTTAGATGTTGGGTCCTTTAGCTATTTGATGTAGCAGGAAAGGGAGGAACCAACTGATTTTTTAGGGAAAAAACATATCTTTTGAAGATTTTGTGCTTCATTATTTGAAGTTGTACAGTTAGAGTGAAGTGGTCAAATGTGGTACAATGTTGTCCCTTTTGGATTTGTAGGTAAAATCAGACTGGAGAGTGTGAAGGCATGATTGCAGTGTTTCGCACTCCTTTCAGTATAGGGGATGACTCCCCCTTAGTTCCTTATTAATACATTCTTTGAGTATTGTAAAAGTAAATTCAGACTATTACAAGGAAATCCTGCCTATAACGGATGTACATTTCTTGGGACAGGGCAGGGTTCAATTTACACAGTGATATATGGAGACATTTTGGTATTAGACCCTATATTCATGGTTACAAAAAAAGGGTAGGTTAATAAATGAAAAAGAAAGGAAACAAGGGGCGGACTTTGGTTGATGATGATAACTGCTGCAACTTGTTTTGACGTTGGTTAGTGCTTGAGCTGATTGCCTTTAGTGAGTAGCTCTCAGAAAATGACCAAACTATGACAATCCACCAAGTTTGTTTCACCCAACTTGGTGGTGGTGTGCTGTTGTCCGATATTTCACAATTTGGTTTACTGTGATACAATTTTAAAGTTTGGTTTACCACAATCCCAATGCCTAAAGTACAGTAAACTATGATCCACTTTTCCTAAAAAATGATCTGTTATGTGCTTATAATAATTATCCACTAATATGATCTAAATGTCTCAGGTTCATATATGGTCAATTGGTCTCCTAACCTTCAGACTGCTGTTTCAGACTTGGTATGTTGGCTCAGTTTCTTCTGTATTGCCACTTTTCTTTTACTTTTTTCATGTTTTAAATTGTTTAAGATTTATGCGCTTATCCATGTGTAGGAAGTAGAGTATTCTGAAGAACCAGGTTTTCTTTATCATATCAAGTATCGTGTAGCTGGAGGTTCAAGGTAATATTTTTGTTAAGATTTCCAAGGCTGTGCATGTTTGCTTTAGGGTTTATTTTATCTATGACCTTTTGCATAGTATGTGGTCATGATGGAAATTTGAGTCTATGGATTTCTTTGTCGATGTTGCAACCTTGCTTAAACTGATGGGTTTGCATACTTCTATCTATCCGTGAATGTAAAGATCTAGTAGAGCAAATGAAACATAAATAAATAATATCTATAGTTAGATTGTAATTCTTTGTAGTGAATTTGCCTAGTCAGTGAGCAATTTTGCATACGTTTCTGGGCTGCCTTCTATCTTCTCCCATATTTATATGCGCTGGTTCCTCTAATGTGTTAATTGCTGAAATGAGATAATGGATAAGATGACTCCATATTAGATTTCTATACTCACTCCTATTCTAAATTCTTGTTGAAGGGATGACTTTCTGACAATTGCTACAACACGGCCAGAGACTCTATTTGGTGACACAGCTGTTGCAGTGAATCCTGAGGTTGTGGGCAATGACTTTCCGTTTATTTTTGCTGCTCTGTTCTTGCATAAAGTTTCTGTTTCAATGCTAGCATCATTATTGCATTTTAATGCCTGTAAGCTGTCCTTTTAATTCTCTTGGAGTTTCCTATTCGACATTCTTGAAAAGATGGGCTTTCCCAGTAAGATGAGAAATGAGCATCCTTTTTGTATTTTAACTATGCGCTTCTCAGTCTTGATTAGTGGCGAAACTTTGGGTCCCCCCCCCCCCCCCTTCTTTCTTTTTTCCTCAAGCTCCAGAGGTTAAAGGCAAGGTGATCCTTTGTCATCAGTATCTTTCATGCTGGTTATGGGGGTTTTGGGCAGGTTGGCGAATAAAACAGTAGAGGTCGGTTTCCTAGATGGTTATCATATTACCAATCCTTGTAAGGATTTTTTGCTTTCCCATCTTCTCTTTGCTGTGGATGCTCTTATTCTATGCAATCCCGATGAGAGTAATTTGGGCTATTTCAGATGTATCCTTTCACTTTTTGGAGCTATGTCTGGCCCAAGAATTAACTTTCCTCCTAGCGAGATTCCATATATTCCTGTGTTGCCCATTTCAATGGTTTTCAAGGTCATCTCCTCCCTTCTTACCTGGGTCTTACTCATCATGCTCCTTACCTGAGCACAGTTGTTTGGGATCCTATTGTAGAGAGGTTTAATAAGAAATTGGTGGGTTGGAAATGTAAACTTTTGGCTAGAAGAGGACAACTAACCTTCTATAAGGGTCTTTGTAGAGCTTGTCTATCTATACACGTCTCTTTTCATCTTTCCTGCCATTATTTCCTGTCGTTTGGAAATGACAATAGACTTCCTTTGGAATAGTGATATAGGTAATGGCTTCCACTGGGTTAATTTGGTGGGAATTAGTTGTCCTAAGACTGAAGGTGGTCTCGGTATGAGATTTCTACATGCCATGAATTAAGCTTTCAAGTACAACTGTATTTGGAGGTTTGCTAAGAGCACATTCTGTTATGGAAGAATTTGATAAGGGCAAAAAATGACGTAAATGATTTACGTTGGAGCAAGAAGAGCTCCTGTGCTGATGGAGTTAGGTATTGGATCTATCTCGGCTATCAATCACTTCGAAGTTTGATTCCCTTTCGCGTTTTCACGTGAAGGATGAAGTTAGGGTGCTCTTCTGGCATTATGTTTGGTGTGGAGATCTACATCTTACGCAATAATTTCTGGATCTTCTCAGAATGTTCCGTTTTAAGAAGCAACTGCTCATGATTTTGCTCTATATGTTGGTTAAAATATTCATCTGCATTTGACTTTTGTGAGAGGTCTTAATGATTGGAAAGAGGATAATATTTGCAGTTTGTTAGGTGTACTTGCTGAGAGAGGGTTGTTTTGTCTCCCGGTTATAATGATATGGCTTTTCCCTCTTGACTCTAAGGGTTCCTTTACTGTTGGGAGCTTTTGCTCTACGTGACTAAGTCTTTTGGGGGTTCTTCATTGACTGGTTCCCCCTGCAAATTCAGTTTGAAATTCTATGGCTCCCCCTAAAGCTTATTTCTTTGCTTGGCTATTTCAAAGGGTAAGATTACTACCAAGGACATGCATATAAGACCTTTTTTTCCCAGTTTGGGCCTAGTAGGTGCTCTATGTGTTATGATGAAAAAAGTAGTGGATCACCTTCTTTCATTGTTGGCCCCTCTCTCCGGTTCGACCATCTCTCTAATGGGGATTAGTTGGGTTCAACCATCTAATGTGAAGGAGGTGAAGAATGAAGAAAGGTTGGGTTCATGGTGTTCGGAAATCGGTCCCATTAGCTATTTAGGGGGCCATTTGGAAGGAGAAAGATTGACACATATCCGGGGAAAAAAGCTTTGTCCTTCGATGATTTCAACCTCTACATTTTGAGGATGTTGTATAGTTGGAGTTCGGTGCTTAAGGGGGTTAGTATTTTGGAAGTTGTGATTTTGTTCATAATATTATTGACGAGAGCTTGAGGGTATTGTGTTTTTGTATTTGAACCCTTTTGAAAATAGGCGATATCTCTTTAGTGAGAAAAAAAAAAAAAATCCTACCAAAGACATGAAATTCAGAAATCTCTGGCATCAAATGCTTGGATTGAGAGGGCCTGACCACATCCTGTAGACAAGGACCCGGGGGGTGGGTGGGTGTTTGTGGTTGTATTAAGCATCAGACCCAGGCTTATCCTTCAGCTTGCATCATGCCATATGATTGTGCCTTACTTAAGTCTGTCCATGGATTTCTCTGGAGTTCATCACATTGAGTTTTTGTTCATTCTTGTTGAACTCCTTGAATGCATACCTTTATGTTGGCTTTGTTTTTTTGACTCTTGAGACTTTTCCCTTTCCCCCTGCCAAAATTGTCTTACATTGTTTCCTTACTCCATTGTTGATGCCGACTTCCTGTCTAAAAAGCAAGGTAGGTAACTATGCTTGGTGTGTTGAATGTTTGTGGTTGGAGTGTAGGTGGCTGGTAGATGCTATTTTGGGTGTTGAAGTGTGGCATAATCTAGGTCTTTGATATAGATAACCTTGTATTTGGTGTAAGCCCTAGAATCCCATTTTGATTTCTTTGCTTCCTGTTTTGGAGTTAGGATTGAGTCAAATTCCAAGGGCCCTCACTGGAGTACTGAGAATAATGAATCTGAGCTTGGGCTAGAATAAAAGACACTGAAAGGGAGGTTTGGAGGTGTGCCCCTGACATATGCACCAGATAGTGTTGAAAAAGTATTGATATGGATATTTCAATTGTTCGTTGAGGATAAGTTCCTTCAGTCTGCTATTGCAGACTTTAAGATGCTGCTTTCGGTTATTTTGAATGATTGTCACTTCACTTTCAACTTTTCTGAATATTTTGCACAAGAGCTTGAGGGCATGATGTGTTTTGTGTTTGTCTCCTCTACACATGGGTGATATGTGTATTCCCTTGTGTTCTTTTAAGTTTTAATATATTCTTTGGATACTCGTTAAAATAAATAAGAATTAAAATCAGTTCAATATTTGTGTCCGTCTAGGAAAATTCATGCCCATTCTTTATTGTCCCTAAATGGATTACAGTGTGTTGGCATAGTATTTTCCATGTTATTTGCAAGTATGCAAAAGCTACACATGTCTGCTGTGCATCAACTCTGCATTGCATGTTGCTGTAATTAGAAGAGGTAGTTTCTGTTTAGCACATTACTCATAAACTTCTATAGATATCTTAGAATTCCATTTTATGGTCTGCCTTGCATTGTGGTGATGATGGTTATTTTGTTTTGAAGGATGAACGCTATGCGAAGTACATAGGTTGCCAGGCAATCGTTCCTATGACATATGGTCGACATGTGCCTATTATTGCTGATAAAGTAAGAATACTGTTTGTTTCTATTTTTTTTTGTAGATCTGGATTATCCCGTCAATAAATTTACCTCTTAAGCTTCCCCGCCTTGTCAAATATTAGATGTTGCTTTTGACCCCTCTTTAAATTTAGCATCTGCACTAGTCATTTGGTTCCAGAGTAAACATTGTGGCAAGACATTTCAATCTTGTCTCATGGTTTTATGTGTAACATTAGTTTAATGCTCCCTCTCACACACACCCACACACATATAAGAAGGGAGGGTGGGATAAAAAAAATAACATAAGGGAAACAATGTCCATTTATCTATGGTGTTAAGAAATTAATTGCAGCTTCGGTCAGGTAGGGTAAAAATCATTTCACAAAGGTGAGGTGTGTACAAATTATTACAAGTTCGAGTAGGGTAAATGTATGTGTGTATGTGTGTAATGTCTGTATGTGTGTAATGTATGTATGTATGTATGTATGTGTGTAATGTGTGTATGTGTGTATGTGTGTGTGTGTGTGTGTGCGCGCGTGTGTGCGCGCGCGCGTGTGTGTGTGTGTCTGTGAGTGTGTCTGTGTCTGTGTCTGTGTCTGTGTCTGTGTGTGTGTCTGTGTGTGTGTATGTATGTATATGTATGTGTGTATGTATGTATGTATGTATGTATGTATGTATGTATGTATGTATATGTATGTGTGTATATATATATGTATGTATGTATGTATGTATGTATGTATATGTATGTATGTGTGTGTGTGTGTGTGTGTGTGTGTGTACGTGTGCGTGTGCGCGCGCGCGCGCGTGTGTGTCTATATATATATATATATATAGGGATATTGGATTCTAATAATCCCTACTATCACAAATTGTACGGCAATAATCCCTACTATCATTTTGGATTCTGGTGGTCCAAAAAAAAAAAAAAAATTGTATTGTAGTGGGACAAAATCGAGTGTATACGCTAAATATCATAGATTTTGTGTTGCATTTGATTCAAAACTTTGTATAACACTTTACCACGGTTTTTAATGATTTACAGCATTTCTCCCAATTTTTTTCAATTTTTTTCAATTTTTTATGATTTTTTCAATTTAATTCCTTTTAAAAAATCATAATAATTGCTCGGAATCTCAAAAAAATAATTTAAAAAATGTTTTAGTAACTACACTTCGTTACCTATCTAGGGGTAGGAACCAAAAAAACAAAAACAATATGGGGTAGGCATGGAAAAAATAAAAAGAATGTGGTGATGGATTTGGTACCACTACAATACAATTTTATTTTTTTTGGGACCATCAGAATCCAAAATGATAGTAGGGATTATTGCCATACAATTTGGGATAGTAGGGATTATTAGAATCCAATTTCCCTATATATATATATATATATATATATATATATATATATATATATAGGAAAATTGGATTCTAATAATCCCTACTTTCATGAATTGGACCGCAATAATCCCTACTATCGATTTGGATTCTGGTGGTCTAAAAAAAATTAAAATTGTATTCTGGTGAATACCACCGAGTCAAGTGGTGGTGACTAAGTGGTTTGCTGACGCGTACCGGTGAGAGTGTTTTTGTCCAAGAATTCGGACCAACAAAACATATTAACTATGAAATGGGACCACCAAAATACAATAAGTATGTCAATAGGACTACTAGAATACAATAGCAATTTAAATGGGACCAACAAAATACAACTAAAATAATAATTTCTTGGCCAAACACACTCACAGCGGTACACGTTAGCAAACCATCGAATCACCACCACTTGACTCGGTGACATCCCACCACAATATAATTTTGTTTATTTTTGGACAATCAGAATCCAAATTGATAGTAGAGATTATTGCTGTCCAATTCGTATAAGTAAGGATTATTAGAATCCAATTTTCCTATATATATATATATATATATATTATATATATATATATATTATATATACATATATATATATATATATATATATATATATATATATTAATAAGTAATCAAAAGATGTATTAATAAAGGGCACCGAGGGGATGTTACCCATACACAAAAGGGGGCTAATTAAGTTCAAAAACCACAAATGCTCAATCCCCCGTGGTTTTGCCTGAATCTAATCAACAAAATCCAAAAAGGTGACCTTTCTACAAGACTGAAAACCTGTTCAGCAGCTACACAACGTTCTACAAAAATAGACTTGCCCCATGTTACTAAAACCTATATAAAGAAAACATTCTACTTGACACTGTCTTGTAGTTTCCATATCTAGCATTGTTGGCTGGTCTTGTTGCATTGTATCTGAGTTTCCAAACTCAACTGGTTTCTTGTTAGATAACAGGTTTATGCTGCACCTATTAAGTTGTATTGTGTAATGCACCATGCTTCATATGAATTGTGCCTGCTCATTTCTTGGTATCTTCTTAAGCCTCAGTAATACTTAAAAGTTAGATGCTTATTTGTTATGTGACAGCTTGTCGATAAAGAATTTGGGACTGGAGTTCTCAAGATAAGCCCTGGGCATGATCACAATGATTATCTTCTTGCTAGAAAGATTGGTCTCCCAATTCTAAATGTTATGAATAAGGATGGAACATTGAATGAAGTTGCGGGGCTTTATTGGTAAGTCTTTACCACATGTTTAGTTTGCTGCTGAACATATTTATGTCTATCATCAGGTGCTGTAATTCATTTGGATAATGCTTGTGACAGTGGACTTGACCGTTTTGAAGCCAGAAAGAAACTTTGGGCAGAACTAGAGGAGTCAGGCTTGGCTGTCAAAAAGGAACCTTACACCTTGCGTGTCCCTAGATCTCAACGTGGAGGAGAAGTGTGTAAAGTTTATCTAGACTCTAGATTCTGTTAACTAGTGGTTCTTTTTCAGAAGCATTGCATATACTAACTCTCCCTCTCCGAATCACAAGTGAACTTATACTCTTTCTGTTCTTATTTTTTTTAATTAATTAATTAATTATTTTTTTTGAAACAGATAATTGAGCCCTTGGTTAGCAAACAATGGTTTGTCACAATGGAGCCATTGGCTGAAAAGGCCTTGCGAGCAGTTGAAACAGGAGAACTTACCATTATACCTGAAAGGTTTGAGAAGGTAGCACTCAGCATCTTTATGGAAAACGTGATTCTGAGATTGCTACCCGTCCCCTTTTGTAACCTGGTGACATCCTGTTGGAGGTCCTTGGGATACATCTTTTGATTACTTACTAAAAGAAAAACAAATTCAACGTCACCCCCTTCTTGCCCTCAGAACCAAAGGGCATGCGTATTCATTACATGCTTCCTTAAGTGACATACTAGGGGATTGATGGGAGGAACACTTACCTTCTGTGTGTGGCTAGCTTTCTTTCTCACTTTTTACTTTTTCATTTGGGGTCTGCAAGCCATATGCAATCAGCAATGCGATGAACTTTCAAAAAGAAAATGGATCCTGATGGCCTATACTATTCCCATTGGTTCACCCTGAGTGGCCTCCATCTTCAGCTTTAGCAAATATAGTTTTGCAAGTTCTAGTATGTGATTGGAAGATATATTAGGTCTGCATGTCCATTTTTCTAGGAAGTTTATTGTCACAATGACAGTGCTTTGTCATTTTCGAATATTCTTTTATAGTGATCTAATACTTTAGCCATTAGTATCTTAATAATGCTTTGATTCTTACAAACAGTTTTAGGCAAGGTTTTAATCTGACTGACTTGTATCTAGCCTGCTTGGATCTCACAAGAATCAACCAACTTTCAGTAACTTCTAACAACTATTTCTTTTATTTTATACTAATAATGAGACAGTCTCATTTTTGACAACCAAAAATGATGTATTTGCAACTTGAATTCAGTTAGAGTGCAACCAAACTGGACACACACCAAGCAGTGAATACAAGGGTAGGATGTGTTTTCACTCAATCTGAGTTATGCACTCAACATTAAGGAGAGAAAAACAAACAATGGATAAAACAAGTGACCTATGATTGATACAAAATCACCACAATCACAGGTCACAAGGGCTGGGCTTGCTGTTCATCCAAGGATACAGAAACACCACCAAGGATAGCAAGATCAAGATACAGAAACACCACTTGATCTTCCAGCAAGTTCTACCAATCACCACTTGATTAGCCAAATCATGATATAGAAGTAGAGGTTGAGATTTGTTAGACACTCACAAACACAAGCCCTAAGGCTCTGGTTCATAAGCTCACATGATGGAAAAGAGTTACAAACTCAGCTTATGCATAGCAAGCAGCCAGCTCTAACTAACTAATTAGGTTTCCTAATCATGAAGAAACATTAATCTAAGCTTGATTAGGCTAAATACAACTTAATTGAGCTGCTTAACATGATTACAATCAGTAAATAAGCTAGGAATGCATAAAACATGACAGCAAGACAAATTGATGCTGAATCATTGTTGTTGTTGTTGCTGCTGATTGCGCCAGCAGCTGCTGCTGCTGTTTCCCTCCTTTTACCAGAAGTAACTTGCTTGTCTTGGGTAAAAGTTAAACGGATGTATCACCCTAGTTACCATATAATAACTGGTGAATAAGGAAAATTCAAGCAAAGAATGAATTAGCCCTGGAAATAGCCAAATATCTCAGCTGCTCTAGATTGAGCTACCTGGATGAAGTCTGACTATGCTGAATATACAAGGGCTCTTTGGACATATAACGGCTCTTTGGAAAGCTTATTCATCATACTTCAAAATGTTCCGAGGGCCTTTCTTCAGGAGATTACTCAATAAAGAGATATGCACACAAACAGATCGCGTGCCCTGCTGGA
Organism: Portulaca oleracea; assembly: GCA_029582165.1. Lineage (NCBI taxonomy): Eukaryota > Viridiplantae > Streptophyta > Magnoliopsida > Caryophyllales > Portulacaceae > Portulaca > Portulaca oleracea. The sequence goes on along the minus strand of CM055868.1, from coordinate 27,496,768 downwards.
TGAATAGCACATTGCATCTGTATTGCTGTGCACTGCTGCATAGGCTGATAGATAGTTTCCCTGATCTTGTACAACCTCTGTGGACTCTGGAAGGGCCTGTTCAAGGCCTAAAGTTGGTTGATTTCTATCAAGAAAATAATTAAAGGGCAATGTATAATTCCTAAGAACAATGGTTCCACCCATGTTGCAAAGACTTCATTCTAGAAGAAGCTTGCCCAATTGTATTAATTTGTTCTACTTATCCCAAAATATGGTTTTGTGGATGTAATTCATGGAAATCTTTCGTACTTTACATCCCGTAAAGAGTGATAATTCATGATCCTCATCTTGGCTATCTTAATGGCATGGTAAATTTGAAAGAGGTCAAAGGACTGCCAGGAAGCCTGTGAATGTGGCATCATGCCATAGAATAAATTGTTGAAATAAACAAATGAATTGGAAGTAATATGTAAGTGTTAAGAACACAAAGCCTCCCAAGAGGCTAATATTTTGATGACTGGGATTGTGCTCTTTACTACTTATTGTGCTCATCGAGTTTGTTGTTGTTGTTGTTGTTGTTGTTGCTATTGTTGTTGTTGTTGTTGCTGTTGTTGTTGTTGTTGTTGTTATTCTTATTCTTATTATTCTTATTATTACTATTATTATTATTATTATTATTATTATTATTATTATTGTTGTTGTTGTTGTTGTTGTTGTTATTGTTATTGTTATTGTTAACTATGCACTCTTCCCTTCACGATTCCCTAGAATATTAATAATATTGTACTCCTGTTTTCTTGAAGTATCTTCTCTGGGTTGCTTCACTTTCATTGTATGTGTTGATTGATACTCCTTGCTTAGATCATGTATTTCTTAAGTTGCTTCTGACTACATTATCAATGCTGTTGTGGCTGCAGCTATTCTATAACTTAATACTATTATAGTTTTTTTTTATTGTTTTTTTTTTGAGTGTGTGTGTGTGTGGGGGGGGGGGGGGGATGTGATAATTAAACAAATATTACCATATTGTAAGTTCCTTTGTCTATCTGGTAGAGTACTAGGAAGGAGAAGAATCATTGGATTTTTGGGTACAAGGTTAGGTCCTATCAAGATTTCCAGCTTTATTTGCTGCAAAATTTGTATAGTTGGAGTCAAGTTCTCGATTGTGTGATTCTGTGGGATTATGTGAACGAGACTGTCATTAACCTTGATAGCATGAGCATGGGGTATGGTGCATTTTCCATAAACGACTCAGAGGCCTTACATTTTGCCGTAATTATTTTAAGACAATTGTATTTTCAAAAATAGTTATGGGATGACATTATCTTTGGGGTAATTATTTATGGGTGACAATTGCCTTAATTCCTGTTGGAATGGAGATTACATTTTGCCTTAATTCCTGTTGGAATGGATGGAAAGAACTAATTACTGAATTACAATTTGATTTAGGTTAAAAGTACGTTTGACCTAATTTAATTAACATACACAGCAGTAGCAGCAGAGTACACATTGTCGTACCCCACTTATCAGCAGCAGAAAATGAACAAGAGAGAGGACTCACAATTTCAACTAGTAACACTAAATCAGTTATTGGTAAAGCTTACCCGTTTCTTGAGGAACTTACATTGAAGAGGATGAGTTTGGGTGATGAGAGCTTGGAGTTCTTCGTCATGTCTTTCCCTAACTTGAAGAGGCTCTACCTTCTTAGCTGTGATGGGTTCAAAGTTGATGATAGAAGGGGAGAAGGGGCATTCTTAGACGCTTTTTATGTTTATTAAATTAGGTCAAATATATTTAGCCTAAATCAATTTTTAATCCAGTAATTAAACCTTCCCGCCCTTTTTAGTTGGAAATTGGAACTAAGGCTAGATTGTTGCCCACAAATAATTACCACAAAGATGATATCACCGTATAATTATTTTTGAAAATATAGGGCCCTTAAAATGATTGCGTCGAAATGTAGGGTTCTTTGAGTCGTATTTTGATGCACTTTTGGGAGTCCTTTTTATGCAAATGTGTTCCATTCCCTTGTTTTGATGATATCAATTTTATGATTACTTGAAAGAAAATATTCATTTGAAGGACTAGGGAAGTTGCCTCTCTCCAAAATGGGGCAAAGCAAAGACTAAAGTGGCCTTAAGCTATCATGAATTATTTTGTGTGCAAAATACTAGAAGTTCAAATTTCCTTCACTATTGAGCACTCCATGTACGCACATGATGTTGGTTGCTGGATGGTGGAGCAAGAAGTGTACTTTGCACAAGTGGTGGGTTGCTGCAATTCAATTCTTTTAGGATTGGACCTTTTCAAGTGTCTTATAAATTTCAATGTGAAAAATGGGTCGAGAGTGCTATTTTGGCATGAAGGATAGTGTGGGAAGCAACCCCGTAATTGCAATTTCCCAATCTGTTTCGTACATGCTCGTTTGAAAGAGGCAAATGTCGAAGAAGTCTCCTTATGGAATGGGGAACAGTTTCACTGTGATATTGCTTTTACTAGAAGCCCTAGTGATTAGGAAGAAGGTAGCATTCTTATTTTGTTAGCTCTTCTTGCAAATGTGAAGGTTCAACTGGAGGGTACTGGCAAGATTGTGTGGTCATCTACTTCTAACAGAACATTCTCTGTGAAGAGCCCGTGTAAGATGCTTCCACCCATGTCACTATGTCCCAAATTCCATTTTCTAACCATTTAGAAGTCTAACTTGAACTAAGGCATGTTTCCTTACTTGACTGACCCTCAACTTTTGGTGAGATCCATATGGTGGACATGCTTAAGAGACGAGAAGTCAATTTGGCATGTCTGTGCCAACTTGAAGAAGAATTGGGTGACCGCATTTTTGCACATTGCACTGGGTTTCAATTTCTATGAAATTTATCTCTTGCTTTGATTTGGGGTTAGTTGGGTCCAACAGGCTAATGTCAAGGGCTCAATTGCCTTGAGGAGAAGATTGATGAGGAGTTGGGTTTCTGGAATTTTGAAGTTGGTTCCCTTAGTTGTCTGGCAGTGTACCTGGAAAGAAAGGAAGCAGCGAATTTTTGGGGCAATGATTCATCCTTTTCTGATTTTAAGCTCCATTTTTTTGAATTTGTTGTATAGTTGGAGCCAAGTGCTCAAATGTGGTACAGAGTTGTGCCATATGGGTATCTGTAGACAAATAAGGCTGGACAGTGTGAAGACATTATTTTAGTATTTCTTTCCTTTTGTATAGGGTTGATGCCCCCTTGGTATTTTATTAATATATTTGTTGACTACTTATGAAAAAAGACTCCACATATGCCAAGTTTAAAACTTAAACTGAAACTTACTTTGCCCTAAAATTTTGTTGTAACCTTTCTGTTCAATACTCCTATATGCTGCAAGCCTAATTTGCCTTCATCCTTCTTTGCCAGCGTATCAGAAAACTAATTTTAGTTGCAATTGCTATGTTTGACTATTTAGAGGAGGCTCTAGATTGACCTCCTCAGTCTTCATGGACGTGTGTTGTGCTGCGTTGAATACTTGAATTGTTTCTGATGCATGTACTTTTTGAAGGAAAATAGTTATGTAGCTCATATTTCTAGTTATTCATTGTCCAAACCTTTCAGTTTTAATTATGTGGGCCCTTTGCTTTCTCCATTTATAGATCTATAATCATTGGCTGTCAAATATCAAAGATTGGTGCATAAGTAGACAGTTGTGGTGGGGCCACAGAATTCCAGTTTGGTATGTTGAGGGAAAAGATTGTGAAGAAGAATATATAGTAGCTACAAGTCGTGAAGAAGCTCTTAAGAAGGCTCGGCTGAAGTATGGGGAAGACGCAGTTATATATCAAGATCCAGATGTTTTGGATACTTGGTTTTCAAGGTGGGTGGATGACAGATTTTATCTTTTTGTACTTTGACATGGAAATCATGTGTTCAAATATCTTTATTTATACTTGATACTAAGAGAGCTGCATAAAGAATGCTACCTACTCTTCTCTGCCTCTGCATCACATTAGGTGCAACTTCCTATCTCCCCCCCCCCCCCTCCACACACACACAAAATTTGTTTTTCCTTGTGTGCATGTAAAGGGGGGGGGGGGGGGTCGTTTGACCCTATATTCTATTCTTTGCTGTTTTGAAATTGTTTGTTCAAGATGTTTGTATGTCAAGAGATCACCCCTAACTATTTGAAACTCGTACGGTTTTCTTGTGTTTCGGCTTGGCTTCAGTGGCCTAGTTTGTTTGTTCTTTTTTTTTTTTTAAAGGACTTCCTTGGTCTTTGTGGGTGTGGTGCTTTTGTTTACTTTTACCCTGTATTCTTCCGTGGCTGTTCAAGGTAAGTTTCTGGAGTTTGTTTGGGTGGAGGGGGTTTATGGCCTAAGCAGGGACTCAAAATGTAGTTTTGGTCACATAATGAGAAAATTGCTCTTGTGTTGACGTAAAGCAGGCTTTTCTAAAAGTGAACTCTTGTGCTCAATTATGCTGTTGTGTTTGGTTTTGGAAATCTTTCTTACCTTATCTAGAGCTCTTGTGCTGACGTAAAGCTAGCTTTTCTAAAAGTTGTTTAATAGCTCCAATAATGCTCAAGTTAAAAAATCAATAAATTAAAATGTCCAGGGGATGTGTTGCTCGAAATGATGAAGTAAACTAGAGCATTTTTGTATTTTAACTAGTCTAACCTATCCATAAATGTATAGTTCTAAGGAACTCACCACTTTATGTGGAACCAAGATTAATTATGCATACAAAAATCAATCACTTATTTTCGTGGTATTTTCATTTAGCATGCATTTGTTGTTGGGATTAACATGATGATTCTTAAGCCTGCAACCCTATTTTTAGGTGATGTAGAACTTGCTGTGGGCTATGCTTTCCCAATAGTGAATTTCTCCTTTCGGTACTTCATTGACAAACCTAATATGCTTGCTAAATATCGGCTAAGTATTAATTAAAGTAAACACCAAAGATGATGAAAGGTTGGATTTCTATTGAGGACATGTTTTGAAAGCAAGTTTTAGCTTTCCTAGTTGGTCCCCAATGTGTTCTAAGGGGTAAGAGTTAGCCTATCATTCTCTTTTGCACTTTAGGTAGTTGATCTTTGCTTTGGTACCTTAACCTTCCATTTATGGGATTTAGTCTATCTAATTTTCTTGCATGAAGGATATGTTGGTGGCTTGGAGGACAAGGATAGTAAAGTTGGGTCTATTGAGTTTGGAATTCGATTCATTTGGCTACTTAGTTGTTACTTAGAAGGAGAGAAACCCATGGATATTTGAAGACAAAGCATTGTCCCTTCATGACTTAAGCTCTACTTCATGAGGATGCATGATAGTTAACGCGTTTTGCTTATGGGTGATAGTAATTTGATTTTTTTTTTTTTTGATTTTGTTGATAACATCATGGATGAGAGCTTCAAGGCATAATGTTTTTGAATTTGCCCCTTTTGTCCATGGGAGACATTCCATTGGTGTCCTATCAATTATTAATATATGTTTTGATTGCTTATCAGAAACGAAAAAAGAAAGTTGCGAAGAAGAAAGAAACATGATCCTGACATTTTATTACTAGTTGCTGCACTTCTTGACGTGAAATGAGAAGGGGAAAATACAGTGACAAAAGATGATTGTGCAAATCATGTGGGATCATGAGACCCCAATACTTGTATCAAATTAGGTTAAGATGGTTAAAACGATGAAACTCTAGTTGAAGAACATTACTAAACAATGCTATAGGAAGTTCATAAAACCTTAGCCCTCTAGGAAGTTATATTGCTTATATATTCTTTTAAAGTGAGTTAGCATGTTGAAATCCATGTACAGGGGTGAATATTGTCTTGATATCAGCTGTATAATGTAATGCTTTCCTGATTTCCAACCAAATTTTTCAGACCAATTCTGGTGAGGTGAGAAACTTGGTTATTCTTCCAATTCCAATTGAGGTGTTCTTTACTATTAGAGAAATCAAAAGGCAGTTTCAGTTGTCTGAAGGTGAAATTGCTCTGATGCGGCAACTGCATTTCATATTGCAGTTGTCATTGGATGAAAACGCAGTTTGCCAAACACCCAAATTTTTCCAGTGCTACTGTTGTGTGGAGGAACGACCACATTTTGAATCCATTAGCTCTTAAGCGGCAAGCCCAGCTGTCTTAGTGACAAATATCCTAAAAATCATAGCTTCAAGCCTTGACCACTTTTTCTAATGTGTCACTCAATGAAGTTTATTATAATTTGTTGATATCTGATTACTTTATCTTCTTATTTTGTTTAGATTGACAGTTTGAGGAATTTATGTTAGATAATGTTCGCTTGCTATTGTTTTCGGCAGTGCACTTTGGCCCTTCAGCACATTGGGATGGCCTGATGTATCTAGTGAGGATTTTAAAAGGTTCTACCCTACAACAATGCTGGAAACAGGGTAAGGTACCATCTGCTGTGCAGTCTCAGATTTCTTCATGTAGTCATTTATAGCTGCACTAGTAGTGGGAACATCTTTCCAGTTGAGCTGATCAATGATGCCAACTTTGGATATTACAGCTCTATGAGTGACACAAACCTGTTACCTCTAAGCTTTATATGTTTTGATCATTATACCACTTTATATATATTTTTTCTTTTCCCACTTAGATTTTCAATTACAGAATTTCTGTATTGCATATTACTATTTCAGATTGATTGTTGAAAGCTATGAACATTGTGATACTAAAAATAAGTTAGAAGTAATCTGTGCACCTGGTGGTGTTTTTTTTCCTTGCACTATAGAGTTCTAGCTGACATTTCAAAGCTTGTTTTTCATACTTAATAGCTTTTGGCCTTCACTAGTCTTGCAATTTATAATCAAAATGGGGCCTTTGTGTCTTGTAATTGTATTGTCACTGACATCAGATGATTGATCAAGGCTGTCATGCATGAGTGGTCAATTTTCATATTAAACTTTAATAATAGTGTCAGAATGTTACACTGTAGATTGTTTAATTCTTCCATTTGCTTTCTGTTTCAGCTGAAATGCATGTAAAATGCAAAGAACTAAGACGAAAATTCATTTATTTGGGCAGTAGAGAACTTGTGTGTTTATCCTTTCTGTTGTCTTATGCCAGTACACATTTGAAGTAAAGAGATTAGTAGATAGACCTTTTTGATGCAGCTACATGTCTTCCTGGTTTTAAAAAAGGGCCTGTTTTTCTAGTAATTTCTTACATCAGGGAAAATTAAATGCCAGTTAATGTCCAAAGAATTTCATTTCATGTGTCTGAAATTAGTTTGTCAATGCGTAGGTGTATGCTACTTATCAATTACAATGAATTTCCTTGCTTCTCCTTTTGGGTAATAACTCTATGGTGCATGTCTCAACTTTCACCATTAGATTCGTAGGTTATACTGTTCGAGATTATCCAAATACTACTCTTACATGTGTTGTAGAAAAATATTATTCACTTCATTCTATATTTATATATTTTCCGGAAATATAGTTAGGGCATTGTGTATGGTCAAACTTGATATAAGAGCTCATAGAAAGTGAAAATTAGCAGATAATCTCTGGCATAGTGTATTTGGTTATTTGGTAATTTTTCTTTTGTACTTTATAATTCTTTTGTTAGTAAGTGAAAATAATAAAATGAGGTTAAGAATCGTTGGGGATGTATGCTACTTGGCCCATAAGGTCGCAATACAAGTAAATGATCTTTTCCATTTCCTCTGTGCTCTTTTTATTTGTTTGTTTATTTTTTTGGGTAACACTTGCTGATGAATGGGAGTCATGCATTTTACCTTGTTTTACAGGCATGATATATTGTTCTTTTGGGTGGCAAGAATGGTTATGATGGGAATTGAATTTACAGGAAAACTTCCGTTCAGTTATGTGTATTTGCACGGTCTCATTCGTGATTCTCAGGTGAGTCACTTTCTCATTCCACATTTAATATGATAGTCATTACTAGGCTCTCTTCCTTTTGTACAATCAAACAAAATGAACTTATCCTAAGCACATTATTTTCAAAAAGCCTGCGAGAATCTAAGTAGAGAGTTAAACCTACTGTCATGCCCCCGTGATGGCAAATTTCAAATCCGCCTGCTCATGTAGCGCACAAGGAAGCTTAGCACACAAATATTATACCTGGGACACAGGCCCCGGGTATAAAAAAAAAAAAATGGGGGGGGGGGGGGGGGAACAGAAAAGTGCATTCCCTCTTCGACCAAATGCAACAAAGGAAGCACTGCTGTAACCTGCTTGTTCTTATGAAGCCTATGTAAACAAGCCCACAAGTGATCCATAGTAGTGGCAGTTTGCACACAAGAACCCCCAAAAGAGTAGAGACTTTCTTGATAAAAATATTGTCCATTATTAGAAGTAATGACACACTTGCAAATAGGTTGAATAGCCCCCTTATCGACGAAGGAATAATCGAGGAAATACTTTTAGAAGTAATGAAACACTTGGAGTCTAATAGACTAAGGGTCTGTTTGGTTTGCATAAAGGGAATGAAAGTTAATACCTTTGGGCATCAGGTTCCCATCCCTTGTGTTTGTTTGAGCCTTTTAGAGTTCGGGACAAGAGATCCAAGGGTATCAAGTTCTCCTCTTTTGAGAGGAATCCCATACATCTCGTATTTGGGAGGTATGAGATTTCATTGGCTAATGTATCCATATGATAAAAAAAAGGAAAAGATTATGAAAATATTCACTCTTCTTTCTTAACCATTGAGTAGCAACTATGAACCCTAAACCCTTCTGAGTTCAATTGTCGATTGATGGAGAGGGTTCTGCCTGACGATCGTCGGCCGACGACCCTCTTCTTCCTTCTCTTTCTCCTCCTCCTTAACATTTGTCATTTATAGCATGCAAATGGCTGTTGGAAATGGTTGAGAAGAAGGTTGGCCGTCGACTGAGAAAAAGAATCCACCGGAAATGGCTGCCAAAATTCTAAAAACTCGATCTGGGTTTGTCACCGTTTTCGCTAGTGGTCTTGTTCTTCTTCTTCAATTTTTTTGGCTTGTTTCTTTATCTTCTCCCTCTTTTCACCATTTTCGGATCTTCTTCTTCTCAATATGTGCTTCATTCTTCTTCAATGTTGTGAGTTTTTCGATCTTGCCCAGATGTTGTGGGTTCTGCATCAATAGTTTTTAGATGATGTATCGAGCTTCATTGTTGTGAATTCTATGTTTGATTGATCTAGATTTTAGATGTTGATAATGTCTTTCTTCTTGATATTTGATGTTCTGAGATCAAATAAGGTTTATTTGATATGGATTTTCGGTTACACTATGGTTAGAATTCAAGAGCCAACGACCATTGATTTGTTATGAAATCATTGTTGTGGGTTCTTTGATTTTTGATTCCATTGATTGTACCAAACAATACGGGCTGGGTTTCGATTCCATTCCTTCGGTGTACCAAACACTTGATTTTAAGTGTCAAGTTCCATTCGCTTTTTGTAGGTATCAATTCCCATTTTATTCCATTCCCCTTCTCGTGAACCAAATAGTACCTAAGAGCTTTATTTTGAAGGGCGATTTTGTGTTCCAACAAAGTTTGGGAAAGGAGGATAATGCGGGGTGAGTTTAGTTTAGGAGATTAAGAAACCTAAACTTTTTGGGGAGCGCCCATTCTCCAAACTAGGATTAGGTGTCACTAGTTGTGGGGAATAGAATGGATGCTGAGGAAGATGGTAGGTTCCTCTAGATGCTTCTGTTGCAAGTTAGCATCCCATCCCTTCGTTTCCCTTGAAGTAGAAGACTTGTTTGGATGAACTTCCAACAATCAAACCCATTGAGGCCAAGAGCTCTTGTTGGTCCGACAGCCCAAGTCATTAACACCATTTTTTGCCTTAATCACATTACATAGCATTCTCCTCATTAGCAAACCTCCAAAGCTAGTTGTACTTTATAGCTTTGTTCATGAGACAAAGATGCCTAAAGCCAAGAATTCCCTCAATCTTAGGACAACAAATGTCATCACGATTAACTCAATGAAGACCATTACTAGTTTCATTGTTCTGTAGGAAGTCTCATGATCTTCTCTAATCAACTAACAGCACAAGTGGGAATAGCGAAAAGAGACATGTGGTATATAGATAGTTTCCAGAAAGTACTTTTTGATAGGGTGATGCAACATCCTGTAGAGAAAAAGGTTAGCTTTCCATCCCATCAATTTCTTACTAAACCGCTCAGGGCTCCAAACATATTCTCTTATGGGCACCAAGAGGAAGACCAAGTAAAAGGAAGGACTTTGACCAGTTCTGTTACTGGTATTGATACAATGAATCTGGTAAGAGATTTCACAGAAGAGGAAGCTTGGAAGTCTGTTAGTGACTTGCTTGAATCTAAAGCTCCAAGTCCAAATAACAAATATTTCTTTCTTTCAACAAAGTTGGAGTATTGTCTAGGGAGAGATTGTGGGTCTGTTTGCTGGTTTCGTAAACATGTTTTCAGGAAAAGTTTCAATGCTACTTTTATTGGCTTCATTCCGAAAGTCATGTATGCTGATGAAATCAAGTAACTTTCAACCCGTTATTTTGCTAGATAGTGTGCAAAAATTATGACTAAAGTTCTTCTCGGGTTAGGAAAGGGTTGGGTAAAGTGGTGGGGCTTAATCAACATGCTTCCATTCGATGGAATCATGTTCTGAATATTGCCTTAATTGCAAATTATATGAAATATGGGTCGTTGATATCAAATTGGCCTATGGTCATGTCTCTTGGAGTTTCTTTACGACTATTCTCTAAAAGATTGGAAATCCTAGGAAGTGGTGAAAATAGGTGTCCTTTTCTATTTCAAGTGTGCTTTTCAGTCTTGATTAATGGTGTAGCTTCTGGGTTTTTCTTTTTCTTTTTCCTTTTCTTTCCTTCCTAAGGTCCACGTGTTTAAGGCCAATACATATTATATGCGCCTGGATCATGCGCTTCAGGTAGGTATGAGTGAACAATTATGTTATTGGGACTGAACAACAGGTAGGTATGAGTGGACAATTATGCTATTGAAGTGAACAACAAGTAGATAAGAATGGGCAAATATGCTATTGAGAATGAACAATTATCAGATCCGGAGCACATAATCCAAGAGCATGTAATAAATTGCAGTTTAAGGCAGGCTTGGTGATCTTTTGTCACTGGTCCTCAATCTAGTTATGGAGGTATTGAGCTAATTTGTGAATAATGCCATAGAGGTGGGTTTTCTCGATAGTTGTCTAATTATCAATCCTACCTTTCAGAAATTTTTGCTTTCATATCTTCTGTTTCATGGCGATACTCTCAATTTTTGCAATCCTGATGTGAGTAATTAAGTGTCCTTGCTTGCACTTTTTGAAGCTATGTCTGGCCTAACAACTAACTTTGAGAAAGTGCCCTCATTCCTCCTGGCAAGATTTCTCATATCCATATGTGACTGCTCTTTTCTTCTTACTTGGGTCTTCCTCTTGGAACTTCTTGTAAGAGCACATTTGTTTCGGGCCCTATTGTAGCAGGTTGGAAATCCAAAAATTTGTCAAGAGGAGGCTTATTAGCCCTACTGAAAAGCTCTTTGTGAAGCTTGCCAATTTGGTGCAGCATGCCTACCAATATTGCTAGTCTTATGAAAATCTAAATAAGAGACTTCCTTTTGACTAATGATACTGGTAAATGCCTGCCAGCCTTTGGTTAATTGGAGGGAAGTTTATCATCGTAAGAAGGAAGGTAATCTTGGACCTCATTTTATTAGACCTTTGCGCAACTTGAATGATGTTATAAAGTTTAAGTGGTTTAGAGGTTTGCAAAGGAGGATAACACATTATGGAAGAAGGTGGTAAAGGAATAATATGGAATAGATGATTTTGGTTGGTGAAGTAAGAATAGCTCTTGTGCTCAAGGGGTTGGGTGCTAGAAACCAATCCCAGCTAAGATTGAGCACTTCAAATTCCTTGTGCATTTTGAGGTGAAGGATGGGAGTCATGGTGATCTTCTGGAATGATGTTTGGTGTGGAGATCTACCTCCGAAGCATAAATATCGGATCTTTTTAGGATGGTTTGTTTCGTGCAGGTAACGATTCGTGATTTGGATATACGAGTAGGTAATAATATCCTTTTTGATTTGATTTCTATTCGAGGTACTAATGATTATGACGAAGTTAATATTTGTTGTTTGTCGGCATTGCTTGCCCAGATGACCATTTTCTGTCCTGTTGCAAAGGTCTCTTAGTGGTTTGAATTTCACTCCAAAGTCCACTTGGACCTCTAAGGCTCCCCCTACAGTTGTTTTTTTTTTTTTTTTTTTTTTTTTTTTTTTTGCTGAAAAGGAGGGGTTTAAGCAACCCTAATAGATGTTCTATGTGTGATGAGCAGGAAGAACCAGTGGATCACCTTCGTTTGCATTGTCGGTATGCGTCCTGCCTCCTTAATCTGGCACCTAGGCCTCTCTTTGATGGGGATTAGTTGGGTCCAACTGTCTACTGTTAAGGAATAGGTGGCGTGGAGGAGAAGGATGATGACAGGCTGCGTTTGTCGTGTCTAAAATTGTGTACCTTTAGCTGTTTGGTGGGTCATTTGGATTGAGAGAGATCGAAGTACTTTTTAGCCCAATGTTTAGTCCCTTGATGATTTTAAGCTCTACTTTTTGTAGATTTTGCGTAGTTGAATTTTGGAGCTCAAGGATGATAGTAGTTTTAATTTTGTGGATGAATCTTTTCCATTTCTTCCTTCGATTATAGACGAGAAAATCCGCAGCCTTGAATGTAACAAAGGATGACACTCTAGAAACATTTAGAGGTGATTCGGGAATCCTTGATGGGGCACGGAAAAGCATGGGTGGAGGAGATGCACTCACAGCCGTGAGGTTGACCATTTGAGATGAAATATGGTATTTAGTACTTGAAAGTGCAAGCATCACTGGTAGGACAATAGATTGGGTGTCCCGACCCATTCTGCTGAAGGTCATTCTTTCACTGATTTTTAGCATCATGGCTACATCTGTGAATTAGATATAGGTGTCAATCACCAAACAACCACACCAAACCTCTCTATCTTATGCCTGTACACTTAGTCCTGCACACTTAGTCGTGTTGGATTAGGCAATGTATCCTTTTGGAGCGTACCGGGCTGGGGTCCGAGTCTCGGTTTCCATGGCCTTCAAGTCTTTCTGCACCCCTTCCCAAGAAAACGAGAGAAACAACTCCAAGGTCGGGTGTGGAGTCCATTTCAAGGTGGACCCGGGACCTTGGAGGCGTATTCGGGTCATCGTTGGTTGTGGTTTCCACTTCAAATGGGACCCCGGACCATGGGAGTGGAGCTACAGGTCCTCATCGGGACCAACTTTGGGCCTTTAAAATGGTTCGAAGTCCTTCGGCAAAAATAAGCGCAAACAGGTCAACGTGGGTTGTCGGAATGGACGCGCCTTCACCTTTTGGATCATAACTCCTTCAATATAAGTCGGATGGGTCTCAAACTTTGGGAGCTTAAAGTACACACCGAGAGCTTTCCATAGATATCTTACGCGCCTAAAACGGAGTCCGGATGAAGAAGTTATGCGCGTTTGAAGTCGGCAGAAAACTGCCCAGATCGTCACGCCGTTGACCAACAGGCGTCACGCCCGTGACGACTCACGGCAGTTTCATTTTTTGTTCCGGAAGCTCTGTCACGCCCGTGACAACCAATGGTCACGCCCGTGACCCTGCTCGCCCAGGTCGTCACGCCCGTGACGACAGCCGTAATGCCCGTGACGAAACTGTTTTACGCGTGATTTTGAGACAAAACGCTGCGTTTTGTTTATTTTTCCCCCATTCCTATATATACCCCCTCCCTTGGCATTGTTTGTAGTTTTTAGCTGAATATGAACATGCTAGTGCATTTGTAAGGGTTCTCCCTTAGTTTTCTCCCAAAAATATTGTGCTTACCTATCCATTTGTGGATTGTGGTGTTTGCAAGTCTTTCCTTGTGATTATTTAGTGGAATTACCTTGGATATTCATTGTGGATTGCTAGGCCTAGAGTTGTGGAATACCTAGCTCAAGGTCATATCCCTCCTTAGTGTTCAAGTTTTGTTCGATTGTTGCATCAAAGTTCCAACTCAAGCTAAATCATCAATACTCTCACCACGCCACGCTCCACCTTTGTCTAGAAATTAGTTTCTTTGACATGCTAACAAGAATCACCTCTTAGGCAAGCAAAATTGAAGCAAGGTGATTCTTCCTGTCAAAAATAAATAAATAAATAAATAAATAAATTCCATTCCATACATCAAACTATTTATGATTTTGGGGACAAGTTCATATAAATGGAGGCTGAACAAGGTTTTCTTCCAAGTGGAACCCAAGGCAAATGAATGGCCATTTTGGATGTGTTTCCTTCCAAACAAATGCGATGTCTGTTCATTGCTCAACATTGATTTCTCTGGACACAGTTAACAAGATTGATTGTCGTACTAGATTACCTCAAAAACCCATGAATAGTTGGAGCCAAGTGCTCTATTGGATTTTGTAGATAAAATCATATAAAAATTTCATTCATGCCCCCTATTCTTTGGTTTGGACGAATTTGGATAATAAGGTCACGTGAAAATTTGCCAATGTCCAATGCATTTTATAAAATCATGTTCTAGTAGGTGAATGAGCAAGGATATGATGGAGTTTCACCCGGTAGATTATCGCGGCGGGTTCCACCTTTTGCTTATGTTAATGTTGGAAAGTTGCTTTTTGAAACAGTGATTTATATGTCACTGTTGCATCATTTTAGTTAACTGGGAGTAACCTCTTGTTGATTATGTTTTCAGGGTAGAAAAATGTCCAAAACATTGGGAAATGTCATAGATCCTGTTGATACTGTCAATGATTTTGGGACCGATGCATTACGATTTGCACTTGCTCTGGGAACTGCTGGTCAGGTTTGTCTGATATATTTTAACTATGAGTGCATTTCCATGAATATGTTTGTCGATTGGTATAAATTTTATTGTCAATTCGGTCAGTTTATGGCTCGTTGTGCGGCTTGTGCCCACTAATTCTACTATGCCCATAAGAAACAAATACTTGGGGTGCATTCTTTAGGACATTTGCACTCATCTGCTCTCCCAATGTACATCAAATTTTATCAGCTATCATCTGAATAAATGTAAACTTCTACACCAGAAAATAACTGCGTTTTTTAGGGTACTCATTAAAAAAGTAATAGTTAATTTTCATCTTTAAATTTAAAAGTTAACTATGCCATTTATATTTATGAAAAAATACTCCTAAATCTATGATAAGTATTTAATATTACCAACTTACTCTCTCTCCCAATTGCTCTCACGCATTACAAATGTATAATGGTAATTTAATTTCCCCCACTAAATTCAAAAGTCAATACTGTGTAGTAGAAATAAGAGAAATCAAGAAGCTCATTTGCTACTTCTTTCCCTATAAGTTCACAAATCTATATCTCAAAAGTTAAGGTGCTGCTCTGAGTTGTAGGTAGGAAGAATCTGTGGATCATTTATTTCTCCATTGTTCGTGGGTTTCTTCGATTTGGAACCTCACCTTTCTGTTGATGGGGTTTCATGGGTCAAGCGAGTAGTGTGAAGGATATGTTTGTCGCTTGGAAGAGAAGGATGAACAAAGATTAGGTTGATGAGAACTTTGTCCCTTACTGATTTCAGGCTCTACTAGGTGAGGATGTTGTCTGGTGGAGCGTCGTACATAAGGATGACATAAACTTAAATTTTTGGATTCTGGTGATAATACAATTGATGAGAACTTGAGTGTTTTTTTTTTTCCCTCGCCCCTTTTGTAAATGGGTGACTTCCCCTTGGTACCTTTGCAATATATCTTTTCATTATTTATCAGAAGATAATTAAGGTCATGTTTAGCATTATTAGTGGTTTTGGTAGCGGATTAGCTATTTGACTATCACGTAATTGTTTGAGTAGCATATAGTTCTTTGAAAACCTTATGATTAAAATATATTTGACAAGAATAACACAGTCGAATTGATGGAGCAATGTGAAATGAAGTAAAAGAACACCATTTATTATTGTTGTTATTACTATTATTAAATTTTCTGCTTTCTGTTCCTATTCTTGAGCATTGAAATACTATTGTTTATTTCAAGCTAACTTTAGGTTAATGTGAAAAAATTGCTTTGAAAAAATTGGAAAGATCTCATTTTAACACTAGATATAATTAATATATTAGCACGCAACTTGCTAATGCAAGAGGACTACATCATATCATAAATCAATAAACTTTGCTACAAATTCGTGCATATGATCACCGCAAAGCGGATTAAGCTGGGCCAGTTATAGGAAATTATGGATCAAATTAGTGGAATGCTACCTACAAGGTTGAACCTTAACAATCTTAATGTTGGAGATCACTATGGCAAATGCTGTTTTACATCCATAATCTCTATGTTACCTAACAAAGATACGTTACTAATGTTTTGACTAATGTAAATAAGTAGTGTTTGCTGGTGATTGTAGGTATAGCTGATGAAAAATATTTTAGACCCCTCTTTGTCTTACATTTGCTAAGATAATGCATCATTCTTTAGTCCAGATAATTGGCTATGCCTCGGTTTGGCAAAAAAGGAGAAGAAAAAATATTTCTTTTTGGCAAGAGTGGTGTTGTGTCTTCCTCAAAGGATTCTACTTAATAAGTCTTTGAACTGGTTACCATGCCTTGCTACAAGGGAGTAGGGAGATTTGTACTTTGTCCACTAGTGGTAATCTTGATGTGTTTTTTCCCCTATCTAAATCTACAGACAAGGGTGTGAGGTTTTGAAGGACTAATTCAATAGTTGATTTTATTTGAAGTTGGTTGATGTATGTGATCTGTTTTGATGGCACTTGTTTTCCAACCAGGACCTGAATTTATCAAGTGAAAGATTGATGTCGAACAAGGCTTTCACTAATAAACTCTGGAATGCTGGCAAGTTTGTGCTACAAAATTTACCAAGCCAAAGTGACGTTTCTGCTTGGGAAAACTTGACTGTAAATAAGGTTTGTACGGGTTGTCATTGGAACTTTTATCATGCAATACTATACTGCAATCTTATCTCTATGGAAAACTTGACTGCAGATAAGGGAAACTTGAACTTGTTAATAATTTTCTGTTAATGTTTGACCTTTGTCGAAGAGTTTTCTTATTACTATTCAGCCCTCTGATTGCATTTGTTTTAAGTAAAGTCAATGCTTTTTCAATTGGAGTTTTGACATTGTGACATTGCCACCCTAGATTATGTCTCCAAGGAATTGCTGCAATCATATTGTGCTCAATGAATTAAGATGTCCCTGTCTAGGGTTAGCAGTTCTCAGTAGAAAGCTTTCAGAACTTTCTTCAACTGTGGAAGTCATTTAGAGTAAGGCATAATGAGCCAAGAATGGAAGATACTTACCATACGATTGAATATTATGTATTCTGTTTTTGTTTCTTACTCAGTCCTGCTATTATCGCCATTAGAGACATTTTATAAGTTTCTAAGGCTTTTTCAAAGGACAGTTCCATTATTATTTCATTGCCCTTATTTTAGATGTGACTATTCAAAAGTTCACTGTAAATTGATTCCAAACCTTTGAAAGTGCATTGAGTCCATAAACATGCATCACTAATTTGCAGAGGGAAAGCCTACCGAAAGGATCACTCTGGTTTTACATGTCTTGGTGCTACAGGAGAGGGGTAATAGAGGACCCTAAACAACAATAGTGGTCAATATTCACACAAGCCTTCACGGTTTCACCCTTATATAGACTCTGTTCATCAAAAGGAGAGCACTTCACAATTGAATGAAGTGGCTGGTAAATAGTTTTCATGATGTGCTTAGAAACATG
This sequence comes from Portulaca oleracea, assembly GCA_029582165.1. Classification (NCBI taxonomy): domain Eukaryota; kingdom Viridiplantae; phylum Streptophyta; class Magnoliopsida; order Caryophyllales; family Portulacaceae; genus Portulaca; species Portulaca oleracea. The sequence continues at coordinate 27,479,066 of CM055868.1, read as the reverse complement.
AAGTTGTAATTTCTGGGAGATGCCTTTAGGGTAATATCTATTAGACAACAGGGAAAAGTAGCAACACTTGGAGACATGTGCCTCGCATCTAATTTTATGTCATTGTGTACAATATGCTAAAATTAGAATGCAATAACAGTAATTTTCTGGTTGTGGCCTGAAGAAGGATAGGGAGAAGACATATTATAGGTTGGTTATTGTTTTCCTTTTTTAGGATAGGTTACCAACGGTTGTATTGCAAAGGCTCCAAGGGGATGTTGTCCACTTACAAAAAGGGCGAAATGAAAAATCCCTCAAGCTCTAATCAATACTACTATCGATGTTCCCAATTGTTAAGATAGTCACAAAAGTATCATCTGAATGGACAAAGTTGCCATTCATGATAATAGTTGTTGAAACTGTAGCCTTTTCTTTAATGCAAAATGCACCTGGGGATTTGAATCACTCTAGATCAGCTGTTTTGTATTTAAATACTACCCATAATTGTTGTGAATATTTATTGTTTACAAAATGTGAATACTTCATGCTATGACTTTCATTTCAAGTAAAATTAGGACATATAATTGGACCTTTAGGAAATTAATAAATCCATATGTATTTATACTTCATCACTGTTTGATATAAACTTTTACATGTTATTTTGGTTTTTTGTTAGTTAACTGAGACTTTTTGGTTGCCACTGTTAATTTATCTTTTTATTTCTTCCTATTTCCTTTTTTTGAACGCTATTTTATTTTATTTTGGCTGAATGCAGTTTGATAATGAAGATTCACTGCTTAGGCTACGATTACCAGAGTGTTGGGTGGTAAGGCTGTCAGACCATTCTCTGTGCTGCCTTCAAATTTACTCAACATGAGATGCTTTATGCTGATATCATTTTTCTATTGTTAGGTGTCAAAACTTCATCTACTTATTGACCTGGTGACTGCTAGCTATGACAAGTATTACTTCGGAGATGTTGCAAGGGAAACATATGATTTCTTCTGGGGGGATTTTGCTGATTGGTATACTTAATCTTTCTTCCAAAATTACTGTCGTACTTTCTAACTAGGAAGAACCAAATTTGTGAAATTTATCAGCTACTCTAGAGAGAATAGGATCATATGGCTTTGACATGGTCACATGGGATGGCATGCCATAGATTTCCTTAGAAATATGTGGAAGCATTCTAATCTATGTCAAAGTATATATGACCATCCCTAAACAACCCCCCTCCCGGGCGTTTCATAAGCACCACCTTCTTTTGTGCACTTTATGTAATTCCTGTGGTTCCAGCAGGTTGAATGACTTTTTTCTTTGCCTAGCTTCTCTCATGACTGTCCTTATTTTAGTTTCTGAAGGATGTGAAATCTTTGTATGATTATTGCTTTCCTTCATTCTATAAAGCTCCCTGAAAGCAGAATCCTAAGCATCTCCCTTAGTTTCAGATTGATTTCTGAAAATGAAAGCTTGTAGTGTTGTTGTAAAATCAGTTTTTGTTGGTAATTCCATATCTTGATTGTACTTTCTTTATTTGTCATTTATCAAGACCAAACTTACAAAACTGTGAAAAGCTGGTGGGATGAATTTTATAATATGTTATTTGAACTAAATTGTGTTATTTTTGTCATTCATTTGTATATACTTATCATCCAAGGTACCTTTGCAAAATGGTATGCGTTGATTGCCCCTGTATTTGCTCCTGTGATTTGCTGAGGCTTTATTCCTTGGAGCTACTTAGACAAAACCACATAACCCTTTGTCTTTTGGTAGATAGACAATTTTGGAGTCCCCTCACTGATAAGAATGACTTACGGAGGAAAGGTTTTGGAAGGGAGGGGGAACTAGGGGAAAATCTTGTCCCTCCAAATTTTCTTTGTGAAATTTAAATCCTACTTAATTTGATTTTAGGTGAAACGGAGGCCAGTTATGTCATTCATCATATGTCCTTGTTTTTCTCCATTTTGGTGGGATCGTGTCATTCTTTTGGATATTTGGGAGTGTAAAGTAAGGTGTAGGAAAGTTGTGAATTATTCATTCATGAGTTGAAAAATTCAACGATTTGGTGAAGTTAGGAATGTTTCATTTCCCTTTTTAGGGTTTGAATCTTGGAGCATAAAGTCCCCTTCAGATTTTTGATCATGTTAATTTGTCAGACTTTGTTCGACCTTGATCTAATATATGTGCTTCACCCATATCCTAGTCTACAAGGACCGTTGCCTGAGTTTTGCATGGTGCTGTTGACTGGTCCAGTGTATTTCATTTTCTTTTATTTTATATTTTCAGAGAGTGGGAGGGGAGAGAAGGAAGGGGGGGGGGGTTATACAATTAGTTCACCAGTAGAAAAAAAAATAGCTCTGTTTTAATGTAAGAGTAAGCATTTTAGTGGGTGCCTTCATCTCTCAAATTTGAGCGTGTGTCTCCCTCATTCTACCGTTTCTGTCTTTCATAACCAGGAGCTTGTCTTTTAAGTCAGTGATGGATATATGTTCACGTAATTATGATCCATGTTGCCAAACACACTGTAGCATTGTGTTTGCTTTAATAATTCATGTGGATCATTTGAATTTTAAATGATGTTATTAGTGTAGAAAACACAATGGTATGTAATTTTTTATGTTAGATAACACAGCTTATTTCCAGTGTTAATGAGTTCGTTATTTATCTTTTCAGAATCTTATTCTTTCTTGATAAAATACCTGCTTTTCTTCTCTCTGTCTCATAGGTACATTGAAGCAAGTAAAGCTCGTCTCTACCAATCTGAGAATAGCAATATAACCATAGCAGCCCAAGCAGTGCTATTGTATGTCTTTGAAAATATATTGAAGATACTCCATCCATTTATGCCATTTGTTACTGAGGCTCTTTGGCAGGTAAATTTATATGTTGAATTACACTGTGGTTCTAACATAATGCTTTCTGGTCACCTGTGCTTCAAATTTTGTACTTTGTGATGGAAGAGTTACAAACTTACAACTTCTGCTCTGTTTCTTTCTTTTTTCCCCCTTTTTTCCTTTTCTTTGTTTTATTACTTTTGTTGGGGGTGACATCCTTGTAAAGCTTTAACCTCATGATTTGTTTCGAGTGCAGTCATAAGTTTTTAATTATTGCGTGCATTTTATTTTGTTATGAGATCTTGTAAATTATATGTTGTACTGTTGAGAAATGTGCTTGAAAACGGAGGCTTGACAGTACCTCTCTATATATTGAAATGCTCAAGTGCTAAGTAGCATGGACACGTTACCTGGCTTCACATTTCATCAATATTGCACATTGACTGACACTTTGGGGCACTCTTTGAACACTCAAACACTTGCCCAACAGAGAGATACATAAAGAAATTGGCTTTTACTGTTGGTATTAGTAGAACTCACTTGCTATGAAAACTATTCTATTATTTTCATCCGAACACAGCCCTCTCCGAGACTGAAAACATAAAGTAAGTCATAAACACGTTAAGGATAGAAGAAACATGTTTTCATACTACGTGTACAGTATAAGTGTCATATCCAAAAATTCTCCGTATCTTTCATGATATATATAATAACTCGGTCCACATCCACGTGTCAGTATTGTGGCGTGTCTTATCTGTGCCATGTATCGGTACATATGTTTCTCACCTCAAGCCTTTTTTTCACTGCATCCTGGTTCCTACGTTTTGTAATTGTCAAGGCATGTTGGATGCAATTATACTCTGGTTCACTTGTTTTCATATATTATAGAAAATTTTCCTTATGGCTAGAAGACTTGTGTGGAGTAAATGAAATAGATCAGCCACTGCCCCTCCCAAACACAAAAACAAAAAACAAAAGATGAAGAAAATAAAGAAACACTAATTGGTACCCTGAAACCTAAGATTCTGCTATGGCCTGATTGCTTGTTAGTCCGAGCTCTGGTACTGTGGCTTCCTGGCCTCCTAAGTTCAAATGGTTAGCCTGCCCATCAGAAGTTACACAAATGCCATTTGGCAAGCTCTTGCTCTACATTGTTCTAGCTGCTTTTCTTTTGCCTGGTTTAGATGCAAATGCATTGTATGAGAGAAAAAGAAAAAGGCTAAATTTATATAAAAGCAGTCTAAATTTACGAGTACATAGCCAGTTTGGAATTCCTTCATATTTTAGATTATACTTGTGACTAACCAGTTATGATAACCTTGGTCTTCTGATACCATACCATTTTTACTCAACTTAGAAGCATGATTATCACAACTCTTCACCTGAACATGACTTGGGATGTGAAGTGCTCTAGGCTCTTCTTTGACCACTAACCCCTATCATCAATACCATATTTGGCCTAGATAATCTTACTTCTAAGTGTCCACACCAAACATCATGCCAAAACAACACCTTAGAAGCACTCTTCACCTGAAACTGACTTGGGATGTGAAGCACTCTAGGCTCGAATGACATAGACTGCCAACAACCAACCCCATGAGTAAGGGGGCTCTTCTTTGACCACTAACCCAAAAAGCCACTTCGATGTAACTTCATTCATCACACGAATAGGTTTGATACCAATTGCCCCTCATTCGTAGATAAACAATATCATCCCAACTGACCCAAGATGACCCATTACTAGTTTTGTTGTTCGAAAGGAAATCTCTCATGATCTTTTGTAATCGACTAGCAACACTAGTAAGAAGTGTGAAAAAAGACTTGTAATAGATAAGCAGGCTTCACTAAGTATATTTTGATTAGGTGAGATGGCTCCATCTGGACAAAAGCAAGCTTAGATTTTTGACTTGTCTATCTTTTATTGAACCACTCCACAATGAGGTCCCAAACATAAATGATGTTATGAGAAGCACCAAGAGGAGGACCAAGATAAAAGGAAGGGATGTGATCACTCCACAACCCAAAAAAATGGCCCTAGAGATTAATTTGAGAATAACTCCCAAGTTCTGGTGTTCTCACTGGCTAAAATGCAAGAAAGATTGAGTTGTCAATGGATTTCCTCATTATCTAGTGGCAATACATAGATTGGATCCACTTTTCTTTGTGCCCTTCATCAGTTAAGCTAAAAGAATAATGGTGTTTGCTCCAAGTATTTAGAGATAAGAATATGTGTTTAATGCTGAAATGTACCTTTGATCGAAGTCCAATATTACCTCGAATATATTTCTTGGTAGAGACAAGAAAGACTTCTTTCATATCCTTGGAATTTGTCAGTCCTAGTATTGTAGTAGTTCATCTATTATAATTTATCAATCTGATTATGACGATGATTTGTATTGCAGGCGCTCCCTAATAGGAAAGAGCCTCTAATAATATCTCCATGGCCACAAACTTCTCTTCCAGCTCATTTAAATATGATAAAAAGATTTGAAAATCTTCAAGCTTTGGTGAGTTTTGTCTCTGTCTTACAGCATCCTTTTGACTATCTCAGTTTGCTTTTGCTGTCGGGTAATCCCGAAACTCCTTCCCTGTTTTTCAGACTAGGGCTATTCGTAATGCCCGAGCCGAGTATTCAGTTGAGCCAGCAAAGCGGATATCAGCAACTATAGTTGCAAGCCCTGAAGTCCTACAGTACATCACAGTAAGTTTTGAGCTGTCTGTTTCTCCCGGACTGTATGGATTTTTCCATTTGAGGTCTTAATAAGCGAGCACTTTGTAGTATTTAAGTAGTTGGACTAGCCTTTGCTTATTAAAAACCTGTATATCTGGCTTTAATGTAAATTTTTTGACCGCCATAGGGGCGTAGTGGTATTACTGTTACCTGAGCTTAATTTATCATGAAATTTGAACACTTTGCGGTACAAATTATTGGTTCTTCATAATACCCAAAAATGAAAAAGAATATTGATTCCTCTCAACTTCAATTTGCCTTTTGCTCATCCACTTTCTCACAGATTCATATCAATAATGCACATAATCCACAACATTTCATAACGACCTTAGTATGCAAAATTAATACTACAATAAAACTAAACTAGTAATTGCATTTTATTTGATGTATATGATATCCAAATTTGCAAGAAATCTCTCTCTCTCTCTCTCTCTCTCTCTCTCTCCTCCCGCTTGCCATTTAAATTCATGCATGTGCCATTGAAATACATGTCATGTGTATATAACATTGTAATTGCATTACTAAAAAAAAAACATTGTAATTGCATTACTAGTTTTAATAACCAAACATGGTGTAATTGTGTTACATTGGATATTAACTGAATTACATAGTTGATTGCACTACATCATTATTGTATTACATCCAACCGAATGCCATATGTACTTTGGGCAAACAGCATCCCCTCTGGCATGGGCTTTGCTTGTATCCTACTTTGAACATGGAGTAATTGTTTGGTTTGAGTGATGTTGCGACTTTAAGGAGGAATGAAAGGAGGATAACTCATGTAATGGTGTATATCTGGACTTATGTTGATAGAAACCTGCTTTGTTCATGAGTATGTCTAACTGTGCTGGAGAATTACAATGTATGTATCACTCTAAGGTAAAAAAGTAAACAGGTTGAAAGGTTCAATTGCATTATTCCAATACTTGCTTTGACTGCCACAAAATAATGTGCCAACCCTCCTCTTCCCATACCCAAAAATTAGGGTTACCCTGGCATAGTGCTTTTGGCACCCTCCATACCCTATTTCTGGGTTGCTCTGGGGAGTTTAGGATAACATTGGAAATGTGTGTATCTTGTGTCACCATTCTTGTCATTCTTGTTGCTTGTAGTTTGATTATCTGGTAATACATATTTTCTGTGGATTGTTAGTCTTCGGCAAAAGTAACTTGATCAATCTTCCACCATTAGAAGTTAGATCTATCTTGATGCATGTAATTTTCTCATTCTAGGAGGAGAAGGAGGTGTTAGCTCTCTTATCTCGACTGGATCTGCAGGGCATGCATTTTACAGAAACACTGCCAGGTTTGCTATCACTGAAGCCAGTTCTTAGACTTGCATATGAGACCGTTGTCATTTGCATACAATGGATGCTGACAGCTTCATTTTACTTCAGCCGATGCAAATCAATCAGTGCATCTAGTTGCCAGTGAAGGCTTGGAGGCATATCTCCCGCTTGCTGACATGGTGGATATTTCTGCTGAAGTCCAGCGACTTCAGAAGCGTCTTGTTAAGATGGAACAAGAGTATAAAGGCCTATCAGCTCGCCTCAGTTCAGCTAAGGTAAGTTTCTCTTAATAACAACAGTTTTGGAACTCTTTATGTTCTTCATCCCTATTTATTAAACCCTTTCCAGTAAGAGGTTCATTTCCTGCTTTTTTCTGTTATTTATTTTTTTATTTTTTGGTGGGAAAAATGTATTTCCTGTTTTATTACTTTTGTTTATTCGATTATATGTATATGTACAAATTACCTTCTGGACTAGAATATAAGCATTTCTGGTTAAATCTAGACATATCAAGATCTGAAATGGGAAAAGTTTAATTTCCATGTGAGTGCAGTGACTTATAATTTTAGAGATATGGTCTGATATCTAGAATCTAGACAGATTGTGCCTTAAAATGTAGCAGTCTGAAATCTGGAAATAGGGAGTGGTTGTGTGGTAGACGGGAAACCGTCTAGATGGCTAGACTCAATTGTTTTGGGATTTTCAAGGATGTTATGGTGAAAAAAAGTACCCAGCTGTTCTCCACTTATTTTGTCTATCACTATCATTCCCTCCACTTAGAAGTGATAGCCTTGGAAGCCATTGAAGAAGGAAGAGAGAGACTCGTCCAATTTGTATATCCATCACTATGATTCCTCCTTAGTGCAAGTGGGAGCCTTGAAATCCATTGATGAGAGAAATGATGAGAGAGGGAGGGAAGAAATCAATGGAGGGTGTGTGACAAATGCATGGAGGAAGGAGAAAGAAAAGACGAATTCGTCGCTTAATGGTGAAAAAAATGGATTGTTGTTTGTTTAGGAAATTGAAAGTTGTATTTAATATGGATTGTCTTTTGTTTGGGAAGTGGGGGTGATGCGCGTGGGTTCAAAAAGGAGGTATCCATAATTATGTACACCAACCATCCATGGATCTTGTATAGGATGATGCATGACTACTGTAACAGAGCATCCATGGTTCTATAATGTGCTATCCATGGATAGATAAAGCATGACAGTTACTAAAGTAGCATCCCTGGATAAGGTCAAAGGATATCCATGGATATATTTTCATAGCATCCTTGGATAATGTCAAAGGCCATCGATGGATATTATGTAAGCCCCTTGTGGGAGGCATTCTTGTATAGCTATAGCTTATTAGAGTCTAGTTTGAGATGATAGCCAATTACATAGAAGTATAAGATAAATAAAAATGGGTTTTGATGGGTCCCATCTGAACTTGAAATTAATATACACAACTTGGGTAGCCTAAAATAAATGAAGTTAAATAAAAATGAAAAAGGCAGCTGCCAAGTCACCGCAGCTAGACTCCTACTACTTTGCAATTGAGAACTTCATAGACCTTCCAAGAACTTTATGACTCTAATGCTTTCAGCCAAGAATCTTGCAGTAAAAAACCATAGAATTATTTGGCTTCAAGTCAATTTTGGATTTTTTTTTCTTTTTTTTTGTTGCTCTATGCCCCCTTTTAATTGTTCAAAGTATTTTTGACTTGTTATCCGTCACTGTTATCAAGAAGGATAAGGTAACAGATTATGTATAGCATCTCTCATATGGTATGTTTATTATTAGATGAGATAAAGTACAATAATATAAAGATATAATAGTAAAAGAATAAGAAAAAGATGCGAAAGTATCATTTTTAAGAGCTTGAGCCAATGATTCAGGCAGTTTCGGGTTCGGGTCGGATTAAGCTTGATATTATCATTTTTTTTTGGTTCGGTTGTTTTTTATTTTGGGTGAAGAAGTTGAGTTCAAAGGCTTGAACTTTTGCGCAAGTTCAGTTCGAGTCAACTTCTTCTGGATCTAGAAACAACCTTTGCAGAGTTGTAGTTTTGGGGAAGTGGGTAGTACAAACTTGATGCCCTTGTTCCAAAACTCCTCCCTTGTTGGTAATTGGGGTTATTTGCTTGGTTCGGTGGATGTATTTCACAGTTAATGCTGTGTAGCCCCATGTTGGATAACAATCAACTTTACAACTGCTTGCTTCCTTCCTCATGTAGTTTATAGAAAAGGCACCTGAAGAAATCGTCCGTGGTGCTCAAGAGAAGGCACAAGAAATGGAAGAGAAGATCAACCTGACAAAGAACCGTATTGCATTCCTCGAATCAACAACTTTGGTGGCAGAAACTGTTTAGAAGCCAGAAAGGCCCCTCATTCTTTGGAGCCCATTTGGCACCTTCAATGAATGGTTGCACTGCACATATGCGGATCGGTAGCATTCCCTCAACTTTTCATTTTGCACATCCGCTGCCTTGTACTTGGCACCACAAGTTCCAAGAAACGAAATGCTGTTGCATCTGCATCCTTGCACCGTCTTCCAGCTTCAAGGGAACATTGTCCTTCAATTTTGATTTTTGTACATTTTATGTAGAATATCTAAGTTATAATGCCATGTTAGAAGAAACCAAGGACATTTAGTTGTCTTTGGGCCTCTTTTGTTACATGAGCTGAGAACACTGTTTACGCATAAAACGAGTTTTTCTATCATAGGTTTTTTCTTCATTCACGAGCCTTGAAGTTGAGACCTCGTTTTAATGCATTTATTTGGAAATCTTGGGTTCAAATCTTCGTTGGGCAAATTCAGAGGTCAAGGCTATAAAATTTTCTAGCAATTGGGCCGCAGTTCATAAAAAATGTCAACAAGAAACATGACTTATCAAAGGTGGTGTTTGGTTACCCAAATTTTTAGGTAGTTTTAGTTTTTTAATCAAGGTTAAAAAGCTACTTGAGGTGTTCGGTAAGTAGCTTTTTATATTAGCTTTGTACACCCAATAAGCTAGTTTTCAAAAAACTATTTGATGAAGCTTTTTTGAGTTACCTTTTTACAAACAACTACTTTACTAAACACTTTTCGTGTAATCAGCTAACTCAAACAGCTAAAGTTAAATAGTTAACAATTACAAACTAACAGCTACTGGCTATCAGTTGGTTGCCAAACAGGACCAAAATGTCCAAAGGAAGTTGAAAGTTAGGGGCCGATGTATAATTGTGTTCTGGGCAATGCCTGCAAGTTCAAGAAACTACTCAACAAACTTATTTACCAAAAAAAAAAATATCATCAATAAATTTAGAATTTTTGGAGATTAATATATTGCACTTTAGGGGTGTACTTTTGGATATTAGTATGCTGAGCTTTGGGGATTGTTAGACTATAATACACTTGAAACGATTTTGACGGCAATAAACTCGTCAGTAGTCCTACATCTAAAATTTTCACTAAACTAATGTTATGTCAGCAAGGGTTAATGGATTTTATTTATTCTTTTTAAAACTTCATTACTACACATTTTCTTTGGTCTTAAAAACTAAAGGAATTCATCTTTAACTTGTTTGTTTGGATATGCTGACATGACATTAGTTTAGACCTTTTAGTGACAGTTTTTAAATTATTTTTCTCCTAAACCTGCCATGTAAGATGACAATTGTCAGAATCGTTTCAGGTGTAATATTGTCTAACACTCCCATTATCAGGATATTGTCCAAGAAAAAAATTCAGTACTTGATTATCCAATGCTCTCAAAATATACTATATTAGAGCCCAAAAACCTAAAATTTATGAATTATATGACAACTTGGGCACCAAGCAAACCAACACGATAGCTTCCTAAGATTTTTATTTTTAAAACAAAAACAAAAGTTTAGAATTGCCTGCTCATTGCCCGATAAGTGATTGTTCAGTAAATGCTCACTAGTCACTCGTACATAATGACAAAGAATAAGTAATTGAAAGCCCAAAACACATATTAGAAGAAAGAGAAAGGAAAAACCTCTGCTAAAGTTGAAGTGAACATTGGTTGGAAAAGTAACTTGTAGGATTAAACAAAAGGATAAATCAACTAAAAATGATGTTCATAAAGGCAAGAACGAAATGAATGATCAACAGCGCAAGTCGTGAGAAGATAGAAGGCGGACACCATGAATAACTTAATGAGATTGAAGCAGTTAGCTCACAAGGTTGTGATAATAGGTAGTTCTATATTTGTGTAGGTTCTTAGTGATCCCCTTGAAGTTGTGCAACATTTGAATAGAAACGTAGAAGAAAAGAAGGTGCACCAATACTAATGGACAAAGTACGGATCACGGTGCACCAAGATAAATGATAAATCATACCAAAATGAAATGATCATCAATTTGAAATCAACCAAATATAAACAAATATGGACATGAGCACAACGGAAATGATCAGTTCGTGTAAACGAAATGAACATCAACACAAATAATAATATATCAACCTACACTAAATAAACATAATGACATCACTAACCTGAAGATCCGAATGCTCTAATGCATCACCGGTTTTAACTACTCGTGGAAAAGATCATGGCCGCTATGAACACAATTGAAGCTCCTCAATGACGCTCATGGACAATAGCTCCACTACTTGCTCTAAATGTTCATCACGCTATCCGATACGTGGCGCTCCGGAGCCAGTGACTCCATCTCTGATCTAGTCGCGACTGCAAAGTCTGACTCATATAGTTTTTCACTGCAAACCCCACAAACAAGACATGATCAAAGCCGAATGAACATTATCCACACTTTTAATGTGCAACAAAACATTACCATCAAACACGGCGGTCATAACTAATGAACATCACATATACAAATGAACATCAATCACACTTGCGGTGAACATCAACCACGGACGGGAATTGTATATCATGTCACAAACAAGTGAACATCAATACATGAACAACCACGGTGGGGGTGACTATCAGGATTTACAACTATAAAAGGAATCACAAAAGAACATCACATATCACACCGGTGACCATCCAGATCAAACGATGTGATTTTTACAAATGAACATCAGACGCACATGAAATGAACTTATCACACACATGAAATGAACATCGAACAAGATCAACAAAACATGAACAAGAAAAATTTTTAGCATTAAAAGATAGGTTGACTTACTCAAGGTCCAAGCCTGGTACGGATGACAGTCCAAGGAAGACATAGTCACTTATGATCCTCTCCGCTTGCGTCAGTTTGCGTGAGGTACTCACTGCCCTCGCAGCAAACGGGGAACGTAGGTCGTCAGGTAGCCTTTTGGTCTTCCTCTTGGGATTCCTTCGCCCCATTTGAGGATGGACAGAGGGATCGGGGACAGATGGATCGGGTTCACCAACAAACATTACTCCATGTGGGGTGTCGAGAATCATTTTGCCTTTCGATGATGACCTACAAACATCACTACACCAGTGGCGGTCGACCAGAAAAATTGGGGTCTTCATTCTTGGGCGGTGCGTGGCGGCTTACAGATGGCGAAGGTCAACAATATGTGGAGCGTCGTCATCTTCCTCGATGATTGCGGCTATCTGAACTGCACGATCGAGTCCCACTCCGCCGACGCCTCCCTATCTTTGGCGGCTGCGGAGGTCGCGTGGCGTAGGCGGTGTCATGTCTGGTATCAAGTCGAAATTAGGCATAGTGGGGTCCCGGTTTAACAAGCGCTCAACGATACGGTCCATTTTAACGAAAAACGCTTCCATAGATGGGCGCAACCAAAATGCATCATCCTCTTCAGACAGACGCAACTCGCGGGGGGAGCATGAAACGGGGTCACTGGGCTCAGCATGATTGGTCTCATTGTCGGGCTCATATTGACATTCAACATTGTTGTTTGCATCAGGTTGAGTTGTTGTTGGGTCTTCACTGGCTGCCCCGTACTGTGATGTTAGCGAGGATAGCATGTCACTGACTTGCTTTTTAATATCCTCTACCTCCCCCGCATCCTTATACTTCCGCCCAATCCGGTCAATAGTTGACGAAATCTCGACCCGTAAATCAATCATTTTCTTCAATGAATTATTCAACGATTGGAGTTCGCCCTATAAAAATACATCAAAGAAATCATAATCCAAGATGAAAGACACCAAAGATCAATGAAATGTTAACATAATTTAAAATGAACATGACGTAACAACGAGCATCATAAGACTCAAATGAACATTCAGTATAAACGTAGATGATCATTCCGTATATACGATATGAACAATCAGCATACAAAGATTGACATGAAATGATCATCAACACCAACAGAAAAGGAGTTTGACCAAAAAACGGAAGCAATCGAAGTTAATGAAACGAACATCAGCATAATCTTATTTGAACGTCAGTTTACATGGCAAAACAAACAACGATTGCCTACTAATGGACAAAGAATGCACCAATACTAATGGACAAAGTACGGACGATGGTGCACCAAGAAAAATGATAAATCATACCAAAATGAAATGATCATCAATTTGAAATCAACCAAATATAAACAAAAATGGACATGAGCACGAACGGAAATGATCAGTTCGTGTAAACGAAATGAACATCAACACAAATAATCATATATCGACCTACACTAAATAAACATAATGACATCACTAACCTGAAGATCCGAATGCTCTGATGCATCACCGGTTTTCCGACGAACCATCTTGTCGATATCTGGATCAGTGAGACGTGTGTCCAGTCTTCCCTTGCCAAAGGCCTTCCTTGTAACCTCCTCCGAGATCCTGTCCTTCAAAATTTTCTCCGACCACGCACACATTGTTGGGAAATGTCTACGTTCCGGCCGGGAAGTGCACACAATCCTATCAAAGTTTAGCATCTAGTACAAGCAGGTGCGATGAACATTAACCCATTGATCGATTAACATCAATACAATTTTAAATGAGCATCAAGTGATTTCCAAATGAACATTAGTTCATTATAAAATGAACATCAGAATAAAATATACTATTCTTAATAAAATCAACGAGTAGACATTACATACCATCAAGAATATTATTGGACCCTCAAAAAACATTCGCGTTTGTTTGTCCACCCATTTTTTGTGCGCATCCACAAGACGGTCCACCGTATATGTACACCAATCAAGGTTGGCGATACGCTCGATGTTTTTCACGTTCTTCACAAATATGGGGGAGCGGTTCCGTTGTTGGTTGCCGTGAAAGAATGTGGCAACCATGTACAATATGAAATGTCTCCTGAATTTTACTCCCCCGTCGTCGTACCCCAAAATCAATTGCGGCATATCCGACAACAATGGACTACCATCTTGTAAACCCCAGTCCGATCTCAATTCACTGAGCACCTCATTGTACTTATCATCCCCCACCCTCCCGTCAAGAACTTCTTCGATGGGTTCATCGCCATATGGGATCCCCATCGTAATGTAAACGTTCAGCGGGGTAATGGGGATGTGCTTGCCGACATCGACCTCGAGAGTGAGCAAATATGGGTTGAAGCGTTCAAGCAACCATCTCGCAAGTTCGGCGGGGATTTGTTTCAAGCGAAAGTCTAGGAAACATTTGAACCCTATCTCAGCAACGGCTGCCTTTTGCGGCCCTTCTAGACATTCCATCATCTTTGAAAACCGCCTTGGCGACATTCTCGTGTGAAATGATGTTTGACTCGACAACCCCGCACTGACTGACTTGATCTCTACTGCGTCGTCATCTTCATCAACTACACGAACCCCCTTCCGTTAGTTTTTGCTTTAACCAATTTGTCCTCACCTCGGTCATGGTCCAACCCACGTTTGGGACGCGATGACCCAGCCACAGTCGTAATGCTACTTCTTTTTTTTGGCAACCCGTCATCCTCATCAACTACATGAACGCGCTGCCGTTTATTTTTGCCTTTCACCAATTTGTCCTCACTTCGGTCATGGTCAAACCCACGTTTAGGACGCGATGACCCAGCCACAGTCGTAACGTTACCACTTTTCTGAAATTTGGAGCTGAAACTGTCTTCTTTGCCCTCCTAGTGTATCCTTTCTTGAATGCATCCGGCCCCCGCACCGGTAGATTTTCACTGTCAGATTCACATACAAACACATCAGGCATCACGAGCAACATACGATATGTGGAATTTAGAATTACTTATGACAATAGTACATAATCAGTAATTGAATCTCAACATACGTTTCATTCGATGTGCCGCAACCATCTGTGTTTTGAGACTCAAACAGTTCTCTTCCAGCTTTGCGTTTCACCCATGTAGAAGTTTCGGTCAGATCAATAATAGGGGATGCCTCCTTATCTAGGGGGCCACGGGGGAACTCTGTGCCAGTTTGGGGGTTTCGAATGGGGACTCGTGCAGCCGTACGTCAATAACTGGGTCCGCATCTCTCAATACGTGGTCCGACACAGGGCTTGATGGCTCCCCCACGTCAACTGTCTTGTTCATCATGTCAGGCAAAACATTTGTCAACATGTCAAACGCGAGGACACGTGCCGTGTTGTTGTCAGCTAAGTCAAGTACACACCTGGCCGTATCATTATGAACATTCATTATACATCAGATGAACATCAGGCAATATTGCAAGATGAACAACAACAGATGAATAACACCAGATGAACAACCATTATGAAAATGAACATGAACTTTGTTATAAATGAACATCCATTATACATCAAATGAACATATGGCTATTTCAGAATGAACCCCAACAGACCAACAACATGCCATGTATTTTCAACATTTATTGACTTACTCTTCAACCCCTTGTTCGTTCACCACAATGTCACCAACCGGAGCACGTGCCATCCCCTCTGCTCCAACAGTAGCATCACCCGTACAGTTCAGAATATACCCATTAGCGATCAAGTTCAATCTAAAACGAACACAAGCTGACTTCTATGAGCAACAATTATGACTCTCAACGTGGCCATAACGAACATCATAAGTCATAATTTGAACATCAAGTTAAACTGTAATGATTATCAAGTTCAACTAAAACGATCATCAAAAACAATTTAACACTCCATTTCACGTCATATCTTACAAACACAACCCAACTTACTTTTGCGTCTTGTCTTCGTCGACCACACCATCATCCGGTGCCGGTTCACTCCCACTTTACGCAATATGCCCCTGTGCCCTACACCCAAAATACACCATTAGCGATTATCAACATAAAACCCGCCCCAAATTGTTTTACTTGTCGTTACACTTGCGTTAACAACGGAGTTGGCACCATGACAATTGCTCTCGCATCAGAAATCTGAACTGGCACACTTGTCACAATTGTTTCTCCTTCCCTCGAGCTAATCCAACAACAATGCTTATTTTAAACAATTTGGTTTAAAATGAAGATCTAGTGAATTACAGAAATGAACATCTAGTTCATAACACATGAACATCACGTTGAGATGTAATGAACGCTAAATATCCAACATAAAACCAGAAATGTGTTGACGCTTACAATAAGGTGACATGAACTGAACTTGATTAAAATATGACATGATCATCAAGATTCATTGAAGTGAACATCAATCATTTATATCTAAAATGGTCCTCATACCTAAAAACATCATCTGTGTGCACTAACAATTTTGGGTTTGTATGCTATAAAGAACAATAAGCACCAACTGACCAAATGTACAACCTCCATTAAACATCAAAACTGTATGTGTATGAACACCATATGTTGAAATGAACACCAAAATCCACATATATACAATGACTTACATTTCCTCCTTCCTTTCTTCAACCTCCAACTCATTCGCACCCGTCGACGCCATGCCCTATACCAAAAAACTCTTCTTCCTCTGCCGAAAACAACCATCAATTGTTAGGCTCACACCAAACACCCGCCGGAATTTCCAAAAAAAAAATAAAAAACCTACCGCAAAACCCTTAATTATGGAAAATCTTACCGGGAAAACAACGTCCCTCGACTTCACTTCAAACGTCTGTCGCCGGGAAATTGTCACCGGAATTCTGCACGCACTGCATTGAAATTTCACCCGGATTTTCCCCCCGAGCTTCGCTGGAATTTCGAGCTTCACTCCTTCACAATAATGGCGCCCTAACTTTCTGTCTCTCTCTCTCTCTTGTGTTTTGAAACTATCCAAAATGATTACAGTTGCTTGGGGAAACTGCTCCTCGTTACTGGCGTGCAAACAGAATGAACTGCCATGCCATGGTTCTTCACCTTCCTCACACGTGAGAGCAGAAAAAAAAACATATTCAACAAAATCCACCAATCATCTTTTACCATTATGTATTTAAAATAAAGATTAATCAACTAAAACTCCAAATTTATCCTAACCATAGATCCTTTGATCAAAGGCCAAGATCTTCCATGCTTTCCTTCTCATTAAAAGGCACTTCTCATTATATCTATTCCCATGTTTTTATATTAATTTATTGATAATGTTGTAGTTTGGTATAGGAAAATTGAACTTTTCAAATTGTTTCTCAATAGGTTTTAGTTTTTCTTTGAAAGTTTTGTTTTATATATATATAGGGAAATTGGATTCTAATAATCCCTGCTTTTGTAAATTGGATGGTAATAATCCCTACTTTCAATTTGTATTCTGGTGGTCCAAAAAAAAAAAAAAATTGTATTGTAGTGGGACAAAATCGAGAGTATACCCTAAATATCATAGATTTTGCGTTGCATTTAATTCAAAACTTTGCATAACACTTTACCATGATTTTTAATGAATTTACAGCATTTCTCCCAATTTTTTTCAATTTTTTTTCAATTTTTTAATGATTTTTTCAATTTTACTCCTTTTAAAAAATCATAATAATATTTCAGAATCTCAAAAAAATAATTTAAAAAATGTTTTAGTAACTACACTTCATTACCTATCTGGGGGTAGGAACCAAAAAAACAAAAACAATATGGGGTAGGCATGAAAAAAATAAGAAGAATGTGATGGATTTGGTACCACTACAATACAATTTTTTTTTTTTGGAACACCAGAATACAAATTGAAAGTAGGGATTATTGCCATCCAATTCGCAAAAGTATGGATTTTTTTAATATATATATATATATATATATATATATATATATATATATATATATATATATATATATATATATATATATATATATGGGAGCAGATCTTATAAAAAGAAAGATACGGTAGGAAGGTAGGAAAAAACAATCTAGGGCATACAAATCTGATCTAGTGGCTGGGAATAAAATCAGCTTCCTTCCCCATAAATCAACTAGTGGTTTTCGGAAAAAATAAAATAAAATCACTTAGGTACATATGATTAGCTAAAATTATGCATGGGATTAGAGAGAGACGGATTTACTTTCCTAAATTTTAGGGATTGAGTTATCCAAATTTAACTAAATTATTATCAAAAAGTAAAGGAGAAGAAAACAAAAGCCAACATTCTATGACCATACATGACCACACTCCCATAAATCAAAATTATATCAAGGACCACACTCCCCTATATACATGACAACACCTCCCTAAATCAAACTATATGTTTGTTGTCACATTATATCCAAGACCACGATCTCTAATATCTATGACCAGCCACTACATCAATTGGTCCCATAAATTTACCACACTTTGAACTCACAATTTTTGAAATTTACGGTTAGATATATCAAATACACTATGTAATTGTCCACACTTTGTATAAATTTGTCCACAATATGAATACGTTGTGGTCATATTCAATAGATATAACCAACACAATTCATAAATTTGTCTACACTTTGTACAAATTTGTCCACACTTTAAGCACACTGTGGTCATATTCAATGGATAGTGTGGTCATGGTGTATGGTTATGGATATTAGTAATCATGAATTTCGGGAACTTATGCTTTTCCAAGACCTACAAAAGTTAATTGCTTGTACACAAATGCACATATCATATATATATATATATATATATATATATATTAGGGAGTGTGGTCATAGAAATTAGGGTGTGTTTTGGTCATAGATATAACTTGATAACATTGATAATTTTGACTTATGGGAGTGTGTTTATGGATATTAGGACGTGTGGTCGTGGAGTGTGTGAATTAGAACGATTATGTTGGACAAAATATAATCCCTACAATTTGATAATTTATGTTTTTCTTTAATTTTTAATAACAATGGAGTTAAATTTGGATAATTCAATCTCTACAATTTAGGGAAGTACTAGTAAATCTCTACTCTCTCTCTCTCTCTCTAATTCCGTGCATGATTCTCACCAATCATATCAACCTAACTTATTTTAATTTATTTTTTTGAAAACCACTAGCTGATTCATGGAGAAGGAAGGTGGTTTTATTGTCAACCATCAGATTGGACTGGTTTGGTCCAGATCGCTTCCTCCTACCTTACTACAGTATTTTTCTTACTACTAGGTCTGTTCCCGGTATATATATATATATATATATATATATATATATATATATATATATATATATATATATATATAGGAAAATTGGATTCTAATAATTTCTACTTCCACCAATTGTATAGCAATAATCCTTACTTTCATTTTGGATTCTAGTGGTCCAAAAAAAAAAAAAAAATGGATTCTAGTTGTACCAAATCCACCTTCAAATTCTTTTTATTTTTTGCATTTCTATCTAACATTGTTTTGTTTTTTTTTTTTTGGTACTGCCCCCACAAAGGTAATCAAGTGTAGTTACTAAAACAATTTTTAAAATTATTTTTTGAGACTCTGAGAAATTATTATGATTTTTTAAAAGGAATAAAATTGAAAAAATCATAAAAATAGTAAAAAAAAATTCAAAAAAATTTGGGAGAAACGCTGTAAATTCATTAAAAATCATGGTAAAGTGTTATACTAAGTTTTGAATCAAACGCGACACAAAACCTATGATATTTAGGGTATACTCTCGATGTTGTCCCATTATAATCCAATTTTTTTTTTGGACCACCAGAATCCAAATTGATAATAGGGATTATTGTTGTCCAATCATAAAAGTAGGGATTATTAAAATTCAATTCTCATATATATATATATATATATTATATATATATATATATATATATATATATATATGAGGAATTATCATGAGCGGAAACAGAGAATAGGGCCCAAATTGTGGAACATTTAGCGTTAGTAAAAGCATGTTGTGTATTTACTTTGTACCACAACTAAAATTGATGGTGATCACTGCATCATTTTTACAATTTGCTAGTGTTATGTATAACGTGAGTGAAGGTGTAGATAATTTAGTACATGAACTTGTAAAGTGGGGTACGTAACGGTTAAATCCATAATCCGTACATATAAATGAAAACACAAAGCTCAAGTACAAATGGAAAGAGACTAGAGATCCAGTTGTAATGAGAATTTGGCAAACATGTTGGGAGATAATACTAAAAATAGAAAGGATATTGTTGCAAATTGACTTTAATTAATTATTATTAAGCATCAAACAAAGCAACTCAACGTAAGAGAGCAGTCTCAGCCGCAGAAATCATGATAGCGAAGTAACCACTAAAGATAAGCTCAACTAAAATGAAAAGAAAATGTTTAGAAATAATTTGAGCCACACATTTTTTGTGTGCACATGTTTTAAATGAGTTGTAATTGAATTGAATTGATTCCTGGTGTCACTTGCTATGAATGAGCAACGTGTATGAATAACATATCCCACGTGATGGGCCGGGCATGCACACTATCAAATTACAATCCTGTGCCATGCATTCATATTGCATTCTTCATGTGCTTATATCATCTCCATTCCATTCCATTATTATTGTCACAATTGAAAACTTATTATCATCTCCTACTCAAAATATTTATCACTTTGCCCAAGTATTAATTCTTCATTACTTATGCACGAGTATAACGAGTTACAACAGAAAATTATTGTAATTAGAAATATATCTTATCAAAAATTATAATAGTGACAATTTATATTTTCATTTATTATAAGTTTTGAGTAGTTAACAGTAAATATATAGTTAAATTGAAAAATATTTTAGGATAGAGATAGTGTATTTCTCTAAAATATGTTTAAGATTTTGTTTTAGATATCTATATTTTGGGTATATTAAATATTAATAAACACCGTACAAAATTTGATCATATTAATAAATCATGATCATTGGCTTTTTCTTTCTTTTTGTTGGGATTCACCCATGAGTAAAAATGTCCAACATCGGAAAAGTAAAAGAGAAAGGACATGGTATATATGTCAAGTGGGCTACTCTTCTTAACACCCATTGGTTTTAAGATGGAAACTCACTTAACTTGTGTACCATGGGCCTTGATTGAAGTGGGCACCCCTTGGATCTCCCCAACACCTTTTTTTTTTTATTTTGGGGCGGGTAGGGCAGACCTACGATTATGAGCCGGGGCTCATGATGCTTTGTGAGCCTGGGATGTGTGCCAAATTGTTTTTCTTTTTTCTCGTTTTTTATTTTATTTTAAATAAATGTAATGAGCCTCTTTTAATCTAATATTCCATTATATTTTGAGTTTGAGTTTATAGTCCAATTTAATTATGCTTTTAGTTTGTGTGTTTTTAATTTTAATGTTCTTTTTAATTTTCATTATATTCTTTTTATTTTGTAATGTTATTTTTTCTGTACTTTTAAGCATATCGTCAATAGAAATAATTTATGGGAATTATAATATATATTTATGAACATCTCATGCTATGAATTATGAATATTGTATAGGATATGTTATGAGTATTATGGTTATAGCTTGTGAGCGTCTACGTTACAAATCATGAACATTGCATGTGATCTGTGTATGAGCATTGCAGTATAGATTTATAAGCATTAATATTACAAATTATGAACATTGCGCTGGATATGCTTATGAACATTCATATACTGACATATGAGCATTGTAGTTTAGGTTTATGAGCAACGTAGTTTAAGTTTATGAACATTTATGTATTAGTTTATGAGAATTATAGTAAAATGTCAAATTATGAATATTAGTGTTGGACGTTAATTATGAACATTCATCTACTGTTTAAGATAATTCATATACTGGTTTATGAGCACTATAGTTTAGGTTTATGAACATTTATGTATTAGTTTATGAGAATTGCTATAAAAATGTCAAATTCTAAGCATTGGTGTTGGAGGTTATGAACATTCATCTACTGGTTTATGAGCATTTTAGTAAACACATCAGGTTATGATCAACATTATGCTGGAGGTTATGAGCATTCGTGTTAGATGTTATGAACATTTATTTACTGGTTTATGAACTTCCATATACTGATTTATGAGCATTGGTATATATTTTTCTGAACATTCATAGCATATCCCGTGCAATATTAAAACTAATTCGAATTGTAGATGCTTATAAATCTATACAATAATGGTCAAAAATTATTTTTATTGAAAATAAACATAAAATTATAGAAAAAAATCAAATTATAGAAGAATAAAAAGAATATAATAAAAGTTAGGATTATTGGACAAAAATAATACTAACTTTGGGGGTATTGGTCGATAATAATACAAACAATTTTGTTGGACACTAGCAGTACCAACTATGAACCTATTTTCCAGCAATAGTACACAACCGAGCTGGTAGGTTTCTTTCTACGCAGATAGATTATGTATCGCCTAATTGTCTGAGCTAAAGACCAGAGTAAGTTGAAAAAACGTTAATGGTCACTTTTTTTTGCCAATTAAGCAACATTAACGAACTTTGCTATACAATAATTTAAAAACAACAATTTGATTGGTTTCTAGATAAATTGATTAATGCTGCTTAGATGGCAAAAAAAATTGGCGGTCGACATTTTTTCCACTTGCTCCAGCTTCAAGTTCAGACAATTAGGCGACAAGTTATCTTTTTATCGAGTTAAACACCTATCAACTTGGCAGCGTACTACTGCCGGTAAATAGGTCCATAGTTGGTACCACTAGTTTCCAACAAAATTGTTGGTATTATTATCGGCCAATACCCCCAAAGTTCGTATTATTGTTGTCCAATAACCCTAAAAGTTACATAGAAAATTAAAATAAAAACAAATAAATAAATAATGTAGTTAAATTGGACTAGAAACTCAAACTCAAACTCAAAATACATTAAAATATTAAATTAAAAAGAAGTTTTATTATATGTTTTTTAAAATAAAAAAAAGAGGAAGAAGCCCGGGCACACAAGGCGTTATTACATGAAGAGGGGGAAAAGGGGGAGGGTTGAAAGAACTTTTCTGTTCTTTTTTTTTTTTTTTTGTATAGCATAAGTTACCTGTTGGGAGACCAGACTGATACTCTTCATACAATTATTGGGATTAGTGTTCATGGTGTAACCAAGGTCTGCCTCAAGTCTTGTCCGAGCCATGCACATCAAGAGTGAACATTATAATCCACGAAAGGCGAGTTATGCCTGGCTCGCCTAGAAATTCGGGGCTTCTTCCCTATGGACCTATCCGAGACCACGACTCCCATAGATAATCCGTCGAATAATTATTCGGGTTTCTCATAATGGGTCGGGATGCAACCTCGGGGTCGGAGTGGTGTCTTCCCTTGTATTTCCTATCCTAGCTCGGTTTCCAAGAACAAGATTCCGACCGGTATCTAGCTAGTTATGTGTACCTTGATATGAGGGGACAGGGTGATATCCACTATTAACTATCGTTCTTACACTTACATTGGTCTTGTTTGAATAAACAGGAAATCATAAATATTCTTATTACAACATCACAAATTTATTTGCTTCTGCCTGTATCCAAATTCCGACTAGTTATTCAGCCACTTCTCCACTTCCAGCTCCAACTCGGTCTTGAGGTGTCTTGGTACCTAACATTAATGAAGAAACTCTACTGCCCTCTAAGGATCTCCACTACAGTCTGCGTGAGGACCTCCATTGCATCCGCCATATTTTTGATTGAAAGACAAAATTCGAAGATATTAATTCAGGGAAGTTTCCTTTATATAAATATCCGTTATCTTCCCTAGAGATCTATATCTTTCTCATAATCTCTAATCTGATTTTATTTACAGAATATTATTAAGAGATTTTGAAGATATAAAATCAGTATTTAATTAAGAGAAAGAAACAACTGCCTAAATGAGAAGATTGAAAATCTACTCTCAAGAAAGGATATAATCTTCAATCAAAGAAGTAGAATGAAGAATCTCAACGCTATCTGAGGACCTCACCGTGTTCAGCAATGAGGACCTCCAGTTCCAGTGCGAAGATTTTGTTTGTCAAAATTAAATCAGGGAAGTTTTTCCATATCCTAATCTTATTCTATTCCTTCCGATTCTGGACTTATATTATAACAGATTATATCTTTTTCAGATGCTAAAAGGAAAGGAAAGAAATCGTTGCAAATTGCCAAGATTGAGAAGGATTGAAGATTTGCTCAAGAAAGGAAATAATCATTCTCTAGAGGAAATGGAAGTTGTTGTGGAAATTCTCAGGCATAAATACTATCAACCTCTTCTGTGAGAATTAGGGATTTCTAAGGAAGAAATCACAGTAGGAGTTTTGATTAGAAAATTCTGAGTCGTAGGAATATTTGAGTGAAAATATTCTGAGTGGTAGCCACTAAGAAAAGTGGTGAGTTTGTAACCAGAGAGTGTATCTGGTGAGGACCTCTAAGGTCGTGTTTATGAAAGAGAGAAAGGGTTCACTGCATGCGTGTGATCTTCACCGCATTGCCTCTTTTGTGAGGCCTCAAGCGCAGAAGTAATCTGTGAAGTCTTCTGCCCTAGTAAGCCTGTTGAGGACCTCACAGTTCTCAATAGTGCCGAGTTGTAACCTCTTTCCCTTTAGCACTTTGATTCAATCAATAAAGAAGTATTATTTAGTTCATTCAAGTGCTATTAACCCTTTTTGTGTTGATTAAGTGCAGATTTATTTATACAACCCTATTCACCCCCTCTAGGAGTATTTTAATTGGTATCAGAGAGGGTCCAGAAATTCAAGAGTTTAACTACTCGTGGAAAAGATCATGGTCGCTATGAACACAAATGAAGCTCCTCAAGGACGCTCATGGACAATAGCTCCACTACTCACTGGAGAAAACTACAGGTCGTGGAAAAGACAAATGGAGGTCTTCCTCTAGGACCAAGATGAGGACCTCTGGATTGTAGTTACCGAGGGAGATTATCCTACTCCCATGAAGAAGAACAGTGCTGGTCAAGATGTCCCAAAGAAAAGATCTGAAATGACCAATAAAGAGTTGGAGCCATTGAGAAAAAATACTCATGCCCTAAACTTGATCTATTGCAGTTTAATTCAAATGATTTTGAACGTGTATCTAACTTTGAAACTGCGAAACAAGTTTGGGATTATTTGATAACCTCATATGAAGGCACAAGTCAAGTCAAGGACACCAAAGTAGATATCGTGTCCAAAAGTATGAGGCCTTCAGAATGGAAGAAAATTAGACTATTGAAGAGATGTTCAAAAGATTCAGCAGCATCACCAACCGCCTCATATCACTGGGAAAAACCTACCCAAATGAGGAACAAGTTAGAAAGGTCCTCCAATGCCTTCCTAGAAGAAAATGGTGTCCAAAAGTCACTGCCATTGAAGAAGCTCAAGATCTCAAGGCCCTCAAACGGGAGGAACTCATTGGAAAACTATTGGCCTATGAGATCAAATTGAATGACCTCTCAAAATCCAAGGGAATTGCCCTCAAGGCGGTACGTAAATCTGACAGTGAGTCAGATAATGATGACGAGGAAGATACAACGACAATGGTAGCTAGAGGGCTCAGAAGATTATACAAGAAAAATCCAACCTTTCGAGGATACATCAAGGATGTTCAAAACAGAAAAGCAACCTCAAAAGGTAAGTCCTCATTAAGAAAAGATGTTGACCCATTTACTTGTTTTGTTTGTGGCAGCTCAAAACACCTTATGAAGGACTGCACTCACGCCAAAAGAAACAAAGACAAGAGAAATAGTCGGTCTCAACGGAATAAACATAAGGCAATGATGGCAACATGGAGTGATAGTGATTCCAGTGAAGGCCACAGTGAGGTAGAGGAAATAACAAATGTATGTCTGATGGCAAACACAAGTCAGGATCAATATCCAACCTCATCTCATGACGAGGTAAACATTGATGAGCTCCTCACTCTTCCCTCTTCGCACCTTGCTCATAAATTATTTCACCTCTTCAAATATTCTAGGTCCTTAATAGAAAGAGTCAAGCATCTCATGAAACATGTCAATCATCTGAACGAAACCATAAAGAGCTTGAACACCAGAAATGACCTCTTAGCAACTGAAAATGTTAGAATATCTATAGAGGTCAAAGACTGCTATAAGCACATCACTCAATTATCAAATGAGGCAGTCACAAAATCTCATCCCTACCAGAATGAACACATCCTTCCCACACCTAATACACCACCTCTTAAAAACTATCGGTCCAAAAGTCCTCCCATTCATACCAACAAAGGACCTCTACTTCCTACACCAAATATTCCACCTATCAGAGAAAACTATCATAGAGGACCTCCAACAGCAAATAAAATAAGGACCTTACCAACTCCCATGTCTAAAGGAACTAGACCTCCGTGTATTACTAAATTTGGGTCCCAAAGACCTCAATGCAACGATCTCATCCTTGGTCAGAGACCAAGAAAGGTATAGTGTCCTATATTGCCGGTATGCCTCAGACACATTACCACAAATCCAACCAAGTTCTACAAAGTGAAAATCAACAAGAATGGAAGAGTGACCTTTGGAGACAAAATCCAAGACACGATCCTAGACATTGGGAAGGACACGAAACAACGCCAACCGCACCATTCGAGGGGGAGCCTTCTATCATGAGGACCTCAACATATGCACAAGCTGTCAAATTGAGGGGGAGTCCTATCATCCATCCTCCCTACATGTGGTCTCTCTTCTCCTCCTAGGTTCGTCAACTCACTGCATGCTTGGACCTCTGATGTCCTCATCAGCATGTCCTCTCGGATACCTCATCATTTCTTTTCCTAATCATTTCTTTTCTTCCTATCCCTCCTTCTCCCTCTCTCTTCCTCTCTATATTTTGGCAATACATCTTAGTGCTTGTATTCTCTTGTTTCCTTTCTGTCTGAAAGACAAAAAGGGGGGAGAATTAAGTTTGTTGCATTGCTCTGCTATGTATTGTGTATCTATGTAAAAGGACCACGAAGAAAATTTTGTCTTTTAAACAAAAAGGGGGAGATTGAAGAAACTCTACTGCCCTCTAAGGACCTCCACTACAGTCCGCGTGAGGACCTCTATTGCATCCGCCATACTTTTGATTAAAAGACAAAATTCGAAGATATTAATTCAGGGAAATTTCCTTTATATAAATATCCGTTATCTTCCCTAGAGATCTATATCTTTCTCATAATCTCTAATCTGATTTTATTTACAGAATATTATTAAGAGATTTTGAAGATATAAAATCAGTATTTAATTAAGAGAAAGAAACAACTGCCTAAATGAGAAGATTGAAAATCTACTCTCAAGAAAGGAAATAATCTTCAATCAAGGAAGTAGAATGAAGAATCTGAACGCTATCTAAGGACCTCACCGTGTTCAGTAATGAGAAACTCCAGTTCCAGTGCGCAGATTTTGTTTGTCAAAATTAAATCAGGGAAGTTTTTCCATATCCTAATCTTAATCTATTCCTTCCGATTCTGGACTTATATTATCACAGTAGGAGTTTTGGTTAGAAAATTCTGAGTCGTAGGAATATTTGAGTGAAAATATTCTGAGTGGTATCCACTAAGAAAAGTGGTGAGTTTGTAACCAGAGAGTGTATCTGGTGAGGACCTCTAAGGTCGTGTTTATGAAAGAGAGAAAGGGTTCACACTATACGTGTGATCTTCAGCTGCAATTGCATCTTCTGTGAGGCCTCAAGCGCAGAAGTAATCTGTGAAATCTTCTGCCCTAGTAAGCCTGTTGAGGACCTCACAGTTCTCAATAGTGCCGAGTTGTAACCTCTTTCCCTTTAGCACTTTGATTCAATCAATAAAGAAGTATTATTCAGTTCATTCAAGTGCTGTTAACCCTTTTTGTGTTGATTAAATGCAGATTTATTTATACAACCCTATTCACCCCTCTCTAGGGTTATTTCAATTAACATAGAGGAGTTAGAGTATGCTAAGTAATGGAGTATCAATACGATACTAAGTATGGGACATCCTAGGTTTTAAACCAAGGATAAAATGATGTGCAATTATTCTTGTCATTGTTCCAGATCATAGCTCCTGCGCATTCATTAAATTTCTCACACTAACATCGGTCCTCCTTTGAACATTCTTGGTGCACAATACTTAGCCAATGCCTCGCGAAGGCATTAACTCCCATTCTTTTCTTTACCCATGGGTCCTCACATACTTTGTTCGAACATTATTCATCATTTGGACTTTAATTAACGACGTAGGTCGTTAAAGTCCCCATGCATGCATTCAATGAATTAGTGACATTTCTTTGACTTTAATCCATGGGTTCCTATAAAAAAAAGGGATGTAACGACGTCCATAACTTGTTGAGTTTATCCTTTCATACATTGAACATTATTCCTTGGTTAATATTGGATTACACAATTAGGGTTTTTGCTCAGGATTTCAGATTTGGTTGTTTTAAACAAAATAGTGCTATAAATTCATTTCTCATCCTTTTTATCTGATTCAACTTGGAAAAGTTCCTAAAATTCTTCTAGTCTATGGAAAACACTTAGAAAATAATATCATGCATGCATATTTACGATATTTAGCAAAAGTGGACTGATATCAACACTGTTCGTGTCCAGAATTTCAGGTTTGAAGTTCTTTAAACAAAAGGGCACTATAATTTCATTTCTCATCCTTTTGATATGATTCCACTTGGAAAAGTTCCTAAAATTCATCTACACTATGGAAAAATTGTTAGAAAAATATTATCATGTTTGCATATTAACCAAATTCAGCAAAAGGGGACATATATCAACACTGTTCATGTCCATAATTTTATGTTTGAAGTTCTTTAACAAAATTACACCATAATTTCATTTATCTTCCTTTTGATCTGATTCCACTTGAAAAAGTTCCTAAAAGTCATCTAGTTTATGGAAACAGTCATGCGTATTTACGAAATTTAGCAAAAGTAGACTGATATCAACACTGTTCGTGTCCAGAATTTCAGGTTTGAAGTTCTTTAATCAAAACAACACCCTAATTTCATTTCTCATCCTTTTGATTTGGTTCCACTTGGAAACGTTCCTACCATTTATCTTGTTTATGGCAAAATTGTAAGAAAAATATTATCATGCATGCATTTTTACGAAAGTTAGCAAAAGTGGATTGATGTCAACCCTGTTCATGTCCAGAATTTCAAGTTTGAAGTTTTTCAAACAAAATAGCACCATAATTTCATTTCTCGGCCTTTTGATCTGATTCCACTTAGAAAAGTTCATGAAATTCATCTAGTCTATGGAAAAATTGTTAGAAAAATATTATCATGCAGTGCATATTTACGAAGTTTAGGAAAAGTGGACTTATATCAACAGTGTTCATGTCCAGAATTTTAGGTTTGAAGTTCTTTAAAAAAAATAGCACCATAATTTCATTTCTCATCCTTTTGATCTGATTCCACTTGGAAACACCCCTAAAGTTCATCTTGTTTATTGTAAAATTGCTGGGAAAATATGCATGCATTGTTACGAAATTTAGCAAAAGTGGATTGATATCAATATTATTCATGTCCAAAATTTTAGGTTTGAAATTCTTCAAACAAAATAGCACCAGAATTTCATTTCTCATCCTTTTGATTTGATTCAACTTGGAAAAGTTCCTAAAATTCATCTAGTTGATGACAAAATTGTTAGAAAAATATTATCATGATTGCATTTTTACGACATTTAGCAAAAGTGGATTGATGTCAACAATGTTCACTTGGTGGGAGAAACCTTTAAGAAGAATTTTTCCCCTTCCTCAAATTATAGCGGCGGTCGTCGCTTGTTAGCATAACTTTTATGCCTAGCCTGCGCAATCTCCAACTTTTTCCGAATTACTCGTGTCTTAGCTATCATTTCTTGTACTAACTTGTGACATATTAAGTGGTTTTTGGCCAGGTCATTCTAGTCGAGGAGAGTTCGACCTGTGCCGCCATACAAGGCCTGATAGGGTGCCATTCCTAACAAGGCTTGATAGCTGTTATTATAACGAAATTCCACGAGGGGTACTGATAAGTGATTATTTTATACCCTAAATTCAATGTTTTTATACCAATTTCTGTGATTTCTTCACTTGGTTGTGAGATTGGTGCATTTTGTAGGGATCATTGAAAATACACCTAAAAGCATGAAGAATTGGAGGAAAAAGGGAGAAAAATGAGAAGAAATTAGAAAAAGAGTTGAAGGAAGAAGAATTAAAGAGGAGTGGCCCAAGCTGCGTGGCCCGGCCCAAATATTTGGCGGAAGACTCACTTACGTTGCCAACGCCCTCTTGGCAGAGATTTCACTTGCTGAAGGAAACTCCGGACGCTGCCGGAGTCTAGCCACACGCTACCAGTGTGCGGACACGAAGAAGAAGATTTTTGAAGCCAGACGCTGCCAGCGCCTGGCGCCCTAATCGTGCCTTATGAAAGAAAACTTCAGCCGACCATTTTGGGAGGGGATTTTGGGAGAGTTTTTCAAGAACACTCCTTATTTTCTTTAGAGTTTCATTCATTAAAGTTTAGTTGTTTAGGATTATTAGTAGTTTTAGATTTTTGTAAAGTGATTGAAGAGAAGAAGAAGATCGATTCGAGTGACAAGAAGAGATCGATTCTGCCACTTCAAACACTCGGTTACTTCTATTTTCTTTATGGATTTCAATTTACATTCAGTTTGTGTGTTGTTAATTTCGAGAATTGTGAGTAGCTAAACTCGTTTGTTTGGGGATAAACTCGATGTCTTTTGATTGATTTTGAATACAATCTCGGTGTGAAGTTATTTTTAATCGTTTAATCTTCGTGTATTGTTTATCATAATAATTTGGTTAACTACCTTTGTTGGTTTAGATTCTTAATATTATAACGAAAGTTTGTATTTTGAATTGGAAAGACGAAGATTGAATAGGCTAGAAAACCGTTAGAAATAATGGTTTCATGCTTAGGGTCATTTATAATTAGTTCTTATCTTTGATTAGGTAAAATAGCCATGAGAATAGGTGTTTAGTCTAATCACTGTAACACATCTCGAATTGGAAGATTGTTGTGTTTAGTCTAATCACCCACTCGTTTTCAGGAATCATTACACCTTCACAAAAGGCGGAGTGGTGAGCATCACACTATCGTGGCCTTGGCGAGCCATCCTTGTTGGAGTAAGGAAAGGTTCGAGACTTGTCAAGGACCTCGGGACCAGATTGGGTCGTCCCGGGAATGAAGGGCGAGGTGGTATCAAGTCTCGGAAGTAACCCAAGTTAATAACTTGCAAGGTGGAAGGCGTTCAAAGGTTAGAAATGCGCGTGCCTTCACGCTTTGGGTCATAACTCCTTCAATATAACTCCGATGTGTCTTAGATTTTGGGAGCTTAAAGTACACACCGAGGGCTTTCGATCAATATCTTACGGGCCTAAAACGGAGTCTGGATGAAGAAGTTATGCGCGCTTGAAACTAGCAGGGAACAGTTGCCCAGAACACTGTCACGCCCGCGACGGGTTTGTCACACCCGTGACAGCCTGCTGGCCAAGTGCAGAATTCTAGCAGTTGAAGCTCGCGCCCGTGACAATGATGACGCGCCCGCGACCCGACGTGTGACACCCGCGACACTTAGCTGTTGAACGAGGGATTGCCGAGACAGTGGGCGGTCGCGCCCGCGATCCAACTCGTCGCGCCCCCGATGGCCCTGCCGAACTGTGTAATTTTTCTGTCAAACGCTGCGTTTTGCTTGTTTTCCCCCCATTCCTATAAATATCCCCTCCCTTCCATTATTTTGACAGTTTTTGCTGAATTGAATTGTAATGCTTGGCATTGTGGGGTTTTTCCCAACTTCCTCAAAAATCTTGTTAACTTTATCCAATCAATTTTGGTGGTGTTTCAAGTCATTCCCTTAGTGATTATTTAGTGGATTACCTTGGATAATCATGGTGGGGTGTTAGGCCTAGAGTTGTGGTTCTCCTTGCTCAAGGTCATATCCATCCTTTGGGTGTTCAAGGCCCTTGTTCTTGTTGATTATTATTCATCCATCATCACTCAGGCTAATCTAATCATCCCACCACGACGGTAATGCTCCATTTTGGTATTAGAGCTTTGGTTTTTTTAATTTAGCTTGAGTTTTTCATTGTTCTTGCTAGTGTGTTCTCTAGTGTTTATTTTTGTGGATTGTATGCAAATATTGGTGATCCCCATTCCCTTTGCAATCCAAGAGAATTGGAATACTTTGTATTGTGTTTGTATTGGGTATTTTTGAAGCAATTTGGAGCTTTGAGGAAGAGTTGGAAAATTGTGCCCGCAAGGTGTTCGATGAAATGTCTGATTGAAAAAAAACACAAAGAACCCTCAGCCAAACATAAGCCAATTACAAGAAAACCCCTAAACTCCACAAAATATCCCAAACACATACCGTCCCTTACCCTTCCCTTGACATGGATGGTCACGATAATTCCGATCGAGAGGGATCAAGCCACCGGGGTAGCCCTCAACTTCGGGCTATCGAGAGCCGACTCGCCACCCATGACGAACGGTTCTCCACCATTGATCGCAACCTTAATGCCTATATGGCGCGATTGGATAACCTCGCCCTAGAGCGTCAAGCTCCACCCCAAGTTGAATGAGCGAGGCGTGCACCAAGCCCTATCCGTCCTCCTCCCAACTTTGAGTCGAGTGACGATGCTAGAGGCTCCCCTCGACGCTATCCTTGTCGAGAAGTGCATGATCGACCATGATGCATATTCACACCATAAACATCATGAAGAGGCCATCCAAGATCTTACTATTCTCTTAAATGAGCTACAAGCTTCTAATACATGTGACATCCATGGTAGCTTCTATGGAAGAGGTTTATTGAGCTTCTTACAACAAGATCCATGAAGATTCATCTACATCAAAGTTGAAGGGCTTTGGAAGATCTACATCATGGTTTTTGAATCTTTAAGTTTGGACTAGTATTGAGCTAGTTTTCATCATTTTATGTACATTTGAATCTTTGTGATGTCACTTTTGTATTGAGTGATGTAAGCCAATATGGGCCTCATTCTTGATGTATATCACGCCTAAAGGGAGGTGTGATTACTATAAATACCCCCTTTATGGTGCCTTGTAAAACACAATCTATTGAATCATAATAAACACAAAAGTCTCTCTAAAGTCATCATGCTTTAGTTTTCTTTCTAGCATTCTAGCTAGGATTTTCGAATACCTTGAGGGGTTTTCGATCAAATCTTCTCTTCTATTCCAAGAGGGAGCAATCTTGGATGGTGCAAAGGAGGAGTTGGGTATCGAATTGATTGTGGTGCGTCTAAATCAATCAAGGAGGTTTCCATTGCCAATTCTATCTTGTTTCTACATCAAATCTTGTTGTTCTACATTGGTTGGTACGTTTTGCTTAGTCTTTTGTTTCTCTTGATTGTCATTCTTGTCATAATCATTAGAACTCTCGTCCAAGCTTTTTCGTTTCATACCTTTTTCCATTCGTTTCATTCGTTTGTTTGAGAAATCAACAAATCACAAGTTCTTACTTGTGAACGATCCGTTTTCATTTCGTGTATAATGGATTAGTTTTGATTCATTATGCATCAGACCACCTCGTGACGACTTTCAAGACGTCTAGATCAACATCCCCGAGTACAATGGAACCAATGATCCGGATGACTACATCGAATGGGTCCAATTGATGGATAGGGTCTTCGAGGCCAAAGAGTATGATTATGAGAAGGCTTATAAGGTCGCGAGCTTGAAACTCACCATGGCCGCTTCGCTTTGTTTTGAGAATATGAAGGTAAAACGTGTTCGTGAAGGAAATGCAAGGATTTCTACTTGGACAAGGCTCAAACAAGTGCTGAATCACCGTTTCTTGCCCTACACTTACAAACAAGACGTCCTACGAAGGCTATATGCTCTTACCCAAGGGAAACGATCCGCAGGTGATTACATCTCGGAGTTCGAGCAGCTTCTTATTAAAAGTGTCCTTCAAGAGCCGGAAGAGCAAACCATGATGCAATTCTTGAATGGGCTAGATCCTTTTGTTGCCAAGAAGGTTGAGGTTCAACCCTACTATTCGATGGATGATTTGTGCAGTTTGGCTCTCTGAGTTGAGCAAAGGAGAATGGAAAGGTCTGATACCAAACCCTTGTCTAGACCCGTCTACTCACCATATAGCTGACCCCCTCCGGATGCAAACATTCTGAAGTCTAGTGTAACGTGGTTTTTGTACCCCGGTTTTTATATCGTTCTTGTCGAGGAGCTAGGGGCCTTGGTCATAGAATCTAGGTCAATGGTCGGGATGAGATTGCTAATGTAAGGATATCGGTTGAAAGGGGTCACAAAGCAAGAAACAAAGCTAAGGTCGGTCAAAGGAAGGAAATGGGCTTTGGAGGCTTTTCGGGATGCAAACGGGGATGAGGAAATGGGTTTTGCAACAAGAGAATAATAAGGAGGTAGAATCAAGTGGGAATTCCGTTAGAAAATACCTACCGAGCTTCCCCTTTCAGGGATAGTCTGGATTAACTTCCCCAAAGTCCACCACGGACCCGAAGGGTTAATGAAACGAAATTTGCTAGTTAACCTCCTTCCACTTTCGTGGGTGAGCATTAACTATCCCATCTCTAACCTTGCAACACAAGTTTTGGATGTATTCGGGAGCTTTCGGACCCAAATACATCCCACTTGAGGGAAGGAAGAGAGTGAGAAATTGATTTCTCAACTAATTATTCACTAATATTGCTAACCCAAACCTAATCACCCATTCACACCCTTAATTACCCCCTAACCCATAGGGTTTATAGCATCTAATCATGATACTAACTAAGCTAACAACATCCAAACCAACCCTAAGCATGATTTCTATCAACAACAAACACAAATCAAGCAAAATAATGAAATAACAAGCAAAGCAATTACAGAGCAAGCAAAGAAATTAGCAAAGCAAATGAAGGAGTTAAGGGAAGAGAAAACTTATCAAAATGCTGTAGATGAACAAGAGAAAGCAATAAAAAGATGATCCAACAATCTCTCAATTGTTTGAGTCTCCAAATCTTCACAAACACCACAAACCCTAGATTAATCTCTCACTAATCTCTCTCTAAAATCCACTAATACAAAGCTGAAAATTCGAGGTCAAGCTAAAGTCCTATCCCCCAAGATAACCGTCAATAAGGATATATATACAAGGCAAAACAATTGGGCAAAACGTCATCGCGCAAGTCGAAAACACGCGCAGAAAAATAAGGAGACCGTAGGTACGGTCTAGGAGACCTGGCGATTTTTCCTTCGTAAGACCCCAGGTGCAGTCCGGGAGACCGCGGGTACTGTCTTCCTCGGTCCAGCCAAGGGTAGCGGGGGCTACCCTCCTCTTTTCTTCCCTTTGCTCCTTCCTTCTATCCAACGCATGTAACGCCTGCTACAAGGGACGTAGCGGGTGTTACCTCACAGATTAGCATCAAATAAAGGGGAAGTGGTCCCGGGTCAACTTCACTTCGACTCTTGGCTTGGCTTAGCTCGGGAAATCACCAAAAAGGCTCAAAAATGGCCCGTTTTACCTCGTTTTTGTGTAAAACGCTAAAACCTACAAAATGACCAAAAACATAGTAAAAGATATGAAATTAAGCACGAAACGAGTCAAAAGCCTAAGAATTAAGGTGCTATTTAGACAAAAAATTGAGTCAAAACACCCCCCCACACTTAAACTTTTGCTCGTCCAGAGCAAAACAAAACGAAAACTACCTAAATTAACACAAACTCCTCTGTCGTGGGAGAGAAATGGGTGCATTTAGCGTATGCACCAAGCCCTTTGAACCCCCCGGCAGCCCGGGTGGACAAGATGGACTCGTGAGGGTTTGTATCGGATATACCACAAAAGCCAAAGAAAAAGGAGAGAGGGAAAGTGAAAAACAAAACCAAAGAAAACAAAGGAAAAGGGAAAACAACTTCGTTTCAAAGAATCATGCAATCTCAGTTAGGAAAACGATATTAATCTTCCAAAAGGAACCGTTATGAGCATCTCACAAACACCTAACCCAAGCGATTGTCAATCTTTAAGGTTTTCGATGCCATACACCTCATGCCAAGCAAAACCCCATGTGTGTAAGTGCTAGTGGGTTCTAACTGATTCCGATTGACTCCAAAGACTCACACCCGAGCTCATTTAAAAACGAACAAAAACAGCAAAAAGTTGCCCTCCCCCACATTTGGTCGCCCTTGGCTTGGTGAGGGCCGCAGGTGATGCAAGGAAAGGCCCCTCACTTTATTAACACTTAACTTTCTTTTTAGGGTTGGGTTTTCCAACATTTTCAATTTAGTTTAATAGGTCAGCGCTAGTTTTGCGGGAATTGCAACGACCCATAATGCGGGATTTACCCTCCCAACACAGGCTTTTCCATTCACCTCTCCGTTGCTAAGCGATATTGAAGGAGGCTTAAAGGGTATCAACGCCGTACCGCTACCAGTCCCGTGTAGGTGGACTAGCTTTATGCTGGTTATTGTCGTTTGACCGACATGAACTTCGTTTATTTAACTTTGTTTCTTTTTTTTTTTCTTTCGCTTCTGCTTTTCTTTTTTTTTTTCTTTTCTTTTTAGAAAATAAGCTCGGAGAATAAATCTCTAGAGTCTCCTAGTTTCAACCAGAACGTGAAAAGAATCAGGGATCTTGCTAGACACTCAATGAAGGGAAT
This sequence comes from Portulaca oleracea, assembly GCA_029582165.1. Taxonomy (NCBI): domain Eukaryota; kingdom Viridiplantae; phylum Streptophyta; class Magnoliopsida; order Caryophyllales; family Portulacaceae; genus Portulaca; species Portulaca oleracea. The sequence goes on along the minus strand of CM055868.1, from coordinate 27,442,508 downwards.
CTAAATAAGTGAGTCATGACAATCGCCCAAGATAGGGTCGAAAATGCTCAAACCGGTTTCTTTTGAGGAGGATTAAGAACGGCTTCCTAATTTTGACAACAAAATTCAAAAAACGAAGCACAAACAAAAGCAATACAAAAACGAAAACTTTTAAGGTTTTTCACTCCCTTTTTTCCCCTTTTTCACACAAAAATTTTCAAATTATAGGCAAAAACTAAGAAAGACAAAAACAAAAAACTAGGTGATCTACCTTGAAACAAAATATCTCCCCCCCCCACACTTAAAACGCCACAATGTCCTCATTGTGAGAAGGTGTCACAAGAAAAGGGTAGAGAACCTACACAAACAAACAAACAAAAATAACTAGCAAGCAAATGGTGGCGACCCGAGCCCACACTACTCCAACAACAATATAATCCCAACACATACACTCAAAGGGGCTCGCCACCCAAAGGAAAAATCAAGCATGCAACAAGGATTAAGATAAACACATTCAAAGAGTGCAGAAAGAGGTTACCTCAAAGTCTTCAATTAAAGAACAGAACCAATCCGCGATCCAGAAAACATCACACTTGGGTTAGGAATAAAGAAGAAAAACATAATGAGTGTAAATGTTCGCATGCATAAAAGAAAAAGAACAAAAACGCAAAACAATCGACACAAGCAACAAACAAGTGAGTTTGAAAAACATATGCACAAAATTCACAAGAGATTACCTCAAATCGGAGCACTTAAACGTGTATTCACCAAGGAGGAACGATTTTGCTTGTCAAAAAGAACCAAAGTACACAACACATGCAAACATAACGCAAGAATAGCACATAGGCAGCCTACTTACAGTGCAAGTGCGTGTTTGTATGTGAAAATCGACAAGAACCCTTAGTACAACTAGTGTGTGTGTGTATTTTGAAAGTTGAAATGCAATGACTAATCACACAAAATACTGAGCAGGAACAAAGCATTCAAAACCAGCACACAACAAGGTGAGATTATGTGCAAAAAAAAATCGACAGACCTTAGCCCTAAATTAGCAAGAATCGACAAGCGAATCCAATGCAACAAGAACGTGTGTATGTTTCACAGACAAAATGCAACCATTATTTGCACAAACACCGCACAAGAACCCAAGCACTCAAACTCAGCAAGTAGTAAGGCAAAATCATGTGTAAAAATTAACAAAATCAAACCCTAACTCAACATGAATGAACAACGAACCAAATGTAAATGAGAGGGGAAGGGATTTCGCATAATTTACACAAGAAATACCTCCTTTAGTTGTGAAGAACAAGAGCTTGAACAATGTCGCACGCTTTGGGATGAATCTGGCAGAAATCCGAACCCTAGCAGCAGAATTTCGCAGCAGAGGAGAGGAATTAGGGTTTAGGTGTGCGAAAATGGAGGGAAATGAGGGTTGAATTGATTATTGAGAGGAAGGATTTAGTGTGGGTGAGTGTTGTTTGCAGTCGCTTAGGGCTGTAGATAGAGAGGAAGTTGAGTGAGGGAGAAAGGAAATGAAAGAAGTGAGGAAGAAATCGGGATTTAGGGCCGAAAGATATAGCGGACAACATCAGGTCGTGGGCGCGACCGATGCTGTCGCGGGCGCGACATGCTCGCTAGGGCTGGGGAATGCTGGGCGTTGCTCGTCGCAGGCGCTGTCTCCTCGGTCCGCAGCTGCGGTCGGCTCCTGGAGCATGCTGTTGCTGCTGTTTCTTACGCGTAGCTGCTGCTACGTCTGAGGTAGCACCTGCTACCTTATTCTGCTGTCAACTCCTTCAAAAACTCCAAACAAAATCCAACTCCTAAAAATTCTCACACTTCAACACTCAAATTTCTCATGCTTCCACACATTCAATCCAACAATTTTCCAACTTTCAAACTCTCTCAACACTCAAATTCTTTTCAAAACTTCATTCACTCACACTACTTCTTTCACTCCCAATTTCAATATTCTATTTTTTTTACTCCAACTGTTTCTATTTTTCACCTCATTTTTCTCTTTTTTTTTCAACTTTTTCATTTGAACCTAGAACTAATGTCTCCAATTACAAAAGAAAGAAATAAAGAAAAATTAAAAACACAAGAAAAATAGAAAAACCTAAAGAAAAACTAAAAAGAAAAATTAAAAAGAAGAAAAAGAGATAAAATTAGAAAAATGCAAAAATTAAAAATTTGAAATAAGAAACTCAAAAATTATGGGGTGCCTTCCATAGAGCGCTAGTTTTAGGCCCATAGCTTGACCTAAATACTTACTTGATTCTTGGAATCCTTGGGACACAAACCAAAAACATCAACAATCTTTTCCACCAATTCTTCTTCCTATTTTTCCAACGATTCTCAAAGAGATTCGTGGATGTCATGGGACATTCTTCCGGTGGTCTAGTCATTCTTCTAGGAAATCCGGGTAACATTTTCCTTGGCTTCCTCCACCAACGCTTCCTTCTTCTTTTCCAACACTTCCAGCCTTGTGCATCAACGAAGCTTGCTTCCTCAAAAGCTTAGTAGGCCATGAAGATATAGAAGTAGAAAGTAACTCCAACTTGGTGTTTGGTGGTTTATCGGGTCTAGGACCTTTGAAAATTATCTCATTGAATTTGTTGCACTCAACATATGTTTCACTCAAGGAAATCTCCTTCCTCCATGGAATGATCTTAAGACGGTGATCATGCTAGATGTTCTCAAATTCACTTGGATTTAGATGCGAAGCACTTAGACATTTGATTTCTCCCCAATCATCGGGCTCAACTTCAAGGAGATAAGACTCCTTTTGGGGCTCATCCAAGATGCCTACCACCACATTGACCTTAAAATGAGATTCTTTGTAGGATTTCACTCTTGAAGGGTCAATGTGAAAAACAATATGATCTCTACCCACATGAAGGGACAAGCGGCCTCTTTTCACATCTATGATAGCTCCTGCGGTAGCCGAAAAGGGTCGACCAAGAATAATAGGACTTCTCTAATCCTCATCCATCTCTAAAATAACGAAGTCACAAGGGATAAGGAAACTTCCCACTTGAACCGGGATGTCTTCTAATATTGGGTTTCCTAACACATCGGTCCGTAAGTTGCAAGTTGATAGCTGTAGGGGTCAAGTCATCAAGGTTCAACTTCTTACATATAGAAACACTTGCCCCCAAGTCACATAATGCATCATCAATCCTTACATCACTAATTAAGCATGGAATAGAGAAACTACTTGGATCGGCTAGTTTCTCGAGAGTCTTGCTTCCCATGATAACATTGCAACTAACCGTGAGATGAACAGTTGATGACTCCTTGATTCTTCTCTTGTTTGTCAAGAGGTCATTGAGATGTTTCTTAAATGAAGGGACCTCCGACATGGCATCTAGAAACGGTATATTAACTTGAAGTTTCTTCATCATAAAAATAAACTTGGAGAATTTCTCTTCATTCTTGTGTTGAAACAATCTTCCGGGAAATGGAATTGGTGGTCTATATGGTTTCAACTGCCCCATGTGTTGATCAAGATCATTCTCCTTCACAATCTCCTTGGGTTTCTCCAAATCTTCTTTCTCCTCATCAACATATGGCTCAACTTCCATATCACCTCTCTCAATTATATTCTCAATATCTCCCTCATTTTCTCTAGAAGGTTCCTCCTGTACCAATTTGGGTTCCTTAACTTCTTTTCCACTCCGCAAAGTAATAGCATTCACCTCCACCTCTTGAATAGGTTGAGGTTGGATAGGTGTAGATTGAGGTTGGTTGACTTGAGCTAATTTATGTTCGAGACATTGGATGTAAGCTCAATCTCTCTCTTGATTCTCCATGATTTACTTAAGCATCAACTCAATCGAGGATTCTTGGGGTGGTGAAGAAACTTGAGGTTGTGGAATATATTTTTGGGTTTGATGGAAGGATTCTTCTTGAATAGATGAGTGATGTTCATGGGATTGAGAGGTAGAAGGGTGATGGTTGCTGATGTGATAAGGATCTTGGTTGTCGTGGGGAGAATGGATAACATTCAATTGCTCCAATTGTTGAATTTTTGCGCATTGTTGGGTAGGATGTGGACCATAGAAAAACTCACAAGTATGAACATTCGGAATAGAAGTGGATGCAAAGGATTACATTGCTTGGGCAATTCTCAACTGATTTGAAATCTCCACATTCGTCTTCTCCTTTTGCATTTCACAAACGGTAGACAAAAGAAACTTTATAATCGGGTTATCCTCCAAAAAATTGCCTCCGACTCCTGAACTTTAGCCACTCCCCCAATGAGGAGCGTGTTGTGATAACTCATGTAAGAAAATATTGGCCTCTTCCTCGGTCTTCTTCAAAAACATCCCTCCAGATGCATTATCAATAGATTCTCTAAGAGGACCACGGAGCCCATGATAAAAATGTTGAAGCAACATCCAATCCGGTAAATTATGATGAGGGCACCGTCGTTGAAGACTCTTAAATCTCCCCCAAGCGTCGAAAAGACTCTCTCCCAAACCTTGCTTGAAACTTAAAATTTCTGCTCTAAGTCGGTGTGTCTCCTCCGTCGGAAAGAAACGATGAAGAAAATCTCCTTTGAGTGCCACCCATGAAGAATAAAAGCCAGGTGGACATGTCTGTAGCCATATCGTCGCTTTCCTCATAAGAGTGAGAGGAAAGAATTTCAACTTCAAATATTCTGATGATATCCTTGGAATGTACATAAAGCTAATCCGATCTTCGAACTTATCAGTATGAGCAATTGGACTTTCAGCAGTATCGTCCCCATGAAACGGGTTTCTCGCGAAGACTTCAAGTAAGTGAGGTTCAAACTCGAACACAACATCGGGTTGTAATGGTGGTAATGTGATAGGACTGCCTCCCATACCTAATGATGAAATGACATATGATAGAAGGGTACGAGGTGATCGAGCTAGAGCTTCACCCATTAGAACTCGAAAACTGCTACAAGAAATGAAGAAACATCAAATTCATTTTGTGTAACGTGGTTTTTGTACCCCGGTTTTTATATCGTTCTTCTCGAGGATCTAGGGGCCTTGGTCATAGAATCTAGGTCAATGGTCGGGATGATATTGCTAAGGTAAGGATATCGGTTGAAAGGGGTCACAAAGCAAGAAACAAAGCTAAGGTCGGTCAATGGAAGGAAATGGGCTTTGGAGGCTTTTCGGGATGCAAACGGGGATGAAGAAATGAGTTTTGCAACAAGAGAATAATAAGGAGGGAGAATCAAGTGGCAATTCCGATAGAAAATACCCACCGAGCTTCCACTTTCATGGATAGTCCAAATTAACTTCCCCAAAGTCCACCACGGACCAGGAGGGTTAATGAAACGAAATTCCCTAGTTAACCTCCTTCCACTTTCGTGGGTGAGTATTAACTATCCCATCTCCAACCTTCCAACACAAGTGTTGGATGTATTCGGGAGCTTTCGGACCTAAATACATCCCACTTAAGGGAAGGAAGGGAGTGGGAAATTGATTTCCCAACTAATTATTCACTAATATTGCTAACCCAAACCTAATAACCCATTCACACCCTTAATTACCCCCTAACCCAAAGGGTTTCTAGCCACTAATCATGATATTAACTAAGCTAACAACATCCAAACCAACCCTAAGCATGATTTCTATCAACAACAAACACAAATCAAGCAAAATAATGAAATAACAAGCAAAGAAATTAAAGAGCTAGCAAAGTAATTAGCAAAGCAATTAATGAAAGAGTTAAGGGAAGAGAAAACTTATCAAAATGTTGTAGACGAACAAGAGAAAGCAATAAAAAGATGATCCAACAATCTCTCAGTTGTTTGAATCTCCAAATCTTCACAAACACCACAAACCCTAGATTAATCTCTCACTAATCTCTCTCTAAAATCCACTAATACAAAGCTGAAAATTCGAGGTCTAAGCTAAAGTCCCATCCCCCCAAGATAATCGTCAATAGGGATATATATACAAAGCAAAACAATTGGGCAAAACGACGTCGCACAAGCCTGAAACACGCGCAGAAAAATGGGAGACCGTAGGTACGGTCTCTGCCGGTCCAGGGGAGGTAGCGGGTGACACCTGTAGGGTGGCAGGCGCTACCCTGCGAAATCTGCCAGGCGATTTTTCCTTCGTAAGACCGCAGGTGCGGTCCGGGAGACCGCGGGTATAGTCTTCCTTGGTCCTGCCAAGGGTAGCGGGTGCCACGCCATGGCTGGCGAGGGCTACCCTCCTCTTTTCTTCCCTTTGCTCCTTCCTTCTTTCCAAGGCATGTAACGCCCGCTACAAGGGTCGTAGCGGGTGTTACCTCACAGATTAGCATCAAATAAAGGGGAAGTGGTCCCGGGTCAACTCCGCTTCGGCTTTCGGCTCGGCTCGGCTCGTGAAAACACCAAAAAGGCTCAAAAAATGGCCCGTTTTACCTCGTTTTTCTGTAAAACGCCAAAACCTACAAAATAAACAAAAACAAAGTAAAAGATATGAAATTATGCACGAAACGAGTCAAAAGCCAAAGAATTAATGCGCTATTTAGACACAAAATTGAGTCTAAACACCCCCCCCACACTTAAACTTTTTCTCGTCCCGAGCAAAACAAAACGAAAACTACCTAAACTAACACAAAGTTCTCCGTCGTGCGAGAGAAACGAGTGCATTTAGCGTATGCACCAAGCCCTTTGAACCCCCGGCAGCCCGGGTGGACGAGATGGACTCGTGAGGGTTTGTAGCGGCTATACCCACAAAAGCTAAAGGAAAAGGAGAGAGGGAAAGTGAAAAACAAAACCAAAGAAAACAAAGGAAAAGGGAAAACAAGTTCATTTCAAAGAATCATGCAATCTCAGTTATGAAAACGATATTAATCCTCCAAAAGGAACCGTTATGAGCATCTCACAAATACCTAACCCAAGCGATTGTCAATCTTAAAGGTTTTCGATCCCCTACACCTCATGCCAAGCAAAACCCCATGTGTGTAAGTGCTAGTGGGTTCTAATTGATTCCGATTAACGCCAAAGACTCATAGCCGAGCTCATTTAAAAACGAACAAAAGCTGCAAAGAGTTGCCCTCCCCCGCATTTGGTCGCCGTTGGCTTGGTGAGGGCTGCAGGTGATGCAAGGAAAGGCCCCTCACTTTATTAACACTTAACTTTCTTTTTGGGGTTGGGTTTTCCAACATTTTCAACTTAGTTTAATAGGTCAGCGCTAGTTTTGCGGGAATTGCAACGGCCCATAATGCGGGGTTTACCCTCCCAACACGGATTTTTCCATTCACTTCTGCGTCGCAAAGTGATATAGAAGGAGGCGCGGCTTAAGGGGTATCAGCGCCGTACCGCTAATACCGGTCTCGTGTAGGTGGACTAGCTTTATGCCAGTTAATGTCGTTCGACCAACACGAACCAATTAATTCATTTATTTAACTTCATTTCTTTTTTTTTCTTTTTCGTTCGCTTTTGCTTTTTTTCCTGTTCTTTTTGGAAAACAAGCACGGAAAATGAATCCCTAGAGTCTCCAAGTTTCAACTTGAACGTGAAAAGAATCAGGGATCTTGGTAGACACTCAATGAAGGGAATCTAAATAGGTGAGTCATGACAATCACCCAAGATATGGTCGAAAATGCTCAAACCGGTTTCTTTTAAAGAAGATTAAGAACAACTTCCCAATTTTGACAACAAAATTCAAGAAACGAAGCAAAAACAAAAGCAAAACGAAAACAAAAACTTTTAAGGTTTTTCACTCCCTTTTTTCTCCTTTTTCACACAAAAGTTTTCAAATTTTAGGGAAAAACTAGGAAAAACAAAAACAAAAAACTAGGTAATCTACCCTTGAAACAGAATATCTCTCACCCACAGTTAAAACGTCACAATGTCCTCATTGTGGGAAGGTGTCACAAGAAAAGGGTAGAGAACCTACAAAAACAAAAAAACAAAAACAACTAGCAAGCAAATGGTGGTGACCGGAGCCCACACGGCTCCAACAACAATATAATCCCAACACATACACTCAAAGGGGCTCGCCACCCAAAGGAAAAATCAAGCATGCAACAAGGATTAAGATAAACACATTCAAAGAGTGCAGAAAGAGGTTACCTCAAAGTCTTCAATTAAAGAACAGAACCAATCCGCGATCCAGTAAAACATCACACTAGGGTTAGGAATAAACAAGAAAAACATAACGAGTGTGAATGTTTGCATGCATAAAAGAAAAAGAACAAAGACACAAAACAATCGACACAAGCAACAAACAAGTGAGTTTGAAAATCTGATGCACAAAATTCACAAGAGATTACCTCAAATCGGACTACTTGAACGTGTATTCACCAAGGACGATTTTGCTTGTCAAAAAGAACCAAAGTACACAGCACATGGAAATAGAACGCAAGAATAGCACATAGACAGCCTATTTACAGTGCAAGTGCGTGTTTGTGTGTGAAAATCGACAAGAACCGTTAGCACAACTAGTGTGTGTGTATTTTAACAGATGAAATGCAAAGACTACTCACACAAAACTCTGAGCAAGAACAAAGCATTCAAATCCAGCACACAACAAGGTGAGATTATGTGCAAAAAAAATCGACAGACCTTAGCCCTAAATTAGCAAGAATCGACAAGCGAATCCAATGCAACAAGATCGTGTGTGTGTTAAACAGACAAAATGCAACCATTATTCGCACTAACACCACACATGAACTGATGGAGACCATATGAAGAACAGTAAGCAGCAGCAACATCATCAGCAAAAGAGGCATCTAGAGGAGCTTCACCAGCATTCTCAGCAAAAACACAGGAAGGAGACTACGTTGATTCACCAATTTCAGCAGCTAAGGAAGCATCTCAAGTAGAAACAGCAGGCTTCCAAATCCCTGTAGAAGCAACATGTCATTCGGAAGTTCACCTACCCAACAGGAGGTTCACAGCACCTTCAGCGGCCACTAAGCCACCCACAACATCCATTCAAGCTTGTTACACACTTGTGAAACAAGTCTTGGCAACTTCATTCATTCAGCCCATCAACATTGGTCATTCAGACCAAAGTCAGTTCCCAACAGCAACGGTCCAAGCAACAGTCTTTATCAATGTCATATCTCTTGAATGAGGAAGATTCAGCCAAGGTTTCCTAGGTATGTCATGCCATTTTCAAGTCCAAGCCAAGTCCCAGCATGTTCGAGCATGGCATTAGCAAATTTCAAGTACCAGAACAGACAATCCCAACAGGATTGTTTGTTATCAATTTTTCCAGAATCTCAATCCTGAGGTTAAGTCTTTTGTTATCTATCCATAGGGGTTATTTTGGTCCTTCCAGCTCGATCTTAACCTGTTGAGATTACTTCCTGTAACGTGGTTTGTAAGACCTCGGTTTTGTCATTCTCTCTCAGGGAGCTGGCGGCCTTGGTCATAGGAACTAGGTCAAGGGTTGGGTCGAGATTGCTAAGGTAAGGATATCGGTTTAAAAAAGGTCATGAAACAACAAATAGAACTAAGGTCGGTCAAGGAATGGAAAATGGGCTTCGGAGGCTTTTCGGGATGCAAACGGGGATGAGGAAATGGGTTTTGCAACAAGGGAATAACAAGAAGGGAGAATCAAGTGGTAATTCCGTTAGAAAATACCAACCGGGCTTCCTCTTTCAAGGATAGTCTGGATTAACTTCCCCAAAGTCCATCGACAGACCCGGGGGGTTAATGAAACGAAATTTCCTAGTTATTTTCTATTCGCTTTCGCGAACTAGAATATAACTATCCCAATTCATACCTTCGAACACAAGTGTTGGATGTATTCGGGATGCTTTCGCACCCAAATACATCCCACTTGAGGGAAGGATAGGAGTGGGAAATTGATTTCCCAACTAATTACTCACTAATATTGTTAACCCAAACCTAATCACCCATTCACACCCTTAATTACCCCCTAACCCATAGGGTTTATAGCCACTAATCATGATAAAAACTAAGCTAACAACATCCAAACCAAACCTAAACATGGTTTCTAACATCAAACAACCATAAACAAGCAAGAACAATGAAATAGCAAGCAAAGCAATTAAGAACAAGCAAAGTAATTAGCAAGGTAGTTAATAAAAGAGTTAAGGGAAGAGAATACTTATCAAAATGTTGTAGATGAACAAAGGAAAGCAATAAAAAGATGATCCAACAATCTTTCAATTGTCTGAATACCCAAATCTTCAATAACCACAAACCCTGGAATAAATCTCTCTCTAATCTCTCTCTAAAATCCCTAATTACAAGCTGGAAAAATTGTCTAAGTCTATCCCTAGATGCCCCCTAAGAAATCGTCAACAAGGAGTATATATACAAGGCAAAACCGTTGGCCAAAACGCAACACTTCAAGCCGAAAACACGCGCAGGACATAGGGAGACCGTGGCCACGGTCAAGGAGACCGTGGTCACGGTCTTGTTCTGTCCAGCGAAATCTGTATGGCGATTTAGGGCAGACAAGTTTTCGCTCCTTCGCACCATGGTGGCTACGGTCTCCCAAGACCGTGGCCACGGTATTGCTCGGCCACTTCTTCCCTTAGACAAGCATGAACCCACCATGGCTACGGTCAACTTGACCGTGGCTACGGTCAACTTGACCGTGGCCACGGTCTAGCTCGGCTCCCATTACTTCTGGGCATAGCAGGTGCTACGCCATTCGTGGCGGGGGCTACTCCTCGGCTTCCTTTCCCTTTGTTCTTCCTTCTTTCTGAAGCATGTAACACTCGATCCGAAGGTTGTAGCATGCGTTACTTCACTAATTGGCACCAAAGGTCGAGAGTGTGGTCCCGGGTCGACTCCGCCACGATTTCCAGTCCGGCTCGACTCGGAAAATCACTAAGAATGCTATAAAAAAGGCCCGTTTTGCTATGTTTTCGGTGAAAACTCCAAAATCTACAAAATGACCAAAAACACATTAAAAGTTATGAAATTAAACCACGAAACGAGTTAAAAGCTTAAGGATTTAGGCGATATTTAGACACGAAATTGGGTCTAAACACCCCCCCACACTTAAACTTTTGCTCGTCCCGAGCAAAACAAAGCAAAACAAATAAGAAAACTAAACACCAACTCCTCTGTCGTGGCAGGAAACGAATGCATTTAGCGTATGCACCAAGCCCTTTGAACCCCCCGGCAGCCCGGGTGGACGAGATGGACTCGTGAGGGTTTGTAGCGACTGTACCCACAAAAGCCAAAGAAAAAGGAGAAGGGAAAGTGAAAGCAAAACCGAAGAAAAACAAAAGAAAAGAGAAACAAAAGCTTTGATTCAAAAGATCTCGCAACCAAAACTAAGAAAACGTTGTTAAACCTCTCAAAGTAACCGTTAGGAGCATCTCACAAACACCAAACTTAGATAAAGGTCGATCTTGAAGATTTTTCAACTCCCTACATCTTGTACCCAGCGAAACCCCACATGCAAAAGCACAAAAAGGTTTTAACAGGAACCAAAAGACTCTAAAAACTCGTGTCCGAATTTGAAAACTACGAAACAACCAAGAGAAGCGTTGCCCTCCCTCGCATTTAGTTGCCCTTGGCTTGGTGAGGGTCGTAGGTGATGCAAGGGGTGGCCCCACTCTTTTTAGAAGCAAAAACTTTTTCTTTGCTTTCTTTTTGAGTTGGATTTACCAACGAAATTTGCTTTTCTTTTTCTCCTTTTTTTTTGTTTTTAAAAGTCGGTATTAGCCTTACTTTCGGGAATTGGACGGCCCATATATAAGGGGTATACCCTCCCAACACGGTCTTTTCCATTCGCCTTTCCGTCGCAAAGCGATATAGGAGGAGGGTTAAGGGGTATCCATGCCGTACCACGAATACTGGGCCCGTGTAGGTTGGCTAAGTGTAGGTGGTTAGTGTCTTTCAGCGATACGCTCCACTTATTCAGGTTATTGTATCTGATGAAAGCTTTTTCTTTCTTTTCTTTCCTTTTTGCACTTTTTTGCTTTTGCTAAACGAAAACAAAACAAACGCGGACACAAGCTCCTAGAATCTCCCGGTTCCAAGCAAAATGAGAGAGGAACGGGGGTCTCACTAGACACTTAATGAAAGGAGTCTATTAAGGGTAAGTCTCGACTAGAACCCGAGTTAGGGTCGAAAATGCTCCAACCGGTTACTTTTAAAGAAGCTTAAGAACAGCTTCTCAACTTCAATAACGAGATCTAGGAAACAAAGCAAAACAAAAACAAAACGAAAGAAAAACTTTAAAGGTTTTCACTCCCTTTTTTCTCCTTTTTCACACGAAAATTTTCAAATTTTATGCAAAAACTAAGAAAATAAAGAACCAAACTACTAGGTGATCTACCCTTGAAACAAAATATCTCCCCCCCCACACTTAAAGGTCCACAATCTCCTCATTATGGGAAGGTGTCACATGAAAAGGGTAGAGAACCTACAAAACACCAACAAATACAACTAGCAAGTAGAAATGGTGGCGAGCCGAGCCCACACAGCTCCAACAGCAAAATATTCCCAGCACAGAAACTCAAAGGGGTTCGCCACCCAAAAGAAGATCAAGCATGCAAAAGGATCACGGGATATTCAACTAAAAAAGAGAAGAGGGGAGAGATATTACCTCGAGTCCTTCAAAACAAATGAGTACTCAATCCGCGATCCGTGATAATCGAGCAAAGGGTTAGGATTTTCAAGTAAAAACAAGCACGGCTCGTAAGATCCGCATGCAAGATTAGAAACAAGAAAAAAAAAACTAATAAAGAAAGGAAAAAAAATTAATCGAAAAGAAAGTATGGGTTACCTCCCATGTAGTGCTTGTTTTAGGTCCCTAGCTTGACCTAATACCCATTTGATCCTTGAAAGACGGGGTGAACAAGATAGGAACGTTTTCCATCTCTTCCACCATTTTCTCTTCCTCCCTTTCCAGCAATTCCCCACTTTGCAAGCATAAAGGTCAAGATGATCTAACCAGTTTGTAGTTGGCCTCGGGGCGAAGAGAGGCAGTGGCTTCTTATGTTTCTTCCACCTTCTTTTTCTCCTCTTCTTCCAAAATCTCCCAACTACCATAGTGAACCAAGCAAGTTGCTCCTTCGGCGGTCGAATAGAGTGAAATAGATGAGGAGGTAATTTAAGCTCCACTTTACTTATTTCCCAGAGTTTTGGAGCCTCGGGAACAAGCATGAGTTGATGACGGTCATCTTCCTTCGAAAATTCTTCTTCCTTCTCAACCCCTTCCTTGAATTCTTCTTCAATGAAAAAATTTAAAGTGCTCGGAAAGTACTCAAACTCCACTTGGGGAAGAGGAAACTCCAAATATGCTTCATCATTGGTAAGAAAATCATGAACCTCCATACGCTCAAATAAAGGTTCCTCCAAGGGAACATCCTCCACCTCTCGAGTATATGCCCCATCAATAAGATTAGTGAGGAAGACAACCTCACTACCATCGGGCTCAACGTGGATAAGCTCAAGAAGGATCTCCTCCAAAGGACGCTCACATGAAAGCTCAAAACTATAAGGTTCTATTAAGCACCCACCTATTTCCTCATTGAATTCTTCTTCCTCACTCAACTTCTCCTCATTCTCGCTTTTAGCTTCTTCAAGCAACGCCTCCCTTTCTTCATTCATCTCCAACTCACTCGCTTTTTCTTCTTCTCTTAAACATCCCTCATCCGCAAAATTTGGTACTATCGCTTCCCCTTCACTCCGGAGGGTAATAAGATTCACCGGTACCATTGGAGTAGGTTGAGGTTGGATGGGGACAGTTTGAGGGATGTAGTCTATCTGACCCGTTTGGGCCCATTGATTTTCAATGTTCTCGAGGCGAGCCCTATCATTCTCTTGATTTTCAACAATTTTCTTCAGCAACTTCTCTATGTTGGACTCTTGAGATGGTTTGGGTTCTTGAAGTTGAGGGGTAGGATGGTGATAAGTGGGTTGCCAAACTTCTTGGTTTTGGTGATTGGGTGAGAAATATTGGATATTTTGGGTGGAGGGTTGGGACTCCTGCACGATTCCCAATTGGTTGGTTGTTCCATTAGATACCATCTTTTGTTGCATCTATTGGACGACGCCCACAAGGAATTTGATAGTAGGTTCGCTCTCCAAGGAATAACCTCTACTTCCTAAACTCCGACGGCTTCCCCAAGAAGGAGAATGTTGAAATAGCTCGTGAAGGAAAACATTTGCTTGATGCTTGGTCTTCATAAGGAACATTCCTCCCGATGCAATATCAATTGAGTCTTTAAGATCGTCTTGAATCCCATGGTAAAACTGATGTAACAATAACCAATCCGGAAGATTGTAATGTGGACATCGCCTTTGAAGAAGTTTAAACCTTGCCCATGAATCGAAAAGAGTTTCTCCCGACTCTTGCTTGAAATTCAAGATAGCTTGTCGAAGCCTATGCGTCTCATCAACCGGAAAGAAATGGTGAAGAAAATCCCGACTTAATGCATCCCAAGTAGTATATGTACCGGGTGGACAAATGTCGAGCCACATCTTAGCTTTTCCTCCCAAGGTGAGAGGGAAAAGCTTCAATTTCAAAAACTCCGAAGATACCTCTGGCATATGCACAAAACCAATCCAGCCTTCAAATCTTCTAATATGATCGATAGGATCCTCGAGGCCATCTCCATAGAATTGGTTTCTCTCAAAAGCGTCCAACAGGCATGGTTTGAACTCGAATGTTGCGGTGGGTGGTAATGGTTGTAAAATGATAGGGTTGCCTCCCGTACCCGATGATGGAACGACATATGATAGAAGAGTACGGGGTGAATCAGCTTGAACTTCACCCATTAGGAGTTGAAGCCTCCTACGATGCTCGATAGAACATTAGGGCGTACCTACATGAACCAACAAGAACCAATAGAAGCATCAAATTCATCGGGATTAGCACAAACTAATTTCTAGCGTGAAAGCAATCTCAAATAACCAAAAACCAAGCAACTAAAACTAGGGGCGCTGGCTCCCCGGCAACGGCGAAATTTTGTGTAACGTGGTTTGTAAGACCTCGGTTTTGTCGTTCTCTCTCAGGGAGCTGGCGGCCTTGGTCATAGGAACTAGGTCAAGGGTCGGGTCGAGATTGCTAAGGTTATCGGTTTAAAAAGGGTCATGAAACAACAAATAGAACTAAGGTCGGTCAAGGAATGGAAAATAGGCTTCGGAGGCTTTTCGGGATGCAAACGGGGATGAGGAAATGGGTTTTGCAACAAGGGAATAACAAGAAGGGAGAATCAAGTGGTAATTCCGTTAGAAAATACCCACGGGGCTTCCTCTATTAAGGATAGTCCGGATTAACTTCCCCAAAGTCCATCGACAGACCCGGGGGGTTAATGAAACGGAATTTCCTAGTTATTTTCTATTCGCTTTCGCGAACTAGAATACTAACTATCCCAATTCCTACCTTCCAACACAAGTGTTGGATGTATTCGGGATGCTTTCGCACCCAAATACATCCCACTTGAGGGAAGGATAGGAGTGGGAAATTGATTTCCCAACTAATTACTCACTAATATTGCTAACCAAAACCTAATCACCCATTCACACCCTTAATTACCCCCTAACCCATAGGGTTTCTAGCAACTAATCATGATAAAAACTAAGCTAACAACATCCAAATCAAACCTAAACATGATTTCTAACATCAAACAACCATAAACAAGCAAGAACAATGAAATAGCAAGCAAAGCAATTAAGAACAAGCAAAGTAATTAGCAAGGTAATTAATAAAAGAGTTAAGGGAAGAGAATACTTATCAAAATGCTGTAGATGAACAAAGGAAAGCAATAAAAAGATGATCCAACAATCTTTCAATTGTTTGAATACCCAAATCTTCAATAACCACAAACCCTAGAATAAATCTCTCTCTAATCTCCCTCTAATCTCTCTCTAAAATCCCTAAATACAAGCTGGAAAAATTGTCTAAGTCTATCCCTAGATGCCCCCTAAGAAATCGTCAACAAGGAGTATATATACAAGGCAAAACTGTTGGCCAAAACGCAGCACTTCAAGCCGAAAACACACGCAGGACATAAGGAGACTGTGGCCACGGTCAAGGAGACCGTGGTCACGGTCTCGTTCTGTCCAGCAAAATCTGTATGGCGATTTAGGGCAGACAAGTTTTCGCTCCTTCGCACCTTCGTGGCTACGATCTCCCAAGACCGTGGCCACGGTATTGCTCGGCCACTTCTTCCCTTAGCAAGTCATGAACCCACCGTGGCTACGGTCAACTTGACCGTGGCCACGGTCTAGCTCAGCTCCCGTTACTTCTGGGCGTAGCGGGTGCTACGCCATTCGTGGCGGGGGTACGCCTCGGCTTCCCTTCCCTTTGTTCTTCCTTCTTTCCGAAGCATGTAACGCTCGATCCGAAGGTTGTAGCATGCTCTACTTCACTAATTGGCACCAAAGGTCGGGAATGTGGTCCCGGGTCGTCTCCGCCTCGATTTCTAGTCCGGCTCGGCTCGGGAAATCACCAAGAATGCTATAAAAAAGGCCCGTTTTGCTACGTTTTCGGTGAAAACTCCAAAATCTACAAAATAACCAAAAACACATTAAAAGCTATGAAATTAAACCACGAAACGAGTTAAAAGCCTAAGTATTTAGGCGGTATTTAGACACAAAATTGGGTCTAAACACTTCCAGGTTAATTTTTGCGCGGGAGCTACCTCAGTAACTAAAATATTTACCCCCTTAGGAAGGCAAGCTTGTGATTGGTTCATTTGACCACCCTTTTGGCATTTGGTCCAATCAGAGCTAAGTTTGTATTTTCCTTTTATTTTCTTACACGTTGTACTCGAGATTAGTTGTAATATTTCTAAAGCTTTGTAGGTTAGATTAGCTTATGTTAACCAGCTGCTAATCAAACTGCTTGTACCCTTTATATTTTGAGTTTCTGAGCAATGAAAGATCATCAGTGTTTATTCAATAGTATTCTCAAGTGTCTTAGAAGCTCTAAATGTTTGTGAGTGTCCTATAACTCTAAACCTTTGGTTAAATCAGCTCCTTTCACTGGATATTGGCAAAAATCCAGCAAGTGTCAGCTGTGCTTGATCATCTGTGCTTTGGTGTGTCTGTAGAAGCATGAATGTGAGAGTCCTTTGCCCTTGAATGCAGTTGTGGTGTGTCTGAATCAACTGTAAGCAAGCCTATCCTTTATATTCTGTATTGGGTTGTCATCTATTTCAGCTAGTTGCTTTTAATCAGCTATTGTTTACAAGCATCCAATTGTGTGTGTGTGTGATTGTATGGTGCATTCTAGCTCAATACTCTGATCTTTGTGAGCTAGCATACATGATCTTTGGTATCAGAGCATTGTGTTCTATCTTAGATTGTGTTAGTTGTGATTGTTTGAGAAGACCAGAACTAGTTGAACACCATACGAAGTCTTAGAGCAAACTTTGAAAGAAAAAGATAAAATGGGACAGAAAATGAAATTCTTGAGTGAGCAATTGCAGTATTATATGAGATTGCATATAAATGAGCTAAATAGGGAGACAGATGAAGAGATGGAGGAAGGAGAAGGTGAGAACCCTTTAAGTAGGACAAGAAGAGTAGGTCGAGGTCCTAGGCCTACACACATGAGGAGGAGAAGAGTTAGGAGATCACCTAGGATCAGTGAACCAGAAGAAAACAGTGAGATGGAAGAAAGGAGGGAAGACCGGAGGATAGAGAAGCTAGATTTCAAGATTAATATACCTGAGTGTGTAGGGGAGTTAGATCCTGATGTTTTCTAAAATTGGATGCATACAGTAGAGAGGGTTTTTGACTTGAAGGAGGTTTCTGAAGAGAATAAGGTGAACTTAGTAGCCTTAAAACTGAAAAAATATGCTTCTACTTGGTGGACTAATCTGCAGATTAGGAGAATGGAGATTGGAGAAGATAGGGTGAGCACCTGGAATGAAATAAGGCAGAAGTTGAAAGAGAAGTTCCTTCCAGACAACTACATGAAAGAAAACTACTTCAAGTTACAACATTTGGTGAATGACAACAAATATGTGGAGGACTATACTAAAGAATTTGAACATTTGCTTTGAAAACGTAGTATGCAGGAAAATGAAGTGCAGATTTATGTGTGATACCTTGCAGGCTTGAATAAAGGAATCAAGAATGTTGTTGCATTGCAGATCTATGATTCACTTGATGAGTTAAGCTCTTTAGCTCATAAAGTGGAGCAACAGAAGAAGGCTAGAGTGAAGGAGTATAGCAGCAGGTACCTAGCCAAACCCTATGCCCCAACCAAGCCAAATCCTTACAGCAAGCCTTACAATCCACCACAAAGAACCTATCCACCCCCACCCCCACCTCAAGCCAGATATCCAATCCCATGACCACCACAAAATCAGCCACAAAATTCCCCCACAAGAACCCGAGCCCCTATCAGCAAAGTTTACCTGAAAGAAGATGTTTCAGGTGTCAAGGACTTGGGCACATTGCCTCAAAATGTCCAAACAAGAGGATGGTTACTCTTGCTGAGTACAAAGCAGCCTTGTTTATTGACTCTGAACATGTGCAGGAAGAAGAACAAGATTATGAGGAGCTTGAACATGATCCAGTCTATGACGATGCCATAGAGGAGGGTCCAGATGAAGGAGAAATGTTGGTGATCAGGAGAGTTTTGAGTAGCTCAGCAGTAGAGGAAGTAGAAGAGCAGAGGGAGAATATATTTCATACAAGGTGTACCATTGGAGGGAAAGTGTTCTCTGTGATTGTTGACAGCGGGAGCTATACCAATGTAGCCTCTAGTACCATGGTGAAGAAGTTAAGCCTGGCAACCAGCCCTACCCAGCTCCGTATACCATTCAGTGGCTCAACTCAGGGAAAGGTATCCAAATCTCTACTAGGTGCCTTGTTAGCTTTTCAATTGGTCAATCATACAAATATGAGGTCTGGTGTGATATTTTACCAATGGATGCATGTCATTTGCTTTTGGGTCGATCTTGGTTGTATGATAGATTAGTGAGTCATTGTGGTAGAGCTAATACATACACCCTTACCATGAACCACAGAAAGATCATTCTTACACCCATGAAACCCTCACAGTTAACCAAGAAAACCAAGAACCTATGCCCTGAACCTAGTCTTGATGTGTTGCTTTTATCTGATCAGCATAAATTTAGAACACAGAAAGACTTGATCCTTTAGACCTTGAAGAAACCCCAGCCCCACAAAATGACCACCGCTTATTCTTACCCTTACTTCAGCAGTTTGAACATGTTTTTCCTGATGAAATGTCACCTGGTTTGCCCCCTAAAAAGGATATCCAGCTCAAAATTGACATAGTGCCTGGATCAGTGTTACCTAATAAGCCAGCTTATAGGATGACACCAGCAGATACTAGTGAGATACAAAGGCAGGTGGATGAGTTGTTGGAGAAGGGAATGATTAGGAAAAGTTTGAGTCCATGTGCAGTGCCAGCCTTGTTAGTGCCTAAGAAAGATGGAAGTCAGAGGATGTGCATAGATTGCAGGGCTATTAACAAGATCACAATCAAGTATTGGTACCCTATACCTAGGCTTGAAGATATGTTGGATGAGTTACATGGGTCAGCAGTCTTGTCTAAGATTGATTTGAGAAGTGGTTATTACCAGATCAGGATCTATGAGGGAGATGAGTGGAAGACTGCATTCAAGACTAAGGGAGGTTTGTTTGAATGGTTGGTCATACCTTTTGGCCTGACTAATGCCCCATCCACATTCATGAGACTCATGAATCAGCTCTTGAAACCACTCATAGGCAAGAGTGTTGTTGTGTACTTTGATGATATTCTTACTAAGATGGGTAAATTAGGTCCTGAAACCACTCATATTCTTACCAAATAATGAGAAAAAGGCATAGCAAGTATTGATTGAGGAAAATATAAGTAAATTCCTTACTAAGATGGGTAAATTAGGTTGTGTTTGCTCTCTTGAAAAAATAAGTGATGAAATATATATTGGTTTCTAGTATGGAGTAACTTGCTTTTATTGGTAATTTCATTGTTGGATTGAAAAGAGAAGATTAATTAGGTTAAGAGAAAAAGAAAATAAAATTGGATAAAATACATTAACTATTAAAATGGAATTTTTCTGGGCACTTTAGGGTGCCCTATAACCAAAATATTCATGAGGAAAAGTGGTCATACGTATAAGCTTCCAACCGAGCTTTGAATTCATGTTTTCGATGTTATAACCCAAGATATGATGGTTTTATTTTGGTGGTTTTGTTTGTAGACGGGATTAAATTATCTTAATTATGAGCACTTTTTCTCTACGTTGGAGCTTTATTAGGTTAAGTATTTAACATGAGAGTTATAATGGGTACTGCAAACGTTCTGAATTGAGCTTTGTTGTGATGTTTGTACGTCGGGATAGTAAGTTATAGACCAAGAAAATTGGGTTGTAGAAATTAGACAAACCAGAAACTTTAACTTGTCCAATCTTTTACAAGATCACTTTCAAGTGTCCTCCCAATTTTTCCTAAACTTATTGCCAGCATCAAAGTTATAGGTCGCACCTCAAGTTCTCCATAGGCTGCTTATACGCACCTAACTGATGTCTAGAACTTCAGTTAGATTTTGCAAAGTATCACTCCCGATTATTCGTTACTACAGGCAACTTGGTATTTCATATTTTTCGAGCCCTTACACTTGTTTTTAGCCTTAGCTCTTAACTAGAAATTTGTAGTGCTTAATTTTAGCTTTCCGAAAAGTCCTATTACGAAACTTTTTGAGGTCTATGGAAAAACTTATTTCTTTCGCAAATTTACTACAAAGTCCCAAAGTCCTCAAACCTTTTTAATTAAAGATAACTTTCATTAAGTTATTAGGAGACCCCTTCCTTACAAAGGATCCAACTTAATTCACTTTATTACTCTCATCTCAAGTGTTCTCCAAGAGGTTGTTGCTGCTATTTATTCGAGTCTGCCCAAGCTAAGTTACTTTCCCGACAATTCCGTATTAAGGTATGCATATTTCCTGTACTGTATCCAAACTCACTTATTTGCGTTCTAGTAAGCAAGTTTAATAATTTTAATGTGATTGATTAATGCTTACATGTTTTTCTCACCTAAATGTGGTCTCGACCCAAGTTACTTATTCCATAGTGTACTACCCAAGTTAATACCTGACAGTCAACCGGGCCTCCCCATCGGTCTGGGTATGTACATTATAGGCTGAGTCCGATGATCACAAACTAAGAACCATCCGAATAATAATAATCCGACAAGCATGTTTTATTGGTTGTTGTTGTTTTATCTTTTATTTATTTGTAAAATGAATTAAAGTACGCAAAATAAAATGAATTGCTAGAATGATTTGAATGTACAAGGGCTACGCATATTGAGTTTCAACTCATTTGTGAAATTGTTTTGTGTTTTGTTTTAGGTGGTACTTCTAAGGGCAAGTCCACTAAAGCAAGTCTCACCAAGCCGCCACTGAAGCTTATAAGCTGAACTTCTTGGTTGGTTTAAGGTTCTTTTGCACCAGTGGTAGCGGGACTGTATGTTATTTTGGGGTTAAGTTAAATAAATACTATGGGGGTAATATGACCGTGTTCAAACTTATGGTTATGTTTGTTGATGGCGGCTAATCTTGGAAAATGTTACATGATTGTAAAATTTGATTTGGTTGATGTATCTTTTGTTGGGAGCGAAAGATATGGTAAACTTGTGAGTATGGAACTTTATATCGTATGTGAATGATTGTTCAATGTTGGTTGTGGTTTGTTAGCCTAGTTCATTCTTATGGACGACGGTAGTACCCTTAGGTTGTTAATCGATGTGCTAATCATTGGATTAAGTCGTATTTAACCTTAATCTAGTGAATGTTAACCTGGGGTGTTACAGTAATGGTATTAGAGCAAAATAATGTTGGAGTTGTTGTGAATTGGAAGCAAATTAGGGTATGAATATAAAATTATTGGTTCAATTATAAGTGTGGTCAATTATAATTGTATTGGAAATAGTAAAAGTAAAGGTTAAGTTTCTATTTTAGTTATATAATTGTATTGGAATTATAAAAGTAAGAGGCAAATTTAAAAAATTTGTCATTAATATTGTTGCATTGGAATTGTAAAGTGACAGATATTGTGGAAAACAGAAAATTGATCAAAGTGACAGATATTGAGAAATGGAGGGAGTATTAGATTTGTCTTAACTTATATTTTAATTTAAAATTTAATAAATTAATCAATATATAAAGCTTATTAGAGTATACAACTATTACTGAGCATCAACTATAAGCTTGAGCTTTTGGTTGAAATGGTTTAACATGGTTAGAGTATAAAATTGTTAGGTAAAAATAAGTTGGTAATTAACTTGACAATTTTTTTTGAAAAAGGCATTTTTGAAAAATAGGTAATTAACTTGACTAATTACTATTGACTAAATTATTAAAATATTTGAAATTATGATATGAATTAATATTATACTGTTTGAATGACACAAAGACGTACATATAGTCCTTGTTTTTATGTACTAGTTTGGCCAGCGCGTGTTGACTCAACATTTATAAATATAAATTTTAATATATTAATATTGAATAAAAATATCGTCCATAATATAATTTTTTTAAAGTTGATTAGTATAAATTTTTATTTTAATTTAACTAAAATTAAATTCAATTTTAGTTGATTCATCGTTCAGTTATTTGTTTGAGAAAAAATACGTAGGCATCTAAAATAATTAAATATAACTAATATATTTAACCGGTACAAAATCAACTTTATGTTTAGACTTTTCCTACAACATTTCATATAAATAAAAATTTAAAATAAATAGCATTATGAATTAATGACTACCAGTTTATGATACACATTGAAATTTTTGTAGCAAATAGGTCAGAACTTAGTTATATATTTGAGCTTTAGATATCAAAGAAGCATGACTTAAGGACTCTTATAACAAATCACGTAACATATAAACACTCGTTTGTAAATTTGAAAAGGTTGTATTTTCGTGCAAATTGATATAGGTATGAATTAAAGGAATATTGATATAATTTCTGGAAAAATAATGTTAATTTTACAATTAATATAAAATCATATCTATAGTTAGATAATTTTTGATGTAAAAAAATAGTATATAATTCACGTTGTCTATTCCTATCTACACAAACTTATATCGGTAATTTTATATATAGTATCAATTAAACTTATCATGATATATATGTTTATACCGTATATTATAATCTCAGTTACAAAAATTAAAACTACAGTAAAATTATAAAATAATTAGCTAAACACGTTCTTTTTATTTTACTAGGTTTAAATCATACTTATTTACAATTAATGTTATTTACAATTGATACATAATCAAGTTTGTGGTTGAATAATTTTTTTATGTAAGAACAATTTATAATTCATTGTCCGTATACCTATATCAATAATTTTAAATAATATAGCAAACTTATCATGATATATCTATCTCGTATCTTATATAATTCATATTGTCTATTCCTATATTCATGTACTTATAGTGGTAATTTTAGATATAGTACCAATTAAACTTATCAGATATATTTATCTCATATATATATTTATCTTGCATATTAATCTCGTATATTATTAATTAATTTTACAATAAAATCATAAAATAATTAGCTAAATATGTTCTTTTTATTGAACATGGCTAAAATCGCATTGTCGTTCATACTATCTTCACCATATATTTTGCAAAGTTCTATCATTATAAACAACAATTAAGTTTAAAGGATTCTCATAAAATGGCTACGCTATCACTTAAAATTTAATCAACATAATATAATTAGGATATCATGTTAAAAGACAAAAAAAAAATGAAAAAAGGGATAGTATTCAAATATGGATTGCAAATAATAGTACAACTAAAAACAACAATAACAACAAGAACAAGAAGGGAATAAAAGTGAAATAGGTAGCTTTTAGTGAGGTATGGTGATAAATACGGATTGGAAATAACAGTAATAATAATAATAATAATAATAATAATAATAATAATAATAATAATAATAATAATAATAAATAATAATAATAAATAATAAAAATAATAAAAAAGTAATAATAATTATATTACAATAATAATTGGTAGTTTTAACGCATTAGGGTGAAATGAAATTTTTAAAATATGTAGGGGCTAATAATAATAATGATAATAATAATAATACTACTAATAATAATAATAATAATTATAATAATTATAATTATAATAACAACAACAACAATAAAAATAATAACAGGTAAGTTTATTGAGTTAGGGTAAAATGAAAATTTAGAATGGATAGGAGTAGTTTGGGAAGTCGATGTTAGTGACATCTATTTCTTTAGCTCTTTTAATAGATGATGATGATGATGATGATGATGATGATGATGATGATGATGATGATGATGATGATAACAATAATAATAATAATGATAATAATAATGATAATAACAAAAACAAAAACAAAGTTGCCATAAAAAATAACAAAAAGATAATATCTATATGCAAGATGTCAAAAAAGAAAAGGAAAACTAAAGCAATTTATGACATCGTTAAGAGCAAAATAGGAAATC
Organism: Portulaca oleracea; assembly: GCA_029582165.1. NCBI lineage: Eukaryota > Viridiplantae > Streptophyta > Magnoliopsida > Caryophyllales > Portulacaceae > Portulaca > Portulaca oleracea. The sequence continues at coordinate 27,418,124 of CM055868.1, read as the reverse complement.
AAAAGTTAGACAACATCGACTTCTTATTCACTTTTTATATGTAATGTAACTGAGTTAATTACATTTACCCTACTTGATATATGCGGTAATAATTTTTGCACACCCGACATTTGGGAAATAATTTTCACCCTACCTGACATTTAGTGAAAGTGATTTTTAGTGTTAGAATCCGGTAACTTGTCATTGGAAATGGAAAAATACAATAATACCCCTATATCTCTATGTGAAATTATGATGCTGCCCTTTAATTTGAGAAGGAAAAGACTATGTTGGAGAATAGAAGACAGACATGGTGGTTTGGGAGGGGTTAGGTTTTCATTTTCTGTATGGGAGGGGGACCGGGGAGAGGAATCAGTGAAGTGGTTGGGTTTTAAAATGTCATAACAATTAATACTAAGGGTACAAAACTCATTTTACATTTAATTGAAAGTCAAAGGAAATAAAACAAGGGTATAAAGGTCACTTCATAATTATTTTTTTACAGTTCACTGGAAAAGTCAATAATAAATCAATTATAACATACCTGAGAGGCTTTAAATTTATGACCACTTAAATGTCAGGTAGGGTGAAAATTATTTCTCAAATGTCGGGTGTGCAAAAATTATTACCACATAAGTCAGGTAGGGTAAATGTAATTAACTCTAATGTAACTAGTCTGGCTAGCGCGTGTTTCGCATACGGTGACCAGACAATTGGAAATGTTAATTAGAGATGCTGTAATAGTCATTGCCATTGTTAATTGAAAACAGACGAATAGTCATATTAATGAATTCAGTTGGAAACATGTCTAGCTAAGTAATCCTCTGATGCAACAATATTACATGTGACACTTTGGAATGCTTGTTGCCGTCACTTGGCGTGTCCTCTTCCGTGCCTCCAAAAACATTGTTGCAATATCTTGGAGTTGTGCAATTTTAGATCACATTACGCAATATTTTGTACATAACAAACAATAGTTATGCTCATGCATAAATCCAACTCCAAGCAAATATGCTCCTGCCAGATAAGAAAAAAATAATTAAACCAAGAATTGGAGCGGAATTCAACTCAAAGAGACATATTTGCATAGTAATCAAATAGCAACAACATGCTCTAGGACAATAGGAAATAAAGCAACCCACCCATCCAATAATAACATTCCATAATAACACCTGACCTCTAAAATTGGAGCATTAGAGCACCTAGGGACACGCCTCACTGCAACAATTTCAAGACAATGGCAATCCTCATGAAGCTTTAGGTGAGCTTAGTGACCAATTTCACCTTGAAGTAGCCAAGAAGCTATATGAAATTGACCAACCAGGAAAACTACCAAATTGAGTTACCATGAAATTAAAAACATGATATGAAGGATCGAGAACTAATGGCAAAGAAACCATTAGACGCAAAGCTACATTATAGATTCGCAAGACATATCATTCATTGATGATATCAAATATTTAAGAATGATATAAAGAGAAAAAAAGACATGTATGTATGCCAAATTATAAAGATACCTCTAGTGTGTTTTCTTGATGCACAACACCTAAGTGTGTTAGTATTGGTAGTTAAACCATGTCCTGTTGGAAAAACAATGAGATGGTGAAAACACGGTCACATGGAAGATGGGGGATCACTTCGGTGGCTAGGAGTCGAGGGCAAGCCCGTCTCTACTTAAGACTTTATTCACTAGATCGTGAATAGACTCAAGAGTAAAACCTAACTTCTTATAAGCAAAGTACAAGATTTCTCATGGGCTCTCAAAGAATGTTGCTGCAGTGAACACCTCAAAGAGTGAGTTGAAGCTCTCTAGAAACTTGAAGAAGAGGTTGTGATGGATGTATTTGAATGAGCAAAACACCTCACTATTTATAGGCTTGAGGAGTATTCAAACTTGGTCATAATTACAAAATCAAGAAGGCATGATCCATGGGATTTGTCCATGGATAATAATGGGATGATTATTGAGTGATTTCTCAGTCAACATTTATCCCAAAATCAATCCTTGTGATTTAAACCGGAAGCTGAAATCGTTGGATTTCAATATCAACGCTGACTGGCTTCAACACAGGTCGTGGTATATTACCACGGTCTGTGGTGACTCACCACGGTCCGTGTTAAACCAGTGCAGGTTATTCTTACTTTTTGGACACCAACACGGGTCGTGTCACGTCTGACACGATCCGTGTTGAGTCGAACTTGCTTGTTTTGCTTCCCATTGACCTCTTGGTCAACCCTATGCTTATAGATTATACTTTTATGCCCCTTAACTCTTGAATACTCCAACAATCCCCCACCATTTCAAGAGTTTCACTTGAAATAGCCTAGGATTCCCTATTGGGTAAAAAAATACCCCCGCCATACATGGCACCTCCTAGAGAACTTAAACACCCGAGAAATCAAGGAGTTGTTATGCGTCCTGAAAGTGCTTCACGACATGAACTTTCACCTAGTGTACATAATTTTTCAATTAGTCTGGATGCATAAGTAGACAAGCTTTGAACTTTACATCCTTATTTGACTAATTGGATACATAACACACACACAACCCAAAACCTTGCTTAAAATAAAGACACTATTTCAAACCGGTCATGTGTCCCATACCCTCCACGAGAACAATCAAGCCTAGCCCTAGTGATGCATAATGGATCACAAGACAACCAAAATGCCAAGAAAGAACACAGATCAAAACACAAGTAAGAACTTGCAAAAGATGAATCAGATAAGGACCTTTACAACGAACTGAACGGCGAAAACTTGATAGAATTGAGCAACGAAACTCTTCGGATTGATACAGATACACCACAATCTTCAAGAGCTCCTACTCCTCCTGTCACCACCCAAGAATGCTCAATCTTGGATTAGAAGAGAAGATTTCACACGAAAAACCCAAAGGCAATTCGTTTTCTAGCCAAAACTAGAGAGAAACTAAAGCATCAACTTTAGACATTGTATTGAATGTATGAATATGAGATTGAATTTACAAGAGACCCAAGGGGTCTATTTATAGGAAAAACCCCTCCCTATAGGCGCGTCACCCCAGCAAGGCCAGCAAGGCCGTATTACCCTGACAAGGCCCTTTAGGCGACACTTACAACAAAGGCCCTTTAAAGAAAATACAATATCTCCTAAAATACAACTCCAATACTAAAGATTCAAAAACTAAAATGTATATAAGGAATAACCCTTCCATATAGCTAAATGAGAACTTCAAGACTCTTGAGATAAGGAGCTCAAAAGTCCCTTAGTTTTGGAGATACTCGCGACACAACCACTTGAAACAGTTTGTAGCAGACTGGTAAGGTCCTTCAGTGCTTCCTCCTGATGCATTGAAGTATGATATGCATCATTGTATCTCAAGAGTCCCTTAGTTTTGGAGATACTCGCGACACAACCACTTGAAACAGTTTGTAGCAGACTGGTAAGGTCCTTCAGTGCTTCCTCCTGATGCATTGAAGTATGATATGCATCATTCTCCCTTTCTTGAAAAGAGTTTGCCCTCAAACTTGGAATTTCTTCATCTTCATTATAATAGGGCTTAAGATCACACACATTGAAAGTACAACTTCCTCCATACTCATCTTCCATCTTCAAGCGATAAGCGTTATCACCAAGTCTTTCTAAGACCTCATAAGGACCTTCACCTCTCGGTTTCAATTTCCCTTTTCTCTTACTTGGAAATCTCTCTTTCTTCAAGTGTAACCATACTAAATCTCCAGGCTTAAAGATAACTTTCTTCCTCTTTTGATTCACTTTCTCTTCAACCTTTTGAGTATATCTCTTAATCTTCTCACGAACTTCCTACGCATTCTTAATCTCCTCTACTCTTTTACTTGCTTCAAAACTAAACTTCGTAGATGTAGAGATAGGAGATAAATCCATGGGTTTAAGAGGATTTCTTCCATAAACAACTTCAAATGGAGATAACTTTGTAGCACGATTAGGACTTTTATTATAAGCAAACTCGGCAATGCTTAACAAAGTATCCCAACTCTTCTTTTCTTTATTCACCAATGTCCTCAACAAGGCTCCCAATGTTCGATTGACTACCTCCGTTTGTCCATCCGTTTGTGGATGACAAGCCGTGCTAAACTTGAGCCTTGTTCCCATTTTCTTCCAAAGAGTAACCCAAAAGTGACTTAGAAACTTAGAATCTCTATCACTCACCATAGTCTTGGGTATGCCATGCAACTTCACAATTTCATCAAAATATAAGGTAGCAACTTTCGTAGCATCATATGTAGTGTTGCAAGGTACAAAATGCGCCATCTTTGAAAATCGATCTACAACCACCATAATAGAATCTTTACCTCTTTGAGTTCGAGGTAGACCCACAATGAAGTCTAAACTCACATCTTCCCAAGGGTGATATGGAATAGGTAGAGGTGTATACAAGCCTTGTGGTAATACATGTGACTTGGCAAGGTTGCAAGTACCACATCTCTTAACAATATGCTCAACATCCTTCACCATGCTAGGCCAGAAGTAATAATCTCTCAACATCAAATAAGTCTTCTCTATACCAAAATGACCCGCCAAAGCACCTTCATGAACTTCTTGAATCAACAATTCCCGCAATGAGGTCCTTGGTATACATAATTGATTTCCTTTGAATAAGAAACCATCTTCAATATGAAACATTTCATGAGGATGTTTCTTTGACAACTCATACACTTCTTTGAAATCTTGATCATCTTGATATAAGTCCTTAATATGTTCAAATCCAGCAATGTTAGAATCAAGAACATATGTAAGTAAGTACCTTCTCGAAAGAGCATCGGCGCCCTTGTTCAAATGCCCGGCCTTATGCTTGATCACAAACTGAAAAGCTTGCATAAATTCAACCCATTTTGCATGTCGTGGGTTAAGCTTGTGTTGGCCTTGGATAAACTTGAGAGCTTCATGATCACTATGTAGAATAAACTCTCCACTTAGTAGATAATGCCTCCAATGCTCAAGAGCTCTTATAATGGCATAGAACTCCTTATCATATGTACTAAACTTCCTTTTGGCATCATTCAACTTCTCGCTAAAGTAGGCTATTGGCCTTCCCTCTTGTGTAAGGACAGCACCAATACCAACTCCACTAGCATCCACTTCTACTTCAAATACTTTGTCAAAACATGGCAAGGCTAGAAGAGGTGCATTACATAACTTCTCTTTGATACCTTCAAACGCCAATTGAGCGTTTTTATTCCATGTAAACTCCCTTTGCTTCAATAACTCAGTCATAGGAGCCAAAATAGTAGAGAAATTCTTGATAAACCTTCTATAAAATGAAGTTAATCCATGAAATGATCGTACCTCATGTATACTCGTTGGTGTTGGCCATTCTTGGATAGCTTTGACCTTTCCTTCATCTACTTGAATCCCATTTTTGGAGAGCACATATCCAAGGAAGATGACCTTGGGTGAAAAGAACGAGCACTTCTCCAAGTTGGCGTAGAGCTTTTCTTTCTCCAAGATATACAAAACTAGCTCTAAGTGCTTTACATGGTCATTCTCACTTCTACTATATACAAGTATGTCATCAAAATATACAACAACACACTTTCCAATCAAAGGCTTCAATACATGATTCATTAACCTCGTGAAAGTAGAAGGAGCATTTGTTAGACCAAAGGGCATTACTAACCATTCATATAAGCCTTCTTTGGTTTTGAAAGCTGTTTTCCATTCATCTCCTTCACATATGCGAATTTGATGATATCCACTCTTCAAATCAATCTTTGAAAACACAACACTTCCATAAAGTTCATCAAGAAGGTCCTCCAGACGTGGAATTGGAAAACGATATTTGATGGTGATTTTGTTGATGGACCTACAATCCATGCACATACGTTGGGTACCATCTTTCTTTGGAACAAGTAACACTGGGACGGCACATGGACTCATGCTTGGACGAATAAGGCCCTTTTGGAGCAGCTCATCAACTTGCCTTTGAACCTCATGGGATTCCTTGGGGTTCATTCGGTAGGCTTGCTTATTTGGTAATGTAGTTCCCGGAATGAGATCAATCTTGTGTTCAATGTCCCTTCTTGGTGGCAATCCTTGGGGCATTTCTTTTGGAAACAAATGACCAAACCTCCTCATCAAGGGTGAAAGCCGTGGATGATCCTTGGTTGGGGAAGCTTGTTCTTCTTGGATATTCGCCAATATAAACTCTTTATGCTTATAGAATTCATGTTGTTCTGCCTTTAGTAAAGATACAATGTTAGTCTCCCTTTCTTTCTCTTTTGTTGGTGGAGGCCGAATAGATTAAGGGGGCAATGGAGCCAATGTAATCTTCTTCTTGTTGATGACGAATGAGTAGGTATTCAATCTTCCATCATGAGTTACATACCTATCAAAAAGCCACGGTCTACCAAACAAAATATGACAAGCATCCATGGGTATTACATCACACCATACATCATCTTTATAATTCTTCCCAATGGACAATGAGACTAATACACGTTTATCAACTCTAATGCCCTTCCCATGGCTTAACCATTGAATATTATAAGGAGATGGGTGAGGACTTACATCCAAATTCAACTTTTCTACCATTGTAGTAGAGGCGGCATTAGTACAACTACCTCCATCAATTATAAGAGAGCATACCTTTCCTTGAACGGTACACCTAGTATGGAATATGTTCTCACGTTGCTCCATGTCATTTGGGGTAGAAGCCATACTTAACGCCCTTCTAAGCACCAACAATTCGCCTTCATCCGCTTGCTCATCCTCCTCATCATTATCCTCCTCATTTTCGGCAAGCTCACAAGGTTCCACTTCATGTTCACTTTCATACAAGCTTGGTTCAACAAACAAAGCACTTTGATATTCAACAAGGGAAACCGTGCGCTTGTTAGGACATTCGGATGCTATATGACCCAAACCTTGGCACCTAAAACATCTTCTTGGTTGTAATGTCCTTGGTTCTTGGACTTGGGTTTTGGGTGGGGGATTTTGTGGCTGGTTTAATGTGGGTTTGGCGTAGGGTTTAAGGGAGGATGGGGGCTGATTTTGTGGAGCTTTTGATTGTGTTTGGGAATAAGGACGTTGGGTATAGGGTTTGGATGTGTTTGGGAACGTCCTTTGCGGTTCCGTGGCTCTTTCTTTTCTTTGTCTTTCCACTTTCATAGCCAAGTTACTTAGCTCATCAAGAGATTCATATGAATGTAATTCAACTATATGACGTATCCAATCATTCAAACCAATCAAGTAACGTACCAGAATTTGTGGTTCCTTTTCCTTGAGGTCACAACGCCAAAGGAGATGTTCAAACTCCCTTGTGTATTCTTCCATCGATTTAGAGCCTTGGACAAGCTTTTGCAACTTGTAGTAGTTGTCTTCAACGTATGATTGGGGAAGGAACTTGGATTGCAACTTTGACTTCATCTTATCCCAAGAACGGATCTTTTCTTTCCCTTTTGCAACTCTCTTCTTTTGAAGGTTAGTCCACCAAATACTAGCATGTTTTCTCAATTTCAAAGCAACGTACTTCACCTTGACCTCATCACTACAATCTTTCAACTCAAAGACACGTTCAACGGTATGTATCCAATCAAGATAATCCTCAACATTAAGACTACCATCAAATTCAGGAACTTCGACTTTAAAATCCAAACGTTCATGCCTTTTAGACTTTGAACTACCTTCACCATGTGACGAGACACCATCACGTACGGATCCTTCACGTAGCATTCTGTTTTCTTCCATTTGTTTACCCAATTGCACACGCAAAAATGCTATTTGTTGCTCAAGTTCATAAACCTCATTTGATTTGGATTCATCGTTTGCCATAAGAAATCAACTTGATGTCATATGACTCACGAGGGAAAGGGACGGATTTGGGCTTGGTTTGTGTTTAGGACGAGGGTTCTTTGAGGAGCTATGGGTTCTTTATGAGTTCTTGATGGGTTCTTGATGAGTTCTTGGAAGAACTATCAAAGGGGCGTGTATAATATGGGGGTTTATGCGATTTTGTGACAAAACAAGGTCCAAGATTCATGCAAGAAACAAAGGAGATTCATCTAAACATGGCTCTGATACCAAATTGATGCATAATGGATCACAAGACAACCAAAATGCCAAGAAAGAACACGGATCAAAACACAAGTAAGAACTTGCAAAAGATGAATCAGATAAGGACCTTTACAACGAACTGAACAGCGAAAACTTGATAGAATTGAGCAACGAAACTCTTCGGATTGATACAGATACACCACAATCTTCAAGAGCTCCTACTCCTCCTGTCACCACCCAAGAATGCTCAATCTTGGATTAGAAGAGAAGATTTCACACGAAAAACCCAAAGGCAATTCGTTTTCTAGCCAAAACTAGAGAGAAACTAAAGCATCAACTTTAGACATTGTATTGAATGTATGAATATGAGATTGAATTTACAAGAGACCCAAGGGGTTTATTTATAGGAAAAACCCCTCCCTATAGGCGCGTCACCCCAGCAAAGCCAGCAAGGCCGTATTACCCTGACAAGGCCCTTTAAAGAAAATACAATATCTCCTAAAATACAACTCCAATACTAAAGATTCAAAAACTAAAATGTATATAAGGAATAACCCTTCCACTTAGCTAAATGAGAACTTCAAGACTCTTGAGATAAGGAGCTCAAAAGTCCCTTAGTTTTGGAGATACTCGCGACACAACCACTTGAAGCGATTTAGTGATGGTAAGGTCCTTCAGTGCTTCCTCCTGATGCATTGAAGTATGATATGCATCATTGTATCTCAAGAGTCCCTTAGTTTTGGAGATACTCGCGACACAACCACTTGAAACAGTTTGTAGCAGACTGGTAAGGTCCTTCAGTGCTTCCTCCTGATGCATTGAAGTATGATATGCATCATTCTCCCTTTCTTGAAAAGAGTTTGCCCTCAAACTTGTAATTTCTTCATCTTCATTATAATAGGGCTTAAGATCACACACATTGAAAGTACAACTTCCTCCATACTCATCTTCCATCTTGAACATTACGGTTCTTGAGCATCACTTAACCTTGGGATGAATTATATAATTGATGATCCAATTGTCCTACAACGTCGTCGACCATTGAACTCAAGACTTTACCACATATGTCAAGTGTGGGTTGGAGCTTCATTGTTGACAATTTATAAGTAGGCTTTACTCCCATCCCCTTATTAACGATCACTAGATACTCTTGTGACCTTGCAAGAATTTGATCATGATACTTTTGAGTGTCCTCTTTAACTAAGATCACTAGATAAATACATATCTTTCGATGACCTTACTTATCATGATCATATCTTAAACTTAACATTTCTTTCTTTCATCATAGTTATGACTACACCATCACACTATAGAATTAGGTAAGAAATACTTTTCCCCTTGTCATAATACGACTAAACCATCGCATTATAAGCTTCAATAAAGTTTAAATATTGAGTTCATATTTGAACTTACAAAGCGAATGCTTTAGTAGGCGACAACCCTTTGAACTATACATTCTTTTGTAATGCCAAAATCTCATGAACTCAAACCTTGATTATAACATTACCCAAATAGCATGGATAATCCTCGTAATGCTTATAAAGAGATCATTATAACATTGTCCAAAATGTTGGACTACTTATATAGTTACCTTGAAAGAAATGCTTACAAGATCAAAATTTCTTTTGATTTTTCGCATTCTTTTCCTTATCACTATATCTTTTATCAATGTACTTTGGATTACATAGCCACTAAACTATATCCAAATAACTTTTGGATTTCATAGTTAAAAACCTATCGCCTTAGAACCTTTGTAAATCAAACTAACATTTGATTTCGTGTTCTTCGAATAACTATATCCAAATAACTTTGGATTTCATAATTATAGCCTTTGTATAAATCAAAATGGTATTTGATTTTCCATGGAAGAAATCTCTTCCAACATAAACTTGAAGAAACTTCTAAGTTTCATGGAAATTAGATTCCATCTTATGTGTAACTTAAAACATTACACTTTCAACCATTTGCTACAAAGCTTGAATATCACAAACTTGAATACCATATGTAATGAAACTTATTACATATCTTAACATTGGCTAGGTGAGAAAGAATCTCAATCGATCTTGAATGATTATCTTATAGTTATATGACCTTTACTTATATGATCAAACGTCATTCTAATTAGGGTAATGTTTCCTTATACATGATTCGATAACCTTCTTAAATATAAGACCGTGGAACTTATAACCATTCGTCTCGTATGCTAATCTTACTCATACTATTAAGCCATAAACCACTTAAGGATGGATCAACCAAATGTATATGAGAACTGTTTAGACCCAATTTTGTGTCTAAATAACGCCTTAATTCTTAGGCTTTTGACTCGTTTCGTGTTTATTTCCATGCATTTTAGTACGTTTTTGGTTATTTTGAAGGTTTTGGTGTTTTTACTCAAAACGAGGTAAAATGGACCATTTTAGAGCATTTTTTGTGATTTCCCGAGCCGAGCCGGACCGAGAAGCGAGGCGAAGTTGACTCGAGATAACTTTCCCCACCTTTGGAGCAAATCAGTGAGGTAACACCCGCTACGGCCCTCGTAGCGGGCGTCACATGCCTTGGAAAGAAGGAACGGGCAAAGGCAAGAAAACCAGAGGGTAGCCCCCGCCACCCTATTGGTGGCACCCGCTACCTTGGCTGGACCGAGGAAGACAGTACCCACGGTCTCCCAGACCGCACCTACGATCGCACGAAGCTCAAGAATCGCCCTAAGTTTTCGCAGGGTAGCGCCCGCCACCCTACAGGTGCCACCCACTACCTCTCCTATACCGTACCTATGGTCTCCTAGACCGTACCTATGATCTCCCTAAATTATACGCGTGTTTTCGGCTAGAAGTGCTGCGTTTTGCCCAACTGTTTTGCCTTATATATATATCCCTATTGACGATTATCTTTGGGGATGGGGGGAATTCTAGTTTTTAGACTTTATTTCCAGCTCTGTATTAGTGGATTTTAGAGAGAGATTAGTGAGACATTAATCTAGGGTTTTGGTGGATTTTTGGTGTGATTCAAGGATTGAAGATTCAAACAATTGAGAGATTATTGGATTATCATTCCCATTGCTTTTCCTTGTTCATCTACAGCATTTTGATATGTTTTCTCTTCCCTTAACTCTTTCATTAATTGCTTTGCTAATAACTTTGCTTGCTCTTTAATTTCTTTGCTTGTTATTTTCATTGTTTTGCTTGTTCTTGATTGTTGGATGTTAGAAATCATGTTTAGGTTTGGTTTGGATGTTGTTAGCATAGTTTTTATCATGATTAGTGGCTAGAAACCCTGGGTTAAGGGGTAATTAAGGGAATGAATTGGTGATTAGGTTTGGGTTAGCAATATTAGTGAGTAATTAGTTGGGAAATCAATTTCCCACTCTTTTCCTTCCCTCAACTGGGATGTATTTTGGTCCGAAAGCTCCCGAATACATCCAACACTTGTGTTGGAAGGTTGAGTCAGGATAGTTAATCCTCACCCACGAAAGTGGAAGGAGGTTAACTAGGGAATTCCGTTTCATTAACCCTCCGGGTCCGTGGTGGAATTTGGGGAAGTTGATCCGGACTATCCTCGAAAGAGGAAGCTCGGTGGGTATTTTCTAACGGAAGTGCAACTTGATTCTCCCTCCTTGTTATTCTCTTGTTGCAAAACCCATTTCCTCATCCCCATTTGCATCCCGAAAAACCTCCGAAGCCCATTTCCTTTCCTTGACCGACTTTAGCTTTATTTCTTGCATTGTGACCCTTTCAACTGATATCCTTACCTTAACAATCTCATCCCGACTATTGACCGAGTTTCTATGACCAACGCCCCTAGCTCCTTGAGAAGAACGATATAAAAATCGGGGTACAAAAACCATGTTACACAAAATAGCGCCGTTGCCGGGGAGCCAGCGCCCCTAGTTTTAGTTTCTTGGTTTTTGGTTAGTTGTGTTTGCTTTCACGCTAGAAATCAGTTTTTGTCAATCCAATTGAATTTGATGCTTCTTCATTTCTTGTAGGAGTTTTCGCGTTCTAATGGGTGAAGCTCGAGCTGGTTCACCTCATACCCTTCTATCGTATGTCGTTCCATCAATGGGTACGGGAGGCAGTCCTATCACGTTACCACCATTACCACCCGATGCTGTGTTTGAGTTTAAAACGCACTTACTTGAAGACTTTGAAAGAAACCCGTTTCATAGGGGCGATGCTGCTGAAAGGCACATTGCTCATATTGATAAGTTCGAAGACCGGATTAGCTTTATGCACATTCCAAGGATATCATCAGAATATTTGAAGTTGAAATTCTTTCCTCTCACTCTCACGGGGAAAGCGAAGATATGGCTACAAATATGTCCACCTGGTTTTTATTCTTCATGGGAGGCACTCAAAGATGATTTTCTTCATCGTTTCTTTTCGGCGGAGGAGACACACCGACTTCGAGCAGAAATTTTAAGTTTCAAGCAAGGTTCGGGAGAGAATCTTTTCGACGCTTGGGGGAGATTTAAGAGTCTTCAACGACAGTGCCCTCATCATAATTTACCGGATTGGATGTTGCTTCAAAATTTCTATCATGGGCTCCGTTGTCCTCTTAGAGAATCTATTGATAATGCATCCGGAGGGATGTTTTTGAAGAAGATCGTGATAGAGGCCAATATTTCTTACATGAGCTATCACAACACGCTGCTCATTGGGGGAGTGCCCAAAGTTCAGGAGACGAAGGCAATTTTTTGGAGGATAACCCGATTATAAAGTTTCTTTTGTCCACCGTTTGTGAAATGCAAAAAGAGAAGTCGAATGTGGAGGTTTCAAATCAGCTGAGAATTGCCCAAGCAACGCAACCCTTTACATCCACTTCTATTTCAAATGTTCATACTTGTGAGTTTTGCTATGGTCCTCATCCTACCCAACAATGTGCAAAAATTCAACAGTTGGTGCAAGTGAATGTTATCCATTCTTCCCACATCAACCAAGATCCTTATCACATCACCAACCATCACCCTTCTAGCTCTCAACCCCATGAACATCACTCATTTATTCAAGAAGAATCCTTCCATGAAACCCAACAAGAGATTTCACAACCTCAAATTTCTTCACCATCCCAAGAATCCTCGATTGAGTTGATGCTTAAGCAAATCATGGAGAATAAAGAGAGAGATCGAGCTTACATCCGAAGTCTCGAACTTAAATTAGCTCAAGTCAACCAACCTCAATCTATACCTATCCAACCTCAACCTGTTCAAGAGGTGGAGGTGAATGTTATTACTTTGCGGAGTGGAAAAGAAGTTGAGGAACCCTAATTGGTAGAGGAGGAACCTTCTAGAGAGAATGAGGGAGATATTGACAATATAATTGAGAGAGGTGATATGGAGGTTGAGCAATATGTTGATGAGGAGAAAGAAGATTTGGAGAAACCCAAGGAGAGTGAGAAGGAGAATGATCTTGATCAACCCACGGGGAAATTGAAACCATATATACCACCAATTCCATTCCCCGGAAGATTGGTTCAACACAAGAATGATGAGAAATTTTTGAGGTTTATTTTGATGATGAAGAAAATTCAAGTTAATATACCGTTTCTAGATGCCATGTCGGAGGTCCCTTCATTTAAGAAACATCTCAATGACCTCTTGACAAACAAGAGAAAAATCAAGGAGTCATCGATCGTTCGTCTCACTGTTAGTTGCAATGCCATTATGGGAAGCAAGACTGAGAAACTAGCCGATCCCGGTAGTTTCTCTATTCCATGCTTAATTGGGGAAATGAGGATTGATAATGCATTATGTGACTTGGGGGCAAGTGTGAGTGTCATGTCACACTCTATGTGTAAGAAGTTGAACCTTTATGACTTGACCCCTACAGGTATCAACTTGCAACTTGCGGACCGAAGTGTTAGGAAGCCCTTGGGAATATTAGAAGACATCCCGGTTCAAGTGGGAAGTTTCCTTATCCCTTGTGACTTCGTTATTTTAGAGATGGATGAGGATTCGAGAAGTCCTATTATTCTTGGTCGACCCTTTTTGGCTACCGCAGGAGCTATCATAGATGTGAAAAGAGGCCGCTTGTCCCTTCATGTGGGTAGAGATCATATTGTTTTTGACATTGACCCTTCAAGAGTGAAATCCCACAAAGAATCTCATTTTAAGGCCAATGCGGTGGTAGGCATCTTGGATGAGCCCCAAAAGGAGTCTTATTTCCTTGAAGTTGAGCCCGATGATTGGGGAGAAATCAAATGTCTATGTACTTCGCATCTAAATCTAAGTGAATTTGAGGACGTCTACCATCATCATCCTCTCAAGATCATTCCATGGAGGAAGAAGATTTCTTTGAGTCAAACCTATGTTGAGTGCAACGAAGCCAATGAGATGATTTTCAAAGGTCCTAGGCCCGGTAAACCACCAAGTTGGAGTTACCTTCTACTTCTATATTCTCATACCCTACTAAGTTCTTGAGGAAGCGAGCTTCGTTTATTCTCAAAGCTAGGAAATATTGGAAGAGAAGAAGGAAGCGTTGGTGGAGGAAACCAAGGAAAATGCTACCCGGATATCCTAGGAGAATGACTAGACCACCGGAAGAGTGCTTCATGTCAACCACGAATCTTTCTGAAAATCATGGGAAAAAGAGGAAGAAGAATTGGAGGAAAATGTTGATGATGTTTTTGGTTTGTATCCCGAGGATTCCGAGAATCAAGTAAGTATTTAGGTCAAGCTAGGGACCTAAAACTAGCGCTCTATGGGAGACACCCCATAAGTTTTGAGCTTCTTATTTCAAGTTTTTAGTTTTTGCATTTTTCTAATTTTATTTCTTTTTCTTCTTTTTAATTTTTCTCTTTAGTTTCTCTTTAGGTTTTTCTATTTTTCTTATCTTTTTAATTTTTCTTTATTTCTTTCTTTTGTAATTTGAGGTATTAGTTCTAGGTTCAAAAGAAAAGTTGAAAAAAAAAACGAGAAAAATGAGGTGAAAAATAGAAAAGTTGGAGTAGAAAATAAGAAAATTGAAATTGGGAGTGAAAGAAGTAGTGTGAGTTAGTGAAGTTTTGAAAATATATATGAGTGTTGAGAGAGTTTGAAAGTTGGAAAGATTTTAGATTGAATGTGAGGAAGTATGAAAAATTGAGTGTTGAACTGTGGAAGTTTTTAGGAGTTGGATTTTATTTTGGAAGCGTTGGAATAGTTTTTTTTTGGCATTGTCAGCAGGGGTAGGAGGCGCTACACTTAGTGTAGCACCCGCTACCAAGCAACAACAGCATCACGTCCAGGAGCGGACGCAATGCGATTTAAGCACACAGCACATGCGGTAGCCAACAAATAATGCCCAAGATTCCCAGCCCAATGAGCATGTCGCGCCCGCGACCTGATGCTGTCCGTGATATCTTTCGGCCCTAAATCCTGATTTCTTCCTCACTTCTTTCATTTCCTTTCTCCCTCACTCAACTCCCTCTCTATCTACAGCCCTAAGCGACTGCAAACAACACTCACCAACACTAAATCTTTCCTCTCAATCATCAATTCAACCCTCATTTCCCTCCATTTTCTCACACCTAAACCCTGATTCCTCTCCTCTGCTGCGAAATTCTGTTGCTAGGGTTCGACTTTATGCCAGATTCATCCCAAAGCGTGTGACATTGCTCAAGCTCTTGTTCTTCACAGCTAAAGGAGGTATTTCTTGTGTAAATTATGCGAAATCCCTTCCCCTCTCATTTACATTTGGTTCGTTGTTCATTCATGTTGAGTTAGGGTTTAATTTTGTTAATTTTTACACATGATTTTGCCTTACTACTTGCTGAGTTTGAGTGCTTGGGTTCTTGTGTGGTGTTTGTGTGAATAATGGTTGCATTTTGTCTGTGAAACACACACACGTTCTTGTTGCATTTGATTCGCTTGTCGATTCTTGCTAATTTAGGGCTAAGGTCTGTCGATTCTTTGCACATAATCTCACCTTGTTGTGTGCTGGGTTTGAATGCTTTGTTCTTGCTCAGTGTTTTGTGTGATTAGTCTTTGCTTTTCATTTGTCAAAACACACTCTTGTTGTATTAAGAATTCTTGTCGATTTACACACACACCCACACTGTGAATTGTTTTAGTGTGTTGTTTTTATGCTTATTGTGTTGGGTTGTTGTATATTTGCATTATAGTTGTGTGTTGCGTAGCCAAGTTGTCTTTGTCTGGATTTATACACACGAATAGCCTGCATTGAGCTATTGTGCACGAATTGCGCACAATCTGGGTCGCTTCCTGTCCATTATGCCCTTTATTTGATTTATTGTGTTGCTGAATTCTATCTCCACAGTCCACCATTGAGGAAATTCTCTGCCATTGCTAGTCTATTTTGATTTCTCAAGCTCATTTGGGGTGATCTTGTGTTGGCTTTTTCGATTTCTTTGAAGATTA
Organism: Portulaca oleracea; assembly: GCA_029582165.1. Classification (NCBI taxonomy): domain Eukaryota; kingdom Viridiplantae; phylum Streptophyta; class Magnoliopsida; order Caryophyllales; family Portulacaceae; genus Portulaca; species Portulaca oleracea. Next base: position 27,401,782 of record CM055868.1, on the reverse strand, counting down.
GGGCATCACAGTGAGCTTATGTGTTAGTGGGTTGTCTATAGTTAGTTCTTTAGTTAGTGTCTTGTATATATTTTCATTTTTGTCCTTCTTTTGATCATGCATGCACGTGAACACTCATAGTTCGATTGTTTTTCATGATTATCTCTAACCCAAAGTATGGTGTTCTTTGGATCGCGGATTGGTTCTGTTCTTTAATTGAAGACCACGAGGTAACCTCTTTCCGCTCTCTTTGTTGTGTATATTTTGATCCTTGTTGCATGCTTGATTTTTCTTTTGGGTGGCGAGCCCCTTTGAGTGTCTGTGTTGGGATAATATTGTTGTTGGAGCCGTGTGGGCTCGGGTCGCCACCATTTGCTTGCTAGTTGTTTTTGTTTGTTTGTTTTTGTAGGTTCTATACCCTTTTTCTTGTGACACCTTCCCACAATGAGGACATTGTGGCGTTTTAAATGTGTGTGTGGGGGGGGGGGAAGATATTTTGTTTCAAGGGTAGATCACCTAGTTTTTTTTGTTGTTTTTGTTGTTCTTAGTTTTTGCCTAAAATTTGAAAATTTTTGTGTGAAAAAGGAGAAAAAAGGGGATTGAAAACCTTAATGTTTTCGTTTTCGTTTTCGCTTTGTTTTTTATTTTGCTTCGTTTTCTTGGATTTGGTTGTCAAAATTGGGAAGTCGTTCTTAATCTTCTTTAAAAGAAACCGGTTTGAGCATTTTCGACCCTATCTTGGGCGATTGTCATGACTCATTTTAATTAGATTCCCTTCATTGAGTGTCTAGCTCTCTCCCTGATTCTTTTCACGTTCTGGTTGAAATTGGGAGACTCTAGGGATTCATTTCCGAGCTTGTTTTCTAAAAAGAAAAGAAAAAAGAGAAAAGAAAAAAGCAAAAGCAAAAGAAAAAGAAAAAAAAGAAAAAGAATGCAAAGTTAAATAAATGAATTAATTGGTTCGTGTCGGTCGAACGACATTAACAAGCATAAAGTTAGTCGACCTACATGGGATCGGTATTAGCGTTACGGCGCTGATACCCCTTAAGCCTCCTTCTATATCGCTTGCGACGAAGAGGTGAATGGAAAAGCCTGTCTTGGCAGGGTAAACCCCGTATTATAGGCCGTTCAATTCCCGCAAAACTAACCCGACTATAATTAAACTAAATTGAATTTGTTGGAAAAACCAACCCAAAAAGAAAGGAAGTTAAGTGTTAATAAAGTGAGGGGCCTTTCCTTGCATCACCTGCGGCCCTCGTCAAGCTTAGGGCGACCAAATGCGGGGGAGGGCAACTCTTTGCTAATTTTGTTCGTTTCTAAATGAACTCGGGTGTGAGTCTTTGGAGTCAACCAGAATCAGTTAGAACCCACTAGCACTTATGCACATGGGGTTTTGCTTGGCATGAGGTGTAGCGGATCAAAAACCTTTAAGATTGACGATCGCTTGGGTTAGGTGTTTGTGAGATGCTCATAACGGTTCCTTTAGGAGGATTAATATCGTTTTCCTAACTGAGACTGCATGATTCTTTAAAGCGAAGATGTTTTCCTTTTCCTTTTCCGTTGTTTTCTTTGGTTTTGTTTTTCACTTTCCCTCTCTCCTTTTTCTTTGGCTATTGTGGGTATAGTCGCTACAAACCCTCACGAGTCCATCTCGTCCACCCGGGCTGCCGGGGGTTCAAAGGGCTTGGTGCATACACTAACTGCACTCGTTTCCTCCCATGACAGAGGAGATGGTATTTAGTTTTTCTTATTTGTTTTTGTTTTGTTCTGCTCGGGACAAGCAAAAGTTTAAGTATGGGGGGTGTTTAGACCCAATTTTGTGTCTAAATAACGCCTTAATTCTTAGGCTTTTGACTTGTTTCGTGTTTATTTCCATGCATTTTAGTACATTTTTGGTTATTTTGTAGGTTTTTATGTTTTTACTCAAAACGAGGTGAAACGGGCCATTTTAGAACATTTTTTGTTATTTCCCGAGCCGAGCCGGACCGAGAGCCGAGCCGAAGTTGACCCGAGATCACTTTCCTCACCTTTGGAGCAAATCAATGAGGTAACACCAGCTACAACCCTCGTAGCGGGCGTTACATGCCTTGGGAAGAAGGAAGGAGCAAAGGGAAGAAAACTAGAGGGTAACCCCGCCACCATATTGGTGGCACCCGCTACCTTGGCTGGACCGACGAAGACAGTACCCGTGGTCTCCCGGACCGCACCTACTATCGCACGTAGCTCAAGAATCACCCTGGCTTTTCGCAGGATAGCGCCCGCCACCTTACTGGTGGCAGCCGTTACCTCTCCTAGACCGTACCTACGGTCTCCCTAAATTCTGCGCGTTTTTCGGCTTGAAGTTCTGCGTTTTGCCCAACTGTTTTGCGTTGTATATATATCCCTATTGACGATTATCTTTGGGGATGGGAAGAATTCTAGTTTTTTGACTTTATTTCCAGCTTTGTATTAGTGGATTTTAGAGAGAGATTAGTGAGAGATTAATCTAGGGTTTTGGTTGATTTTTGGTGTGATTCAAGGATTGAAGATTCAACAATTGAGAGATTGTTGGATTATCTTTCCCATTGCTTTTCCTTATTCATCTATAGCATTTTGATAAGTTTTCTCTTCCCTTAACTCTTTCATTAATTGCTTTGCTAATTACTTTGCTCGCTCTTTAATTGCTTTCCTTGTTATTTTCCTTGTTTTGCTTGTTCTTGTTTGTTGGATGTTAGAAATCATGTTTAGGTTTGGTTTGGATGTTGTTAGTATAGTTTTTATCATGATTAATGGCCAGAAACCCTATGGGTTAGGGGGTAATTAAGGGTGTGAATGGGTGATTAGGTTTGGGTTAGCAATATTAGTGAGTAATTAGTTGGGAAATCAATTTCCCACTCTTTTCCTTCCCTCAAGTGGAATGTATTTGGGTTTGAAAGCTCCCGAGTACATCCAACACTTGTGTTGGAAGGTTGGAGTCAGGATAGTTAATGCTCACCCACGAAAGTGGAAGAGGTTAACTAGGGAATTCCGTTTCATTAACCCTCCGGGTCCGTGGTGGACATTGGGGAAGTTAATCCGGACTATCCTCGAAAGAGGAAGCTCGGTGGGTATTTTCTAACGGATTTGCCACTTGATTGTCCCTCCTAGTTATTTTCTTGTTGCAAAACCCATTTCCTCATCCCCATTTTCATCCCGAAAAACCTCCGAAGCCCATTTCCTTTCCTTGACCGACCTTAGCTTTATTTCTTGCATTGTGACCCTTTCAACCGATATCCTTACCTTAACAATCTTATCCCTACCATTGACCGAGTTTCTATGACCAAGGCCCCTAGCTCCTCGAGAAGAACGATATAAAAACCGCGGTACAGAAACCATGTTACAAGAACCATATGCATTTCTCTTTGTAGCAAACTTGATTTGGATCCTACATATCAAACATGCAAACTTTTAATTAATAGACTATTAACAAATGAAGCAATAATCATCCAATTTTATAATACGTGAACTTATGTAAACATCATGCGTTCAAAATAAATGATCATGCACATAGTGCAACACGCATACATTATGCAACTTATCTTATAGTAGATACATACTACTTACATTCATACATGATGAACACTTATAATGTCATAAAATGGCGGTAAAGCCAAGTACATGTATTCAACTTAAACACATGAATACCTTAACTCATGATTATTCTTGCATCTTACATAATCTTATACTTAACAAGCCTTAACCATATGCCTCAATATGTAAGCCACATATATTTGCATACAAACCATACAAAGTATGAACCTTCTCATAAACATTTACTTATTTCACGAAAAAACATTACGAAGTAAATACTTAAAAAGAAAATCATCTTGATAATAACAGGATCATTGAGCATAAGAAGCTTGCGCTTATAAATAAATTTGTGTCTATGTTACTTATGACACACCCATAGCCCATATGCTTATAATATTCACATAAACCGTTATTATTTCTTACTAGTCTATGCTAAACTTATCGAGACAATATTATACGCAAGAACTTTAATTATTACCATGGCAAACAAGAAATATACATTTCTACTTGTACTCATATGAACAAAAAATACTTTATTCATATCTTAATAATAAGAAAACATGTCATGGTCAACTTATTCACGCAATATAATCATACGGATTAACTTGATCTCATACTTTAAGCAAAGTTAACACAAGTATTTAATTAACATCATATGATTACTTTTTGATCTTGTCATGCCTCATACATAAAAATTTATGTAACATGATTGATTTGTAACATGCATACTAGCATACTTGAAACTTAGATCAATCAAAATATTTTAACAAGGCATATTTGCATATATAAGTGCTAATCAAATATCTAATGACATATATATTTAAACAACTTATAATCATGAATACTTTTCAAGCATTTATAAATATATGATTGTCAAATCTTTAACCATAATAGACTCACATTAGACAATCAACTTGAACTTGAGAGAAACATGCAAAGACTTAAGATATATGAGCAGACATATAAACCTTCTTTGCATAACCAAATTAATTAGGAATTAAAAACATATGAATTCATTTCGAAACAAAATACCATGAATCGATACTCTTACAACTTAAAAAAATTTCATGTCAAACTCATACATGTCATGAACACTTGCACCTTATTCATATTATGTATGCTTAACAAGACAAGACAACACAAGTATATATCTTAAAAATCATATATACTAAAGAAAAAATGAGAACTTTCATGAATACATATTGTATTTACTTAAGCATGCTTCTATCTCTAACGTAGAATATCAATCGTCATGTACATAAACTTAAACATGTTAATCAAATAGATTAACATACATACTTGTACATGTACATACTTGAAAAATTAAACATTCATCAATTAAAAGGAAACTGATAAACTCATGTACTTAAATATAGATAATCATGATAAACTTAATAAACAATTATCATGCTTTATATTCAATAAAAAACTCATATATGAATATACCACATATATGTACTTAATCATAGAAAGACATGCCATAAAATCATAAACTCACTTACCATGGCACTTTGTGATTTACTTGACAATAATAAAATCACACTTAAAAAGCTTGGCAAATGGCAAAGAAAAACATGTACTCACAAACACCTTAACACACCACTTTCTTGAAAAACTTGTAAATGGTGACTTAACAAGGCGTATAAATAAATCTCAACATGTTTCTAATTAATACATCCATTTGAATTAACCCAAATTCAAATCAAGATAACTTATGCCACTTAAATCAAATAAAAGCCAACTTAATGAAAATAAAGAACTTATCTCGATGTGAATGCAATCTCATTATACTCCTTGAACTTCTTGAGTATAAACATCAATCACCATTGCCACAACTGATTGATAATTTAACTACATTAATCAAATGAATCGTAATTGATTAATAATATTAATAATTAAAAACAATAAACTTGAATAAACAAGAACTTGTATAAAGCAACATAAACTTATCTTTCGATTCCATAGCATCTTGATCTTGAAATTCCATCCCTCAAACTCGATCATCCATGGTGACAATAAGTCTTAAGATTGTTGGAAAAACAATGAGATGGAGAAAACACGGTCACATGGAATAGACTCAAGGGTAAAACCTAACTTCTTGTAAGCAAAGTACAAGATTTCTCATGGGCTCTCAAAGAATATTGTTGCAATCAACACCTCAAAGAGTGTGTTGAAGCTCTCTAGAAACTTAAAGAAGAGGTTGTAATGGATGTATTTGAATGAGCAAAACATCTCACTATTTATAGGCTTGAGGAGTATTCAAACTTGGTCATAATTACTAAATCAAGAGGGCATGATCCATGGGATTTGTCCATGGATAATAATGGGATGATTATTGACAGATTTCTCAACCAACAATTATCCCAAAATCAATCCTTGTGATTCAAACTGGAAGCTGAAATCGTGGGATTTCAATATCAACGCTGACTGGCTTCAACACGGGTCGTGGTGTATCACCACGGTCCGTGTTGACCTCAACACGGTCTGTGGTGACTCACCACGGTTTGTGTTGGACCAGTGTAGATTATTCTTACTTTCTGGACACCAACACGGGTCGTGTCACGTCTGACACGGTCCATGTTGAGTCGAACTTGCTTGTTTTGCTTCCCGTTGACCTCCCGGTCAACCCTATGCTTATAGATTATACTTTTATGCCCCTTAACTCTTGAAATACTCCAACATGTCCTAAATAAAAATAAACAAAAGAAAGATGCAGTAATTCACTAATCAATACTCAATGGCAAACTCGCATTACATTCCGAAGTATTTGTTTGTAACCAACATAATACGATACATAAAAAATATATAACAACATAACATTACAACAGTAACATGTCATTATAGGTGGGGCATTTCCACCGCATATCTTGATGTGTCGCACATGATCTTGACCGTAAAGTTTCCACGCCACATTCTACGTGGGACTCCACCACATTAGACATTCCACTACACAATGTTGTAGTTCACGTATTCCAAACTGATTGTTTCTGACCACACTGTACACATAGTATGGTCATAGTGACTGTAATTTTGCAGAGTAATTGCCATAAATATCTGTGGTCATTAATAAATCAAGTTGGGTTTGTCCATTTTACTAATTACACAATTTACACAGCGTGATCAAATTTGTTTCAATTTGTATCCATATTTTCCTACATGTGTCTAGGGACGCATCGTATATCCAACTATTTGGTGGATCATTGTTGCCTTGTGGCCACTGTTGGCACACAGTGTTGTCATATTAATGGTTTCGGTCCATTATAATTCTATGACTGACAACTAACCTTGCATATCTAACTCTTTTGGTCAATGATAATTGTGGTTACTTGGTTACCACTATTGGTACACAGTGTGGTCATATTAGCGTCATTCCACATATCACATGTTATCACTTGGTGATCATTGTCGGGGCACAATGTTGTCATATCTGGACTCGTGATCCACTATACATCTATTACGGAAAACAAACCATTCATCCATTAAGTTATACATGAGTTCGTTAACGCATTTCATATCTACCTATTTGGTCAATTATAAGTGTTGTCACTTGTTGACCACTATTGGGACATAGTGTTGTCATATAGATGTCGTGTTCCATTATTATTATATGACTAACATCAAACCCTTGATATGTCGTGTTCCATAATTATTATATGACTAAAAAGTAACCTAGTGAACTAGAGTGCCTTCGTCTAATGGCAACTGGGGAAACAAGTCGCCGGCAACTGCGCTAAAAACTTGATACGTCACAAGTGCAGGGTGTACCATGTAGTATATCAAGGTCTTTCTCTCGAGGACTTGCTCAGACTACGCGCTAGGCTATCTCACTACAAAGGATGCTAGGCCATCCAAAGTATTGATATTTTTCTGAATCTCTGAACTAAAACTAGGAAAGCATTAAACTTTTAGGTTTTATCTTATGTTTAAGGGAGTTTAAGGGAGTCCACTCTAGTATTTTTTTATTATTATTTTTTTTGAAACTCAAAAAACTCACAAACACTAAAAGGTATTTATCAAAAAATTACACAAGTCTATGCTAGCCAGATCGATGACAAAATCTGGCACTCCCGTCACCCAAATCTTATCCTCAAAATACATAGGTTGGATATGGCAAGAGCATGGGCAATCTCATTATTTTCCTTCCTAACAAAAGACCACCCAACAAATACAAAAGACTTGCTCAATTTTAAGATATCCGCTATGATATAACAAAGAAAGGAATTAGGAACCTCGACTTTCTTTAACTTAGATATAATAGCAAGGCAGTCCCCCTCCATGATGACTTTATCAAACCCAGCATCTTTAGCACATTTTAAACAAAAATAACTGGCCCAAGCTTCTTCTAATTCTGGACCGGCCCACGAACTCACCTGTTGGGCTCCGGCACATAAAACTTCCCCCTGCTCATCCCTAATAACAGTACCTCTTCCTCCTCCCTTCATCTGCAAACGACCTCCACCAAAATTAACTTTCACCACCCCAGCTGCAGGAGGCACCCATGGCGTATCAACCCTCGATTTCCCTCCTTTTTGGCGCATTTCCCTAAAACTTTCAACAAAACCGATGGTCCTCGACGCTGCTTCCTTAATTTTTCCTCTAGAATTCCCGAACAGCCAACCATTTCGAACGTTCCAAGCTTCCCAAATAATTGCTACAAACTCCTCCAATTCTTCCTTGCACATCTTTCTATCTGCCTTCTCCAGGATATCGATGATTGAAGGCTCTTCGTTTTCCCAGAAAGTCTCGTCTATGCCACTATTGCTCCATACTTCCAGAGCCAACGGACATCCAAATAACGCAGGTTCCATCGATTCTAGAATGGCACCACAGATCTGGCATCCCATTTGGATTTGAGGTAATCTTTTTGCTAAATTCGAATTGGTGGGAAACACTTTCTACACAACTCTCCAAATGAAGACCTTAATTCTGGGTGGAATGTTTAAACCCCAAATTTTCCTCCAAAAACATTTCCACCAATCATTGTTTGAGCAGCTTGCAACCTCTCGATCTAGAGCCATAACTAAGTGATAAGTAGAGCGAACACTGAATCTCTCATTAGCATCAAAATGCCAAATTAATCTGTCTTCAAGCCACGAGGGCGCTAATGGAATATTGATAATTTCTTCAGCGTCATAAGCGTGGAAACAAAGATGAACTAGATCCGTTTTCCATTCCCCTCTTGCTTTATCAATCAACATATCTATAGTTGCTTCGGCATTTGTTTGAGAAGGCCTACTAATAGGTTTAAACGAATCCACTCTAGTCAACTAATTAATTAGGTGCTAATTCCAGTACATGGTAATATTTATAGCATCGGGGTCTATAATCACTGTAAGGCCTATCACAACAATCTTTCGATCTAGGGTGAGTTGCAATGATAAAAGTAAACACCTATTCGATCTCATGGCTACTTAATTCAATCAAAGATAAGAACATATTATATCATGACCATAAGCATGAACCCATTATTTCTAACTGTGTTTTATGCTTATTCAATCTTCGTTAATCCGTTTCAAATTAACAATCTTTTGACCCGATATTGAGAATCTAAACCAAGTCAAAGGTGATCAATCAATTACCATGACATACGAAAAAACGAAGATTAAACAACTAGATTAAACCACAAATTGAAACCACACACCATAACTCTATCAACTGACATCGAGTTTACCCCCTAAACAATAAAACTAGCTACTCATGATGATGAAAGTTAACAAAACAATAGCGAAGTGTGAATTAGAAGGCTTAATACAAATAGAGAATTAAACCGAATATCCAAGATGTCGAATTCGATCTCCTTGTGTCAACAAAGTTGATCTCGTTCTTCTGCTTGGTTGTTAAGTGATTTCCTCTAAAAAATTCTTCCCGAAAGATTCTAAGAACAGCAACTATCTTTTTCGAAATTGAAGACCTCCTCCCAAAATGGTTGCGTCGCCCTTCAATAATGAAAGGTCTAGGGCAGAGGAGCTAGTTACGCCTTGCCCTTCCACCCTGGATTCCGAGCTTAAACGTGAGTGGCACCTTTTTAGCGCAAGTTGGGAGTTCCTCCTAGGCGCGGATGACGCCTAGTACACGCTGGTTAACCCTCTATTTGCGGTGACTATGGGGCGTTTTGCCTAAGGCGCGACTTGCGCCCCTGGATGCGCGGTTAGCGCCTTATACTGGCGATTGGCTTGGGTTGGGCCAGTTGAAGTGTGGTTCGTTCCTCTCTTATTATTTCCTTTTCTTTTCTCCATTTTTCTTGGCTTTTTGTTAGGTTTTTCTCTTCATCCCTACAAAATTTACCAACCTTTAAACCAAGTGAACATATCATGAAATTCGATACGAAAAGACAGGGTTGCACTACATAAATGGCTAAAATATACATATTAATGGCCTAATAAAGACTATAAAGTATACACTTATACCCTCACTGATTTTCTTCTCTTTGGCCCCTCTGCTACGTCCCAGTTACCCGCCACCACCGAAAATCGGTGACGTAGCTGCCATCGTCCGTCGGTGACCCAACCGACCTCCACTCTTCTTCCTTTGGTTCTTGTTCTTCTCTTCTCTCTTGAGGTATGCTCTAAACCCTAACCTTTAAATTCAATTATTGGAGAGTTTGTTTATAAAAATTGTTGATTTCTTCGGGTTATTCTTAGTTTAAAACAGTTCATAAGTGTAGAGTTCTAAACTTGGGGTTGTATTAGCGATTAAAGAATAAGGTATGTTGGTGATTGGGTGAACCAAAAGAGGAGATGATTGAAATTGTGTTTAATTATTGTAAATGAATTATGCATGTTGTTGTTGATTACAATATGAGATTAAATAAAGTTATGCATGTAAGTAGAATGAGGTAATAAAGAGTCTGAATGATTTTTGGGTAAGAAATGTTAGGTGTTCAACTAAGCTATGTTTATTTATAGTGATTATGAGTTGCATGTCAAAATTATAGCCCCTCCATGATGATTTGGGAAGAAGTTAGTGTCCAAAGTTATTGAATGAGAATTGGAATGAACATTCTTGAACCAAATAATGAGAAAAGGCATAGCAAGTATTGATTGAGGAAAATATAAGTAAATTTCTTACTAATGGCATGTCAAATTGATGGGTAATTCGAATTTACTAAGATTTACCATTTTTTACCAAAATTTAACAAAACTTACCAAAACTTATCAAAAATTATCAAACTTTAAAAATAAAAAATAATAATTTTTATATATTGGCATAAATTTGCCAAAAGTTATCAAAAATTACCAAAACGTTACTAAAATTGAAATTTTCCCCAACTATTTTTTACTCATGAATTTGACAAGCCCTAAGATGGGTAAATTAGGTTGTGTTTGCTCTCTTGAAAGAATAACTGATGAAATATATATTGGTTTCTAGTATGGAGTAACTTGCTTTCATTGGTAATTTCATCGTTGGATTGAAAAGAGAAGATTAATTAGGTTAAGAGAAAAAGGAAATAAAATTGGATAAAATAGGTTAACTATTAAAATGGAAATTTTCTGGGCACTTTAGGGTGCCCCATAACCAAAATGTTCATGAGGAAAAGTAGGCATAGGTATAAGCTTTCAACCGGGCTTTGAATTTCATGTTTTCGATGTGTATAACCCAAGTTATGATGGTTTTATTTTGGTGGTTTTGTTTGTAGACGGGATTAAATTATCTCATTATGAGCACTTTTTCTCTATGCTGGAGGCTTTATTAGGTTCACTCTTTAACGTGAGAGTTATAGTGGGTACTGCAAACTTTCCGAAATGAGCTTTGTTGTGAAATTTGAATGTAGAAGTTATAGACCAAGAAAAATGGGTTGTAGAAGTTATACAAACCAGAAACTTTAAGTTGTCCAATCTTTTTCCAGGTCACTTTCAAGTGTCTTACCAACTTTTCCTAGACTTATGGCAGCATCAATGTTGTAGGTCGCACCTCAAGTTTTCCATAGGCTACTTATACGCACCTAACTGATGTCTAGAACATAAGTTACGATTTTGCAAAGTATCACTCCTGATTATTCATTACTACAGGCAGCCTTGGTATTTCATATTTTTTCAGCCCTTACACTTGTTTTTAGCCTTAGCTCTTAACTAGAAAGTTGTAGTGCGTAATTTTAGCTTTCCGAAAAGTCCTATTACGAAACTTTTTGAGGTCTATGGAAAAACTTATTTCTTTCGCAAATTTACTACAAAGTCCTCCAACCTTTTTAATTAAAGATAACTTTCATTAAGTTATTACGAGACCCCTTCCTTACAAAGGATCCAACTTAATTCACTTTATTACTCTTATCTCAAGTGTTCTCCAAGAGGTCATTGTTGCTATCTATTCGAGTCTTCCCAAGCCAAGTTACTTTCCCGGTGATTCTGTATTAAAATATGCATATTGCATATACTCTACCCAAACTCACTTATTTGAGTTCTAGTAAGCAAGTTTAATAATTCTAATGTGATTGATTAATGCTTACATGTTTTTCTCTCGTAAATGTGGGCTCGACCCAAGTTACTTGTGCAATAGTGTACTACCCAAGTTAATACCTAGCCAGTGTTAACTGTACCTCCCCAGTGGACTGGGTATGTGCATTATAGGCTAAGCCCGATGATCGCAAGCTAGGAACCATCCGAATAATAATTATCCGGCAAGCATGTTTTATTGGTTGTTGTTGTTTTATCAATTATTTATTTGCAAAATAAATTGAAGTACGTGAAATAAAATGAATTGCTAGAATGATTTGATTGTATAAGGGCTATGCGTATTGAGTTTCAACTCATTTGTGAAATTGTTTTGTGTTTTGTTTTAGGTGATACTTCTAAAGGCAAGTCAACAAAAGAAATTCTCACCAAGCCACCCACTGAAGCTTAGAAGGTGAACTTCTTGGTTGGTTTAAGGTTCTTTTACACCGGTGGTAGCGGGATTGTCTGTATTTTGGGGTTAAGTGAAATAAGTACTATGGGGGTAATATGACCGTGTTCAAACTTATGGTTATGTTTGTTGATGGCGACTAATCTTGGAAAAAGTTACATGATTGTAAAATTTGATTTGGTTGGTGTATCTTTTGTTGGGAGCGAATGATGTAGTAAACTTGTAAGGAGTATGGAACTTTATATCGTATATGAATGATTGTTCAATGTTGTTTATGCTTTGTTGGCCTAGTTCATTCTTATAGACGACGGTAGTACCCTTAGGTTGTTAATCCGTCTGCTTATCATTGGTCTAAGCCATATTTAACCTTAATCTAGTGATTATTAACCCGGGGTGTTATAATAATGGTATTAGAGCAAAATAATGTTGGAGTAATTGTGAATTGGAAGCAAACTAGGGTATGAATATAAAATTATTGGTTCAATTTGTTCACAAGATGTTAGGCTCGGAAGAAAGCAATTTATGCAGTCGTTATTTAGAAATACATACAATCACCTTAAAGTTGCATCGTTACTTTTGAAAACCATGTTAAACACGGTTTAGGCAATCCCGATGTGTTTTAGTTCGAAAATGAGTCGCCACCCGACTTTTTTAAGGGAAAAGCCAAGAGAAACTAGAAAAGAAGAAAGAAAGACTCCGCCTACGAAACCAAGACATAGATTCAGGGGTAAGGTTACGAACTCAAAAGGTAGGAACCTTTTGTAAGGTTATGAACTCGATGTGTTTTAGCTTGGAAGGAAACTTACATATGATTTCATTCAACATGCAATAGGAATATGACATTTACAACATACACACTTTATTTACGTAAGAAAAAAAGTACACAAAAGTTTACATGATGCCTTTTTGGAAGCCTTGTCTAGTCTTTGTTGTAGTACTTGAACTTCACTCTTGAATTGATCTTTTCAAAGCCTTGAAAACTCCTTTTTAAGGTGCCAAAATAATGCCAAAATGTTGATGAAAAGGTTATGGTGAAAAGGATGAAGAAGGGTTTTTTTTGTGATGTTTTGGATAGTAAAAGGATAGACTTTTCTTTCGAGATTTTTAGATCTTTATGGAGGGATAATGGTAAATGAAATAGGGATGGAGATTAGAGGTTTAAGAGAATAGAAAGGTGAAGATTATGACAGTAAGAGTATGGTAGAGATTAGAGATGAAGGTGATAGAATAGAGATTAGAATGAGATGATGAGAGAATGAAAGAGTGAAAGAGTGAAAGAGTGAGAAAGTAGAAGGATTGAGTGAATGAAGGTGTGTGTTTGGCTTCGACTTAGGGAAGTATTTATAGGTTAGGAGATGCTTTGAGGTTCATGTACATGCCTGTGTTCATCCAATTACACAGTCAAAGCTTTAAAGTCCGATCGGACTTTAAGGTGATCAAGGGGGCGTATCTAGTGGTCGACAACACGTGTATGAATGAACCTGGTGTGGATGCATCAAAGACCGATTGGCCTGCTTGGAGAGGGGAGGATGAATCTCAATCTCGTCCATGAATCTATGGTCGACAAGTGTAAACGGAGGATGCTCGAGAATAGCTTGTTCGCACATTAGACGGTGGGAGCTTTATTTTGAGTTTTAAAGAGTGTTTTTGTGAAGTTTTGAACTTGGGACCTCTTGCAAGTGTTTTACGTAACCTTTGCATGGCTTACATGGCTCTTTTCTCACATAAAAGTTGTGCATGCAACTAACTAAACTTTCACAAGTGATAATGCATGTGTTTCTATACGAATTTGTGCATGTAGAGTACATGCAAGTAAGCCTTTTGACTCAGCTTCTCTTCTTTTATTTGTTTATTCAAATCTATATTTATGTGCTCAAATGCCCAATGTCTACAGATAGCCCCCACTTTGATTGAATCCTGAATAGGATGAGAATCAAAGTAGTACTGATTTAATGGACACTGGTTGGAGATATGACTTTGGAGTGCAAAGTTTGGGCGACGCGTGGAAGCTGGAGTCGTGCGCCTAATTGTTGACGACTTGCGTCTTATATGAGTGATCTTAGGAAATAATGACATCTTACTGAAGACTGGAGAATACAATTTGATGATGTTAGGCGAGAATGACACCCTACTTGAAGTTATGAAAGATCTCAGGCAAGAATGACGCCCTACTTGAAGTTATGAAAGCGACACTTGGAAGTTGAAGTCCTGCGCCTGACTGTTGACGACTTACGTCTTAAATGGGGATCTCAGGTGAGAATGACGCCCCTACTTAAAATGGAGACTTCATCGAATGCGATGTTGATGTATCTGGGTTTAAGTTTGATGTTTGATGGCAATTTGATGCCGAGAGACTTCACTGGGCGCGAGCCGATGGCTCTGAGGTCGAGACTTCACCGAACACGATGTCGATAGCACTAGTTTTTGAATCTGAATGATGGAAATTTGATGCCGAGAGACTACACCGGGCGCGATGTCGATGGCACTCATTTCGTGTAAATCACAAGCAATTTTTCTGTCAATTTTATGAAATTTAAATTTTAATCCGGATAACTTACCTCTGATTGCGTCTGCACGATCATTGGAAAATGCATTCAACATGGGACTTAATCCTTCAACCTTGAGAAGGCCACCCATGTTCTATTGGGGCACAACAGTCGAGTTTCCTCCTTGGAAACATGCACCTTTGGCCTTGGGAATATGTATGAAGAAGGAGATAAACTTCCCTCTTTCCTAGGCCGACCGACCTTTAGCTTTGAAAGGAATCTTTTCTTTCATACCATTCTGCCTTTGCAGACCATGCAGGAGACCATCCGAACACAATTATTGTGATTTTATTGTAGGTCGATCGACCTTTAACTTTAGCCAATAAATTGCTGACACGTGGCTGCGTGGGTCAGCTCAATCTGCCTATAAATAATGAGCTTGAGCTTCGGCATTCATCACTACTTCAATCCGAGCTTTCCTCTTGGCTTTCTTTCTTATCCTCTCTCTAGAATCTCTTTTGGATATTTTGGGTTTTATTTGAAAAGTAATGGCTTCTTGGTGGAGAAGATGTCGTCGTGCAACTCAACCAGCTATATAGGAACGCCCATATGTAAGGATGGTACAACGGGAATATCCCAGTAGGGAATTTATACCAGCGCAGTTGGTTCTTCGATAAGATGAGCATGTGTGGTTCTTCTGTTCTCAGACCTCGATACGTCTCAATTTTCTCGCAAACTTATTTTCACAGCATGTTATCATCGAAATGACTTGCATGCTATTGCTTTTAACACTTCAAGTTGAATTTAAAGTAGGAAGGTACTCTGGATTTTGCTTTAAGCGCATGTACATTGCTTCTAGAATTACCATTAGGAAAATATTAAAGCTTTCATTTTGGTTTTGACCATAGGATGACTCCTTCAAGACATGTGGAAGCATGCAAAGGGTTGTAGACTTGTCTAAGGATCCTAAGGTGGGGGAGTTCTATCGGACCACTGTAAGAAATGCAAGATTCGACCCTTTCTTGGCTTGCTTGGATGCTCGGAGGGTTCCTGGCAAGAGAATCTTTGGACGAACCTTGGTGGAACGTTTCTAGGACACCACCAAATCGTTTCACCTCCCTGTGGGTGAAATGATGCTCATTCCTGTTGACTTTGTGATGATTACTAACGTTAGCTAGGGTGGCCAGTCACTGGAATTTCTGATGGAAATCGACCACTGAGTTTTTTATCTTTGCGCCCTGCCACTGCGCTGGCAAGTGAGAATGACAGTCTGCGGTACACCCATCTGGTGGTCGTTTTGCGAAGTCTGGATTTTGAGAACCTTCCTCTTCCTCAACGACAATTTCTCTGTTTGGTGCATTTTATTATTGCCAACCTCTTTGCGAATCTTGGGGACACGATTACTCTTTCTTGGATGCACCACCTCCTAAATTATGATGAGGTAAGGAGCTTTAATTGGGCAGCTGCTACTGTAGGACTCGGAAAATTCCCGTTCGGGAAAATTGTTCTCGGATGCGCTACTTAATGATCGGGAGCCGACTAAGGTTGCTTAATCCTTAAATAAGGACATTTTTATTTTCAAAATTCATTTTCGGGGTGATGAAACTTTATTTATTTATAATTCTATTTTTTATTATTTAATCACTAGAAATTACACCGAAATACTTTAAAAATAATTTAGTTTTGGCCCAAATACCATATCCAGGCTCAGCAGAGCCGGCCACCATGGACTGTTAAAACCCGCGCGGGTTCTAATTGTCCATGGGCTGGACCGTGCCTTTCCCTGGGCCAGAGAATATGGACTGAAACTGATAAAACCCGCGGGGGTTTTATCAATTTCTGGCCCATTTTCTCTCGGTTTTAGCCTTGGATTAATGTTGGAAAATACTAAATCATTTTTAAAAATATTTTGGTGTAAATCTGTATGTTTAAAATAATTAAAGGGGTTATAAAGAGAATTAAGAGTCGCTAGTCGATTTAAGGAAACCGACAAACCTTAAAAATAATAAAAATAACTCCGGTCTACGAAACCCGATTCTAAGTTCGTGGTTAAGGTTACGAATTCGAGAATTATAAGAACTCTCGAATTCGCATGTTAGAAAACAGACTCTACTAAAATCGACATTAAAACGAAAAAGAGCGGGGAGAAGTTTAATTAATTTCGCAAGTTTATATTCTTAACATGCATTATAAAACAAGGTTTTTATTTACAAAATATGCACAAATAATAGAAATGAAATATAAATTACATAATTAAATAAAAGTAACAACAGGCAAGTGAAGGCGAACCTTTTTGATTTAGAAGCCCGAACGCGCTGATCGAAATCTTGACTTTTTCCTTGACTTGATGGATGGGGGGTGAGTATGAGAATGATAGTATGATAGTATGTGCGTCAAGATTTTGGTAGAGTAACGGATAGTAATATGAGAATGATGAGAGTTTTGAGAAAGTATGATGAGATATTAGTTGATGAAATGAGAAAAATAGAGGTGGTTTATGAGAGTAGTTGGTGATTAGTGAGGGTGAAATGGAGGGGTATTTATAGGTGGGTGAGGTGGTGTTTAGGATGGAAATGGAGGGCACATCCCTTGGATCATGCCATGCAATCACAAAGTCAAGGTCAAGTCAAATGTACATGGGCTAATATCATGGGATGATCAAGATTTTTGGCGCCGAATTCAAACAGAAAACCCACGCGGGTTTTATAATATCCAGGCACACGGATCGCTGATGTGGACAGCAAAACGACGCGCTTCAGGCCATCTAAAACCAGCGCGGGTTTTGAAGCAGCTGGGTCGGGGCGCGCCTTGGGCTGGTTCTTTTTCTGGGCCGCCTCCCTTGATTAAAACCCGTGCGGGTTTTGTTCTTGGTACTGGGTCGCCGTATTGTCATGCTTGATTGGCTATCTACATGGCCCACTGATCCATCTTAGTATCCGACCCAAATGTCTTATTTAAAATTTTGATAGGTCGGGATTTTATCGGTACGAATCCCGGTGTCTACAGAGAGCCCCCACTTTGATCGAGTCCGAATAGGACGAAGGTCAAAGTAGCCTGAGATACTGACTGCTTGATGTCTGGCTTGATGATGGTGGTGCTCTTTTATATGGCAACTAAATGATGATGTTGATGATGATGTCGTCGGTAACCTTTAAGTGGCCACCATTGGACGACTGATGCTGAGGGTGTCGTTGGAGACCTTTAACTGGAGTCCGTTGGACGACTGATGCTGATGAAGAGGTCGTCGGTAACCTTAAGGTGGCAACCGTTGGACGACTGATGCTGAAGAAAGGTCGTCGGTAACCTTTAGGTGGCAACCGTTGGACAACTGATGCTGAAGATATCGTTGGAGGCCTTTAGGTGGCAACCGTTGAACGATTGTCGCTGACGACATCGTTGGAGGCCTTTAGGTGGCAACCGTTGAACGACAGTCGCTGACGGTGCTATTTTATGTGGCTATCAGATGATGGTGCTCTTTTATGTGGCTACCAGATGATGTTTGGTCCCTTTTTTAGCGGCGACCTGAAAATCACAAGAAAATTAAGTATTAGTTTTTCTGCCAGATGGATTATTTGGTTAAGATTTTTTACCTGAGAAGGTTATGAGTCTCGGAAACCCTTGGGCCGCAGTCTTTGGACCATCAGTCTGGGTTTTATGACTTGCTCCAAGTGGGCTGTGGGGCCTCGGGCCGTTGAACTTGGCATTTATTGGTATAAAACCCGTGCGGGTTTTATAGGCTCTGTTGGGCCATTGGAAGGCGCTGGGCCGCAAGATTGGGCCTGTAGAACACCCAAAACCCGCGCTGGTTTGGACGTTTTTTTTTCTTCTCCTCGTGAAGGGCATCAAAATGGGGCCCGGTTCTTGTGTGGATGGGGAAGTGCCACGCAGCTCAGTCTCCTCTTTGGGTGGGAAAGATGATGACCTTTGGATTTTAGGCCAATGAAATGCATTTGGCATCTCGAGGCGGGTTCTAGAAATGAACGGTTCATATTCACTCATGATTTCTATAAATACCATGCCTCATTCACCTCCTTCATTCACATCTTCAACTCCTCCTCATCTCTTTAGCTCCTTCTTCACTCTCTACAAAATTTGCTTTTTTGAAGATATTTTGGGTTCTTTAGAAAATGCATCCTAGAGGTCGTTTGAATCCTCCTCTTTCTCATGCGGCGGCATGGCCCAATGAAATGTCTTCACGGCGCAACTTCATTCCGTGTGCGAATGCCGACCCTTCAGACCTTACTATCCATTCTTTGTAACATGCTTGGTTCTACCACTCCCATAGCAAGGTAACTTTCAAAACTTCTCTTTTGACGCTTAGTTTAAAAAAATGAGCAAACACGAATTTATTTTTTTCATGTCTTGTCGATTTTTATTATTTTAAGCATGCTTTAAATTTGATGCGTATGCATGACTTTATGATGGCCTCTCTTTTTTGTTTTATTTACGCATCGCAAACGGTAACCCGATCTGAAAGACGGACCAAAAACCGACCCAAAAGTTACAGAAAAACCCGCGTGGGTTTTATGTTATTGGGCTTTTGCATGCTTGGCCTAGTCGACGAGCGGACGGCCCACTATCAGAAAGAAAACCCGTGCGGGTTTTGGTGGCTCACAGGCTACCTAAAAAAACAATGGGCCTGGATGTGCGGCCCATCAAAGGAATAAAACCCGTGCGGGTTTTAATTCTGTTGGACCGGGACATTTGGGCCGCGTTTTTTTCTTTTCTTTTTATCTTGTAGGCCATGGCTGTGAGCCCAGTGTTGGCGCTGGGTCCAGCTAGGCCGAAAAGAATATGCCTTGGTCCAATGTATTAGATGAGCCCCCGACTTTAACTAGCCCTTTCTGTTTTGCCTCTAGGAGGATAAATTGAAAACTCCTGGCGTCCTAAAGGATCTCCTTAACGTAGCCGACTCAATTCCTGGGGACTTTGCTAGCAACACCTTGACTGTGGCAGGACTCATGCCGTTCTGGAAATGTTTGCCTGGAAAGGCCATACATTCCGTGTTATAGATCGTGCTATAGCTAAAAGGTTTTGGGACACTACCAACTCCTTTCATTTGCCTGTGGGTGAGATGATGGTTACCCCCACGGACTTTGTTATGATCACCGGTCTTCCTTGGGGCGGGCGTGACGTAATCTTCGACGCTGAGATTCCACCAATGGTCTTGGATCTACTGGGTCCAGTGTCAGCGCACTTAGGCCAAGGACATGGCCTTTCCAACCTCTCTTACGCGTACTTCGAGGCGGCCATTCGCGATGCCGACTTCCATAATTTGCTAGGGGATCAACGCCGCTTTATCTTCTTCGCGTACATTATCTATGCCACTCTTTTCGCCAACCGTGGGGATAACATCACTTTGTCCTGGTTTCGGAATTTTCTTGACCTGAATAATGTCGTCTGGCTTCGCTGTGGTGTCAGACTGTCACTGCATGATGATCCCATTTACCTCCACGAGTCTCACACTCGCTACCAGTATGGCCCTTCTCTGTGGAAGGTGCTCGAGGTATGTACTCGAGACTCTTCTCTTGGTACTTTTGCTATTCCTTTTCTCTTTCTTTGACTTCGTGTTCATGTAGTCGTGGGCATACGAATACATGCTGCCTTTGGGTATTCGCTCCAAGAAAGACAAGACGGTTCCAGTTGCTGAGCGTTGGACTACTGATGTTATTCGAGGGAAGAAATTTCCGTCAGGTAGTCTTGATCGTATTCATCGAATGCTAGATGACCTTACCCCGGTATTTCTTCATACCTGACGTCTTATTCATTTTTCTTCTATTCTCGAAGTGACTCTCTTTCTTTCACAGGATTAAGTGAATTGGCGTCCATGAGCAGAGTTGAACTCGGGCGGATTTCCCACCCCATTGCAACAGGTGGAGCATGATACTTGCCTCGGCATCCTGATGGAGGGATCCTCGGGCTTCATATGGTAGGGCTACGAGGCAAATCCTAGGGGGATATCCCGGTCTTATACCCCAGGATCCTCCAGAGCATATGTTCGAGCCATGGCGCGTTGACCCGGGTGCCCTATGAGATTTGATTCGCGGCCAAGACTTCAACAATTTCGTGCATGTGGTTCCGCAGGAGCAATTTGATGAGGAATTTAAGTGATATCTGAGCTGCTTAGCTCCCCAGGTGGTGCGTATCCTGTTCCTTCATCTATGTCATGTTTTGATTGATTTCTAACCATTAAGTTTACAGCTGAGGCCCTATGCCAAGGCTGCTGAGGTGGAGGTCCCACCGGCGAGAAGAAAGATCGGCGGTTTCTTGGATGTAGAGACCAGCAGTCAATGCTCTGCACTCCAAGAATTCGATCGGAAATCGGTAATTCTTCATTTCACGCTGCTTCCTTTTATCCCCTATGCCGCTTATATATGTATAACCTTGATCTCATTATCTTTCAGCCAAGGTAGGCTTTCTTCCGTCAAATGACCAAAGAGTGGAGTAATATGTTGAAGCATATTGACTGGGCATTCAGCGGCTAGGGCTGGTATCGCGGGAATACCGTCGGAAGGGCTGATGTGGAGGCCAATGCGGAGTCCGTTCCTCAGGAACCAACTCGACGTTCTACTGCAGGAGGCCCTCGCACCGAGCCCTCACGTCGTTCTTCGGCAGGGGAATATTCTTCCAGGGGCCGATCTCGGGAAGAGGTTGGTGGGTTCTCTCGTCCTCCCTTAGCAGTTGTGCCAGAGGGTCATGGTCGAGGGTCACCATTCAACTGGGTCCCATCGTAGCAGATCTGGTAGCAGAGATCGTCGCCCTATGGAAGAGGACATGGCTCAGATGTCCTTAGAGGAACAACTTGGCCAAAGGGGGTCGCATCACAGCGTTGGGTATGGTGGTGATATTCAACCCCATTCGTATTGGGTGGAAGATACTTCGGAGTCAAGTGCTACCAACCGGCCTTCTCATTCTCGTCGTACTCCATCCTCAGTGCGTTCTGCTCGCGTGGTCAGGAGATAGTGGTGAGGGACCATGATTCAGGTCCATCGGTAGGGTATCATGGCGGTCAAGCCCTAGCGGATGACGCTACTTCTCTTCCTGCCCCATACGGCGCCTCCTCCTTTGGCTCTGGCTCTTATTCTGCTGGATGGCCTGTTCCGACCCCCGGGATAGGTCCTTCATGGCCTACGGGTATACAAGAGTGGTCTGCACCTCAACACTCTTGGCTAGGAGGATCTACTTCTTCTAGTTGGTCAGCCCTCGGTTACGGAACTGGTATTGTACAACCTACCCTTTTTGTTGAGTGGCACGTTCCGGACCATTCATGGCTAGCCGCTTTGTAGGAGCATTCCATATCATCAACGTCGAGCGTGCATCCTTCTGAAGTTCCGTTGTCTGGGCCACCGCAGACGGCTCCTGGTTCTGACTACTATTCTTGGGACACCTATTTTGGTACGGCTGGCACTTCCAATGCTGGGACTTCACATGCTGGTAACAATCTGGTTAAAGATAGCGGCGATTCGGGCTTCTTGTGGTGATCAGACTAATGTCAAGCAAGACTCTATGCGTTTTTTTTAGACTTTTGTATGCAAGACTATTTTGCACCCTTTTTCTTATTTTAATGCAAGACTCTTTATGAATTTTAATTTTATATGCAAGACTTGGTGAATGCACAACTTTACTTTATTAATGCATGTCTGAATGAGTATCTAATCCTCCAATAATAAGAAAAGTCTTCAAAAGATGGCCTTATCTCAAGAAAAGATAACCCTATCTCAAGAAAAGATGGCCTTAGATCGAGAAAGAGATCAAGCACGCATGAAGAACCTCGAGTTACTATTGGCTCAAATGGCACAACAATCTCAACCCATCCAATATTTGCCTAGCCAACCCCAACCAAATCCGAAAGGACAACTTAATGTTATTACATTGAGGAGTGGTAGGGAGATTGATGGCCCTAGGATGGTGGGAGAAGATGTTTTGGGTGACAAAGAGGGTGATGTGGTAGATGTCACGGAGGAGGAAGATTTGATAGAGAAGCGGGAGAGTG
This sequence comes from Portulaca oleracea, assembly GCA_029582165.1. NCBI lineage: Eukaryota > Viridiplantae > Streptophyta > Magnoliopsida > Caryophyllales > Portulacaceae > Portulaca > Portulaca oleracea. The sequence goes on along the minus strand of CM055868.1, from coordinate 27,378,937 downwards.
AGTTAGTCTTGGTTGAGGGAGATGATGGAGTACATGAGGAGGAGTTGGAATAATCTAGTAAGGAAAGAGAGGAGATGGAGAAGGTGAGGAAAGGGAAAGGAAAGATGGTGGGAGAAGAGCCAATCCAAACCATTGAGAAGCCAAAGCTACCGCTGGTCCCTTTTCCCGAGAGGTTAGCAAAGCCCAAGTCCGATGCGAAGTTTTCAAAGTTCATTGAGATGCTCAAAAAACTTCAAATGAACATTCCATTTCCTGATGCTATTTCCGAAGTCCCATCTTTCAAGAAGCATTTGAAGGAGCTTCTCCCAAGCAAAAGGAGGATTCAAGAGAGATCTACGATCCATTTGACAGCGGATTGTAGTGCCATTATCGATAACAAATCACCGGAGAAGTTAGCCGACCCCAGAAGTTTTTCTATTCCGTGCACCATTGGTGACATGCTGATTGGCTGTGCTTTATGTGATCTAGGAGCGAGCGTAAGCGTCATGCCTTATTTGATATGCAAGAAGTTTAATCCCCACGATCTAGCTCCTACAACAATTAACCTCCAATTGGCCGTCGTTCCGTGCGAAGACCTTTAGGGATATTGGAGGACATCCCGGTCTAAGTGGAGTGGTTTTTGATTCCGTGTGATTTTGTGATCTTGGAGATGGAGGAAGACAACAATACCCCTATCATTTTGGGAAGGTCGTTCCTTGCCACGGCGGGAGCAATAATTGATGTGAAGAATGGAAGCATGTTGTTGAATGTCGGTGACGAAAGCATCAGTTTTTCAACTTGAGGGGTCATTGAAAGGTCCTTCGTATGGGGACTCGTGCTATGTTATTGTTATGATGGAGTTTCTTATTGATGAGTATATTGAGGACTCCCATATACTTGCGACGATCCCTTGGGAGCTTGCCTATTGGAATCCTTCCGATTTGAGACCGATGACACCGATATTACCTTCTTCACCAACCTTCTTGACTCATCACCCATGCATGAGGAGATTATTATTGACCAGCCTTATATGGAGTGCATGGAGATTCAAGATGTGATCTACAAAGGTATTTCTTCCTCTCAAATTCAATCTTCTATTCCTTTAGAGCTTAAACCTTTGCCCCCTTCCCTCCAATATGCTTTCTTGGATGATGAGAAATCTTGCCCGGTCATTGTGAATGCGAAATTGAATGATTCTAAATTGTCCAAGTTGCTTGATTTGCTTAGAAAACATAGGGGTGCACTAGGTTATAAGATAGAGGATTTGAAAGGTATGTCCCCTTCTATATGCATGCATTCGATTGACTTGTTAGAAGATGCAAAGCCTACTAGACAACCCCAGCGTCGATTAAATCCCAATATGCAAGTGGTGGTTAAAAAGGAAGTAGTAAAGTTGCTAGCTGCTGGGATCATCTTCCCCATCGCAAATAGCGAATGGGTAAGCCCTGTTCAGTGTGTACCCAAGAAGGGTGGAATGACTGTGATTGAAAATGAAAATAAAGAACTAGTTAGTACCCAGACCGTCACCGATTGGCGGATGTGCATTGATGACCGCCAACTAAATAAAGTAACGAAGAAGGACCATTTCCCCCTTCCCTTTATTGACTAGATGTTGGAACGGTTGGCGGGTGACTCGTATTTTTGCTTTTTGGATGGGTACTCGGGGTTCTTTCAAATTCCAATCCACCCCTCACATCAAGAAAAAACTACTTTCACTTGCCCATACGAGACTTTTGCTTATCGTCGCATGCCTTTTGGGTTATGTAATGTGTCGGGGACACTTCAACGGTGTATGATGGCTATCTTTAGCGATTTCATTGAAAAATGCATGGAAGTCTTTATGGACGATTTTTCTGTCTATGGTAATACCTTTGATGATTGTTTGTTGAATTTGGAGAAAGTCTTAACCCATTGTGAGGAAGTTGATCTAGTATTGAATTGGAAGAAGTGCCTCTTCATGGTGGAACAAGGTATTGTGTTGGGTCATTTAATTTCTTCCAAGGGCATCGAAGTGGACAAGGCTAAAGTTGAGGTTATAGAGCGTCTACCAGCCCCAGTTTCTGTTAAGGGGGTGCGTAGCTTCCTTGGCCATGCCGGCTTTTAACGCCGGTTCGTCAAGGATTTTTCCAAAATCGCTCGACCTTTAACTGATCTCTTGTGCAAGGATGCCCCATTCTCTTTCACTGACGAGTGCCTTAAGTCATTTTATAGGTTGAAGCAGGCCTTGATTTCCGCTCCGATAGTTCAACCTCCGGATTGGACACTACCCTTTGAAATCATGGCCGATGCAAGTGACTTCGCTGTGGGAGCATGTTTGGAGCAAACAATAGAGAAGAAGCCAAGAGTCATCTACTATGGAAGCCATGCGCTTAATAGTGCACAAAGGAAGTACACAACCACGGAGAAGGAGCTTTTGGCAATCATCTTTGCGCTCAACAAATTGCGGCAATACCTTATGTTCTCCAAGGTGGTGGTTTACACGGATCATGCCGCGATTAAATATTTGATGGGAAAGAAAGAAACAAAGTCGAGGCTTATACGGTGGGTCTTGCTTATGCAAGAGTTTGATTTGGAAATTCGCGACAAGGCCAGCACGAAGAATGTCGTAGCCGATCACCTATCGCGAATTCTTGTCGATTTGAAGGAAACCCAATCGATTGTAGATTCTTTCCCGGATAAGCGACTCATGGCTATCAAGCACTCTGACCCGTGGTATGCCGACATCCTGAACTACTTGGCTAGTGAGGTGACTCCTCATAATCTGAACCCTCATCAAAAGAAGAAGTTCTTTCACGACATGAAACATTTCTTTTGGGATGACCCATTCCTATTCCGGTTGTGCAACGACGGGATGTATAGGCGATGTCTACCTGAGAGCGAGGTGAAATCTGTTTTGACACATTGCCATGAATTCCCGGTTGGAGGTCACGGTGGCTCCCAAAGACGGCGGCGAGAGTCTTACAAGCTATTGGTGGCCGACTCTCTTTCGTGATGCCCATCTTCATGTCAAGCAATGCGGTAAATGCCAAAGGTTCGGAAATATTTCCCGGAAGAATGAAGCACCATTGAACTTCATCCTTGAGGTTGAGGTTTTCGATGTATGGGGGTTAGATTTCATGGGTCCCTTTCCGTCATCACAAGGTTTTCAATACATCCTAGTGGCGGTGGATTATGTTTCGAAATGGGTCGAAGCTATCCCATGCGTGAAGTGCAATGGCAAGTCCGTGTCAAGATTCTTGAAAAAGATTCTATTCCCAAGATTTGGCATTCCAAGGGTTATCATTAGTGACAACGGATCCCACTTCATCGAGAAGAAGTTTGAGTCCCTCCTAGCAAAGTATGGCATCAATCACAAGAAGGGACTCCCCTATCATCCTCAAACGTAAGGGCAAGTAGAAATCTCAAATCGTGCTATTAAAGAGATCTTGGAGAAGACAATCAGCTCTTCACGAAAGGATTGGGGGGAGAGATTGGATGAAGTCTTGTGGGCATATCGCACCGCCTTCATGACACCGATTGGGACTACTCCGTATCGCCTTGTCTACGGGATAGCATGTCATTTTTTCGCAGAGCTTGAGCACAAAACGATGTGGGCAATCAAGAAATTAAACTTCGATCTAAAAGCGGCCGAAGCAAGTCGTTTATTCAATTAGAAGAGCTTGAGGAGTTGCGGCGTCATCCTTATGAAAATAATAAGATCTATAAAGAAAGAACGAAAGCATGGCATGATAAGAGGTTCAACTGTCGTGAGTTTGTGGTGGGCAATAGGATCCTTAATTTTAACTCAAGGCTGAAGCTATTCTCCGGGAAACTAAGATCAAGGTGGTCCGGGCCATTTGAAATTGTGAGGATTCTTCCCGCCGGGGTGGTTGAACTGAAGAACGCAGAAGGGGATTGTTTCAAGGTGAACTCATCAAAGCTTAAGCCATACTTCATAGGCGAGGAATACGCGGGGACAGTTGTGGTGTACCTCGCAAACTTTGAAGGTTGAAAGCAACGAAGTAGGTCAAGCTAGGACCTAAAACAAGCACCTGGGAGAGGTACAAGCTACTTCCCCTTCTTTTAGTTTTTTTCTTTCTTTTTCTTCATTTTATTTCTAGCATTTTCATTTTTTGTTTTTGAGAAAAAGAAAGAAAAGAGTGAAAAAATTGAAAAAAATTGAAAAAAAAAAATCGAGAGTGAAAAGAGGTTCTATGAAGGACAAGATTCAAAGTGGTTTTGAGGGTTGGGAAGGTGCCCTTGAATGTTGATTGAGCGAGAAAGAAAAGAGAGTGGATAATAAGAGGGTTGATTTTAGGACTTAACAATTTTTCCAAGTTTTTGAGTCTTGTAGGTGCAGGGGAGTGACCGAAGAGGACCGTATCCACGGTGGTCTGCACCGTGGCCACGGTCCAGTTATGCAAAATTTGGCCAGTTCTCATTCCCGAGCTCGACCATCCCCACGGTGGGTATCACCGCACCCACGGTCTCAATGCAGCAGTTTGCGTCCCAGAATTCTACCCGAGCTAGACCGTAGCCACGGTGGGTGTCACCGTAGCCACGGTATCAACCCAGCAGTTTTTCCCTAGAATTCTACCCGAGTTGGACTGTGCCCACGGTCTGGGAGACCGTGGCCACGGTGAGTCGATTAGCTGCGAATTTTTATCAGGGCTTTTAACCTTTCTCCCTCATTTCTGTTTCATTTCCATCCTTTCCCTCTAACTCGAAAAATTCTCTCCTAACCTCAAACCCTAAATCCCTTGCCCAAATTCCTCATTCGTTCACAAAATCCTTCCCCACTCTCCAATTTCTCCAAGATTTTGCCCTAGCTGCGCCGCATCTGCTGTTCCTCACCATTTTCGGAGTTCCTCAAGCAAAAATTATGGGTTTTTGCTCTCGTTGGGCTCTAAATTGTCAAGAAAACTCTTCCAAGTTTTCAACACAGGTACTTCTTGTTAATTGGTGCATCAAACTTCGTTTTTGTTGCTAATTTGGGTCGATTTTTGTGCACAAATTCGTGGGTCTTGGTTGGATGCTCTTGGTTGAGTTTGGGGGTGCCAATTTGGGTATTAGCTTGTTGATCGCAGCGTAGTTTGTGCAATTCTTGGTTGGCATTTCGTTGTTCTTCGGGATTTTGGGTCATTACTGTCTATTGTGGTATTTTGCTCTGTGTTTACTTCAATGGGACGAGCAAAGCGTGCCCGGTCCGAGCCAGAACCGACCCCTGCCCCATCAACTTGAGCAGAACCCGACAAGACCCGCTAGAAGGGTCAACCCGCCTCCTTAATTCAATGTGACCCGAAAGTAAAAATCAACTTCAAGGATGATATGCATAGGGAGAGGTACGAAAGGTTGAAAAAGCGGAAAATTTGTGCTCCGGACTTGTATCACGAGGAGACGGCACGGGATGTATATTGTAAACACACCATGGACTTTTTCATTAAAGTCATGGGTTGGGAAATTTTCGCCACAATCAACGAGCCCATCATCGAACAACCGGTGCTTGAATTTTTGAGTTCTCTTGTGGTTCGGGAAGACGGCACATCCAATGCCACCTTCTCGTGTATCATGGCCAAGAAGGAGGTAGAGTGTATGGTTCAGGACCTTTGCAATGATCTCGGTCTTCCTGAGGATGTTATCTTCTACGGGGAATATGTCAACTTTGATGAGCAAGAAGCCATTAGAGCCCTCACTTGTTGGAGGAGACGGTGTCCCAAGGTTCGGACTCGAAAACTACAATTCCATTGCCCAAGCAATTCGAAGGCCTGAGACTTTTGCAATCTGAGTGTTCGTATCTTTCACCGTATCATTTCAAGCTCCGTCTTTGGTCGCGACACCGGACGTTCAAGCATTCGAAAAGACGACCTCTTCATCCTCCATAACGCGATCAATGGTCATCGGGTAAACACTGGTTCATGCATCCTTCACTATCTTCGGGAGATAAGCCTTGAAACCCGAAACATGACCCTTGGAATGGTCACATCATCTGCCATTTTCTCAATAAGCAAGGGTTCGAGTCTTATCTTGCCAAGTGGACTTTGCGGTACTTCCCTGACCCCATCGACGGTGTCCGCCTACGGAAAATGGAATTTTCGGAGAAGAACAAAACGTGAACACTCTACCGCCACGGAAACGATTCCCATAGCGTCGTGGTTCGTTTGAGCGACGATTATGCCGAGAAGCAATTAGATGTCACTGACCAACGCAATTGGTCGTGTGGCCAAACTTTTGGGAGCCGCTTTGTGGCGGGTGGTCCCGGGGAGCCCGAGGCGGAAGGTGAAGAAGAAGATGAGGAAGAGGAAGAAAAGGGTGAAGAAGAGCAAGAGGAAGAAACTGAACCGAGCCAAGCAAGGGATGCCGCTTTAGAGCGTATCAGTGAACAACTCCAGGAGCTTCATGATGAATTTCAAGAGCAGCGGGAGCTTATTCAAAACCAACAGATCTTGATCGAGCACTTACAAGGGCTGATTGAGACCCAACAAGATATGCTTGTTAGCATCCAATCGCAGCTCCAACCCCGTCCTCCTCCGGGAGGGTCCGCTTGAGGACCGTTTGTAAGCATTCCCACCCCCAACCGATCTTTATCACTGTTTCTACTTACTTTATTGTGTGAAGTATAAGTGTGGGGGGATGCTTCATGAGGGTTTGGATGCAAAGTCTGGTGGTTTTGGTTTGTTGGTATCTCGGGTTCTTTTGGCATGTTTTGGCATGTTTGGGGTTGTTTTTAGGATGCTCGGGTTTGGCTAGTGTTGTTTGTCTTTTGATTGTAGCGGGGATGTCTATTGGTTGTATGATGATCGTCTTTGTGGGATAGGGTTGGTTTGTTTCGTCATGCTTTGAATGTTTGTGACTTGTGGCTCGATGTAAGCAAATGTTGTTTGAAGTTAATGCAATGAATCAATTTTTTTGGTCAGTGTGTATTGAGTTTCACCCTTATTTCCCACCTCAATGAGTGAGATTCGGGGATAAGATAAGTAATTGGCAATGTATATATTGTTTATAGTTTTATTTTCCCCTTTGTAGTTTTTCTTTCAACGTCTAGTTAGTTAGTTTTTTTCTTTTGCTTTTGTTTTCAATCTCGCATGTGAATTTTGTCGCTTGTAAAGTCGTCTTTTGCTCTAATATCGTTTTGATTCACTTGAACGACGACTTCAGATCAAAGTTTCAACGCTTATGAAGAGCTCGAGGTACTATCTTTCCACCTTACTCTTTCTAATGTGAATTATCATCATGATCCGTCGCATGCTTGATTTTCTTTTGGGTGGCAAACCCCTTTGAGTGTCTGTGTTGGGAATATTTTGCTGTTGGAGCCGTGTGGGCTCGGGTCGCCACGATTTTTACTTGCTAGTTGTTTTTGTTTGTTTGTTTTCGTAGGTTCTCTACCTTTTTCACGTGACACCTTCTCACAATGAGGACATTGCGGCGTTTTAAGTGTTGGGGGGGGATATATTCTGTTTCAAGGGTAGATCACCTACCTGTTTTGGTTTTTGTTTTCTTAGTTTTTGCCTAAAATTTGAAAAAATTTCGTGTGAAAAAGGAGAGAAAAGGGAGTGAAAGCCTTAAAAGTTTTTCTTTCAGTTTTGTTTTCGCTTTGTTTTGCTTTATTTCTTGGATCTTGTTGTCGAAATTGAGAAGTCGTTCTTAATCTTCTTTAAAAGCAACCGGTCTGAGCATTTTCGACCCTGCCTCGGGTGCTAGTCATGACTTACCTAAATAGACTCCCTTCATTGAGTGTCTAGTGAGACACCCGATTCCTTTCACGTTCCGATTGGAACCGGCAGATTCTAGAGGGTTTGTGTCCGAGCTTGTTTGTTCTTTTTCCTGTTTAGCAAAAGCAAAAGCAAAAAGTTCAAAAGGAAAGAAAAAGAATTCAAAAGATAAAATAACCGGATTAAGTGGAGCGTGTCGCTGAATGACATTAACCACCATACACTTAGCCAACCTACACGGGCTCGGTATCAGTGATACGACATGGATACCCCTTAACCCTCCTCCAATATCGCTTTGCGACGGAGAGGCGAATGGAAAAGACTGTGTTGGGAGGGTATACCCAATATTTGGGCCGTCCAATTCCCGAAAGTAAGGCTAATACCGACCTTTAAAAAGAAAAAAAAGAAAAAAAAAACAGAAGAGAAAAAGAAAAAGCAATTTCGTTGGTAAAACCAACCCAAAAAGAATAGAAAGTTTTTGCTTCTAAAAGAGTGCGGCCTCCCCTTGCATCATCTACGGCCGTCACTGTAGGACCCGGAAAATTCCCTCGGGGGAAAATGTCTTCCTCGGATGCGCTACATTTTGTGATCGGGAGCCGACTAAGGTTTCTTAATCCTTAAATAAGGATATTTTTATTTTCGAAATTCATTTTCGGGATGAAGGAACTTTATTTATTTACAAACTCGTTTTTATTATTTAAATTATATGGAAATTACACAAAAATAATCTCAAATAATTTAATTTTAATCCAATTTACAAATTAGGGCCCATGAAGCAAACGGGCCACCAGAATTTGTCAAAGCCCGCCTAAGGTTTGACAAATTCTGGGCCGGTCCCCTTGATTCCAGGTCCAGGGATAAAATTGGTGGAAATTACTAAACCCCTCCTGGGTTTTAATAATTTCTGGCCATTTTCTCCTTGGACCAAACCCCTTCTTTGCATTGAACAAAAGTTAAATCATTTTCTTAAATTAATTTTGTGTAAGAAATCGAATACTTTAAATAATTAAACGAAGTTATATGAAAAAATTAAAGAGTCGCCAGCCAATTTAAGGAAATCGACGAACCATAAAATAAAAGAAAGACTCCGGTCTACGAACCCGATTTCTAGATTCGGAGGTAAGGTTACGAATTCGAGAGTTACAAGAACTCTCGAGTATGCCTGTTATAAAACAAACTCTACTAAAATCAACATTGAAAAGAAAGAGAGCGGGGAGAAGTTTGATTAGTTTCGCGGAATTATTATTCAAAACATGCAATATAAAACAAAGGCGGTTTTAATTTATAAAATATGTACAAGCATGGAAAAATAAGGATTACATGATTAAATACAATAATTTAAATATAAGAACTGAACCTTGCTTTGGTTATAGCGGCGATGAAACTGATCCCTTGAGTTGCCCCTTGATTTGAAACCTGGATGGTTAGGGAAAGTGTAGTGTGGGTGGTTATATGGTAGTGAAGAATATGATTATGGTGATGATAGAAGAATGGAATTATGAAGGGAATTTGATAGAGTGAGAGTATATGATGATTATTGGTGGTGAGAGTTGATGAAATGAAGGTGGAATGGAGAGGGTATTTATAGGTGAAGGAGTGAGTGTTTTGGAGGGACAAGGTGGGGGACATACCCCAAAAAATCAGCCATTTCATTCAAAAACCTAGGCGGGGTATATGGGGTCAAGGGGCAAAGTCAAATCATGTGGGCTATGATTATGGGATTGCATGCATGCAGATTTTTTTAGCGCAAAAAATACCAAACCATACACAGGCTTTAACATTTCCGTCACACGGATCGTTGACCTGGCGAAAACGACGTCGCATGCTGCGTCGTTCAAACCCTAGGCGGGGTTTGATCATTTCTGGGCCGGATCAAACCCTACGATGTTTTATGTATTATGGGCCGAGGCGCGCGCCTGGCCTGCTTCTGTGTGGGCCGTGAATAAAAAATAAAACCCCTTTGGGTTTTAACAATTATTCGAGATTTATTTTGGGCTTGTATATTTTTGGTGAGTCGGGTTTTATGCCGGTACAAATTCCAGTGTCTACAGAGAGCCCCCACTTTGATCGAGTCCGAATAGGATGAAGGTCAAAGTAGTCTGAGGATATGACTTTGGTTCGCAAAGCCTGATTTGATGCTTGGAAGCTGAGTCCTGCGTCGAGGTTGCGGGCGGTATGCGTGATGCATATCATACTTCAATGCATCAGGAGGAAGCACTAAAGGACCTTACCAGCCTGCTACAAACTGTTTCAAGTGGTTATGTCGCGAGTATCTCCAAAACTAAGGGACTTTTGAGCTCCTTATCTCAAGAGTCTTGAAGTGTCATTTAGCTATGTGAAAGGGTTATTCCTTTGTACATTCTTGTTCTAGTATTGGAGTTGTATTTTTAGGAGATATTGTTTTCTCTGTAAAGGGCCTCTGTTGTAAGTGTCGCCTAAAGGGCCTTGTCGGGTAGTGTCGCCTAAAGGGCCTTGTCAGGGTAATGCGGCCTTGCTGGGGTGACGCGCCTATAGGGAGGGGTTTTCCTATTCCTATAAATAGACCCCTTGGGTCCTTTGTAATCACAATTCATTCATATTGAAATAAACACAAATCTCTCTAAAGTTGATGCTTTAGTTTCTCTCTAGTCTTTGGCTAGAAAACGAATTGCCTTTGGGTTTTTCGTGTGAAATCTTCTCTTCTAATCCAAGATTGAGCATTCTTGGGTGGTGACAGGAGGAGTAGGAGCTCTTAAAGATTGTGGTGTGTCTGTATCAATCCGAAGAGTTTCGTTGCTCAATTCTATCAAAGTTTCCGCTGTTCAGTTCGCTGTAAAGGTCCTTATCTGATTCATCTCTTGCAAGTTCTTACTTGTGTTTTGATCCGTGTTCTTTCTTGGCATTTTGGTTGTCTTGTGATCCATTATGCATCAATTTGGTATCAGAGCCATGTTTAGATGAATCTCCTTTGTTTCTTACATGAATCTTGGACCTTGTTTTGTCACAAAACCACATAAACCCCACGTTATACACGCCCCTTTTGATAGTTCTTCCAAGAACTCATCAAGAACTCATCAAGAACCCATCAAGAACCCATCAAGAACTCATAAAGAACCCATAGCTCCTCAAAGAACCCTCGTCCTAAACACAAACCAAGCCCAAATCCGTCCCTTTCCCTCGTGAGTCATATGACATCAAGTTGATTTCAAATGGCAAACGATGAATCCAAATCAAATGAGGTTTATGAACTTGAGCAACAAGTAGCATTTTTGCGTGTGCAATTGGGTAAACAAATGGAAGAAAACAGAATGTTACGTGAAGGATCCATACGTGATGGTGTCTCGTCACAAGGTGAAGGCAGTTCAAAGTCTAAAAGGCATGAACGTTTGGATTTTAAAGTCGAAGTTCCTGAATTTGATGGTAGCTTGAATGTAGAAGATTATCTTGATTGGATACATACGGTTGAACGAGTTTTTGAGTTGAAAGATTGTAGTGATGAGCTCAAGGTGAAGTACGTTGCTTTGAAATTGAGAAAACATGCTAGTATTTGGTGGGCCAACCTTCAAAAGAAGAGAGTTGCAAAAGGGAAAGAAAAGATCCGTTCTTGGGATAAGATGAAGTCGAAGTTGCAAACCAAGTTCCTTCCCCAATCATACGTTGAAGACAACTACTACAAGTTGCAAAAGCTTGTCCAAGGCTCTAAATCAGTGGAAGAATACACAAGGGAGTTTGAACATCTCCTTTGGCGTTGTGATCTCAAGGAAAAGGAACCACAAATTCTGGTACGTTACTTGATTGGTTTGAATGATTGGATACGTCATATAGTTGAATTACATTCATATGAATCTCTTGATGAGCTAAGTAACTTGGCTATGAAAGTGGAAAGGCAAAGAAAAGAAAGAGCCAAGGAACCGCAAAGGATGTTCCCAAACACATCCAAACCCTATACCCAACGTCCTTATCCCCAAACACAATCAAAAACTCCACAAAATCAGCCCCCATCCTCCCTTAAACCCTACGCCAAACCCACATTAAACCAACCACAAAATCCCCCATCCAAAACCCAAGTCCAAGAACCATGGACATTACAACCCAGAAGATGTTTTAGGTGCCAAGGTTTGGGTCATATAGCATCCGAATGTCCTAACAAGCGCACGGTTTCTCTTGTTGAATATCAAAGTGCTTTGTTTGTTGAACCAAGCTTGTATGAAAGTGAACATGAAGTGGAACCTTGTGAGCTTTCCGAAAATGAGAAGGATAATGATGAGGAGGTTGAGCAAGCGGATGAAGGTGAATTGTTGGTGCTTAGAAGGGCGTTAAGTATGGCTTCTACCCTAAATGACATGGAGCAACGTGAGAATATATTCCATACTAGGTGTACCGTTCAAGGAAAGGTATGCTCTCTTATAATTGATGGAGGTAGTTGTACTAATGCCGCCTCTACTACAATGGTAGAAAAGCTGAATCTGGATGTAAGTTCTCATCCATCTCCTTATAATATTCAATGGTTAAGCCATGGGAAGGGCATTAGAGTTGATAAACGTGTATTAGTCTCATTGTCCATTGGGAAGAATTATAAAGATGATGTATGGTGTGATGTCATACCCATGGATGCTTGTCATATTTTGTTTGGTAGACCGTGGCTTTTTGATAGGTATGTCACTCATGATGGAAGATTGAATACCTACTCATTCGTCATCAACAAGAAGAAGATAACATTGGCACCATTGCCCCCTTCTTCTATTCGGCCTCCACCAACAAAAGAGAAAGAAAAGGAGACTAACATTGTATCTTTACTAAAGGCAGAACAACATGAATTCTATGAGCAAAAAGAGTTGATATTGGATGCTAGTGGAGTTGGTATTGGTGCTGTCCTTACACAAGAGGGAAGGCCAATAGCCTACTTTAGCGAGAAGTTGAATGATGCCAAAAGGAAGTTTAGTACATATGATAAGGAGTTCTATGCCATTATAAGAGCTCTTGAGCATTGGAGGCATTATCTACTAAGTGGAGAGTTTATTCTACATAGTGATCATGAAGCTCTCAAGTTTATCCAAGGCCAACACAAGCTTAACCCACGACATGCAAAATGGGTTGAATTTATGCAAGCTTTTCAGTTTGTGATCAAGCATAAGGCCGGGCATTTGAACAAGGGCGCTGATGCTCTATCACGAAGGTACTTACTTACATATGTTCTTGATTCTAACATTGCTGGATTTGAGCATATTAAGGGCTTATATCAAGATGATCAAGATTTCAAAGAAGTATATGAATTGGCAAAGAAACATCCTCATGAAATGTTTCATATCGAAGATGGTTTCTTATTCAAAGGAAATCAATTATGTATACCAAGGACCTCATTGCGCGAATTGTTGATTCAAGAAGTTCATGGAGGTGCCTTAGCGGGTCATTTTGGTATAGAGAAGACTTATTTGATGTTGAGAGATTATTACTTTTGGCCTAGCATGGTGAAGGATGTTGAGCATATTGTTAAGAGATATACTCAAAAGGTTGAAGAGAAAGTGAATCAAAAGAGGAAGAAGGTTATCTTTAAGCCTGGAGATTTAGTATGGTTACACTTGAAGAAAGAGAGATTTCCAAGTAAGAGAAAAGGGAAATTGAAACCTTATGAGATCTTAGAAAGACTTGGTGATAACGCTTATCGTTTGAAGATGGAAGGTGAGTATGAAGGAAGTTGTACTTTCAATGTGTGTGATCTTAAGCCCTATTATAGTGAAGATGAAGAAATTCCAAGTTTGAGGGCAAACTCTTTTCAAGAAAGGGAGAATGATGCATATCATACTTCAATGCATCAGGAGGAAGCACTAAAGGACCTTAACAGCCTGCTACAAACTGTTTCAAGTGGTTATGTCGCGAGTATCTCCAAAACTAAGGGACTTTTGAGCTCTTTATCTCAAGAGTCTTGAAGTGTCATTTAGCTATGTGAAAGGGTTATTCCTTTGTACATTCTTGTTCTAGTATTGGAGTTGTATTTTTAGGAGATATTGTTTTCTCTGTAAAGGGCCTCTGTTGTAAGTGTCGCCTAAAGGGCCTTGTCGGGTAGTGTCGCCTGAAGGGCCTTGTCAGGGTAATGCGGCCTTGCTGGCCTTGCTGGGGTGACGCGCCTATAGGGAGGGGTTTTCCTATTCCTATAAATAGACCCCTTGGGTCCTTTGTAATCACAATTCATTCATATTGAAATAAACACAAATCTCTCTAAAGTTGATGCTTTAGTTTCTCTCTAGTCTTTGGCTAGAAAACGAATTGCCTTTGGGTTTTTCGTGTGAAATCTTCTCTTCTAATCCAAGATTGAGCATTCTTGGGTGGTGACAGGAGGAGTAGGAGCTCTTGAAGATTGTGGTGTGTCTGTATCAATCCGAAGAGTTTCGTTGCTCAATTCTATCAAAGTTTCATTGCTCGATTCATTTGTAAAGGTCCTTATCTGATTCATCTCTTGCAAGTTCTTACTTGTGTTTTGATCCGTGTTCTTTCTTGGCATTTTGGTTGTCTTGTGATCCATTATGCATCAATGCGCCTCCTTTGAAATGATCTCGAGCAAGAATGATGCTCTACTCGTTTTCGGACACGATGCCGATGGTCGATGGAATTTTCTAGTCTTTCCCAGTGTCGGTTCCAGTCTTTCCCGGTGTCGCTTTATATAGGGTCCAGTCTTTCCCGGTGTCGCTTCATATGGGGTCCAGTCTTTCCCACTGTCGCTTCCAGTCTTTCCCGGTGTCGCTTCATATGGGGTCCAGTCTTTCCCGGTGTCGCTTCATATTTGTTGGCATTTTTGATGCCGAAGGACTTCATCAGGCGCGTTGCTGATGGCCTTGGGGGTTGAGACTTCATCGGGCACGATGCCGATAGCTCGGAGATTGGGACTGCATCGAAACTCTGCCGATGGCCCGAAGGTTGGGGGTTGCATCGAAATTCTGCCGATGGCCCGGGATGATGATAGCAGCGACCTCCGGTGCGGTAGCTGGGTGATGGCGGTTCCATTGTCAGCAACCTGAAAATTATGAGAGAAAAGATCGAACATTAATTTTATTGAAATAAAACTAAGGAGATTCGATTTTTTTTACCTGCGGGCCGCAAAGCCGGAGTGTGGGCTCCGACTGTGGGCCGAAAGAAAAAATCGGCCTGTAGATGCCCCAAAGCCTAGGCGGGGTTTGACCTTTTTATAGGGCCGTATCCGCGCCTGGGCCGCGCCTTCTGGGCCGTCTCTTCTGGTTTGCGCAAAGCCTAGGTGGGCTTTGTTTATTTATTTATTTATTTTTTTCTGCCTCGTGAGGTTATCAAAGTGGGTCCGTCCAACTTGTGGTCATAAAGGGGCCACGTCACCCTGCCTCTCTTTTGGGTGGCAAAAGGATAACCTCTTAGATTTTCGACCAATGAAATGCGTTTGGCATCTCAAGACGGTTACAAAAACGAGTGGCTCACACTCAACCACCCTTTTTATAAATTCAAGAGGTTTCTTTCATCTTCTTCACATCTTCAATTCCCTCATCTCTCTAGCTCACTACTTCTCTCTCTAGAAAGATATCTTGAGGCAAATTTCGGGTTTGAAAAGATGCAACCCCGCGGTCACCGCAATCCTCCTCTTCCGCATGCGGCGGCTTGGCCTCATGAGCGGTCCGCACGCCGTAACTTCGTTCCCACCATGGAAGTAGCTCCTTCTGACCTTATTGTTGAACCTTGGAACCACGCTTGGTTTTACCGTTCTCATGGCAAGGTAATCCTTTTAACCTTTCTCTCGTACTTAGTTTAGCGTAAAAATGAGCAAGCATGAATTTATTTTTTCATACTTTGTCGATTTTTAGCTATTTTAAGTATGCATGTTAGGATGTAGAGTGATCCGTTTTTTGCATTTTGACCGAAAAGATGTCTGAAAATCGCCTTTTGCCAAAATGGACCGAAAATTTTGCATGCGATCTGGGCCCGTAAATCGAATAGTGGCCCATTGGGCGGAATTAAAGCCTAGGCGGGTTTTAATTCCAGACCTGCTGGGCCGCGGCATGCTCTGGGCCGCCTAATTGGGCTGGGCGAGGTCAAACCCTAGGCGAGTTTTGACCCGCGTCTTTCCTTCTTTTTTTTTTCTTTATAGTCTGCTGGGCTGCTGCACGGGCCGCAACTGTGGGCCTATTTGAGTCAAACCCTAGGCGGGTTTTGGACTCAAATTTCCTCAATTTTATTACCGAACCGGCTTGGGCCATTTTATTTAGAAATGCTTGTTTGCTCCATGGGCCGTGGCTGTGAGCCCAGTGTACGTGCTGGGTCCAGCTTGGGTCCATGAAATTATACTTAGACCCCCCATTAAAATTCTACCCTTAGGAGGATAATCTAAAAACTCCTGGTGCCTTAAAAGAGCCACTTAAGGCAGCAAAATCTATCCCGGGGAATTATGTTCAAGAGACTTTGAACGCAGCGGGCTTCATGCCTTTCTTGGAAATGCTTGGAGGCTTGGAAGAAAAGGACGTTTCGCGCTATTGGTCGAGCGATGGCGGAGAGGTTTGTGGGATTCTACAAACACATTCCACTTCCCGGTAGGTGAGATGACAGTTACACCAAAAGATTTTGTCATGATCACCGGTCTTCCTTGGGGAGGGCAGGACGTGGTCTTCGACACAGATGTTCCTCCTGTATTTCTGGATTTACTGGCTCCAGTGTCTGCGCGTTTGGGGCATCGTCAAGGTCTCCCTAACCTTGCTTATAAGCACTTTGAGATGACCGTTCGCGATGCGAACTTCCAGAACCTGCCTCTAGAGCAACGTCGTTTCATTTTTATGGCATATATCATCTCTGCCACGCTCTTTGCCAACCATGGGGATAATATTTCCCTGACCTGGTTAAGAAACCTCCTCAACTTTGATAATATCCGAAACCTGAACTGGGGCAAGGCAGCCTATGCCAACTTCATGCATTGGCTCCGTCGTGGCGTTCGTCTTTCATTGGATGCGGATCCCGTTTACCTTCATGCAGCCCAGGCTCGCAACGAATACATTCCTTCCCTGTGGAAGGTACTCGAGGTATGTGCTCGATCCTTCTTTTCTTTTAATGTTCTTATTCATCTTTTATTCCTGGTTTGATATATCGTGCATGCAGTCGTGGGCATATGAGTATATCTTGGCCCTGGGAATTCGGTCAAAGAAGAACAAGACAGTGCCAGTTGCTGAACGCTGGACTATTGAGGGTATACATGATAAGAAGTACAAGGCGGGGACTCTCGACCTCATTCGCGACATTTTGGATAACTTGCAGCCGGTATCTCCTTTCTCCTGACGCCTTTTCTTTTATTTTCTTCGTCATGCTATGTTTAAATATATCCTTCTTCTTGCAGGATCAGATAAATTGGTATCCTTGGGCCGATTTCGACATCAGAGGGTTACCACAACCTCTGGATCGGGTGGAACACGACACCCGTCTTCGTCTGGATTGGCTATGTATGGTATTTAGGGGAGAGGGCCTCGAGGCATATTTTGGGAGGTTACCTTGGCCTCATTCCCCTAGATCCTCCAGTACAGAGATTTGAGCCATGGCGGATTGATCCGGCCATTTTGAGGGATCTAGTCCTGGGTCAAGCATTTGACGATTTTGTACACAATATTCCCCAGGATCAATTCGACGAAGAGTTTCAGCGTTACCTTAGCCGTTTGGCTCTTGGAGTGGTATGTATCTTCGTTCTTTATCCTTGTCATGTTTTGGCCGTTTTCTAACTGGAAAGTCTACAGCTGGGACCTTACGCTGCAGCTGCTGAAGTGGAAGCTCCTCAAGAGAGATGAAAAATTGGTGGCTTCCTGGTAGTGGAGAACAGTAGTGAGTGCTCTGCGCTCCCAGAATAGGACCACAAACCGGTAAGACTTTGCTTTATATTGCCTCCTTTTTACCTGTATACTACTTGTGAATGACCCCTTAGTTTTGCTATTTTCCAGCCACGGTGGGGATTTCTCCAGCAGCTGACTAAGGAGTGGAGCACTATGAGGAAGTTCATCAATCGGGGCTTCACTGGTTCGGGGAGATATTAAGGTGGTGCCGCTAGACGGGCTGATATGGAGGCTGACGCAGAGTCCGCTCCCTGAGAACCACCTCGACGTTCCACTACAAGCGCTCCTCGTACAAAGCCCCCACGTCGCTCATCAGTTGGGGAATATTCCACTCGAGGTCGATCTTGGGAAGAAGTTGGAGGGTCTTCTCGTCCTCCTCTAGCAGCTGTACCAGAGGGTCGGGGCAAAGACATTCTGATCGAAGGTCAACATTCCACTGGATCCCATCGTAGTAGAGGCCGTCGTCCTCCGAACATGGAAGAGGACATGGCTCAAATGTCCTTGGAGGAACTAGTGGGTCATGGAGGGTCATATCACAACACTGGATATGGTGATGCTCAGCCTCCTCCTTACTGGGTGGATGATGCTTCTGAATCGAGCGCCACCTACCGGCCTCCTCCTTCTCGTCATACCCCGGCTTCAGTGCGCTTTGCTTGACGTGGTCGCGAAATGTTCCTGAGGGACCGAGACTCAGGTGCATCCGTAGGGTATACTGGTGGTCAGGCCCTAGCGGATGACGCTACTTCGCGTCCTGCACCTTATGATGCTTCATCTTTTGGTTCCGGTTATGCAGGATGGCCTATCCCTGCTCCCGAGATGGGTTCATCATGGCCCATGGGATCCCAAGAGCGGCCTGTACCTCAGCATTCTTGGTTGGGCGGGACTGCCCCTTCCGGTTGGCCCGTCCCTGATTACGGAATCGGTCCGGTATGGCCTACTCCATTTGCTGAATGGCAAGTTCCTGATCATTCCTAGCTGGCTGCTTCACAGGAACACTCTGTGTCTTCGCCGTCGAGTGTGCATCCTTCAGATATTCCCTTGACTAGGCCATCACCTCCTGTGCAGACTGTTCCTGGGTCTGATTATTACTCCTGGGATACCTACTTTGGCATAGCCGGTGCTTCCAACGCAGGAACCTCAAATGCAGGGGGCAACTTGGCGGAGGACAGCGACGATTCTGGTTCCCTGTGGTGATCATTTTTCTGCAATGGAAGACTCTATTTTTTTATTATTATTTTATGCAAGACTCTTTGTAATATATTTCTTATTTTATGCAAGACTCGAACTTGGTGTATGCACAACTTGACGCTTTTATTTAATGCTACTTCAAATTATTTTCTACATGATGGGATTAATTTCAATTAATCCCGCTTCCCCAAACAAAAAATAAAATTAAAAAAGAACAAAAACTTAAGTGTCGGAGATAGCTCAAGCAAAAAATTTCACAACCGGACACCATTGGGTCGATAACAGAAACCGGAACATCAAAATACACGAAAAGGGCCAGTTTAAGCCCAAACAAAGAGGCCCAGAAGAAGATCCTTATGCAAATGGGTCGCGGAAGCTGAAAAATGGGCCTGGACCGCCTAAACCCTAGGCGGGTTTTGAGCGCTGGAGGCCTGGGCTTGGGCGGACGCGCGCGCGCGCGTGCTGGGCTGCCGAGATTATACCCTAGGCGGGTTATAATCTTTGTTTTTTTTGCTAGCCATTGAAGAAGGGCTTAAATCATGGGATATGAAAAAAACAACGGCTATGTGATTGCTTCTGGCCGATTTGTTCCATTTTAATCCTTGATGAATGTGTACAAATACCTTACTCATTTGTATGTAATCATCACCCATCTTCTTCTCTTACATTCTCCATCTAAAAGTCTCCAAAAGTCACAAAAATCCTCTTGTCTAGGCCTTCGAGAAGAAACTTGCCACTTGGATAAGCACTTTGTCCAAAGACGAGAAGAAAGAGCTCGGGAGATAAGTCTGACGAAATTGCTAAGTCTCCGACAGGCGAGAGTCAACCACGACTTTATCCGAGCGGCGAGCGCCTTTTGGGATCCGAAGATGCACGTTTTCCGATTTTCTTTGAAGGAGCTATGCCCACTTCCTGAAGAGTGGTCGTCCATTCTCGAGATGAATCATTTTGCGCGGCCAACATCGCCTCCAACGGTTGCCGATAACACCAAACAATACAAGGAATTGCTATGTCTTCCGGACCGGGTCATAGGAAGCACATTATTCGGCGATAAGGTACATTTCCAAAACATTGTCGAATTCTTTCAATCGCCTGACACATTGGAATATGGTCCCGTGATACGAGTGCGAGCACTCATATTATGCCTTCTTGGAGAATTCTGCTTTTATCATGGTGGGCGAAGAACCGGGCCGGCGGGCCTAATTCAGATCGTGGAAGACATGGCTCGAGGTTTTAATCCGGTGCCATTGATGCTGGTGGAAACCATGATGGGCTTGGACGATCCAAATCCAGAATTCGAGCTTTGTGGGAGCCCCCTACTTCAGGTACCCTTCTTCTCTCTTTTTTTTAAAGAAAATGCCTACTGCCAGCATACCCTAGGCAGGTTTTAAGAATTTTCTTTTCTTTTTTTTTTTGTTAGTTTGGGAATAATTGGTGTGCAATTGTAACACGTGCTAATTGTCTTGGGCAGATTTGGCTGATGGAACACTTGGGCCTTATCGAGGTCCCTCGTAACCCTTCGGTGCTTGCAAATTACTGTCAAAGGAAGCGTCAATATACCGAGCTCCGATCGGTAACAGAATGGATTGCCTTTCTGAAAGGACCTCGTGACATCTCGTGGTGTATCGAGTGGTGGCACGTTCCCGAATATGTGACCTGTGATTATCACAACGCTTACGTGTGTATTGCCGGGCTTACACATATGACCTTCTACTTTCCGGAGCAGGTATTGCGACAGATGGGCCGCAAACAGACCATCCCCGAGCGGTTATGTGAAGCCCCCGAGCGGCTGAAGCTTCGTGGCTCGGTGATAGAGTCTTGGTTGAAGTATTGGGCAGGAAGGCCGACCCTCAAGGCTCTATCAAAGGCACATATATCAGAGATGGCTGACGCTGAATATCACGGATGGTTAATTGCGGCTATTGACTCTCGCCGTGCTGGAGAGGCGCTGAGAAGTCGGGCACCCATGAAGGACAGACTGGGTACTCGCTCTACAATAAAGGATCGTCTTGGTGCGAGGATGACGGCAAAGGACCGGCTTGGTCCGAGAGTGGAGACGCGGAAGTCACATAGGCGAGCCTATAAGCCTTAAAACAAAGAAACGGACCCAAATGAGTCTAAAGACATGGAGATTGATCATGAAACTACTGGCGACGTAGAGAAGATGAAACAAGACAAGAAGATGGATGGGAGCGAAGGAACTGAACTCCTTTGCTAGAATAAACTTTTATTAAATTACGCCTTTTGAATTTTCCTATTTACAAGCAGTGTACTTGCATTTTGATTATTAATAAAAGAAGAAGTATTGTTTACAATTATTGTGTCCTTGCAACTTTATCTTTCCTTCTTTTATGAGCATAAATCGAATATTAACCAAGTGTCTAAAAATTTGTTTTTCAGTTGCTTGGCTATATTAAGCATAATATCTCTTAAGTTGATCCAAATTTGTTGGTTGAATCACATCTTCTCCATCCATAGTGGCAAGCCGAGCCGCTCCTCTCGGTAAAATTTCCTTAATCATATAAGGACCCTTCTAATTAGGTGCAAACTTTCCCCTTGGGTCTTGTATTGGTGCCCTTATTTCCTTAAGCACTAGATCACCTTCATGACGTGAACGACTTTTCACCTTGTTATTAAAGGCGCGAGTGATTATATTCTGACATACCTGAACATTATGCAACGCCCTTAATCGCCTTTCATCCATCAACATTAACTCGAACCTTGCCCTAGCCCATTCTGCTTCTGGCAATTGGCTTTCTGCCACTATTCGTAATGATGGGATCGCTAACTCGATTGGTAGGACTGCTTCCATCCCATACACCAATGAATATAGTGTTGCTGCTGTCGTAGTTTGAATTGAGGTTCGGTATCCCCATAAGGCAAAAGCTAACTTGTCAAGCCAATCCTTGTAAGTGACAACCATCTTCTTAATGATTCCTGCCACCGTTTTATTGGCCGCTTCTACAGCTCACTTGGTTTGGGGTCGGTAAGGTGAAGACCGATGATGCTGAATTTTGTAATTGGTGAGCAAAACTTCTACTTCCTTTCGAAAATGACTCCCATTATCGCTGGTGATCTCATGACGTACTCCATATCGACATATAATGTTCTGAAGGATGAATTTGGCCACGTGCTTAGATGTGAGCTTGGCAAAGGAGGCTGCCTCTACCCACTTAGTGAAGTAATCAATAGCGACCAAAATGTATTCATATCCTCCTGTTCCGGTTGGGTGTATTTTCCAATGATATCAATACCCCATACCGAGAATGGCCATGGAGAGGTTAGTGTTGTCAGATATAAAGGAGGTTGATGCTGCAGATTGGCATATTCCTGACATTTGTGACATTTCCGAAAAAAATTTAAGTAGTCTGCTTCCATAGTGGTCTAGTAGTAACCAGCTCTTTGAATCTTCTTCGCTAGCATGCGACCATTCATATGAGGCCCACACTCTCCTCCATGTACAGTAGCCATGACTTCCTTTGCACTTTTGACATCAATGCACAACAAATTGATGCCCGTAGGTGACTTCTTGTACAAACGATCTTGGATCAAGCAGTATTGTGCTACTAAAGCCCTGATCGCTCGTTGCCCTCGAGCATCTAACTCAGATGGATATTTTCCCTTTCGAAGGAAATTATATATGTCGAGAAACCATTCCTCAGTCTCTTCTTCTTATGTTTCTAGGACACAGACATACGCGGGTTCAGACTGTCGCTCTACAATTACTGGCAGCTGGAGCGTGCCTGATGAGATGGATACCATTGAGGATAACTTGGCCAAGGCATCAGCCAGTTCGTTGTGATCCCTAGAAAGGTATTGGAAACTGATCTTCTCAAATTGGTCAGCCAGTCCCAAAAGCTTCTGTTGATAAGCTAAAAGGCATTCACTTCGAACTTTCCATGCGTTCTTAGCTTGGTTAATGATGAGGCTATAGTCTCCAAAGACATTTATGTGGCGTATTCCTAAAGCCAAGGCAGCTTGTAGGCCTTTGATGCATGCTTCGTACTCCGCTGCATTATTAGTGGCATCAAAATCCAATTTCTGAATCTGAGGACATGTGTACCTTCTGGAGATATTAACAGTACTCCTATTCCACAACCCATTTGATTAGAAGCTCCATCAAAATACATTTCCCAAGTAACCTCATCAGTTAGGAACACGTCTTCGTCTAGGAATTCCAAGTGAGCGCTTGGAGGTTCCTGTGATGAATTTTATGGGATTGTTCCATGATTTCTGAGGTAAGTATTGAAGATTGAACTCAGAAAGCATCACTACCCATCGTGAAATACGGTTGTTGATGGTTGGTTGCTCCATGATGAATTTTATGGGATTGTTCTCAGCTATTACGTACACTGTGTGTGAGAGCATGTAGTGCCTTAACTTCTTGGTGGCCCAAAATAATGCGAGGGCCATTTTCTCTATGTCTGCATATCGAATTTCGTAGTCTAGGAACTTCTTGCTCAAGTAGTAGATGGCGCTCTCTTGACCTTTTACCTTTGAGCTAGCACAACCCCCATTGCTGAGCTAGTCACTGTAAGGTAAAGGAGTAGAGGCTCATCTGGTACTAGCGGCATGAGGACTGGAGGATGTTGCAAATATTCCTTGATCTTCTCAAAAGCAGCTTGACATTGACCGTCCCATTCTACCTTGCTTCCTTTCTTTAGCTTCTTGAACAAAGGTTCACAGGTCATGGTGAGCTTTGAGATGAACCTGCTGATGTACTGGATTCGGCCTAAGAACCTCTTATCTCCTTTTCTGTCTTAGGTGGTTGTAACTGTTGGATAGCCTTGATCTTTGAAGGATCAACTTCAATGCCCCGTTGGCTAACCACGTAGCCTATTAGTTTCCCAGAGGTAACACCGAAGGTACACTTTGTTGGGTTGAGCTGCATCATATATTTGCAAAGTCGCGGAAAGAATTTGCGGAGATTTGGAATATGACCTTCCCTTGTCTTGGATTTAACAATCATGTCATCAACATAAACTTCTACTTCGACGTGCATCATGTCATGAAGTAGGGTATTAGCAGTCCGCTGGTATGTTGCCCCGGCATTTTTAAGACCGAAAGGCATGACGACATAAAAGTACATTCCCGATGGTGTAGTGAAGGAGGTCTTTTCCATATCCTCTTCTGCCATCTTCATTTGGTTGTAACCAGCATATCCATCCATGAAGGATAGGAGCTCATGTCCGCAAGTGTTATCCACTAATACATCGATATGAGGTAGAGGGAAACTATCCTTGGGACTAGCCTTGTTAAGGTCTCGGAAAGCCACACACATGTGCACCTTCCCATCTTTCTTGGGTACCGGGACAATGTTAGCAATCCATTCAGGGTATTGGACTACTTTGATAAACTTAGCGTTAAGCTGCTTGATCACTTCTTCTTCAATTTTCTTAGCCCATTCAGGTTTGATCCTCCTGGCCTTTTGTCGCACTGGTTTTGCATCGGGGAGTAAAGGTATGGTGTGCTCCGCGATTTCCCTGTCAATCCCCGGCATGTCCTCGTAAGACCATACGAATACATCCACAAACTCTTGGAGAAGCTCTGTAAATGCCACCCGTTCTTCTGCTGTGAGTGAACTACCTAACTTCAACTCCCGAGGTTGTTCTTCTGTACCCACATTTATGGTGATGGTGTCTTCCAACACCGCCATTTTATGCTCATGTTCATTAGAAAATTCTTTTAAGGGTTCATTAAATTCCAGATTATTATTAGCGCAGCAGTTCAGAGAAGAGGGGAAAGAAGAATCAGAGTAAGCAGAAAGGTTCATTTTATTGAATTCAGAAATGAGTACATCGCCAGCAGACTCAAGACTAGACTCACTTGACTCTAAACTCTTAGGACCAGACTCTATGTCTATAGGAACAGACTCTCCTACAGATAAAACAAAGCTATTCTTCTCAGCGTCGACCCACGAGACTGCCTTGACTTCTTCTTCTTCAGTGATCATGAGACTTGGGTCAAAGCTTGGGTTGGATAATACAGGAATAACAGCGTCAGCTTCAGGTTCTTCCTTAGCAGCTTCTTGCCCGAACAACATGCCAAACATGTTGCTCCCAGCAAGATGAGTCCATTCCAATGGTGGTTGTTTGTCCCGAGCGGGGATAAAAACAGTGGCCATATTAATGGTACAGTCATTGAAAACTTCTAACCCAGTAACTTGAACTCCCTTGTTCTTCAGGTAGTAAGGTTCAGGGAATCCATAGTAAGGGAAGTCATCACCCTCCCTAACGAATTGCCCATTCAGAGTGAGTGGATAGGGCTTTATTTGGAACAAGGTAGGTGGATTGTCCATCCTCTTTTGCTTAGCTACGGCTATCTTGGCGAGCATAACTTCCTTCTCCGTTGGTTTATAACCTAAGCCGAACCTTCCCTTCTGTTTAAATGTCTTGAATACGGGAGGAATCTTGTTTTTCGGGTTCCTTCCTAGCGGCATTCCAGGGAAGTGTCCTTGTTTCTTGAGTATTGCATGCACTTTAGGGTTTGAGTAGGGATCGAAGTCAAAGGAAGCTTCATCCTGGCTCAAAGTTGCCACAAGCTCAAAGTTGTGAAGTTCTTCGTCCATAGAACTATGTTCTACCTTAAGGGTTACTTGCTTGGGAGTGAAAACAGCATTGATGGATTCTCCCGAGATGGTGATGACTTGTCCTTGAACCAACATCTTCACCTTCTGGTGTAAGGTGGATGCTATGGCATTGTACTCATGAAGCCAAGGCCTCCCTAGCAACAGATTGAAGGAGGCTGGATTGTCCAGCACTACGAATTCCCCATTCCGGGTAATGCTGCCTGTAGTGATGGGTAATATTATGGACCCAACCGACTTCCGAGGGGAATTGTCATAAGCCCTAAGCTGGACACTGTTTTGAGCCAAGTGTTGTTGTTAGACTCCCAATTTCTATGCCGTCCTCCAAGGGCATACATTCACAGCTGATCCATTGTCGACCAAAACTAGAGGGATAGTCTTGTTGGAACATTGCACTGTCAGGTATAGTGCTTTGTTGTGGGATGCCCCTCCTTGAGGCAGATCTTCAATCCCAAAGGTGATAGACTCTTGCTGGGTAGTCACATGAGCAACTAGAGATTCAGGAGTTGTCTGTGTGCTTGTGAGGTACAAATCAATTGCCATATGGTAACTTCAGCTTTGGTCTTCTTGAGTTGTGTAAGGAGAGGATCTTCAAGCGGGACATGATTGTCGGTGGTAACCATTGGTGTAGGACTAGAAACAACCACTGCGGTGGTGGTGTTCCTGTTGTTGTGGCGGCCTGATCGAGTGAGAAATGCTACATCATTTGATGTTGGCTCATCCGGCTCCATCCATTCTGTCTTGGAGTACTCATGTTGCTCATCATCATCACTATCCCAAATACCATGAATGGATAAGTCTTCTTGAAAACCGAACACCTTGGGGATGAGCTGAACCGTTTCAACAATCAAAGTGGAAGGATCAAAGCTACAAACTTTCTGAAAGATAGCATTGGTATGCTTAGGCGTAGGGTTATTTTGATTGTTAGGCTTTTCAGCAGCATTTGGCATGGGTAGTGTCCCATCCCTTATCATGTCCTCTATTTTGTTCTTGAGAGACCAACATTTATCCGTATCATGTCTTCGGCAACGATGTTACCGGCAGAATTGATCCAAGTTCTTTCCTTTTGTGGATGATTCTTCCCTTGGCAAAGGTAGGACCAAAAAACCCTTTTTGACCAATCAATCAAGAGCTTGTGAGTAAGAGACATCCAATGGTGTGTAAGTCTCATACTTTGGTATGAAAGGCCCCTTGCGCTGGATAGAGTTAGTTTCCATGATCTTAGGAGGGTGGCTAGACGCACTAGTGGCCCTCCTGTTGGAACTAGACCCCTTCCATCCAGACGAAGTAGTCTTATCATTATGCATCGCCTCTAGTTGGACACAGATGTCCTTCAAATAGACAAAGTCTTTGATGACGTGGTATCCCAAGTGCTTGGATAAGCTGCTTTTTAGCCCTTGCTTGAAAGTAGACGGCTGCAGGCGAAGAGGGATTGTCTCATTGATGTGAGACAGCTTGGTATGCCATCGCTCAAAGTAATCCAGGAAGGATTCTTCGTCTCGTTGCTTCATGGTGGTCAAGTCATCCACCGTAGCCTGCTTCCTCTGGATACGACTGTAGTGATTGATGAAGGCTTTGAACAGTTCATTCCAATCAGCCTTGGTTCGAGGTGGTAAAGCATGATACCACACCTTGGCTTCGCCATCTAGAGTGGATGGGAAAACAGTAGAGTATAAGCTGGCGGCAATTCGGTTTAGTGGTGCTAGCCTCATGAACTCTTCAATTTGATGAATTGGATTCTCAGAGGGTTTGAACCTGATGTTTGGTACCTCAACTTTATCAGCAACCTTCAGAATTGGCTGAACAGGTAATGGCACTTCCAAATATTTGTCAGCAAAAGCCGGAACAATGCTCATTGCTTTGGTAAGGCTTTCTAATTTTTGTTCGAGGGCCTTAACAGCAGGATCTTTCATGAGTTTAGATGCCTCAGGAGCAGCGAACTTGGTTTTGGATATCCCAATTCCTCCAGAATCTGAAGATGTCTCGAGATTTCTTGCTCGGACTCATATCCCTATATTTCTTCGTCGTCTTCCTCATCATTCAACCCCAATTTGGTATTGATCTTAGTAATGGCTTGCAGTATACCATCCATCACTTGTTGCTGCTCATTTAGCCTTTTGCCAACCTTCTGCTCTTGCTCCAAAGTATTGGCAAATACCAGACCTTGTATTTTGGTGTAAATTTCATCCAAATGCTTCGTGATGTTGGCTTCAGTGCTCTGGACTAGGATCTCTTGGAATTGTTCTCTAGACATGACACGGTCACTGGTTGTAGACGAATCATAGCGAGGATTTGGAACCAAACGGCCTGTTCGTGGATCTCGAATGCGGGCTCGGAGTCGATCACCAATGATGCCTGCATGGAAATTCAAAGTTAAGACACTTGGTGACATTCTCCGACACGTTCTACCCGATGCATGTATGACCTAGATGACCTATATGATCCTTGACACATGAATGTTGACACAGCGGACTCACCCACTTTTTGGGAGTGCATGGCCTAACTCTATATGGACCTAAAAGCAGAACACTATAAAGGGCCGAATAAAGTCAACATAGCGAGTGGGTCATAAGTTGGCAGACTATAGTCAGTGTTTCTCAATTCGGATGGGCTCAATCCACTGGCCGACTGTTTTAAGGAGAATCCGTAACTTGGCCCAATAATTCAGACAGCTCAAACCTTATTGGCTATTATGCAGACTAGAATAATGTTCAACAAGACCGACAACCCACTCTTTTTTTATTTTACTCGGGGAAAAATGGATATTGTAAAGGACCGGATAAAGTCAACAATGAGCGAGCATAATTAATTTATGGGCTTTAATTGACAAATCCAATATGGTTGGGCCTAACAACGGGCCGGCCATAAATATGATGGATTTATTAATTAAATCGATAAATTAATTTACTCAAGCCTAGTGACTATTATGCAGTCTAAGACGCTATCCATTAATTTTGTTAGACTTTTAATTGATTTTTTTGGGACCTTTGTTAAGAGAATTTCATAAAGGGCCATATAATATCATCAAAGGTGAGTCAATTGTTATTTATCAATTAAGATAATTAACTTTCAAACATAAATGGGCCATTCCACTTGGGCAAACCATAATGTCCTTGAGTTAATTATATTAATTAATAAATAATCCTCTTCTCAACCCAATGAAATTTATATGGACTAGAACAAAACCTCCAAACTAGGGTCGACTCTTTACAAAAGACAAGAAAAGGGGAGGGATACACAAAGCACATAGCATACACATGGAAGGGTATCTTAAACCAAGGTTCTAAATTCAGGGATTTTATGGTTGGGTATATAGCCTACTGCATGCCTTCGCCCCGGTTCTGCATACCACAAGGTAAACAGTTAAGCTATTTCTTAAAGAACTTCAAGGAAGTTCTCGGAGTATGACATCGGGAGAGGAGCGACCAAATGCTTAGAGATGTAGAGTTCATCCCCATAGTAGTGGCCTCCCGCTCTCAAGGGAAATCCTAGGTAACTTAAACCGTCGTCTTTGTGCTAACGTGTCAAAAGACCTGATTAGGGGTCCGGTATGCAATAGATGCCTAAAAGAATAATAAAATCGCGAAATAAATTAACTTCTCCTTTTTACACTTTCAAATCAATTTGATTTTTTCAAATTTTACCCTCTTTTTAAAGTTTAAGTCCCCAGTGGAGTCGCCAATCTGTAGGACCCGGAAAAATTCCCTCCCCGTTCGGGGGAAAATGTCTTCCTCGGATGCGCTACATTTTGTGATCGGGAGCCGACTAAGGTTTCTTAATCCTTAAATAAGGATATTTTTATTTTCGAAATTCATTTTCGGGATGAAGGAACTTTATTTATTTACAAACTCGTTTTTATTATTTAAATTATATGGAAATTACACAAAAATAATCTCAAATAATTTAATTTTAATCCAATTTACAAATTAGGGCCCATGAAGCAAACGGGCCACCAGAATTTGTCAAAGCCCGCCTAGGGTTTGACAAATTCTGGGCCGGTCCCCTTGATTCCAGGTCCAGGGATAAAATTGGTGGAAATTACTGAACCCCTCCTGGGTTTTAATAATTTCTAGCCATTTTCTTCTTGGACCAAACCCCTTCTTTGCATTGAACAAAAGTTAAATCATTTTCTTAAATTAATTTTGTGTAAGAAATCGAATACTTTAAATAATTAAACGAAGTTATATGAAAAAATTAAAGAGTCGCCAGCCAATTTAAGGAAATCGACGAACCATAAAATAAAAGAAAGACTCCGGTCTACGAACCCGATTTCTAGATTCAGAGGTAAGGTTACGAATTCGAGAGTTATAAGAACTCTCGAATATGCCTGTTATAAAACAAACTCTACTAAAATCAACATTGAAAAGAAAGAGAGCGGGGAGAAGTTTGATTAGTTTCGCGGAATTATTATTCAAAACATGCAATATAAAACAAAAGCGGTTTTAATTTATAAAATATGTACAAGCATGGAAAAATAAGGATTACATGATTAAATACAATAATTTAAATAAAAGAACCGAACCTTGCTTTGGTTATAGTGGCGATGAAACTGATCCCCTGAGTTGCCCCTTGATTTGAAACTCGGATGAGAAATGTGGATGGTTAGGGAAAGTGTAGTGTGGGTGGTTATATGGTAGTGAAGAATATGATTATGGTGATGATAAAAGAATGTAATTATGAAGGGAATTTGAGAGAGTGAGAGTATATGATGATTATTGGTGGTGAGAGTTGATGAAATGAAGGTGGAATGGAGGGGGTATTTATAGGTGAAGGAGTGAGTGTTTTGGAGGGACAAGGTGGGGGACATACCCCAAAAAATCAACCATTTCATTCCAAAACCTAGGCGGGGTATATGGGGTCAAGGGGCAAAGTCAAATCATGTGAGCTATGATCATGCGATTGCATGCATGCAGATTTTTTTTGGCGCAAAAAATACCAAACCCTACGCGGGCTTTAACATTTCCGTCACACGGATCGCTGACCTGGCAAAAACGACGTCGCGTGCTACGTCGTTCAAACCCTAGGCGGGGTTTGATCATTTCTGGGCCGGATCAAACCCTACGCGGGTTTTATTTATTCTGGGCCGAGGCGCGCGCATGGCCTGCTTCTTCTGTGTGGGTCGTGAATAAAAAATGAAACCCCTTTTGATTTTAACAATTATTCCAAATTTATTTTGGGCTTCTATATTTTTGGTGAGTCGGGTTTTATACCGGTACAAATTCCGACGTCTACACTCACCAAACCAAGGGCGACCAAATGCGAGGAAGGGCAACGCTTCTCTTGGTTGTTTCGTTGTTTTTTAGTTCAGACACGAGTCTTTAGAATCTTTTGGTTTCGGTTAGAACCCACTTGCACATTTGCACATGGGGTTTTGCTTGGCATAAGGTGTAGGGAGTTGAAAATCTTCAAGATTGGCTTTTATTTGAGATAGGTGTTTGTGAGATGCTCCGAACGGTTGCTTTTGGAGGCTTAGTAACGTTTTCTTAGTTTAGGTTGTGAGATCTTTTGAATCAAAGCCTTTGTTTTTCTTTTGTTTTCTTCGGATTTGTTTTCACTTTCCCTCTCTCCTTTTTCTTTGGCTTTTGTGGGCACAGCCGCTACAAACCCTCACGAGTCTATCTCGTCCACCCGGCCTGCCGGGGGGTTCAAAGGGCTTGGTGAATACGCTAAATGCATCCGTTTCTCTCCCACGACAGAGGAGTTAGTGTTAGTTTAGTTAGTTTTTTGTCATGTTTTGCTCGGGACGAGCAAAAGTTTAAGTATGGGAAAGTGTTTAGACCCAATTTTGGGTCTAAATACCGCCTAAATCCTTAGGCTTTTGACTTGTTTCGTAGTTTAATTCAATAACTTTTAATGCGTTTTTAGTAATTTTGTAGATTTCAGAGGTTTTACTCAAAACGTGGTTAAAGAGGCCATTTTTTCACCTATTTTGGGAGCCCCGAGATTTCCCGAGATTTCCTGAGTCTTGGTCGAGTCGAAGGTGAAGGAAACGGAAAGGCCGGACATGTCAAGAAGCTCGGAAGGGAGTAAACTTGCTGAAGATCATCGAAGCGTAACCCCCGCCACACCTATGGTACCAGGCGCTACCCCTCCCAACGTCCCTTGGCTGATTGAACACTCTAAGGTGTAGCCCTCGTCACCATTTTCGTAGCGGGCGCTACGCCTAGAAGAAACTTTGAAGCTGAGCTGGACCGTCGCCACGGTCATGTTGACCGTAGCCACGGTGGGATCAAGCTACGCCCAAGGGAAGAATAAGTGGGAGCCGAGCAAGACCGTGGCCACGGTCAAGTTGACCGTAGCCACGGTGGGTCCATGGCTTGTCTAAGGGACAGTTTGGCCGAGCGAAATGTTGTTTCCCTAAATCGCCAGACCGTACCCACGGTCTAAGGGCACCGTGCCCACGTTGCTGCAAAGAGAAGACAGAACCTGCACTAAACTACGCTTTTTTAAATATAGCTTTTAGGTTTTTTAGCAAAGTGACGAGTTTTGAGTAACAAACTTGGCTTTTATATATTGCTTTTAGGTCTTTTAGCTGGACATCATCTATTTTCATATCTTAGCACATACTTTATCATTCTTTTATCACATTTTAAGCTTTGAATTAGAGTGATTAGTTAGAGTTTTACTTGGATTATTGTTCTTGCACTGGTTTCTATTGGATTTCTATTGATGTTTTGAAGACTTTTCTTAAAAAAAATAAAAAATAATAATACCGGGCCCTTTTAACCATGTTTTGCTTTCCCTTTCAAAGTTAGAGGAAAGAACTTAACCTTTAGATACTCCGAAGATATCCCAGGTATATGCATGAAACTAATGCGCTTCTCGAATCTCTCCATATGAGCAATAGGACTCTCGAAAATATCTCCATGAAACGGGTTACTTTCAAAAGCATCGAGAAGACACAGCTTGAACTCAAATACCGCGTCGGGTGGTAATGGTGGTAAAATGATAGGGTTGCCTCCCGTACTCGAAGATGGAACGGCATATGATAGAAGAGTACGGGGTGAATCAGCTTGGACTTCACCCATTGGACTCAAAGCCTCCTAAGATGCTCGATAGAACATTAGGGTGTACCTACATGCACCAACAAGAACCAATAGAAGCATCAAATTAATCGGGATTAGCACAAACTAATTTCTAGCGTGAAAGCAATCTCAAATAACCAAAAACCAAGAAACTCAAACTAGGGGCGCTGACTCCACGGCAACGGCGTCATTTTGTGTAACGTGTGGTTTGTGAGACCTCGGTTTTTATCATTCTTTCTCAGGGAGCTGGCGGCCTTGGTCTTAGAAACTAGGTCAACGGTCAGGTTGAGATTACTAAGGTAAGGCAATGGATTGAAAGAGGCAGTCACGAAGCAACAAATAAAACTAAGGTCCATTAGAAAATTGGATCCAGGAATGGAAAATTGGCTTCGGAGGCTTTTCGGGATGCAAACGGGGATGAGAAAATGGGTTTTGCAACAAGGGAATAACAAGGAGGGAGAATCAATTGGCAATTCCGTTAGAAAATACCCATCGAGCTTCCTCTTTCGAGGATAGTCCGGATTAACTTCCCCAAAGTCCATCGACAGACCCAGAGGGTTAATGAAACGGAATTTCCTAGTTACCTTTTATTCGCTTTCGTGAATAGAATACTAACTATCCCAATTCCCACCTTCCAACACAAGTGTTGGATGTATTCGGGAGCTTTCGAAGCCAAATACATCCTACTTGAGGGAAGGATAAGAGTGGGAAAATGATTTCCCAACTAATTACTCACTAATATTGCTAACCCAAACCTAATCACCCATTCACACCCTTAATTACCCCCTAACCCATAGGGTTTCTAGCCACTAATCATGATAAAAACTAAGCTAACAACATCCAAACCAAACCTAAACATGATTTCCAACATCAAACAACCATAAATAGGCAAGAACAATGAAATAGCAAGCAAAGCAATTAAGAACAAGCAAAGCAATTAGTAAGGTAATTAATAAAAGAGTTAAGGGAAGAGAATACTTATTAAAGTGCTGTAGATGAACAAAGGAAAGCAATAAAAAGATGTTCCAACAATCTCTCAATTGTTTGAATCCCCAAATCTTGAATAACAAACACAAATCTCCAAAACCCTAGATTAATCTCTCATTAATCTCTCTCTAAAAGTCACTAATACAAAGATAGAAATTATCTAATTTTATCCAAAGTCCAATCCCCAAAAATCGCAGCAAAAGAGCTATTTATACAAGGGGTAAAAATCCCCAAAAAGCAGCACTTAAGGCCCGACAAAACGCGCAGCAATAGGGGGAGGTCGCGGACGCGACCAGCCCCGTCGTGGGCGCGACCAATGAAGACAGCCAGGCAATTTCTTTCTTTCGCGGCGCCGTGGCTACGGTCTCCCAAGACCGTGGGTACGGTCTTGCTCGGTCAACCTGACCCTCTACATACGCCCACCGTAGCTACGGTCACCAGGACACGCCATTCGTGCTCCCAAGCTCGGCTCCAAATGTGCTCTGGGCGTAGCGGGCGCTACGCCATTCGTGGCGGGGGCTACGCCTTGACTTTCCTTCCCTTTGTTTCTTCCTTCGCTCCGAAGCATGTAACGCCCGATCCGAGGGTCGTAGCAGGTGTTACTTCACTAATTGACACTAAAGGTGAGGAAAGTGGTCCTGGGTCGACTCCGCCTCGGCTTCCGGTCCGGCTCGGCTCAGGAAATCACCAAAAAATGCTATAAAAAGGCCCGTTTTGCTACGTTTTCGGTAAAAACTCCAAAATCTACAAAATAACCAAAAACGTATTAAAAACTATGTAATTAAACCACGAAACGAGTTAAAAGCCTAAGGATTTAGGTGGTATTTAGACACAAAATTGGGTCTAAACAAATCCCGCTTCCCCAAAAAGAAACGAAAATAAAAGAAAACAAAAACTCAAGTGTTGGAGTAAACTCGAGCAAAAATTTCAGGACCGAGCATCACTGGACCAACGACAGGATCCAAAACATTAAAGATACACGAACGGGCCAATTTAATTCGAGGGCCCAATTACAATCAGAAACAAGTGGGTTGAGCCGTGGAAGGCGGCATATGTCGTCAGAAATAAAAAAACCCGCGCGGGCTTTCTTCTGCAGCAGGCCGTGGGCCTAAGCTTGGACAAGCGCGCGCTGGGTCTAAGATCATCAAAACCCGCGCGGGTTTTGAATTACTTATTCCCTTTTTTTTTTGCTAGCCGTTGTGGACGGGCTGAAATCATGGGATATGAATGCAACGGCTACATGATCACTTGCTGGCTACTTTTCTCTATTTTGATCATTGATGAAGGTGTATAAATACCTCAAGTTGTGCATATGATCATCACTCCTCATCTTCATCTCAAAGTCTTCATCACATATTCTCCAAAAACAAACAAAAACCTTTCAATTCACATGGCGTTTGAGAAGAAACTTGCTACTTGGATGAGCACCTTGTCCATGGAAGAGAAGAAAGAGCTCGAAAGATACAAGTTAACAAGCTTGTTGAGTCTTCGACAAGTGAGAGTGATGCATAATGGATCACAAGACAACCAAAATGCCAAGAAAGAACACGGATCAAAACACAAGTAAGAACTTGCAAGAGATGAATCAGATAAGGACCTTTGCAGTGAACTGAACAGCGGAAACTTTGATAGAATTTGATAGAATTGAGCAACGAAACTCCTTGGATTGATACAGATACACCACAATCTTCAAGAGCTCCTACTCCTCCTGTCACCACCCAAGAATGCTCAATCTTGGATTAGAAGAGAAGATTTCACACGAAAAACCCAAAGCCAATTCGTTTTCTAGCCAAAGACTAGAGAGAAACTAAAGCATCAACTTTAGAGATTTGTGTTTATTTCAATATGAATGAATTATGATTACAGAGGACCCAAGGGGTCTATTTATAGGAATAGGAAAACCCCTCCCTATAGGCGCGTCACCCCAGCAAGGCCAGCAAGGCCGCATTACCCTGACAAGGCCCTTTAGGCGACACTACCCGACAAGGCCCTTTAGGCGACACTTACAACAGAGGCCCTTTACAGAGAAAACAATATCTCCTAAAAATACAACTCCAATACTAAAGATTCAAAAGCCAAAATGTACATAAGGAATAACCCTTCCACATAGCTAAATGAGAACTTCAAGACTCTTGAGATAAGGAGCTCAAAAGTCCCTTAGTTTTGGAGATACTCGCGACATAACCACTTGAAACAGTTTGTAGCAGGCTGGTAAGGTCCTTCAGTGCTTCCTCCTGATGCATTGAAGTATGATATGCATCATTCTCCCTTTCTTGAAAAGAGTTTGCCCTCAAACTTGGAATTTCTTCATCTTCATTATAATTAGGCTTAAGATCACACACATTGAAAGTACAACTTCCTTCATACTCACCTTCCATCTTCAAACGATAAGCGTTATCACCAAGTCTTTCTAAGATCTCATAAGGACCTTCACCTCTCGGTTTCAATTTCCCTTTTCTCTTACTTGGAAATCTCTCTTTCTTCAAATGTAACCATACTAAATCTCCAGGCTTAAAGATAACCTTCTTCCTCTTTTGATTCACTTTCTCTTCAACCTTTTGAGTATATCTCTTAATCCTCTCACGAACTTCCTCATGCAACTTCTTAATCTCCTCTACTCTTTTACTTGCTTCAAAGCTAAACTTCGTAGATGTAGAGATAGGAGATAAATCCATGGGTTTAAGAGGATTTCTTCCATAGACAACTTCAAATGGAGATAACTTCGTAGCACGATTAGGACTTCTATTATAAGCAAACTCAGCAATGCTTAACAAAGTATCCCAACTCTTCTTTTCTTTATTCACCAATGTCCTCAACAAGGCTCCCAAGGTTCGATTGACTACCTCCGTTTGCCCATTCGTTTGTGGATGACAAGCCGTGCTAAACTTAAGCCTTGTTCCCATTTTCTTCCAAAGAGTAACCCAAAAATGACTTAGAAACTTAGAGTCTCTATCACTCACCATAGTCTTGGGTATACCATGCAACTTCACAATTTCATCAAAATATAAGGTAGCAACTTTCGTAGCATCATATGTAGTGTTGCAAGGTACAAAATGCGCCATCTTTGAAAATCGATCTACAACCACCATAATAGAATCCTTACCTCTTTGAGTTCGAGGTAGACCCACAATGAAGTCTAAACTCACATCTTCCCAAGGGTGATATGGAATAGGTAGAGGTGTATACAAGCCTTGTGGTAATACATGGGACTTGGCAAGGTTGCAAGTACCACATCTCTTAACAATATGCTCAACATCCTTCACCATGCTAGGCCAGAAGTAATAATCTCTCAACATCAAATAAGTCTTTTCTATACCAAAATGACCCGCCAAAGCACCTCCATGAACTTCTTGAATCAACAATTCGCGCAATGAGGTCCTTGGTATACATAATTGATTTCCTTTGAATAAGAAACCATCTTCAATGTGAAACATTTCATGAGGATGTTTCTTTGACAACTCATATACTTCTTTGAATTCTTGATCATCTTGATAAAGGTCCTTAATATGCTCAAATCCAGCAATGTTAGAATCAAGAACAAATGTAAGTAAGTACCTTCTCGAAAGAGCATCGGCGCCCTTGTTCAAATGCCCGGCCTTATGCTTGATCACAAACTGAAAAGCTTGCATAAATTCAACCCATTTTGCATGTCGTGGGTTAAGCTTGTGTTGGCCTTGGATAAACTTGAGAGCTTCATGATCACTATGTAGAATAAACTCTCCACTTAGTAGATAATGCCTCCAATGCTCAAGAGCTCTTATAATGGCATAGAACTCCTTGTCATATGTACTAAACTTCCTTTTGGCATCATTCAACTTCTCGCTAAAGTAGGCTATTGGCCTTCCCTCTTGTGTAAGGACGGCACCAATGCCAACTCCACTAGCATCCACTTCTACTTCAAATACTTTGTCAAAACATGGCAAGGCTAGAAGAGGTGCGTTACATAACTTCTCTTTGATACTTTCAAACGCCAATTGAGCGTTTTTATTCCATGTAAACTCCCTTTGCTTCAACAACTCAGTCATAGGAGCCAAAATAGTAGAGAAATTCTTGATAAACCTTCTATAAAATGAAGCTAATCCATGAAATGATCGTACCTCATGTATACTCGTTGGTGTTGGCCATTCTTGGACAGCTTTGACCTTTCCTTCATCTACTTGAATCCCATTTTTGGAGAGCACATATCCAAGGAAGATGACCTTGGGTGAAAAGAACGAGCACTTCTCCAAGTTGGCGTAGAGCTTTTCTTTCTCCAAGATATACAAAACTAGCTCTAAATGCTTTACATGGTCATTCTCACTTCTACTATATACAAGTATGTCATCAAAATATACAACAACACACTTTCCAATCAAAGGTTTCAATACATGATTCATTAACCTCATGAAAGTAGAAGGAGCATTTGTTAGACCAAAGGGCATTACTAACCATTCATATAAGCCTTCTTTGGTTTTGAAAGTTGTTTTCCATTCATCTCCTTCACATATGCGAATTTGATGATATCCACTCTTCAAATCAATCTTTGAAAACACAACACTTCCATAAAGTTCATCAAGAAGGTCCTCCAGACGTGGAATGGGAAAACGATATTTGATGGTGATTTTGTTGATGGACCTACAATCCATGCACATACGTTGGGTACCATCTTTCTTTGGAACTAGTAACACTGAGACAGCACATGGACTCATGCTTGGACGAATAAGGCCCTTTTGGAGTAGCTCATCAACTTGCCTTTGAACCTCATGGGATTCCTTGGGGTTCATTCGGTAGGCTTGCTTATTTGGTAATGTGGTTCCCGGAATGAGATCAATCTTGTGTTCAATGTCCCTTCTTGGTGGCAATCCTTGGGGCATTTCTTTTGGAAACAAATGACCAAACCTCCTCATCAAGGGTGAAAGCCGAGGATGATCTTTGGTTGGGGAAGCTTGTTCTTCTTGGATATTCGCCAATATCAACTCTTTATGCTCATAGAATTCATGTTGTTCTGCCTTTAGTAAAGATACAATGTTAGTCTCCCTTTCTTTCTCTTTTGTTGGTGGAGGCCGAATAGAAGAAGGAGGCAATGGAGCCAATGTAATCTTCTTCTTGTTGATGACGAATGAGTAGGTATTCAATCCTCCATCATGAGTTACATACCTATAAAAAAGACACGGTCTACCAAACAAAATATGACAAGCATCCATGGGTATTACATCACACCACACATCATCTTTATAATTCCTCCCAATGGACAATGAGACTAATACACGTTTGTCAACTCTAATGCCCTTCCCATGGCTTAACCATTGAATATTATAAGGAGATGGGTGAGGACTTACATCCAAATTCAACTTTTCTACCATTGTAGTAGAGGCGGCATTAGTACAACTACCTCCATCAATTATAAGAGAGCATACCTTTCCTTGAACGATACACCTAGTATGGAATATGTTCTCACGTTGCTCCATGTCATTTGGGGTAGAAGCCATACTTAACGCCCTTCTAAGCACCAACAATTCACCTTCATCCGCTTGCTCAACCTCCTCATCTTTATCCTTCTCATTTTCGGCAAGCTCACAAGGTTCCACTTCATGTTCACTTTCATACAAGCTTGGTTCAACAAACAAAGCACTTTGATATTCAACAAGAGAAACCGTGCACTTGTTAGGACATTCGGATGCTATATGACCCAAACCTTGGCACCTAAAACATCTTCTGGGTTGTAATGTCCTTGGTTCTTGGACTTGGGTTTTGGATGGGGGATTTTGTGGTTGGTTTAATGTGGGTTTGGCGTAGGGTTTAAGGGAGGATGGGGGCTGATTTTGTGGAGCTTTTGATTGTGTTTGGGGATAAGGACGTTGGGTATAGGGTTTGGATGTGTTTGGGAACGTCCTTTGCGGTTCCTTGGCTCTTTCTTTTCTTTGCCTTTCCACTTTCATAGCCAAGTTACTTAGCTCATCAAGAGATTCATATGAATGTAATTCAACTATATGACGTATCCAATCATTCAAACCAATCAAGTAACGTACCAGAATTTGTTGTTCCTTTTCCTTGAGATCACAACGCCAAAGGAGATGTTCAAACTCCCTTGTGTATTCTTCCACCGATTTAGAGCCTTGGACAAGCTTTTGCAACTTGTAGTAGTTGTCTTCAACGTATGATTGGGGAAGGAACTTGGATTGCAACTTTGACTTCATCTTATCCCAAGAACGGATCTTTTCTTTTCCTTTTGCAACTCTCTTCTTTTGAAGGTTAGTCCACCAACTTTGACTTCAAATACTAGCATGTTTTCTCAATTTCAAAGCAACGTACTTCACCTTGAGCTCATCACTACAATCTTTCAACTCAAAAACACGTTCAACCGTATGTATCCAATCAAGATAATCTTCTACATTCAAACTACCATCAAATTCAGGAACTTCGACTTTAAAATCCAAACGTTCGTGCCTTTTAGACCTCGAACTACCTTCACCTTGTGACGAGACACCATCACGTAAGGTTCCTTCACGTAACATTCTGTTTTCTTCCATTTGTTTACCCAATTGCACTCGCAAAAATGCTATTTGTTGCTCAAGTTCATAAACCTCATTTGATTTGGATTCATCGTTTGCCATAAGAAATCAACTTGATGTCATATGACTCACGAGGGAAAGGGACGGATTTGGGCTTGGTTTGTGTTTAGGACGAGGGTTCTTTGAGGAGCTATGGGTTCTTTATGAGTTCTTGATGAGTTCTTGATGGGTTCTTGATGAGTTCTTGATGAGTTCTTGGAAGAACTATCAAAAGGGGCGTGTATAACGTGGGGTTTATGTGGTTTTGTGACAAAACAAGGTCCAAGATTCATGCAAGAAACAAAGGAGATTCATCTAAACATGGCTCTGATACCAAATTGATGCATAATGGATCACAAGACAACCAAAATGCCAAGAAAGAACACGGATCAAAACACAAGTAAGAACTTGCAAGAGATGAATCAGATAAGGACCTTTGCAGCGAACTGAACAGCGGAAACTTTGATAGAATTTGATAGAATTGAGCAACGAAACTCCTTGGATTGATACAGATACACCACAATCTTCAAGAGCTCCTACTCCTCCTGTCACCACCCAAGAATGCTCAATCTTGGATTAGAAGAGAAGATTTCACACGAAAAACCCAAAGGCAATTCGTTTTCTAGCCAAAGACTAGAGAGAAACTAAAGCATCAACTTTAGAGATTTGTGTTTATTTCAATATGAATGAATTATGATTACAAAGGACCCAAGGGGTCTATTTATAGGAATAGGAAAACCCCTCCCTATAGGCGTCAAGGCCAAGAAGGCCGTGACACTCGACAAGGCCCTTTAGGCGACACTACCCGACAAGGCCCTTTAGGCGACACTTACAACAGAGGCCCTTTACAGAGAAAACAATATCTCCTAAAAATACAACTCCAATACTAAAGATTCAAAAGCCAAAATGTACATAAGGAATAACCCTTCCACATAGCTAAATGAGAACTTCAAGACTCTTGAGATAAGGAGCTCAAAAGTCCCTTAGTTTTGGAGATACTCGCGATATAACCACTTGAAACAGTTTGTAGCAGGCTGGTAAGGTCCTTCAGTGCTTCTACCTGATGCATTGAAGTATGATATGCATCAGAGAGTCAATCACGACTTTCTCCGTGCGGCGGAGATGTTTTGGGACCTGAAAATGCATGTTTTTCGCTTCACCCGGAAAGAGTAATGTCCGCTTCCGGAAGAATGGTCCTCAATCTTGGGGACAAATCACTTTGCTCGGCCGACGTCACCTCCAACGCCCACTGACATCCCCAAGCAATACAAAGAGCTCTTATGTCTTCCTTCTGGGGTCATCAGAAGTACGATATTTGGCAAAAAGGTACACTTTCAAACCATTGTTGAATATTTTCAATCGCTTGACACCTTGGAATACGGTCCCGTGATACGAGTGCGAGCGCTCGTATTATGTCTCCTCGGCGAGTTTTGCTTGTACCTTGGCGGCAAAAGAACCGGACCGGCAAATTTGATCCAAATCGTCGAAGACATGTCCCGAGGCTACAATCCCGTACCTCTAATGTTAGCGGAGACCATGATGGGCTTAGATGATTGTAGGACCCCGGAACAAGGTGGACCTTTTTTTCCGCGATGCGCTACATTTGTGATCGGGAGCCGACTAAGGTTTCTTAATCCTTAAATAAGGATATTTTTATTTTTCAAAATTCGTTTTCGAGGTGATGAAACTTTATTTATTTACAAACCCATTTTTTATTATTTAAATTATCTGTAATTACACAAATTAATTTAACAATAATTTAATCCCGGTCCAATTAATAAATCCAGGCCCAAAAAGGAGCAAATGGGCCACCAGAGGCTGCCAAAACCCGCCTAGGCTTTGGCAGACCCTGGGCTGGGCCAAAAGGAGATGGACAGAAATTAATAAAACCCGCCTAGGTTTTATTAATTTCTGGCCCATTTCCTTCGGGCCCAACCTTGAATTAACAAATTGGATGAATTAAATTATTCATTAAAATTATTTTATGTAAAACGAATATTTTAAATAATTAAACGAATTTATAAATCATTTTAAAGAGTCGCCAGCCGATTTAAGGAAACTGACAAACCATAAAATGAAAAAGAAAGACTCCGGTCTACAAAACCGGATTTCTAGATTCGGAGGTATGGTTACGAATTCAAGAGTTATAAGAACTCTCGAATCCGCCTGTTATAAAACAGACTCTACTAAAATCAACATTGAAAAGAAAGAGAGCGGGGAGAAGTTTGATTAATTTCGCGGAATTATTATTCAAATCATGCAATATAAACAATTCAGTTTTTATTTTACAAAATATGTACAAACACGGAATTAAATAAAGGATTACATGATTAAATAATTTAAATCAAAGATCCAAACCTTGCTTAGGGTGTAGCGACAACGAATTTGTCCCCTTGAGTTGCCCCTTGATTTGAAACCCGGATGAGAAATGTGGATGGTTTAGAAAAAATGTAATGTGGATAGTTATATGGTAGTGAAGAATGTGATTATGGTGGTAATAATAGAATTATGAAGAGAATTTGAGAGAGTGGAAGTATGGTGAAAATGAGAGTAGAGTAGATGATGATTGTTGGTAGTGAGAGTTAATGAAATGAAGGTGGAATGGAGGGGGTATTTATAGGTAAAGGAGTATGGGTTTTGGAGGGAAAAGGTGGGGGACATACCCCAAAAATCATGCCATCAGAGACCAAAGCCTAGGAGGGTTTTGGGGTGGTCAAGGGAAAGTCAAATCACGTGGGAAAAATCAGGGGATTGCATGCATGCAGAAATTTTTGGCGATAGAATCATTAAAGCCTATGCGGGCTTTGATAATATTATCACACGGATCGCTGACATGGCATCAAACGACGTCGCGTGCTACCTCGCTTCAAACCCTAGGTCGGGGCGCGCGACTGGCCCGCTTTCTGTGTGGGCTGGTGAATGAAAATAAAACCCTTGTGGGTTTTAATAATTATTCCCGACTTGATTTATTTTCTTTGGGCTTGATTTATTGATCTTTTGGGCCCGTTGACCCGTTTCACTTGGCCCATGAGTCTTCTATATATTTTTTGATGAGTCGGGTTTATATTGGTACAAGTTCCGGTGTCTACAGAGAGCCCCCACTTTGATCAAG
The DNA here is from genome assembly GCA_029582165.1 of Portulaca oleracea. Taxonomy (NCBI): domain Eukaryota; kingdom Viridiplantae; phylum Streptophyta; class Magnoliopsida; order Caryophyllales; family Portulacaceae; genus Portulaca; species Portulaca oleracea. The sequence goes on along the minus strand of CM055868.1, from coordinate 27,336,042 downwards.
TCTGAATAGGACGAAGGTCAAAGTAGTATGAGGATATGACTTTGGTTTGCAAAGCCTGATTTGATGCTTGGAAGCTGAGTTCTGCATCGCGGTTGGGGGCGGCATGCGCCTCCTTTGAGATGATCTTGAGCAAGAATGATGCTCTACTCGTTATCGGACACGATGCCGATGGTCGATGGAATTTTCTAGTCTTTCCCAGTGTCGGTTCAAGTCTTTCCCGGTGTCGGTTCCAGTCTTTCCCGGTGTCGATTCCAGTCTTTCCCGGTGTCGGTTCAAGTCTTTCCCGGTGTCGATTCCAGTCTTTCCCAGTGTTGGTTCCAGTCTTTCTCGGTGTCTGTTCCAGTCTTTCCCGGTGTCGATTCATATTAGTTCCAGTCTTTCCCGGTGTCGGTTCCAGTCTTTCCCGGTGTCGATTCTAGTCTTTCCCGGTGTCGATGTTTGATGATGGTGGGCAATTTTGATACCGAAGGACTTCATCAGTCGCGTTGCTGATGGCCTTGGGGGTCGAGACTTCATCAGGCGCGATGCCGATGGCTCGAAGATCGAGACTTCACCGGACGCGATGTCGGTGGCTCGGGATTGCATTGAAGCTTTGTCGATGGTCCGACACCGACCTCTTGTTCGGTAGTTGAGTGATGGTGGTCCTTTTGTTGGCGACCTGGAAATCATGAGAAAAAATCGAGCATCAGTTTTATTGAAATAAACTGAAGGAGATTCGATTTTCACCTGCAGGCCGCAAAGCCTGAGTGTGGGCTCCGACTATGGGCCGAAAATTTGGGTTGTAGGCGCTCCAAAACCTAGGCGGGTTTTGGCATCCTTCATTGGGCCGTGTCCGTGCCTGGACCGCGTCCTCTAGGCCGCTTCTTCTGGGCTGCACAAAGCCTAGGCGGGTTTTGTGCATTTTTCTCTTTTTTTTTTTCTGCCTCGTGAGGGAATCAAAGTGGGGCCCGTCCCACTTGCGATTATGAAGAAGCCACGTCACCCTGCCTCTCTTTTGGGTGACAAAGGGATAACCATTCAGATTACCGACCAATGAAACGCGTTTGGCATCTCGAGGCGGTTACTAAAACGAGTGGCTCACATTCACCCACCGTTTCTATAAATTCAAAGGGGTCCTTTCATCTTCTTCACATCTTCATTTCCTTCATCTCTCTAGCTTACTAGCTCTCTCTCTAGAAAGAAATCTTGAAGCAAATTTCGGGTTTGAAAAGATGCAACCCCGAAGTCACCGAAATCCTCCTCTTCCACATGCGGCGGCTTGGCCTCATGAGCGGTCTTCTCGACGCAACTTTGTTCCTGGCATGGAAACGGTGTTGGGAATGTCCCGACAATGTTCGATATACACGGAGTTTAAACCAAAGTAATATAGTAATTATATGTCTTGCTAGAGACCTCTATAATTAGTAATTAAATATGTTTAATTACAACTATATTATTTGGTCCTACTGGGTCACACAAGTCAGTGCCCTGGAACAACGTATGTAACCTAAATAATATTGTATTATGTTTAGAAAAGTTGGAGACTGATTTCTGTGAGAAATCAGCCCAACACGGACCGAATTGGACTCAACACGGTCTGTGTTGAGACACCATGGTCCATGGTGTCCATGGGCCGAGTTAATGGACCTTCTGGAGTCCAACACGGACCGTGTTGATTCAACACGGACCGTGTTGGGCCTGAGAAACGCGCCGTTGCGTTAAGTCGGCCCTTTAGGGTTTTGAACCCTCTCCCTAGGTTTTCTAAACACTATATAAAGGGGTCTCTGGGAGAGATTATTCAACACCAACTGCCTAAGACTCTTAGAGAGATACCAGGGTGATTTCCTGAGTTCCTCTCTCTTTTAGTTTGCAGTTCTAGTTTCAGGAAACATTCTCTGTTTCCCGAAACAATCTCACATACATCTTAGATTGAGATTCGTCTCGATCGGGTCGATCTAGCAATCAGGTTCCCGGAGTGCTGCGTGGACTTTTCAGTAGAGGGTTTCAGCGTTGGAATCTGGAAGGTCATCCTCTTCTTCAGCTGGAATTAGCGATCAAGTATAATTACTAAAGCCTCTGCAGTTGTTTTGATTAATTGTTTATAACTGTTATAATATTCCGCCAATTAATCTGTATCTGTTTAGGAAATAGATAACCTAAAACCTAACAGTGGTATCAGAGCCACCAATTGCATGCTAAAGTATTATACTTATATTCATAATTAATTTTGTCAATAGTTGAATTATGTTATGAATATGCTAGAATGGATTTATGTCTAAAATTTTGAATCTTTATGAAAGTTTTTAATGTTCTTGATAGTAAATCTGAAATTTTATTGTAAAATTTCATGCTTTGTTATTGCTTATTTCTTATTGCCTTTAATTAATCGATTTTATGTTTGTTTAATTGTTAAATATAGCATGAACTCGATTTAATTTTGAACGTTTTAGAAGCAATCACGTTCAATGTTGTTAAACAGTAGGCAATACATGAAATAGGTTTAAATTCACAAAATAGGGTTTTGTAGAATTAATTTTCTGATTTAGTTTATTTACGGTAAATATGAAAAATCGAAATAAAATATCAAACGAACTCGAAAATTTCTGAACTTTTTACTGGAGGTGTCTGGAAGTGTTCTGGACTTTCCATAGTTTTTGAAGATTTTTCCCAATTAAAATGAATTTTTAATTAAGTTTTCAGATCTGAAGTGAATTAAAATTCATTTAATTCTCTGAATTTTATAAATTTTTAGAAATTTGTAAAACTTCTGAAATTTTTACAGTAGGTTACTGGATAACCATACTTTTAGGGAAAAAGTTTTCCGTTAATTTATCCTGTAAAATTATATTTTTTAATTAAGATTTTCAGATCTCAGAGAAATAAATTTGTTGCTTCTCTGAATTTTGTATGTTTATAGAAATTTGCAAACTTTCTAAACATTTTACAGTAGGTTGCTGGGTAACCATTCTGTTATGGATAAATTGTTCGTGAATTTTCAAAATCGTTTACTAATTTTCCTTTAATTTTCAGATTAACAGAAAAGTATAATTGTTTACTTTTCTGAATTTTATTCTAATTTTCGAAATTTGATAAAACTCTGAAATTTTTACAGTAGCACATTAGATGAACCTACTGTATGGGAAAATTATAAAATTTTATTTTTAAACTTATTGGACTATTATTATTTATTTTCCTCTTAAACAGAGAATTAAAAAGTTTAATTCCCTAAATTTTTACAATCTTTTAGAAATTGTTAAAATTCTGGAAAATATTTCATATTGGGTTATTAGATAACACTGTAATATGAAATCTTTAAATTCGATAAGTTATGATAGTTTTATTTAAGTTTTTCATTCAAGAAATTAACCGAAACTGGGAAGCAACACAGACCGTGTTGCCAGCAGTTTTGGTGAATTCGTGTATTTTTAGGGTTTGTAATTAATTTTAGAAATTAATTATTAAATCCTATTACTACTAAATAAGATAATGGGCACAAAATCTATTATTTTGTAAAGTTTAGGAAACTTACAATACCTTTGAAAGATATAGTATCTTTTAGACTCCTTGATTTTAGGAAAGTCAATTATTTTGTAGTATGTATAGGTATAAAATCCTAAATTCATTTAGGTAACTAAGATAAAATTTGGATTTTGTTTATAATATTAATCATGCAAACCTTTTAGGAAATTTTATTTAGTAATTATTTTCTTATGTGTTATATTGCAATTATATATATGCCTTTATAATTTGTTATTTAAGCATGTGTTATATTTGATATAATTATTGCAATATTACATGTTTGGATTTGCTTCTAGTATGGCCATAGATAGTCTGTTTTACCGGTCTGCGTACCAGGTTGGGTGAAATACGGCCTGCGTGCCGTTGTTGAATTAATTTTAAATTTAAAATTCAGTTAAGTTTATTTTAATTCATGTAAGGACTCAATTGTGAGGTCCAAATTGTAAATTGGTTGTAATTGAAGACATCAAGTTGAGTGGGAGTCCAACAGCAATTGAGGTGGTGATTCGAGTGGGAGCCCATCCAAGGAAGTTGCAAAGCCCAAGAAGATTTTCTTGAAGACTGTCAAGGCTTAGTTAAATTAGTTTGATTAAGTCTAGGTGGCCATACTAGGGGTTTTATTTATGCTTTAAATTCGTTATTGCATGGTTTGTTATTCCTTTTATGCTTTTCGAAAGAGTTCACCTAGAATTGCATATTTAGGATAATAAAACCTACTCTCAAAAATTGAATTATTGCTCAACCTATCAAAACACCACTTAGATGGATAAATAAAGAAAGCCAAAGCGAATTATTTGTCCATCATCAATAAGTAGGGTGGGAGCTAGGTCAATTCAAATTGGCTATCAAAATAGTTTTGGGCCAAGAGCAGAGGAAGAGAAATATTGTATTCGATACAAATTTCTTGCTAAGAGTCATTTTGAATGATCGATCATAAGATGATCCACCAAAGAAAACATGGGCTCGAGTTTTGTTGGGCCAAAGTCCACTTGAGCCCATGGGTCTTGTGGGTCTTGGTTAAATTAAAACACTAAGTGAGAGTTAATAAAGTGTTTTGATTTGAAATTAAAGTTAGTTTAATTTCTTTTGATGAATAATAACTAAAATGAACCAACTTGACTCGTAGAATTATTTATGTCTTTTCACTTAAACATCCACCACTAATAAAATATTGTTTTCTCCTTGAGAAAGAGAAAAACAATTACACCAATTCCTTAATTGGCATTGCCATCGCAAGATTGTCTTGAAAGGCGATTAAAAGAAACAATGTCTTTGATTTAACATTGAGCTAGGCATCAATATTAAGAGGTCAATCAAGCCAAATGAATACATGTAATGTCATAGTATTCATGTGACTTTAACTTCAAAATGTTTGAAGATTAGAGGAAGGATTTCAATATTACCAACTCAAAACCAAGTTCATCGAACTAGTTAGAGTTGATAAATATGAAACCAATAACCAGATAGTCTCGGTTGAGCTAGATAAGAGCCAATTGATGGCACTCATCTTCTGAAATAATTTGACTATTTTAAAACATGAGAAACCTCGGATCCTCTTTAGCCAAAAGATTGGCGACCAAAGATAGGCTTTTAGTGAAAAGGGAAAATAAGATTTAAGAAATCTATCAAGACAAGAAGTCAAAGGAAAGGTAAGGTCAAACAGTTGTGCATACCAAACCAATGACAACAACCGATTAACAACCAGATCATGTATGACACTGGGAGCGTGAATAACTATAAGAAAGACTTGAGATATGATTTCAATTCTAGACAAATGCGTATATGATACACACTACCCTTATTAAACCCACTTTGAGTATAAGATACCGGCTGTGAAACTCGCATTTATGCAAATGTGCAGTATCTACAGCAAAGTAGATGTGCTTCGAAGGATGAGAGTCAACCTACAAATAGGAACATGCAATTAGTTGTAGTTCCTTATGAAGAGTTGGTTGTTTATCCATTCCCTCAAGACTTATAAGAAAAATTTATAGGTGATTCTACGTTCTCATTATAAGTAGAAATTTGATTTCTTGCCCTCAATGAGAGAGAGAGAGAGGATCTCGGATAAACACACCCAATACATCAAAACCAAAAGGTTTAAAAAGGAATAACTCATGTTCAAACATAAAACTTGTAACTATCTATTAAGTCATGCAAATCAGAGCGCATTCAGAAGCGTCATAGTGATAGACTTTTGAATGATAAGACTTTGAAACATGTGATGTCTGCAAAGCATGACTGTACCTATTACAAGAAAGGGTGAACGTGCCAACAAACACTCATGCATATGGATGTATGTAGAGCAATTGAGGACAAGTACAAGGGGTGAATTACTTCAAATCTTCAAGATGAATAAAATAACACATGGTGATTCATGTCTATGAGATTCATCTGAAGCTGGAATGTTAAAATAGTTTGAAGATATCCAAAATGAAGTAGTATTGGCGAAACAATGAGAGCACCTAGATAAGATCGAAAGGATGCTAATGGTTGAGCCAAGAGTTTGAACAAATGACTCAAATGAAAAATAATTATAGCACTATAAGCTTAAGTCATATTAATCAGAAATGTATTCAGAAACTGCATAGTGCAGGATTTTGGAAAACCTAAACTTTGAAAAGTTCAATGTTTATAAAGCATGCCTGATGGGTAAGATGAATAAAATCACCTCTTATTGGAATTGGTGAACAAGCTAATGACTTATTAGGATGCAAACATATTGATGTATGTGGGCCTATGAGCACTAGTGCTAGAAGAAGGTTTACTGTACTATTTCATCGCTTTCAGTGACGATTTTTAGTAGATATGGGTATATCTACTTAATACGCCACATGTCCAAATCATTTGAAATGTTCAAAGATTTTCAAAGTGAAGTACAAAACCAACTTGGCAAGAAAATCAAAACCCTTCAATTAGGTTGAGGAGGTGAGTATTTGAGCCAAAGATTTCATTGACCAATCCAGAGAATATGGAATTGTTTCATGACTCTCTCCTCTAAGAATACGACATCTCAATGACGTATCTAATAGCAGGAATCACACCTTATTAGATATGGTGCGATCAATGATGGTTGGGTCAACATTGTCGATTATCTTTTGGGGATACACGCAGTTAACCATAGCTCTAATTACTGAATGAAGATTATCTGAAGCACTAGAGAAAAGAGGTTCTTGAACCGTTTTCTGAAAGGAGGGAGTATCACTTCTACAAACTGTTGTAGAGGAAAGTGTTTGTGTCTTAAAATGCTTTCTTCTTAGAGAATATGTTATTCTCTAAAAGAAAGAGTGGGATAGTTTTTGAACTTACTGAAGTTCGAGAGACATAAAACACTATAATCATCACCCGAAACTCCGCTACTTGATCCTAGTTCAAATTTTCCTATTTGTCGGAAAATTAAGAACAAGGTTGAGGCAGTTGAAGTTCCTCAAAACGTTGAAGAGGAGGTGTCATGAGCATTATTCCAAGCAAGGTCAGGTAAACAACTCCGTCAGCCACAAAGATATCGATCTTCTATGGATGAGTGTGAGATGTTACTTTTAGAAAGTAATGACTCTATCTACATCAAAGAAGCTTTAGCAAAACAAGTTTCCATAAGGTCTAAAATGGACTCCATGTATGCAACCAAGTTTAGAACTCGGTTGATTTGTTTGAAGGTGTGAACCATCAAGCATAGGAGGGTTTTAAGGCAAAGCATGGGTTCATTAAGATAGACATCAAGACTGACTTCAAAATTAGATTTTAAAGAAAGGTGTGTACTTGACACAACTGAGTGGTCTTTTGTTGGAATACTTGTAAACTTCAAGAGCCCATTTGTGGTCTTAAGGAAGCTTCTAGGAGTTGGAATCATTGACCTTCTTGACCAGGATATCAAAAAGGTTTGACATACTGGGAAGTGCCAAAGATAATATTGTGTTTACAAGAAGTTCAGTGGGAGCAATGCATTTTCTGATATTGTATGTGATTGACATACTGCCTACTGAGAAGATTATTCCAATGTTGCTTCTACTGAGGTTGACATGGAAATAATTTTCAAAGTGAAGGATTGGTGGGGCTAAGAATTTTCTTGGAGACAAGATCTATAATGATAGATTAAAGATTTTGATCGTTTGAATCAAAGTTAAGTAGGTGTTGAATAGTTCAACTCACTTCGAGAATGGATTAATTTCCATAAATCATGGCATATCCTTACGGGATTCGATTGTCTCAAAATAGTCAGAAGTTCTAAGAAGGATGAGACATATAACTCATGCTTCAGGCATGAGAGTAATGTATGCCATGAGATGTTCAAAGTCCAACATAACATATACATTGTATATGTATACGCAAAACTAAGGATGTGTCCTTAGTCTAAAGTGGTTGATAAAAGCTAAGTGTGAAGAGTTGCATTGATGCTACATTCATGCAGAGAAATATGATTATCTGAAAATGTCAGAGAAAATTATATGATCTGTTTTGAGTGGTATTGAGGTGAACTGGAGGAAGTTCCTAACATGACATGCAGTTAATTCTATAAATAAGACAAGTATGGCACGACTTTAGAAGTTGTGGCAGAAACTGTTAGGATTGCGAAGTTCGTTTTAGAACTGGGTGATGTTTCTAGCCTTGCGAGAGAAATGGAGCCTTGTTAATGGGAGCCATCACTCAAGCAAAGGAACTGAAGCTCACTATGAATCCAAACATGTGTTCCGGAAATATCTTCCTGTATGAAAGGTCATTAGTGAGATGGTATATGTACGAGGTTCATTGCAAGTATTATGTACTAAACCCCTGTTGTAGTTATAGCATGATAGTCATGCATGGGCAATAGGTATTAAACACATTCTGGAATATTAACAAGTTAAGTTTACATGAATTGTTCATGAATTATGACATTGTTGATTCATCATTAAGAATAAGATTCCAAGATTTACATTAATTATGGTTTAGAATTATGTAAATGTCCAAAAAGGTTAGCGTATTCAAAATGGGAAATTGGATGAGGTTCGATTTATGAAACCCCATTAGTGAACTTGATAACGCTAGTCTTGGTCGACAGTCGACCTAGTTCCTAATTGTATTATCACGTAGGAACAGTGATAATAACAACACAATTAGCATGTAGGATTCAGGTGATGATCAAGTTTCGTGATCATAGTGATGTGATGGCATCATAAATCAATCACATGGGTATTGTTGAGAACACCTACCGAACTGACCCGCAGTGGGAGCTCTTTAAGTTGGGAATTGTCATAGGAGCTCTCACTACTCAAAATTCCTAAATCCTGAGTTCAGTACACAGACTGCATGATCTGCTGTGACTTTGGAGCGCATCAAACGTCTTTCGTAACAGTAGGCTATAAAGGCGGTGTCTGGGTTACAGCTGGATCATGTGAGAATGTGCGCCTGGACAAGATGGCATTGTCCTCCCTATTAGGGACAGTTGTCTCGTTGGCCACTCGGTGAGATTGGACTAAAAATGCTTGGCCGAGCTCAGTTGAATCAATAGTTGATCATCTGTTTTTCAAAGTCTAAACTCGGAGATCGAGGAACGTTTCGGACCTTACATAAGGATGACATCAGCTTACCTTATCCGAACATGAGACAGTAAGTGACAAGGGAATTCAAGGAATCGAACACTTGTGGGACAAGTGGGAGATTGTTAGGAATGTCCCGACAATGTTCGATATACACGGAGTTTAAACCAAAGTAATATAGTAATTATATGTTTTGCTAGAGACCTCTATAATTAGTAATTAAATATGTTCAATTACAACTATATTATTTGGTCCTACTGGGTCACACAAGTCAGTGCCCTGGAACAATGTATGTAACCTAAATAATATTGTATTATGTTTAGAAAAGTTGGAGATTGATTTCTGTGAGAAATCAACCCAACACGGTCCGTGTTGAGACACCACGGTCCGTGGTGTCCATGGGTCGAGTTAATGGACCTTCTGGAGTCCAACACGGACCGTGTTGATTCAACACGGACCGTGTTGGGCCTGAGAAACGCGCCGTTGCGTTAAGTCGACCCTTTAGGGTTTTGAACCCTCTCCCTAGGTTTTCTAAACACTATATAAAGGGGTCTCTGGGAGAGATTATTCAACACCAACTGCCTAAGACTCTTAGAGAGATACTAGGGTGATTTCCTGAGTTCCTCTCTCTTTTAGTTTGCAGTTTTAGTTTCAGGAAACATTCTCTGTTTCCCGAAACAATCTCACATACATTTTAGATTGAGATTCGTCTCGATCGGGTAGATCTAGCAATCGGGTTCCCGGAGTGCTGCGTCGACTTTTCAGTAGAGGGTTTCAGCATTGGAATCTGGAAGGTCAACCTCTTCTTCAGTAGGAATTAGCGATAAGGTATAATTACTAAAGCCTCTGCAATTGTTTTGATTAATTGTTTACAACTGTTATAATATTCCGCAAATTAATCTGTATTTTTTTAGGAAATAGATAACCTAAAACCTAACAAGTGGCTCCATCTGATCTCGTCGTTGAATCCTGGAACCATGTTTGGTTTTGCCGTTCTCATGGTAAGTTAATCCTTTAAACCTTATTCTTGTACTTAGTTTAGCGTAAATATGAGCAAGCATGAATTTACTTTTCATACTTTGTCGATTTTTAGCTATTTTAAGTATGCATGTTAAGGTGTAGAGTGATCCATTTGTTTTTTGCATTTTGACCGGAAAATATCTGCAAATCGCTTTGCAAAAATGGACCAAAAAAAACAAAAATTGCATGCGTTCTGAGCTAATCGTTCGAGTGGCGTCCGTCTTTCATTGGATGCGGATTCAGTTTACCTCCATGCAGCCCAGACTCACTACCAGTACGGTTCTTCCTTGTGGAAGGTGCTCGAGGTATGTGCTCGATCCTTCTCTTTTAATGTACTCATTCATCTTTCGTTCCTGGTTTGACATGTTGTGCCTGCATTCGTGGGCATATGAGTATATCTTGGCACTGGGAATTCGCTCGAAGAAGGACAAGACGGTGCCAGCTGCTGAACGCTGGACCATTGAGGGCATACATGATAAGAAGTACAAGTCGGGGTGTGTCGACCTTATTCGCAGCATCTTGGATAACTTGCGGCCGATATCTCCTTATTCCTGACACCTTTTCTATTTTTCTTTGCACGCCATACTTAAATGTATTCTTCTTCTTGCAGGATCAAATAAATTGGCGTCCTTGGGCCGACTTCGACATCAGAGGGTTACCACAACCTCTGGATCGGATGGAACATGACACCCGTCTTCGCCTCTTAGTTGAAGGGCCTTATGGCTTTGTGTGGTATTTAGGGGAGAGGGCCTCGAGGCAAACTTTGGGAGGTTACCCTGGTCTCATTCCCCTAGATCCACCATTGCAGAGGTTTGAGCCATGGCGGATTGACCCGGCCATTTTGAGGAATCTAGATCGAGGTCAAGCATTTGACGATTTTGTGCACAACATTCCCCAGGATCAATTCGATGAAGAGTTCTAGAGATATCTTAGCCATTTGGCTCCTCGAGTGGCATGTATCTTCCTTCTTCATCCATGTCATGTTTTAGCCATTTTCTAACCGGAAAATCTACAGTTGGGACCTTAAGCTAAAGCTGCCGAAGTGGAGGCTCCTCAAGAGAGACGAAAGATCGGTGGCTTCCTAAAGGTGGAGAATAGTAGTGAGTGCTCTGCGCTCCAAGAATTCGACCACAAACCGGTAAAAATTTGCTTTATATTCCCTCCTGTATACCAGTTGTGAATGACCCCTTTGTTTTGTTATTTTCCACCCGATGTGGGCTTTTCTCCGGTAATTGACTAAGGAGTGGAGCACCATGAGGAAGTTCATTGATCAGGGCTTCACTGGTTCCGGGAGATATCAAGGTGGTGCTGCCAGAAGGGCCGATATGGAGGCCGACGCAGAGTCCATTCCCAGAGAACCGCCTCGACGCTCCACTGCAGGCACTCCTCGCACAGAGCCCCCACGTTGCTCTTCAGTTGGGGAATATTCCACTCAAGGTCAATCTCGGGAAGAAATTGGGGGGTCTACTCGTCCTCCTCTGGCATCTGTTCTAGAGGGTCGGGGCAAAGGCATTCTGATCGAGGGTCAACACTCTACTGGATCTTATCGTAGCAGGTCCGGTAGTAGAGGTCGTCGCCCTCCGAGCATGGAGGAGGACATGGCTCAGATGTTCTTGGAGGAACCACTGGGTCATGGAGGGTCATATCACAGTACTGGATATGGTGGCGATGTTCAGCCCCATTCTTACTGGGTGGAGGACGCTTCTGAATCAAGCGCCACTCACCGACCTCCTCCTTCTCAGGTGCATCTGTAAGGTATCCTGGCGGTCAGGCCCTGACGGATGACGCTACTTCACATCCTGCTCCTTATGATGCTCCATCTTTTGGTTCTGGTTCTACAGGATAGCCTATCCCTGCTCCTGAGACGGGTTCGTCATGGCCCATGGGTTCCCAAGAGTGGTATGTGCCTCAACACTCTTGGCTGGGTGAATCTGCTTCTTCCGGTTGGCACGTCCCTGGTTATGGAACTGGTCCGGTATGGCCTACTCCATCTGCTGAATGGCAGGTTCCAGATCATTCCTGGCTGGGTGCTTCGCAGAAGCACTCTGTGTCTTCACCGTCGAGTGTGCAACCTTCGGAAATGCCCTTGACTGGGCCATCACCTCCTGCACAGACTGCTCCTGGGCTTGATTATTACTCCTGGGATACCTACTCTGGCACGGCCGGTGCTTCCAATGCAGGAGCTTCAAATGTAGGGGGCAACTTGGTGGAGAACAGCGGCGATTCTGGCTCCCTGTGGTGATCATTTTCATGCAATGCAAGACACTCTTTTTTTTTAATTTTTATGCAAGACTCTTTGTAACATATTTTTATTTTATGCAAGACTCGAACTTTATGTATGCACAACTTGACGCTTTTATTTAATGCAATTTCGAATTATTTTCTACATGATGGGATTAATTCCAATTAATCCCACTTCCCCAAAAAGAAAATAAAATAAAAAAGAACACAAACCTAAGGGTCGGAGACAACTCGAGTGAAAATTTCAGAACTGGACATCACTGGGTCGATAACAGAAACCGGAACATAAAAAATACACGAATGGGCCAAATAAAACCAAAACAGAGAGGCCAAGAGGGGCCTTCACGCAGATGGGCCACGGAGGCAAGGCGCTAGACTTGGGCCGAATCAAACCATAGGCGGGTTTTAAGCGCCCAAAGAGCTGGGCCTGGGTGGACGTGCTCGCGCGTGCTGGCCTACTGAAATTATAACCTAGGCTGGTTATAATTTTTTTTTCTTCTTCTTCTTTTTTTTTTTTTTTTGCTAGCCGTTGAAGAAAGGCTTGAATCATGGGATATGATGGCAACGGCTATGTGACTGCTTGCTGGCCGATTTGCTCCATTTTTTATCATGGATGAAAGTGTATAAATACCCCCTCCTTTGCCAAGGAGATCACCCATCATCTTTAATTGCATTTTCCATCTAAAAGGCCTCCTAAAGTCACAAAAAAATCCTCTTATCATGGCCTTCGAGAAGAACCTTGCTACTTGGATGAGCACTTTATCCAGAGACGAGAAGAAAGAGCTCGGCAAATATAGCCTGACGAAATTGCTAAGTCTCCGACAGGCGAGAGTCAACCATGACTTTATTCGAGCGGCGAGCGCCTTTTGGGATCCGAAGATGCATGTTTTCCGCTTTTCCTTGAAAGAGCTATGCCCACTACCCGAAGAGTGGTCGCCCATTCTCGGGAGAAATCATTTTGCGCGGCCGACAACACCTCAAACTGTTGCCGACAACACCAAACAATACAAGGAACTGCTATACCTTCCGAACCGGGTCATAGGAAGCGCATTATTCGGCGATAAGGTACATTTCCAAACCATTGTCGAATTCTTTCAATCGCTTAACACATTGGAATATGGTCCCGTGATACGGGTGTGAGCACTTGTATTATGTCTACTTGGAGAATTTTGCTTCTATTATGGCGAGCGAAGAACTGGGCCGATGGGCCTAATTCAGATCGTGGAAGACATGGCTCGAGACTTTAATCCGGTGCCATTGATGCTAGCGGAAACCATGATGGGTTTGGATTATCCGGATCCATAATTCTAGCTTCATGGGAGCCCCCTACTTCTTCAGGTACACTTCTTCCCTTATTTTTTGTCAAAAAACACCTACTGCCAGTATACCCTAGGCGGGTTTTAAGGTTTTTTTCGTTAGTTTGGGAATAATTGGCATGCAATTGAACCCGTGCTAACTGTCTTGGGCAGATCTGGCTGATGGAGCATTTGGGCCTTATCAAAGACCCTCGTAACCCTTCGGCGCTTGCAAATTATTGTCTAAGGAGGCGCAAATATTCCGAGCTCCGATCGGCAACTGAATAGGTTGCCTTTCTGAAAGAACCTCGTGACATCGCGTGGTGGATCGAGTGGTGGCACGTTCCCGAATATGTGACCAGTGACTATCGCAACGCTTATGTGAGTATTGCCGGCCTGACACACATGACCTTCTATTTTCCGGAGCGGGTATTGCGACACATGGGCCGCAAACAGAACATCCCCGAGCGACTATGTGAAGCCCCCGAGCAATTGAAGCTTCGTGGCTCGGTGATAGAGTCTTGATTGAATTATTGGGCAATAAGGCCGACCCTCAAGGCTCCATCAAAGGCACATATATCAGAGATTGCTGACGCTGAATATCACGGATGGTTAATTGCGGCTATTGAGTCTCGCCGTGCTGGAGAAGTGCTAAGAAGTCGGGCCTCCATGAAGGATAGACTGGGTCCTCGCTCTACGATAAAGGATCGTCTCGGTGCGAGGGTGACGGCAAAGGACCGGCTCGGTCCGAGGGTGGAGACGCGGAAATCACATAAGCGAGCCTATAAGTCTAAAAACAAATTAAGAGACGGACCCAAACGAGCCTAAAGACATGGAGATTGACCATGAGACCACTGGCGACATAGAGAAGGTGAAACAAGACTAGAAGATGGATGGAAGCGAAGGAACTGAACTGCTTGCTAGAATAAACTTTTATTTAATTACGCCTTTTGAATTTTCTTATTTACAAGCAGTGTACTTGCATTTTGATTATTAATAAAAGAAGAAGTATTATTTACAATTATTGTGTCCTTGTAAACTTTATCTTTCTTCTTCTTTTTTTTATGACCATCAACTTAATATTGACCAAGTGTCTGAAAATTGGTTTTCCAGTTGCTTGGCTATATTAAGCATAATATCTCTTGAGTTGATCCAAATTTGTGGGTTGAATCACATCTTCTCCATCCATAGTGGCAAGTCGAGCTGCTTCTCCCGGTAAAATTTCCTTAACCATATAAGGACCCGTCCAATTAGGTGCAAACTTTCCCCTTGGGTCTTGTATTGGTGCCCTCATTTCCTTAAGCACTAGATCACCTTCTTGAAGTGGACGACTTTTCACCTTTTTATTAAAGGCGCGTATGATTCTATTCTGGTACACTTGAATATTATGCAACGCCCTTAATCGCCTTTCATCCATCAACATTAACTCCTCAAACCTTGCCCTAGCCCATTCTGCTTCTGGCAACTGGCTTTCTGCCACTATTCGTAATGACGGGATCGCTAACTCGATCGGCAGGACTGCTTCCATCCCATACACTAACGAATAGGGTGTTGCTCCTGTGGCAGTTCGAATTGAGGTTCGGTATCCCCATAAGACAAATGCTAACTTGTCAGGCCAATCCTTTTAAGTGACGACCATCTTCTTAATGATTCCGGCCACCGTTTTATTGGCCGCTTTTACAGCTCCGTTGGTTTGTGGTCGGTAAGGTGAAGACCGATGATGCTGAATCTTGCAATTGGAGAGAAAAACTTCTACTTCCTTTTGAAAATGACTCCCATTATCGCTGATGATCTCATGAGGTACTCCATATCGGCATATAATGTTCTGAAGGATGAATTTGGCCACGTGCTTAGATGTGAGCTTGGTAAAAGAGGCTGCCTCTACCCACTTAGTGAAGTAATTAATAGCGACCAAAATGTATTCATGTCCTCCAGTTTCAGTTGGGCATATTTTGCCAATGATGTCAATACCCCATACCGAGAATGGACATGGAGAGGTCAGTGTTGTCAGATATGAAGGAGGTTGATGTTGCAGATTGACACACTCCTGGCATTTGTGACATTTCCGAACGAAATTCAAGTAGTCTGCTTCCATAGTGGTCCAGTGTAAGCAACTCTTTGAATCTTTTTCGCTAGCATGCACCCATTCATGTGAGGCCCACACTCTCCTCCGTGTACAGTAGCCATGACTTCCTTTGCACTTTTAGCATCTATACACAACAAATTGATGCTTGTAGGTGACTTCTTGTATAAACGATCTTGGATCAAGCAGTATTGTGCTGCTAAAGCCCTGATCGCTCGTTGTCCTCGAGCATCTAACTCAACTGGGTATTCTCCCTTCCGAAGGAGATTGTATATGTCAAGAAACCATTCATCAGTCTCATCATCTTGTGTTTCCATGGCACAGACATATGCGGGTTCAGACTGTCGCCCTACAATTACTGGAAGTTGGAGCGTGCTCGATGAGATTAATATCATTGAAGATAACTTGGCCAAGGCATCGGCCAGTTCATTGTGATCCCTAGAAAGGTATTGGAAACTGATCTTCTCAAATTGATCAGCCAGTCCCAAAAGCTTCTGCTGGTAAGCTAAAAGGCACTCACTTCGAACTTTCCATGCATTCTTACCCTGGTTAATGTTTAGGCAAGAGTCTCCAAAGACATTTATGTGGCGCACTCCTAAAGCCAAGGCCGCTTGTAGGCCTTTGATGCATGCTTCATACTCCGTCGCATTATTAGTAGCATCAAAATCCAATTTTACAGATACAGGGACATGTGCGCCTTCTGGAGATATTAACAGGACTACTATTCCACAGCCCATTTGGTTAGAAGCTCCATCAAAATACATTTCCCAAGTAACTTCATCAGTCAAGAATACGTCTTCGTCTGGGAATTCCAAGTGAGTGCTTGGAGGCTCCTGTGATGGTGAAGCAGCCAGAAAATCTGAAACAACCCGCCCTTTAATTGATTTCTAGGGTAAGTATTGAAGGCTGAACTCAGAAAGCATGACTACCCATCGAGCGATGCGATTATTGATGGTTGGTTGCTCCATGATGAATTTGATGGGATTGTTCTCGGCTATTACGTACACTGTGTCTGAGAGCATGTAGTGCCTTATCGTCTTAGTGGCCCAAACAAATGCGAGGGCCATTTTCTATATGTCTGCGTATTGACTTTCGTAGTCTAAGAACTTCTTGCTCAAGTAGTAGATGGCGCTCTCTTGACCTTTTACCTTTTGAGCTAGCATAGCCCCCATTGCTGAGCTAGTCACTGTAAGGTAAAGGAGTAGAGGCTCATCTGGCACTGGCGGCATGAGAACTGGAGAATGTTGCAAATATTCCTTGATTTTCTCAAAAGCAGCTTGACATTGATCGTCCTATTCTACTTTGCTTCCTTTCTTTAGCTTCTTGAACAAAGGTTCAGAAGTCATGGTGAGCTTCAAAATGAACCTGCTGATGTACTGGATTCGGCCCAAGAAACCTCTTATCTCCTTTTCTGTCTTAGGTGGTTATAACTGTTGGATAGCCATGATCTTTGAAGGATCAACTTCTATGCCCCGTTGGCTGACCACATAGCCTTGTAGCTTCCCAGATGTAACACCGAACGTGCACTTTGCTGGGTTGAGCCCCCATCTTGTATTTGCAAAGTCGTAGAAAGAATTTCCGGAGGTTAGGAATATGATCCTCCCTTGTCTTGGACTTAACAATCATGTCATCAACATAAACTTCTACTTCGACGTGCATCATGTCATGAAGTAGGGTATTGGCAGTCCGCTGGTACATTGCCCCGGAATTTTTGAGACCGAAATGCATGACGACATAACAGTACGTTCCCAATGGTGTAGTAAAGGAAGTTTTCTCCATATCTTCTTTTGCCATTTTTATTTGGTTGTAACCAGCATATCCATCCATAAAGGATAAGAGCTCATGTCCGCAAGTGTTATCCACTAATACATCAATGTGGGGTAGAGGGAAACTATCCTTGGAACTAGCTTTGTCAAGGTCTCGAAAGTCCACACACATGCGTACTTTCCAATCTTTCTTAGGTACTGGGACAATGTTAGCAATCCATTCAGGGTATTGGACTACTTTGATGAACTTAGCGTTAAGCTGCATGATCACCTCTTCTTCAATTTTCTTAGCCCATTCAGGTTTGATCCTCCTAGCCTTTTGTCGCACCGGTTTTGCATCGGGGAGCAAAGGTATGGTGTGGTCCGCAATTTCCCTGTCAATCTCCGGCATGTCCTCGTAAGACCATGCGAATACATCCGCAAACTCCTAGAGAAGGTTTGTAAATGCCACCCGTTCTTCCGCTGTGAGTGAACTACCTAACTTCAATTCCCGTGGTTGTTCTTCCGTGCCAAAATTTATGGTGATGGTGTCTTCCAACACCGCCATTTTATGCTCATGTTTATTAGAAAATTCTTTTAAGGGTTCATTAAATTCCAGATTATTATTAGCGCAGCAGTTCAGGGCAAAGGGGAAAGAAGAATCAAAGTAAGCAGAAAGGTTCATCTTATTGAATGTATAAACGAGTACATCGCCAACAGACTCAAGACCAGACTCACTTGACTCTAGACTCTTAGGACCAGACCCTATGTCCATAGGAACAGACTCCCCTACAGATAAAACAAAGCTATTTTCCTCAGCATCGACCCATGAGACCGCCTTAACTTCTTCTTCTTCAGTGATCATAAGACTTGGATTAAAGCTTGGGTTGGATAATGCAGCGATAACAGCGTCAGCTTAAGGTTCTTCAATAGCAGCTTCTTGTCCGAACAGCATGCCAAATATGTTGCTTCCAGCAAGATGAGTCCATTTCAATTGTGGTTGTTTGTCCTAAACGGGGATAAAAATAGTAGCCATATTAATGGTGCAGTCATTGAAAACTTCTAACCCAGCAACTGGAACTCCCTTGTTCTTCAGGTAGTACGATTCAAGGAACCTATAGTAAGGGAAGTCATCACCTTCCCTAACGAACTGTCCATCAGAGTGAGTGGATAGGGCTTCATTTGGAACAAGGTAGGTGGGTTGTTGATGCATATCATACTTCAATGCATCAAGAAGAAGCACTGAAGGACCTTACCAGCCTGCTGCAAACTGTTTCAAGTGGTTATGTCGCGAGTATCTCCAAAACTAAGGGACTTTTGAGCTCCTTATCTCAAGAGTCTTGAAGTTCTCATTTAGCTATGTGAAAGGGTTATTCCTTATGTACATTTTTGCTTTTGAATCTTTAGTATTGGAGTTGTATTTTAGGAGATATTGTATTTTCTTTAAAGGGCCTTTGTTGTAAGTGTCGCCTGAAGGGCCTTGTCAGGGTAATGCGGCCTTGCTGGCCTTGCTGGGGTGACGCGCCTATAGGGAGGGGTTTTCCTATTCCTATAAATAGACCCCTTGGGTCCTTTGTAATCACAATTCATTCATATTGAAATAAACACAAATCTCTAAAGTTGATGCTTTAGTTTCTCTCAGTCTTTGCTAGAAAACGACCGCTTTGGGTTTTTCGTGAAATCTTCTCTTCTAATCCAAGATTGAGCATTCTTGGGTGGTGACAGGAGGAGTAGGAGCTCTTGAAGATTGTGGTGTGTCTGTATCAATCCGAAGAGTTTCGTTGCTCAATTCTATCAAAGTTTCCATTTATTCGATTATTTGTAAGGTCCTTATCTGATTCATCTCTTGCAAGTTCTTACTTGTGTTTTTGATCCGTGTTCTTTCTTGGCATTTTGGTTGTCTTGTGATCCATTATGCATCGTTGTCCATCCTCTTCTGCTCAGCTATGGCTATCTTGGCGAGCTTAACCTCCTTCTCAGTTGGCTTGTACCCTAAGCCGAACCTTCCCTTCTACTTAAATGTCTTGAACACCGGAGGAATCATATTCTTCGGGTTCCTTCCTAGCGGCATCCCAGAGAAGTGTCCTTGTTTCCTGAGTATTGCATGCACTTTGGGATTTGAGTAGGGATCGAAGTCAAAGGAAGCTTCATCCTGGCTCAAAGTTGCCACAAGTTCAAAGTTATGAAGTTCTTCGTCCATAGAACTATGTTCTACCTCAAGGGTTACTTGCTTGGGAGTGAAGGCAGCATTGATGGATTCTCCCGAGATGGTGATGACTTGTCCTTGGACCAACATCTTTACCTTCTGGTGTAAGGTAGATGTTATAGCATTGCATTCATGAAGCCATGGCCTCCCTAGTAACAGATTGAAGGAGGCTGGAATGTCTAGAACTACGAACTCCACATTCCGAGTGATGTTGCCTGTAGTGATGGGCAATATTATAGATTCAACTGACTTTCGAGGAGAATTGTCGTAAGCACTAAGCTGTACACCATTTTGAGCCAAGTGTTGTTGTTGGACTCCTAATTTCTGTGCCGTCCTCCAAGGGCATACATTCACAGCCGAGCCATTATCGACCAAAAC
Source organism: Portulaca oleracea (assembly GCA_029582165.1). NCBI lineage: Eukaryota > Viridiplantae > Streptophyta > Magnoliopsida > Caryophyllales > Portulacaceae > Portulaca > Portulaca oleracea. The sequence goes on along the minus strand of CM055868.1, from coordinate 27,316,060 downwards.
TAGAGGGATAGTCTTGTTGGAACATTGCACTGTGAGGTATAGTGCTTTGTTGTGGGACGCCCCTCCTTGAGGCAGATCTTCAATCCCAAAGGTGATAGCCTCTTGCTGAGTAGTCACATGGGCAACTAAAGATTCAGGAGTTGTCATGGGAGATATTGTTAATGCAGTAAGGGCATCCATCATCTTCTGTCTGTGTGCCTGTGAGGTATAAATCAATTGCCAGATGGTAACCTCTGTCTTGGTCTTCTTGAGTTATGTAAGGAGAGGATCTTCAGGCGGGACATGATTGTCGTTGGTAACCATTGGTGTAGAACCGGAAACAGCCATTGGAGTGGTGGTGTTCTTGTTGTTATGGCGATCTGATCGAGTGAGAAATGCTACATCATCGGATGTTGGCTCATCTGGCTCCATCCATTCCGCCTTGGAGTATTCATGTTGCTCTTCGTCATCGCTATCCCAAATACCATGTATGGATAGGTCTTCATAAAAGCCGAGCACCTCAGGGATAGGTTGACCTGTTTCAACAATCAAAGTGGAAGGATCAAAGCTACAAACTCCATGAAAGATAGCGTTGGTATGCTCAGGCATAGGGTTGCTTTGATTATTAGGCTTTTGAGCAGCTTTCGGCATGGGTAGTGTCCCATCCCTTATCATATCTTCTATTTTGTTCTTGAGAGACCAACATTTCTCAATATCGTGTCCTCGGCAACGATGGCAGCGGCAGAATTGATCCTACTTCTTTCCTCTTGTGGCTTATTCTTCCCTTGGCAAAGGTAGGACCAAAAAACCCTTTTTGACCTATCGATCAAGAGCTTGTGAGTAAGAGACATCCAATGGTGTGTGAGTCTCATACTTTGGTATGAAAGGCCCCTTGCGCTGGATAGAGTTAGTTTCCCTGATCTTAGGAGGGTGGCTAGACGCACTAGTGACCCTCCTGTTGGAACTAGACCCCTTCCATCCAGGCGAAGTAGTCTTATCATTATGCATCGCCTCTAATTGGACACAGATGTCCTTCAAGTAGTCAAAGTCTTTGATGACGTGGTATCTCAAGTGTTTGGATAAAATGCCTTTTAGCCCTTGCTTGAAAGTAGACAGCTGTAGGCGAAGAGGGATTGTCTCATTGACGTGAGACAGCTTGGTGTGCCATCGCTCAAAGTAGTCCAGGAAGGATTCGTCATCTCGTTGCTTCATGGTGGTCAAGTCATCCACCGTAGCTTGCTTCCTCTGGATGCGACTGTAGTGATTAATGAAGGCTTTGAACAGTTTAATCCAATCGGCCTTGGTTTGAGGTGGTAAAGCATGATACCACACCTTGGCTTCGCCATCTAGAGTGGATGGGAAAACAGTAAAGTATAAACCGACATCAATTCGGTTTAATGGTGCTAGCCTCATGAACTCTTCGATGTGATGAACTGGGTTTTCAGAGGGTTTGAACCTGATGTTTGGTACCTCAACTTTATCAGCTATCTTCAGAATCGGCTGAACCGGCAATGGCACTTCCAGATATTTGTCAGCAAAGGCCGGCACAGTGCTTATTGCTTTGGTAAGGCTTTCTAATTTTTGTTCAAGGGCCTTAACAGCAGAATCCTTCATGAGTTTAAATGCCTCAGGAGTAGTGACATTTGTCTTGGATACCCCAATTCCTCCAGAATATGAGGATGTCTTGATGATTTCAGGTTCAGACTCATATCCCTGCATTTCTTCATCGTCTTCCTCAACATTCAACCCCAGTCTGGTATTGATTTTAGTAATGACTTGCAGTATACCATCCATCACCTGTTGCTGCTCATTCAACCTGTTGCCCACCTTCTGCTCTTGTTCTAAAGTATTGGCAAATACCAGACCTTGCATTTTGATGTAGAGGTCATCCAAGTGCTTCGTGATGTTGGCTTCGGTGCTCTAGACTGGGATCTCTTGGAATTGTTCTCCGCATGGTGTCATATCGCGGTTGCGACGGATCGTAGCGAGGGTTCTAATCAAACGCGGCCGGTTCGTGGATCTCAAATGCGGGCTCGGAGTCGATCACCAATGATGCCTGCATGGAAATTCAAAGTTAAGACACTCGATGACATTCTCCGACATGTTCTACCCGATGCATGCATGTCCTAGATGGCCTATATGATCCTAGACAACTTGACACATGTATGCTGACACAGTGGACTCACCCACTTTTTGGGAGTGCATGGCCTAACTCTATATGGACCTAAAAACAGAACACTATAAAGGGCCGAATAAAGTCAACATAGCGAGCGGGTCATAAGTTGGCAGACTATAGTCAGTGTTTCTCAATTCGGATGAGCCCAATCCACTGGCCGACCGTTTTAAGGAGAATCCGTAACCTGGCCAAACAACTCAGACAGCTCAAACCGTATTGGCTATTATGCAGACTAGAATAATGTTCAACAAGACCGACAACCCCCTTTTTTTTAACCTTTTTTTCTTTTTATACTCCATTTTTTAATTCGGGGAAAATGGATATTGTAAAGGATTGGATAAAGTCAACAATAAACGAGCATAATTAATTTACGGGCTTAATTGACAAATCCGATATGGTTGGGCCTAACAACGGGCCGGCCATAAATGCGACGGATTTATTAATTAAATCGATAAATTAATCTACTCAAGCTTAGTGACTATTATGCAGTCTAAGACGCTATCCATTAACTTTGTTAGCATTTTAATTAATTTTTGGGACTTTTGCCAATAGAATTTCATAAAGGGCCATATAATATCATCAAGGGTAAGTCAATTTTTATTTATTAATTAAGATAATCAACTTTCAAACATAAATGGGCCCTTCCACTTGGGCTAACCAAAATGCTTTTGAGTTAATTATATTAATTAATAAATAATCATTTTCTCAACCCAATGAATTTTATATGGACTAGAACAAAACCTCCAAACTAGGGTCGACTCTTTACAAAAGACAAGAAAAGGGGAAGGATACACATAGCACATACCATACACATGAAGGGGTACCCTAAACCAAGGCTCTAAATTCATGGACCTTTATGGTTGGGTATATAACCTACCGCATGCCTTCGCCCCGGTTCTTCATACCATAAGGTAAGCAGTTAGGGTATTTCTCAAAGAAGTTCAAGGAAGCTCTCGGAGTGTGACATCGGGAGAGGAGCGACCAAATGCTTAGAGATGTAGAGTTCATCCCCATAGTAGTGGTCTCCCACTCTCAAGGGAAATCCTAGGTAACTTAAACCGTCGCCTTTGTGCTAATGTGTCAAAAGACCCGATTAGTGGCCCGGCATGCAAAGGATGTCTAAAAGAATAATAAAGTCGCGAAATAAATTAACTTCTCCCTTTTTCACTTTCAAATCAATTTGATTTTTTTCAAGTTTTACCCTCTTTTTAAAGTTTAAGTCCCCAGTGGAGTTGCCAATCTGTAGGACCCCAGAAAAAGGTGGACCATTTTTGATGCATATCATACTTCAATGCATCAGGAAGAAGCACTGAAGGACCTTGCCAGTCTGCTGCAGATTGTTTCGAGTGGTTACATTGCGAATATTTCCAAAGCTAAAGGACTTTTGAGCTCCTTATCTCAAGATCTTGAAGTTCTCATTTAGCTATGTGAAAGGGTTATTCCTTATGTACATTTTGGCTTTTGAATCTTTAGTATTGGAGTTGTATTTTAGGAGATATTGTATTTTCTTTAAAGGGCCTTTGTTGTAAGTGTCGCCTGAAGGGCCTTGTCAGGGTAATGCGGCCTTCTTTGGCCTTGACGCGCCAATAGGGAGGGGTTTTCCTATTCCTATAAATAGACCCCTTGGGTCCTTTGTAATCACAATTCATTCATATTGAAATAAACACAAATCTCTCTAAAGTTGATGCTTTAGTTTCTCTCTAGTCTTTGGCTAGAAAACGAATTGCCTTTGGGTTTTTCGTGTGAAATCTTCTCTTCTAATCCAAGATTGAGCATTCTTGGGTGGTGACAGGAGGAGTAGGAGCTCTTGAAGATTGTGGTGTATCTGTATCAATCCAAGGAGTTTCGTTGCTCAATTCTATCAAATTCTATCAAAGTTTCCGCTGTTCAGTTCGCCGCAAAGGTCCTTATCTGATTCATCTTTTGCAAGTTCTTACTTGTGTTTTGATCCGTGTTCTTTCTTGGCATTTTGGTTGTCTTGTGATCCATTATGCATCAATTTGGTATCAGAGCCATGTTTAGATGAATCTCCTTTGTTTCTTGCATGAATATTGGACCTTGTTTTGTCACAAAAATCACATAAACCCCACGTTATACACGCCCCTTTGATAGTTCTTCCAAGAACTCATCAAGAACTCATCAAGAACTCATCAAGAACTCATAAAGAACCCATAACTCCTCAAAGAACCCTCGTCCTAAACACAAACCAAGCCCAAATCCGTCCCTTTCCCTCGTGAGTCATATGACATCAAGTTGATTTCAAATGGCAAACGATGAATCCAAATCAAATGAGGTTTGTGAACTTGAGCAACAAGTAGCATTTTTGCGTGTGCAATTGGGTAAACAAATGGAAGAAAACAGAATGTTACGTGAAGGAACCTTACGTGATGGTGTCTCGTCACAAAATGAAGGTAGTTCAAAGTCTAAAAGGCATGAACGTTTGGATTTTAAAGTCGAAGTTCCTGAATTTGATGGTAGTTTGAATGTAGACGATTATCTTGATTGGATACATATGGTTGAACGTGTTTTTGAGTTGAAAGATTGTAGTGATGAGCTCAAGGTGAAGTACGTTGCTTTGAAATTGAGAAAACATGCTAGTATTTGGTGGACTAACCTTCAAAAGAAGAGAGTTGCAAAAGGGAAAGAAAAGATCCGTTCTTGGGATAAGATGAAGTCAAAGTTGCAATCCAAGTTCCTTCCCCAATCATACGTTGAAGACAACTACTACAAGTTGCAAAAGCTTGTCCAAGGCTCTAAATCGGTGGAAGAATACACAAGGGAGTTTGAACATCTCCTTTGGCGTTGTGATCTCAAGGAAAAGGAACCACAAATTCTGGTACGTTACTTGATTGGTTTGAATGATTGGATACGTCATATAGTTGAATTACATTCATATGAATCTCTTGATGAGCTAAGTAACTTGGCTATGAAAGTGGAAAGGCAAAGAAAAGAAAGAGCCAAGGAACCGCAAAGGACGTTCCCAAACACATCCAAACCCTATACCCAACGTCCTTATCCCCAAACACAATCAAAAGCTCCACAAAATCAGCCCCCATCCTCCCTTAAACCCTACGCCAAACCCACATTAAACCAGCCACAAAATCCCCCACCCAAAACCCAAGTCCAAGAACCAAGGACATTACAACCAAGAAGATGTTTTAGGTGCCAAGGATTGGGTCATATAGCATCCGAATGTCCTAACAAGCGCACGGTTTCTCTTGTTGAATATCAAAGTGCTTTGTTTGTTGAACCAAGCTTGTATGAAAGTGAACATGAAGTGGAACCTTGTGAGCTTGCCGAAAATGAGGAGGATAATGATGAGGAGGTTGAGCAAGCAGATGAAGGTGAATTGTTGGTGCTTAGAAGGGCGTTAAGTATGGCTTCTACCCCAAAAGACATGGAGCAACGTGAGAATATATTCCACACTAGGTGTACCGTACAAGGAAAGGTATGCTCTCTTATAATTGATGGAGGTAGTTGTACTAATGCCGCCTCTACTACAATGGTAGAAAAGTTTAATTTGGATGTAAGTTCTCATCCATCTCCTTATAATATTCAATGGTTAAGCCATGGGAAGGGCATTAGAGTTGATAAACGTGTATTAGTCTCATTGTCCATTGGGAAGAATTATAAAGATGATGTATGGTGTGATGTAATACCCATGGATGCTTGTCATATTTTGTTTGGTAGACCGTGGCTTTTTGATAGGTATGTCACTCATGATGGAAGATTGAATACCTAGTCATTCGTCGTCAACAAGAAGAAGATTACATTGGCTCCATTGCCCCCTTTTTCTATTCGGCCTCCACCAACAAAAGAGAAAGAAAAGGAGACTAACATTGTATCCTTACTAAAGGCAGAACAACATGAATTCTATGAGCAAAAAGAGTTGATATTGGCGAATATCCAAGAAGAACAAGCTTCCCCAACTCATGAACATCCACGGCTCTCACCCTTGATGAGGAGGTTTGGTCATTTGTTTCCAAAAGAAATGCCCCAAGGATTGCCACCAAGAAGGGACTTTGAACACAAGATTGATCTCATTCCGGGAACCACATTACCAAATAAGCAAGCCTACCGAATGAACCCCAAGGAATCCCATGAGGTTCAAAGGCAAGTTGATGAGCTACTCCAAAAGGGCCTTATTCGTCCAAGCATGAGTCCATGTCTTTGTCGGTGTTACTAGTTCCAAAGAAAGATGGTACCCAACGTATGTGCATGGATTGTAGGTCCATCAACAAAATCACCATCAAATATCGTTTTCCCATTCCACGTCTGGAGGACCTTCTTGATGAACTTTATGGAAGTGTTGTGTTTTCAAAGATTGATTTGAAAAGTGGATATCATCAAATTCGCATATGTGAAGGAGATGAATGGAAAACAGCTTTCAAAACCAAAGAAGGCTTATATGAATGGTTAGTAATGCCCTTTGGTCTAACAAATGCTCCTTCTACTTTCACGAGGTTAATGAATCATGTATTGAAACCTTTGATTGGAAAGTGTGTTGTTGTATATTTTGATGACATACTTGCATATAGTAGAAGTGAGAATGACCATGTAAAGCACTTAGAGCTAGTTTTGTATATCTTGGAGAAAGAAAAGCTCTACGCCAACTTAGAGAAGTGCACATTCTTTTCACCCAAGGTCATCTTCCTTGGATATGTGCTCTCCAAAAATGGGATTCAAGTAGATGAAGGAAAGGTCAAAGCTATCCAAGAATGGCCAACACCAACGAGTATACATGAGGTACGATCATTTCATGGATTAGCTTCATTTTATAGAAGGTTTATCAAGAATTTCTCTACTATTTTGGCTCCTATGACTGAGTTGTTGAAGCAAAGGGAGTTTACATGGAATAAAAACGCTCAATTGGCGTTTGAAGGTATCAAAGAGAAGTTATGCAATGCACCTCTTCTAGCCTTGCCATGTTTTGACAAAGTATTTGAAGTGGAAGTGGATGCTAGTGGAGTTGGCATTGGTGCCGTCCTTACACAAGAGGGAAGGCCAATAGCCTACTTTAGCGAGAAGTTGAATGATGCCAAAAGGAAGTTTAGTACATATGACAAGGAGTTCTATGCCATTATAAGAGCTCTTGAGCATTGGAGGCATTATCTACTAAGTGGAGAGTTTATTCTACATAGTGATCATGAAGCTCTCAAGTTTATCCAAGGCCAACACAAGCTTAACCCACGACATGCAAAATGGGTTGAATTTATGCAAGCTTTTCAGTTTGTGATCAAGCATAAGGCCGGGCATTTGAACAAGGGCGCTAATGCTCTTTCGAGAAGGTACTTACTTACATATGTTCTTGATTCTAACATTGCTGGATTTGAGCATATTAAGGGCTTATATCAAGATGATCAAGATTTCAAAGAAGTATATGAATTGGCAAAGAAACATCCTCATGAAATGTTTCATATCGAAGATGGTTTCTTATTCAAAGGAAATCAATTATGTATACCAAGGACCTCATTGCGCGAATTGTTGATTCAAGAAGTTCATGGAGGTGCCTTAGCGGGTCATTTTGGTATAGAGAAGACTTATTTGATGTTGAGAGATTATTACTTTTGGCCTAGCATGGTGAAGGATGTTGAGCATATTGTTAAGAGATGTGGTACTTGCAACCTTGCCAAGTCACATGTGTTACCTCAAGGCTTATATACACCGCTACCTATTCCATATTACCCTTGGGAAGATGTGAGCTTAGACTTCATTGTGGGTCTACCTAGAACTCAAAGAGGTAAGGATTCTATTATGGTGGTTGTAGATCGATTTTCAAAGATGGCGCATTTTGTACCTTGCAACACTACATATGATGCTACGAAAGTTGCTACCTTATATTTTGATGAAATTGTGAAGTTGCATGGTATACCCAAGACTATGGTGAGTGATAGAGACTCTAAGTTTCTAAGTCATTTTTGGGTTACTCTTTGGAAAAAAATGGGAACAAGGCTCAAGTTTAGTACGGCTTGTCATCCACAAACGGATGGACAAACGGAGGTAGTCAATCGAACCTTGGGAGCCTTGTTGAGGACATTGGTGAATAAAGAAAAGAAGAGTTGGGATACTTTGTTAAGCATTGCTGAGTTTCCTTATAATAGAAGTCCTAATCGTGCTACGAAGTTATCTCCATTTGAAGTTGTCTATGGAAGAAATCCTCTTAAACCCATGGATTTATCTCCTATCTCTATATCTACGAAGTTTAGTTTTGAAGCAAGTAAAAGAGTAGAGGAGATTAAGAAGTTGCATGAGGAAGTTCGAGAGAAGATTAAGAGATATACTCAAAAGGTTGAAGAGAAAGTGAATCAAAAGAGGAAGAAGGTTATCTTTAAGCCTGGAGATTTAATATGGTTACATTTGAAGAAAGAGAGATTTCCAAGTAAGAGAAAAGGGAAATTGAAACTGAGAGGTGAAGGACCTTATGAGATCTTAGAAAGACTTGGTGATAACGCTTATCGTTTGAAGATGGAAAATGAGTATGAAGGAAGTTGTACTTTCAATGTGTGTGATCTTTAGCCCTATTATAATGAAGGTGAAGAAATTCCAAGTTTGAGGGCAAACTCTTTTCAAGAGAGGGAGAATGATGCATATCATACTTCAATGCATCAGGAAGAAGCACTGAAGGACCTTTCCAGTCTGCTGCAGATTGTTTCGAGTGGTTACATTGCGAATATTTCCAAAGCTAAAGGACTTTTGAGCTCCTTATCTCAAGAGTCTTGAAGTTCTCATTTAGCTATGTGAAAGGGTTATTCCTTATGTACATTTTGGCTTTTGAATCTTTAGTATTGGAGTTGTATTTAAGGAGATATTGTATTTTCTTTAAAGGGCCTTTGTTGTAAGTGTCGCCTGAAGGGCCTTGTCAGGGTAATGCGGCCTTGCTGGCCTTGCTGGGGTGACGCGCCTATAGGGAGGGGTTTTCCTATTCCTATAAATAGACCCCTTGGGTCCTTTGTAATCACAATTCATTCATATTGAAATAAACACAAATCTCTCTAAAGTTGATGCTTTAGTTTCTCTCTAGTCTTTGGCTAGAAAACGAATTGCCTTTGGGTTTGTCGTGTGAAATCTTCTCTTCTAATCCAAGATTGAGAATTCTTGGGTGGTGACAGGAGGAGTAGGAGCTCTTGAAGATTGTGGTGTATCTGTATCAATCCAAGGAGTTTCGTTGCTCAATTCTATCAAATTCTATCAAAGTTTTCGCTGTTCAGTTCGCTGCAAAGGTCCTTATCTGATTCATCTTTTGCAAGTTCTTACTTGTGTTTTGATCCGTGTTCTTTCTTGGCATTTTGGTTGTCTTGTGATCCATTATGCATCAATTTTTTCCGCGATGCGCTACATTTGTGATCGGGAGCCGACTAAGGTTTCTTAATCCTTATATAAGGATATATTTTTTTTCGAAATTCGTTTTCGAGGTGATGAAACTTTATTTATTTACAAACCGATTTTTTATTATTTAAATTATTCGTAATTATACAAATTAATTTAACAATAATTTAATCCCGGCGCAATTAATAAATCCAGGCCCAAAAAGGAGCAAATGGGCCACCAGAGGCTGCCAAAACCCGCCTAGGCTTTGGCAGACCCTGGGCTGGGCTATTTGCATCCCTGGGCCAAAAGGAGATGGATTGAAATTAATAAAACCTGCCTAGGTTTTATTAATTTCTGGCCCATTTCCCTCGGGCCCAACCTTAAATTAACAAATTGGATGAATTAAATTATTCATTAAAATTATTTTATGCAAAATGAATATTTTAAATAATTAAAAGAATTTATAAATCATTTTAAAGACTCGCCAGCCGATTTAAGGAAACCGACAAACCATAAAATGAAAAAGAAAAACTCTGGTCTACAAAACCCGATTTCTAGATTCGGGGGTAAGGTTACGAATTCGAGAGTTATAAGAACTCTCGAATCTTCCTGTTATAAAACAGACTCTACTAAAGTCAACATTGAAAAAAAAAAAAGAGCGGGGAGAAGTTTGATTAATTTCGCGGAATTATTATTCAAATCATGCAATATAAACAATGCGGTTTTTATTTTACAAAATATGTACAAGCACTGAATTAAATAAAGGATTACATGATTAAATAATTTAAATCAAAGAACCGAACCTTGCTTAGGGTGTAGCGACGACAAATTTGATCCCTTGAGTTGACCCTTGATTTGAAACCCGGATGAGAAATGTGGATGGTTTAGAAAAAGTGTAATGTGGATAGTTATATGGTAGTGAAGAATGTGATTATGGTGGTAGTAGAATTATGAACAGAATTTGAGAGAGTGGAAGTATGGTGAAAATGAGAGTAGAGTAGATGATGGTTGTTGGTAGTGAGAGTTGATGAAATGAAGGTGGAATGGAGGGGGTTTTTATAGGTAAAGGAGTATGGGTTTTGGAAGGAAAAAGGTGGGGGACATACCCCAAAAATCATTCCATCAGAGACCAAAGCCTAGGAAGGTCTTGGGGTGGTCAAGGGAAAGTCAAATCACGTGGGCAAAAATCAGGGGATTGCATGCATGCAGAAATTTTTGGCGCCATAATCATCAAAGCCTAGGCGGGCTTTGATAATATTATCACACGGATCGCTGACATAGCACCAAACGACGTCGCGTGCTACCTCGCTGCAAACCCTAGGCGGGGTTTGATGTTTTCTGGGTCGGATCAAACCCTAGGCGGGTTTTATTTGCTCTGGGCCGGGGCGCGCGACTGACCCACTTTCTTTGTAGGCTGGTGAATGAAAATAAAACCCCTGTGGGTTTTAATAATTATTCCCGGCTTGATTTATTTTCTTTGGGCTTGGTTTATCGATCTTTTGGGCCCGTTGACCCGTTTCACTTGGCCCATCCGTCTTGTATATATTTTTTGATGAGTGGGGTTTATATTGGTACAAGTTCTGGTGTCTACAATGATCCTAATCCAGAACATGATTTTCGAGGAAGTCCCTTGCTACTACAAGTATATCACTCATCCTTTTCACCCCTACCTGAATCTGCTTCTACTACCTGTAAAACCCGCGCAGGTTTTGCACCTTTTTTTTCTCGTTAGTTTGGGATAATTGGCATTCAATCTAACCCTAGCTAAATTTTGGACAGATCTGGTTAATGGAACACTTGGGTCTCATTGAAGAACCCCGGACTTCATCGGCGATGGCGAATTATTGCCAGAGAAAAAGGAAGTACAACGACCTTCACTCGATAACGGAATGGACCGCATTCTTAAAGGAGCCTCGTGAGATCACATGGTGGATCAAATGGTTGCACATTTCCGAGTCTGTGACTCATGATTTCCGCAATGCCTATGACTTTTTATTTTCCGGCGCGAGTGAAGCGGCAGATGGGTCGCAGGCATGATATTCCCGAGCTATTGTGTGAAACTCCCGAACAATTGATGCTTCGAAGCTCGGTGATAGAGTCGTGGCTAAAATACTGGGAAAGAAGGCCAACTCTTAAAGCCCCTCCGAGGATACACGTGTCTCATATTGCTGATGCTGACTATCATGGATGGCTAATTGCAGCTATTGAATCTCGTCGTGCTGGAGAGAGGAGGAGAAGACAAGTATCCCCAAAGGAAAGATTGGGTCCGCGTACATCAGTAAAGGACCGTCTCGGTGCAAAAGAGTCAGTGAAGGATAGACTTGGTCCGAGAGTGGAGACACGAAAACCAAGCAGGCGGGTCTATAAGCCCAAAGACAAAGAGAAAGCCCTCAATGGACCTAGGGACATGGAGACTGACTATGAGACAACTGGCGAAGTAGAGAAAGTGAAGCAAGATTAGAAAGATGGATGGGAATGAAAGAACTGAAACTTCTTTGCGAAAACAATCTTTAATTTAATTAAGCATTTTTTTTTGTTTTATGAATTTTCTTAGTTACAAGCAGTGTACTTGCATTATCAATTAATAAAGAAGAAATATTGTTCACAATTATTGTATTCTTGCAAACTTTATTTTTCTTATATATATGTGCATTTATTAAATATATTCCAAGTGTCTGAAAATTGGTTTTCCAGTTGCTTGGGAATATTAAGCATAATATCGCCTGAGTTGATCCAAATTCATGGGCTGAATTATGTCTTCTCTATCCATAGTAGCAAGTCGGGCTGCTCCTACTGGAAAAATGTCCTTAATCATGTAAGGACCCTTCCAATTAGGTGCAAATTTTCTCCTTCGATCTTGTATAGGTGCCCTCATCTCCTTAAGCACCAAATCACCTATTTCAAGTGAACGACTTTTCACCTTCTTATTAAAAGCACGAGTGATCCTGCTTTGGTATACTTGCACATTATGCAATGCCCTTAATCGCATTTCGTCCATCAACATTAATTCCTCAAACCTTGCCCTTGCCCATTCTGCTTTTGGCAAATTGACTTTCGGCTACTATCCGTAACGAAGGGATTGCTACTTCAATTGGTGGGACTGCTTCCATCCCATACACCAAAGAATATGGTGTTGCACCTGTAGCAGTTCGTAAAGAGGTTCGGTGATGCATAATGGGACCAAGGAATGATCACATTACACACAATCTAAGGATCTTTAAAAACGAAGATAGGAATCTCCCTTCTCAAAGTTCCAAAGAACCAAAATGGAATAGAAATGGATGAAAAGAACTATCAAAGATGATTACCAAATGAATGGAAATGATGAACGAATGAATTATTGATGAATGTAGAATGAACGAATGAATGGACGAATGATGGATGATTTTGAACGAAATGGATGATGAATGTATCTCGTGCATTAACACTTTAGACGTTTGAATGTAAGGTAGAAACAACGAGAATGCAATTGAAGAATTCAAACGATTCAAAGGAAACTCACTAAGAATGATAGAATGATAATGGCTCTTTGAAGAATCTTGGAGGATACAGCCACACCACCTTCAAGAATGCTTCAAATCCTTCCTATCACCACCAAGGACGCCAACCTTGGATACAAGAAGGGGATAGTTTATGTCCTCCCTCAAGAGAAACGAAAAGACTAGCACTAAGCTAGAGAGAGCAACACATCATGTGTTTGATTTGTATTTGATATGAGATGTAATGAATGAATACAGTGGCACCCTAGGGGGTCTATTTATACTACTCTAGGACCCCTTGGACGTGTACCTAGGGTTCAAGAAATTAAGAATCAACTATTACATCATATATCCTATTTATGACATCATAAACTCTAAAATACAACTCTAGAAAGAAATTGCTATAACTCCTTCAATACTTGTCCGTTTTCAATGATTCAAAAACCATTGGAAAGCTTATTGAAAGATCTCCAATCTGTCTTTTGATGACTTCCTCAATAGACGTATGGATCTAGAATTATAGAGCAAAATATCGAACTGTACTTGATGGAGTCTTTTGCTGCCGTGAGAGATGACTTTTCAATAAGGACTTGAGAATGATCTAAGCTCATTTGATGTCCTCCAAATGTGAGAGTAACTCCATATAAGCTTAGAAGTGTGAGGACTAAGCTTAGAGTACATTCAAGGTCCTTTACGCCTTCTACCTTGATAAACCCAAGACGACATTTGTAGCTTCAAACTGGATTAAGGTCCTTGTAGCTAGACCTTGATGTATATAGCTAGGCAAATATACATCATTCTCCTCTGGTTGAAAAAGTTTGTCCTCAAATTTAGACAAAAAATTTTCTAAACCAGTACATAACACTTCTTCTTCCTTGTTTTCCTTCCTTCTTTATAAGATGTCTTCCCATATGTGTTATTGACATCACTTCTCTTGTTCCTTCTTATGAGTTTACAACTTCTCTTCTTGAATGCCTTGAAATCATCATAGATTCCTTTGATGCTTGACTTGAACTTCCACTTTCTTCCAAATTTTCTCATGACTAATCCAATGACATCATGGAACTTCAAATCTCGTTTCTTCATAGAGAATGTAGAAACCTCATATAACTTCTCAACTTCAAAGTATAGATTCACAAGCTTGTAACTCATGATGAAGACAATAGTAAGACTTCCTTGAATCCATGGTACTTCAACCTTAGAATTCAAGCTTTCATCTCCATATAGTATAGAAGGATTGCAAATATCACAACATTGTAACGTTTACTCAATGTCAACGATCATGCTTGGCCAGAAATAATACTCCTTCATCTTGTAATATGTATTGAGAAGACCCAAATGATCAAAAGAACTTCCATGCACTTCCATGATTAAGAAGTAACGAATTCCACTCCTTGGAATACACCATTGATTCCCTTTGAAAAGAAATCCATGATTCATATGAAAGGGTTGTTGATGATACTTCTCACATGATGCATATCATACTTCAATGCATCAGGAGGAAGCACTGAAGGACCATACCAGCCTGCTACAAACTGTTTCAAGTGGTTATGTCGCGAGTATCTCCAAAACTAAGGGACTTTTGAGCTCCTTATCTCAAGAGTCTTGAAGTGTCATTTAGCTATGTGAAAGGGTTATTCCTTATGTACATTCTTGTTCTAGTATTGGAGTTGTATTTTTAGGAGATATTGTTTTCTCTGTAAAGGGCCTCTGTTGTAAGTGTCGCCTAAAGGGCCTTGTCGGGTAGTGTCGCCTAAAGGGCCTTGTCAAGGTAATGCACTTGCTTGGCCTTCAGGGTGACGCCTATAGGGAGGGTTTTCCTATTCCTATAAATAGACCCCTTGGGTCCTTTGTAATCATAATTCATTCATATTGAAATAAACACAAATCTCTAAAGTTGAAGCTTTAGTTTCTCTCTAGTTTTGGCTAGAAAACGAATTGCCTTTGGGTTTTTCGTGTGAAATCTTCTCTTCTAATCAAAGATTGAGCATTCTTGGGTGGTGACAGGAGGAGTAGGAGCTCTTGAAGATTGTGGTGTATCTGTATCAATCCAAGGAGTTTCGTTGCTCAATTCTATCAAATTCTATCAAAGTTTCCGCTGTTCAGTTCGCTGTAAAGGTCCTTATCTGATTCATCTCTTGCAAGTTCTTACTTGTGCTAATGATTCGTGTTCTTTCTTGGCATTTTGGTTGTCTTGTGATCCATTATGCATCAATTTGGTATCAGAGCCATGTTTAGATGAATCTCCTTTGTTTCTTGCATGAATCTTGGACCTTGTTTTGTCACAAAACCACATAAACCCCACGTTATACACGCCCCTTTTAATAGTTCTTCCAAGAACTCATCAAGAACTCATCAAGAACCCATCAAGAACTCATCAAGAACTCATAAAGAACCCATAGCTCCTCAAAGAACCCTCGTCCTAAACACAAACCAAGCCCAAATCCGTCCAATACCCTCGTGAGTCATATGACATCAAGTTGATTTCAAATGGCAAACGATGAATCCAAATCAAATGAGGTTTATGAACTTGAGCAACAAGTAGCATTTTTGAGTGTGCAATTGGGTAAACAAATGGAAGAAAACAGAATGTTACGTGAAGGATCCATACGTGATGGTGTCTCGTCACAAGGTGAAGGTAGTTCAAAGTCTAAAAGGCATGAACGTTTGGATTTTAAAGTCGAAGTTCCTGAATTTGATGGTAGTTTGAATGTAGAAGATTATCTTGATTGGATACATACGGTTGAACGTGTCTTTGAGTTGAAAGAATGTAGTGATGAGCTCAAGGTGAAGTACGTTGCTTTGAAATTGAGAAAACATGCTAGGAGAAGAAGATTACATTGGCTCCATTGCTTGGTAGACCATGGCTTTTTGATGGTGTCATATTTTGTTTGGTAGACCATGGCTTTTTGATAGGTATGTAACTCATGATGGAAGATTGAATACCTACTCATTCGTCATCAACAAGAAGAAGATTACATTGGCTCCATTGCCTCCTTCTTCTATTCGGCCTCCACCAACAAAAGAGAAAGAAAGGGAGACTAACATTGTGTCCTTACTAAAGGCGGAACAACATGAATTCTATGAGCATAAAGAGTTGATATTGGCGAATATCCAAGAAGAACAAGCTTCCCCAACCAAAGATCATCCACGGCTCTCACCCTTGATGAGGAGGTTTGGTCATTTGTTTCCAAAAGAAATGCCCCAAGGATTGCCACCAAGAAGGGACATTGAACACAAGATTGATCTCATTCCGGGAACCACATTACCAAATAAGCAAGCCTACCGAATGAACCCCAAGGAATCCCATGAGGTTCAAAGGCAAGTTGATGAGCTACTCCAAAAGGGCCTTATTCGTCCAAGCATGAGTCCATGTGCCGTCCCAGTGTTACTAGTTCCAAAGAAAGATGGTACCCAACGTATGTGCATGGATTGTAGGTCCATCAACAAAATCACCATCAAATATCATTTTCCCATTCCACGTCTGGAAGACCTTCTTGATGAACTTTATGGAAGTGTTGTGTTTTCAAAGATTGATTTGAAGAGTGGATATCATCAAATTCGCATATGTGAAGGAGATGAATGGAAAACGGCTTTCAAAACCAAAGAAGGCTTATATGAATGGTTAGTAATGCCCTTTGGTCTAACAAATGCTCCTTCTACTTTCATGAGGTTAATGAATCATGTATTGAAACCTTTGATTGGAAAGTGTGTTGTTGTATATTTTGATGACATACTTGTATATAGTAGAAGTGAGATTGATCATGTAAAGCACTTAGAGCTAGTTTTGTATATCTTTGAGAAAGAAAAGCTCTACGCCAACTTGGAGAAGTGCTCGTTCTTTTCAACCAAGGTCATCTTCCTTGGATATGTGCTCTCCAAAAATGGGATTCAAGTAGATGAAGGAAAGGTCAAAGCTATCCAAGAATGGCCAACACCAACGAGTATTCATGAGGTACGATCATTTCATGGATTAGCTTCATTTTATAGAAGGTTTATCAAGAATTTCTCTACTATTTTGGCTCCTATGACTGAGTTGTTGAAGCAAAGGGAGTTTACATGTAATAAAAACGCTCAATTGGCGTTTGAAGGTATCAAAGAGAAGTTATGTAATGCACCTCTTCTAGCCTTGCCATGTTTTGACAAAGTATTTGAAGTAGAAGTGGATGCTAGTGGAGTTGGTATTGGTGCCGTCCTTACACAAGAGGGAAGGCCAATAGCCTACTTTAGCGAGAAGTTGAATGATGCCAAAAGGAAGTTTAGTACATATGATAAGGAGTTCTATGCCATTATAAGAGCTCTTGAGCATTGGAGGCATTATCTACTAAGTGGAGAGTTTATTCTACATAGTGATCATGAAGCTCTCAAGTTTATCCAAGGCCAACACAAGCTTAACCCACGACATGCAAAATGGGTTGAATTTATGCAAGCTTTTCAGTTTGTGATCAAGCATAAGGCCGGGCATTTGAACAAGGGCGCCGATGCTTTTTCGAGAAGGTACTTACTTACATATGTTCTTGATTCTAACATTGCTGGATTTGAGCATATTAAGGACCTTTATCAAGATGATCAAGATTTCAAAGAAGTATATGAATTGGCAAAGAAACATCCTCATGAAATGTTTCATATCGAAGATGGTTTCTTATTCAAAGGAAATCAATTATGTATACCAAGGACCTCATTGCGCGAATTGTTGATTCAAGAAGTTCATGGAGGTGCCTTAGTGGGTCATTTTGGTATAGAGAAGACTTATTTGATGTTGAGAGATTATTACTTCTGGCCTAGCATGGTGAAGGATGTTGAGCATATTGTTAAGAGATGTGGTACTTGCAATCTTGCCAAGTCACATGTATTACCACAAGGCTTGTATACACCTCTACCTATTCCATATCACCCTTGGGAAGATGTGAGTTTAGACTTCATTGTGGGTCTACCTCGAACTCAAAGAGGTAAGGATTCTATTATGGTGGTTGTAGATCGATTTTCAAAGATGGCGCATTTTGTACCTTGCAACACTACATATGATGCTACGAAAGTTGCTACCTTATATTTTGATGAAATTGTGAAGTTGCATGGTATACCCAAGACTATGGTGAGTGATAGAGACTCTATGTTTCTAAGTCATTGTTGGGTTACTTTTTGGAAGAAAATGGGAGCTTAAGTTTAGCACGGCTTGTCATCCACAAACGAATGGGCAAACGGAGGTAGTCAATCGAACATTGGGAGCCTTGTTGAGGACATTGGTGAATAAAGAAAAGAAGAGTTGGGATACTTTGTTGAGCATTGCCGAGTTTGCATATAATAGAAGTCCTAATCGTGCTACGAAGTTATCTCCATTTGAAGTTGTCTATGGAAGAAATCCTCTTAAACCCATGGATTTATCTCCTATCTCTACATCTACGAAGTTTAGCTTTGAAGCAAGTAAAAGAGTAGAGGAGATTAAGAAGCTGCATGAGGAAGTTCGTGAGAAGATTAAGAGATATACTCAAAAGGTTGAAGAGAAAGTGAATCGAAAGAGGAAGAAAGTTATCTTTAAGCCTGGAGATTTAGTATGGTTACACTTGAAGAAAGAGAGATTTCCAAGTAAGAGAAAAGGGAAATTGAAACCGAGAGGTGAAGGACCTTATGAGGTCTTAGAAAGACTTGGTGATAACGCTCATCGTTTGATGATGGAAGGTGAGTATGAAGGAAGTTGTACTTTCAATGTGTGTGATCTTAAGCCCTATTATAATGAAGATGAAGAAATTCCAAGTTTGAGGGCAAACTCTTTTCAAGAAAGGGAGAATGATGCATATCATACTTCAATGCATCAGGAGGAAGCACTGAAGGACCTTACCAGCCTGCTACAAATTGTTTCAAGTGGTTATGTCGCGAGTATCTCCAAAACTAAGGGACTTTTGAGCTCCTTATCTCAAGAGTCTTGAAGTGTCATTTAGCTATGTGAAAGGGTTATTCCTTATGTACATTCTTGTTCTAGTATTGGAGTTGTATTTTTAGGAGATATTGTTTTCTCTGTAAAGGGCCTCTGTTGTAAGTGTCGCCTAAAGGGCCTTGTCGGGTAGTGTCGCCTAAAGGGCCTTGTCAGGGTAATGCGGCTTGCTGGCCTTGCTGGGGTGACGCGCCTATAGGGAGGGGTTTTCCTATTCCTATAAATAGACCCCTTGGGTCCTTTGTAATCATAATTCATTCATATTGAAATAAACACAAATCTCTAAAGTTGAAGCTTTAGTTTCTCTCTAGTTTTGGCTAGAAAACGAATTGCCTTTGGGTTTTTCGTGTGAAATCTTCTCTTCTAATCCAAGATTGAGCATTCTTGGGTGGTGACAGGAGGAGTAGGAGCTCTTGAAGATTGTGGTGTATCTGTATCAATCCAAGGAGTTTCGTTGCTCAATTCTATCAAATTCTATCAAAGTTTCCGCTGTTCAGTTCGCTGTAAAGGTCCTTATCTGATTCATCTCTTGCAAGTTCTTACTTGTGCTAATGATCCGTGTTCTTTCTTGGCATTTTGGTTGTCTTGTGATCCATTATGCATCATCACATACCTTGAATACTTCTTTAAAATCATCATCATCTTATAACTCCTTGATATATCCAAGCTCAAGTAATTTTGAATCAAACATGTATCTCCTCGTTAGAAAACTTCCTTTAGTCAAAGGACTTGCTTCCTCCACGTGACTTGATTTTGATGAACGAATCAAGTACTTCATCTCAAAGTATAATGATGGCTTGATCTCCTTATCATATGAAGCATACTCCAATACTTTGTACGAATCACAAAGCTTAAGGATGAATCCTCCATGATAATAATCCTTTTGCTCAAATATCCTCATGATAACAACAAGTATGAATGCAAAGCCATAAGCATGAAGCTTCTCCTTTTCTCCAATTAGTATATCACCAAAATAATCCATGGGACAACTTCCTTGACATAGGACTTCACCTTTCTCAACTCCATTTGTAATGAACAAATATGATGCGAGAATAGGAAATAAAAGAATATGATGATCTTTAGCATCCTTTAAGAGACATAGTACCTCAAGTATAGATGCAAGTATGGATCCTTCTTGAATAGTTCCTTTCTTCCTTTTGTCCACTTGAATTACTCCATTTGATGAGATATGTTGAGATAGCTCATTCTTGGACGAGAGATAAGGACAATTCTCTAAGTACTTCTCCAATTCTCCTTGTGGCTCCTCATGCTTTGTCATGATCAAGACTAACTCCAAAGGATTTACATACTCCTTTCTACTTCTACTACATACAAAAATGTTTTCAATGTATACAAATACAATCTTTTTACATTGTAATGGTACATACTCTTTCAAAATATGTTGTATACTATGAGAACCAAAACCGTTGATGTAGTTATCCATGAATTGAGCTTGATCCCAAAGAGATAAGTGAGAGAGGTCACTTGTTGATGGTGCTTGTCTTTCATCCAAATATTCACAAATGAGAACAAGTGATGGCATAGGATCTTGATCATTTATAGGCTCACGGTTTCCAACCTCTATTGGTGTAAGAATGAGACTCCTTGGTTCTTAAAATTCATGATACTTATTCCCCATAAGTGTCATAAGAATGCTTTGATCCTCCTTGAGCCGTGAAACACAAGGTGGTAATAAGGACGCCTTTTGGAGCTTGATACTCCTATCATACAACTTTGTTTCTTCCAACAAAGTATTACAAGAATCCATAGAAGTAATATTACAATACAATGAATCTTTGCAAATATTGTAAAAACAAAGACTTATTAAACTTCTTGGATCAAAATGAATGTCCTTGTCATGAAGTGAATGACCGTGTGAATAGCTCTCCATTTGCAATGTTTGGACCCTTGTTGTAGTAAGGCCAATATCATTGCCATGGTCCTTATCAATGCCAATGCTAGCGTCAAGATCCTCATAGATGGCACTACTTCCTCCTTCTTGGAACAATGAACACATCTTATCACGTTGCTCTTCTTCATTCACGCCTTCCTCCTCATACAATGGGTTGACATATACTCGAAACTCATCATTATTCTCCTCATACAAGGGATTGTCATGCACCTTAAACTCTTCTTTAGGCATGCTACAAACTACATTAGCTTCCTCATTTATGCCAAGGTTATCACATACTTCATGAACATCCTTATACACGTCAAATACATCAAATGATTCACTTTCAAATTCTAGTTGCTCATAGGATGACGTCTGACTTGCACTTACAACATGATCAAAACTTTGGCAAGATAGACTTGTACTTTGGTCAATGATTTCCTCGTCTTCGACAATGGGAATGGGGAGGTTTATGGGCTGTTTTGAGGAGCTTTGGATAGTAGGTGTGAGGTAGGATGGGGGCTGATTTTGTGGAGTTTTTGTTTGTGTACGGGTTCTGTCCAAGAGTTCTTTACTCTTTACTTGAAGTTCAACATCAAGAGCTAAAGAACTTAACTCTTCCAAGTTTGTGAAAGGTTGATTTACAACAACACGTCGAATGTAATCATTAAGACCAAGGAAGTAACATACCACAACTCGTTGATCATCCTCCTCAAGAGCATATTTCCATAATAGCCGCCTGAATTCTATTGTATATTCGACCACATCCTTGCTCCCTTGCTTCATTCTTTCAAGCTTGTTGATGTAGTCACGTGAACAAGCGCTTCTTGATCCCTTTTGAAGAATCCCAAATTCTTCCATTTGTTCGGTGAGATCATCAATTTGTTGCTCCAAGCGTTGTAATTCACGTTGAGAACTCATGCTAGATCTTTTGCAAGCCATAGAATATGGATCTTGATACAAAAAGATCACAAGAAACTTGAAAAACAATGGGGTTAGATTGTAGGGACGAGAGGGGGGTGTGTTTAGGTGCGGATTGTGTTTGGGCTATGGGTTTTTTTTTTTGTGGAGCTAATGGTTCTTTATGACTTCTTGATGAATTCTTGATGAGTTCTTGGAAGAACTCTAGGGTGGCGTGTGATGGAGAGATGGTAGGAACGTTTTTTTGATGGAAAGTTTTGTAGAAAGATGGTTCAAGAACTAAGAGAATCAAACTCCTAAGCTCTGATACCAATTTTGATGCATAATGGGACCAAGGGATGATCACATAACACACAATCTAAGGATCTTTAAAAACGAAGATAGGAATCTCCCTTCTCAAAGTTCCAAAGAACCAAAATGGAATAGAAATGGATGAAAAGAACTATGAAAGATGATTACCAAATGAATTGAAATGATGAACGAATGAATGATTGATGAATGTAGAATGAACGAATGAATGGACGAATGATGGATGATTTTGAACGAAATGGATGATGAATGTATCTTGTGAATTAACACTTTAGACGTTTGAATTTAAGGTAGAAACAATGAGAATGCAATTGAAGAATTCAAACGATTCAAAGGAAACTCACTAAGAATGATAGAATGATAATGGCTCTTTGAAGAATCTTGGAGGATACAGCCACACCACCTTCAAGAATGCTTCAAATCCTTCCTATCACCACCAAGGACGCCAACCTTGGATAGAATAAGGGGATAGTTTCCGTCCTCCCTCAAGAGAAACGAAGTGCCTAGCACAAAGCTAGAGAGAACAACACATCATGTGTTTGATCTGTATTTGATATGAGATGTAATGAATGAATACAATGGCACCCTAGGGGGTCTATTTATACTACTCTAGGACCCCTTGGACGTGTACCTAGGGTTCAAGAAACCAAGAATCAACTATTACATCATATATCCTATTTATGACATCATAAACTCTAAAATACAACTCCAGAAAGAAATTGCTATAACTCCTTCAATACTTGTCCGTTTTCAATGATTCAAAAACCATTGGAAAGCTTATTGAAAGATCTCCAATCTGTATTTTGATGATGTAGAATTATAGAGCAAAATTGGTTAGTAAGTCCCAAGAGCTTCTATTGGTATGCTATAAGGCATTCATTCCGAACCTTCCATGTATTTTTAGCCTGATTAATGATGAGGCTAGAATCTCCGAAGACTTTTATGTGACGTATGCCCAAAGCCAAGGCAGCTTGTAGGCTTTTGATGCATGCTTCGTATTCTGCAGCATTGTTAGTAGCATCATAGTCCAACTTCACCGATACAGGGACATGTGCCCCTTCTGGAGAGATCAGTAGCACTCCTACTCCACAACCCATTTGATTGGAAGCTCCGTCGAAATACATTTCCCTTGTTATCTCATCATTGAAGAATACATCCTCATCTAGGAATTCCAAGTGAGTGCTTGGAGGTTCCTGTGATGGTGAAGCGACTAGAAATCGAGACGAGACAACCTTTGATGGATTTGAGGCGGTATCAAGATTGAACTCTGAAAGCATGACCACCCATGAGTGATGCGGTTGTTGATGGTAGGTTGTTCCATGATGAATTTCATGGGATTATTCTCAGCTATGACATATACTGTATATGAAAGCATGTAATGCGTCAACTTCTTGGTGGCTCATACTAATGCGAGAGCCATTTTCTCTATGTCTGGGTATCGACTTTCATAGTCCAGGAATTTCTTGCTCAAATAGTAGATGGCGCTCTCTTGATCTTTAACCTTCTGAGCTAGCATTTCCCCCATTCCTGAGCTAGTCACGGTGAGGTAAAGCAGTAGAAGCTGATCTGGTACTGGCGGCAGGAGGACCGGAGGATATTGTAGGTATTCCTTGATTTTGTCAAAGGCAGCTTGACATTGATCGTCCCATTCTATTTTGCTCCCTTTCTTTAGTTTCTTGAACAAAGGTTCACACGTCATGGTGAGCTTTGAGATGAACTTGCTGATGTATTGAACTCGCCCTAGGAAGCGTCCTATCTCTTTTTCCGTCTTAGGCTGCTGCAACTCTTGGATAGCCCTTATCTTTGAAGGGTCAACTTCGATGCCTCGTTGGCTAACCACATAGCCTAGTAGCTTCCCAGAGGTAACACCAAAATTTGATGCCGCATCTTGTATTTGCAAAGTCGCAGAAAGAACTTGCGGAGATTCGGAATATGTACTTCTCTTGTTTTAGATTTAACAATCATGTCATCCACATAAACTTCTACCTCTATAATCATGTCATGAAGTAGGGTGTTGGCAATTCTTTGATATGTCGCTCCGGCATTCTTGATACTGAAAGGCATGACCACATAACAGTACGTTCCCCATGGCGTAGTGAATGTAGCTTTCTCCATGTCTTCTTCTGCCATCTTGATTTGATTGTAACCCGCATATCCATCCATAAAGGATAGTAGCTCACGCCCGCAAGTGTTATCCACTAATACATCAATGTGATGTAATAGAAAACTATCCTTGGGACTAGCTTTATTGAGGTCTCGAAAGTCTACACACATGCGCACTTTCCCATCTTTCTTGGGCACCGGGACAATGTTAGCAATCCATTCGGGGTATTGGACCGCTTTGATGAACTTAGTGTTAAGCTGCTTGATCACTTATTCCTCAATTTTCTTAGCCCATTTAGTTCTGATTCTCTTAGCCTTTTGTCGAACTGGCTTTGCATTAGGAAGCAAAGGTATGGTATGCTCTGCAATTTCCTTGTCAATCCCAGGCATTCCTCGTAGGAGCATGCGAATACATCCACAAACTCCTTAAGAAGCTCTGTGAATGCTACCCGTTCTTCTGCTGTGAGTGAGCTACCTAACTTCAACTCCCGAGGTTGTTCTTCTGTGCCCACATTTATAGTGATAGTGTCTTCCAACACCGCCATTTTATGCTCATGTTCATTAGAAAATTCTTTTAAGGGTTCATTAAATTCCAGATTATTGTTGGCGCAGCAGTTCAGGGAAGAGGGGAAAGAAGAATCAAAGTAAGCAGAAAGGTTCATCTTATTGAATGCAGAAAGGAATACATCGCCAGCAAACTCAAGACTAGACTCACTTGAACAGACTCTCCTATAGATAAAGCAAAATTATTCTCCTCAGCATCGACCCACGAGACCGCCTTAGCATCTTCTCCTTCAAAGATCATGAGACTCGGGTCGAAACTTAGGTTAGACAAAGCAGCAATGACAGCATCAGCTTCAGACTTTTCTTGGATAGCCTCTTGTCCAAACATCATGCCAAAAATGTTGCTCCCAGTAGGATGAGTCCATTCTAATGGAGGTTGTTTGTCCCGAGCGGGAACAAAAACAGTAGCCATATTAATGGAGCAATCACCGAAGACTTCTAGTCGAGCGACTTAAACTCCTTTGCTCTTTAGATAAAATGGCTCAGGGAACCCATAGTAGGGGAAGTCATCACCTTCCCTAAACAATTGCCCATTCAGAGTAAGGGGGTAGGGCTTCATCTGGAATATATTGGGAGGATTGTCCATCCTCTTCTGTTCAACGATAGCCATCTTTGCGAGCCTGACCTCCTTCTCAGTTGGTTTGTAGCTTAAGCCAAACCTTCCCTTCTACTTAAAGGTCTCAAACAAAGGAGGAATATTGTTCTTCAGATTCTTTCCCAGCTGCATCTTAGGTAAATTACCTTGTTTCTTGAGCATAGCATGTACCATGGGATTTGAGTAGGGATCGAAGTCAAAAGGTGCTTCATCCCGGCTCATCATTGCCATAAGCTCAAAGTTGTGGAGTTCTCCATCCATTGATTAGTGCTCCACTTCAAGGGTTGACTGTTTAGGAGTGAAAACAACATTGATAGACTCTCCCGAGATGGTGATCACCTGACCTTGAACCAACATCTTCACCTTTTGATGCAGAGTGGATGCTATAGCGTTACACTCGTGAAGCCACGACCTCCCTAGTAGTAAATTGAAGGAGGCTGGAATGTCCAACACCACAAACTCCACATTCCGAGTGACGCTGCCAGTTGTGATGGGCAATACTATGGATCTAACTGATCTCCGAGGTGAATTGTCATAAGCTCTGAGTTGTATACCAATTTGAGCCAAGTGTTATTGTTGAACTCCCAACTTTTGTGTCGCCCGCCAAGGGCACACATTTACAGCTGAACCATTGTCAACCAGAACCAGTGGGATAGTTTTGTTGGAGCATTGTATCGTGAGGTACAGGGCTTTCTTGTGAGATGCTCCTCCTTGAGGCAAATCTTCAATCCCAAAAGTAATCATCTCCTGTTGGGTAGTCACATGAGCAACCAAGGATTCGGGAGTTGTTGTAGGCGATACCGTGAGTGCTGTAAGGGCGTCCAACATCTTCTGTCTATGAGCATGCGATGTGCATATGAGTTGCCATATGGTGACCTCTGCCCTGGTTTTTGGAGTTCAGAAAGAAGAGGGTCTTCAGAGGAGGTCTGATTGTCACTTCCAGGTGTTGGTGTAGGGCTAGGAATAGCTACTGGGATGGTGGTATTCCTATTATTGTTGTGGCGGCCGGACCGGGTGAGAAACGCCACATCATCTGGTATTGGTTCACCAGTCTCCATCCATTCTGTATCGGAATGTTCGTGCTCGTCATCCTCATCGATGTCCCAAACACCGTGGATGAACAGACCTTCAGGGAACCCAACTACTTCGGGGACAGGTTGTCTTGTTTCTACAATCAAAGTGGAGGGGTCGAAACTGAAATCCCCACATAGGATAGCATTTACATGCTCAGGCTTAGGATTACTTTGATTGTTTGGTTTCTTGGCAGCGTCTCTGCCCTTATCATATCTTCTATCTTGTTCCTTAAAGTCCAACACTTCTCAGTGTCATGCCCTCGGCAACGGTGATAGCGGCAAAATTGGTTGGCATCCCAGTTTCTGCTTTTGATTTCTGGCTCTTCTTTTGGTAAGGGCAAAACCAGGATACCCTTCTTGACCAGACGGTCGAGAGCCTGAGAGTAAGGAACATCCAATGGCGTATAGGTCTCATATTTTGGTACGTAAGGCCCCTTGCGCTGGATAGAGTTAGTCTCCATAATTTTAGGAGGGTGGCTAGCTGCACTAGTAGCCCTCCTGCTGGAGCTGGACCATTTCCATCCAAGAGAAGTGGTCTTATCATTGTGCATCGACTCTAGTTGGACACAAATGTCCTTCAAGTAATCAAAGTCTTTGACGACATGGTATCCCAAGTGCTTGGATAGACTACTCTTGAGCCCTTGCTTAAAGGTAGATAACTCTAGGCGGAGAGGGATTGTCTCATTGATGTGGGACAACTTTGTATGCCATCTCTCAAAGTAATCCATAAAGGACTCATCATTATGCTGCTTCATGGTGGTTAAGTCATCCACCATAGCCTGTTTCCTCTGAATGCGGCTGTAATGGTTGATGAAAGCTTTGAACAGCTCGTTCCAATTGACTTTGATTTGAGGTGATAGCGCATGATACCATACCTTTGCTTCGCCATCTAAGGTGGATGGGAAGACGGTAGAGTATAAGTCGCCATCAATCCGGTTTAAAGATGCCAACCTCATGAATTATTCAACATAATGAATAGGGTTCTCAGAGGGTTTGAACCTAATATTTGGCACTTCAACTTTGTCAGCTAACTTTAAGGTTGGCTGAACAGGCAATGGAACCTCCAAGTACTTGTCGGCAAAGGCTGGCTCAGTGCTCATTGCCTTAGTGAGGCTC
Source organism: Portulaca oleracea (assembly GCA_029582165.1). Taxonomy (NCBI): domain Eukaryota; kingdom Viridiplantae; phylum Streptophyta; class Magnoliopsida; order Caryophyllales; family Portulacaceae; genus Portulaca; species Portulaca oleracea. The sequence goes on along the minus strand of CM055868.1, from coordinate 27,288,617 downwards.
TCTAACTTCTGCTCAAGGGCCTTATCAGCGGGGTCCCTTGTAGATTTTGGCACTTCTGGAATATTAACCTTTGTTTTGGATATCCCTATACCTCCAGAATCTGAAGATGTCTTAATGATTTCAGGTTAAGATTCGTATCCATGCATTTCCTCGTCATCTTCTTCAGCATTCAGCCCCAATTTAATATTGATCTTAGTTATGGCCTACAACATCCCATCCATCACTTGTTGTTGTTCCTCTAGTCTTTTGCCCATCTTCTGTTCCTGTTCTAGGGTATTAGAAAACACAAGACTTTGCATTCTGGTGTAGAGCTCGTCCAAATGCTTCGTGATGTTAGCTTCGGTGCTTTGGACCGGGATCTCTTGGAATTGAATTTCTCTCCAGACATGATGTAGTCACTAGTTGCAGATGGATCGTAACGAGGGTTTGGAATCAAACGACCAGTTCGCGGATCTGGAATGCGGGCTCGGAGTCGATCACCAATGATGCCTGCATGGAAATTCAAAGTCAGAACACTCGATGACATACTCTGACACGTACTACCCGATGCATGCATGTCCTAAGAGACCTATATGATCCTGACTCGACACATATATGCTGACACATATGGACAAAACATTATAAAGGGTCGCACAAAGCCAAACATGGCGAGCCGGTCACAAATTGTAGGGCACAAGTCAGTGTTTCTCAATTCGGATGGGCCCACATCACAAGCCGACCATTTTAAGAAGAATCCGTAACTTGGTCCAACAATTCAGACAGCTCAAACCATAATGACTATTATGCGGACTCGAATAATGTTCAACAAGACTGACGACCCTTTTTTTTTACCTCTTTTTATTTTTTTTATTTTTTAATTTTAGTCGAGGAAAATGGATATTGTAAAGGATTGAATACAGTCGACAATAAGCGAGCCATAATTAATTTATAGGCCTAATCAACAAATCCAATATGGTTGGGCCTAACAACGGGCCGGCCATAAATGCGGTGGATTTATTAATTAAATCGAAAAATTAATTTTCTCGAGCTTAGTGACTATTATGCAATCTAAAATGCTATCCATTAACTTTGTTGGACTTTTTAATTTATTTTTGGACCTTCGTTAGCAGAATTTTGTAAAGGGTCATATAATATCATCAAAGACGAGTTGTTTTTTATTTATTAATTAAAATAATCATCTTTTAAGCATAAATGGGCCCTTCCACTTGGGCTAACCATGATGCTTTTGGAGTCAATTATTCTTAATTAATAAATAATCATTTTCTCAATCCAATGAATTTTATATGGACTAGAACAAAACTTCTAAACTAGAGTCGACTCTAAAACAAAAGAAGAAAAAGGGGAAGGGGCACATATAGCACATAGCATACAACATGAAGGGATGCCCTAAACCAAGGTTCTATATTCATGGATTTCTATGGTTGGATTACATGGCCTACCGCACGTTTTCATCTCGGTGCTTCGTACCCTTAGGTAAGGAGTGTGAGGTATTGCTCAAAGAACTTCAAAGAAGCCCTTTGAGTGTGACGTAGGGAGAGGAGAGACCAAATGTTTGGCGATGTAGGGTGCATCACACAAGTAGTGGCCTACCCGCTCTCGAGGGAATCACCTAGGTATACCCTAACCGTCGCCTTTGTGCTAACGTGTCAAAAGACGCGATTAGTGGTCCGGTATGCAAAGGATGCCTAAAAAGAATTATAAAATCGCGAAATAAATCAACTTCTCCCTTTTACAATTTCAATTTAATTCGATTTTTTTCAAGTTTCACCCTCTTTTTAAGTTTAAGTCCCCAATGGAGTCGCCAATCTGTTTGATGATCGGGAAATTGTTCTCGGATGCGCTACTTGATGATCGGGAGCCAACTACGGTTGCTTAATACTTAAATAAGGATATTTTTATTTTCGAAATTCATTTCCGGGGTGATGAAACTTTATTTATTTATATTTCCGGTTTTTATTATTTAATCACTCGAAATTACACCGAAATACTTTAAAAATAATTCAGTTTCGGCCGAAATACCAGATTCAGGCCCAGCAGAAGGCAAACGGGCCGCCATGGACTGTTAAAACCCGCACGGGTTTTAATTGTCCATGGGCTGGACCGTGCCTTTCCCTGGGCCAAAGAATATGGACTGAAACTGATAAAACTTGCGGGGGTTTTATCAATTTCTGGCCCATTTTCTCTCGGTTTTAGCCTTGGATTAGTGTATAGAAAATGCTAAATCATTTTTTAAAATATTTTGGTGTAAATCCTTGTGTTTAAAATAATTAAACGGGTTATAAAGAGAATTAAGAGTCGCCAGTCGATTTAAGGAAACCGACAAACCTTAAAAATAATAAAAATAACTCCGGTCTACGAAACTCGATTCTAAGTTCGGGGGTAAGGTTAGGAATTCGAGAACTATAAAAACTCTCGAATTCGCCTGTTAGAAAACAGACTCTACTAAAATCGACATTAAAATGAGAAAGAGCGGGGAAGTTTAATTAATTTCGCAAGTTTATATTCTTAACATGCATTATAAAACAAGGTTTTTATTTACAACATATGCACAAGTAATGGAAATGAAATATAAATTACATGGTTAAATAAAAGTAATAACAGGCAAGTGAAGGCGAACCTTTTTTATTTAAAAGCCCAAATGCGCCGATCGAAATCTTGACTTTTTCCTTGACTTGATGGATGGGGGGTGAGTATGAGAATGATAGTATGATAGTATGTGAGTGATGATTTTGGTAGAGTAAGGGATAGTAATATGAGAATGATGAGAGTTTTGAGAAAGTATGATGAGAGATTAGTTTATGAAATGAGAATAATAGAGGTGGTTTATGAGAGTAGTTGGTGATTAGTGAGGGACTAAGGGTGAAATGGAGGGGTATTTAATTTATAGGTGAGTGAGGTGGTGTTCAGGAGGGAAATGGAGGGCACATCCCTTGGATCATGCCATGCAATCACAAAGTCAAGGTCAAGTCAAACGCACATGGGCTAATATCATAGGATGATCAAGATTTTTGGCGCCGAGTTCAAACAGAAAACCCACACGGGTTTTATAATATCCAGGCACACGGATCGCTGACGTGGACGGCAAAACGACGCGCTTCAGGCCATTTAAAACCCGCGCGGGTTTTGAAGCAGTTGGGTCGGGGCGCGCCTTGGGCTGGTTCTTTTTCTGGGCCGCCTTCCTTGATTAAAACCCGTGCGGGTTTTGTTCTTGGTACTAGGCTGCTTGATTTGCTATCTACATGGCCCACTGATCCATCTTGGTATCCGGCCCAAATGTCTTATTTAAACTTTTGATAGGTCAGGATTTTATCGGTTCGAATACCGGTGTCTACAGCTACAAACGCCCATTTGGTGAGAGGGATATGGGTCTCCTGTCGCCCAATTGGCTCTGACACGGTAGGTCGCCGAAGGACAATAGAAGCAAAGCTGCTTAACCTGGGTAGCAGTCTCTAGTAAGTCCTAGAGATATGCTCCAAGACATTTCCTTCAGAAATTTTGTAGTTTGCAAAATTCTTTTTTAATCTCACTAAGGTCTGTCCTGTTGTGCAGGTGTGGGTGGCCTTAGCGTACTTGCTTTCTATAGTTGGTGGGACCAACTGTCCTGATCTACGCATTCGTGCTGCTCGATAGTCGTTGACTCAAAAATGCGCCGTCGTCCAAAGTATCACTTCAAGGACCTGATGGTCTTAGAAGAATTATTGATCCTCTTCGACCGGTATGTTTCCTTCCTTACTTTGTTTCTTTCATCTTTTTTTTTGTTTTGATAATTCAAGGGCAAAGCCCACCAAACATTATTAGTGCCCTGAGAGCACAGAAAGAAAACCCAAACCCCAAATAAGTTATGGGTACACCAATACAAGGGTAGCCAATGAAAGCTACCAAATGCATACCTAATCCTTTATAGACTTGGAAAACATAAAGTAGATTCCCTCCTCAAAAGATGTCAACTGCTACTGTATGTCTTGTCCCTTTCCACATTATGGTCTGGCGACCAAGAACATGTGATACCTCATCTCTGCATAGCCTTTGTTCACCCCTATGTAAAAACCATCAGACACTTGGAAGTTGCTTTAATTGGTTACTCCACTTCTTGATTTTTCTTCCTTATCATCCTTTCTTGCCAACATAATCTGCAATTTGTGATTTACTACTGAAATAGTCTGCTCCTTCAACACACCCTCCATTTATTTCCTACAGAAATAGCATCGGTATGTTGTGAAAATGTGATGTTAGGGATTCAACTAAATAAGGTAATCCTTCCTTCCAAGATTTAGCCCACATACAAGTCCACCACCTAAATGTCTGTATCACCAAAACAATATCTTTCTTCTCGTCCCAATGTAGTCTTTTGTTTTCTAGATTGTGGGGCATAAACTAGACACACATCACACTGGATGTTTTCTCGACCAAAGCTGCCTTCCACACAAATCCATCCACTACCCTTTGAGATTTTTGAGCAATGATATTCTTCTTTTGCTCACAATAGGATCACCCAACCCAATCTACTTTGTTTCTTTCTTCATTTGACCTTTCGAGGTAATGTTGGGTTCAATAGGAGGATATTGTCCAATCTCCCTAGGATGGCTTTCAATTGGAAGGTCTTCACTTCGATCTACACTTGGCGAGGCAAGCGAACCAGTCTCGTCTGTTGCTAGAGGGCTCTTCTTGCCTTATTTTCTATCCGGGGGAGCGCTTCTTCTTCCAGGACACTAGGGAGTGGCCTCCAAGGGTGCATATGAACCCTCTCGAGCTCATCTTTGACAAGCAGGCCTTAAGTGGAGCAGAAATGGCTCGGCTGATGGCTATAGAGCCTGCTGAGAATTTCATCGTTCCTACCGATGATTTGGAGGAAGCAGCAGCCTGCCATAGGGGACGTCTGACCTTTGCTCAGGTATGATTCTCACCTCTTCCATTTGTAACTTGGTGCTTTGTCCTTCTCACTTATGACTCACTTTTCTTTAGCTGAGAGGATATTATGATCCTCGATGATGTATAATGGGATCAAAGACTGGATCTTGATCGATTACACATCAATGACACGTGCAACCAATCTAGGATTATGGGATGCTTCACGTGAATATGGAAGGATGAAGGGTGAATCACGTGAATAACCAGGATCTATGGAAGGCTTTTGTGACGTGAGGTCTTTTTGGGGCAAAGAATATGAAAGACTGAATCTTGGATGGATGGGAGAGAAGGGTGACGTGAGATTGAGAGAGAGGTGAGGTTGTTTTTGCGTGATGCCTTTGAGAGTGGGAGAGAAAGACGGTTGCTAGGAAGTAGGGAATTACTTGGAGGAGAGAGGGAGTTTGTTATGGAGAGAGAGGGAGTTTGTTGTAGCTATTTTGTGAGAGAGAGAGAGAGAGAGAGAGAAATGGACGTTTGAGAGATTGAAAGAGAGAGAGAGAGAGAGTGACTTGGGAGAGGGGGGCTTAAGTGCTTTGTGAGAGAATCTTGACTAGCCTAGAGTTAACTAACTTGAGATAGAAGTAACCAGGATAGTTCAAGGGATTATATTCTTGATACAGAAACACCACAAGAAAGAAAACCCTAGGGCTAACTTGACCTTTATCCTAGTAACAGAAACACCTTCTAGGATCAGGGTTCAAGCTTTTCTTAACCACTTGGTTGCCAAACCGAGATACAATAGAAGAGATCAACGAGGTTCTCACGAAACACTCAAGGGGTAAGCTAAAAGCTTGATTCTATTCATGATTGATAAACGGGTTACCTTTGAAAGGCTACATGCCTAGCTTTTTATACTACTACAGTCCTAGATAGACTGGGACTCTAGACTTGGGTGCAAGCCAATCAAAACTACTAGGACTCCTCTTACTTGGCGTGCAAGCCAAGAGAATCCCAATGTTAGACGCCTACTATGCTATCTCCATCTTGGATTAGGACTCCTTATCCTAAGGGGAGTTAGTTACATCAATCTTATCCTAGTCGGACTTGGCTTTCCTAATTCAATATGGATTAGTTACAAAATAAGTCAACCTTATCTAGGAGAACTAATCTTGGCACCTAAGCAACTATATTACACGCCTATCACACACATACACACCTTCTAGAACATTCTAGAACACCTTAGAACATTCTAGACTACTCTAGACTCCTACTAGACTCCTATGACTCGATGCTCAAGTTTATAACTTACTTGGCATCTTACATGACTCAAAATACTATGAAGATAAAATTACACTAAACACACATAAAAGCTATAAATAATAAAGTTACATCCAAAAGACCAAAATTATGAGATACAAAACTGAAATGATCAAAATGTGAAATTCACTCTAGGCTTGGTTCTTGGGCCTTGGACGCGTACTTGACTTCTCTTGGACAAGAGTATCTTGGTCTAGGGCTCTCTTAGGATGTTTATACATCCACTTGAAACAAGGAGCACATGATATGGATCGGCCGTTGAGCCTCTACTTTGAACTTCTCTCCTTTGGCCCGCTCTATCTCCATGTGCTTGAACTGAATCACTTTTGTTCGGCTTGGATTAGAAGGAGTCTTTCCATGGGGGACCCTATCTGTAAACTGGAGTTTCCATTGGGCCTTTTTGGTTGTGCTTAGAGGACTAGGCGTGGGCTTATTTCCATCATTCCCCCCTTGTTGAAAGAAGTTTGTCCTCAAACTTGGAGGGTCATCTTCTCCAACTTTCCCTAAGACTTGAGTTGGCCCATCAACCTTCTTCACTGCCATGTACTCTAATTGGGCCTCCTGTATTGGATTAGATGCTAGGTAGTTCTCCAGCAGTCTAATTCACGTGAATTAGGGCCTCCACAACAAATGGGAGATGGAGAGTGTGACCGTTCATGGGGACAAAGGTATCCTCAGTAGATCGGAGTTGGACCCTCTTCATTGGTTTTGGCCCTCCATCATTCTCCATGAATCTTGGGTCTCCATAGGTGAGCCCAAGGCTATGTGGTTCAGCTGAGGAATGGCCCTCCTGAGATAGAACAACTCCAATAACAACTCCAGGAGCATCACACTTAGCCTTAAACTTCTTATCAAAGCTTGGTATGGCTAGGGCAGGTGTGGTGCAGAGTTTCTCCTTGTTGATGTCGAACACTTGCCGGGCTGTTGGAGTCCATGAGAACTCCTTAGACTTTAGTAGTTCGGCCATGGGTGATAGAATAGCGCTAAAATTCTTTACAAACCTCTTATAGAAAGAAGTCAAGTCGTGGAAGATTCGATCATCAAGAATACTAGTTGGAGTAGACCACTCCTTTCTAGCTTTGACTTTTTCTTCATCAATCTTGGTCACTTCAGTCGAAAGTACATAGCCAAGAGAGACTATATTTTTGATGAAGAAGAAGCTCTTGGACGGATTACCATGTAGCTTCTCGTGAGCCAAGGTCTCCAAAACAGATTGGAGGTGAAATATGTGGCCTTTCTCACTTTTGCTATTCACAAGTATATCTCCGAAGTAGATAACGATACACTTGCTACTAAGGGGCTTCAAAACCTGATTCATCAATCTCATAAAAATTGAGGGAGCATTAGTTAGAGCAAGAAGCTTGACGAACCATTCATAGAGATCTCCTTTAGTTTTGATAGCAGTGTCCCCTTCTTGAATCTGAATCTGATTGTACCCACTTTGTAGATTAATATCTGGAAGGACGTTGGTACCATATGACTCATCCACTAGATCTTCAATTCTAGGAAACCTGTACTTGATAGGACTCTTGTTAATGCACAGACTTTGGCTTCCTTCTTCCTTTGGGACCAAAAGGGCAGGAACGTCGCATAAATTGTTGTTTCCCCTGATTATACCCTTTGTTTAAAGATCATCATCTTGCCCTTGAACCTCTTAAGTGTCACTAGGATTCATGCAGTATGTGGACTCGTTATGCACGACAGGTTCAGTTGTGAGATCAATTTGGTGTTGGATCTCACGTTGGGGGGTAATTGTGGTGGGGTGACGAAAGGGTGGGGGGTTTTGTGGATGGGATTTTCGTGGGTTGGCTCTTTGTGGCTAGGGTTTGTGTTTGGGTGTAAGGGAGTGACCTCCTCATGCTCACTAAACTCAGGGCGTTTAGTGGTCATAGAAGTGGGGACGGATTGGCTATTTTTAGTGGAGCTAGGGTGATTTTCTTGTTGTTGAGCCTGAATGTGTAGGTATTGGCTCTTCCATCATGCATCACGCTCATGTCAAATAACCACGGTCTTCCCAGTAGAATATGACAGTCATCCATAGGCAATACAGCACACCAAATAGAATCTTAATAAGATTTGCCAATGGAAAAGCTTACCAAACATCGTTGAGTAACTTGTAATCCTTCACCCTGATTGAGCCATTGGATGGTGTAGGGATTGGGATGTGGACTAGTTTCCAGCTGAAGTTTGTCCACCATAGTTGTTGAAGCCACGTTGGTGCAGCTTCCTCCATCAACGATCAAAGAGCATACCTTTCCTCTGATTGTACAACGAGACTGAAAGATAGCCTACCGTTGTTGTTGATCTTCTGGAACAATCGAATTGTTGAGGATCCTCCTCATGATTAACAGTTTGTGAGCCATGGTAGGGGTTTGGAACGTGAAGGGTGACGTTTGGTAGGGAAGGGAATGTGTTTGGATTTGAAGGTTATGTTTTTGGATTTGAAGGTAATGTGTTTGGGCTGTTTGTGGAGCTTAGGGTTGCACTCTGTGAGAACCTAGAGCTCTGATACCACTTTTGATGTATAATGGGATCAAAGACTGGATCTTGATCGATTACACATCAATGACATGTGCAACCAATCTAGGAATATGGGATGCTTCACGTGAATATGGAAAGATGAAGGGTGGATCACGTTAATAACCAAGATCTATAGAAGGCTTTTGTGACGTAAGGTCTTTGTGGGGAAAAGAATATGAAAGACTGAATCTTAGATGGATAAAAGAGAAGGGTGACGTGAGATTAAGAAAGAGGGGAGGATGTTTTGCCGTGAGGCCTTTGAGAGTGGGAGAGAAGGAGGTTTGCTAGGAAGTAGGGAATTAGTTGGAGGAGAGAGAGAGTTTGTTATGGAGAGAGAGGGAGTTTGTTGTAGCTATTTTGTGTGTGAGAGAGAGAAGTAGACGTTTGAGAGATTGAAAGAGAGAGAGTGTGACTTGGGGGGGGGGTTGAGAGCTTTGTGAGAGAATCTTGACTAGCCTAGGGTTAACTAACTTGAGATAGAAGTAACAGGGATAGTTCAAGGGATTCTATTCTTAATACAGAAATACCACAAGAAAGAAAACCCTAGGGCTAACTAGACCTTTATCCTAGTTACAGAAACATCTTCTAGGATCAGGGTTCAAGCTCTTCCTAAACCACTTGGTTGCCAAACCAAGATACAATAAAAGAGATCAACGAGGTTCTCATGAAACACTCAAAGAGTAAGCTAAAAGCTTGATTCTATTCATGATTGATAAACAGGTTGCCTTTGAAAGGCTACATGCCTAGTTATTTATACTACTACAGTCCTATATGGACTGGGACTCTAGACTTGGCGTGCAAGCCAGTCAAAACTACTAGGACTCCTCCTACTTGGCGTGCAAGCCAAGAGAATCCCAATGCTAGACGCCTACTATGCTATCTCCACCTTGGATTAGGACTCCCTATCGTAAGGGGAATTAGTTACATCAATCTTATCCTAGTAAGACTTGGCTTTCCTAATCCAATATGGGTTAGTTACAAAATAAGCCAACCTTATCTAGGAGAACTAATCTTCGCGCCAAAGCAACTATATTACACGCCTATCACACACATACACACCTTCTAGAACATTCTAGAACACCTTAGAACATTCTGGACTACTCTAGACTCCTACTAGAATCCTATGACTCGATGCTCAAGTTTATAACTTACTTGGCATCTTACATAACTCAAAATACTATGAAGATAATGTAAATCACACTAAATACACATAAAAGCTATAAATAATAAAGTTACATCCAAAAGACCAAAACCGTGAGATTCAAAACTGAAATGATCAAAATGTGAAATTCACTCTGGGCTTGGTTCTTGGGCCTTGGACGTGTACTTGACTTCTCTTGGACAAGAGTAGCTTGGTCTTGGGCTCTCCTAGGATGTTTGGACATCCACTTGAAACAAGGAGCACGTGATATGGATCGGTCATTGCGCCTCTACTTTGAACTTCTCTCCTTTGGCCCGCTCTATCTCCATGTGCTTGAACTGAATCACTTTTGTTCGGCCTGGATTAGGCAGAGCCTTTCCACGGAGGACCATATCTGTAAACTGGAGTTTCCATTGGGCCTTCTTGGTTGTGCTTAGGGGACTAGGCGTGGGTTGATTTCCATCACTCGATCTCCTGGATCAACATGCAGAAGATCCGGAGTATTTGGAGGGTGAAGACATGTTGTTTGGCTGCATTCCTCTTGTGCTGAACTTTCAAACTTTGTTCTTTCTCAACCTGAAAGAAACAATCATCCTACTTTTTCTTCGTGTCAATCACGTAGCTTCCTTTCAAAGGTTGATCATCCTCTTTTCAATGCATCTGATTTTGTACATCTTTTGTACCCCTATGTTATGTCTTTAATGATCAAGACACACATTCCTAAACCAAGCTCCTATAATTAATCAAGCTCAACACCATCCAAAATGACAAGATGCTATGAAGGAGAAACTTAAAGCCTTGGAGAGACCAATGGTACATGGACTATTACTAAGCTTCCACCCAGTAAGAAATCTCTCACATCAAAAAGGGGTCTATAATGTAATGTTCAAACTCGATGGTCTAATAAAAGGACTTCCCCCATTAGTAATTTTGGGTTTCAGGCAAATAAAGAATAAAGGTTATAAACATACTTTCTCCACTATTGCTAAATCAATCATTGTAAGAGTTTTTATTACATTAGTAACTACCAAACAATAGGATTTACATCAATTGGATGTAAATAATGCCTTTTATTTGGTTTTATTCATGAAAAAATCTATATGTTACCACCACAAGGTTATTCTAAAATTAATGCAATCGGAGTATGCATGTGTAGGACCCGAAAAAATCCAGTTCGGGGAAATTATTTTCGGATGCGCTATCGGGAGCCGACTAAGGTTACTTAATCCTTAAAACATAATACTTTTATTTTCGAAATTCGTTTTCGGGGTGATGAAACTTTATTTATTTACAAATCCTTTTTTATTATTTTAAAACACCCAAAATTGCACCAAAATATTTTATCAACGATTTAATACCGGCCCATTACCAGATCCAGACCCAAAAGGAAGCAAAAGGGCCCTATAGGACACTAAAACCCGCGGGAGTTTTATTGTCCCCTGGACTGAGCCTTGTGCTTCCTCGACCCAGAGAAAATGAGTGAAAATCAATAAAACCTGCAGGGGTTTTATTAATTTTCTGGCCCACTTTCTCTCGGATGGCCTTAGATTAGTAAGAAAAGCGGTATTAAATCATTTATAATTATCTTTATGCAAAATCGTGTATTTTAACTAATCAAAAGGGTTTGTAAAATGATAAAAGAGTCGCCAGCCGATTTAAGGAAATCGACAAACCATAAAAAATAATAAAAGTGACTCCGGTCAACGAACCCGATTTCTACGTTCAGGGGTAAGGTTACGGATTCAAAAATTATAAGAACTCTCGAATACGCGTGTTAGAAAACAGACTCTACTAAAATCGAACTTCGAAATGAAAAAGAGCGGGGAGAAATTCAATTAATTTCGCGACGTTATTATTCCGAACATGCAAATGTAGAAAAAAGGAAATGTTTTACAAAATAATGTACATGTAGCGATAAACAAATAGAATTACATGATTTTTTTTTTTAACTAATTACATGATTGAAATAAGAGGTATTCAAACCTCACTTAAAATGCTGGTATGGTGATGGATGGTCTGAACTTCTCTTGACAAATCCTTGAAGAGACACTTGAATGAAGTGGAGATTTGGGTATGGTAGGATAGGACTTGGATATGAGAATTGATGGATGAAGTGAATGGATAATGATAGTGGATGAATGATTTGAGAAAAGGTTTAAGAAAGCATGGACATAGGTATGAGAGGATTTTGAGAGAGTTTTGGTAGTATGGATGATGATAGTTGATCAAGTGAGGGTGAAATGGAGGGGTATATTTATAAGTGAGGGAGGTGAAGGATTTGGAGGGAAATGGACGGGACATATCCCCATGATCATGCCACTATCCCATGCAAGATCAAAACCCAGGCGGGTTTTAGGGGGTCAAGACAAGTCAACCCACGTTGGCTAAAATCGTGGGGTTTGCATGGGAATTAAAGTTTGGCGCCATAAATATTAAAACCCATGCGGGTTTTAGAGTTGCATGGAATGGATCGCTGACGTGGCTGGCCAAACCGACGCGTCTCTCCTGGGTATAAAACCCATGCGGGTTTTGATATTCTCCTGGGCCGGAGGCGCCTATGGGCCCGATTAATGGGCCTGTGAGTTAATAAAACCCACCGAGCTTTTAAAACTGGCTAAGTGCAACTTCGAACGACCATAACTCTTTCATCCGGACTCCGATTGAGGCAATTCTAAAGGCGTTGGAATGCTTATGATCTGCACTTTGCTCTTATCAAAAGAAATATGGCCAACAAGACTTTTGGAAAAATGGGATTCGAAATAGTTGGCATATATATGTTGAAAGGGTGGAAAATGAAGGTTTTCTTTCATGCTAGCCTCTTTTCTTATTACCTTATATGCTCTAAAACAAACATTGAGACAATGAAATTTGTAGCCAACAAAGTTCCTCAAACAAGCAATGATCTGCCTAGTCCAAAATTTGATTATTCTTTGTTCAGAATTCTTCTACAGGTTCCACTTTTATTTTAGTTTATGGGTGATCTTTTTAATAACCATGGATAATCTATGGGCAACTTTCTTGAACCCAAGAACATACATCGCAGACATTTTATCTAATGCAGGGTTAAATTTCGTAAAATCAACCAAGTTTACTTTACTGTGAGACTCAATTTGGCTGGTGATTCTCCATAAATGAGGCGATCCAAGCCCCTTTAAATATATCATTGAAAGATTACTATCTCACACGTTGACAAGATCTGATATATGCTATGTAATGTAACGCTTGAGCCAATTTCTTTAGTCACCTACTGATATGCACTGCAAAGTTGCACCACATGTCGTGTTATTTGATGGGAGTTGTAAGGAAAGGTCTACTCTACCCTACAACCAATGATTTCTCCACTGCAGCTGGTGCAGATGCAGATTGGGCCAACTGTAAGATGAGTGCTCATTCTCGATCTCACGACTACTATATTTTTCTGGGATCATCTCTAGTGTCCTAGAAAACGAAGAAGGAAAAGACAATCTTAAAAGCTTCATTGCAAGTCGAGTATCGGGCTATGTCACCCACCACCTCCAAATTAGTATGAGTTTTCTCATATCCTTTTTTATCTACAAGTTCCTCTTTAGGTCTCTTTTGACATGCATTGCGACAATAAGATCACCTAACATATTGTCAAAAACCTAGATTTCCATGAAGGGCCAAGCATCTCCAAATCAAAAAACTACTATACTCATCATAAAGTAACAAAAAGCTTTCTCAGAATTTATAATATCAACATCAAAGATTAGTGATGGAGGTCCTCCATCAGAACCAGCATCAGGAGCAGCAACGACCTCACCAACATCAGCATTGAGGCCATCATCAACCACATCAAACACTGACATCCAAGAGTGCTTTATGATGGTCCAACAAGTCATGAGGTCGTCCAACAACAGCAACATCATCACCAACAATAGCAGCCAACCAGTGAAGCTATTTCTCAACTCCATATCTTTGGATTGAGGTCCTCACCAGTGCTTTGAAGACGTCACTCTAGAGCTGTTGAGGATTTTCCAGCTTAGTGAAGAAGTTTGCCAGTTCTAAGGTCCTCTATGAAGACATCACTTTTGGAACTGTTGAGGATATTCAAGTTCTGTGAGGTGATCCTGCATTGTGGTTTTCCACGAAGACTCACTTTCAAGCTGTTGAGGCCATTTCCAGCTTGTGAGGTGATATAACCGTTTGTAATAAAGAAAACGCGTTTGTTAGACTTTATTTCATTTTATTTTGATGTTATCCAGTTTGTAATGAAGCTTAATTAGCTTACTAAGTTAGTTAAGTAGCTTAATGCTTCATTAGTGAGTTTCTTGAGCAAAGGGAAACCCTTAATCATCTAGCTCAACCCTAGCTTTATATACTTTGTAATCGACAGCTTGAGGTCATCATCTATCAGTGAAATCAATAGCATTTTGAGTGCCTTAATTGAGCCTCTTGTTTGTGAGTGACGTTAAACTCTCATTCTTGGTTAATTCTACTACAGTAGCAAGGATTTGGCAATCCTTGTGGTGGGTGTAGAGCTTGATAATCTCGATGGTGGTGTGCCTGTATCCATTGAGGTCATCCAGTCCATTGCCCTTGAAGTTCTAGCTGTGGTGGGTCTGTATCAGCACGAGCCTCAAGACTATCTACGGTTACTGTTTAATTGTAAGTTTGTCCATCCGATCATCATATTTTCATCATCCATTTCTTCCAATCGTTCATTGGTGTTTGTGCTTTGTTTTGAGGAGGTTGTAATTGATCTCTTGTCGTGAGGTTCTGTTTTGGTGTGTTTGTGCTTGAATCTCTGTTGTGAGGCCAGAATTGTGTGTTTGTGTGTTAATGTGGTGTACTGTGAGGTCAATACTCTGATCTTAGGACCTTGCATACATCAATTAGCTTGTTGATTTGCTCGATCGCCAAGCCCTTAGGTGAATTTCAATACAATTGTTTAACTTTAAGGTTGGGATAGGTATGAGTTCCACCATATCCACCTTTTGGGGGGATGTTAGGAATAGGTTTAGTAATAAAGATTGACTATATTATCATTTTAGTGGTGGTTGCAGCCCGAAGAACACCTGCTCATTCCAAGGACCTCCACAGCATTGAGGACCTCCATAGTAGCCGCTGACATTTTGATTGAAAGACAAATTTTTGAAGACATAAAATCAGGAAAGTTTCCATATTATATTTCATATCTCCTTGACATTCATATATATCTCTGAGTATCTAATTGATTTTATCCTATTGTAGAATCCAAATCCAAGAGGATGAGATAATTGCCAAATTGAGGAGATTGAAGAATCCGCCTCATTCATATATATCTCTGAGTATCTAACTGATTTTATTCTATTCCAAGAGGAAGAGATAATTGCCAAATTGAGGAGATTGAAGAATCTCAGCAACTCTCTGAGGACCTCCAGTTCCAGTATGACGATTCTGTTTGAAAGATCGGTCAAAATTAAATTAGGGAAATATCTTCTAGATCCTAATCTTATTCTTTTCCTTCCATTTCGGAGTTGATATTATAACAGCTCATATTCTCTTTCAGATACTAAAAAGAAAGGGAAAGAAATCGTTGCAATTGCCAGTTAAGTGGAAGATTGAATAATGATTCAAGAAAGGAAACAATCTTCTCTAAAGGAAAGTGGACGTTGTTGATTGAAGCTCTCAAGCATAAATACTATCAACCTCTTCCAAAAGAAAGATGGATTTCCAAGCAAGAAAATCAGTGTAGGAATTATTGTTAGAAAATTCTGAGTTGTAGGAATATTTGAGTGAAAATATTTTGAGTTGTAGCCACTAAGAAAAGTGGTGAGTTTGTAGCTAGGGAGTGTTTCTGGTGAGGACCTCTAAGGTCGTGTTTTTAAAGTGGGATAGGATTCTCCCTTTAGGTGTGTTCTTCCTTTGTAATCGCCTCTTCTGTGAGGCCTCAACTGCATAAGTCATCTGTGAAGTCTTCTGCTCCTGTAAGCCCAGTTGAGGACCTCACAACTCTCAACAGTGCCGAGTTGTAACCTCCTCCTTCTTAGCACTTTAATTCAATCAATAAAGAAGTATTATTCAGTTTATAAAAGTGCTATTAACCCCTTTTGTGTTGATTAAGTGCAGAAATTTTATACAACCCTATTCACCCCCTTCCCCCCCTCCCCACCCACTTCTAGGGTTATTTCAATTGGTATCAGAGCGGGTCCACAATTTCAAGAGTTAACCACTCTTGTAAAAGATCATGGCCGCTATCAACACAAATGAAGCTCCTCAAGGACGCTCATGGACAATAGCTCCACTACCTACTGGAGAAAACTACAGGTCATGGAAAAAACAATGGAGGTCTACGTCAAGGACCAAGATGAGGACCTTTGGACTGTGGTTTTATGAGTTAAGGTTGTCTGTCCACAGGGATGGGTGTGAGGCTTGATTGAAGTAATCGGTTTGTGTAAGGGGTTTTTCTCAATTGCGGAATGCGGTAAATTATGTAAATGAAAACATTAAACTAATCTAGACATGATAATAATAAAGAAAGCAATTAAAGCAATAAAGAAAGCACTTAAGGATGAAAGCGATTAAAAAGCATGAATGAAGACAGTGAATGAACCACGAAATTGGGAACGAGGAATTATACCTTCGATGACTAATCTTCAATAAACCTTCAATCTACACTTGAATTTCCCCCGAACAAACAAGAAATTGTTGTTTGGATTATCAAGAATGCCCCAAATTCTCACTAGTAAGTAGAATTGGAGTTCCTCGACCCTCCTCCCCACTAAAAATGGAGTTGATTGTGGCTAACACTAGAAAGCTTGGAAAACAAGTCAACAATGGCATTTGAAAGGAGAGAGAGAGAGAGAGAGAGAGAGAGAGAGAGAGAAAGCTTGTAAAACACTTCAATGAAGACTAGAGAAAGCTTAAAAGAAATTGAGAATTGAAATTGCAAGAAAACTTTGAAGAACAATTGAAAACTTGAAGAACAATTAAAGAGAGATTAAAGCAAATAAAGGAAAGCAATAAATCTAATTCTACTCCTAAACTACCTAGGCTCACTGGTTTCTTTCTTAGATTAATACAAGTGGGTATTTATAGAAGAATGACAAATACAACCCAAAACCCTAGAAACAAATCACTGCACGCGCGTCAGTTTTTCTGCAGACAGAGTGGCTCGGGCGAGCCATTGGGGTGGCTCGGGCGAGCAAGCATACTGTCTGGCTCTTCTGGCTTATGTCTTTGTTGCCCCAGAAGCCTGGCTCGGGAGAGCCACTGTTCTGGGCAGCTTTTCCCTGCCGACTTCCAACGCGCATAACTTCTTCATCCGAAATTTTTTTTAGGCCCGTAAGATATCGATGGAAAGCTCTCGGTGTGTACTTTAAGCTCCAAAAATTTCAGACCAATCAAAGTTGTAACGAAAGAGTTATGACCCAAAGAGTGAAGGCACACGTATTTCAAACCTTTAAGTTTGTATC
Organism: Portulaca oleracea; assembly: GCA_029582165.1. NCBI lineage: Eukaryota > Viridiplantae > Streptophyta > Magnoliopsida > Caryophyllales > Portulacaceae > Portulaca > Portulaca oleracea. The sequence continues at coordinate 27,271,376 of CM055868.1, read as the reverse complement.
GTTCCCCTGTTTTGCACCAATCTTGATATGGAATTTCCGGCTTCGGTTTCGCCTCGGCTCTCGGATCGGGTTGACTTGGTTTGACTCGGCTCTCGGCTTGGGTTGACTTGGTTTGACTCGGGAAATAGCTCGGGATTCCCTAAAAACCTTCAATTAAGCCCAAATTTCTTCTAACTCCTTATTTTCCTACAAAACACTAAATCATTATATCTAATATATAAATAGGGGTTAAAATAAGGAAATATACCCTATAAAAGAGAAGAAATTCGGTTCGGAACGAGACCGAACACGACTCCAACACAAGGGTTTGCTAGCCCCGAGCAAACTAAAAACGAAGAAAAACTAAAAACATAACTCACTTTCGCAGGAATCGCGGTTGCATTTAGCACATGCATCAATCCCTATCAACCCCCCGGCAGCCCGGGTGGACGAGGTAGGTCTCGTGAGGGTTTATAGCAACAATACCCACAAAAGCCTCGAGAAAAGAAAAAAAGGGGGAAAGAAAAAGAAATGAAAACCGAAAAACGAAACAAAACAAAAGCAAAGAAAATATTCCCGTCCCCAATCATGCACCTAGTTCCCCAACCCGCCTCAATAATCAATTGGAAGAAGCAAGTATAAACAAATTAAGACACTTATTACGTAAAAAGCGATGGCGACCCGAGCCCAAAAGGCTCCAACAACAATATAATCCCAACATTCACATTCAAGAGGTTCGCTACCCAAAAAGAAAACCAAGCATGCAACATGGATCATCGATATATTCACATAAAGAGAGAGTGGAAAGTAATTACCTCAAGATCTTCAATTAAAAGCACTCAATCCATGATCCAAAGAACATCACACATAGGTTAGAAATAAACAAGAAAACATACTATGTGTGATGGTTCACATGCAAGATCAAACAGAAAAACAAACTACACAAGACACTAAGGACTAATGAACTAAGAAAACAAAATAAAATATTTACAAAACAACTCTTTTTTTTCTTTTCTTAGACTCGAAAACTGGAATGCAGACTACCCTCCCACTCCAACACAAAGAGGTTGTCGTGTCCTCAAAGGAAATATAAGTACGTAAGCAAGCACCCTTAAAATAAAAAAAAAAAAAAGACACACACAAAAAGAAAATAAAAGAAGAAAAGAAAGACCAACTTACTAACTTTATTTACAAAACATGTGAGGAAGGATATTACCTAGAAGGCTTCTTATCAAGAAACTCACTCCTTCTCACCTCAAGATATCGGGCACCAAGTCAGAACCATTCAATGCCCGGAGTAACAAATCATGCATCCTCTCATGCATCTCAGAGTGGTGTAGGTAAGAGCACACTCGCATTGGTACATAAACAAACATTAGTGCCCTTAACAATTTATCAAATTCCTTAGAATAGTCACAGAAAGAACGAACTACAAGAATGTACAAGACTTTCCTAGGCATGGTAAAGTGAGACATGATAAAAGGCTCCTCCCATTGACTCGTAAATGGAGATTGGGTATACAAATCAACGGGAGGGTGCAATGCAACACATTCATGGACATGCTCATGCAAAGACTTGGATGCAAACAACGACTCATAAAGCATATCACCATCAAAAATATCATTGTCACAAACCAAGTTTAAACACTTAAGATCAATCCCCCATAGACTCAAGTTCATCATCACAAGATTTCACATCAATGGATTTAAAGAAAGGGTAGCTAATGCCTTGCTAATGCAATAATTCTCAATGAAAGTGAATAAATCAGTATCTAGCACACATTCAATCACAAAGGATTCAACTTCACTCTCAACAAGATCATGCTCAATTGTATCAAACGCATCATGGCGTTCATCAATCTCAACTTTTTCTTCACACAAAGGCATGGACAATGGTGTGGACAATGGTTCATCATCAAGCATGTAGTCATCAAGTTCTTCATCATCACACACAGAATCATCATGTTCCTCATGCTCACTAGCTGGGGCTAGAGCTAAGGAATCACTAAGTAGTCCAAGGCATGGTCGGTTATAATAGTCATCATCCTCATCATACACAGAAAAATCAACTTGCATTTCAGGACTAAAAGACGATGAATGACCTACTTCAACATTCAAATCAACCATTTGTGAAGAAGGAGTTTCTACCCTATGATTACTCTCATGGACAAATTCACGCATATACTCATTCATGTTCGCACATAATTTTTCTGCTTCCGCCTTGAAGGAAGCCAATGTAGCTTCCAAACAAGAAATTGAACTATGATATGGCGAATCACACAAGGAGCACACGGAAGGAGATTTAACATCGACACTTTGGGAAAGATCATAACAGTTTTCCATATAATCCCCACTGTAAGGTTGATCATCAACATACACGGGGTATTCACATGATTGTTCAGGCAAAGTCTCACAAAAATTTTCCTTATACTCCCCACCACTAGATTGATCATAAGGATTTTGGGGGTATTCTTGATATGGTATGGCTAAAGTCTCGGATGGTGGTGCATAATAAGAAGGTTGGACACTAGGAATAACATTTCTGTGCTCAAATTCATAAGAGTCCCTAGACAACCATTCAATAAATTCCCAAGCAACATCTTCACCTAAATTAGAAAACCCATAAAAATTGAAGAGATTATGAGTTTCATAATTTATACCCTCATAAACAATTCCCAACATATCCAATGTATCATAAAAGATACCATACAATTCACATTGAGCACGGCAATCATGTAATCTAGCAAAAGATTTCCAAAATGGTTCATGCTCAAATTGGGGGAATCGAGGACTAGCCATAACTCTCTTTTTTCTATTTTATATTTTTTTATATTTTTTTTCTTTTCTTTTCTCTCTTTTTTTTCGATATTCAATTTTTTTGGATACATTTCCTAGCATAATCAATGAAGCAATTAAACTATTTACACACAAACCAATAGCCTAATCTACCAAATAACGCCATCCCCGGCAACGGCGCCATTGTTCGGTTGTAATTTTTGTGGTTTTATGAGTTAAGGTTGTCGGTCCACAGGGATGGGTCTGAGGCTTGATTGAGGTAATCGGTTTGTGGAAGGGGTTTTTCTCGATTGCGGAATGCAGTAAATTATGTAAATAAAAACATTAAACTAATCTAGACATGATAATAATAAAGAAAGCAATTAAAGGAAAGCAATAAAGAAAGCACTTGAGGATGAAAGCGATTAAAAAGCATGAATGAAGACAATGAATGAACAACGAAATTGGGAACGAGGAATCGGTTTCACCTCGGCTCTCGGCTCGGGTTGACTTGGTTTGACTCGGATCTCGGCTCGGGTTGACTTGGTTTGACTCGGGAAATAGCTCGGGTTCCCTAAAAACCTTCAATTAAGCCCAAACTTCTTCTAACTCCTTATTTTCCTACAAAACACCAAATCATTATATCTAATATATAAATAGGGGTTAAAACAAACAAATATACCCTATAAAAGAGAAGAAATTCGGCTCGAAATGAGGCCGAACACCACTCAAACACAAGGGTTTGCTCGCCAAGAGCAAACTAAAAACGAAGAAAAGGACTAAAAGGAAAAACTAAAAACCTAACTCACTTTCGCAGGAATCGCGGATGCACTTAGCACATGCATCAAGCCCTTTAAACCCCCCGGTAGCCCGGGTGGACGAGGTAGGTCTCGTGAGGGTTTAAAGCAACTATACCCACAAAAGCCTCGAGAAAAGAAAAAAAAGGGGAAAGAAAAAGAAGTGAAAATCGAAAAACGAAACAAAACAAAAGCAAAGAAAAAAAATTCCCGTCCCCAATCATGCACCTAGTTCCCCATCCCGCCTCAACAATCAATTGGAAGAAGCAAGTATAAACAAATTAAGACACGAAGGTTGGAAAACTGCCAATCTTTGAGATTTTGAACCAAAACACTTCCTGATGAGCAAAACACCTCGTGCATATGTGCAAGTGGGCTCTAGTCGGTCCTTCCTATCCTAAACCAGACAATCAGATTTGTTCTCATGTTCAAGCTCGGGATTATCTATCCTACTTCACTCTTGGTTTTTCTTTTAACCTCTCTTTCCTTTCTTTTTCTTACTTTGCTCTCTTTTCTTTCTTTTTCTTACTTTGCTCTTTTCTTTTTTTACTTTTCTCTTTCTTACCATTATTTTGCTCAACTCTTTTTTCCTTTTTCTTGCTTCGCTCTTTTCTTTCTTTTTCTAAACCTACGCTCTTTTATTTCCACTTAATCCGTTTTGTGTCTTTTTGAGCGTTTGTGTCGGGTTTTGCGGGATTTTAAGCACCGGCCTTCGCAAAGGGTTACCCTCCCTGCTGGGTTTCTCCATACGTGAGTCATTGCACTTAAGGGGCATAGGGTGCCGATCCACCCAAACCAACCCATGACGGTAGGCCCGACAATAATTATTTAATGCATTAATTAAGAGCTTAAGCAATTGAACAACTAAAATCGTCTAACTTAGGTAAGAAGACACAGTCAAAGCGTGTAAGATTTGAGGATTCCGCTTTCCCATTCCATGTAGAGGTCTAATAGAGATAAGTCATGGCAAAAATCATTCCTAAGGCCCATCATTATTCATACCGGCCGCTTCTAACTGATTGAATAAGACGATTTGACAACTATCTACACAACTGTGAACGGAAACATCCTCAAAAAGAAAAACAACTTTTGGGTTTTTCACAACATTTCTCCCCTTTTTATTTTCTTTTCACACACAAAATTTTCAATTTTTAGACACAAACTACGAAAAACAAAAACAAAGACTCAAAAACTAGGTGATCTACCCATGACACATGGAAAACAACACCCCCCACTCCCACACAAAATTTCACAATGTCCCCATTGTGAGAAGAAGGATGTCACAAATAAGGTAGAAAACCTAAAAACACACAACAAACACATAACAAACAATAATTGGTGGCGACCCGAGCCCACACGGCTCCAACAACAATAATATCCCAACATTCACTTTCAAGGGGTTTGCTACCCAAAAAGAAAACCAAGCATGCAACATGGATCATCGATATATTCACATAAAGAGAGAGTGGAAAGTAATTACCTCAAGATCTTCAATTAAAAGCACTCAATCCACGATCCAAAGAACATCACACATAGGTTAGAAATAAACAAGAAAACATACTATGTGTGATGGTTCACATGCAAGATCAAAAAGAAAATCAAACTACACAAGACACTAAGGATTAATGAACTAAGAAAACAAACTAAAATATTTACAAAATGACTCTTATTTTTTTCTTTTCTTAGACTCGAATACCGAAATACATACTACCCTCCCACTCAAACACAAAGAGGTTGTCGTGTCCTCAAAATGGAAACAGAAGTAGGTAAGCAAGCACCCCAAAATTAAAGACAAAGACACACACAAAAAGAAAATAAAAGAAGAAAAGAAAGACCAACTCACTAATTATACAAGAAGGGTGAGGAAGGATATTACCTCAAAGGCATCTTATCAAGAAATTCATTCCTTCTCACCTCAAGATATCGGGCATCATGTCAGAACCATTCAACGCCCGGAGTAACAAATCATGCATCCTCTCATGCATCTCAGAATGGTGGTGGTAAGAGCACACTCGCAATAGCACATAAACAAACATTAGTGCCCTTAACAATTTATCAAATGCTTTACAAAAGTCATAGAACTAATGAAATTCATGAATATACAAGACTTTTCTAGGCACGGTGAAAGAAGACATGACAAATGGATCCTCCCATTGACTCGTAAATGGAGATTGGGTATACAAATCAACGAAAGGAGGCAATACAACACATTTATGGACATGCTCATGGGAAGACTTGGATGCAAACAACGACTCATAAAGCATATCACCATCAAAAATATCATTGTCACAAACCAAGTCCAAACACTTAGGATCAGTCCCCATAGACTCAAGTTCATCATCACAAGATTGCACATCAATGGATTTACAAGAAAGGGTAGCTAATGCCTCGCTAATGCAATAATTCTCAATGAAAGTGAACAAATCGGTGTCAAGCACACATTCAATCACCAAGGATTCAATTTCACTCTCAACAAGATCATGCTCAATTATATCACAAGCATCATAGCATTCAATAAACTCATTTTTTTCTTCACACAAAGGCATGGACAAGGGTGTGGACAATGGTTCATCATCTAGCATGTTTTCAACTAATTCTACATCATCACACACATAATCATCATGTTCCTCATGCTCACTAGGTGGGGCTAGAGCTAAGGAATTACTAAGTAGTCCAAGGCATGGTCGGTTATAATAATCCTCATCCTCATCATACACAGCAGAATCAACATGCATTTCAGGACTCAAAGACGATGAATGACCTATTTCAACATTCGAATCAACCAATTGAGCAAGATAAGTTTCTACCCTAGGTTTAAGCACGTGTTCAAATTCTTGTATGCATTTATTGATCCTATCTTGTAAACCAACTATTTCAGCACCAATTTTATCTAGTCTACAAGATTCGGAAGCATGAGACGGAGATTCACAATGCACACACAAATGACGAGACTCAACATCATCACATGGAGAAAGATCATAACGTTTCTCATAGTGCAATTGAGCATGAAGAGCACACGGATTGCCAAAACAAGAACTCGATGAATAAAAAGTCTCCCCAAATTGACGAGTATCCGTGTACAACCAATCAAATAATTCCCAAGCCCGATACTCATTTTCAACATTGAAATCAAAGTAATTCAGAAGAGAACGGATCTCGAAGTTCAATCCCTCATTAGTAACAACTAACACTTCCCAATTAGAATAAATATAACCATGAGGGGCCCAATAAGCAAGATAATCATTTAATCTATCACGATAATCACAAAATAATTCTTGCTCATTTTGAGGGAAACTAAAACATGCCATCTCTTTTTTTTCCTTTTTTTTTGTTTTTTTTTTCTTTCGATATTCAATTTTTTCGCTACATTTTTCTAACATAATCAAGAAAGCAATTAAACTATGTACACACAAACCAATAGCCTAATCTACCAAATAACGCCATCCCCGGCAACGACGCCATTGTTCGGTTGTAATTTTTGTGGTTTTAAGTTAAGGTTGTCGGTCTCAAGGATGGGTGTTAGGCTTGATTAAGGTAATCGGTTTGTGTAAAGGGGTTTTTCTCAATCTACCAAATAACGCCATCCCCGGCAACGACGCCATTGTTCGGTTGTAATTTTTGTGGTTTTAAGTTAAGGTTGTCGGTCTCAAGGATGGGTGTTAGGCTTGATTAAGGTAATCGGTTTGTGTAAAGGGGTTTTTCTCAATGCGGAAAGCGATAAATTATGTAAAGAAAGCATTTAAATCTAACCTAGACATGATAATAATAAAGAAAGCAATAAAGAAAGCACTTAAAGATGAAAGCAGTTAAAAGGCATGAATGAAGACAATGAATGAACAATGAAATTGGGAACGAGAAATTATACCTTTGATGACTAATCTTCAATAAGCCTTCAATCTACACTTGAATTTCCCTCGAACAAACAAGAAATTGTGGTTTGGATTACCAAGAATCCCCCAAATTCTCACTAGTAAGTAGAATTGGAGTTCCTTGACCCTCCTCCCCACTAAAAATGGAGTTGATTGTGGCAAACACTATAAAGCTTGAAAAACAAGTCAACAATGGAGATTAGAGAGGAGAGAGAGAGAGAGAGAGAGAGAGAGAGAAAGCTTGTAAAACTTCAATGGAAACTTGCTTGAATTGAGAAAGCTTGAGAAAGTTGAATACAAATGCTAGAAATCAATGAAAGCTTTAAGAACAATGAAGAACAATTGAAAACTTGAAGAACAATTAAGAGAGATTAAAGCAAATAAAGGAAAGCAATAAATCTAATTCTACTCCTAAATTACCTAAGCTAATTGATAATTTAGATTAATACAAGTGGGTATTTATAGAAGAAGGAAAAATACAACCCAAAACCCTAGGACAAATCGCGACGCGTGCGCAAGCAGTGGCTCGGGCGAGCCACCCTCTGGCTCGGGCGAGCTAGCGTTCTGGCTGGTGTTTTTGTTGCCCCAGAAGCCTGGCTCGAGCGAGCCAGCGTTCTAGGCAGTTTTTCCCTGCCAACTTCAAACGCGCATAACTTCTTCATCCAAACTCCGTTTTAGGCCCTTAAGATATCGATGGAAAGCTCTCGTTGTGTACTTTAAGCTCCCAAAATTTCAGACCTATCGGAGTTGTAACGAAGGAGTTATGACCCAAAGGGTGAAGGCACACGTATTTCAAACCTTTGAGTTTGTACCGTTCCCCTGTTTTGCGCCAATCTTGATATGGAATTTCCGACTTCGGTTTCGCCTCGGCTCTCGGCTCGGGTTGACTTGGTTTGACTCGGATCTCGGCTCGGGTTGACTTGGTTTGACTCGGGAAATAGCTTGGGATTCCCTAAAAACCTTCAATTAAGCCCAAACTTCTTCTAACTCCTTATTTTCCTACAAAACACCAAATCATTATATCTAATATATAAATAGGGGTTAAAACAAGCAAATATACCCTATAAAAGAGAAGAAATTCGGCTCGAAACGAGGCCGAACACTTGTAGGTGGAGATGGTGGCAGAGGTGGCGGTCGTTGGTGGCTGGGTGAGCAGAGGTGGTAGTAGATGGAGGTGAATTTGATGAATCAGTTTTCGATATAACTAGATTCTTTGAATGACTTGGTGAGTAAAATTGGACGAGGGTGCGTGGGTATATATAGGAGATTTGCTGAAGAAAAATCGTAGTTGGATATTCAGATTGAGGTGGGATGGCTACAAAAATCTTTGGGCGGTTTGAATTTGTGTACTGGGCGGTAGAAAAGGGAAAGAAGAAGAAGAAAGAGGAGCAGGGGCCGTGGAGTAGTAGAAAAGAAGCAGCAGTAGAAAAATATTAATACCAAAATTTATCAGTATTATTATTATTATTATTATTATTATTATTATTATTATTATTATTATTATTATTATTATGTTACAAAATAATCTTTTTGAATCTGAGTTGTAACAGAAATAATTTTCGGGAAGTTATTTGGTATAATTTGAGATGTAAAATTCGACTGTTCACACTTGACCGGGTAACATTAGTTAATAAAAGTACTTAATAAAATAATTTAGATTATCAAAAATTATTAAAAACTCGGTTGGTACATCCTTTCCCCCTTAAAATAAGTTTCTTCCTCGAAACTTGAATGAAACAATTACCTTAAAACAAATACGAGTATTTGTTTTTCATATCCTCCTCCGTTTCCCATGTAGCTTCTGAGGTGTTATGGTTGGCCGAAAGAACCTTAACAAGTGGTATGGTTTTGTTTCGAAGCTGCTTGATGCGACGGTCAAGAATTTGAATTGGTTTCTCTTCATAAGTCAAATTCTCCTCAAGGTTTATGGGCTCATAAGGTAAGGTATGGCTAGAATCAGGGATATTTTCTTAGTTGTGAGACATGAAAGACATCATGGATGTTATCAAGGTCAGGTGGTAAGGCTAAGCGATAAGCTATTGAGCCGATCCTTTCAATGATTTCATAGGGTCCCACGTACCTAGGACTTAGCTTTCCCCGAACATTGAATCTTCTCACACCCCTAGTTGGGGAAACCTTAAGAAACACATTATCACCGACCTGAAATTCGACTTGTTTCCTTTTAAGGTCAGCATAGCTTTTTTGTCTATTTTGAGCTGCTATCATATGTTTTCTAATGAGGTGAATCTTTTCTGATGCCTCCTGTACTAACTCGGGGCCAACAATGATTGGTTCAGGACTTTCATCCCAATATAATGGGGTTCGACACTTTCTTCCATATAATGCTTCAAATGGTGACATCCTAATTGTGGCTTGGTAACTGTTATTATAGGAAAATTCTATCAATGGTAAAAACTCATCCCATTTTCCTTGAAAATCTAGGACAAAAGCTCTAAGCATGTCTTCTAATATTTGATTTACCCTCTCGGTTTGTCCATCAGTCTCAGGGTGGTAAGCAGTACCCATGTTTAACTTAGTACCAAAAGCTTCTTGTAAGGATTTCCAAAACCTAGATTGAAATCTAGGGTCACGGTCTGATACTATGTCTTTTGGTACACCATGTAACCTTACTATTTCCCTTATGTATATTTGTGCCAACTTGTCTACCCCCCTAGTGTCATGAATAGCTATGAAATGAGCGGACTTAGTGTGTCGGTCAACTATAACCCAAATAGCATTTTTCTTTCCAATAGTGGCTGGTAGACCAATTATAAAGTCCATCGAAATAGACTCCCATTTCCAAGTAGGGACTTCTAAGGGTTGCAATTCTCCTCCCGGTTTACTATGGTCAAATTTAACTTTTTGACAAATTAGACACTTACTAACATAATCCGTTATTTCCTTCTTCATGTTATACCACCAAAATTTTTGCTTTAAATCCGCATACATATTATCTCGACCAGGATGTACTGAAAACAAGGAACTGTGGGCTTCTTCCAAGACCTTTTTCTTTAACTCCTCATTATTGGGAACACAAAGACGACCCTGAAATCTTAGTGATTCATCTTTGTGTATTTCAAAACCAGGTGATTTCCCAATCATGACATTATTTCTCAACTTCTCTAGGTATGGGTCACTTCTTTGGAGGGCTCTAATTTCATCCAATAAGGTTGACTTAATTTCTATTGCCATGCAACAACCGCTTCTTTCTTTATGAACAATCTCAAGATCAAGACTTCTAAGGTCGGCTAGGAGCATAGGTTAGGTGGTAATCAAAGCATTAAGACTATGGAGAGTCTTCCTACTAAGAGCATCTGCTACAACATTGGCCTTACCTGGGTGATACTGAATATCTAAATCATAATCTTTAAGGAGTTCCAACCAACGACGTTGTCTCATGTTTAATTCTTTTTGAGTAAAAATATACTTAAGACTCTTATGATCCGTAAAGATACGACAAGGAATGCCATATAGATAGTGTCTCCAAATTTTTAATGTAAACACCACTGCAGCTAATTCAAGATGATGAGTAGGATAGTTCTTTTCATAGGGTTTGAGTTGCCTAGAGGCATATGCTATAACTCGATCATTTTGCATAAGTACACATCCTAAACCATTCTTGGATGCATCACTATAAACAGTAAATTCTCCCCCTTCAGAAGGAAGGGAAAGGACAGGAGCTGAGGTAAGACGAACTTTGAGTTCTTGAAAGGCTTGATCACACTTAGAATCCCATTCATATTTGGCTGTCTTTTTCAAGAGATTGGTAAGAGGTAGTGCAATTTTAGAGAAATCCTTTACAAACCTACGATAGTATCCAGCTAATCCAAGGAAGCTCCTAACCTCAGTAACATTAGTGGGTCTAGGCCAATCAATGATAGCTTGAATCTTTTGTGGGTCTACTCTAACTCCTTCCTTAGATATCACGTGTCCCAAAAAGTTCACTTCCTCTAGCCAAAACTCACACTTCTTGAATTTAGCAAACAATTTTTGGTCTCTCAAGGTTTGCAACACTACCCGCAAATGATTCTCATGCTCCTCCTTAGTTCTAGAATATATCAAAATATCATCAATGAACACGGCCACAAACTTATCAAGGTAAGGCTGAAAAATTCTATTCATTTGGTCCATAAATACAGCAGGTGCATTGGTAAGTCCAAAAGGCATAACAACAAATTCATAATGACCATAATGAGTCCTAAAAGCGGTTCTACGGATATCCTCAGAATTGATCCTAAGTTGATGATACCCTGATTGAAGATCAATTTTAGAGAAGACACTAGCCCCCTGGAGTTGGTCAAAGAGATCATCAATTCTAGGTAAAGGATATTTGTTCTTAATGGTAACCTTATTGAGTTCTCGATAATCTATACAAAGTTGAAGACTTCCATCCTTTTTCTTAACGAAAAGAACTGGTGCACCCCAGGGAGAGACACTAGGTCTAATAAAACCCTTCTTAAGCAACTCCTCTAGTTGGACCTTAAGTTCTTTTAATTCAGGCGGGGCCATTCGGTAAGGTGGTTTGGATATGGGTTGAGTCCCTGGTATTAATTGGATCTCAAAATCAATATCTCGTTTGGGTGGTAACCCTGGTAACTCATTAGGAAAGACAACGATGAATTCACACACAATAGGTATGTCTTGGGGTTTCAACTCGGACTTAGACTCCTCCAACACACAACATAAATAACTTCACACCCTTTCCTCATTAACTTCCTAGCTTTCTTCAAAGATATGGTATGACACTCTAATTTGGCATTGTCCCCATGGAATAGGATTTTCCCTCCTTTATTACCTTTTAAAGCAACAACCTTAGACTTGCAATCTATACGAGCATTATACTTTGACAACCAATCCATGCCTAAAATGAGGTCAAACTCAGCAAGATCAAATTGAATAAGGTCTGCTAAAAAGGTCTCACCACTGAAGGTAATTGGGCAATTTTTGTAAATAGTGGTGCATATAACTGTTTCTCCAGAGGGAAGACAGATATATTGTTTTGTTTGACTTTTATGAGATTCTAGACCCAATTTATCAATGACATATTTTGAAATAAAACAATGTGATGCACCAGAATCAAATAATGCATATAAGGGTTTAGAATTTAAAGTAAGGGTTCCCGAGACGACCGTACCCGAATCATTTGCTTCTTTACGGTTCATGCCAAAGGATTTTCCCGTAGTGCCAGCTTTAGAGGGTGGAGATGTTGGTTGACTTTGACGTAAGGGCCTTACATTACCTTGAGCTACAGCTGACGACCTTCGTGGACAATCGAACACTCGGTGATGTGGGCTCCCACACCAAGTACATACATTTTGGCCTTCTCTGCAGTCAGCAGTCACATGGTTGGTACGACCACATTTCTTACAGGGCTCGATGGGTTTTGAGGGACGGTTGGGCTTTTTAAAAGGTTGGTTGGAGCTCGACTGCCCTCTCCTATCATCCCATTTTCTCTTATTCTTGTCTGAGTTGGCACGCCTAATGTCCCCCTTAACCCTTTCCACATCGGTAGCCTTGTCGTAAAGTTCTTGGTAGGTGCTAATATGTTGTCCTGCTAAATGGCCACGAATATACTCAACTAGTCCCCTATAGAACTTGGTCTTTTTCATCTTATCGCTAGCCACATACTCGGGGCAGAAACAGGACAACTCCAAGAACTTAACGGCATACTCTAAAACAGACATATTGCCCTGAGATAGTGTGTAAAACTCTTCTTCCTTCTGTTTTTGGACGGCTATAGGGTGAAAATGCTCTCTTAAGTCTTCAACAAATTTTTCCCAATTATACCCTGGCTCATGTTGTTTATGTTTGATGGTATTCCACCAAATATCAGCTTTACCCTTCAAGTAAAATGCTCCAATGTTGACTTTCCTATGCTCGGGGACTTGGATGGCCTCAAAGATTTTCTCCATGGATCTAATCCAGTCCTCTAATTCAACAGGGTCGACTCTACCCCCGTAGGTATTAGGGTTTTGTCTAGCTACCCGGTCAAACATCCTACCATCCTCATCCATCGTACTACTAGTAGGGTTACCCACCTTCCTTAACAACTCAACAAGGAGCTGGCCCATAACACTAGGATCAATTCCCATAGGGTTGACATTAGGAGGGGTTGGTGCCTTAGGGCTTTCATGGTGGTGAGGTGGGGTTTGGTTATTGTTTTGTGGGTCATACACCACATGGTTAAGGCCATTGACATCACTCTCCGGGTCCGACATCTGCGCACAAAGGAATACGTAGGTCTTAGGGTAAGGATCTAATTTCTAGACACTTATAATTATGCATGCACAATGTCATGTAAAAATTTTATGGTTAGCAGAAAATATTTTTCATAGCAAATAAACATAGTATATGCAAAAATATAGCAGTTAGGTAAATGTAAACACGGAGTGTGCATAATTACACCTAATAAACATCCCTTACCCCAGTTCATTTATTAATTATTCCTATGTCTACATATTTTAATTGTAATATTTTACTTTCAAATTTTTGTACCCTGAAGGCTCGAACACACTCTGATACCATCTGTAACAGCCCCCGGCCATAATCAGTGAGTTACCCAAATTTTATCTTAATTAATCTGGAATAAGCGGAAGCCTACAAGCCGGGGGCGTTATCGCCGCTTCTCCATAATGGAAAAGTAAGGCTTGAACTAGTATGATGCTAACATAATGCAAAAACTTTAAACGACCAATTAAAACAAAACACATAAATTTTGAAGAAACAATTTAGGAAATATGTACTCATAAACGTACATAGTAATAAAATGAGATTTTTACACTTTAGAAAATATTTAATGTGGTTATTCAAAATATCTCAAGACGACTTGAAATATGAAGAAAAATTGGTGAAATTACGTGAACATAGTAATTTAAATAAAACATAAATTCATACATATATATATATATAATTGCTATATAAAAAAAAACTACATAATACAACTTAATTTAAAACTACAAAACATAAATATGAGTATAGCATACATAAACACACGAACTAAATCGAGCCAACTATGTGAGTTTATCAAACGTAAGTACACTAATAAATTACTAGGTGGTAGGAGTTATGCTTGTGATGGTGGATTTCCCTTTCCCTTGGTACCTAAAACAAAACATGAAAACACAGGAGGAAAAATGAGATGGAACTCAATATGATCGACACTGTAATGTAAAACTAATTTATAAAATCAAGAGCTCAATTAAGACATATGGAGGAGCTCATTTTATTTCGAAATTCATTTTATTTATAAAACAGGAGAAGAGAGGAATCATAAATCTGATATGATGATATATATGTATGTTTGAGTGAGACCCTGGTTGGATTAAACCAACTGTTATAAATATATATGATGTTGCCGGCTATAACCATAAGATCTTGTCTTTCGCTATGCGCATAGTTGAGTCGGTTACTAACTCAATCTCCGGTACCGGGAATGCTATAAGGGTCCACTTTAAAAATCATTAAATTATACGTGTAACCAATAGATGGTAAATAACGCATAAATATTGTACGAATAATAAAATTGATAATTTACAGTGCGAAGGTACAGTCATCGAATTATTTCGTAGTTGTTGATGTTTATACTGATCGATCATAGAAGAAAAATTCTAATTTATTCCGATTAAGCTTCCATCCTATTAATCTGGAAGTTCCTCTCAGATACAAGGAAATGATTCAGTTCCAGAGCCAAAGATCGTAATTCTCGAACGAGTAGTCGAAAAGATTCTGGAGCACCCTCGGGTTTAGGTATTGTTCCCCCAATGATCGTAATACCAAGTACTTCCTGTCGAGCTTTAATATGATCCGATTTATAAGTAAGCATCTCTTGTAAAATATGAGCTTACCTGATTCTTCCCGACGAATAAAAATCGGCTTTTCGTCTGGATTAGTAAATAAATAGGAGTTTAAAAATAATATTAGAATAAATATTAAATAGTATGTAGTCTAAATGGTTATGGAAAATAAATGTTAAAATTCAGATTTTGGAAAAATTACCTAGGGAGAAATAAATTGGGCCACTGGTGTTTTGAAGCCCAACCTAAAAGTTTTGACCTTGGGATTAATATTGATACTGGGGAGTTAAAAACTCTTCTTCCTCCCTTCTGTTTTCACGCATACACAGAGCAAGCAAAGGGGCAAGTTGGCTATGGTGGTTGACTGCAACACGGCGACAAGGGTGGCTAGTCGGAGGCCCTGGTGGCGGCGTTCTGGGAGTCGACGGTGAAGCCGCTGGCACACAGACTGAGACCCGACTTAGGGGAGACAAAAGGAGGTCTCGGTATGGTTTTCCGGGCGGCGGTTTGGGCGGTTTTCCGATGAGTGATCAACTGGAATCGGTAAGTATAAGTTTAAAGTGATGAATTTGGTTTGTTTGTGTGAGTGATTGGGTGTGATTTGGTGGGGTGTTGGGATCGAATTTGAGGGAATATGGTGAATGAAATTGGATTGTATTTTGTTATTGGTTTCTTGTAGGTGGAGATGGTGGCAGAGGTGGCGGTCGTTGGTGGCTGGGTGAGCAGAGGTGGTAGTAGATGGAGGTGAATTTGATGAATCAGTTTTCGATATAACTAGATTCTTTGAATGACTTGGTGAGTAAAATTGTACGAGGGTGCGTGGGTATATATAGGAGATTTGCTGAAGAAAAATCGTAGTTGGATATTGAGATTGAGGTGGGATGGCTACAAAAATCTTTGGGCGGTTTGAATTTGTGTACTGGGCGGTAGAAAAGGGAAAGAAGAAGAAAAGAAGAAGAAGAAAGAGGAGCAAGGGCGGTGGAGTAGTAGAAAAGAAGCAGCAGTAAAAAAATATTGATACCAAAATTTATCAGTATCATTATTATTATTATTATTATTATTATTATTATTATTATTATTATTATTATTATTATTATTATGTTACAAAATAATCTTTTTGAATCTGAGTTGTAACAGAAATAGTTTTCGGGAAGTTATTTGGTATAATTTGAGATGTAAAATTCGACTGTTCACCCTTGACCGGGTAACATTAGTTAATAAAGTACTTAATAAAATAATTTAGATTATCAAAAATTATTAAAAACTCGGTTGTTACACCCCTGAATCTGGTGCCAACTTGATGTTGAGATCTAGAGGTGTGGTGACTGTTGTAGCAGCTTCACACCCAAAATCTTTGATGAGCTCTTTTGCAAACTTTTGCTGGGTTAGAAGAAGACCCCTGGAAGATCTAAGAATTTCTATATCCAGAAAAAAAAAAAAACTTACATAACCCAAGTCTTTGATTTTGAAGGTATCATCAAGATAACCCTTGATTCTTTTCATTTCATCAACATCATTTCCAGTTAAGAGAATATCATCCACATATACTGCAAGAAATGTAACTAAAGAACCATTCTTTTTCCAAAAAAGGGAATAATCATTTTCTGAATGGGAATACCCTTTTTTATATAAAGTCTCAGCTAGCTTGGCATACCATTGCCTTGAAGCTTGCTTAAGACCATAAAGGGATTTAGTTAACCTACACACAGCATTGGGAAGATCACTAGATAAACCAGGGGGAAGTTTGATATATATCTCCTCATTTAATTCTCCATGTAAAAAGGCATTATTAACATCAAGTTGACTCATAAACCATCCTTTCTTGACAGCAATTTCCATAAGAGTCCAAACCGTTGTCATTTTAATAACAGGAGAAAAAGTTTCATTGAAGTCTACCCCTTCTTTTTGTGTAAACCATTGAACCACAAGTCTTGCCTTAAGTCTTTCTATAGTCCCATCTGCTCTATGCTTAATCTTATAGACCCACCTACACCCTATTGGCTTCTTTTTAGGGGGCAAGGACACAATTTCCCAGGTATTATTACTAATAAGGGCTTGAAATTCTTTTTCCATGGCTTGCTGCCATCCCGGATGTTCACATGCCTGTTTATATGAGCTGGGTTCTGTGTAGTTTAAATTATCTAGTAGGGACTTATTGTCAGCATGTAGAGCATGAAAATCATAGGTGGGTGGTACGTTGAAGTGTTAGATTGGTTACTGTTGTTAAACAACAAGTACTTGCCTCATCACTCCCTGCTAGAAGAACATGATCACTGAGATGTGTTGGTTTGTTGTGAGTTCTAGTAGATCTTCTAACAGATGGTTCTGAGACAAGGGTTTGTTGTTGATTATTATGAGCAGGAATTTCTGGTTGTTGTTGATTATTATGAGCAGGAATTTCTGGTTCTGCATCAGACTGGGTTATGTCCCAAAATCAAGACTTGTGTCTGAGACTCTCTCTCTTAAATTCGGAAAAATCTGAGCTGGTTCATTTTTAGAGGCATAAGGAAAAGAGTCCTCATGAAACTTAATATTTCTAGATACAATAAACTCTTTTGTTTCTAAAGACATGACTTTGTAAGCCTTTTTACCCATTGGTACCCAAGGAAAACACATGGGACAGCTCTGGGATTAAGTTTAGGCCTTCCTTGTTTTAAAGTGGATACATAGCATAGACAACCAAAAACCTTCAAATGTTTTCAGTCAGGTGGTTTTTAATACAACAACTCAAAGGGGGTTTTATTATTGATCACTGCACTAGGCGTTCTATTGATAAGGTAAGTTGCTGTCATGAGGCAATCCCCCCAAAAGTTTATAGGTAACTTAGATTGAAAAAAGAGTGATCGACTGACCTCAAGCAAGTGTTTGTGTTTGCGTTGAACTACCCCATTTTGTTGAGGTGTCTGAATACAGCTTGTTTGATGTAAGATCCCATGGTCTATAAAGAACTCTTTAGCTGCATGACTTAAACCCAACTCAAGGGCATTGTCAGAACGAATAGTTTTAACAGTTGTATTAAACTGTGTTTTAACCATAAGAACAAAGCTCCTAATCAAGGATAGAGCTTCATTTTTTGTAATCATGAGGTGTGTCCATGTACTTCTAGTAAAGTCATCAACTAAGGTAAGAAAATACCTATGGCCACTATATGTTTTGGTTGAATATGGTCCCCACACATCCACATGAATTAACTCAAAAGGTCGATTGGTAGCTATTTCGCTATGGCTAAATGGAAGCCTCTATTGTTTAGCTTTGGGGCAAACATCACAATTATTAACAACTATCATTACAACCATTATTCCTAGTGCAACTGGAGAAATGCAATTGTCTTAATTTCTTTAAAGAAAGATGTCCCATTCTCCTGTGCCATAGATCACAAGTTTTGCAAATTTCCCCACAAGAATTTCCAACCAGAAAGCCAATACAAGTTACATTGTCACACACAGTACCTAATTCTTTATTAGAGGCTACTGAAATAACCCTAGAGGGGGGGTGAATGGGGTTATGAAATTTTTTGCAAAATATATTCACTGGTAAAGGACGTTAATGTCTTAATCTGGTCAGATTAAGATCCAAAACAGTATAATAAGAATTTCAGAATAAAGGACAATAAATAGAAACTGAATAACCTCCTTTATTGAAGTATACTGTAATGCAATTAAACCACTCCTAAGGTGAACGTCCTTAGGGTTACAGAAGAGCGCCTTTCAATGGACGCTTTAGAGTTTTCTGAAAATAACACCCACCCACCAAACTCAACTTTTGGTGTTTACACAAATCGATCCCAATTCTATCTGGGAATCGATTCTACACGAATGAACCAATGCCTAATTCCGTCAAGGAATTGATTACACTCAGAACGCTCAAACACAGTTTTCTCACTCGATGGAAAACTTAAACAAAACACAGATTTCTGTTCTTTTTTTGAACAACCGATTTCTTCCGTGGAATCGTTGCCTTAATTCGAATCCCATGTCTTCAATTTATAGGCTTGTTTCTTTGAATCGAATAGAGACGTTGGAGATTTGATTTAGGATCAGATTCCTTCCTTTCTTTGTGCTTCCTGATTTGCTTCATTTTATGCGAGATTTCCGGATTCCAAAATCTTGTTTTTGTTTCCAATCTCTTGCTCGATTGTTTCCTGCAATGCATAAAGAACAATCGAATTAGTCTGGTTAGAGAGTGGACAAAGAAAATCAGATGACTCGGTTTCCAGAATTAGCTTCCCTATTTCTTCGCTCTTTTTGTTTTCTAGAATTAGCTTCCTTGTTTCTTTTCTCTGTTTGTCTTTCACATCAAAATACTGCTGCTGGGTTGAATGTCCTTGAGGTGCTTTGAGGTGAACGTCCTTCGGTCCTGTATTAAGAGGGTTTCTACAATCTCCCCCTTTTTGAGTAAAAGACAAAATACATATAGGCAAGGACATGCAGTATAGGGAGCATTTCATGCATAATAGTTTTAGCTTAATACAACCCCAGTGCAAAATAGACAAGATAGTTTGAAGTCTACAGTTTCAGAGCAAAAAGAGCTAAAGAACATTGTCTGCATAGGCCTTAATCAGCGTAGGCCTCTTCTCCCCCTTTTTGGCTTTCACCGAAAAGGAAACAGGAGGAATGTTTGGCACAAAAAACATAAAAAAAAACAGAACAGAGGAAAATGTTTTTAGGATGCAGAATCAGGGATGGGGGGATCCTCAGGGGGCGGGGATGGAGCTGGAGTAGGAACAGTAGGAGTTTGAGCGATGATGATGACCTTCAGAGAGGTGATAGCATCGAAGAGATCAGCACGGATAGTTTGAAGGGCCTTTACTTCATCCTGTAGAGTTTACACTTCCTGTTGAAGACTGGACATCTGAGCTTGCATGGCATGCTGAACATCCTTGGCGGCTGCGACAGAGCTGGAGGCCTCAACATCCTTGATTTCATCAGCATGTAGCCAGGAACCAGTGGGCTGTTGTTGATAACCAAGGGAGGAAAGAAGAGGCAAGCCAATTGTAGGTAACTGAACGGGTATTTGTTCACCGCCGTCGAGAGGGACCCGACACGCATGGAAGAATTTGGTGAGCAAATTACCATAGGGAAGAAGCCCAGAGTTTGCACAGGTAGCACGAATGATGTGGTTAAGGACCATTTCTCCAATTTCAGGTTGTTTATTGTGAAGGATGTTCAGGAGAAGGGATGCACAAGCTTCATTGATAGTTTCTTTGTTTGTACCTCTTGGAAGAATGGTACAGACAATGGTGTAGTAAAGAAACCTAGCTTCGGAAGTCAGACCAGTGTATTGTGTATTTTTAAGTTCAGAAGGCCTAGCAAACAGTCTACGAAGTTCCTGTTTAGGATCTGGTGGAAGTGCTAGAGGTGGTTTTGCAGGGTCGGGAGTGATGTCTAGGATGTGTTCAACTAGGTTGGGGGAGAGAAAGATTTGGACTCCAGAGACATTGGTTTTCAGAGAGGGGCGATGAGAGTTAAATTCAAGATTTGCGTAAAATTGCAGAACAAGGGATGGATATATTACCGGTTCACAGTTGAAGAAGGATGTGCAACCTAGTTCCTTTAAGATGCCGAAGGATGGGAAAATTGGGATGAGAGAATCAAGGTCGACATGTTCACAGTACAGGATCAGCCGGTTGGACAAATTTTCAAGCTTTTGTTCGTTGGTGATGGCCAGAGTGGTTTGCGGTTTGGGTGGAATAGCTACAGCGTCAGACGAAGAAGAGTGAGAGTGGGTGGAATCAGGTGGGTCGGAAGATGTTTTGCGAGACCGGAGACGTTTTGCAACTCCGGCTGGTGGGGAGGGGGCAATATTTTTCTGGGCTGGTCACTTTTTCATGGTTAAGAGAGGAAAAGGACGGTTGGGCGAAGAAAGGGATAGCAGCGATGGTGATGGAGGAATGAGTGGGGAAGATGGTGGGGTAGGATATAAATAACCTGGTGGGGGAAAGAAGGGGAGAGAGGGAATCAATTTATGGTGAAGGTTGATTTTTTGAAAAAGGAAAGGAAGTGATGGGGACGGTTGAGTGTAATTATGGTGGTGATATGACGTTGAAAAGGGATAGAGATTTGAAAGAGATTTTTATTTTGAAAAAGGGAAGTTTTCGAGAGAAGGAAAGAAGATAATATGGGAAATCAGACGTGATTATGACCAAAAAAAAACTTTTTTTTTTGTTTTAAAAAAAACTAGTGACGCAGAGCAGTTATAATGGGAACTGTCTGAGAAACTTGAGTGCCAAGGTTTAGTATAAGACTGCACGACAAAAATCCAGGACAAGATTGTCAAGGACCTTATGGGCAGGTTTTGGAGATAGGGATCATACCTGGGGTGGAGGTCCTTAGCTCCCCCTGGAGGAGTGCATTCTAGCTCCCCCTCAACTGGTCATCAGGTTGTAGCATGCCAAGCTCCCTTCTATTTGTGAGAAATAGTTCAGTGGGAAGGGCCTTGGTGAAGATGTCTGCCAGTTGTTGATAAGTAGGGACAAAGTCCAGAGTGATGTGACCTTTGTCTACATGATCTCTTATAAAGTGATGTCGTACTTCAATGTGCTTGGTGCGAGAGTGCTGAACTGGGTTCTTGGTAATTTGAATAGCACTCTTGTTGTCACACTTGATGGGAATGTTGGAGAGTTCTATGCCAAGGTCCTTCATGTGTTGTTTGATCCACAAGGTTTGAGCATAACAAGCACTGGCTGCTATATATTCAACTTCTGCAGTAGAAAGAGCAACAGCATTTTGTTTCTTGGATTGCCAAGAGATTAAAGATAAGCCAAGCATTTGACAGCCTCCAGATGTGCTCTTTTGAGCTGTCCTGGATCCAGCAAAATCAGCATCTGTGTATCCAATGAGGTTCAGGGAGTTGTTTTCGGGATATCACAGACCAAGGTCCTTGGTGCCTGCAAGATATCTCAAAATTCTTTTGACTACAATCAAGTGAGATTCTTTGGGAGCACTTTGAAATCGAGCACATAGGCAAACACTAAACATTATGTCGGGACGACTTGCAGTTAGATAAAGTAGAGATCCTATCATACCTCGATACTGTTTTTCAGGAACGTCCTTACCATGTAGGTCCTGATCAAGTTTTAATGTGGAGGACATTGGGGTATTGTAGTGTTTGGATTTCTCCAACCCATATTTCTTTAGAAGCTCTTTGACATACTTACTCTGGCTGAGAAATATGCCATCACTGTTTTGTTTGATTTGCAATCCAAGGAAGAAGCTCAGTTCTCCCACTAAACTCGTCTCAAACTCCTTACTCATTAAGTCAGAGAATTCCTTCACTAGATATTCATTAGTAGCACCAAAAATAATGTCATCTACATAAACTTGAATTATAGTAGAGTCCTGACCTGAGGTTTTAATAAAGAGAGTTTTGTCTATGAGACCTCTTGTGAATCTATTGCTCAAGAGAAAGGAGCTTAGTCTCTCATACCAAGCTCTGGGAGCTTGTTTTAGCCCGTAAAGGGCCTTCTAAAGTCTGTAAACATGAGTGACTGGATCTTGTTGTTCAAATCCTGGAGGTTGTTCCACATAGACTTCTTCTTTTAAGTATCCATTGAGGAAGGCACTTTTGACATCCATTTGATACAACTTGATGTGTGTTGATGAAACATAGGCAAGGAGTATCCGAATGGCCTCTAATCTTGCAACTGGAGCGAAAGTTTCTTCATAGTCAATGCCTTCTTCTTGGTTGTATCCTTTGGCAACTAGTCTGGCCTTGTTTCTTGTGATAGTGCCATGTTCATCTAATTTGTTGCGGTAGATCCATTTTACACCAATGACTGGGTGGTGTTCAGGTGATGCATATCATACTTCAATACATCAAGAAGAAGCACTGAAGGACCTTACCAGCCTGCTGCAAACTATTTCAAGTGGTTATGTCGCGAGTATCTCCAAAACTAAGGGACTTTTGAGCTCCTTATCTCAAGAGTCTTGAAGTTCTCATTTAGCTATGTGAAAGGGTTATTCCTTATGTACATTTTGGCTTTTGAATCTTTAGTATTGGAGTTGTATTTTAGGAGATATTGTATTTTCTTTAAAGGGCCTTTGTTGTAAGTGTCGCCTGAAGGGCCTTGTCAGGGTAATGCGGCCTTGCTGGCCTTGCTGGGGTGACGCGCCTATAGGGAGGGGTTTTCCTATTCCTATAAATAGACCCCTTGGGTCCTTTGTAATCACAATTCATTCATATTGAAATAAACACAAATCTCTCTAAAGTTGATGCTTTAGTTTCTCTCTAGTTTTGGCTAGAAAACGAATTGCCTTTGGGTTTTTCGTGTGAAATCTTCTCTTCTAATCCAAGATTGAGCATTCTTGGGTGGTGACAGGAGGAGTAGGAGCTCTTGAAGATTGTGGTGTGTCTGTATCAATCCGAAGAGTTTCGTTGCTCAATTCTATCAAAGTTTCCGCTGTTCAGTTCGTTGTAAAGGTCCTTATCTGATTCATCTCTTGCAAGTTCTTACTTGTGTTTTGATCCTTGTTCTTTCTTGGCATTTTGGTTGTCTTGTGATCCATTATGCATCAATTTGGTATCAGAGCCATGTTTAGATGAATCTCCTTTGTTTCTTGCATGAATCTTGGACCTTGTTTTGTCACAAAAATCACATAAACCCCACGTTATACACGCCCCTTTGATAGTTCTTCCAAGAACTCATCAAGAACTCATCAAGAACCCATCAAGAACTCATAAAGAACCCATAACTCCTCAAAGAACCCTCGTCCTAAACACAAACCAAGCCCAAAATCCGTCCCTTTCCCTCGTGAGTCATATGACATCAAGTTGATTTCTAATGGCAAACGATGAATCTAAATCAAATGAGGTTTATGAACTTGAGCAACAAAAAGCATTTTTGCGTGTGCAATTGGGTAAACAAATGGAAGAAAACAGAATGCTACGTGAAGGATCAATACGTGATGGTGTCTCGCCACATGGTGAAGGTAGTTCAAAGTCTAAAAGGCATGAACGTTTGGATTTTAAAGTCGAAGTTCCTGAATTTGATGGTAGTTTGAATGTAGAAGATTATCTTGATTGGATACATACGGTTGAACGTGTCTTTGAGTTGAAAGAATGTAGTGATGAGCTCAAGGTGAAGTACGTTGCTTTGAAATTGAGAAAACATGCTAGTATTTGGTGGACTAACCTTCAAAAGAAGAGAGTTGCAAAAGGGAAAGAAAAGATCCGTTCTTGGGATAAGATGAAGTCAAAGTTGCAATCCAAGTTCCTTCCCCAATCATACGTTGAAGACAACTACTACAAGTTGCAAAAGCTTGTCCAAGGCTCTAAATCGGTGGAAGAATACACAAGGGATATTGAACATCTCCTTTGGCGTTGTGATCTCAAGGAAAAGGAACAACAAATTCTGGTACGTTACTTGATTGGTTTGAATGATTGGATACGTCATATAGTTGAATTACATTCATATGAATCTCTTGATGAGCTAAGTAACTTGGCTATGAAAGTGGAAAGGCAAAGAAAAGAAAGAGCCAAGGAACCGCAAAGGACGTTCCCAAACACATCCAAACCCTATACCCAACGTCCTTATCCCCAAACACAATTAAAAGCTCCACAAAATCAGCCCCCATCCTCCCTTAAACCCTACGCCAAACCCACATTAAACCAGCCACAAAATCCCCCACCCAAAACCCAAGTCCAAGAACCAAGGACATTACAACCAAGAAGATGTTTTAGGTGCCAAGGATTGGGTCATATTGCATCCGAATGTCCTAACAAGCGCACGGTTTCTCTTGTTGAATATCAAAGTGCTTTGTTTGTTGAACCAAGCTTGTATGAAAGTGAACATGAAGTGGAACCTTGTGAGTTTGCCGAAAATGAGAAGGATAATGATGAGGAGGTTGAGCAAGCGGATGAAGGCGAATTGTTGGTGCTTAGAAGGGCACTAAGTATGGCTTCTACCCCAAATGACATGGAGCAACGTGAGAATATATTCCACACTAGGTGTACCGTTCAAGGAAAGGTATGCTCTCTTATAATTGATGGAGGTAGTTGTACTAATGCCGCCTCTACTACAATGGTAGAAAAGCTGAATTTGGATGTAAGTCCTCACCCATCTCCTTATAATATTCAATGGTTAAGCCATGGGAAGGGCATTAGAGTTGATAAACGTGTATTAGTCTCATTGTCCATTGGGAAGAATTATAAAGATGATGTGTGGTGTGATGTAATACCCATGAATGCTTGTCATATTTTGTTTGATAGACCGTGGCTTTTTGATAGGTATGTAACTCATGATGGAAGATTGAATACCTACTCATTCGTCATCAACAAGAAGAAGATTACATTGGCTCCATTGCCTCCTTCTTCTATTCGGCCTCCACCAACAAAAGAGAAAGAAAGGGAGACTAACATTGTGTCCTTACTAAAGGCGGAACAACATGAATTCTATGAGCATAAAGAGTTGATATTGGCGAATATCCAAGAAGAACAAGCTTCTGACCAAAGATCATCCACGGCTCTCACCCTTGATGAGGAGGTTTGGTCATTTGTTTCCAAAGAAATGCCCCAAGGATTGCCACCAAGAAGGGACATTGAACACAAGATTGATCTCATTCAGAACCACATTACCAAATAAGCAAGCCTCGAATGAACCCCAAGGAATCCATGAGGTTCAAAGGCAAATTGATGAGCTACTCGAAAGGGCCTTATTCGTCCAAGCATGAGTCCATGTCTTGTCGAGTGTTACTAGTTCCAAAGAAAGATGGTAACGTATGTGCATGGATTGTAGGTCCATCAACAAAATCACCATCAAATATCGTTTTCCCATTCCACGTCTGGAGGACCTTCTTGATGAACTTTATGGAAGTGTTGTGTTTTCAAAGATTGATTTGAAGAGTGGATATCATCAAATTCGCATATGTGAAGGAGATGAATGGAAAACGGCTTTCAAAACCAAAGAAGGCTTATATGAATGGTTAGTAATGCCCTTTGGTCTAACAAATGCTCCTTCTACTTTCATGAGGTTAATGAATCATGTATTGAAACCTTTGATTGGAAAGTGTGTTGTTGTATACTTTGATGACATACTTGTATATAGTAGAAGTGAGATTGATCATGTAAAGCACTTAGAGCTAGTTTTGTATATCTTGGAGAAAGAAAAGCTCGCCATGACTTGGAGAAGTGCTCGTTCTTTTCAACCAAGGTCATCTTCCTTGGATATGTGCTCTCCAAAATGGGATTCAAGTAGATGAAGGAAAGGTCAAAGCTATCCAAGAATGGCCAACACCAACGAGTATACATGAGGTACGATCATTTCATGGATTAGCTTCATTTTATAGAAGGTTTTATCAAGAATTTCTCTACTATTTTGGCTCCTATATGAGTTGTTGAAGCAAAGGGAGTTTACATGGAATAAAAACGCTCGATTGGCGTTTGAAGGTATCAAGAAGTTATGTAGCACCTCTTCTAGCCTAGCCATTTTTTGACAAAGTATTTGAATAAGAACAGGATGCTAGTGGAGTAGGCAAATGTGCTTTCCATACACAAGACGGAAGCCCAATAGCCTACTTTAGCGAGAAGTGGAATGATTCCAAAAGGAAGTTAAGTACATATGAGGAGTTCTATGCCATTATAAGAGCTCTTGAGCATTGGAGGCATTATCTACTAAGTGGAGAGTTTATTCTACATAGTGATCATGAAGCTCTCAAGTTTATCCAAGGCCATCACAAGCTTAACCCAAGACATGCAATATGTGTTGATTTTTTGCTAGCTTTTCAGTTTGTTATCAAGCATAAGGCCGGGCATTTGAACAAGGGTGCTGATGCTCTATCACGAAGGTACTCACTTACATATGTTCTTGATTCTAACATTCTTTGGATTTGAGCATATTAAGGGCTTATATCAAGATGATCAAGATTTCAAAGAAGTATATGAATTGGCAAAGAAACATCCTCATGAAATGTTTCATATCGAAGATGGTTTCTTATTCAAAGGAAATCAATTATGTATACGAGGACCTCATTGCGAATTGTTGATTCAAGAAGTTCATGGAGGTGCCTTAGCGGTCATTTTGGTATAGAAGACTTATTTGATGTTGAGAGATTATTACTTTTGGCCTAGCATGGTGAAGGATGTTGAGCATATTGTTAAGAGATGTGGTACTTGCAACCTTGCCAAGTCACATGTATTACCTCAAGGCTTATATACACCGCTACCTATTCCATATTACCCTTGGGAAGATGTGAGTTTAGACTTCATTGTGGGTCTACCTAGAACTCAAAGAGGTAAGGATTCTATTATGGTGGTTGTAGATCGATTTTCAAAGATGGCATTTTGTACCTTGCAACACTACATATGATGCTACGAAAGTTGCTACCTTATATTTTGATGAAATTGTGAAGTTGCATGGTATACCCAAGACTATGGTGAGTGATAGAGACTCTAAGTTTCTAAGTCATTTTTGGGTTACTCTTTGGAAGAAAATGGGAACAAGGCTTAAGTTTAGCACGGCTTGTCATCCACAAACGGATGGACAAACGGAGGTAGTCAATCGAACCTTGGGAGCCTTGTTGAGGACATTGGTGAATAAAGAAAAGAAGAGTTGGGATACTTTGTTGAGCATTGCCGAGTTTGCATATAATAGAAGTCCTAATCGTGCTATGAAGTTATCTCCATTTGAAGTTGTCTATGGAAGAAATCCTCTTAAACCCATGGATTTATCTCCTATCTCTACATCTACGAAGTTTAGCTTTGAAGCAAGTAAAAGAGTAGAGGAGATTAAGAAGTTGCATGAGGAAGTTCGTGAGAAGATTAAGAGATATACTCAAAAGGTTGAAGAGAAAGTGAATCAAAAGAGGAAGAAGGTTATCTTTAAGCCTGGAGATTTAGTATGGTTACACTTGAAGAAAGAGAGATTTCCAAGTAAGAGAAAAGGGAAATTGAAACCGAGAGGTGAAGGTCCTTATGAGATCTTAGAAAGACTTGGTGATAACGCTTATCGTTTGAAGATGGAAGGTGAGTATGAAGGAAGTTGTACTTTCAATGTGTGTAATCTTAAGCCCTATTATAGTGAAGTTGAAGAAATTCCAAGTTTGAGGGCAAACTCTTTTCAAGAAAGGGAGAATGATGCATATCATACTTCAATGCATCAAGAAGAAGCACTGAAGGACCTTACCAGCCTGCTGCAAACTATTTCAAGTGGTTATGTCGCGAGTATCTCCAAAACTAAGGGACTTTTGAGCTCCTTATCTCAAGAGTCTTGAAGTTCTCATTTAGCTATGTGAAAGGGTTATTCCTTATGTACATTTTGGCTTTTGAATCTTTAGTATTGGAGTTGTATTTTAGGAGATATTGTATTTTCTTTAAAGGGCCTTTGTTGTAAGTGTCGCCTGAAGGGCCTTGTCGGTAATGTCTGGCCTTGGCCACTGGGTGACGCGCCTATAGGGAGGGGTTTTCCTATTCCTATAAATAGACCCCTTGGGTCCTTTGTAATCACAATTCATTCATATTGAAATAAACACAAATCTCTCTAAAGTTGATGCTTTAGTTTCTCTCTAGTTTTGGCTAGAAAACGAATTGCCTATGGGTTTTTCGTGTGAAATCTTCTCTTCTAATCCAAGATTGAGCATTCTTGGGTGGTGACAGGAGGAGTAGGAGCTCTTGAAGATTGTGGTGTGTCTGTATCAATCCGAAGAGTTTCGTTGCTCAATTCTATCAAAGTTTCCGCTGTTCAGTTCGTTGTAAAGGTCCTTATCTGATTCATCTCTTGCAAGTTCTTACTTGTGTTTTGATCCGTGTTCTTTCTTGGCATTTTGGTTGTCTTGTGATCCATTATGCATCATCAGGTCTTAGGACAAGCTTCTATACTTTGTTGTGCTCGAATTGATTCAATTCTTCTTGCATAGCTAGGATCTAGTTGCTGTCCTTTAGAGCTTCTTCAGGTCCTTTAGGTTCAATCTGAGAAACAAATGCGTGAAAGGCACAAAAGTTTCTAAGAGAGGATCGAGTTCTAATACCTGTTTCCAGACCTGAAAGGAGATTATCGGCTGGATGAGCAGGTTTGAACCTGAAGGTCCTTGATGGCTCCTCAGTGTTTTGCTGTGTAGTATCAACCACTTGAGTAGTTTCTGTCGGTGAAGGTCCTTGTCCTTCACTTGAGGAAGGTCCTTAGCCTTCACTTGAGGAAGGTCCTTGTTCTGCATCATGCGAAGGTCCTTGAGCTTCATTTTCCTCATGTTCTGAAGTTGATTGCATGGTGTCATCTGGAGGAGGTTCTTCATTTTGTTGAAGAGGACCTTGCTGAAATATACGAGGTGAATCCTCGTCATCATCATCTTGATGAATCTAGAATTTGATGGAGGACCTTTCTGATGGAGTGGTGGAAGTTTCATCGAAGACAACATGAATTGATTCTTCCACCTTTTTAGATGCTTTAATGTAGACTCTGTAGGCCTTGCTGGATAAGGAATATCCTACCAGAATTCCTTCTTCACTTCTTGGCTCAAATTTGCTTAAGGCCTTCTTGTCATTGTTGTGAACGAAGCATTTGCATCCAATGGCCT
The DNA here is from genome assembly GCA_029582165.1 of Portulaca oleracea. Classification (NCBI taxonomy): domain Eukaryota; kingdom Viridiplantae; phylum Streptophyta; class Magnoliopsida; order Caryophyllales; family Portulacaceae; genus Portulaca; species Portulaca oleracea. The sequence goes on along the minus strand of CM055868.1, from coordinate 27,241,660 downwards.
TGAGATGAGCTACATTTGGTGTCTTACCTTTAAAAAACTCATAGGGTGTCTTCTTCATGAAGGACCTTATGGTACATCTGTTGAGAATATAGTTTGAAGCATTTATAATTTCAGCCCAGAGAAAGAGAGGTAGATTGTTCTCACAGATGATAGTTCTGGCCATGTTTTCCTGTGTGCGGTTCTGATGCATAATGGATCACAAGACAACCAAAATGCCAAGAAAGAACACGGATCAAAACACAAGTAAGAACTTGCAAGAGATGAATCAGATAAGGACCTTTACAACGAACTGAACAGCGGAAACTTTGATAGAATTGAGCAACGAAACTCTTCGGATTGATACAGACACACCACAATCTTCAAGAGCTCCTACTCCTCCTGTCACCACCCAAGAATGCTCAATCTTGGATTAGAAGAGAAGATTTCACACGAAAAACCCAAAGGCAATTCGTTTTCTAGCCAAAGACTAGAGAGAAACTAAAGCATCAACTTTAGAGAGATTTGTGTTTATTTCAATATGAATGAATTGTGATTACAAAGGACCCAAGGGGTCTATTTATAGGAATAGGAAAACCCTCCTAGGCGCGTCACCCCAAAGAAGGCCAAGGCAGACATTACTGACAAGGCCCTTCAGGCGACACTTACAACAAAGGCCCTTTAAAGAAAATACAATATCTCCTAAAATACAACTCCAATACTAAAGATTCAAAAACCAAAATGTACATAAGGAATAACCCTTTCACATAGCTAAATGAGAACTTCAAGACTCTTGAGATAAGGAGCTCAAAAGTCCCTTAGTTTTGGAGATACTCGCGACATAACCACTTGAAACAGTTTGCAGCAGGCTGGTAAGGTCCTTCGGTGCTTCTTCTTGATGCATTGAAGTATGATATGCATCATTCTCCCTTTCTTGAAAAGAGTTTGCCCTCAAACTTGGAATTTCTTCATCTTCATTATAACAGGGCTTAAGATCACACACATTGAAAGTACAACTTCCTTCATACTCATCTTCCATCTTCAAACGATAAGCGTTATCACCAAGTCTTTCTAAGACCTCATAAGGACTTTCACCTCTCGGTTTCAATTTCCCTTTTCTCTTACTTGGAAATCTCTCTTTCTTCAAGTGTAACCATACTAAATCTCCAGGCTTAAAGATAACCTTCTTCCTCTTTCGATTCACTTTCTCTTCAACCTTTTGAGTATATCTCTTAATCTTCTCACGAACTTCCTCATGCAACTTCTTAATCTCATCTACTCTTTTACTTGCTTCAAAACTAAACTTCGTAGATGTAGAGATAGGAGATAAATCCATGGGTTTAAGAGGATTTCTTCCATAGACAACTTCAAATGGAGATAACTTCGTAGCACGATTAGGACTTCTATTATATGCAAACTCGACAATGCTCAACAAAGTATCCCAACTCTTCTTTTCTTTATTCACCAATGTCCTCAACAAGGCTCCCAAGGTTCGATTGACTACCTCCGTTTGTCCATCCGTTTGTGGATGAAAAGCCGTGCTAAACTTGAGCCTTGTTCCCATTTTTTTCCAAAGAGTAACCCAAAAATGACTTAGAAACTTAGAGTCTCTATCACTCACCATAGTCTTGGGTATACCATGCAACTTCACAATTTCATCAAAATATAAGGTAGCAACTTTCGTAGCATCATATGTAGTGTTGCAAGGTACAAAATGCGCCATCTTTGAAAATCGATCTACAACCACCATAATAGAATCTTTACCTCTTTGAGTTCGAGGTAGACCCACAATGAAGTCTAAACTCACATCTTCCCAAGGGTGATATGGAATAGGTAGCGGTGTATACAAGCCTTGTGGTAATTCATGTGACTTGGCAAGGTTGCAAGTACCACATCTCTTAACAATATGCTCAACATCCTTCACCATGCTAGGCCAGAAGAAATAATCTCTCAACATCAAATAAGTCTTCTCTATACCAAAATGACCCGCTAAGGCACCTCCATGAACTTCTTGAATCAACAATTCGCGCAATGAGGTCCTTGGTATACATAATTGATTTCCTTTGAATAAGAAACCATCTTCGATATGAAACATTTCATGAGGATGTTTCTTTGCCAATTCATATACTTCTTTGAAATCTTGATCATCTTGATATAAGCCCTTAATATGCTCAAATCCAGCAATGTTAGAATCAAGAACATATGTAAGTAAGTACCTTCGTGATAGAGCATCAGCGCCCTTGTTCAAATGCCCGGCCTTATGCTTGATCACAAACTGAAAAGCTTGCATAAATTCAACCCATTTTGCATGTCGTGGGTTAAGCTTGTGTTGGCCTTGGATAAACTTGAGAGCTTCATGATCTGATGAATAATGGATCACAAGACACCCAAAATGCCAAGAAAGAACACGGATCAAAAACACAAGTAAGAACTTGCAAGAGATGAATCAGATAAGGACCTTTACAGCGAACTGAACAGCGGAAACTTGATAGAATTGAGCAACGAAACTCTTCGGATTGATACAGACACACCACAATCTTCAAGAGCTCCTACTCCTCCTGTCACCACCCAAGAATGCTCAATCTTGGATTAGAAGAGAAGATTTCACACGAAAAACCCAAAGGCAATTCGTTTCTAGCCAAAGACTAGAGAGAAACTAAAGCATCAACTTTAGAGAGATATGTGTTTATTTCAATATGAATGAATTATGTAGGAATAGGAAAACCCCTCCCTATAGGCGCGTCACCCCAGCAAGGCCAGCAAGGCCGCATTACCCTGACAAGGCCCTTTAGGCGACACTACCCGACAAGGCCCTTTAGGCGACACTTACAACAGAGGCCCTTTACAGAGAAAACAATATCTCCTAAAAATACAACTCCAATACTAGAACAAGAATGTACAAAGGAATAACCCTTTCACATAGCTAAATGACACTTCAAGACTCTTGAGATAAGGAGCTCAAAAGTCCCTTAGTTTTGGAGATACTCGCGACATAACCACTTGAAACAGTTTGTAGCAGGCTGGTAAGGTCCTTCAGTGCTTCCTCCTGATGCATTGAAGTATGATATGCATCATTCTCCCTTTCTTGAAAAGAGTTTGCCCTCAAACTTGGAATTTCTTCATCTTCATTATAATAGGGCTTAAGATCACACACATTGAAAGTACAACTTCCTTCATACTCACCTTCCATCTTCAAACGATAAGCGTTATCACCAAATCTTTCTAAGATCTCATAAGGACCTTCACCTCTCGGTTTCAATTTCCCTTTTCTCTTACTTGGAAATCTCTCTTTCTTCAAGTGTAACCATACTAAATCTCCAGGCTTAAAGATAACCTTCTTCCTCTTTTGATTCACTTTCTCATCAACCTTTTGAGTATATCTCTTAACAATATGCTCAACATCCTTCACCATACTAGGCCAAAAGTAATAATCTCTCAACATCAAATAAGTCTTCTCTATACCAAAATGACCCGCTAAGGCACCTCCATGAACTTCTTGAATCAACAATTCGCGCAATGAGGTCCTTGGTATACATAATTGATTTCCTTTGAATAAGAAACCATCTTCGATATGAAACATTTCATGAGGATGTTTCTTTGCCAATTCATATACTTCTTTGAAATCTTGATCATCTTGATATAAGCCCTTAATATGCTCAAATCCAGCAATGTTAGAATCAAGAACATATGTAAGTAAGTACCTTCGTGATAGAGCATCAGCGCCCTTGTTCAAATGCCCGGCCTTATGCTTGATCACAAACTGAAAAGCTTGCATAAATTCAACCCATTTTGCATGTCGTGGGTTAAGCTTGTGTTGGCCTTGGATAAACTTGAGAGCTTCATGATCACTATGTAGAATAAACTCTCCACTTAGTAGATAATGCCTCCAATGCTCAAGAGCTCTTATAATGGCATAGAACTCCTTATCATATGTACTAAACTTCCTTTTGGCATCATTCAACTTCTCGCTAAAATAGGCTATTGGCCTTCCCTCTTGTGTAAGGACAGCACCAATACCAACTCCACTAGCATCCACTTCTACTTCAAATACTTTGTCAAAACATGGCAAGGCTAGAAGAGATGCATTACATAACTTCTCTTTGATACCTTCAAACGCCAATTGAGCGTTTTTATTCCATGTAAACTCCCTTTGCTTCAATAACTCAGTCATAGGAGCCAAAATAGTAGAGAAATTCTTGATAAACCTTCTATAAAATGAAGCTAATCCATGAAATGATCGTACCTCATGTATACTCGTTGGTGTTGGCCATTCTTGGATAGCTTTGACCTTTCCTTCATCTACTTGAATCCCATTTTTGGAGAGCACATATCCAAGGAAGATGACCTTGGTTGAAAAGAACGAGCACTTCTCCAAGTTGGCGTAGAGCTTTTCTTTCTCCAAGATATACAAAACTAGCTCTAAATGCTTTACATGGTCATTCTCACTTCTACTATATACAAGTATGTCATCAAAATATACAACAACACACTTTCCAATCAAAGGTTTCAATACATGATTCATTAACCTCATGAAAGTAGAAGGAGCATTTGTTAGACCAAAGGGCATTACTAACCATTCATATAAGCCTTCTTTGGTTTTGAAAGCCGTTTTCCATTCATCTCCTTCACATATGCGAATTTGATGATATCCACTCTTCAAATCAATCTTTGAAAACACAACACTTCCATAAAGTTCCTCAAGAAGGTCCTCCAGACGTGGAATTGGAAAACGATATTTGATGGTGATTTTGTTGATGGACCTACAATCCATGCACATACGTTGGGTACCATCTTTCTTTGGAACTAGTAACACTGGGACAGCACATGGACTCATGCTTGGACGAATAAGGCCCTTTTGGAGTAGCTCATCAACTTGCCTTTGAACCTCATGGGATTCCTTGGGGTTCATTCGGTAGGCTTGCTTATTTGGTAATGTGGTTCCCGGAATGAGATCAATCTTGTGTTCAATGTCCCTTCTTGGTGGCAATCCTTGGGGCATTTCTTTTGGAAACAAATGACCAAACCTCCTCATCAAGGGTGAGAGCCGAGGACGTTCATTAGTTGGGGAAGCTTGTTCTTCTTGGATATCTGCCAATATCAACTCTTTTTGCTCATAGAATTCATGTTGTTCTGCCTTTAGTAAAGATACAATGTTAGTCTCCTTTTCTTTCTCTTTTGTTGGTGCAGGCCGAATAGAAGAAGGAGGCAATGGAGCCAATGTAATCTTCTTCTTGTTGATGACGAATGAGTAGGTATTCAATCTTCCATCATGAGTTACATACCTATCAAAAAGCCACAGTCTACCAAATAAAATATGACAAGCATCCATGGGTATTACATCACACCATACATCATCTTTATAATTCTTCCCAATGGACAATGAGACTAATACACGTTTATCAACTCTAATGCCCTTCCCATGGCTTAACCAGTGAATATTATAAGGAGATGGATGAGAACTTACATCCAAATTCAACTTTTCTACCATTGTAGTAGAGGCGGCATTAGTACAACTACCTCCATCAATTATAAGAGAGCATACCTTTCCTTGAACGGTACACCTAGTATGGAATATGTTCTCACGTTGCTCCATGTCATTTGGGGTAGAAGCCATACTTAACGCCCTTCTAAGCACAACAAATTCACCTTCATCCGCTTGCTCAACCTCCTCATCATTATCCTTCTCATTTTCGGCAAACTCACAAGGTTCCACTTCATGTTCACTTTCATACAAGCTTGGTTCAACAAACAAAGCACTTTGATATTCAACAAGAGAAACCGCAGGCCATTTAGGACATTCGGATGCAATATGACCCAATCCTTGGCACCTAAAACATCTTCTTGGTTGTAATGTCCTTGGTTCTTGGACTTGGGTTTTGGGTGGGGGATTTTGTGACTGGTTTAATATAGGTTTGGCGTAAGGTTTAAGGGAGGATTGGGGCTGATTTTGTGGAGCTTTTGATTGTGTTTGGGGATAAGGACGTTCGGTATAGGGTTTGGATGTGTTTGGGAACGTCCTTTGCGGTTCCTTGGCTCTTTCTTTTCTTTGCCTTTCCACTTTCATAGCCAAGTTACTTAGTTCATCAAGAGATTCATATGAATGTAATTCAACTATATGACGTATCCAATCATTCAAACCAATCAAGTAACGTACCAGAATTTGTGGTTCCTTTTCCTTGAGATCACAACGCCAAAGGAGATGTTCAAACTCCCTTGTGTATTCTTCCACTAATTTAGAGCCTTGGACAAGCTTTTGCAACTTGTAGTAGTTGTCTTCATCGTATGATTGGGGAAGGAACTTGGATTGCAACTTTGACTTCATCTTATCCCAAGAACGGATCTTTTCTTTTCCTTTTGCAACTCTCTTCTTTTGAAGGTTAGTCCACCAAATACTAGCATGTTTTCTCAATTTCAAAGCAACGTACTTCACCTTGAGCTCATCACTACATTCTTTCAACTCAAAGACACGTTCAACCGTATGTATCCAATCAAGATAATCTTCTACATTCAAACTACCATCAAATTCAGGAACTTCGACTTTAAAATCCAAACGTTCATGCCTTTTAGACTTTAAACTACCTTCACCATGTGACGAGACACCATCACGTATGGATCCTTCACGTAACATTCTGTTTTCTTCCATTTGTTTACCCAATTGCACACGCAAAAATGCTACTTGTTGCTCAAGTTCATAAACCTCATTTGATTTGGATTCATCGTTTGCCATTTGAAATCAACTTGATGTCATATGACTCACGAGGGAAAGGGACGGATTTGGGCTTGGTTTGTGTTTAGGACGAGGGTTCTTTGAGGAGCTATGGGTTCTTTATGAGTTCTTGATGGGTTCTTGATGGGTTCTTGATGAGTTCTTGGAAGAACTATCAAAGGGGCGTGTATAATATGGGGGTTTATGCGATTTTGTGACAAAACAAGGTCCAAGATTCATGCAAGAAACAAAGGAGATTCATCTAAACATGGCTCTGATACCAAATTGATGCATAATGGATCACAAGACAACCAAAATGCCAAGAAAGAACACGGATCAAAACACAAGTAAGAACTTGCAAGAGATGAATCAGATAAGGACCTTTACAACGAATCAATGAAACTTTGATAGAATTGAGCAACGAAACTCTTCGGATTGATACAGACACACCACAATCTTCAAGAGCTCCTACTCCTCCTGTCACCACCCAAGAATGCTCAATCTTGGATTAGAAGAGAAGATTTCACACGAAAAGCCCAAAGGCAATTCGTTTTCTAGCCAAAGACTAGAGAGAAACTAAAGCATCAACTTTAGAGAGATTTGTGTTTATTTCAATATGAATGAATTGTGATTACAAAGGACCCAAGGGGTCTATTTATAGGAATAGGAAAACCCTCCCTATAGGCGTCACCCAAAGAAGGCCAAGGCGCATTACCCTGACAAGGCCCTTCAGGCGACACTTACAACAAAGGCCCTTTAAAGAAAATACAATATCTCCTAAAATACAACTCCAATACTAAAGATTCAAAAGCCAAAATGTACATAAGGAATAACCCTTTCACATAGCTAAATGAGAACTTCAAGACTCTTGAGATAAGGAGCTCAAAAGTCCCTTAGTTTTGGAGATACTCGCGACATAACCACTTGAAACAGTTTGCAGCAGGCTGGTAAGGTCCTTCAGTGCTTCTTCTTGATGCATTGAAGTATGATATGCATCAGGTTCTTCCATTCAATCACACCATTCTGTTGTGGTGTCCTTGGGGCAGAGAAATTATGTGTAACCCCTTCTTTATCACAGAATTTTCCAAATTGATCTCGATTATCAAACTCTTTTCCATGATCTTATCTTATAGACACCAGACTGAGTCCTGTAAGGACCTTGAGTTGCCTGTATAGTTTCTCAAATTCTGGGTAAGCCTCTGTCTTATCCTTCAAAAATAAAACCCAGGTAAATCTAGAATAATAATCAACAATGACTAGAATGTATGAGCGTCCTCCTAGACTTTTGTATGGAATTGGTCAACAGAGGTCCATATGCAACAGTTCTAAACATCTAGAGGTGGTTACTTGAGACACAGGTTTAAAGGAAGTTCTGGTCTGTTTGCCTCTTGTGCATGCATCACATACTTGGTCACGAATGAAATTCGGAGATGGTAGTCCTCTAACCAAGCCTAGGCGTTTTAGCTTTTGAAGGGTTTTCATGCTCACATGTCCCAATCTTCGATGCCATAACCAGGTTTCATCTGATGCAACTCTAAGACAGGTGAGATCCTTTGTCATATGATCACTGAGGTCAATAACATACACATTGTTCATCCGATGACCTCTAAGGACTATTTCATGAGATTCCTTTTCTACGACACATGAATTCTTATTGAACCAAACTTTATAACCCTTATCACAAAACTTAGAAATACTTAAAAGATTATACTCTAAGCCTTCTACATAATATACATCATTTATACAATTGACTGAGTCCTTACCGACCTTGCCGACTCCAAGGATCTTCCCTTGGCTTTTGTCTCCAAACGTTACCTTCCCACTTTTGATGTCCTTGAGTTCTCTGAATTTGGTTGGATCTCCAGTCATGTGTCTCGAGCATCCGCTATCCAAATACCAGAGGTCGTTGTGAGCCCTGAGACATACCTGCACTGAAGGACATTATACCTTTCTTTGGACCAGGAGGTTTAGGAGAGGTTTCTTTGTTTCGAGGGACAGGTTTGTTGTTTGGCTTCTTTGAAACCCACTTGGTTTTAGTTCTTGGTTTTGGGATATTTGTGGGTCTATGAAGGGGTAAGGTTTCTGGTTTGGTTTTGGGTGAACCAGGTTTATCTGTAGAGGTTTTCTTCTCAGGGTATATGGTAGAACGAACTTGGTTTATTTCTTGATTGAGAATGGAATTCAGCTCTTTTCGGTTCTGTATCATTTCATTTCTCATGCTGATATTATCAGAGGTAAGGTTTTTGATTATCTCATATTGAGTTTCTATGGTTTTGGAGTTTGTTTCAGCAATTCTAGTGAGATATTGTACTTTGTCGATGAGGGATGCAATGTAATCAAGCAGATTGAGCAATCTTGGTTTCAGATTATGTTGAGGACATTTCTGAAAGAGATTTGTAAATACCTCATCATTGTCATCTGCCTGTGTTTCATCTGCTTGTGTTTCAGTAAGGTCCTTTGCCATGAGACAAAGATTTGCAATTTCCTCGGACTCGCTTTCACTTTCACTGCCTTCACTTTCACTCTATGTGGCAACCATAGTTTTGCTGCTCAATCTTTTTCCTCTGAAGTCACTTTGTTCCTTGACTTTCTTCACGTGAGGACATTCCCTAACCAGGTTATCTGTTGCACCACAAGCAAAGCATTTATATTCATTATCATCCTTGGTTTGAATCTTACCTTTGGGTGAAGGTCGTTTGGAGGATGATTCTCTTAGATAGCCATGGAATCTGGGATTCTTTCTGTATAGTCTTCTGAAACCTTTAGCTATCATGGCCATGGTTTCTTCATCATCATCCTCTGATTCTTCTTATGGTTCCTTGGTGCTCTTGAGGGCAATGTCCTTGGTCTGACTACCTTCTGACAGTCGTATCTCATGTGCAAGAAGTTTGCCAATCAACTCTTCAAGTTTCAAGGTCTTTAGATCTTGAGCTTCTTCTATTGCCGTTACTTTTGGTCCCCATTTGTGCCTGGGAAGACACTGAAGGACCTTGTTCACTTGTTCTTCATTGGAATAGGATTTTCTGAGGGACTTGAGATGGTTGATGATTGCACTGAATCTTTTGAACATTGACTCAATGGACTCATTGTCTTCCATTTTGAAGCCTTCATACTTTTGAACTAGTATGTTGATCTTGGTCTTCTTTACTTGATTTGTTCCTTCATAGGTTGTGACCAAGTAGTTCCATATCTGCTGAGCTGTATCAAAATTAGACACCCTTTCAAATTCATTAGAGTTAAGACTGCAAATTAAAAGATAATGTGCATGAGTATTTTTCTTTGCTCGTTCTTTTTCTTCAGGTATATACTCAGATCTTGGTTTGTCACTTATTATTCCATCTTCAGCAGTCTTCTGGGGAATAGGACAATTTCCTTTGTTGACTACGTCCCAACTGTCCTCATCTTGATTTCTCAAGAAGATCTCCATTTGGCGCTTCCAAATTTTGTAGTTGTCACCTGTTAGCAAAGGTGATATGTTCCATGAACGTCCTTGACTTAAGTCTCCCATGTTGTGATCTCCCATGATCTTTGCCACAGAGCGATTAGTCTCTGAATTTTCAGTGGACCAAGCTCTGATACCAATTGAAATAACCCTAGATGGGGGGTGAATGGGGTTATGAAATTTTCTGCAAAATATATTTACTGGTAAAGGACGTTAATGTCTTAATCTGGTCAGATTAAGATCCAAAACAGTATAATAAGAATTTCAGAATAGAGGACAATAAATAGAAACTGAATAACCTCCTTTATTGAAGTATATTGTAATGCAATTGAACCACTCCTAAGGTGAACATCCTTAGGGTTACAGAAGAGCGCCTTTCAATGGACGCTTTAGAGTTTTCTGAAAATAACACCCACCAAAAAACTTTTGGTGTTTACACAAATCGATCCCAATTCCGTCTGGGAATCGATTCTACACGAATGAACCAATGCCTAATTCCGTCAAGGAATTGATTACACTCAGAACGCTCAAACACAGTTTTCTCACTCGATGGAAAACTTAAACAAAACACATATTTCTCTTCTTGTTTTGAACACCCGATTTCTTCCGTGGAATCGTTGCCTTAATTCGAATCCCATGTCTTCAATTTATAGGCTTGTTTCTTTGAATCGAATAGAGACGTTGGAGATTTGATTTAGGATCAGATTCCTTCCTTTCTTCGTGCTTCCAGATTTGCTTCATTTTGTGCGAGATTTCCGGATTCCAAAATCTTGTTTTTCTTTCCAAACTCTTGCTCGATTGTTTCCTGCAATGCATAAAGAACAATCGAATTTTTCTGGTTAGAGAGTGGACAAAGAAAATCAGATGACTCGGTTTCCAGAATTAGCTTCCTTGTTTCTTCGCTCTTTTTGTTATCCAGAATTAGCTTCCTTGTTTCTTTTCTCTGTTTGTCTTTCACATCAAACCACTGCTGCTGGGTTGAATGTCCTTGAGGTGCTTTGAGGTGAACGTCCTTCGGTCCTGTATTAAGAGGGTTTCTACAGCTACATTATCCCTTACATCTTCTTTCAATTTCTCTGCTAGCTGCCCATCAAGAATGTATAGGCCATTTGAAGATTTACCAAGAACCAGAGGCCTCCTCAGAGAAGGGCCCTGCAATGTACAAATTTTAGGAGTAAAAACAACACTACAGCCTAGTTGTTCACTAAGTCTTTTCAAAGAAATAAGGTTGAAATTGAAATTGGGAACAAACAACACATGGTAGAGAATTATATCAATGCTTAACTTAAAGTCTCCATACTGTGTAACCTTAATTTTTCCTATATTAGGGAGCACAATAGTAATAGGTTTATCCAAGAACCTTAAATTGCACAATTTATCTCTATCATGTATCATATGGTCAGAAGCTCCAGAATCAATAATCCAAGTTGTATTAGCAACTACTTAAATAAAGCATGCATTATGAGAAATGGGAGAAAGAATACCAGCCATGTAAGCAGAAGTTAATTCATCATGTGGGGAGGAACTTTCTTTTCCAGTTCCATTTTGGAGCTCTTTCAAGAAATGAAGCATCTGCTTAGTCTGACCATGATCTAGCCCAGGCAAGGTGAAGTCGGGTCTTTCAAGAATTGGGGACTGCACTTGAGAATTGGACTCTTCTTCATGTGATGCATTGGCAAAACGCCCATTTTGCTCATTTCTTCCTTTACCTCTGAAAGATTGCCAACTTCCTTTGTCACCTTTACTTGGATATCCATGAAGTTTGTAGCATTTTTCAACGGGGTGACCAGGTTTTTTGCAGTAAGCACAGATAATGGACTCTCTCTTCGATTCAGGTTTCTTTTTGTAATTTGGGGCAGGTGAAGTCACATATTGAAAAGAAGCACTCTCTGAAGTAAAATTGGAAATATGCCTAACCTGTCGTTACATTTCTTCTTGCAATGCCATAGCATAGACTTGAGATATACAGGGAAAAGGAGTCATAATCAAGATGTTCCCTCGCTGTCCTGTGTAGCTCTCGTTCAATCCCATCAAGAATTGAATGACTCTCTGATCTTCTGCGTACTTTAGTAAAGCTGTGTTGATATTAACATCGCATGTGCACTTTCCACAAGTATATCTTGGCAAACCTTCTACTTGCACAACTTCATCCCACACTTTCTTGCATTTGTTAAAGTACGCAGCAATGTCAAGACCTTCTTGAGCCAAGGCACCCACTGATTGTTGTAGCTGGAACTGTTTGGCCTTGTTAGACTGCCCATACCTCTCGGTAAGCTCCTTCCAAATAAGGCTAGGGGTTTCAGAGTAAAGGACACTCTCTCTGATATCTTTACTTAGGCAATTAAGCAACCAAGATATAACCATATCTTGACATCTTTTCCAAAAAGGAAAAAGAGGGGAATCCTTCCCAGGTTGGGTGTACGAGCCATCCACGAAGGTCAATTTATTCTTGGCTGAAAGGGCGATCGTCGCAGATCTTTTCCAATTTTCAAATTCATCTCCGTGGAAAGCTTCAGATACCAGGGACTGTCCCGGATGATCGAAAGGGTGTATATAGAGTGGATCTGAAGAGTCAATAATGATCGGCGCTTTGGAATCTATTTTTGGTTCACCCATTGTAGAGGATGAGAGGAAGGACGAAGAACAGAGATGAAGGGAAGGAGAAGAGACGAGAACGAGGCGCAGAGGTGTGATGCGGATCAGATCCGCTCTGATACCATGTTAACCTTCAAATTGAAGTTTTTGGGTTTGTGGAAACAAATGAGAGAAAGTTGAAAGAAGAACGAGAAAGGAGAAAAATAAACCTCTAATTTCTCATTGAAAAAATGATAGTAAGACAGGCTATTTATAGCCTGACAAAAGGAAAAGGAACCAGAAAATAAAACAAACAAAAAACAAGAAAGAACCAAGAAAAAATACAAGAAAAACCTAGACAAACTAAAAATAACATCCTAACAGAAGTTTCCATATTATATATATTTGATATCTCCATGATATTCATATGTATCTCTGAGTATCTAATTGATTTTATTCTAAGGTCGTGTTTTTAAAGTGGGATAGGATTCTCACTTTAGGTGTGTTCTTCCTTTGTAATCGCCTCTTCTGTGAGGCCTCAAGTGCAGAAGTCATCTGTGAAGTCTTCTGCTCCTCTACGCCCTGTTGAGGACCTCACAATTCTCAACAGTGCCGAGTTGTAACCTCCTTCTTCTTAGTACTTTAATTCAATCAATAAAGAAGTATTATTCAGTTTATAAAAGTGTTATTAACCCCTTTTGTGTTGATTAAGTGCAGAAATTTTATACAGCCCTATTCACCCCCCTCTAGGTTTATTTCACAGTCATATACATCTAGGGCACTTTATGATGTTATATAAGAACATACAGTATCCTGATGGACCCTAATTCTAGATTCTCATTTCTCTCTTTTATGTCATTTCATTTCTTAATCTTCACAACAGCTACTTGAATATTTAGTCCACTGGATTAGACTTTGGTAGGAGACATGTTGACCAGAATTATTCAGTAATATGAACTATATTAAACAAAATGTTAGTATGTAGAGCTAACAAAATTTCATGTCATACGAAAAACAAATTAGGCAATATGGTTCATATTCCAAATTTTAAATAATTGCCTATTCGATTAACCTTTTAAACAACCTTTTTAATTGAAGCCTATTGTAATATGAATTTGTGTAAATGACATGAAAAATAAGAAATATTAGACATCACCTTATGTAAATTTAGACATTGCGATTTATAAGTCCACATTTGATGCAAATTAAACTAAACTTTGTTGGCGCTAGTTGTAATTGGTAAAAGTGACGATGGGCATTTTTGTCCATAGAGCAAAAATGTGAATGGGATTGAAATAGCTTTGTGGAAAATTGGAGCGCAAGAAAAAGATGGTAAATCAAATAGAATGTATTTAAAGATAGCAATGCATGTGAAAATTTTCCTTGTGGCAATTGACAAGTTAGGCTTACGTCCAACTTCAATCCTGTAAGGCCAAGCACAAAAATGGTTAGCTTTGTGAAAGCCTCAGATTCAATTTCCTTAAAATAGTAATCCTTCTTTCATTTTCTGTGTTCATCATAAATTAAGTTCGGTATTTGTAAGCTTATATATGATGCGTGGCGTACTATTGATCATGCATAACTCCCAATTCTTATGTATTTATGTCTCTCTTTTCAGATTTTTTTTATCAAGTTAGGCCACCATTTTATTTAATTATGAAAAAAATGTGATCATATTCAAATATAACATTCTAAAAATATGCACTAGTTAGTAAAATGCATATATATTTTTTCATTAACTTGGATTATACAATCTATCTATATAGTAAATGATACACATTACATAAAAGTGATTGACACGTACATGTATTTTCGCTAAATGCCTTGTAACTATTTGTTATAAGCTTTTGTGTTTACTTACTGAGAAAATTTGCACAATTTTATTGTTCATCTCTTACTATTTTTGATAAATAATTTTGGTACAATATCTAAAGATAATAAATTAATATAATAACAGGTATGATTTACTATGACACAATTAGTGAAAATAATTAATATTGAAATAATATAATTAATTATAATAAAAGGTTCTCATAGATAATCATAATTAGACAATGATACACATCTTGATTTAAGATGATTAATAATCATCTTTAATTGTCCATATTTCATAATTTTGTAACTTTTTTAATGATATTTTCTCTAATAATTATATGTATTAGCTAGGTCAAAAAATATTAGTATTAATCTAATTTCATCAACCATGATAGAAAATACACATTTTATACATAGTTTTATATTTATGAGAAACTATAAATAAATATTTATTTTTATATTGTTTATAAGTTGTAATAATCATCAAAGTAAGGAAACATACATTTATAATGATTTAAATATAATACTTATATTTAACTTTATAAGTGATTTAGACGTTATTAACCATCTTAATTGCATCAAGATATTTATCATTTTGCAACGATATCATAATTATAATAACATATTTAAGGCCATTAGATACAACACTACAACAACTATGTATACATATTCATTAATTTGCATTAAAAAGTGTGGCTTGGCTCTCCAGAGATTCTTAGGTTTGAAGAAATTAAATTGTGGACCATATATAAATGATAATGAGATTGAAATGTGGATGATACCACCTTCCATCTTTTTGTTGAAGTTTGAAAAGAGACACGAGTTAGGCCGTCCATCTTCATCTTTATATCTTGTTATCGAGTCATAATTACCAATAAAATATTGAAGAGAAAAATAAGTTGGCAATAACCTAACTTGTACGAAGAGGTCTAGAATACAAGGTTCTCGTATGTTGCATGTGCATGTGCATGTCTTCCCAGATTCTGTTACAAAACTAACTACACTAAACGTAACTTATATTGATTGCGTTATTAATTAATTCATATGTTTATAATTAAGCTAGCTATCAAGTTACTATATCAATGTCGCTCACACTTTTACCAGATTTTATTGACGATCTTTACGTATATGTTAGTTTAGTATGATTCCATTAAAAGACAACATTAATTTTAGTCTACTTTGTCCAAGAAATTAAAAAGCTCTTTGAAAGTCAATCAAGATTTAAGCATAAAATTGTACATAACGTGCATGATATTAGTCAATTATTTCCCGGCCCAAGAATTAAATAAAGTACCTATAGTTAATTGTACATTTAATTATTTTCCTAAAATTGTACATTGAATTTGTTCATCCTTAATTTTAGTTTAATTGTTGCGGTATAGACTTTATTTGTGAGGATTCTCATATTATGATGAAACTGTTTAAGAAAAAATAATGAAAAGTAAGTAAAACAAGTACAAAATATTAATCCTAAGTAGTTCTTTATTTGTTTATGTGTTGATGTTCTTTGTTAATTTTCTGTATGTAGTTGCCACGGTGTTATTATTTGCAGTTCATACAACTTTGTTGTGAGCTGTTCAATTTGTTTAGACTTTGAATAATCCAAAAAAAAAAAACACTTCAACTGTGGTAAACCCAATGTAAATATAAACAATAAGCTGCTAAAATGAAGCTGTATATTACAATACGTAACTGTTTTTGGCATGTGATTACATTACATAACACATAGAGTGCTACAAATATTTGTTGATGAATTCAGTAGAAATATATAGCAATCATAGGATTGTTATATGCATAGAAACGGCGTATAATTATAAGAAAGCACAATATAGGGGTCTAGAAGATAGGATAACTAAAGAGCACTAATTAAGTGGGGATTAGTATAAGATAAGTATGTGAATGAAGTTAATCCCCATTGAAAAGGTGCATGGAGGACCAAATATCTTCATCAACACTTGGCCAGAAGGAATTGGTAGAGTCATGAGTGGGATGAGAGTGAGGAGGGATGATGTAAGCAGATGAATCCATTGGGGGATGATCAGAGTATGATGACGTGGGAAAGTAATTAGGGTGGTGGTGGTGCTCATTGTTAGCTGCAACGACGTCGTGGCTGCTGCAGGCAGATGAGTTTGAAACTTGGCTGGAGCTTGCTTGTTGCTGTTGCTGCCCCTGCTGCTGCTGATCCCAGCTGCTCTGACTTGATGAGTTTGTCGTGCTCTGGTTCTGCTTCAGATGCTTCTGGATTCTTGTCCTCCAATAGTTCTTTATTTCATTATCTGTTCTTCCTGGAAGATGTTTTGCAATCTTTGACCACCTGTATCATTTGTGTATATATATACCTATCAGTCATAACATTTTATTACACCCAATAAACTGTAATTTATTTTTAGGTACAACTTATTAAATTCAGAACAGGTTTCTTAGTGCAAAATATATGAGGGAAAAGATAGATGTAGCAATATAAACTTTATTTATTTTGCTATCTTTCTGTTTATATGTAGCTTTTGTTGCAAAACTTCTTGCCCTTTTAGACTTTGAATAATCGGAAAAAAAAAAAACAACGTGAACATGCAGCAAATAATAAATATTGCTCTTTTTTGAGTTCTAATAAATATTGCTCTTTAGTAGTAGGGTCAACCGAATCATACATCCTTCTATTTTCACACCTATGTTTTTTTCCATAGAACTAAAGGGTAAGAGATGAATAACACTAGCTAATTAAATTTGTTTTTACATATTTCTCTATTTTGATTTTTGATGCATATCGGGAAAAAAGAATAAAACTTTTAAGTTGATCCACATACTTCAACAGTATAATAATTTTTTTGTAATCATTTATAGTTCATTATACAAAATAATAAATTAATCTAATGATTTAGCTGTCAAATTGTATGTAATATCACGTAATTTGTTTCAAGATTTTGAACTTTTACATTTGTATTAGTATGTGGGGAAGAAGGATATATTTTTAAAATTGTAAAAAGATGGATTCAAAAGGAAGGTGGTAGAAGAGAAAATGAAGGAAGGTTTTCCCAAAAGAAAAAAAAAGGTACTCCAAGTAAAATAAAATAAAGAAAAAAAAGGATGAATTTATCCAATAAACAAAGGACAGAAACAGTTAAACATGGTAGCAATTTTGCACGTTACATTGATTGTGTATGATGAATTGATGATGAAATTCCATAAAGGAGAGAGTTAGAGGCTACAACTACGTACGTACTACATAGGTCTATAATGGATGGATGCGTTGATGGAGCACGTGCAGAAATTTCTCCCACAATCTCATCCGCAACTTGATTGTCAAAGATTAGATGGATAAAGGAGTTTCACATTTTGCACATGCCTAATCCTTTCAAAGTGAATCCATCATGTTCTACCTAGCTATATGTCATCTCTCTATATATATTTGCACATCTACATGTAAAGCAAGCACAGGGAATCAAAATACTTGGTTCTGCTTCAAAACCATTAACAATTTATTATTGTCCCCCTTACAAAATTTTTAGTTGATTTAGTTAACATAATCGATGAATTTATGATTAATTATTGTCAAAAAAAAAATGGGAACAAAATCTTACCTATTGCCCCACTTTGCATGCAACTCCATGATCAAAAGCTCTTCCTCAGGTGTAATATTGCCTCTTCGTACATCTGGTCTTAAGTAGTTTAACCAACGAAGCCTGCAACTTTTTCCCGTACGTTTGAGACCTATAAAATTTTGGAAAGTATATAAATATAATTATGACAACACTACAAATAATCATGAGGTGATAGAATGACGAGATTACAATCAACTATATATATATATATATATATATGTTTAAATATACCAGCAGATTGAGCTAGGGAGTTCCAAACACCTTCCCCATGGTTAGCTATATAGTTGATGAGGATTAAGTCTTCTTCCATGGTCCAAGGACCTTTCCTCACTTCATTATCCTGGGAAGTGTTAGGCTTCTTGTCCATGTTGTTCATGAGTTGGTGGTGGTGAAAGGCTTAGGGTGGGGGGTGGGGGTAAGATTGTGAGATACACCAAAACAGAGAGATAGAGAAAATATTTATAAGGGTAGGAGGTATCATAATTATGAATGTAGCAGGGTATTTATAGAGAAGAGCTAAGCCATTATTTAATAACAATTAAGCCATTAGTTTAATCCAAATCACATGTTAATGAAATTACAAACTTACCAAATTGCCCTTGAACATTTTCATTATTGCTACTTCACCCCACTCTGGAAAACCCATTTTGCCCCTTACCCAAAACTTAGAGGAATGAAGTTGCCTTAGTCAAATTCTCTCCTTTTTCTCTCTTACATTCTTACTTTTTGCATCTCTCGCCATCAATTCTATTGGAGGTTTTACCAACTCACTATAATATTCAAGCATCTCTCTCTCTCTCTATGTCTCTCTCTCTCTCTCTCTCTGTCTCTCTCTCTCTCTCATTCTAAACTCTAAATCACTGAATCATGATTCTGGGTCATTTATGCCCTCCCCTCCATTTCATAGAAAATGTTTGACTCATTTGTATAGGCTATATATATTTATAAGAAGGAATTGGCAAGTTACCTGCAAGCACAAGCTGAACAAATTACATCAAATCACTATAAATTCCACCCAACTAATTCAACTTGTAAGCCTTACCGATTTTTCATATATACCTAATCTTATAACATTTGACACCTCTGCTTAATAAGAATTATAAGTGCTTGTTTGGCCTGATTTTTTTAAAGTATTTTTTAGAGTAAAAAAAACATAAATTAGGCCAAATAATACTTCTTTTTAAAAGTTAATAATTGTTTTTTAAAAACAATTTTGACCAAAAACAGTTCCAAAA
Organism: Portulaca oleracea; assembly: GCA_029582165.1. Taxonomy (NCBI): domain Eukaryota; kingdom Viridiplantae; phylum Streptophyta; class Magnoliopsida; order Caryophyllales; family Portulacaceae; genus Portulaca; species Portulaca oleracea. Next base: position 27,222,313 of record CM055868.1, on the reverse strand, counting down.
AACAGAAGCAGTAAATTGTTGTTACTGCTTCTTACAAACTAATCACTACTCAATTTATGAGATTATTTCGTGATTAGTTTCCGTAATTATAAATAAATATTCTGATTCTTATAGAGATAACATTAAATATTTTAATATTACGTTAGAATCTTTAATATTATGTTGGACATTTTTATTATCTAATTCCTTTATAAATATGGTATTTGGTAAATTTTTGATATATAAATATTTAATTTAAATAATTTCATAGTCAGAAATACTAATAATTATTATAACTATGACTAATAACTATAACTATATAATTATAATTATTGTTAAAATTAAAGTCTAATAATCTGTTTAAAAATTAATAAAAAAAGAAAAATGTAAATAATCATATGACAATTATTTGACTCCAGAAAAACACATGATAATTTTTAAAAGTTACGCTAAACAATTAAATTTAGTAAAAGCACTATATCATAAGTTAGGTCGAACACTTTAATTTAGTAAAAATCACTCATGTCATAAGTTAGGCCACGCACTTCAATATCTCTCCAAAAATAGTTTTTATAAAAACTATTTATAAGAAGCAAAAATACTTTTTTAGAAGTTAGGCCAATCAAGCACTATATAAACTCTTATACATTTTCTTTTTGTCCGATAGGAAATACATAATTTATGCATATGACTATTACTAGATTTGTCTTTAACTTATTTTTTAATTTAAGATTTAATAAATTAAACAATATATAAATTAAATTAAAGCTTATTAGAGTATAAAACTATTACTGGGGCATCAACCGTAAGCTTGAGTTTTTGGTTGAATGGTTTCACATGGTATCAAAGCCAAATTAATGAACAAAAGGTCTTAGGTTTAAATCTCAACATCCATGCTTCAAGTCCATAGGACATTTGTGTAAAGCAACGTGTTAGAGTATAAAATTGTTGGGTACGTTGGTAATTAACTTGACAACTTTTTAACAAGGAATTTTTGAAAAAAAGGTAATTAACTTGACTACTTACTATTGGCTAAATTATTACAATATTGGAAATTATGATATGAATTATTATTATACCGTTTGAATGACACAAAGACGTACGTATAGCCCCTGTTTTTATGTACTAGTCTGGCCAGCGCGTACTGACCTAATATTTATAAATATAAATTTTAATATATTAATATTGAATAAAAATACCGTATATAATATAAAATTTTTATTTTAATTTGATTAGTATAAATTTTTATTTTAATTTAACTAAAAATAAAATTCAATTTTAATTGATTCATTGGTCAGTACGTGTAACGCCCCGGAAATTCAATTATAGAAAAGTCAAAGTCAAACTAACGTTAACAGACAAAACTTAGCGGAAGACTTCAAATTTAGTTTGGGCGTCACCGCCGTATCCCCGAAGGAACACAAGGCGAGAAAGGAAAATACAACTGTCTGCTAACGGTAACTACTAACAACTCAAAACAAAACTTTAAGACATCATAACGAAAACAAAATAAAAAGATTCAAGGACTTCTAGACTCGTCGTCCTCACTTCTAATTCCCGTCCCCAGCATTTAGATCTTCACCTGAAAACAAAACATTTCAAAAATGAGGGGGAAATCTCAATAGTGTCTACCCCTAACGTTTAAAACAGTTTAAGTTCATTTCAATTCATTTTAGGGAGAGGGAACAAGTCAAACCATTTCTCAAACCTTTAACCCTTAACTGTTTTCCTCAACCCATCCAATCCATATTTTAATTTGCGGGCGGGATATCAAATCCCAAAAAAAAAAAGCATCGCCTACCAAAGGCATCATAACAACTATCCTATATCAGGGATGAAACCCTGATCTCCTGGCACATAACCCATACAGGCATCAAATCCTAGTCTCAGGGTTATCACCCGCATGAATATTAGCCTCTCAAAGGCTTCAAACAGTCGCCCACCAAGGATATCATAACATCTATCCTATATCAGGGATGAAACTCTGATCTCCTGGCACATAACCCATACAGGCACCGAATCCTGGTCTCAGGGTTATCACCCGCATAAAAATTAAATCAAAGGCATCAAAACAACAACCCGCTTAAAGTTTCCACTTTGAATTATTAATTCATTATTCAAACTCAACTCACGACTCTCAAGTCAAACCATCCCAAGTTATCAAAACCTCGAATAAAAGGCCATCCAATTTTCTCAACTCAAATAAACCAAGACCACAATCGAATCAAAAGATTACCAAAACAGATGGTCGTGTTACCACAAAAGTCACCTTTCGGGATGCAATTCTCAAAATAGATTATAAAACATCAAAACACATTTAAAGAGCATCCCGGTGGGGATTAGAGCATACAATTACCTGATATACTTCACAGCACAGCAAATAGACGAATACACTTGAGCTCACTAACGTCACGCACTAACTCGGGCCTAGAATAAGAATAATTATCTAATCAAAACGCGTTCTAATGAAGTTAGTATTAACTATCAACTACCTAACCCATCCCCTAGGAACACTTAAGTTCCTATCATTTATGAAATTACACTTAACACATCCAAGAAAACACATAACAGGACCACGCATTATTTTCACTCAAAATTTTTAATAAATAAAAGCAAACAGAGGACAGATTATAACGTTCACATAAAACGGGTCACAACTCGACTTCCCGACATCCTATGTTATTATAATTCTGGATGTCTACTAAAACTTCTATGTTGATGGCTAAGCCCAAATCAGTCCCGAAACACTCTAAAAACACCCATCTTCACAATTGGTCCAGTTCTGACAGGTTCTGGTAAAACGGTTATAACTCGGGCTATACAAGTCAAACGTTCGATCCGTAAAATTCCTATGGTTCCTAACATCTAAGGGAACCTCCAGTTAAAAGGGCTCGTTCAAAAGGTAACTACAGTAGCCGTGGTGACTCGATCTTTAGACACTAACGAAACTGTCCCGATAATGGTTATTAATTAATTTGTTATTTCGGTTCTAACTTTTACCAATCGGTCTCGGGGTTCTAATTTGGACTCGAAACAGTAGCTAGGGTCTAAGATATGAAGTCCAACTTAACTTAGGTCCAACAATTAAACTTGTAGAAGTAACCTTAATTTAGAAAACATGAAAGACACTTTAATAACTTTTAATCAATCCTAAAATCATAAAAGAATTATTAAAATTACTTAAAACATAAATTACTTGACCAAGATTTTAAAGACTAAAACATGGATTATTTACAAGTAAGTTATAACAAAAAGAAACAAGAATTTCAAGAAACATTGAAGGTGGTTAAACATGTGGGTTTCTTAATTCAAGAATCAAGAAGGGCTTAAAGAACATGTAAAATAAAGTACAATAACATGTAACTACTAATCAAGAATTCAAGATTTTATTAATAAGAAAACAACTTGTAGTAGGTTAACTAATTTATTAACAAACTTAACAAGATTTACTTTTAAAGAACAATAAAGAACATAACGACTTTATAACTAAAAAAATCAAGAGTTAACCTAGGTAATAAATTTCCAATTTCGTACATACAATAATAAAGTTATCTAACCCTAACATGATTTATAAGGACAAGTACAATACCAATTGAACCCTAACAATTTAACTATTACAACCCTAATAACAAAACACATAATAATAATTAAACAAATTATATGTAAATAAAACAATACAAGAACAATTAATTACACATAACAACTTATTACAAATTACACATAATTACAACAAGAATATAATTACAAATAATTTCCCCTAATTACAAAATTACAACAATTATAAACATAAAAAAATATAACACTACAAATATATAAATCTTTTTTTTTTTTTTTGAAATTAAAACAAGAAAAGAAAAGGAAAAAGAAAAGGAAACGAAAGAAATAAAACAGATTATGGTTAGGGTTTTACGTAGGTTAGGGCAGAGGGGCGGTTTCTGGCTACGGCATCGGCGGGCGGGGCGACGGCTGGGGGTGGTGCGACGGTCGAGGCGGCGACAGCCAGAGGCGGCGCGAGGTGCGTGGTGGTGGTCGGATGCGTCGATCGAGCAATGGCGGCAGGCAGGGTCGTCGGTGGTGGTGGCGCAGCGAAACTCGATCAGAGAGTGAGAGAGAAAGGCAGCGAAAGAGAGAGAGAGAGGAGGGAGATAGGTTTCGCGGTGGTGGTGGTTTCGCGGTGGTGGTGGCGGCGCTGCGGCGGCGGTGCCGTCTGGTGGTGGTGGCCGGCGGTTTCAGAGAGAGCAAGAGAGAGAGGAGAGGTTGCTAGGGTTTGGTTTAGAGAGAGATTAGGGTTTAGGGTTTGAGAGGGGGTTTTTATACTAATACCCAATTTAGGCCCAAATACTAATCTAATCTAATCCTAATCCAACCCATTTAACAATTAAAAACTGATTTTTCTAAAATCATAATAATTCTAATAATAGTAATAGTAATATTAATACTAATAATCATATAATCACATAGCAAATAATATTCACGTAATTAATCACATAATAATATTAACCAGCGGAAATTACTATTCTACCCTTGTTAGCCCCTCAACGGTCCTACGAGCTCAAGCGTTAGCATAAATAAACACAAACGAATAATAATAAAACACGAAGTCAAACATAATATACTAACGACGTCACGGTCAACATCTTTGGATTTTTCGGGGTTTTACAGTACGTTATTTGTTTACAAAAAAATAAATAGGCATCTAAAATAATTAAATATAACTAATATAATTAACTGGTACAAAATAAACTTTTTGTTTAGACTTTTTCTACAACATTTCATATAAATATAAATTTAAAATACATAGCATTATGATTTAATGACTAATGATTTATGACACACATTGAAGTTATGCAGCAAATTGGTCAGAACTTAATTATTTGTTTTAGCTTTGGATATCATAGAAGCATGACTTAATTCAGGGCTCTTATAACACATCACGTAATGTACAAACACTCATTTATTTATTAGAAAAGGTTGTATTTTCATGCAAATTGAAATAGGTATGAGTTAAAGGAATATTGATATAATTTTTGGAAAAAATAACGTTAATTTTACAATTAATATAGAATCATATCTATAGTTGAATAATTTTTTATGTAAAAAATATTATATAATTCACTTTGTCTATTCCTATCTACATAAATTTATATCGGTAATTTTAAATATAGTATCAATTAAACTTATCATAATATATATGTTTATGTCGTATATTATAATCTCAGTCAAAAATTTAAAACTGCAGTAAAATTATAAAATAATTAGCTAAACATGTTCTTTTAAATTTAATATGTTTAAATCATACTTATTTACAATTGATATATAATCAAGTTTATGGTTAAATAATTTTTGATGTAAGAACAATATATAATTCATTGTCCGTATTTCTATATCAATAATTTTAAATAATATACTAAACTTATCATGATATATCTATCTCGTATCTTATATAATTCATGTTGCATATTCCTATATTCATGTACTTATAGTGGTAATTTTAGATATAGTACCAATTAAACTTATCATATATATTTATCTCATATATATTTATCTTGCATATTAATCTCGTATATTATTAATTAATTTTGCAATAAAATTATAAATAATTAGCTAAACTTGTTCTTTTTAATTGAACAGGGTTAAAATCATATTGTCATTCATACTATTTTCACCAAGAACAAGAAGAAAATAAAAGTGAAATAGGTAGCTTTTAATGAGGAACAGTGATAAATATGGATTGGAAATAATAATAATAATAATAATAATAATAATAATAATAATAATAATAATAATAATAATAATAATAATAACAAAGTTGCCATAAAAATAAAAATAAAAGACAATATCTATATGCAAGATGTCAAAAAAGAAAAGGAAAAATAAAGTAATTTATGACATCACTAAGGGCAAAATAGGAAATTAAAAGTGGGACAATATAGACTCCTTATTCACTTTTTATATGTAACTAGTCTGACCAACACATGCTGACCAGACAATCGGAAATGTTAATTAGAGATGCAGTAATAGTCATTGCCACTGTTAATTGAAAACAGATGAATAGTCATATTAATGAAGTCAGCTGGAAACATGTCTAGCTAAGTAATCCTGTGATGCAACAATATTACATGTGACACTTTGGAATGCTTGTTGCCCACACTTGGTGTGTCCTCTTCCGTGTCTCCAAAAACATTGTTGCAAGATCTTGGTCGGAGTTGTGCAATTTTAGATCAAATTACACAATATTTCGTACATAACAAACAATAGTTATGCTCATGCATAAGTTCAACTCCAAGCAAATATGCTCCAGTCAGATAAGAAAAAAATAATTAAAACAAGAATTGGACTGGAATTCAACTCAAAGAGACATATTTGCATAGTGATCAAAAGACAACAACATGCTCTAAGACAACAGGAAATTAAGCAACCCACTCTTCCAATGATAATATTCCATAATAACACCTAACCTCTAAAATTAGAGCATGAGAGCACCTAGGGACACGCCGCACTGCAACAATTTCAAGACAATGGCAGTTCGTATGAAGCTTTAGGTGAGCTTACTGACCAATTTCACATTTAAGCAGCCAAGAAACTATATGAGACTGACCAACCAGGAAAACTACCAAATTGAGAAACCAGGAAATTAAAAACATGTTATAAAACATCGCGAACTAAAGGCAAAGAAATCATTGGATGCAAAGCTACATTATAGATTCTTAGGACATATCATTCAATGATGATATCAAATATTTAAGAATGATATAGAGAGCAAAAAAAGACATGTATGCATGCCAAATTATAAAGATACCTCCAGTGTGTGTGTCTTGGTGAACAACATCTAAGTGTGTTAGTATTGATAGTTAAAGCACGCCCTTAATAATAAAAAAAGATGCAGTAATTCACTAATCAATATTCAATGACAACCTTGCATTACATTACAAAGTACTTGTTTGTAACCAATATAATACGATAAAAAATATATAACATAATATTACAACAATAACATGTCACTATAGGTGGGGCGTTTCCACCGCATATCTTGATGTGTCGCACATGATCTTAACTGTAAAGCTTCCACGCCGAATTCTACGTGGGACACCACCATGTTATACATTCAACTACACAACGTTATAGTTCACATATTGCAAACTAATTGTTTCTGACCACACTATACACGCAGTGTTGTCATATTGACTGTAATTTTGCAGAGTAATTGTCATAAATATTTATGGTCATTGACAAATAAAGTTGGGTTTGTTCGTTTTACTGACCACACAATTTACACAAACGTGATTAAATTTGTTTCAATTTGCATCCATATTTTCCTACATATGTCCAGGGACGCATCATATATCTAACTATTTTGTCGATCATTGTTTCGTGGTGACCACTGTTGGCACACAATGTGGTCATATTAGTGACCTTGTGTAACACCCCGGGTATATAGTTAAGTGTAGCTTAAAGGGATTGAAATGACTAATTATATCACCAAGGTGTACCTTCTTTTATGGTAGCTCATCCGTTGGCAAGTCAACGATCCTTGAAGCAGTTATTGGTAATGTCCACGGCCCGGGAGGGGCCGGGGCGTTACACCTTGGTCCATTATAATTCTATGACAGACAACTAACCGCTTCATGTCTAACTCTTTTGGTTACTAATAATTGTGGTCACTTGGTTACCACTAGTGGTACACAATGTGGTCATATTAGTGTCACTCTACATATCTATCACATGTGGTCACTTGGTGATCACTGTTGGGACACAATGTGGTTATATCTGGACTCATGATCCACTATACATCTATGACAGACAACAAACCATTCATCCATTAAGTTATACATGAGTTCGTTAACGCATTGCATATATACCTATTTGGTCAATTATAAGTGTTGTCACTTGTTGACCACTAATGTTCTCATATTAATGTCGTATTTCAATATAATTATATGACTAACATTAAACACCCGCATCCATATTATTGTCATGTGTGTGTCGAGTGATGCATTGTATTTCTAACTCTTAAGTCAATGGTAAGTTTGGTCACTTGGTGGCAAATGTTGCTACACAGTGTTGTCATACTATTGTCGTGTTCTATTACATTTCTACGTCTGATAACAAACCCCCTCCTTTTCTGATGATTGCCTCCCCTAAGCCTACTGCACAGAACATCGGTGGCCACACAGTATGTGATTGTGTTCACGAGTATGCAATTCAGTCCTATGGAAAAAATCACAATCGCAATTCATTCCTCTGGAATCAGAGTGTTGTCAAAAACCCTAATTATGTGATGTGAATCCAACTTGAGTATGTCAAAACTAGTAATTCAGTCCTCTAGAAAAAAAATGTGAGACGAACCTGTTAGTCTCCATCATTACGACCGCGTATGAACGAGTTGTTGAATCCCTCTGTTTTTTATATGTCTCAATCTCAATCGCCCCAAATCGTGTATGAACGAGCTGAATATGATAATCTTGATTTCATAAAAACCATTCAATTACTCCTCTCAGTATCTATAATCCAGTGAGTGTTAATTTTGGCAATGGAATAATCTAATTGATTCTTTCCCCTTCATTCCCATTAATTATCATAACAACCCAAATTTTATTTTTTTAAAATTCATTTAATGAAAACTACAAGCTATTTTGAATGCTAGATCATGGTTTCCCACTCCAAATCTCACATGTGCCAACATTTAATATCAGCCACCAGATTGAGATCTAACGCGCAAGATTGTTCGTTCCCACCTTCCTACCTAAAGTCTCTTCCTACCGGATCCATTCCCATATATAAAGTTAAGGTATGAAGGTGAAAACAACAAATCATAACCCTTGATTTTGCATCTGGCAGTGAGTGGTCATGGATTCAAGGCAATGTGGTCATGAAATCCATGACCACACTCTCTAATATCCATGACCACATACCGTTAGATGCAAAATCAAGGGTTGTAATTTATTTTCTTACCTTCCTACCTAGACTCTCTTCGAATTGGACCTATCGTGTGTGTGTGTGTATATATATATATATATATATATATATATATATATATATATATATATATATTTTGGAAATTATGTGAGATATTCATTAACTCAAAAAAATTAAAACCGTTTACAAACCTAAACTAATTGCACAACATGTCTATGTATTTTGAACTCTTTCCAGAGTTCTTTGTGAGAGACAGCAGTCTATCCCTAATATGAAGCTTGATAATTTTGAAAACATTAATTGGCTCCTTCCTGACCTTCTTGAACGAGAGTGCATTCCTTGCGTGCCATATGTTATAAATGTAGGAAACAAAGACAGCAAAGATTATCTGTTTTCTATATTTCCTGCTCTTGAGGTTCAGCAGTTTCCTTCCCCAGTGTTCCCAACTTGTTGCTTCGGGAAGCTTGATCCACTTGTTCAAATGCTCTCTGGTTTGTTGGGCATAGGTGCAGTCGTACATTAGGTGTTCTATTATCTCTTCATGAGTATCACACATGGGGCATCTGGGGTGAATGGCACTGTTGTGTAACCTGGTTTTCACTTGAAGTCTTCCATGAATTGCCATTCAGGCACAAAATGAGTGTCTTGGTGTATTGTGTTTGTTCCAAACAATCCTTGCCCATGGCCACTTGATATTGTCTGTATCAAGTGCTTTGTAACCCATCTTCACTGAGTATTGGGTTTTGGGGATATCTGCCTCTTTAATCTGTTCTTTTACTACACACAGCTTCTTGAAGTACCAACACGTATCCCCTTTCGGTTGGTAGTTCCACCAATCTCGGTTTTTGATGTATCTTTCATGGATCCATTTGATCCAAAGACTTTCCTTTTGTTCTGCAATTGTCATAACTTGCTTGGCTACCAAAGCTGTATTCCAGCTCTTCAAGCTCTTTATTCCGAGTCCTCCACATGATTTTGGTTTGCAGACTGTATCCCAGCTAATAGGTGGAGTCTTTGAGAAATGAATGTCAGCACCCCAAAGAAAATTGCGGCAAATTTTTGTGATCTGATCAATGACATATTGTGGGATGATCAACATAGAAGCCCAGTATGAAAAAGCGCCCATGATTACTGTGTTGATTAGAATCACTCGACCGGCATAGGAAATATTCGCTATTCTCCATGATTTGATTCGCGATGTGATTTTTTCAACCAGTTTTTGACAATCCAGTTTGCTTAATCTGCCATCCGTAATCGGCATTCCGAGATAGTAGAACGGGAGGCTTCCTTCTTCATAACCTGTAATCCTTAGTATATGATCTTTAGTGGCTTGTGATGTACCACTAATCATGACTTTGGATTTATTTGCATTTGAGCAGAGACCAGAGACTTGAGAGAAATGTGACATAGTGTGCATGATTTTTTGGACACTGTACGGATCTGCTGCTGAGAATATCATCAAATCATCTGCGAAAATCAGGTGGGTGATATGCAATTTCTTGCATCTTGGGAAGAATTTGAATCTGGCATCTTTAGCTGTTGTAGACAGGCTCCTCGAGAGATATTCCATGGTTAGAACAAATAAGAGCGGGGATATTGGGTCTCCTTGATGCAGGCCTTGAGTGCCTTTGAAATATCCATGCGTGCCTCCGTTAATTTGGACTGTGTAAGAAGTGGTAGTGATGCAGCTCATGATCCACTCAACAAATTGTGGAGGAAATTTGTAACCATTTAAGATTTCTTGTATAAATCCCCACTTGACACTGTCAAAAGCCTATCTCAGATCAATTTTGAAGATGCATTTGGAGCTGGACAATTTCCTGCGAAAACCTCTGGAAAGTTCATGGCACATTCGGACATTGTGAAGAAGTTCTCTCCCAGGTATGAAAGCCGTTTGACTTTCATTAATTAGATGGGGAAGGACTGTCTTTAATCTTGACGCCATCAGCTTTGAAGCTGTCTTGTACACTGTGTTGCAGCAAGAAATTGGCCTGAAATCAGCTGCTGTAACAGGGTTTTCTGTTTTAGGAATGAGAGCAAGAGTTGTAAAGTTCAGAGCAGGTAGCATCTTTCCTGTCTCAAAGAATTCATTTATAGCTGCACAGAATAAATCTTCCAGATGTGGCCAGGCGTATTTGTAGAAACCACTTGAAAAACCATCAGGACCTGGAGATTTATTATTCGGAATCGAGAACAGCGCTTCTTTGATGTCTTTCTTACTGAAGGGTTTGCACAATTGAATTTGCTGCTGACTGGTCAAAAACGGGCCATGTTGAAAGATTTTATGATCTATTTGCTGTGAGCCATGTTGGTTTTCCCCAAGGAGATTTTGGAAGAATTTGGCTAGGTGATCACCCACATTTTGGAATCCAGCAATAGTTTGACCATTCTGAGTAGTAAGAGTGTGTACTGTTGAACTGTTTTTCCTCCTCTTCATTTTGCTAAAAAAGAAAGCAGAACAAGTATCACCATAAGCGCTAGTATCAATCTTGCTTTGCTGAGATATGATTTGATGGGCAGATTTTAGGATACTTCTATAGTATTCCTTGGCTTCGTTTTCTTTCCTTTTGAGTTGTTGGCATTGTGGAACTGTCAAAAGGGCATTTTGAATATTCAGGAGCTGTTCCCTAGCATCCTTGCATTGTTGATGAATGTCAGCAAACTTGCACCTATTTAGAGCTTTGAGAGCAGGTTTGATTGATTTCTGCATATGATAGAGTGCATGCATTGGGGAGCCAGATCGGACGTTTTGCATAGCTTCATCAATGATACCCTCGAAGCTTTGGTCAGTTACCCACATATCACAAAACCGAAAACAAGATTGTATTTTTGGTGTTGCCCTAAACTCCATACATATAGGTTTGTGATCAGAGAGACTTTGAGGGAGATAAAACCCAATCACCAAATCAGTAGCTAATAACCAATCCTCATTGTGAAAAATCCAGTCAATCTTGGACTGCACATGACCATTGCTCCAAGTATGTTTTGCACCTTGACAGTTCAATTCCACAAGCTGACAGTGATCAATACATGATTGAAAATCTTGTGTTTCAAAGTGTTGCACAGGTGTGCCATTGACTCTGTCCTCTTCATGTAAAATGGAGTTGAAATCTCCTACAACACACCATGGTCCTTCAAGGCTATCAGAAATAAGTCTAAGGTTTTCCCACAGACTTAGTCTTTCTTCCATTCTGTTATAACCATATACGAATGTGTAGCAAATTTTGCTATCTCTACTGTAATCATGGACTTGACAGTGCAGGAATTGAGCATCTACTTGAATCAAAGTCACATGCAATTTGGTTTGACGCCAAGCAAGGAAGATTCTACCACCTAAATGATGATTAAAATTACATATTGAGGACCAAGATTTGAACATACCTCGAGACAGTATTGATTCATTTTGAGGTTTCACCTTAGTTTCTAACAAACAAACCACTGATGGTTGTATTTCCTGCAAGAAGAGCTGAATATCCTCTTGCTTTCTGGGGTCATTGAGACCCCTCACATTCCAAATGACAAACTTCATTGTGGATCTGTATCAGATCCAGAGGAGCTTTTATCCTCATCAGTACCATCCTCTCCTGCTTGCAGTGACGATTCTTGGGATTCTTCTTCCAGACCCTCATCATTTAAAGCCAGAGCAGTGAACCTGTTTGCATTTTTGGGCTGCTCTTTGCTTGGTATTGGATTGTTGTTACTCTGCCTGAATGTAGTCTTTGTTGGCTGAATAAATCCATTTTCGTCCACTACCCTTTGGGGTTTCTTCTTGATCTGCCAAGCTTGTCTTTGATTCTGTCTCTGAGGTTTTTTGTTTTCCTCAGTCTTCTTACAATCCTCAGTCATGTGCCCCAGCATAAGACAATTTGAGCATTTAATTGGCTTCCAATCATACTCTACTTGCTGTGAGACTATGACATCATATTCATTTATGAATATTTGATTTCATCAGGAAGTTTTTCATCAAGTTTTACCTCGATAAGAACTCTTGCTGCAGATAGGCTTGTTCTGTCCCTTGTTGGTTTGTCTGTTTTGATTGGCACTCCAATCAGGCTTGCTAAACTTCCCAGCGTTTTATGCTCCAATATTGAATGTCTAGATTCGGGAATTTGACCCAAATTGGTAGTGTTTTGATTGCATCCAGATCAATTTTCTGAGTCGGAGACCATGGTTTGACTACCAGAGGTTTGTTATCAAAGAAATAGATTCCTCGATTTAGAACCTCTTTATAGTGTTCTTCCTTCTCAAATTTGACCAAGAACAGACCTTTTCGAATAGATGCAACTTTGTTGATCTTTGTAATGTCCCCAAATTCTTGAGAAACCTTGATAATAGGAAATGGCGGATTAGCTCCAATCACGCAAAGATATTATGGAGTTTTTCGAATTCAACCTCTTTCATCACTTGATTTCGATCTTTGCTAAAAGCACACCATCGACATTTTACGCTCGAATTCGGTTTGGTGCCTTCATCTGAATCGACGAGGGTTGCATAAGAGGTTACAACCTTCGATTCTGCAGATAATGCATTTGTTGCATTTGTTCCACATTTTCGATCTGCATTTGCTTCTTCAGTAGCCGCTTTTGCTACTCTTGCTGTACTTGATTGTGTTTTTGTCGCTTCGATCTGAGGAATTACATTTGATCTTGTGAGGATTCGATTGATATTTCCAGATTGATTCAATTTTTTCTTCGTCTTGGCCATGGCAGGGGCGGAGATCTCTCTCAGCCCTAGACAGAGAAAAAATTATATATATATATATATATATATATATATATATATATATATATATTGCTTTTTCCAAACCAACCTCTAAACCTATGAATAAATATTTCTAATAAAAATGGAAATATTTTGCTTTCACCAAGATTTGAACTAAGCCACTATATCTTTAGTGTCATAAATGTCAACTGAAAAAAAGACAATCATACATATTGGTTATAAATAATAATGCACAATTAAAATAATATTCATTAGGTTATTATATATAAAAAAATATTCATTGGTTAGTCTTTCTTCTACAAAATTACTATTAAAATATACCAATCCCAATATAAAAATAGAATAAAATAACATTTATTATTATTAGATATTAAAGTGTAAAACTCCCATAAATAAACCCATATAATTGTTCTATATTTTCTTTAATAATTGTAAAATAAAATAAAATATTTTATGAACATTACTAAAATCTATAATTAATAATTACGTTAGTGATGGAGCCTCATATGGTAAATAAATGTAAAATATCAAAATTGTCTCAATGTATAAGATAAAAAACTGAGATCATTATTTAAAACAAGTAAATATTATTTCTTATTAGAAAAAATTGGTGAATGAATTATAAATGAGATCACCACAAAATACATAAACTGTAATTTCACAAAAAATTGCCATTAAAATTCATGATTTTTTTTCACCTAAGAAATTTTGAAGATAATTTAATTTGTACAAAAAATACATATATAATGATAATACAATTGTTGTATAATTTTATTTATTACTTTATAGTTATTATTTGAATTGATAATTATTATAAAATTACTCTAAAAAATAAATAACATATAAATATTAAAAAATATTCCTTACATTTCAAAATTACTAATATATCTCTTCATTTTTTCTTCCATACTTTTCACATTCTCTCTTCACCTACCAAATCAACCACAATTTCCACAATTTTTATTATATCATTTCACACCTTACTGAATTTTTCACAATTTCACCAGACCGTACCATTTCTGCATCTTACTACCGATATAAAAGAACTGGGCCTTAAAGTCTTTACAAAAGTTGACATCACAATTTTTTTGGGAGTGGAATTTAGGATTTGTTAGATTGAAGGAGTTTTAAGAGGCCATCGGGTGCAAATTGTCATACTAGCCCACAGTGATAATCCAGCAAGAAGTAGGCCCATATGAAATCGAGAATAAAGAAAACAGTCCAACTTAAACCCTAGTTTCGTATGCTCCGCTTTACTTTTGTTGCCCCTTCAACCACTTTCATCGTTGCCTGTCTTCAACCTCCTCTGCACCGCCTTACGCTTTGCTGCCATCGCTTGCGGTGTCCAGAGCTTAGGTACTCTTTCTGTCTCTCTCTCTCTCTCTGTGTGTGTGTGTGTTTGTTCGTTTTGTTTATTTTCTCACTTTGTGAACACTTCTATTCTGTGCCAAAGTATTTGATGTTTATGATTTGGGTTGAAACTTTTGAGCTTTTACCATCTGGCTTCAATCCGAATTTTAATATCTGATCGGGATTGCCTGATTTTTTTGCCTTAAAGATTGAATTCTGAACTCCGATAGTAGATATAATATGGAACGACTATATAAGAATGGATGGAAACCCTATTTGTTTGTTTCAAGTTTCAGTTATTTGACTATCCAGCTCACAGTAGTTTAAGGGGACCTGTTTAGATCTTGCATAAACTAAGAACCGTTTATGATTTCTTTCTATCAAAATCCATAAGTGATTCTGATAGCCGTCTGTTCTTTTTATCTGAAAGAGATTAACTGGTACAGATGAAATTGTGGGATTGAGAAATTTCTTTGCCTTAGAAGGAAGACAGACATCCGTGCAGGGGTTTGTAAAGTTGTACGTTATGTTTTGGAGTTTGGAATGTAAAAGTTAGTTGGAGTGCAAACTGAAATGAGGAAGAGGGTGAACAGTAATATAATAACAATGGTTAGGCAGTTAAGCTTTATTGATAGTTCAGTTACGCAATGGTTGTGCTGCTTTGAGGTTTAAATTCTGTGGTTAATATCCTTGAAACTTGAATGTTTCTGCACCATGTGCTTAGAACAGTTGAACAGACAGACAGACCTTAGTATCCATGTTTTTGATGTGAGTTTTTTTTTTTTTACTTGATGTTAGACTTTTGACCATTTATGAGTGACATCATTTGTTGAGTTTGGAGAATACGCGGTATTATAGGTTTGTTTTTGATAGTCTTATAATCCTAGACAGCCTAGACTGTGAGATTATGTAATAGTTAAGTTGGAACTGTGCAGAAATATGTTGAAGTTTACTAAGTTTGATGTATGCTAAATGAAACAGTTCAGGTATATTGATTGATCATACTGTGCCTACTTTTGTTTTTATGAATGGGCATAAGTTAATGCAAGGGAATTGCAGTATATGGTTGGACTTTCTCTGTTTTGGGGGGTTTCTATTGTACTCTCATAAACTGTATTATAGAAGCTGTATTTCAGATACATCTCTCATAAACTATATTTTAGAGTTGCCATATTTATAATATGTGATTCATGTACCTGCATGTAGTTGTTACATTGGAAAATTTCAATATATGTGTGCATGTGGCAAGAGGAGTGTACACCGTTAAGCCTATGTTGTAGGAATTGGTTTCATGGTGTATTAAGAGAGTATAATATCAAGTTTTGAGTTTGTTGGAGATGTGGTTGATTTGCCTATGTGGGGCCCTATTGTGTTACATAAGAGATCAAGTAATTGGAGTAATGGTTGTGAAAGCAAAGGTGTAATTGTTGTGGCGGAGCTAAAGCTGTTGAGGGAGTACAAGTCCTAAGAACATAGTAGTGATCATTCTTGCCAGATGGGGGTTCCAACCTCTATGAGGACATCAGGACATAACCTGGTGTAGGACTTGTAATGAATGTATTTAGAGGCAGAGTAGAAGATCTTAAGATACTTCTTTTGACTTGATCTTTTAGCTCTCGGATTTCGGCTGTGCCACTAGAGCTAATAGTACATATTAATTCCTTTTAGTATCTTGTCAACTCATGCCGTTCCAAAATTTGTGTAACTCGTTATTTGTGGACTGCAATACAATACAATAAAACAGTGTGACCATATCCTAACATGTTTTCAAAAAATTGTGAAGTTGTGTTCTTATTAAATTCTTCTTTTGGATAAATTATTAATCAAAAGAACCATACTTTGACCCAAAAAGTCAAATAACGATTAGCTTTGAATGAAGGTCCTAAGCACTGAATTTTTTGGCCCCTTAAACTACTAATTGGTCGTTCTTGAAGCATTCAATTTTGTTTATTTCATAGTCTCTGCATTTCTTGGACCGCAAACCACTCTTGAATTGCTTGTGCAAGCCATAAGAATTATGTTCAGGGTTTCTGTTCAGATTATGTTCTAGTGGTTCTGGGTTTGAACCCCTGCCTGGCTACTTGAGGAGGTTGAGGGTTTGGTAGAGATTAACTTTAGGGTCGATAAGGAATGGTTGAGGTGTGTGCAAGCTAGCCTGGACACCCTTTGGCTACATTGCCTGGAGCCCCGGACTCATCATTTTTGGCTGCTCCGACACGGTGGCAGGCATGATGGAGGTTGGTTGAGTGCGTAGATCTCACCAGTGAATACTGAGGGTGTTGATGCTTAGAGAGAGATCTAGAGCCATAGAGAGCGAAAGACTTGTGCAGTTGTGCACTTGTACCGCAGACTAGTTTCTTTAAAATCATGTTTCCTTTTTTTATTTTTGGGTAATGCAAGTGGGTTGATGTATTGGTGAATTGGCCTGGGGCTTTTTAATTAACAAAGTACATGCATCCACTGTAAAAAAGAAAGGTGAAAAAAGAATGTAACTGTGTCATGCAACCTCTTTTTTAAAAAAGTTACAATAGTATCTCTTCCTCTATAATCAAATGCGTTATGCAGCTTCTGGCTTGTGTTCCCCTGTCATGTTGGACCCTTGGATGTAGTGTCCCCTTGTCTGCAATTTTTAGGGAGTCCATGTCAGATTGTTTGATCCGTACTCGTGTTGAACACCCGTGTCTTGAGTCCACCAGGTAACATACCCCTTGGGAATAAAAATAATAAACACAAGGAAGTGCTTTGCTTTTATATGAAAACTTCTATATGTTTTGTTTACTTTTTTTTTCTTTGTTCATAGACCTTGTTTTCCATAATGACAATACCTATTTTGAGAGGCATTTTTTGTACTTGTCAAGGAATTATGTTAATGGATGTGGACCTTTGTATATTTTTGTAGGGTCTACTGGAAGATTTAGACTTAACCTGAAGGTTTCTGAACTGTTAGTGCCATAGATGTTAGTACCTCACTGTTTGTATCCCTTTAACATTCCTTACAGGTTTTAAGCAGCTAAGAGTAAGATGGAAGCCAACAGGGCCACAAATCCCATGGAAGTCGAAGGAGCTGTCACTGGTACAAACCCAATGGCAGCTTCTCTTCCATCAAAGCCTGTATTTGAGGCTTTGAAGGCTCAGGAGATGTCGGACGGTCAGTCACAATTTAGAACGGTCAAAGTTCCAAATCGTCGGTTTGCGCCCCTGAAAAAGGCGTGGATGGAAATCTACACCCCTGTGTATGAGCAAATGAAGATCGACATTAGGATGAATGTTAAACAAAGGCGAGTTGAACTGAAGACAAGGCGTGACACCCCTGATGTGAGTAATCTGCAGAAGTGTTATGATTTTGTGGATGCTTTCATGCTGGGATTTGATGTGACAGATGCGGTTGCTCTTCTGAGGATGGATGAGCTTTATATATCAACATTTGAAATTAAGGATGTGAAGACACTGCGAGGTGATCATCTGTCACGTGCCATAGGAAGGCTGTCTGGAAAAGGTGGTAAAACAAAGTTTGCCATTGAGAATGCCACAAGAACACGCATTGTGATTGCTGATAAAGTGATCCATATTTTGGGGTCGTTTGCCAATATTAAAGTTGCTAGGGATTCCCTCTGCAGCTTGATTCTGGGTTCCCCTGCTGGCAAGGTTTATTCCAAACTTAGAGCAGTCAGTGCCAGACTGGCTGAGAGATTTTAAATTCATTCAGTTTGTTTATGTAGTAAGCACTACCATCTACATTCATACAATGCCTTGTGTCACTTGTGTGAGGGATCACTGTAACCGTGAATGAGAAGAGGCTGCAGTTTTGAATTTAGAGCGTTATGCACAGTGCATCTTATATTCCCCTGTTTTTTTTATTAATATATTTATTTTGTTAGTCTTTGATAATGCCTGATGCTATGCATTTATGTTATTGAAATGACGATGAAGGAAGATTTGGAATGTGTCATTCTCTTTGTTTACGCACCAAATGATCATCAGGCAAGGACTGTTTTTTGGAACCAATTGAGAGGAGACGACTGATGCTGCAATAGACCGATCATACACTTACAGGAGGATTAGACCCTATATGCGTTGGCTGACTGTGGTGTCACAACATACCGCATTTTGTCACAACCTACTACAACATATCAATCCATCACAATTTGCCACAACTCATCACAATCCACTTTTTCATATTATTTTTTCACATTTACTAACACAATTACTTTTTCACATTTACCAACACAATTTACAATTATTCAAAAAACAAAACCATATTTCATCTCACTTTTTTCAATTACTTTTTTTTTACATTTACCAACACAATTTACAATTATTAAAAACAAAACCTACCACAATCCACCACAATTCCACCACATCGCACCGCGCTATGCTGCAACCAGCCATTTAAAAGAACATGACCTTAATGCGACTAACACGTTGGACAATTTCTTGATTGATTGCAACCTTATGATGGGGTTTCAGATGATTAAAGCATATTGTAGAGAGAGACACATCTCCGATCACTTTCCGGTGTTGCTCAAAACTACAGAGGTAAGTTGGGGTTCAACACCGCTTTGGTTTTAGGATGTGGCTCGATTTCCCGGCCTTAACTGAAAATTTTGAGAAGGAATCGAGACATAGGGCTCACTTGCCGCTACACAGGCGGCTCGGGGCAATAAAGCAGCATTTGATAAAATGGAGTAGGGCGACCGTAGGCGAGATGGATTCGAAAATTAGGAGGCTGGAAAAAGAGAGTTAAAGAAAATCGATGAGGAGGTTCTCAGGAACAATATAAATCAATGTGATAGTCCAAGAAGGGATGCCTTAAGGGTGCAACTACAAGTATGGTTGTCGAGAAAAGAGAGTTGGAGACAAAAATCAAGATGTCAGTTTATATAGGTTGGTGACAAGAATACCAGGTTTTTTTACATCCTTGCAACCATTAGAAGAAGACGGAAGGTATTGGATGAGATAGAAATTGAAGAAAAACGATTAACAAATTTAAATGATATTAGGAAGGAGGTTAGAGAAGAAGTAGTACAGAGTAGAGATGTCAGCGTTGCTATTAAAGAATTAGGAAGGAGGTTAGAGAAGAAGTAGTACAGAGTAGAGATGTCAACGTTGGTATTAAAGAAGGAGAATTCTATGCTTGAGATGGAGATAACAAAGGAGGAGATTTTGGGACACTGTGCGACAGTGTAATCCGGAGAAGGCTCTCGGGTATGATGGCTTTATGAGAAGCATACAATGCCTATGGCCGATTGTTGGAGATGATTTTTGTGAGTACATAATAAATCTCATGGGAGGAGGTAAGTGGCCGGAAATTATAAACACAACGTGGGTAACACTAATACCCAAAAAGAAGGTCACGAACCTAGAGGACTTCAGACCGACTAGTATGGTCGGATGCATTTACAAAATAATTTACTAACTACTCAACAACAAATTAAGAAGAGTTATACTGAGTTTGGTGGGAGAAACTCAGAACTTCAGACGACGTTTATAGCAGGATGCCAAATTTTAGATGGAGCCTTGATAGCGGCGGAAACAGTTTCTTGACTTCAGCAGAAGAAGAGGAGTATTGCTCAAACTAGATTTCCAAAAAGCCTATGACTCGATTGAGTGGGACGCCAAGAGTAGACTCTAGAGCTGATGGGTTTCAGAAGCAGATGGATGAGGTGGATGTGATGTTGTATAAGGTCTGCAAGTATATCAGTAATTATCAATGGAGCCCCTGATGCATATCATACTTCAATGCATCAAGAGGAAGCTCTTAAAGACGTCACAAACCTACTAAAACTCATTTCAAGTGGTTTCTCACATGACATCACGGGTATCTCCTACACTAAGAGATTTTTGAGCTCCTTATCTCAAGAGTCTTGAAGTTCTCATTCAGCCATATGATAGAGCTATTCTTTATGTACATTTTGGCTTTTGAATCTTTAGTATTGGAGTTGTATTTTAGGAGATATTGTATTTTCTTTAAAGTGATGTAATATGTGAGTGGGATGATGTAAGCCCTTAAGGGGTCTTTTCTTGATGATGGGTGACGCCTAAAGGGTGGGTCTCTACTATAAATAGACCCCCTTAGGCCTCTTGTAATTCATATGTCATTCATATTGAAAATAAACACAAATCTCTCTAAAGTTGCTATGCTTTAGTTTTCTTTCTAGTTTTAGCTAGATTGATCGAATTCCTTGAGGGGATTTCGAATCAAATCTTCTCTTCTAGTCCAAGAGGGAGCAATCTTGGATGGTGCAAAGGAGGAGTTGGATATCATCTTGATTGTGGTGTGTCTTTATCAATCAAGGAGGTTTCTATTGCCATCTCTATCATTGTTCTTCACTTTTGACGAGTGTTCTTCACCATTGGTATGATCTTGGCTTTGTCTTTGCTTCTCTTGATTGTCATTTTAGTCATATGCGTTAGAACTCTCGTCCATAGCCATCCATTTCATTCTAAATTCCTTCGTTTCATGCGTTTCTTTGAGAAATCAACAATCACAAGTTCTTACTTGTGAACGATCCTTTCTTTAATTCGTGTATAATGGATTTGTTTGATTCATTATGCATCAAAAGTGGTATCAGAGCTTAGGTTGTTGATATCTCGTGTGTCTTGCATCGTTTTTACCTTGTTTTCATCACAAATCACACGCCATTGTTGAGTTCTTCCAAGAACTCATCAAGAACTCATCAAGAACCCATCAAGAATTCATCAAGAATTCATGAAGAACCTTAAGCTCCACAAAAACTAGCCAAATCCGTCCCTTATCCCATCACATTCACACGCCACCCTAGAGTTCTTCCAAGAACTCATAAAGAACCCATCAAGAATTCATCAAGAATTCATAAAGAACCCCAAATCCACAAAGAACCCTAAAACCAAACACAAACTTACCCAAATCCGTCCCTTACCTACGAGAGTTCTAATTTGACATCAAGATTGAATCAAATGGACGAGTCTCAATCTAGTTCACCTAAGAATGCCGACGCTATGAGGATGCAAATTGAGATGTTGCAAAAACAATTAAAGACTTATATGGATTTGAATCGAGCTTTACAAAAGGAGTCTTTAAATGTTGATCAAGATGCTTCATATGGCACGCCTAGTTCATTCTCAAGAAGAGGTGAACGTTTTGATTTTAAAGTTGAAATACCTGAATTTGATGGTAGTTTAGATCCGGAGGTATTTCTTGATTGGATTCAAACGGTTGAACGTGTGTTTGATTTGAAAGAAGTTAATGATGAGCTAAAAGTGAAGTATGTAGCCTTGAAGTTGAGAAAGCATGCTAGTATTTGGTGGACTAACCTTCAAAAGAAACGCCAAGCAAAAGGGAAAGACAAGATTCGTTCATGGGAAAAGATGAAGTCCAAATTGCAAGGCAAATTTCTACCTCAAAGCTATGTCCAAGACAACTATGTCAAGCTTCAAAAGCTAGTTCAAGGATCCAAATCGGTGGAAGAGTATACTAAAGAGTTTGAACATCTCCTTTGGCGTTGCGATTTAAAGGAGAATGAGCCACAAGTTTTGGTACGTTTCCTAATTGGTTTGAATGATTGGATACGTAATGTTGTTGAGTTACATTCTTATCAATCGTTGGATGAATTAAGTACTTTGGCCTTGAAAGTAGAAAGGCAAAGGAAAGAAAGAGGAAAAGATACCATGAGAACGTACCCTACACAATCCAAACCTTATACCACACGTCCACCTACCCAAACACAATACAAAACTCCACAAAATCAGCCCCCATCCTCCCAAAAACCCTACGGCAAAACCCCACAAAATCAGCCACAAAATCCCCCATCTAAACCCCACGTCCAAGAATCAAGGACATTGCCTCCAAGAAGATGTTTTAGGTGCCAAGGGTTGGGTCATATTGCATCCGAATGTCCTAACAAACGTGTAGTTTCTCTTGTTGAATATCAAAGTGCTTTATATGTTGAACCAAGTTGTCATGAAAGTGAAAATGAAGAAGAGCAACTTGAGGAGGATGACGTTTGTGAAGAAGAAAATGTAGAAGAAGCGGATGATGGAGAATTACTTGTGTTGAGAAGGGCATTAAGCGTGGCTTCTACACCAAGCAATTGGAGCAACGTGAAACTATCTTCCATACTAGATGCGGTTCAAGGAAGTTATGTTCACTCATTATTGATGGTGGTAGTTGTACTAATGCGGCTTCTACTATAATGGTTGAAAAATTGAAGTTGGAAGTAAGCTCTCATCCCTCTCCTTACAATATACAATGGTTGAGTCATGGGAAGGGTATAAAGATTGATAACCGTGTGCTTATATCTTTATCCATTGGGAAGAGTTACAAAGATCAAATATGGTGTGATGTAGTACCTATGGATGCTTGTCATATTTTGCTTGGAGACCTTGGCTTTTTGATAGGTCGTCACACATGATGGGAGAATGAACACTTATTCCTTCACCATCAACAAGAAGAAGATCACATTGCCACCTTCTTCTATTACTCGGCCACCCAACAAAAGCAAGAAAAGGAGTCCAATATTGTTTCTTTGCTAAAAGCGGATCAACATGAGTTTTATGAGCAAAAGGAGTTGATTTTGGCGAATTTGCAGAGGAACAAGCTTCCCAACTATTGAACATCCACGGCTTGCCTTGATGAGGAGATTTGGTCATTTGTTTCCAAAAGACATGCCCGCGGCTTGCCACCAAGGAGGGACATTGAGCATAAGATTGATCTAATTAGGAGCTACATTACCCAACAAGCAAGCATACCGAATGAACCCCAAAGAGTTTCAAGAAGTTCAAAAGCAAGTTGATGAGCTACTCGAAAGGGTTTGATTCGTCCAAGTATGAGCCCGTGCGTTCGGTGTTACTAGTTCCAAAGAAAGATGGTACTCAACGTATGTGCATGGATTGTAGGTCCATCAACAAAATCACCATCAAATATCGTTTTCCCATTCCACGTTTGGAGGATCTTCTTGATGAACTTTATGGAAGTGTTGTATTTTCAAAGATCAATTTGAAGAGTGGATATCATCAAATTCGCATATGTGAAGGAGATGAATGGAAAACAGCTTTCAAAACCAAAGAAGGCTTATATGAATGGTTAGTGATGCCTTTGGGTCTAACAAATGCTCCTTCTACTTTCATGAGGATAATGAATCATGTATTGAAACCTTTGATTGGAAAGTGTGTTGTTGTATACTTTGATGACATACTTGTATATAGTAGAAGTGAGAATGATCATGTAAAGCATTTAGAGCTAGTTTTGTATATCTTGGAGAAAGAAAAGCTCACGCTGACTTGGAGAAGTGCTCTTTCTTCTCACCCAAGGTCGTCTTCCTTGGATATGTGCTCTCCAAAGATGGAATCCACGTCGACCAAGGAAAGATCAAAGCTATCCAAGAATGGCCAACACCAACGAGTATACATGAGGTACGATCATTTCATGGTTTAGCTTCTTTCTATAGAAGATTTATCAAGAATTTCTCTACTATTATGGCTCCTATGACCGAATTGTTGAAGCAAAAGGAGTATTCTTGGAGTAAAAGCGCTCAATTAGCGTTTGAAAGCATCAAAGAAAAGTTGTGTAACGCACCTCTTCTAATCTTGCCATGTTTTGACAAAGTATTTGAAGTAGAAGTGGATGCTAGTGGAGTTGGCATTGGTGCCGTCCTTACACAAGAGGGAAGGCCAATAGCCTACTTTAGTGAGAAGTTAAATGATGCGAAAAGAAAGTATAGTACATATGATAAAGAGTTCTATGCCATTGTAAGAGCTCTTGAGCATTGGAGGCACTATTTGCTAAGTGGAGAGTTCATCCTTCATAGTGATCATGAAGCTCTCAAATTCATCCAAGGCCAACACAAGCTTAACCCACGCCATGCCAAATGGGTTGAATTTATGCAAGCCTTTCAATTCGTGATCAAGCCTGGCCGGGCACTTGAATAAGGGTGCCGATGCTCTTTCGAGAAGGTACTTACTTACATATATTCTTGATTCTAATGTTGCTGGATTTGAGCATATTAAGGATTTGTATCAAGAAGATCAAGATTTCAAAGAAGTGTATGAATTGGCAAAGAAGCATCCCCATGAAATGTTTCATATTGAAGATGGTTTCTTATTCAAAGGGAATCAATTATGCATACCAAAGACTTCCTTGCGTGAATTATTGATTCAAGAGGTCCATGGAGGTGCTTTGGCGGGTCATTTTGGTATAGAGAAGATTTATTTGATGTTGAGAGATTATTACTTTTGGCCTAGTATGGTGAAAGATGTTGAGCATATTGTGAAGAGATGTGGTACGTGCAATCTTGCCAAGTCACATGTGTTACCTCAAGGCTTATATACACCTCTACCTATCCCATATCATCCTTGGGAAGATGTGAGTTTAGACTTCGTTGTGGGTCTACCTCGAACTCAAAGAGGTAAAGATTCTATTATGGTGGTTGTAGATCGATTTTCAAAGATGGCACATTTTGTACCTTGCAACACTACATATGATGCTACGAGAGTTGCTACTTTATACTTTGATGAGATTGTTAAGTTGCATGGTATACCCAAGACTATGGTGAGTGATAGAGACTCTAAGTTTCTAAGTCACTTTTGAGTTACTCTTTGGAAGAAGATGGGAACAAAGCTCAAATTTAGCACGGCATGTCATCCCCAAACGGATGGACAAACTGAAGTTGTCAACCGTACCTTGGGAGCCTTATTACGAGCTTTGGTGAGCAAGGATAAGAAAAGTTGGGATACTTTGCTAAGTCATGCTGAATTTGCTTATAATCGGAGTCCAAATCGAGCTACAAAGTTATCTCCATTTGAAGTTGTGTATGGTAAGAACCCTCTCAAGCCCATGGATTTATCTCCTATATCTACATCAACTAAATTCAGTTTTGAAGCTAATAAGAGAGGGGAGGAGATTAAGAAGTTACATGAGGAAGTTCGTGAAAAGATCATGAGGTATACTCAAAGGGTTGAAGAGAAGATCAATCAAAAAAGGAAGAAGGTTATTTTCAAACCTGGAGACTTAGTATGGATTCACCTCAAGAAAGAAAGGTTTCCAAATAGGAGAAAAGGGAAATTGAAACCAAGAAGTGATGGTCCTTTTGAGGTTATTGAGAAGATCGGAGATAATGCTTACAAGTTGAAGTTAGATGATGATTATGAGGGAAGTTGTACTTTCAATGTAAGTGATCTCAAACCTTATTATCAAAAAGGAGAAGAGATTCCAAGTTTGAGGGCAAACTTTTCTCAAAAAGGGGTGAATGATGCATATCATACTTCAATGCATCAAGAGGAAGCTCTTAAAGACGTCACAAACCTACTACAACTCATTTCAAGTGGTTTCTCACATGACATCACGGGTATCTCCTACACTAAGAGATTTTTGAGCTCCTTATCTCAAGAGTCTTGAAGTTCTCATTCAGCCATATGATAGAGCTATTCTTTATGTACATTTTGGCTTTTGAATCTTTAGTATTGGAGTTGTATTTTAGGAGATATTGTATTTTCTTTAAAGTGATGTAATATGTGAGTGGGATGATGTAAGCCCTTAAGGGGTCTTTTCTTGATGATGGCTGACGCCTAAAGGGTGGGTCTCTACTATAAATAGACCCCCTTAGGCCTCTTGTAATTCATATGTCATTCATATTGAAAATAAACACAAATCTCTCTAAAGTTGCTATGCTTTAGTTTTCTTTCTAGTTTTAGCTAGATTGATCGAATTCCTTGAGGGGGATTTCGAATCAAATCTTCTCTTCTAGTCCAAGAGGGAGCAATCTTGGATGGTGCAAAGGAGGAGTTGGATATCATCTTGATTGTGGTGTGTCTTTATCAATCAAGGAGGTTTCCATTGCCATCTCTATCATTGTTCTTCGCTTTTGACGAGTGTTCTTCACCATTGGTATGATCTTGGCTTTGTCTTTGCTTCTCTTGATTGTCATTTTAGTCATATGCATTAGAACTCTCGTCCATAGCCATCCATTTCATTCCAAATTCCTTCGTTTCATGCGTTTCTTTGAGAAATCAACAATCACAAGTTCTTACTTGTGAACGATCCTTTCTTTAATTCGTGTATAATGGATTTGTTTGATTCATTATGCATCAGCCCCGACAAAGCCTTTCAAAATGAAAAAAAAGGCTTGAGACAGGGTGAACCAATGTCTCCTTTCCTGTTTGCATTAATAGGAGAAGCCTTAAATATGATGATGCAAAGGGCAGCTGAAAAGGGTCACATTGACGGTATGTTGGTCGGGACCAAGAATGTGAGGATTACACATCTACAATATGCCTATGATACACTTATCTTTGCTAAGGATGATGAGGAGCAATTAATCACAACAAAGGCAATCCTACGACTTTTTCAGAAATTTTCAGGATTGACAATCAATTATTTAAAGTCAGGCATCACTGTCTTTGGCAGAGACCAGGGATGGACGAACCAGTAGCAAGAATCCTTAAATGCAATGTTGAGGTACTACCCATTGAGTACTTGGGGTTTCCTATTGGAGCAAATATGTGAAGGAAGGAGGTCTGGCAACCTATATTGCAAAAGATACAGATGAAGCTAAAGAGTTGGAAAGTCGATTGCCTGTCGAAGGCCGGTAGGTTAATTTTGATCAAAACAGTACTCAACAGCCTACCTATCTATTACTTATTGCTATTCAAGATGCTGAAGTCAGTGGCAAGGGAGATAATATGCATGCACAAACAATTTTTTTTTTTTTTTTGGGGGGGGGGGGGGGCAAGAAAAGAAGAAAGAAGGTACAATGCGAATATTAGGTGAAGTATAATTCAGAGGCCTAAAGCAGATGGTGGGCTTGGACTAGGCGATGTGATGATGAAGAACGTGGCCTTACTGTTTAAATGGTGGTGGAGGTACGAGCCGGAGGAGGGTGTTTTGTAGATGAGGATAGTCAACTCCATACATAATGAAGGACAAGGTTTATTGCCCCTATGCCTATAGGTTGCGAATTCCAAGCGCTTGGAAGGAGATAAAGAAAGCAACTCAGGAGACAGAATACATACAAATAGCTCTGAAACAACACTTGGAAATCAAACTAAGAGATGGACAGAAAGTGCAATTTTGGGATGACAAATGGATGGGTGAAGAAACACTCAAGGAACAATTTCACAGCATGTACAGACTGTCATCGCATAAGAGACGGGTCGTTGCTGAGAAGGGATGGTTTGAAGGGAATTGTTTGGTGTAAAAACCTTGCTTAATTCAACAGTAATCTTGGGTCATAATCCAGATTAAATATCAAAAACGTGTTTTTTTTATTTCGTTATGTAAAACTCTATCGTTCAAGTGTGTTTTGCAGGACCCGAGCAGCGCGACAAACCCAACGTAACTGCCAGACTAATTATTTTAATAATTGAGCAGTTGATGGTCCTTAGTATCCCTACTACTATTTTTATTAATAATAACATTATCGTTTTCATTAAAATTTTATTGAAGAACCTGTAGACACTAAAAAAAATCAAAATAGTGTCAAAGTTAAAAAAAATTAAATTGATTATTTTGCTCGGACCAAATTGATTAATTTAATTTATTTAAGTGAAATTGGTTCAAACTAGCTATCATCAAGTCAATGCTCAATGACTGCCAAGTCAAAGTCAAATCGACTACCAAACCAAGACCTAAGTGACTACCAAGTCAAAGTCAAATGGACTGTCAAGTCAACCCAAACCCAAGGCCCGGTCAACGGCCTAAGAAAACTAACAAGTCACTCAAGAGAGGGAGTCTCTCCTCTATATATAGGACTACTCACTTTCATTTATAAGGGAGAAAGAAAAAAATCAACTTTCAAGAAGACTCTCTAGAATTAAACAATAAACACTTGATTATGTGTCGTTTGTTCTAGAGATTCAACACCAACTTGATTTAGATTCAAGCCCATCGGCCTTCCTTCAAGAAGACGACAGAGATTGAATCAGAGGATTTTTATTTGTTCATCTAGTAACAAATATTATATAGATTGTACCCAAATTATTTGAAATTAATACAAATTATATTTGTCCATTTTTTCTTGTCTTCATTAATTATAGACCCGAAATCTTGTGGTTACAAATTTTGGCATGCTCGGTGGGACAATCTCTATCTCTCATTTCCATCTCTCAAACCAAGACTTTCAAGAACCTCTCCACGAAGAAGACATGGCCACAAAGATTTAAGCCAATCTGCCTTCAAGGAAGAATGTCGACTCTCCGTTGCGAAGACCTAGGAAAAGTGTTGCCAACTCTAGTAAGTCACACACTAGAGTGGTGACAAGAAGCAAGATAAGAGCTAGTAAAGTTGCTACTCATAGAGCACTTACAACCTTAGAGTGCCATGCCACCCAATGTGTTAATTCCGCTATGCATCATGGTGTCGACCACACCCCTACTGTGGTCTGTCCCAAAGAAAAGTTTGTGACTATTGTGAAGACGAAACACGAGGCCATTAGCACGGTGAGGGAAATTCAAGGTAGAGTAGGGTCATCCGGTGTTGTTACCATTCAGTTATGCTTACATGAGTTATAACAATAGAATAAGAAATGACTAACATAAAAGCCATGTTACAAAAACTCGCCCAGGAGAGTGAAGAGAAGGATGCACAAATCAAGAGTCAAGATAAGAAGATTGCCAAGTTGGAGAAGAAATTAAAACAACGACCAGTTGAATCCCTCCATAAAGATTCAGAAACTGAGGAAGAAAGCAAATGTACCAAAAGTGAGATTGAGAGTGACATGTCTAAGAAGGGTGACAAGCCATCATCATCGACAAGCTCAATGACTGCAGAACAAATCCAAAATTTGAT
This sequence comes from Portulaca oleracea, assembly GCA_029582165.1. Lineage (NCBI taxonomy): Eukaryota > Viridiplantae > Streptophyta > Magnoliopsida > Caryophyllales > Portulacaceae > Portulaca > Portulaca oleracea. The sequence goes on along the minus strand of CM055868.1, from coordinate 27,192,588 downwards.
CGCAAAGGCACTCAAGGACTAATTTGGAGAAACTTCACAAAGAACTCACAGATATACTAGGCCATACACTAAGAGAATTAGCACTCTACGTATGCCACATGGTTACCAACCTCCCAAATTTCATCAATTTGATGGATATGGTAACCCAAAGCAGCATGTCGCGCGCTTTGTGGAGACATGCAACAATGCTGACACGAATAGAGATCAGTCAAGTAATTTGTGCGCTCCTTAAAAGGAACCACATTTGACTGGTATACCAACCTTGTATCTGAGTCCATCGATAGTTGGGGGCAAATGGAGGAGGAGTTTTAAAATCGTTTCTATAGCACGAGCCGTATCGTTGGCATGACAGAATTGACGAACACCAAACAGTGGGGTGACGAGCCAGTTGTTGATTACATTAACTGTTGGCGTGCTCTTTCCCTAATGTGAAAAGATCGTTTGTCAGAAACCTCTGCGGTCAACATGTGTGCTCGAGGAATGGATTGGAACATACTCTATGCCTTGCAAGTAAACAAGCTTAAGAGTTTTCAAGACTTGGTGACAGAAGCTCCTGACATAGAGTTTACAATTGCCAACCATGGAAAACATTCTAACAATAGTGTGTCCATAACTTCTTATGAAGACATGCCAAGAAGAGACCCTATGATTGAAGAAAATAACTATTGCCTTTCTGACTCTGACGCACTAGAAATGTTGGACAAACTCCTTGAAAAGGGACTCATAAAACTCCCTGAGTCAAAGCACCTTGAAGAAGTAGGAAGAGTGAGCAATCCTTGCCTTTGGCGGTATTCGGTGTTTCAAAAAATATCCGATGCACCACCTCAACAAGGATAAACTCCTCTACGCATATGCGGAGCCTGTTGTCCTTGCCTTTGGTGGTATTCGGTGTTTCGAAAAAAATATTCGACACGTCACCTCAACAAGGATAAACTCCTCTACGCATATGCGGAGCCTGTTATCCTTGCCTTTGGCAGTATTCGGTGTTTCGAAAAAATATCTGACGCGCCACCTCAACAAGGATAAACTCCTCTACGCAAAAGTGGAGCCTGTTATCCTTGCCTTTGGCGGTATTCGGTGTTTCAAAAAATATCCGACATGCCACCTCAACAAGGATAAACTCCTCTACACAAAAGTAGAGCCTGTTATTCTTGCCTTTGGCGGTATTCGGTGTTTCAAAAAATATCCGACGCGCCACCTCAACACGGATAAACTCCTCTACGCATATGCGTAGCCTGTTGTCTTGCCTTTAGCGATATTCGGTGTTTCGAAAAAAAATTCGACGAGTCACCTCAACAAGGATAAACTCCTCTACGCATATGCGGAGCCTATTATCCATGCCTTTGGCAGTATTCGGTGTTTCGAAAAAATATCTGACGTGCCACCTCAACAAGGATTATCTCCTCTACGCAAAAGCATAGCCTGTTATCCTTGCCTTTGGCAGTATTCGGTGTTTCAAAAAATATCCGACATGCCACTTCAACAAGGATAAACTCCTCTACGCAAAAGCGGAGGCAATTATCCTTGTCTTTGGCGGTACTCGGTCTTCAAAGTCATCTGACTCATCACATCAACAAGGATAATCACCTCTACGTTATACAGAGCTCGTTATCCTTGTGTATAGTGGTACTCGAATCTTGATACCTACAAAAAAAAAAAAAGACCATAAACAAAGATAGCAAAAAATGAGGAGGTCATACACAATTTTACCAATGTCTACAGTAATTTTGTGACGATCATCATGTTGACTAAATATTACAGAAATCAATGTTTGAGCTATACAACTCATCAATCTGCTATTCTTCAAAGAATTATCTTGGAGGTTTATATACATTTAAGGTTAAGGGGCTTTGCAATTATTGTGGTAAAAAAAGAAGAGAAATTGTTGTATCAATCCATCGATGGAAGACATGGTCAGAAGATGGTACTAAGAGCCAAATTTGACAAGTGCCCACTATACAAAGCCAAGTTCAAGAAGAATTAGAAAATAAACGAAAGGCAATCAAGGAGGAAGGACAAGAAAAAGACTGCAGAAGACTCAAAGTAGCCAAAAAAAAAAAAATAATAATAAAGGAAGAAAGCAAGCACAAGCACTTTGAGCGTGAACTTACATGAAGGTGATGTACAATGGTGCCAATCTGAAGAGTTGGTTGGGTATAAAAAAGCATGAAGGAGGCATATGTTCTTTGGAAAGTAACACAATTAAAAATAATTTCCATTGTAGTTTTGGAAGGTATTCCACACTAAAATCGTCCTTTGGGAAAAATAAAGTTGCAAATCCCTTGAATGGGAAAATCTACTCAGTTTGTAACCAAATTAATGTAGCTCGGGCTATAATTGCTCACTCCATTAAAATCAAAGATCTTGGCATTGATATTATTATAAGGCAACTTAATACAATTGCCATATACTAGAGTCGCGACATGATAATATGTTGATGGCACAAATTAATTAAGTTGTTATACATAGCATGTGAAATTAATGTCTGCTAAGGTAATAAGCAGACATCAAAGGTGTTGAGACGTCAATCGTGTTTAAAAATTTAATGTGTACACGACCTTTCGACGAATCAAGTCAACAGTCTACCAAGAAAAAAAGAATCAACATGGCAGTCGTGTTCAAACACTTGACAATGTATGTGACCCTCCAACCGCAAAACGATGGATCAAGTCAACAATCAAACTCGGTAGACAAGTTATAATAATAGTAATATTAAAAAAAAGCATCGAGACGTCGATTGTGCTTGAACATATGACAGTGTATACGACCTAGTCTCGAGGGGGCAATTTGTAGACACTAAAAAAATAAAAATAGTGTCAAAAGTTAAAATATATTAAGTTGATTATTGTGGTCGGCCCAAATTAATTAATTTAATTTATTTAAGTGAAATTGGCTCAAGCTAGCTATCAAGTCAAAGCTCGATGACTGCCAAGTCAAAGTCAAATCGACTACCAAGTCAAGACCTAAGTGACTACCAAGTCAAAGTCAAATGGACTGTCAAGTCAACCCAAACCTAAGGCCCGATCAACGGTTGTAGACACCGGAATTTGTACCGGTATAAACCCGGCTCATCAAAAATATACAAGACAGGTAGGCCAAGTGAAACGAGTCATTGGGCCCAAAAGATCAATAAACCGAGCCCAAAGAAAATAAATTAAGCCGTGAATAATTATTAAAACCACAGGGGTTTTAATTTTATTTACAAGCCCACACAGAAGCAGGCCCGTCGCACGCCCCGACCCAGAGAGAATAAAACCCGCCTAGGGTTTGATCCGGCCCAGAAAAATCAAAGCCCGCCTAGGCTTCGGGCGAAGTAGCAGACGACACCGTTCAGCACCACATCACGGATCCGTGTGATAAAATTGTCAAAGTCTGCCTAGGCTTTGGTGATTCTGGCGCCAAAAAATATGAACGATCTGCATGCATGCAATCCCTTAATTTTTGCCCATGTGTTTGACCTCCCTTGACCACCCCAAAACCTGCCTAGGCTTTGGCCTCTGATGGCATGATTTTTGGGGTATGTCCCCTACCTTTTCCCTCCAAAACCCATACTCCCTGAGTTAATTACATTTACCCTACCTGACTTATGTGGTAATAAATTTTGCACACCCGACATTTGAGAAATAATTTTCACCTTACCTGACGTTTAAGTGGTCATAAATTTAAAGCCCCTCAGGTATGTTATAATTGATTTTTTAATGACTTTTCCGGTGAACTGTAAAAAAATAAATATGAAGTGACCTTTATGCCCTTGTTATTATTTCCTTTGACTTTCAATTAAATGTGAAATGACTTTTGTACCCTTAGTATTAATTGTTATGGCATTTTAAAACCCAACCACTCCACTGATTCCTCTCCCCAGCCCCCCTCCCATACAGAAAATGAAAGCCGGACCCCTCCCAAACCACCATGTCTGTCTTCTACTCTCCAACATAGTCTTTTCCTTCTCAAATTAAAGGGCAGCATCGTAATTTCAGATAGTGATATAGGGGTATTATTGTATTTTTCCATTTCCGATGACAAGTTACCGGATTCTAACACTAAAAATCACTTTCACTAAATGTCAGGTAGGGTGAAAATTATTTTCCAAATGTCGGGTGTGCAAAAATTATTACCTCATAAGTCAGGTAGGGTAAATGTAATTAACTCCATACTCCCTCACGTATAAATACCCCCTCTATTCTACCTTCATTGCACCAACAATCATCATCTATTATCACTTAGTCTACTCTCATTTTCACCATATTATACTTCCACTCTCTCAAATTCTCTTCATAATTCTATTCTCCTATTACCACCGTAATCATATTCTTCATAACCATATAACCATCCATTCACCACTTTTCCTAAACCATCCACATTTTCTCATCCGGGTTTCAAGTCAAGGGGCAACTCAAGGGATCAATTTCGTCGTCGCTACACCCTAAGCAAGGTTCCGTTCTTTGATTAAAATTATTGTATTTAATCATGTAATCCTTTATTTAAGTCCGTGGTTGTACATATTTTGTAAAATAAAACCGCATTTGTTTTAGATTGCATGATTCGAATAATAATTCCGTGGAATTAATCAAACTTCTCCCCGCTCTCTTTCTTTTCAATGTTGATTTTAGTAGAGTCTGTTTTATAACAGGCGAATTCAAGAGTTCTTATAACTCTCGAATTCGTAACCTTACCCCCGAATCTAGAAATCAGGTTCGTAGACCGAAGTCTTTCTTTTCTTATTTTATAGTTTGTCGATTTCCTTAAATCGGATGGCGACTCTTTAAACAATTTTACAAATGTGTTTAATTACTTAAAATATTCGATTTCTTACACAAAATTAATTTAAGAAAATAATTCAATTCATGTCAAATATTTGTCCAAGGAGGGTCCCGAGAGAAATGGGCCAGAAAATGATAAAATCAAGGCGGGTTTTATCATTTTCAACCCAATTTCCCTTTGGGCCGAGGAGATCAGTGGCCCAACCTGGAATCTGATAAACCCTAGGCGGGTTTTAGCTGATTCCAGTGGCCCACTGATTCTCTTTTAGGCCTGGATTTATTAATTGGGCCGAGATTAAATTATTTTTAAATTAATTTATGTAATTACGGATAATTTAAATAATAAAAAATGGGTTTGTAAATAAATAAAGTTTCATCACCCAGAAAATGAATTACGAAAAATAAAAATATCCTTATTTAAGGATTAAGAAACCTTAGTTGGCTCCCGATCACTTAAGTAGCGCATCACGGAAAGAGGGTCACTTTTTCCGGGGTCCTACAGATTGGCGACTCCGCTGGGGACTTAAACCTTTAAAAAGAGGGTAAAACTTGAAAAAATCAAATTGTTTTGAAAGGATAAAAGGGAGAAATTAATTTATTTCGTGCTTTTATTATTCTTTTAGGCATCTTTTGCATACTGGGCCACTAATCGGGTCTTTTGACACGTTAGCACAAAGGCGACGGTTTAAGTTACCTAAGATTTCCCTTGAGAGTGGGAGGCCACTACTATGGGGATGAACTCTACATCTCTAAGCATTTGGTCGCTCCTCTCCCGATGTCACACTCCGAGAGCTTCCTTGAAGTTCTTTGAGAAATACCCTAACTGCTTACCTTATGGTATAAAGAACCGGGGCGAAGGCATGTGGTAGGCTATATACCCAACCATAAAAGTCCATGAATTTAGAGCTTTGGTTTAGGATACCCTTCCATGTGTATGCTATGTGCTATGTGTATCCCTCCCCTTTTCTTGTCTTTTGTAAAGAGTCGACCCTAGTTTTGAGGTTTTGTTCTAGTCCATATAAAATTGATTGGGTTGAGAAAAGGATTATTTACTAATTAATATAATTAACTTAAAGGCATTTTGGTTAGCCCAAGTGGAAGGGCCCATTTATGTTTGAAAGTTGATTATCTTGATTAATAAATAAATTGACTCACCTTTGATGATATTATATGGCCCTTTATGAAATTCTCTTAACAAAAGTCCAAAAAAATTAATTAAAAGGCTAACAAAGTTAATGGATAGCGTCTTAGACTGCATAATAGTCACTAGGCTTGAGCAAATTAATTTATCGACTTAATTAATAAATCCATCACATTTATGGCCGGCCCGTTGTTAGGTCCAACCATATTGGATTTGTCAATTAAGCCCATAAATTAATCATGCTCGCTTATTGTTGAATTTATCTAGTCCTTTACAATATCTATTTTCCCCGAGTTAAAAAAGAGGAGTATAAAAAGGAAAAGGTTAAAAAAAAAGTGGGTTGTCGGTCTTGTTGAACATTATTTTAGTCCGCGTAATAGTCAATACGGTTTGAGCTGTCTGAGTTGTTGGGCCAAGTTACGGATTCTCCTTAAAACGGTCGGCCAGTGGATTGGGCCCATCCGAATTGAGAAACACTGACTATAGCCTGCCAACTTATGACCCGCTCGCTATGTTGACTTTATTCGGCCCTTTATAGTGTTCTGTTTTTAGGTCCATATAGAGTTAGGTCATGCACTCCCAAAAAGTGGGTGAGTCCTTTGTGTCAGCATATATGTGTTGAGTTGATTAGGATCATATAGGTCATCTAGGTCATGCATGCATCGGGTAGAATGTGTCGGAGTATGTCATCGAGTGCCTCAACTTTGAATTTCCATGCAGGCATCATTGGTGATCGACTCCGAGCCCGCATTCGAGATCCACGAACAGGCCGTTTGATTCCGAACCCTTGCTACGATCCATCTGCAACCAGTGACAACATCATGTCTGGAGAATAATTCCAAGAGATCCTGGTCCAGAGCACCGAAGCCAACATCACAAAGCATTTGGATGACCTCTACACCAAAATGCAAGGTCTGGTATTTGCCAATACCTTAGAGCAAGAGCAAAAGGTGGGAAAAAGGCTGAATGAACAACAACAAGTAATGGACGGTATACTGCAAGCCATTACTAAGATCAATATCAAACTGGGGTTGAATGTTGAAGAAGATGACGAAGAGATATAGGGATATGAGTTAGAACCTGAAATCATCAAGATATCCCCAAATTCAAGAGGGAGTGGGATATCCAAGACAAAAGGCGATACCCCTGAGGCATCTAAGTTCATGAAGGACCCTGCTGTTAAGGCCCTTGAACAGAAATTAGAAAGCCTTACCAAAGCAATGAGCATGTGCCAGCCTTCGGCGACAAGTATCTGGAAGTGCCATTACCAGTCCAGCCGATTCTGAAGGTTGCTGATAAAGTGGAGGTACCAAACATCAGGTTCAAACCCTCTAAGAACCCAGTTCATCACATCGAAGAGTTCATGAGGCTAGCACCATTAAACCGAATTGATGTCGGTTTATGCTCTACTGTTTTCCCATCCACTCTAGATGGCGAAGCCAAGGTATGGTATCACGCTTTACCACCCCAAACGAAGGCTGATTGGAATGAACTGTTCAAAGCCTTCATCAATCACTACAGTCGCATTCAAAGGAAGCAGGCTACGGTGGATGACTTGACCACCATGAAGCAATGAGATGACGAATCCTTCTTGGATTACTTTGAGCGATGGCATACCAAGGTGTCTCACATCAATGAGACAATCCCTCTTCGCCTACAACTGTCTACTTTCAAGCAAGGGCTAAAAGGCAGTTTATCCAAGCACTTGGGATACCATATCATCAAAGACTTTGACTACTTGAAGGACATCTGTGTCCAACTAGAGGCAATGCATAATGAGAAGACTACTTGGCCTGGATGGAAGGGGTCTAGTTCCAACATGAGGGCCACTAGTGCGTCTAGCCACCCTCCTAAGGTCATGGAAACTAACTCTATCCAGCGCAAGGGGCAAGGGGCCTTTCATACCAAAGCATGAGACTTACACACCATTGGACGTCTCTTACTCACAAGCTCTTGATCGATTGGTCAAGAAGGGTTTTTTGGTCCTACCTTTGCCAAGGGAAGAATCAGCAACAAGAGGAAAGAACTTGGATCAATTCTGCCGCTACCATCGTTGCCGAGGACACGATACTGAGAAATGCTGGTCTCTCAAGAACAAAATAGAAGATATGATAAGGGATGGAACACTACCCATGCCGAAAGCTGCTCAAAAGCCTAACAATCAAAGCAACCCGATGCCTGAGCATACCAATGCTATCTTTCATGGAGTTTGTAGCTTTGATCCGTCCACTTTGATTGTTGAAACGGGTCAACCTATCCCTGAGGTGCTCGGCTTTCATGAAGACCTATCCATTCATGGTATTTGGGATAGTGATGACGATGAGCAACATGAATACTCCAAGACGGAATGGATGGAGCCAGATGAGCCAACATCAGATGATGTACCATTTCTCACTCGATCAGGCCGCCATAACAACAGGAACACCACCACCCCAGTGGCTGTTTCTAGTCCTACACCAATGGCTACCAACGACAATCATGTCCCACCTGAAGATCCTCTCCTTGCACAACTCAAGAAGACCAAGGCTGAAGTTATCATCTAGCAACTGATTTGTACCTCACAAGCACACAAACAAAAGATGATGGATGCTCTTATTGTATTAACAGTATTTCCCACGACAACTCCTGAATCTTTAGTTGCTCATGTGACTACCCAGCAAGAGGCTATCACCTTTGGGATTGAAGATCTGCCTCAGGGAGGGGCATCCCACAACAAAACACTTTATCTTACAGTGCAATGTTCCAACAAGACTATCCCTCTAGTTTTAGTCTACAATGGCTCAGCTGTGAATGTGTGCCCTTGGAGGACGACACAGAAATTGGGAGTCCAAAAACAACACTTGGCTCAAAACGGTGTAGAACTTAGGGCTTACGACAATTCTCCTCGAAAGTCAGTTGGGTCTATAATATTGCCCATCACTACAGGCAACATCACTCGGAATGTGGAGTTCGTAGTGCTAGACATTCCACCCTCCTTCAATCTGTTACTAGGGAGGCCATGGCTTCATGAATGCAATGCCATAGCATCTACCTTACACCAGAAGGTAAAGATGTTGGTCCAAGGACAAGTCATCACCTTCTTGGGAGAATCCATCAATGTTGTCTTCACTCCCAAGCAAGCAACCCTTGAGGTAGAACATAGTTCTATGGAGGAAGAACTTCACAACTTTGAACTTGTGGCGACTTTGAGCCAGGATGAAGCTTCCTTTGACTTTGATCCCTAATCCCAAAGTGCATGCAATACTCAGGAGACAAGGACACTTCCCTGGGATGCCGCTAGGAAGGAACCCGAAGAATAAGATTCCTCTGGTGTACAAGACATTCAAGCAGAAGGGAAGGTTTGGCCTAGGGTACAAGCCGACTGAGAAGGAAGTTAGGCTCGCCAAGATAGCCATAGCTGAGTAGAAGAGGATGGACAATCCACCTACCTTGTTCCAAATGAAGCCCTATCCACTTACTCTGAATGGAAAGTTTGTTAGGGAAGGTGATGACTTCCCTTACTATGGGTTCCCTGAACCATACTACCTGAAGAACAAAGAAGTTCAAGTTGCTAGATTAGAAGTTTTAAATGACTGTACCATTAATATGGCTACTGTTTTTATCCCCGCTCGGGACAAACAACCACCATTGGAATGGACTCATCTTACCGGGAGCAATATATTTGGCATGCTGTTCGGACAAGAAGCTGCTAAGGAAGAGTCTGAAGCTGACGCTGTTATTGCTGCATTATCCAACCCAAGCTTTGACCCAAGTCTCATGATCACTGAAGAAGAAGAAGTCAAGGCGGTCTCATGGGTCGATGCTGAGAAGAATAGCTTTGTTTTATCTGTAGGAGAGTCTGTTTCTATGGACATAGAGTCTGGTCCTAAGAGTCTAGAGTCAAGTGAGTCTGGTCTTGAGTCTGCTGGCGATGTACTCATTTCTGCATTCAATAAATGAACCTTTTTGCTTACTCTGATTCTTCTTTCCCCTCTTCCCTGAACTGCTGCGCTAATAGTAATCTGGAATTTAATGAACCCTTAAAAGAATTTGAACATGAGCATAAGATGGTGGTGTTGGAAGATACCATCACTATAAATGTGGGCACAGAAGAACAACCTCGGGAGTTGAAGTTAAGTAGTTTGCTTATAGCAGAAGAACGGGTAGCATTTACAAAGCTTCTCCAGGAGTTTGTGGATGTGTTCGCATGGTCTTACGAGGACATGCCGGGGATTGACAGGGAAATTGCGGAGCACACCATACCTTTGCTCCCTGATGCAAAGCCGGTGCGACAAAAGGCTAGGAGGATCAAACCCGAATGGGCTAAGAAAATTGAAGAAGAGTTGATCAAGCAGCTTAACGCTAAGTTCATTAAAGCAGTCCAATACCATGAATGGATTGTTAACATTTTCCCAGTACCCAAGAAAGACGGAAAAGTGCGCATGTGTGTGGACTTCCGAGACCTTAATAAAGCTAGTCCCAAGGATTGTTTCCCTCTACCCCACATCGATGTGTTAATGGATAACACTTGCGGACATGAGCTTTTATCGTTTATAGATGGATATGTTGGTTACAACCAAATAAAAATGGCAGAAGAAGATATGGAGAAGACTTCCTTTACTACACCATGGGGAACGTACTGTTATGTCGTCATGCCTTTCGATCTTAAAAATGCCGGAACAACGTACCAGAGAACTGCCAATACCCTACTTCATGACATGATGCACGTCGAAGTAGAAGTTTATGTCGATGACATGATTGTTAAGTCCAAGACAAAGGAGGGTCATATTCTTAACCTCCGGAAGTTTTTTCTGCGGCTTTGCAAATACAAGATGCGGCTCAACCCAGTAAAGTGCACCTTCGGTGTTACCTCTGGGAAGCTACTAGGCTATGTGGTCAGCCAACGGGGCATTGAAGTTGATCCTTCAAAGATCAAGGCTATCCAACAGTTACAACCACCTAAGATAGAAAAGGAGATAAGAGGCTTCTTGGGCCGAATCCAGTACATTAGCAGGTTCATTTCAAAGCTCACCATGACTTGTGAACCTTTGTTCAAGAAGCTAAAGAAAGGAAGAAAAGTAGAATGGGACGATCAATGTCAAGCTGCTTTTGAGAAAATCAAGGAATATTTGCAACATCCTCCAGTTCTCATGCCGCCAGTACCAGATGAGCCTCTACTCCTTTACCTAATAGTAACTAGCTCAGCAATGGGGGCTATGCTAGCTCAAAAGGTAAAAGGTCAAGAGAGCGCCATCTACTACTTGAGCAAGAAGTTCCTAGACTACGAAAGTCGATATGCAGACATAGAGAAAATGGCCCTCGCATTAGTTTGGGCCACTAAGAAGTTAAGGCACTACATGCTCTCACACACAGTGTATGTAATAGCTGAGAACAATCCCATCAAATTCATCATGGAGCAACCAACCATCAACAATTGCATCACTCGATGGGTAGTCATGCTTTCTGAGTTCAATCTTTAATACTTACCCCAGAAATCTATTAAAGGGCGGGTTGTTTCAGATTTTGTGGCTGCTTCACCATCGCAGGAACCTTCAAGCACTCACTTGGAGTTCCCAGACGAAGACGTGTTCCTGACCGATGAAGTTACTTAGGAAATGTATTTCGATGGAGCCTCTAACCAAATGGGTTACGGAGTAGGAGTCCTGTTAATATCTCCAGAAGGTGCACATGTCCCCGTATCTGTAAAATTGGATTTTGATGCTACTAACAATGTGGAGGAGTATGAAGCATACATCAAGGGTTTACAAGCTGCCTTGGCTTTAGGCATACGCCACATAAAGGTATTTGGAGACTCTAGCCTCATCATCAATCAGACTAAGAGTGCGTGGAAGGTTCGAAGTGAGTGTCTCTTGGCTTATCAGCAGAAGCTTTTAGGACTTGCGGACCAATTTGAGAAGATCAGCTTTCAATACCTTTCTAGGGATCACAATGAACTGGTTGATGCCCTGGCCAAGTTATCTTCAATGATATCAATCCCATCAGGCACGCTCTAGCTACCAGTAATTGTAGAGCGACAGCCTGAACCCGCGTATGTCTGTGCCACGAAAACACAAGAAGAAGGGACTGATGAATGGTTTCTTGACATATACAATTTTCTTCGGAAGGGAGAATATCCGGCTGAGTTAGATGCTCGAGGATAACGAGCGATTAGGTCTTTAGCAGCACAATACCGCTTGATCCAAGATCGTTTGTACAAGAAGTCACCTACATGCATCAATTTGTTGTGTATCGACTCCAAAAGTGCAAAGAAAGTTTTGGCTACTGTACATGGAGAAGAGAGTGGGCCTCACATGAACGGGCGCATGCTAGCGAAGAAGATTCAAAGGGCTGGTTACTACTGGACCACTATGGAAGCATATTGCTTGAATTTTGTTCGAAGATGCGACAAATGTCAAGAGTATGCCAATCTACAACATCAACCTCCTTCATATCTGACAACACTGACCTCTTCATGGCAATTCTCGGTATGGGGTATTGACATCATTGGTAAAATACACCCAACCGGAACAGGAAGACATGAATACATCCTGGTCGCTATTGATTACTTCACTAAGTGGGTAGAGGCAGCCTCTTTCGCCAAGCTCACATCTAAGCACGTGGCCGAATTCATCATTCAGAACATTAAAGATTCAATTGCTCGAGGGCTTCACATAGCCGCCCGGGGATGGTCTGTTTGCGGCCCATCTGTCGCAGTACCCGCTCCGGAAAATAGAAAGTCATGTGTGTCAAGCCGGCAATACACACATAGGTGTTGCGATAGTCGCTAGTCACATATTCAGGAACATGCCACCACTTGATCCACCATGCGATGTCGCGAGGTTCCTTGAGAAAGGCGATCCATTCAGTTACCGATCGGAGCTCGGTATATTTGCGCTTCCTTTGACAATAATTTGCGAGCGCTGAGGGGTTACGAGGATCTTCGATAAGGCCTAAATGCTCCATTAGCCAGATCTGCCCACGACAGTTAGCACAGGTTACAATTGCATACCAATTATTCCCAAACTAACGGAAAAAAAGAAAAAAAAAAAACCTTAAAACCCGCCAAGGTTATACAGACAGTAGGTGGTTTTTGACAAAAATCAGGGAAGAAATGTACCTGAAGAAGTAGGGGGCTCCCACAAAGCTCGTATTCTGGATTCGGATTATCCAAGCCCATCATGATTTCCGCTAGCATCAATGGCAATGGATTAAAGCCTCGAGCCATGTCTTCAACTATTTGAATTAGGCCCGCCGGCCCGGTTCTTTGCCCGCCATGATAGAAGCAAAATTCTCCAAGAAGGCATAATACGAGTGCTCGCACTCGTGTCACGGGACCATATTCCAAAGTGTCAGGCGATTGGAAATATTCGACAATGGTTTGAAAATGTACCTTATCGCCGAATAATGCGCTTCCTATGACTCGGTTCGGAAGGCATAACAATTCCTTGTACTGTTTGGTGTTGTCGGCAACAGTTGGAGGTGATGTCGGCCGTGCAAAATGATTCGTCCCAAGAATAGACGACCACTCTTCGGGTAATGGGCATAGCTCTTTCAAGGAAAAGTGGAAAACATGCATCTTCGGATCCCAAAAGGCACTCGCCGCTCGAATAAAGTCATGGTTGACTCTCGCTTGTCGGAGACTTAGCAATTTCGTCAGGCTATATCTCCTGAGCTCTTTCTTCTCGTCTCTGGACAAAGTGCTCATCCAAGTTGCAAGCTTCTTCTCGAAGGCCATGATAAGAGGGCTTTTTGTGATACTAGGAAGCTCTTTTAGATGTAAAATGCAATTGGAGTTGATGAGTGATATCCATGGCAAAGGATGGGGTATTTATACACTTTCATCCATGATCAAAATGGAGCAAATCGGCCAGCAAGCAGTCACATAGCCGTTGTCATCATATCCCATGATTCAAGCCTTTCTTCAATGGCTAGCGAAAAAAAAAGAAAAAATAACATAACCTGCCTGGATTTTATTTTCGGCAGGACAACACGCGCGTGCGACGACCAGCCCAGGCCCAGCTCTCCAGCCGCTTAAAACACGCCTAGGGTTTAAGCGGTCCAGGCCCAATTTTCGCTTCCGTGGCCCATCTGCGCGAAGGCCCCTCTTGGGCCTCTCTGTTTTGGTTTAAATTGGCCCATTCGTGTATTTTGATGTTTTGGTTTCTGTTATCGACCCGGTGATGTCCAGTTCTAAAATTTTCGCTCGAGTTGTCTCCAACACTTAAGTTTTTGTTCTTTTTTATTTTATTTTCTTTTTGGGGAAGCGGGACTAATTAGGATTAATCCCATCATGTAGAAAATCATTCGAAATTGCATTAAATAAAAGCGTCAAAGTGGTGCATACACCAAGTTCGAGTCTTGCATAAACTAAAACAAATATATTACAAAGAGTCTTGCATAAAAAAATAAAAATAAAAAAAGTCTTGCATTGCATAAAGGTGATCACCACAGTGAACCAGAATCGCCGCTGTCCTCCGCCAAGTTGCCCCCTGCATTTGAAGCTCCTGCATTGGAAGTACCGGTCGTGCCAAAGTAGGTATTTCTGCACAGGAGCAGTCTGCACAGGAGGCGATGGCCCAATCAAGGGCATTTCTGAAGGATGCACACTCGACGGCGAAGACACAGAGTGCTCCTGCGAAGCAGCCAGTAAGGAATGATCAGGAACATGCCATTCAGCAGATGGAGTAGGCCATACTGGACCAGTTCCATAACCAGAGACGGGCCAACCAGAAGAAGCAGATCCACCCAGCCAAGAGTGTTGAGGCACAAACCACTCTTGGGAACCCATGGGCCATGACGGACCCATCTCAGGAGCAGGGATAGGCCATCCTGCAGAACCAGAACCAAAAGATGAAGCAGGACGCGAAGTAGTGTCATCCGCTAGGGCCTAACCGCCAGGATACCCTACGGATGCACATGAGTCGCGGTCCCTCACTACCATTTCCCCACTGCGACGAGGAGAGCGCACTGAAGCCGAGGTATGACGAGAAGGAGGAGGCCGATGAGTGGCGCTTGATTCGGAAGCATCCTCCACCCAGTAAGAATGCGGCTGAATATCACCGCCATATCCTGTACTGTGGTATGACCCTCTATGACCCAATGACTCCTCCAAGGACATCTGAGCCATGTCCTCTGCCATGCTCGGAGGGCGGCGACCTCTGCTACCAGACCTGCTACGATGGGATCCAGTGGAGTGTTGACCCTCGATCAGAATGCCTTTGCCCCAACCCTCTGGTACAGCTGCTAGAGGAGGCCGAGAAGACCCCCCAATTTCCTCCTTAGATCGACCTCGAGTGGAATATTCCCTAACTAAAGAGCGACGTGGGGGTTCTATGCGAGGAGCGCCTGCAGTGGAACGTCGAGGTGGTTCTCTGGGAACAGACTCTGCATCTGCCCGTCTGGCAGCACCACCTTGATATCTCCCCGAACCAGTGAAGCCTCGATCAATGAACTTCCTCATGGTGGTCCACTCCTTAGTCAGTTGCCGGAGAAAAGCCCACCTCGGCTGGAAAATAACAAAACAAAGGGGCATTCACAAGAGGTATACAGGATAAAAAGGAGGCAACATAAAGCAAAGTCTTACCGGTTTGTGGTCGAATTCTTGAAGCGCAGAGCACTCACTACTGTTCTCCACATCCAGGAAGCCACCGATCTTTCGTCTCTCTTGAGGAGCCTCCACTTCGGCAGCTTTAGCGTAAGGTCCCAGCTGTAGATTTTTCCGGTTAGAAAGTGGCTAAAACATGACAAGGACGAAGAAGGAAGATATATACCACTCGAGGAGCCAAACTGCTAAGATAACGCTGGAACTCTTCATCGAATTGACCTTGGGGAACATTGTGCACAAAGTCGTCAAATGCTTGACCTCGAACTAGATCCCTCAAAATGGCCGGGTCAATCCGCCATGGCTCAAACATCTATGCTGGAGGATCCAGGGGAATGAGACTAGGGTAACCTCCCAAAATTTTCCTCGAGGCTCTCTCCCCTAAGTACCACACATAGCCATAAGGACTTTCAACTAAGAGGCAAAGACGGGTCTCGTGTTCCACCTGATCCAGAGGTTGTGGTAACCCTCTGATGTCGAAGTCGGCCCAAGGACGCCAATTTATTTGATCGTGCAAGAAGAAGAATGCATTTAAGTATGGCATGCAAAGAAAAATGGAAAAGGTGTCAGGAATAAGGAGATATCGGCCGCAAGTTATCCAAGATGCGACGAATGAGGTCGAGACACCTCGACTTGTACTTCTTATCATGTATGCCCTCGATGGTCCAGCGTTCAGCAGCTGGCACGGTCTTGTCCTTCTTTGAGCGAATTCCTAGGGTCAAGATATACTCATACGCCCACGACTGCATGCACAGCATGTCAAACAAGGAACGAAAGATGAATAAGTATATTAAAAGAGAAGGATCGAGCACATACCTCGAGCACCTTCCACAAGGAAGGACTGTACTGGTAGCGAGCCTGGGATGCATGGAGGTAAACCGGATCCGCATCCAATGAAAGACGGACGCCACGACGGAGCCAATGGATGAAGTTGGCATAGGCCTCCTTGCCCCAGTTCAGGTTTCGGATATTATCAAAATTGAGGAGGTTCCGAAACCAGGTCAGAGAAATATTATCCCCATGGTTTGCAAAGAGGGTAGCAGAGATGATATATGCCAAGAAAATGAAGCGGCGTTGCTCTAGAGGCAGGTTTTGGAAATTCGCATCGCGAACGGTCATCTCAAAGTGCTTGTAGGCAAGGTTAGGGAGACCTTGACGACACCCCAAACGCGTAGACACTGGAGCCAGCAAATCCAGAACTACGGGAGGAACATCTACATCGAAGACCATGTCCTGCGCGCCCCAAGGAAGACCGGTGATCATGAAAAAATCTTTAGGCGTGACTGTCATCTCACCCACGGGGAAGTAGAAGGAGTTAGTGGAATCCCACAACCTCTCCGCCATCGCTCGACCAATAATGCGAAACGTCCTTTTCTTTCAAGCCTCCAAGCATTTCCAGAAAGGCATGAAGCCCGTCGCGGTTAAAGTCACTTAGACAAAATTCCCCGGGATTGATTTCGCTGCCTTAAGTGGCTCTTTTAAGGCAGTAGGAGTTTTCAGGTTATTCTCCTAAGGAAAGAATTTCAAGGCGTTATTTTAAAATGGGGGCTCTAAGCATAACTTTATGGACCCAAGCTGGACCCAGCACAAACACTGGGCTCACAGCCACGGCCCATGAAGCAAACAAGCAAGTTCAAATATCACGGCCCGAGCCGAATCAGCAGCGAAATTGGGTAAATTTGGAGCCCAAAACCTACCTAGGGTTTGACTGAAACAGGTCCGAATTTCACGGCCCACGAAGCGACCCAACAGAAAACAAAAAAAAAAAAAGAAAAAAAAGGCGCGAGTCAAAACCCGCCTAGGGTTTGACTCCACCAGGCCCAGTTGATCGGCCCAGAGCATGCGACGACCCAGTAGGGTATGGAAATAAAACCCGCATAGGTTTTATTCTGCCTAGTGGGCTACTGCTCGGATATTTGGCCCAGTATGCATACAAAATATTTTTGGTCCATTTTTTGCAAAGCAATTTGTAGATTTTTCCGGTCAAAATACAAAAAAATAAATGGGTCACTCTACATCCTAACATGCATGCTTAAAATAGCTAAAAATCGACAAGGTATGAAAAATAAATTCATGCTTGCTCATTTTTACGCTAAACTAAAGAAGAAGGTTTGAAGGGTTACCTTGCCATGGGAACTGTAAAACCAATCATGGTTCCAAGATTCAACAACGAGATCAGAGGGAGCCACTTCCATGCCGGGAACAAAGTTGCGTTGCGAAGACCGCTCATGAGGCCAAGCCGCCGCATGTGGAAGGGGAGGATTTCGGTGACTTCGGGGTTGCATCTTTTCAAACCCGAAAATTGTTTCAAAAGGAAAAAAACTTCTTTCTAGAGAGAGAGGTAGTAAGTTAGAGAGATGAGGGAAATGAAGATGTGAAGAAGATGAAAGAAACCCTTTGAATTTATAGAAAGGGTGGGTGAGTGTGAGCCACTCGTTTTAGTAACCGCCTCGAGATGCCAAACGCGTTTCATTGGTCGGCAATCCAAGAGGTTATCCTTTTGTCACCCAAAAGAGAGGCATGGCGACGTGGCCTCTTTATGACCACAAGTGGGACAGACCCACTTTGATTCCCTCACGAAGCAGGAAAAAAGAAAAAAAAAGAGAAAAAATGCACAAAACCCGCCTAGGCTTTGCGCAGCCCAAAAGAAGCGGCCAGAGGACGCAGTCCAGGCACGGACGCGGCCCAGTGGAAGACGCCAAAACCCGCCTAGGTTTTGGAGTGCCTACAGCCCAACTTTTCGGCCCACAGTCGGAGCCCACACTCAGGCTTTGCGGCCCGCAGGTGAAAATCGAGTCTCCTTCATTTTTCAATAAAAAGTGACGCTCGATTTTCTCATGTTTTTCAGGTCGCCGACAATGGGACCACTATCATTTAGCTACTACACAAGAGGTCGCTGCCGTCATCATTATTCCGGACCATCGGCAGAGTTTTGATGCAGTCCCGAGTCACCGGCATCGCGCCCGGTGAAGTCTCAACCTCCGAGCCATCAGCATCCTGACCAATGAAGTCTCGACCCCCAAGGCCATCAGCAACGCGCCTGATGAAGTCCTTCGGCATCAAAAATGCCCACCATCATCAAAATCGACACCGGGAAAGACTGGAATCGACACCAGGAAAGACTGGAACCAACATGAATCGACACCGGGAAAGACTGGAATCGACACCGGGAAAGACTGGAACCGACACCGGGAAAGACTGGAATCGACACCGGGAAAGACTGGAATCGACACCGGGAAAGACTGGAACCGACACCGGGAAAGACTGGAACCGACACCGGGAAAGACTAGAAAACTCCATGAACCATCGACATCATGTCCGATAACAAGTAAGGCGTCATTCTCGCCCGAGATCAACATCGACCCATCAACAGTCAGGTAGAGCATCATTTTTGCTCGAGATCATCTCAGAAGAGGCGCATACCACCCATAACCGCAATGGAGGACTCAGCTTCCAAGCATCAAATCAGGCTTTGCAAACTAAAGTCATATCCTCAGACTACTTTGACCTTCGTCCTATTCGGACTCGATCAAAGTGGGGGCTCTCTGTAGACACCGGAATTTGTACCGGTATAAACTCGGCTCATAAAAAATATACAAGACAGGTGGGCCATGTGAAACGGGTCATTGGGCCCAATAGATCAATAAACCGAGCCCAAAGAAAATAAATCAAGCCGTGAATAATTATTAAAACCCATAGGGGTTTTAATTTTATTTACAAGCACACAGAAGCAGGCCCGTCGCGCGCCCCGACCTAGAGAGAATAAAACCCGCCTAGGGTTTGATCCGGCCCAGAAAGATCAAAGCCCGCCTAGGCTTCAGGCGAAGTAGTAGACGACGCCGTTCAGCGCCACGTCACGGATCCGCGTGATAAAATTTTCAAAGCCCGCCTAGGCTTTGGTGATTCTAGCGCCAAAAAATATGAACGATCTGCATGCATGCAATCCCTTAATGTTTGCCCACGTGTTTGACCTCCCTTGACAACCCCAAAACCCGCCTAGGCTTTGGCCTCTGATGGCATGATTTTTGGGGTATGTCCCCTACCTTTTCCCTCCAAAACCCATACTCCCTCACCTATAAATACCCCCTCCATTCCACCTTCATTGCACCAACAATCATCATCTATTATCACTTACTCTACTCTCATTTTCACCATATTATACTTCCACTCTCTCAAATTCTCTTCATAATTCTACTCTCCTATTACCACCGTAATCATATTCTTCATAACCATATAACCATCCTTCTACTCCTTCACCTATAATTGTTTGGTTTGCACTCAATTCAACCTAGAGCTCTGATACCAAAATTATGATGTATAATGGGTTCAAGACTGGGGTTGATCAATTACATATCATAGGGGAGATGTTCAACCAATGTAAGAGTGGGAGGATTCACGTGAAATTAGGGCTAGGGGTAGGGTGGTTCACGTGAGGGAGAGAGTGAAAAGGAGGGATTTTGCCGTAAGGGCTTTTGTGGATTCATGAATCAATAAAGGTTGAATCTTGAATAGGGAAGAGGGAATCTTGATGATGATTGATGAGGGGGTTAGCGTTTGATGGAGGGAAGAGAGGGAGAGAGTAAACGTTGGTTTTGATGGAGGGAAGAAAGTGGGAGGTTGTTAGAGGAGAGAGAAAGTTGTTGGGGAGTTTGTTATGGAGAGAGGGAATTGGTTGAGCTATTTTGTGAGATAGAGAGAGGGGGTGGACGAATTGGGGGAGGTGAGAGAGAGAGAGAGGATGGCGTTTGGTTGAGGGAAATAGGAGGGTAGAGATTATCTTTTATAAAGATAGAAAGATAATAGGGATAGATCTAGGTTTCCTACTTGAATCCACAAGAAGGACAACCTAGGGCTTACTTGATTGAGACCGCAACCTAGGATCAAGCTCTTCCTAACCACTTGGGTACCAAGCCAAGATACAATAGAAGAAAAGGGGTGAGGTTTATCCAAACACTCGAGGGGGTAAGCTCAAAGCTTGATTCATATTTCTAAAGTGGGTTGTTTGAAAAGATTACAAGCTCAGGCTATTTATACTAGGAGAGTTCTAACTCCCCTAGGAATCGTTACTTGGCGTGCAAGCCAAGGATCACTAATCCTAGATGCTTAACTATTCCAATCTCCTCTTGGATTAGGATTCCTTATCCTAAGGGGAGATGGTTACAACTACTTATCCTAATTAGAATTGGCTTTCCTAATCCGAGATGGATTAGTTACAAAATAAGCCATCCTAATCTAGAATCAGCTAAGCTTGACGACTACACTACTCCTACAACACGCCTAACACACTTCTAGAACATTCTAGAACAATTTAGAATGTTCTAGATTTATCTAACTCCTCATTAAAAGTTAAAACACACCAAAATAAAAACTAAAGATAAAGTTACATCCAAAAGAATTAAAACTAAGATTGAAGCTCCTCTTGGATGTGACTTGGGCCTATTCTTTGGCTGGTTGGCATGATTTTGCATGTTCTAGGATGTTTGGACATCCTCTTGCCATAAAGAGCATACCATATGAATGAGGCTTTGGGCCTCTATGCTCATCTTTTCCTTCATAGTTCGTGCTATCTCTTTACAAAAGTAATGGGCCTTCTTTGATGTTTTTGGCGTGGGCCAAAATACATCATTCCCCCCTTGTTGGAAAAAGTTTGTCCTCGATCAAACTTGGAGATTCAAGTTCAAAGACCTTGATTAGCCCAACTGCAATCTCAACGTGGATCAGGACCTCCACGTGAGCCATGGTTGCTCCATTACTTTTCACGTGAGCCAGTGTCTTCACGTGACCTATGATCTCCTCAGTAGATGGTTCAGGCTGCCCTCCATTATTCTCCATGAACCTTGGGTCCCCAAAGGTGAGACCAAGGTCAAACAGATCTCCAGCATTCTTCCCTGGTGACCAAGAATTTGGTTTTGAACTTGATGGACTGAAAGAGATCTTCTTACTATACACGTGGAGTTGGCTTCCATTGTCTTCCATGAATTTAGGGTCACCAAACTTGTCACAGTAATAAGTTAAACGCCGACCCTCTTGAGATGGAACTGATAGGACAGTTCCAGTACTAACTCCAGAAGCATCACACTCAGCCTCAGACTTCTTATCAAAGTTGTGTAGGGTTAGGACATGTGTGGTTCAGAGTTTTCTTTTGCTGGTGTCGAACACTTGCTGGATTGTTGGAGCCCATGAAAACTCCTTAGACTTTTGTAGCTCGGCCATAGGTGATAGAATGGTGCTGATATTCTTCACAACCCTCTTATAGAAAGAAGTCAAGCCGTGGAAGATTCGATCACCAAGAATATTAGTTGGAATAGACCACTCCTTGCTAGCTATGACTTTTTCTTCATCAAGCTGGATCACTTCAGCCGAGAGTACATAGCCAAGAAGGACTATGTTGTTGATGAAGAAGTAACACTTGGATAGATTCACATGCATCTTTTCGTGAGCCAAGATCTCCAGAACAGATTGGAGGTGAAAACTTTGATCTTTCTCACTCTTACTATGCACAAGTTTGTTATCAAAGTAGACAACAACACACTTGCTGATAAGAGGCTTCAAAACCTGATTCATCAATCTCATTAAAGCATAAAGAACATTAGTTAGTCGTATAACCATGACTAACCATTCATAGAGATCTCCTTTGGTTTTGACAGAAGTGTTCCCTTCTTGAAATCGAACTGGATCAAGATACCTACTTTTTGGACCAGCCTTTGAAATGATCTTTTCGCACTTTTGGAACAAAAGTAAGGAAAACGGGCTAAATTGAGGCTTTTTAGGGAATCCCGAGTGATTTCCCGAGCCAAGCTGAGTCGGGAAACGAAGCGGAGCCGACCCGGGCAACCCTTCCCCAATTTTGGTGCTAATAAGTGAGGTAACACCCGCTATAGTCCTTGTAGCGGGCCTTACAACTATGGAATGAAGGCAGGAGAAGGAAACAGGGGTCTGTCGTGCCTGTTACGCATCTGGTGGCTCCCGCAACAAACTGGTAACACCCGCTACACTCCTGTGCCACCCGCTACGCTGCGCTTAGCTCCGAGCACTCCAGCATTGCCAGTAGCGTGTCGCGCCCGCGAAGCATCAAAAACCTGAATCGCCAGGCACAGTTTCGCTTGGTCGCCCCCTCCACCAGTGAGGTCGCGCCCGCAACCTATTGGACTTCTGCGTGGATTCTAGGCTTGAATGACAACATTTTCTGTAGCTATATGACCTTGTATATAAACTCCAAGTGGAGATTTTATAATTATCAAGCAGGGAATTAGGTTCTCATTTTTGTATTAGTGAGTTTTAGGGTTCCATTAGTGAGAGATTAGCTTGATTTAATCTGGGTTAAGTGAATTTTGGGTTTTATTCAAGGATTGAAGATTCAACAATTGAGAGATTGCTTTGGATCATCATTTCCATTGTCTTCCTTGTTCATTTCTACTGTTTTGGGTGATTTCTCTCCTTACTTTAATCTTTGTTAATTCCTTTGCTATTTCATTGTTTTGCTTGTTTGTGGTTGTTGATGTTAGAATTCATGTTTAGGGCTGGATTTGATGTTGTTAGTGTAGTTGGTATCATGATTAGTGGCTAGAAACCCCATGCGTTAGGGGGTAATTAAGGGTGTGAATGGGTGATTAGATTTGGGTTAGCAATTTTAGTGAGTAATTAGTTGGGAAATCAATTTCCCGCTCCTATCCTTCCCTCAAGTGGGATGTGTTTGGGTCCGAAAGCTCCTGAATACATCCAACAGTTGTGTTGGAAGGTAGGGGATAGGATAGTTAATGCTTACCCACGAAAGTGGAAGGAGGTTAACTAGGGAATTTCGTTTCATTAACCCTCCGGGTCTGTGGTGAACTTTGGGGAAGTTAATCCGGGCTGTCCTCGAGAGAGGAAGCTCGGTGGGTATTTTCTAAAGGAATTGCCACTTGGTTCTCCCTCCTTAGTATTCTCTTGTTGCAAAACCCATTTCCTTATCCCCGATTGCATTCTGAAAAGCCTCCGAAGCCCATTTTCTTACCTTGACCAACCTTAATTCTTTTTGTTGCGTTTGATACCCATTTCAACCTGTTGTTTACCCCTAGCAATCTTAAACCCGACCTCAACCTAGATTCTACGACCAAGACCCCTCGATCCCTGAGTGAGAATGATAAAAACGGTTAATACAAACCACATGTACAGTTATGACCGTGAAGCAACTCCTAAGGATTTCGATCGTGGTCGTGACGGAGTTATCTCGATCATGGCGATGGTCGATCCAAAAGGCGTCACGCTCAGGACGGGTTCGTCTTGTCAAAATAACGGAAGAGGGTGAGAACGGGTCGCGATCGTGACCAGGTAGGTGGGCTGGTGATGCCCTTACCACCAGCAACCTATCCCAACAGAGAAGGGCCATGGTCATGATCACGGAGGTCGCGCCCGTGATATGGCTATTGACCTTCATCCTTTAGCTACTTCACCTCCACACTACTACCCTGGGCCCCTTCCTCTGTTATTTGTGCCGAAATGAAAAGGACACCCACCTAGAGGGCGTCCGGCCAATCCACCAAAATATAGTAACCATTTTTCTCGGGCTCAGGTACACCTTAAAATGGACACCGCATCCAAGCTTTCGCGGTTGAGGAAAGAGGGACACTCTAGGGGAATTTTTTTTTTTATCATATGTTTATTGAATTGGACCCGACCCCGATATGGACCTTACCCTCCTATAAGAAGCGTTGCCCTAAACTGTTGGGAGTTAAAATGAAGGAACTTTCCACAACTTGGTTGCCTATTACAGGTCTCTAGTACCTCGGGCATGATTTCATTGAACCCGACATCGTGTTCATCAAAAGCGTGTTCAGTATTAGGAGGGTGGTGTCGATGATGTCGTCAGAAACCTTTAGGTGGCAATCGTTGGACGATTGATGTTGCCGATGATGTCGTCGGAGACCTTTAGGTGGTAACCGTTGGACGACTGCTACTGATGATGATGATGTCGTCGGAAACCTTTAGGTGGAAACCGTTGGACGATTGTTGCTGATGATGTCGTTGGAGGCCTTTAACTGGCATCTGTTGAACGACTGCTGTTGCTAACATCGTCAGAGACATTTATGTGGAATTCGTTGGACAACTGTTGTTGCCAACATCGTCAGAGACCTTTAAGCGGCATTCGTTGGACGACTGTTTTTGATGATGGTGCTCTTTTATGTGGCAACCGGATGATGTGTGCTCTCTTTTTAGCGGCGACCTAAATGGTGCTCTTTTATGCGGCAACTGAATGGTGCTCTTTTATGCGGAACCGAAGGTGCAAGGTCCCTTTTAACGGCAACCTGGAAATCACAAGAAAACCAAGTATTAGTTTTTTCGGAAATGGGATGAGGGTTCAAATTTTTACCTGAGCTTTAGAAACCGTTGGGCCATAGTCTTTGGGCCGTCAGTTTTGGGTTGTGCGGATGGATGATGTTTGTGCTCTTTTATGTGGCGACCGGAAGATGGATGATGATGGCGCCTTTTAGCGGCGACCTGGTGTCAATGATGGCTCCCTGTCTGGCAGATTGATCGCAGCTTATCTCCCTTTCTCCTTTGTTTCTGTCGATGTCCCAGTCTTTCCCGGTTTCGATGATGCCCATCGGATTTTCCCGAGGTAGATATGATTTTCCCGATGTAGTTGATGATGCCCAATAGATCTTCCCGAGGCGGATCAATGTTGATGTTCTAGTCTTTCCCAGTGTCATTCCAGTCTTTCCCGGTGTCGTACAGTCTGTCCCGGTGTCGTTGCTAATGACTGTTGGCACGTTCAATGTCGAGGGACTTCATCGATCGCGATGTCAATGGCCCTGGGGTAGAGACTTCACCGGTCACGATGCCGATAGTTGTGATGTTGGGAACTTCCACCGCCGAACCTATTTTTGGTCTTTTTGATGACATTTTTGATGCCTGACTGGATGCGATGCCGATGGCTCTTATTCTTGAGATTACGTCAAACCTAAAGTGGACGACTCTTATTGCTGAGGCTGTGTCAAGCCCTGCCGGGGGCTCTGGCAATTTGATGCCGAGGAACTTCACCGAAACTCTACCGATGACCCTTACGTTTTGCTTCAAGCGCATAGGTGCCAAAATTTCAATGTGAGGAATGGATTCTTGAATCTGCTCATCGTTGATCTGTATTAGTCAAGTGAAGATTTTGTCCTTTGTGTCGGACATGCGCCATTCGTGTCTGGCTGATGATTGACTTGACTGGATGCAAACTTGTCCAGCAAGAGTTGGATTAGAGATTACTCTAATCTTGCTCTCAGTGACTGGAAACCATGTCGACCGGTCTGATTGAGATAGCATATGGGCTTGAACAGCCTCCAGTGTTGCGTTATGGAGCAACGATGTGGCACTTCCTTGCTTTTTCTCTTTTTTATTTTCGGATATGCGGGTATGCATGCAACTAGTCTACTAAGCTCTTGCACAAATAATGCAACTTTGTTTTATTTTTGACACAAGCATTCATGCACTCATGCATTAATGCACGACTATCGACTTTATGTACGATAAAATGACTCGATGCACGATAAACTGACTCGATACACAACGAACTGACTTGATGTATGACAAACTAACTCAATGTATGACAAACTGGCTCGATACATGCCAGACCGACTCAATGCACAACAGACTAACTCAATGCATGACAGAATGACTTAATGCATGAGAGATTGACTTGATGACAGACTGACTTGATGCATGACAAATTGACTCAATGCATGACAGACTGACTTGATGCATGACAGACTGACTCTATGTGACTCTGGCATGACATATGAATGCAATAAAAACCTATTATACGCATGATGCTTTATGTTATTCTACACATGCAATTTTATATGCAGGCAACCCCCCGACTTTAGACAAAGATTCTCTAAGACAATGCTTTCCTAAGACAATGACTTCCTAAGACAATGCTTTCTAAGGATTAAGGCCACTCGTGGGGAATTTCAGGAAAATTTAGGATTAGTTAATGTTTCGATCCACGGGACAGGGAACAATGATGGAGGTAAAGGCCTGAAGGACACGTTTCTCGAATGATCATGTAGATGACCTTGATCGCTTGCAAATGTATGCTGATGTATGACAAGCCCCCGGTTTTGCGTACACTCTTGATGACACTATCCTGCTTTAGAGAGCACCTTGGAGATTTACAAGCCCCCAATTTCGACGTGGATTGACGAGATGATGCATGGGGACCATAAAATAGGAGGAGGCATCGCCCTTAGCAGTGAATCTCAATCTCTCCTTTTGCCTAACTTGCCCAAAGGGTTTTCAAGTTAGCCCCTCTTTTCTTTTTTTTTTTTCTCTTTTTTTTTTCTTTTTTTTTTCTTCTGTTTCTTTTTTCTTTTCATTTTTTTTCTTTCTCTGTTTTTTATTTTCTTTCTTGATGAGACCACTATTAGGACGTCTATGAGATTGAAGATGCAGGACCTTGTTGGATAGGGAGTAAGTGTCCCTCTTTGAAACTATCTCCGATAAATGTCTTGAACGATGTCACAAAGGTAGCACGAGCCCCCAGTTTAGAGTAGCTTGTTTCCGAGTCTGTTCATGATCATGTGGTTGTCAATTAGCCGCTGATCTGATGTGGACGACTCTTGCTCTTGCTAAGAAGGAAGCCACACTTA
Organism: Portulaca oleracea; assembly: GCA_029582165.1. Classification (NCBI taxonomy): domain Eukaryota; kingdom Viridiplantae; phylum Streptophyta; class Magnoliopsida; order Caryophyllales; family Portulacaceae; genus Portulaca; species Portulaca oleracea. Next base: position 27,165,492 of record CM055868.1, on the reverse strand, counting down.
GGCCTGCTTAAGAGTGGGCATTAAGAACAGAGCCTCATACTTGTACTAATGACTGAGCTAAGAAGTCCTCAAAGGGTGAGATGGAATGAAAAGGCTGAAAAGGGTTGGAAGATGTTTGGGGAAAGAGACGGTGGACGATGGTGAATGGGATGTGGAGACACTTAAGAATGATCGTGTCTTGAAGGGATAGACATCGTCTCTTGAGAAAGGGTTGAAAGGGATTGTAGATGAGAGTTTATTGATGAAAGCGATAGGAAGACACTCAAGGATGATCGTGTCTTGGGATCATATTTTGAGAAAGGGTTGAAAGGGATGGTAGATGAGAGTTTATTGATGAATGAGATAGGAAGACACTCAAGAATGATCGTATCTTGAAGAGATGGTCTTGGGAAACGGTTGAAACATGGTTATGGAATAATGTCCAAGTCTGACGGAAGGAAGATGGAGGGTTGATGACGATGATAGATAGAATCCAGGATTTCCTCTCCTTTTGCCTAACCTGCCCTGACGGGTTTTCAGGCTAGCCTCTCTTATTTTCTCACTCTCCTTTTGCCTAGCCTGGGATTTCAAGCTAGCCTCTCTTGTTTTTTCTTTTCTCAAAGACCAACATTTTGAGGACAAAGGATGCTCCTTGCAGCGGCCGGGCCTCAAAAAGATTTTCCTACGTATCTGAGGTGGAATCAGGCCAGCCGTAGTTCTTTAAGCGCAACTTTAATGGATAGTGCCTCGAGGAAGGCTTAACGGTTCAAAAAGATGGTCATGATGGTTTGAAGGTTCATATGCAGGTTATGGATGGATGAAAGGTTTGTGAAGGTTATAGAAGGCTGAGGTGTAGGGATGATGAGATGAAGGTTTGAGATGAGATTTTCTGAGGTGTGCATCACCGTCTTTCCTTTTTTTCCTTTTTGTTCTTCCTCGCTTTCTTCTTTTTTTTTTGCTTTCCTCCTTTTCTTCTTTTTTTTTCACTTTCTTCCTCTTTTTCAACTTTCTTCTCCATGGGATTGACTCATGTTCTCATTTTGATGATATTAGTCACAATGCATGCTTTGGCTTTGGGGTAGATATGGGTTGGTCATGAGGAGAATGACCAGGTTGGTCAAGGCTAAGGCTTTTTTTGAACGATGCCTGTTATGAGTGATGCAAAGAGGGATGATTTGGTGAATGGGAACTTGGGATGGAGATGGAGATGATAGATGTTGTGGGAAAATGGGAAGGTAACATGTGACATAGATGGTGATATGGGTGATGAGGCGGCAGCCCCCTGTTTTAGGCAGGTTTTGTTTAAGCTACTGGTCTAGGAGCATTGAGATGTCCATTTTCAAGAGACTAATGATTTTGGTCTTCTCTCCTTTTGCCCAGCCTGCTTGATGAGTACAGATTGGCTTCTCTTTGTTTTTTTTTTCTCCTTTTTTTTTCTCTCTTTTTTTCCTTTTTTTTTAACCCTGGATTCGATAAAATAAAAGATGGGAACGAGGTATACAACAACGATGGAAAGAAAATGAAATTTGTCAGACTTGGTTTTTACGGATGATGGATAGATGAGAGAACTTCTCAACTCAAGTCAAAAGCACAAGCACGAAATTCTGTTTGATTACATAGCAACAAGAGCAAAGAAATGAATGAAGAACTGACTATAACAGACTTTGAGCATGAAATGCTTGACAACTAGTACTGTAGCTACTTCTAAAGAACCTTTGATGATGTGCCCTCCTTGTCCTCTTATGGGGAATCCTTGTTATGTCTGGTCCTTTGTGCTACTTTCGGTGGGGGCAGTTTCCCTGACTGGATCATGTGCTCCAAAGTCTAACAATGCTCTATGTTGTTCCCTCGGGATCTATAGTAGCTGCAGAATTTCCCGTCATCCAAATAATCCCTTTATAGTTAGCTCAGGCCTTGACCCTGACACTAGACAAATGAAGAAAAACCCTTCCTAGAGCATGCATGACCTAAATGAGCTATATGGACTTCCTGAAATGAAAAAACGCCTATATGCTGACGCAGGAGAGACTCACCCAGGACATGGGTTTGAAAGTGCTAACTGATATAGATGAGACTTCCTAGGATGCAAGACTGCTATATGCCGACTTAAGGAAAAGACTTACCTACGACATCGGACTACATGTCTAAATTTTATATGGGACATTGTAAAGTGCAAATGCCTATATGCTGACTCAGGAGAGACTCACCCAGGACATGGGTTTGAGAGAGCTAACCGATCTATATGAGACTTCCTAGGATGCAAGACTGCTATGTGCCGACACAAGGAAAAGACTTACCCACGACATGGGTCTACATGTTCTATATGAGACCTCCTAAAGTGCGAATGCTTATATGTTGACTCGGAAAGAATAACCTATGACATGGGTTTGCATTAGACTTCTAAAGAAAGACAGATATTTACATGATGATTCTAGACACAGACTTACCCACGACATATGTATTCATGACCTATGAACCTATATGAGACTTTCTAAAGAATGTAAGACGCTTACATACTAACTCAAGAGATGGACTTAACGACTCACCCATGACATGAGTTCGCATGACGTAGACCTATAAGAAACTTTTATAATGCAAGACATTCATATGTGGACTCTGGAAAGGGACTCACCCATGCCCTACAAACCTATATGAGACTTTCTAAAGAATGTAAGACGCTTACATGCAGATACTAACACAAAGACTCATCCTAGACCTTATATGATGCTTTCTAAAGAAAAAGACACTCATATCCTGACAAAGACTCACCCATGACTTGGGTTTACACTGGACTTTCTAAAAGAGACAAACACACATTAATCGAGGAAAAGACCCTCTTATGACCTAGACTAAAGACTCACCCATGACCCGGGTTTAGACTTTCAAAAACAAAACACACATATTGACTTAAGAAAAGATTCACATATGACATGACCTTGTATGAGACTTTCTAAAGACAGAAAGACATTTACATGTAGACTCTGAAACAAAGACTCATGTATGAACTGGGTTTACTAGACCATATATGATACCTCATAACATGTAAGACACCTATACACTGACTCATGAAGCAACGCAACAACACTTTTTTACAACAAGAGCATTATAAAGGGCCGGATAGAATCAAATATAGCGAGTCGACATAAGTTGGAAAGCACAAGTCAGTGTTTCTCAATTCGGATGGGCCTAATCCACAGGCCGACCGTTTTAAGGAGAGAATCCGTAACTTGGCCCAACAACTCAGACAACTCGAGCTTTATTGGCTATTATGCGGACTAGAATAATGCTCGACAAAATTGACGATCCGTTTTTTTATCTTTTTTTTGTGATGCAACACATTTATTTATTTAACAGATGGAAAGTGGATGTTGTAAAGGACCGAATAAAGCCGTCAAAAGGCGAGTCAAAACATACTGATAAACTCAATTATTAATTCCACCATGGATTGGCTTAACAACGGGCCGACCATGGATTTGTTCAAATTTATAAATTTATTTTCTCTATCCTTAAGACTATTACGCGGGCTAGAACAACACACACTGACTTTGTTTGATTATTAATCAATTTTCTTTGGACCATGAGTAAGAGAATATTGAGAAAAGCTGAATAAAATCATCAAAGGTGAGTTAAAATGAATCGATAAACAAAGATAATTAATCTTTAAAATGGATGGTCCTCACCACCGGGCCGACCGTAAAATTTAAGGTTAATTAATCGAGTTTATAAACTTATTTCTTCTCAAACCCAACGATTATTACGCGGACTAAAACAATATCTCAAAATTAGGTCCGACATTAATGAAGACCCAACATACAGACACGTATTTACACATAACATACAACAAGCTTTATTTATTTACTCAAGGAAAATGGATATTGTAAAGGATTGAATGATGCTAACAATAAGCGAGTTATAATTAGTTTATGAGTTTAATTGACAAATCCAATATGGTTGGGCCTAACAACGGGCCGACCATAAATGTGATGGATTTATTAATTAAATCGGCAAATTAATTTACTCAAGCCTAGTGACTATTATGCAGTCTAAAACATTATCCATTAACTTTGTTGGACTTTTTAATTAATTTTTGGACCTTTTGTTAAGAGAATTTCGTAAAGGGCCATATAATATCATCAAAAGTGAGTCGATTTTTATTTATTAATTAAAATAATCATCTTTCAAGCATAAATGGGCCCTTCCACTTGGGCTAACCATGATGCCTTTTGGGTTAATTATTTTAATTAATGAATAATAATTTTCTCAACCCTAATGAATTTTATATGGACTAGAACAAAACCTCTAAACTAGGGTTGACTCTAAAACAAAAGAAGAAAAAGGGGAAGTGGTACACAAAGTACATAGCATACAACATGAAGGGATACCCTAAACAAAGGTTCTATATTCATGGATTTCTATGGTTGGATTATATGGCCTACCGCACGTTCTCACCCTGGAGCTCTATACCCTTGGGTAAGAAGTGCGAGGTATTGCTCAAAGAACTTCAAGGAAGCCCTTTGAGTATAACGCGCAGAGATGAGAGACCAAAAGCTTGGCGATGTAGGGTGCATCACACAAGTAGTTGTGTTAAATTTAAAAGAGTTTGGAACAAGTGGATGTTCACTCTTAAAAATTTAATTCAATGACTCATGAAATGCACAAGTAAAGGAAAAGTGATTTTACAAAGTATTATTCATGAAATGTATGATTAATTCCTTGAAGAGTTTTAAAAGGTTCAAATACCAGCACAAATCACTGAATCACACCCCAATCCACGTGGACGTTCGGAAGCCCGAACGGCGAGGAAAAATGTCCATAGTCATCCCTTGGTTTAGCACTAAGGCTACTGAAGTTCCATTTTCTCAAAATGTTCTCAAAAATTGACCTTGACCTTGGAGGACGGCGGATAGGACTAGGGGAGGGTCTCTCTTTTTGCAAAAGTTGAGGTCGAACTTGGAGGTATGCATCGATTTGAGTGAGACGTGTAGTAATGGAACCAAGAACATTGTCAATTTTTTAGAACTGACTCTAATAGCCTAGGTTAGGGGCCTCTTCAAGCGAGGAACTCATAGGGGTCCTTTGTAGTCTTTGTACAAGAGAGACAATGGGAAGATATCCAAGTAGAAGGAGCAAAACCAACACTGAAATCCAATCACCACAACACGATCACAATCCAACAAAACTCCAATCCCACACTAGATCAACCAAAATGCAATCCAATCAAGACAATACACCATAAATGGGGGTCGATCACCAATATGATCACAACAATATTCAACAACCAAATAACACCTAAAGATGTCAAAACAAAGGATTATGATCAAACTCCACTATTAAGAATCAAAACTCCCAAGAATATTCATTCCCTTAAAAAATCACACCTGTAGGACCCGGAAAATTCCCGTTCGGGGAAATCGTTCTCGGATGCGCTACTTGATGATCGGGAGCCGACTAAGGTTGCTTAATCCTTAAATAAAGATATTTTTTTTATGGAATTCATTTTCAGGGTGATGAATTTATTTATAAATCTGTTTTTATTATTTAACCATTTTAAATTGGACCGAAATACTTTAAAAATAATTCAATATTGGCCCAAATACCAGATCCAGGCCCAACAGAAGGCAAACGGGCCGCCATAGACTGTTAAGACCCGCGCTGGTTTTAACTGTCCATGGGTTGGACCGTGCTCTTCCCTGGGCCAGAGAAGATGGGCTGAAACTGATAAAAACCGCTTGGGTTTTATCAATTTCTGACCCATTTTCTCTCAGTTTTAGCCTTGGATTAGCGTATGGAAAATACTAAACCATTTTTAAATATTTTGGTGTAAATCCGTATGTTTAAAATAATTAAACGGGTTATAAAAGAATTAAGAGTCGCCAACCGATTTAAGGAAACCGACAAACCGTAAAAAAATAATAAAAATAACTCCAGTCTACGAAACCGATTCTAAGTTCGGGGGTAAGGTTACAAATTCAAGAATTATAAGAACTCTCGAATTCGCCTGTTAGAAAACAGACTCTACTAAAATCGACATTAAAATGAAAAAGAGCGGGGAGAAGTTTAATTAATTTCACAAAATTATATTCTCATCATGCAATATAAAATGAGGTTTTTGATTTACAAAATATGTACAAATAACGAAACTAAAGTACGAATTACATGATTTAAACAATGACAATAAGAAAACAAAGAATCGAACCTCTTTTGATTTAGGATCCCGAATGCGCCGGTTGAAATCCTTGACTTTGCCTTGACTTGAGGATTGGAAGGGGAATGTGAGGATGAACAGGGGACAATATAGGAGAGGTAACTTTATGAAAGTATTAGGAATAGAATTTTGCGAGAATTTTGGTATGGTTTGAGTAGAGTAAGGATATGTGGTGAGAATTGAAGTATAATGAGGGTGGTTTATGAGAGTAGTTGGTGGAAATGAATGGAGTGAAGGGGGGTATTTATAGGTGAAGATGGTAGTGATTAGGAGGGAAATGGAGGAGACACATCCCTTAGATCATGCCCTCTATCCAAGCAATCATGAATTACCCAAGTCAAAGGCAAAGTCAAATGCACATGGGCTAATATCATGGGGATGATCAGGATTTTGGCGCCAGCTTCTAGAAGATAAAAGTCGCGTGGGTTTTAAAATACCCACACACGGATCGCTGACGTGGACTGATCAAAATGCCGCGTCTTGGTCAAGAGAAAACTTGTGCGGGTTTTGTAGCTTCTGGGCCGGCTCCGCTTCTGGGCTGCCTTTTTTATGGGCTTGAGAATTATTAAAACCCGCGTGGGTTTTGAAACTGCTAAGTGCAACTTCGAACGACCATAACGCTTTCATCCGGACTCCGATTGAGGCAATTCAAAAGGCGTTGGAAAGCTTATGATGTGTATTTTACTCTCAACAAAAGAAATAGGGCCAACAAGACTTGTAGAAATAATGGAATTCGAAATGGTGGGCATTTGTATGTGGAAAAGGTGGAAAATGAAGGCTTTTTTGTGGTGGGTTGGCCCGGTAACTCTTGATTGAGGAAGGCCCATTGGATTTTCTTTCATGCTTGCCTCTTTTCTTGTTATGCTTGATTTGTACACTTGTCCCAGTACAAAATCCAGTGTCTACAACACCCTACGATTCCAATTATTTCAACATGTTCATCAACACCAACAATCATCAAAAATCAATCAAGAACAACAACAAGCTCAAGCAAGACATAACTTGGATGCTTTAATACCCAATGGAGTACGGTGCAGTGGTACAATAATATAGTTCTTGCTTAAGTAGAGAAAATAATGATGAATGATAATGATTCTTGATTGAAGATATTAATCACAACCCCAAAAGAAAGGTAACACCAAGCTTGAAACACCAAAGAAACCGGATATGATCTACGATAAAGGTTTAACCACAACCAAGACCTAACGATCCACCATGAATTTGATAAATGAATCCCACCATAAATTCAATAAAGGAGAGACTTGCAACACCACCATAACGTAGCAATTATGGATAAAGTAAACAAGATTTAGGGGAAAATGAGAGCCATTAGCTTCTTCATTCTATTCATAAACAAAGTCAACAAAAATCCCATACAAAAGTTAGCAAGAAGTATTTAAAGGAATAGGGGTAAATAACAAAATTTAACCAGGATTAGGCTCGTCGCGGGCGACATCATAGCTTGGACAAAGGGAAGCTCCCCGCGGGGTCTGTCGTGGGCGTAACGTTAGATGTCGCGGTTATTACATGGCGATAGGCACTCCATGTCTTTGCTGGGTTGCAGTTACAACCTTAGTTGTCACAGTCATGATGCAAGCCTGAAGGATTTCGGTCGTGGTTGTGACGATCATAAATCCAAAAGGTGTTATGGTATGACAGGTTCATCACGCTCGTGACGTTTATCGAGCCAAAACAATGGAAGATGGTGAGAAGGGGTTGCGATCGTTACCAAGTAGGTCCGGCCCGCGACGCCCTTGCCACCAGCCAACCATCCCATCAAAGAAGGGTCACGGTAGTTACCAGAGTGGTTGCAGTTGTGACGTGCTGCTGACCTTCATCCTTTAGCTACTTCACCTCCACATCACTACACTGGGTCGGGGGTCCATTCCTCCATTATTCGTGCTGAGATGGAAAGGACACCCACTTGGAGGGCGTCCCGACTCATCCATAGGATGGTCGTGTTTGTCCTTCCCAAGCCCGAATCCACCTTAAAAGGGATTCTGCATCCAAGCTTCCACAGTTGAGGAACGAGGGACAACCGTGGGGAATTGTTCATCATATGTTTATCGAATTGGACTCGACACCAGTATTATCTAACAAAGTTGACGATTTCTCTTACTATGGATTTCTGGAGCCCTACTATAACAAAGATCAAGGGAATCTAGTTGTCGACCTAGATATATTCAAAGACTGTAGCTTAGACAGAACAAAAACTTTCACCCCTAGTCGGGAAAAGACATTGTCGCTAGAATGGACCCATCTCATTGAGAGCAACATTTTGTGTATGTTATTCGGTCAAGAGGCGCGACCAAAGAAAGAATTAGTCGACCTGCTCATAGCAGCACTCTCAAACCTAAGTTTCGACACCAAGATGATCACTGAGGACAACCGCGGTCGGGACATATTATAGATTGAGGCCATCGAATCGAAGTTTACTTAGTTTGTGGGGAAGTCTTTAGAGTATGAGTCTATCATAGGCCGTAGCATGTCATTTTCTAAATCACAGTCAGTAGAAGTTTTACCTATCTCCTCATTCAATAAGATGAACATTTCTGTATACTCGGTTTCCTCATCCCCTTCCCTTTCTTACTACGCCAACAATGAATTTAATGTTGAACCACTAAAAGACTCTAATGAATTAACCCAAGCGATGGGACAACATAAAGACAAAACCCCTACAATTTAAGAAACCGTAATCATCAATGTGGGCATAGGAGATAAGCCTTGGGAACTCAAGATAGGGAAGTCTTTAACCCGAGTTGAACATGAGAAATTTAAGCAACTATTGGAATAATTTGTTAACATCTTCACCTGGTCCTATGATGATATACATGGGATCGACCGCGAAAACGCAACGCACAGGATACCCCTTTATCCAAATGCCAAATCTTTGAGACAAAAGGTCAGGAGGATGAAGAAGGAGTGGGTCTAGAAAATCCACGATGAGATACAAAATCAAATTAAGGAGAGATTCATCGGGTCTGTTGACTACATAAATTGGGTGGAAAACATAGTAAGCGTATCAAAGAAAGATTGGAGGATTAGGGTACGCGTAGACTTCAGAGACCTAAATAAGGCTAGTGCCAAGGACAGTTTTCCTTTGCTTTACAGAGACTTACTTGTAGACACTACTTTTGAGCACGGGCTATTATCCTTCATGGATGGATATGCGAGTTATAATCAAATAAAAATGGTCGAAGAAGCCATGGAAAAAACCTCGTCCACCAGCCCTTGGGAAACATTTTGCTATGTGGGCATGACATTTGGATTAAAGAACTCCAGTGCTATATACGAACGTATTGCGATGACTTTACTCCATGACATCGATGACATGATCATCATGTCCAAGGAAAGGGGTGGGCATTATAGCCAACCTTCGAACATTTGTCCTTTGATTGCGCTAGTATAATGTAAGGTTGAACTCGTAGAACTGTGCATTCAAAGTCATATGGGGATAATTGCTCAGATATGTAGTCAACCAGAGAGGGATAAAGTTAGGCCCTTCAAAAATCAAGGTGATCAAAGAAGTGAAACCCCCATGGATTAAGACGGAAATTTGAGAATTCCTGGGGAGGGTACAGTAAATCAGTAGGTTCATTTCTGAAATCACCATGATATGTGAACCTCTCTTTAAGAAGTTTAAGAAGGGAAGGAAGCCTGAGTGGGACGACGAGTATTAAGTAGCTTTTGGCAAGATCAAAGAATACATGACCAACTCTCCAGTTCGTATGCCACCGATAATGGTTGAGCATGTCCTCCCTTTAACCTACGGTTATTGACACTGTCAGGCGTTATGTTAGCACAAAAGGTGGACAAAAGGAGACAACCATCCATCACCTCAGCAAAAATATTCTCGAGTATGAGAGTCAGTACATTAATGTATAGAAAATGGCCTTGGCTCTAGGTTGATCAACAAAAAAGTTAAGACACTACATGTTGGCCCACACCATCTATGTTATAGCAAAACTAAATCGCATCGAACACCTTTTGTAACAACCTTTGATCAACAATCGTATAAGTAGAAAATTACTCACAAATACTTAATTTACAAAATCTCAATAATAACTGATATATTAAAGCTAAATAAATAATTATAATACATTAAAAAAGGATAAAATATCAAGTTAAAATACAAATAGTGGGAGAGAAGAGCACCAAAAACAAGAGGAAGTCGGACGACGACCGGGGGAGCAGTGGCGGCACTTTAGATAATTAAAATCTTACGACCAATTAATAAAGGGTATTTGGCAACAAATAATCCGTACCAAGGGACTTGTGACTGGGAATAATACAAAGTGACTTTTTGGCCACTGACAGTCTGCACCTTTTCAATATTTTCTCATAGCAGTCCAAAATCAATTTCCGACATCGGAATGCTGATCTGGCGACCGGAAAGTATGTTTATTCATACTTCAAAAAGGAAATTTTTGGTCATCACGTCAGCATTCCGATTCCGGAAATTGATTCTGGATTGCTATGAGAAAATAGTAAAAAAGTACAGTCACTTTGCTTTTGTAACGCCTCGACTCGTAATCAGGGTATTACCAGTGTTTTATCTTAATTAATATTGATCTAGCGGAAGCCTAAAAGCCGAGTGCGTTACCGCCGCTTCTTCTAGAGGGAAAAAGCAAGGCTTTTTTTATATGATTATCACATTAGATAAAATAAAAATAAAAATAAAAATCTCTTATTAAAAGTAACCGTTAGGTTTTATTTTTAAACAAGAACAATTGAAAATATATAGTGTAAGTATCAAAGTAAATAAATAAATAAATAAATAAATAACTTTTAATTAACAAACTGGATTATAAGAAATAAAATGGTCTTAAGAACCTTATAAAATATCATGAAAGTTAAGCGAGGCTCAAAGTAGGTTTTAAAATATAAACATAAACATTTAACAAAGTAAAGAGTCAACAAGTAGGTCTTTTAACATACATTAGCAAACTTAAAAGAAAATAAGTCATGAAACACATATAATAACTAACTTAGCACGAAAACATGAAACCACAAAATATGACACTTGCAGTCCAAGCCAACTAAGTGGATAATAGAGAGACGCCTATGCGATAATTGTCCTGTCTGAGTTGTCACTTCCCCGTTTTCCCTTGGTACCTAAAACCAAAAATAACAAAACAAGAAAAACATAACGCAAAATGAGACGGAGCTCAATATAATCGACACTGTAGCGTAAAAACATAAAAATAATAAAACATTTTATGTGAGCTCAATTAAATTCGTTTTATTGGCAAAGAGAGAGAAGGCGAGAGACGTTAAAAAATAGTTATTTAATTATTATCTGAGTAGAGCCCTAGATTGGTTTTAACCAATCTTAATGATATGATATGACTGCAAGGTAACCCTAGGATCCTATCCTTGTCCATGCGCATAGCTGGGTCAATTACTAACCCAGGCTCCGGTACCGGGAGTGATGATAAGAGTCCTCTATTAATGATAAAACATACTAAAATCGCGTAAATAATTGGTGTATATATATATAACTTAAAATAATTAATGAAAACTAAACGCCACTTTGGAAGGTACAGTCATCGAATTATACCTGATCTTCCTTGATTGTTGAGTTAACTATGAATATGAAAAGTCTCCAGCCCTTATAAAAACATGTACAAAAAATTTAAAAGAAAGAAATATAAAGTTAGTAATTGGTTTAATACTTAGTAATGATTAAAACGACTTATAAATAAAATTGGGGAGAAAATTTTACTAAAATCCGGAATGGGCTGTTGGTTTCTAGTTGGCCCAAATGAAATACTCCCTCCGTTCCATATTAATTGACACTTAAATTAACTTTTTTTGTACAAAAATAATTGTCACTTTCCATTTCCCGATACCTAATTTAATTATTTAACTTTAATAATTATGTTAACTTTTTACTTTTTCAAACAATAATAACTACTCCTACTCACATTCTCTCACTACCTACACCTAGATATCCGAAAAACAACTTGGAAAATAGTATCATTTAATTATGAAGGTAGTTTTTTTAGTTAAACCTTGGTATGTGAAATTTTTTTAAATGTGTCAATTAATATGGAACGGAGGGAGTACTACTTAATCTTAGACCTGGCAATCGGATGGATCAGATCGGATTCGGATCGGATTAACTCGGATTCGGATTTTTCGGATCGGCCAAACTCTGGTTCGGATTCGGATTCGAATCGGATGGGGTTCGGGTTCGGATTGACTCGGATGTGTTTTTTCGGGTTCGGATCTGATTCGGACCGGGTTTAATCGGATCGTAATGTTCGGGTGGGATTCGGGTTCGGATTGACTCGGACGGTTTTTGTCGGGTTCGGATTGACTCGGATGGGTTGTGTCGGGTTCGGATCGGAATATGACCGGTTTTGATCGGATCAGGATCTTCGGGTTTATAGTTCGATCGGGTGGGGTTCGGGTTTAGATTCACTCGGATGGGTTTTTGTCGAGTTTGGATTGGATTAGGACTGGGTTTGATCGGATAGAGATCTTCGGGTTGTTTTTGGATCGGTGTAATAACCCGCCCCAAAATCACGATTAATTAAGTACTAACTACCGTAATTATCTAAATTACGTATAAATTTTTCGCGTTTACTTTTAATTATTCATTTTATTGGTGTCAAGTCTCGTGCAGGAGATGGCAAAGGGTACCAAGCTACGGGTTCATAAACCTTTAATTCACTTTAATTACCCGTTAAGTTAATTTATATCGGGTTTTACCGTTTACGTTATTTCTTTAACCGAAAGGGGTTTAATTTTTACTTCTCAACGTTTATATTTTATTATCCAAACCTTAATTTATTTTATTTTAGATTATGTTTATTTTATTTTAGTACAAGTAATATTTATGTTCCATTCATTTAATTTTATTATGTTCCATTCATTTAATTTTATTAGTTCAAGTTCTATTTTATTTTAACCCAATTGTTACCAATTAATTTTATTTAGTGCAAACTAATTTATTAAACTAGTATTTGGTAACAATTTATTTTACTTAATCAAAATTCAGATTTGTTAAGTATTAGTTAGTGTTCTAATTAAGTGGAGGGAATATATACTACTAATGGATATTAGTAAACCCATTTCTTCATTTTAATTTCTCAAACACCTTCACTTTCTCTCTCTACCTCCCTCCCCTTCTCTGCCCAGCCAGCCACAGCAGCCGCTGGCCACTTTTCCGGCCATTTTCCGGCCAGCCACTTGCACGCCACCGTGCACCACCCCTTCCTCTCTCTTGTGTTTTCATCCTTTTTTACCCCCTCGGGTAATCTCTCAAACCCCCAAATTCAATTCTTTTAAACCCTAATCTGAGTTTTATGTTTTATATGTGTAATTCTTGTAAATTCTATCTCTTTTACTCTCTTAATTCATGAATTCAAGTATATGATTGTATTAGTCAAGTTAGGGTTTGAGTTTAGAGTTTGTGCATGTGAAATTTGAGGTGTTCTTGAGGTTTTCTTGATCAATTCTTGATGGATATTGTTATAATCTTGATGCATGTGAGTTTCTTGATAAGTTTCTGAGTATTAAGGGTTGATTATATATGTTAAGATTATTATTTAAGTGTTGTCATGTTTAATTTGGGTGAATTAGTGAGGTTTTGGTGCAAGAGTTCAAGAACAAGTCCTTTATGTTGAGTTTATGTTTAATCCAGGGTTGCATGTGGAATTTAAGCTCTTTGATGAGTTAACTTTCAAGGTTTAATTCTGGAAATATAGTGGATTATAGCCAAAGTGAAGTTTGGTTGAGAATTAGTATGAATTAAGGGCTAAAAGTATCATTAGAGCTGAAATTAAGAGCAAAATAGTCTATGTTTCGATTCTGGAAATTTACAGAATTTTAAAAGTGGGATTTTTGCCCAGATTTTTACTCCATTTGATAGCTTAAGGTGTTAGCAAACCATAGGCTTTGGAATTTCTAATTTCAGACTTGTATAGGCCGAGATATAGCCAAAACCGTAACATTGCGTTTCAGAATACGTTTCTGGAGTCAATATCTTGAGGGCTGTTTTTCGTCCCTTTGGAGACCTCATTAGTTTTTGATGAAAACATGAAAGTTTTAGGTCACATTGCAAGCTTTCCGGAAAGGTATGGTTTGTATTTATACGATGTCGGGAGTGTGAGATATGAGCCCGGAAAGAAGGGCTGTCTACTTGAAGTTTCTGCCCAGTTTACCCTTTATAAAATTCCATCTTTAAGGCCCTAAACCAAGTCAATAGGGGACTTTAAGCATTGATAAGTTATGGTTATATGTTATAATCTTAGGTTAAAGTCTTAAGGGGGAAAAGTATGGTTTTGGAAGCCTAAGTATGTCCTAAGGTCTTTTAGCCAAGAGTGGTGATTTAAACACAAGTTATATATATCTCCCAATGAGTGTTAGCTTAAGAGTTCAATATCTTTGAGTTGGTCAAGGTTTTATCTAGCTAATGACTTCCAAGTTCTAAATAACTCTCAAGTTAAGTTCCTCTAAATTCTCAACTCAAAGTTTATTCCTCAAACTCCATTATTCATTCTTCTTTCATCAACCGCGTCATCGACATCGTTTTTCTCTAAATAAGTCTAGAGGAACCCTTTTAATCTCATATTCACCTTCAATCTTTGGTTCTTATACTTCATTAATCTAAGCTATCTTTCCAAGGTCCAAGTGCCCTTCTTTGATTTCACCTTTCTACATCAATTTCTCTATGTAATTTCATTCCGGAATTCCTAATTTATTCTACCTTAGCTTCTGTCCGGGCCCATTTTGGAGCCCTTCCTTTCATTTTTAGCCTCTGGTTCTGTTGACAAAGTTGTAGATTATGATTTTCCCTATTCCGAGATGTACTCGTTTGCCTCATTCCGTTTTTCCTAACTCAAGTTATGCTATAAACTTTATTTTTATATAACCTGAAATTTTCTCCCTAAGTTATTTCATTTATATTTTCCTAAGTTTCTAAACTTTTGAAACTAATTAAGAGCCTCATTCGGTTCTTCATTTTCCATTATTTATGTCTTAGTTGACAAGTTACCAAAGCCATCTCAAAGCCGAGACGCACCGCCAGGGACTTTATCATCCCAAGGTACGCAAATTGTCCAACCTTTACCGCCTTAGTGCGTACATTATTCATGTATTATCAAGTTTTATGCTTTATGTAATCTTTTATGTTTTAAAGTGGACCCGCCTTATATTATCATTTATATGTACTCATGTTTTAGCACTCCTGATCAGAGTCCCTTGACCTGGCCAGTGTCGACCGCTTAGCGGTCACCCAATCCAAATCTAGATCGATTTGGGCATGCGCGTGTGTGAGGTGCTTGCACCGATCATGAGGGTTCCACATATTTATTCATATACCTTTACTACATTGTTATTCATGTATGTTATGTATGTACTTCATTTCAGGTTATTGGTTTTACTCCCTTTCCCTTGCTTTCAAAATGAATTTAAATGCCGGCACTAAAACCGTTTTCGAACGGTTTTACGTTGATGCATATCATACTTCAATGCATCAAGAAGAAGCACTGAAGGACCTTACCAGTCTGCTACAAACTGTTTCAAGTGGTTATGTCGCGAGTATCTCCAAAACTAAGGGACTTTTGAGCTCCTTATCTCAAGAGTCTTGAAGTGTCATTTAGCTATGTGAAAGGGTTATTCCTTATGTACATTTTGGCTTTTGAATCTTTAGTATTGGAGTTGTATTTTAGGAGATATTGTATTTTCTTTAAAGGGCCTTTGTTGTAAGTGTCGCCTGAAGGGCCTTGTCAGGGTAATGCGGCCTTGCTGGCCTTGCTGGGGTGACACGCCTATAGGGAGGGGTTTTCCTATTCCTATAAATAGACCCCTTGGGTCCTTTGTAATCATAATTCATTCATATTGAAATAAACACAAATCTCTCTAAAGTTGATGCTTTAGTTTCTCTCTAGTCTTTGGCTAGAAAACGAATTGCCTTTGGGTTTTTCGTGTGAAATCTTCTCTTCTAATCCAAGATTGAGCATTCTTGGGTGGTGACAGGAGGAGTAGGAGCTCTTGAAGATTGTGGTGTATCTGTATCAATCCAAGGAGTTTCGTTGCTCAATTCTATCAAATTCTATCAAAGTTTCCGCTGTTCAGTTCGTTGTAAAGGTCCTTATCTGATTCATCTCTTGCAAGTTCTTACTTGTGCTTATGATCCGTGTTCTTTCTTGGCATTTTGGTTGTCTTGTGATCCATTATGCATCAATTTGGTATCAGAGCCATGTTTAGATGAATCTCCTTTGTTTCTTGCATGAATCTTGGACCTTGTTTTGTCACAAAACCACATAAACCCCACGTTATACACGCCCCTTTTTGATAGTTCTTCCAAGAACTCATCAAGAACTCATCAAGAACCCATCAAGAACCCATCAAGAACTCATAAAGAACCCATAGCTCCTCAAAGAACCCTCGTCCTAAACACAAACCAAGCCCAAATCCGTCCCTTTCCCTCGTGAGTCATATGACATCAAGTTGATTTCTAATGGCAAACGATGAATCCAAATCAAATGAGGTTTATGAACTTGAGCAACAAATAGCATTTTTGCGTGTGCAATTGGGTAAACAAATGGAAGAAAACAGAATGTTACGTGAAGGAACCTTACGTGATGGTGTCTCGTCATATGGTGAAGGTAGTTCAAAGTCTAAAAGGCATGAACGTTTGGATTTTAAAGTCGAAGTTCCTGAATTTGATGGTAGTTTGAATGTAGAAGATTATCTTGATTGGATACATACGGTTGAACGTGTCTTTGAGTTGAAAGAATGTAGTGATGAGCTCAAGGTGAAGTACGTTGCTTTGAAATTGAGAAAACATGCTAGTATTTGGTGGACTAACCTTCAAAAGAAGAGAGTTGCAAAAGGGAAAGAAAAGATCCGTTCTTGGGATAAGATGAAGTCAAAGTTGCAATCCAAGTTCCTTCCCCAATCATACGTTGAAGACAACTACTACAAGTTGCAAAAGCTTGTCCAAGGCTCTAAATCGGTGGAAGAATACACAAGGGAGTTTGAACATCTCCTTTGGCGTTGTGATCTCAAGGAAAAGGAACCACAAATTCTGGTACGTTATTTAATTGGTTTGAATGATTGGATACGTCATATAGTTGAATTACATTCATATGAATCTCTTGATGAGCTAAGCAACTTGGCTATGAAAGTGGAAAGGCAAAGAAAAGAAAGAGCCAAGGAACCGCAAAGGACGTTCCCAAACACATCCAAACCCTATACCCAACGTCCTTATCCCCAAACACAATTGAAAGCTCCACAAAATCAGCCCCCATCCTCCCTTAAACCCTACGCCAAACCCACATTAAACCAGCCACAAAATCCCCCACCCAAAACCCAAGTCCAAGAACCAAGGACATTACAACCAAGAAGATGTTTTAGGTGCCAAGGTTTGGGTCATATTGCATCTGAATGTCCTAACAAGCGCATGGTTTCTCTTGTTGAATATCAAAGTGCTTTGTTTGTTGAACCAAGCTTGTATGAAAGTGAACATGAAGTGGAACCTTGTGAGTTTGCCAAAAATGAGAAGGATAATGATGAGGAGGTTGAGCAAGCGGATGAAGGTGAATTGTTGGTGCTTAGAAGGGCGTTAAGTATGGCTTCTTGATGCATAATGGGACCAAGGAATGATCTCATTACACACAATCTAAGGATCTTTAAAAGCGAAGATAAGAATCCTCTATCTCAAAGTTCCAAAGAACCAAAAATGGCATAGAAATGGATGAAAAGAACTATGAAAGAAAGTTACCAAACAATTGGAAACAATGAACAAAATGAATGATGAACGAACGAACAATGGATGGACGAATGTCAAATGATGAACGTTGATGACGAACAAGTGCTTGGACGTGTAGAATGAAGATCACACGTTTCTTGATGAATGCTTGATGAATTCTTGTTGAATTCTTGATGAAGCACTCGAAAATGGATGATAATGGACGATTGGTAGATGGATAGTTGATGGCTTTTGAAGATTCTTTGAAGGATGATTCACCACCTCCAAGAATACTCCAATTCCTTCCTTTCACCACTAAGGTTGCCACCCTTAGCTAGAAGAAGGGGATATTTCGAATCCCACAAAAGAGAAACGAAAACACCTAGCACAAATGCTAGAAAGAACACAACATGTGTTTGAAAAATTCAATGTGAATGACTTGAATGAATTGAATGAATTACAAGCACCTAGGAGGGGGTATTTATAGCTACAACCCACCCCTTAGGCGTCACCTAGCTTCAAGAAAAGACCCTTTAAGGGCTTACATCATTCATCCTAATGCTTACATCATAAAGAAAACAATATACTAAACTATATTACAAATATGAATAACTCCTTGGATTCTCATCCAAATTCAAAGATTCTTGAACCATATGAAAGCTCTTGGAATGTAGAATAATCCCTTCTAGGATGACTTCTATGATAGCTTCACGGTCCTTGAATTAAGGAGCAAAAGTATACGTCCGCATGAGTTAATCCCTTCCAAGTAGAGAGATAAAAGAGAGACTTGAACTCTTCTACCTTCTAGGTGAGTATTAGATGTCTCCATGGTTGACCTTGATGCATAAGGCCATCAATTATGCATCATACACCCCCGGTTGAAAAAGTTTGTCCTCAAACTTTGGAAGATCAACTCTCGCTTGCCTTCTTCACAACGACTTTCTTCTTGAAAGCTTTGAAGTCATCGTAGATCCCTTTGATGAACTTCTTAAACTTTCTTCCCTGCACGCCATAAGACTTGAACTTGCATTTCTCCACCGTGAACGTGGGCTGTTCACGTTGCTTCTCACTTAGTCTTACCACTTTACCCTTGTCATTTAGTATGAAACAATGTACCTTGATGACTTGGGCTATTTCCTTCTTTCGAATTCTTGGCCTTTCAACCAAGTGATCCAAGTAGATAGCCCTTGGATGCTCATGGAAGATATGCTTCATAGGAAGATTCAAAAGGTGGTGGATACTTGGATCCGTTTCTTTCTTCTCCAAATGTGTAAGAATAGGATCCTTATACTCTTCATGCCCTTGATTCTCCACCTTCATGATTGACACAATATGACGTTTCTCCTTTTTCCGAGATGGTGGATCAAGAGGTTCCAAAGTGATCCTCTTTTGGTTGATGGTGAGAGTGTAAGTGTTGGCCCTCCCATCATGTATGACATGTCTATCATATAACCATGGCCTTCCCAACAAAACATGACAAGTATCCATGGGAACGATATCACACCATAATGAATCTTGATAATTCTTTCCAATTGAAAGACTCACCAAAACTCGTTGATCCACACGGATGCCTCGCCCAAGGCTTAGCCATTGTATTGTGTAGGGTGTGGGATGTGGGCTAATCTCCATTTGCAACTTCTTGACCATTGTTGTAGAGGCGGCATTGGTGCAACTTCCTCCATCTATGATCAAGGAGCATACTCTCCCTTGGATGGTACAACGAGAGCGAAATATTGCTTCTCTTTGTAGTTGATCCTTTGGCACATTTGTGATATTCAAGGCCCTTTCTACCACAAGTAGTTCTCCTTCATCTGGCTCTTCCACATATTCTTCTACTACATCTTCCTCTTCTTTGGCACCAACCCCAACTTCCTCTTCTTCCTCATACTCCGGCTCTACATATAAAGCACTTTGGTATTCCACCAAAGACACTACTCGCTTGTTTGGACACTCCGAAGCATAATGTCCCAACCCTTGGCATCGAAAACACCTTCTTGATGCTATGGGTTTGGTCGATAGGTGTAGGGATGGATGGGGGCTGATTTTGTGGAGTTTTTGTGGGAATGTGTTTCGTGGATGGTGGAGGGTTTGGATGGGACGTAGGGTGGGGCGTTTTTTGTGGAGTTTGGTATTGGCTTGAGACTTCTTTCCCCTTATTTCTCCTTTGTTTTTCAACTTTAAGGGATAAGGAGCTCAATTCATCCAAAGTTTTGTATGGTTGTAATTCCACAACGTGCCTAATCCCATCATTAAGACCAAAAAGATAACGTACCAAAGTTTGTGGCTCGTCCTCCTTTAGATCACACCTCCAAAGTAGATGCTCAAATTCCTTTGTGTACTCCTCCACGCTTCTTCCTCCTTGGACCAATCTTTGCAATTTGTAGTAGTTGTCACGTAGGTAGCTAGATGGTAGGAACTTTTCTTTGAGCTTTCTTTTCATCTTATCCCACGTACGCACCTTATCTTTCCCCTTTGCTTGCCGCTTCTTTTGCAAGTTTGTCCACCAAATGCTTGCATGTTTCCGTAGCTTTAGGGCAACATACTTGACCTTCTTATCATCTTCCACATCTTTGAGATCAAAGACCCTTTCCACGGTTTGTATCCAATCCAAATAAACTTCCGGATCAAGATCGCCAACAAATTCGGGGATCTCCACTTTGAAGTCGAACCTTTCCTCCTTTGGACGTCCACGCCTCTTTGGAATGTCCTCTTTTCCTTCTCCACTTGATGATTTACTTGATACTTCCTCAAGATTCTCCCTTTCTTGAAGGCGCATGTAGTATGCTACTTGTTTGTTGAGATACTTGATTCTTTGTTTCATCTTCTCAACATCTTCTGGGGACGATGGAGAGGACTTTGTAGGAGAGCTTGCACTCGCCATTAGAACCTATCTTGATTCACAAAGATCACAAGAAACTCATGGAAGGAAGGTTAGCACGGATGGGACGTGGGTATGGGACGGATTTGGGTAGGTTTGTGTTTGGTTTTTGGGTTCTTTGTGGAGCTTGGGGTTCTTTATGAGTTCTTGATGGGTTCTTGATGAGTTCTTGGAAGAACTATCAAGGGGGACGTGTGATGTAGAGATGAATGAAACTTTGTGATGGGAAACGTGTAATGGGAAACGTGTGGGAGAGGAAAGATTGTAAAAGATTGTTTCAAGAACTAAGAAATTCAAACTCCTTAGCTCTGATACCAAATTTGATGCATAATGGGACCAAGGAATGATCTCATTACACACAATCTAAGGATCTTTAAAAGCGAAGATAAGAATCCTCTATCTCAAAGTTCCAAAGAACCAAAAATGGCATAGAAATGGATGAAAAGAACTATGAAAGAAAGTTACCAAACAATTGGAAACAATGAACAAAATGAATGATGAACGAACGAACAATGGATGGACGAATGTCAAATGATGAACGTTGATGACGAACAAGTGCTTGGACGTGTAGAATGAAGATCACACGTTTCTTGATGAATGCTTGATGAATTCTTGTTGAATTCTTGATGAAGCACTCGAAAATGGATGATAATGGACGATTGGTAGATGGATAGTTGATGGCTTTTGAAGATTCTTTGAAGGATACAGATTCACCACCTCCAAGAATACTCCAATTCCTTCCTTTCACCACTAAGGTTGCCACCCTTAGCTAGAAGAAGGGGATATTTCGAATCCCACAAAAGAGAAACGAAAACACCTAGCACAAATGCTAGAAAGAACACAACATGTGTTTGAAAAATTCAATGTGAATGACTTGAATGAATTGAATGAATTACAAGCACCTAGGAGGGGGTATTTATAGCTACAACCCACCCCTTAGGCGTCACCTAGCTTCAAGAAAAGACCCCTTAAGGGCTTACATCATTCATCCTAATGCTTACATCATAAAGAAAACAATATACTAAACTATATTACAAATATGAATAACTCCTTGGATTCTCATCCAAATTCAAAGATTCTTGAACCATATGAAAGCTCTTGGAATGTAGAATAATCCCTTCTAGGATGACTTCTATGATAGCTTCACGGTCCTTGAATTAAGGAGCAAAAGTATACGTCCGCATGAGTTAATCCCTTCCAAGTAGAGAGATAAAAGAGAGACTTGAACTCTTCTACCTTCTAGGTGAGTATTAGATGTCTCCATGGTTGACCTTGATGCATAAGGCCATCAATTATGCATCACTTCTACCCCAAATGACATGGAGCAACGAGAGAACATATTCCATACTAGGTGTACCGTTCAAGGAAAGGTATGCTCTCTTATAATTGATGGAGGTAGTTGTACTAATGCCGCCTCTACTACAATGGTAGAAAAGCTGAATTTGGATGTAAGTCCTCACCCATCTCCTTATAATATTCAATGGTTAAGCCATGGGAAGGGCATTAGAGTTGATAAACGTGTATTAGTCTCATTGTCCATTGGGAAGAATTATAAAGATGATGTGTGGTGTGATGTAATACCCATGGATGCTTGTCATATTTTGTTTGGTAGACCGTGGCTTTTTGATAGGTATGTCACTCATGATGGAAGATTGAATACCTACTCATTCGTCATCAACAAGAAGAAGATAACATTGGCACCGTTGCCCCCTTCTTCTATTCGGCCTCCACCAACAAAAGAGAAAGAAAAGGAGACTAACATTGTATCCTTACTAAAGGCAGAACAACATGAATTCTATGAGCAAAAAGAGTTGATATTGGCAGATATCCAAGAAGAACAAGCTTCCCCAACTCATGAACGTCCTCGGCTCTCGCCCCTGATGAGGAGGTTTGGTCATTTGTTTCCAAAAGAAATGCCCCAAGGATTGCCACCAAGAAGGGACATTGAACACAAGATTGATCTCATTCCGGGAATCACATTACCAAATAAGCAAGCCTACCGAATGAACCCCAAGGAATCCCATGAGGTTCAAAGGCAAGTTGATGAGCTACTCCAAAAGGGCCTTATTCGTCCAAGCATGAGTCCATGTGCTGTCCCAGTGTTACTTGTTCCAAAGAAAGATGGTACCCAACGTATGTGCATGGATTGTAGGTCCATCAACAAAATCACCATCAAATATCGTTTTCCCATTCCACGCCTGGAGGACCTTCTTGATGAACTTTATGGAAGTGTTGTGTTTTCAAAGATTGATTTGAAGAGTGGATATCATCAAATTCGCATATGTGAAGGAGATGAATGGAAAACAGCTTTCAAAACCAAAGAAGGTTTATATGAATGGTTAGTAATGCCCTTTGGTCTAACGAATGCTCCTTCTACTTTTATGAGGTTAATGAATCATGTATTGAAACCTTTGATTGGAAAGTGTGTTGTTGTATATTTTGATGACATACTTGTATATAGTAGAAGTGAGAATGACCATGTAAAGCATTTAGAGCTAGTTTTGTATATCTTGGAGAAAGAAAAGCTCTACGCCAACTTGGAGAAGTGCTCGTTCTTTTCACCCAAGGTCATCTTCCTTGGATATCTGCTCTCCAAAAATGGGATTCAAGTAGATGAAGGAAAGGTCAAAGCTATCCAAGAATGGTCAACACCAACGAGTATACATGAGGTACGATCATTTCATGGATTAGCTTCATTTTATAGAAGGTTTATCAAGAATTTCTCTACTGTTTTGACAAAGTATTTGAAGTAGAAGTGGATGCTAGTGGAGTTGGTATTGGTGCTGTCCTTACACAAGAGGGAAGGCCAATAGCCTACTTTAGCGAGAAGTTGAATGATGCCAAAAGGAAGTTTAGTACATATGACAAGGAGTTCTATGCCATTATAAGAGCTCTTGAGCATTGGAGGCATTATCTACTAAGTGGAGAAATTACTCTACAGATCATGAAGCTCTCAAGTTTATCCAAGGCCAACACAAGCTTAACCCATGACATGCAAAATGGGTTGAATTTATGCAAGCTTTTCAGTTAGTGATCAAGCATAAGGCCGGGTATTTGAACAAGGGCGTCGATGCTCTATCACGAAGGTACTTACTTACATATGTTCTTGATTCTAACATTGCTGGATTTGAGCATATCAAGGACCTTTATCAAGATGATCAAGATTTCAAAGAAGTATATGAATTGGCAAAGAAACATCCTCATGAAATGTTTCATATCGAAGATGGTTTCTTATTCAAAGGAAATCAATTATGTATACCAAGGACCTCATTGCGCGAATTGTTGATTCAAGAAGTTCATGGAGGTGCCTTAGCGGGTCATTTTGGTATAGAGAAGACTTATTTGATGTTGAGAGATTATTACTTCTGGCCTAGCATGGTGAAGGATGTTGAGCATATTGTTAAGAGATGTGGTACTTGCAACCTTGCCAAGTCACATGTATTACCTCAAGGCTTATATACACCGCTACCTATTCCATATTACCCTTGGGAAGATGTGAGTTTAGACTTCATTGTGGGTCTACCTCGAACTCAAAGAGGTAAGGATTCTATTATGGTGGTTGTAGATCGATTTTCAAAGATGGCGCATTTTGTACCTTGCAACACTACATATGATGCTACGAAAGTTGCTACCTTATATTTTGATGAGATTAAGAAGTTGCATGAGGAAGTTCGTGAGAAGATTAAGAGATATACTCAAAAGGTTGAAGAGAAAGTGAATCGAAAGAGGAAGAAAGTTATCTTTAAGCCTGGAGATTTAGTATGGTTACACTTGAAGAAAGAGAGATTTCCAAGTAAGAGAAAAGGGAAATTGAAACCGAGAGGTGAAGGACCTTATGAGGTCTTAGAAAGACTTGGTGATAACGCTTATCGTTTGAAGATGGAAGGTGAGTATGAAGGAAGTTGTACTTTCAATGTGTGTGATCTTAAGCCCTATTATAGTGAAGATGAAGAAATTCCAAGTTTGAGGGCAAACTCTTTTCAAGAAAGGGAGAATGATGCATATCATACTTCAATGCATCAAGAAGAAGCACTGAAGGACCTTACCAGTCTGCTACAAACTGTTTCAAGTGGTTATGTCGCGAGTATCTCCAAAACTAAGGGACTTTTGAGCTCCTTATCTCAAGAGTCTTGAAGTGTCATTTAGCTATGTGAAAGGGTTATTCCTTATGTACATTTTGGCTTTTGAATCTTTAGTATTGGAGTTGTATTTTAGGAGATATTGTATTTTCTTTAAAGGGCCTTTGTTGTAAGTGTCGCCTGAAGGGCCTTGTCGAGTAATGCGGCCTTCTTGCCCTTGGGGTGTGCGCCTATAGGGAGGGGTTTTCCTATTCCTATAAATAGACCCCTTGGGTCCTTTGTAATCATAATTCATTCATATTGAAATAAACACAAATCTCTCTAAAGTTGATGCTTTAGTTTCTCTCTAGTCTTTGGCTAGAAAACGAATTGCCTTTGGGTTTTTCGTGTGAAATCTTCTCTTCTAATCCAAGATTGAGCATTCTTGGGTGGTGACAGGAGGAGTAGGAGCTCTTGAAGATTGTGGTGTATCTGTATCAATCCAAGGAGTTTCGTTGCTCAATTCTATCAAATTCTATCAAAGTTTCCGCTGTTCAGTTCGTTGTAAAGGTCCTTATCTGATTCATCTCTTGGAAGTTCTTACTTGTGCTTATGATCCGTGTTCTTTCTTGGCATTTTGGTTGTCTTGTGATCCATTATGCATCATACGTGTTGGAGGTTTACGTACTGAGTGTTTCCCCACTCACTTTTTGCAATGTTTTAATGTTTTGTTTTTAGGAGGTCCGAGCTCCCGAGGCAAAGACAAATCAGTTCCGAAGTAGCTTCAATCGCGTGAGGTAGTTCCTAAGTCACGTTAATGGCAGGAGAGCCGGTTTGGCAGTTGCTTGGAAGTCCTCTTATGGTTTTAAGTTTATGTATCCATAAATTCAAGGATTTTATAAATTTGTACTTATGTTTTGGGTTTAGAGTTTAGCATTTTTCTCTCTTGTGGTTGTAAAGTTTTGGTGTGTTTGTGCCTTGTCTCTTTTGGGGACGGCGGTAATGCCTCGATCTAAAGTGTTCCGCTGCGCTAATCACAGGTTTGGGTTTTTGTGTAAGATTTTAATCTTGTGATTAAGGTTGGGGTGTTACAATCGGACCAAATTCGGATCTAAGATTATAATATTGGGTAAATAATCTAAGTTTATAATATTGGGTAATGAAATTAGTCTATAATTTTATGCCAATTACACAGACCTTGTTTGAAAAATTTGTAGTTTAGATATATAGTGGTTGTGGATTGGCGGATGGTTTCGAATAAACGTCTACTAAACTCTAAATTCATAATTTAAAAATCAAAATATATAATTTATAAATTAAAGGTAATCATCACAAAATTTACAAAAATCCAACTTAAAAGTAAAGTTGAATTATATAATTTATAAATTATAATGGTACCAGACATTTTTTATTGTGATTGGTCGAATTATAATCGGGTCGACTTAGTTTGGTTCTATTTCGGGTCGAATGTGCATCGAGCCGGGTGAAACTCCATTCGGGCAATTTTCAAATTCGGGTTAAATCAAATTTGACTCGGGTCGGATGCAGCTTGAATAAGATAAAATTCGGTTCAGGAAATTTTCAGATTCGGGTTAAATCGGATTTGGCTTGGCTCGGGTCAGATAAAATTCAGGTCGGGCAAATTCGGATTCTGGTTAACTCGGATTTGGCAATGCTCGACTCGGGTTCGGATCGGATCAAATTATTTCGGATGTGGCTCAGGTCGGGTAAAAATCAGTTCGGGCAATTTCGGATTCGGGTTAACTCGGATTTGGCAATGCTCGGGTTGGGTTCGGATCGGATCGGATTATTTCGGATCTCTTTTTTATTCGGTAAAATTCGGGTTGAGACTCGGATCAGATTCGGGGTCGGATTATCTCCGGGTTCGTATCAAGACCGGATAATCCATTTCGGTGTCGGATCGGATTCAGATTCGGATTTTTCGGATCGGATTTCGGATCTCGGATCAGCTTTGCCAGGTCTACTTAATCTCTTCCTTCTTCCCTTTCTTATTTCACGCAGAGGAGGGCAAAGAAAGAGAAGAAGAGTGGCTGGAGAAATTTCGGACGAGGTGCTCGACGCGTGGCCAATAACGGGGCTTAGCGGTGGTTTCCGGTCAAGAACCAGCAGTGACGGTGCCTAGGACGGGGTTCGGTGGTGGTCGCTTGAAATTGGCGGCTTGGGTGTCAGTCGACGCACGACCGAACGTAGGAGACGGTCAAGTTTTGGTGGCGGTTCCGGGCTGTTTCCGGTCAGTTTTCGACCCTATTTGGTAAGTGTGAATTCTAATTGAGGGAATATAATTGTTGTGTTTCATATTGGGTTGGATGAGAGAGATGGGTATGGATGAAATTTGGCTTTGATTTGAATCTAAATGGAAGTCATTTGGGGGTGGTTTGGGAGAACTATGTTGGCTGATAATGGTGGTCGAAGTGGTGGTGGCTGGTGTTGCAGTGGTGGTGCTCGGTGGTGGGTTGGTGGTTGTTGAGGAGGAAAAAGAAGATGGAAATAATGGTGATGGTGTTTGAACGGGAAGAAAGAAGGAAATGTGATGGTAATGGAATTGGCTTTTTAAATCTGATTGTATTGGTTTAGTGTAGGTTTGATGAGTCATTCAATTTGCTTTGCTGTCAATTTCACAGAAGAGGAGTAATGCAATTTGATTTCAGGTTTGGTCTTTTGAGGAGCCATGGAAGCTTTGTCAATGGTGTGAGGAAGAAGGAGAAGAAGAAGAATGGTGGGAAGGAGTGGCCATAAAATTTAATTAATAAAACTCCTTTGCCAGTATCAAAATAAATTAAAATAACATAAAAATATTATTTGGTATGAAAAATGTGCAAATTAGATTATTATATATATAAACTAGAATTAATAAATACTATAATTTTAAAAATTAAATTATTCTTATTAAAGTTAATATAGCTAATTGGAAGGTAAATGAAGTATGGCTAAATAATAAAATCATGAATCATAACTAAGATCATAATAAATCAAGTATAAAAATATCGGGTATTACACCCTCTCCCCCTTAAAATAAGTTTCGTTCTCGAAACTTGAATAAATTCATTACCTTAAAACATATGTGGATATTTTTGTTTCATGTCCTCCTCTGTTTCCCATGTCGCTTCTAAGGTGTTGTGATGACTCCAAAGGACTTTGACAAGAGGTATGGTTTTATTACGAAGTTTCTTGATTCGACGGTCTAGGATTTGGACAGGTTGTTCCTCATAGGTTAGGCTTTCATTAAGGTCTATGGGTTCGTAGGCCAGGGTATGACTCGGGTCAGGTATGTATTTCCTTAACTGTGAGATGTGAAAAACATTATGTACACGGTCAAGGTCGGGCGGTAGAGCTAAGCGGTATGCTGCAGAACTAACTTGTTCAATCACTTCATAGGGCCCTATATACCTGGGACTTAATTTCCCTCTAATATTGAACCTTCTTACACCTCTAGTTGGAGATACCTTAAGAAAAGTTTTGTCACCTACTTGAAATTCTAACGGTCTTCTTCTATCGTTGGCATAACTTTTCTGTCGGTTTTGAGCAACTTCTATATTCTTTTGGATAAGACGAACTTTTACAGAGGTCTCTTGGATTAGGTCTGGGCCTAAGATGGTGGACTCAGAAATTTCATCCCAACACAAAGGAGTCCTACACTTCCTTCCATACAATGCTTCAAATGGTACCATCTTAAAGGTTGATTGGTAACTATTGTTATAGGAAAACTCTACCAAGGGTAAACACTCATCCCATCTACCTTGGAAATCTAAGATGCAAGCTCTAAGCATGTCTTATAATATTTGGTTTATCCTCTCGGTTTGTCCATCAGTTTTAGGATGATAGGTTGTGCCCATATTTAATTTAGTCCCAAATGCCGTTTGAAGTGCCTTCCAAAACCTAGCTTGAAACCTAGGGTCACGATCTGATACTATATCCTTAGGTATCCCATGTAATCTAACTACCTCTTTTATATACAATCGAGCCAACTTGTCTATACCCCAAGTATCATGGATAGCTATAAAATGGGTGACTTTAGTAAGCTGGTCCACTATAACCCAAATAGCATTTTTCCTTTCTACAGTGGTAGGAAGCCCAATAATGAAGTCCATATAAATAGATTCCCATTTCCAATTAGGAATTTCCAAAGGTTGCAATTCTCCTCCAGGTCGATTATGGTATATCTTAATCCTTTGATGCACTAAGCATTTGCTAACATAGTCTGCTATTTCTTTCTTCATGTTGCTCCACCAAAATCTTTGTTTCAAGTCTTTATACATCTTACTACCTCCAGGATGCACTGAGTATAATGTACTGTGTGCTTCATCTATAATCTTTTTCTTTAATTCCTCATTGTTTGGTACACAGATTCTTCCTTGAAACCTTGATGATCCGTCCTCATGTATTACAAACCCAGGTGATTTCCCATTTGTAACATCATGTCTCAGCTTCTCTAAATACAGATCGTTTCCTTGGGACATCCTAATATCATCCATTAGGGTTGGCTTAACTTCTATGGCCATACAGTACCCTTTGATTCCCTTGCGGTTAGTCTCAAGATTAGATGTTGTTGACAGAGGTGGTTGGGTGGTTACTAAGACATCAAGACTATGATGGGTTTTCCTGCTAAGGGCATCTGCAACCACGTTTGCTTTACCAGGGTGGTATTGGATATCTATATCATAATCTTTCAAGAGCTCTATCCAACGACATTGTCTCATGTTCAACTCTTTTGGGGTAAAAATATACTTGAGACTCTTATGATCGGTGAAAATACGACAATGAACACCATAAAGATAATGTCTCCAAATTTTAAGTGCAAATACAACTGCGATAATTCCAGGTCATGAGTAGGGTAGTTCTTTTCGTATGGCTTAAGTTGCCTAGAGGCATAGGCTACGATCTTGTCATTTTGCATAAGTACACATCCGAAATCATGCTTAGAAGCATCACTATAAATTGTAAAATCACCATTTTCTGAGGGAAGGGTAAGGACAGGAGCGGTAGTGAGGCGAGTTTTGAATTCCTGAAAGGCTTGTTCACACTTAGGGGTCCATTCAAACTTGGTAGTCTTTTTCAGGAGATTGGTGAGGGGTAATACAATTTTCGAGAAGTCTTTTACAAACCTACGGTAATAGCCAGCTAACCCTAGGAAACTCCTAACCTCTGTGACATTAGTGGGTTTAGGCCAATTAGTAATAGCTTGGATCTTTTTTGGATCCACCCTAACTCCCTTCCTTAGATATAACATGCCCCAAAAATGTGACTTCATCCAACCAAAACTCACACTTTTTGAACTTAGCATACAAACTATGTTCCCTCAAAGTTTGTAACACGGTTCTTAGATGTCTTTCATGATCTTCCTTAGTCTTCGAATATATCAATATGTCATCAATAAATACAACCACAAATTGATCTAGGTAAGGTCTAAAAACCCTATTCATTTGGTCCATAAACACAGCTGGTGCATTAGTAAGCCCAAATGGCATGACCACAAATTCATAATGTCCATAACGAATCCTAAAGGCAACTTTTGGAATATCCTCGGGTTTAACACGAAGTTGATGGTAACCAGATTGAAGGTCAATTTTGGAAAAGACACTAGCCCCCTAGCGTTGATCAAAAAGGTCATCTATCTTAGGTAAAGGATATTTCATTACAAAAAAGCATCACTTGTGCAACGGTAAAGTTTGTGGCACAAGTTCGAAATTCCCGTGGCAAAACCGCCTTGCCACGGGTTTTCTTCAAATTAGCCCCGTGGCACAAGTAGCCGTGGCAAGGATGTAGCCACGGGAAACTTACTACCGTGGCTAAATGAAAAATCGTAGCCACGGGAAGACCCGTGGCGATCATTTTCTTGCCACGTATAGTCTCGTGGCAATCACTTTTCTTCCCATGTGTAGTCCCGTGGCAACTAATTTTCTTGCCACGTGAAGTCCCGTGGCAATCAATTTTCTCGCCACAAGAAGGCCCGTGGCAATCACTTTTCTTGCCACATAAGTTCCCGTGGCAATATCTTTTTGGGCCATGTTGAGGCCTCTGGCAAGTACACGGCTAGCCACGAGCACTTCCGTGGCAATGTAAACTATAAGAATTCATTCCAGTAGCTACATTTATTTACTCATAGTTCTACATATAAAGGTGTAGCTATAAAATATTGTTATTGTTATTTTCTATTTCTATTATTATTATTATTATTATTAGTATTATTATTATTGTATATATATATATATATATGTATATATATATGTATATATTATGTATATATATACATATGTATATGTATATGTATATATATTTGTATATATGTATATACACTTATATACATATACATACATATACATATATATATATATATATATATATATATAAATATATATATATATAAATCTATATTTCTATATGTATATATGTACATATGTACATATATACATATGTACATATGTATATATGTACATATGTATATATATACATATATGTATATATATACATATATGTATATACATCTATATATATACATATATGTATATATATATATATATATATATATATATATATATATATATACACACACACACATATATAGGGAAATTGGATTCTAATAATCCCTACTTTTGCAAATTGGATGACAATAATCCCTACTTTCAATTTGTATTCTGGTGGTCCAAAAAAAAAATTGCATTGTAGTGGTACAAAATCCATCACCAAATTCTTTTTATTTTTTTCATGCCTACCCCATATTGTTTTTGTTTTTTTCGTTCTTGCCCCCAGATAGATAATGAAGTGTAGTTGCTAAAACATTTTTTAAATTATTTTTTTGAGATTCCGAGCAATTAATATGATTTGTTAAAAAGAATAAAATTGAAAAGATCATAAAAAATAGAAAAAAATTCAAAAAAATTGGGAGAAGTGTTGTAAATTCATTAAAAATCGTGGTAAAGTGCTATACAAAATTTGAATCAAATGCAACACAAAATCTATGATATTTAGGGTATACTTTAGATTATGTCCAACTACAATACAATTTTATTTTATTTTTTGGATCCCCAGA
The DNA here is from genome assembly GCA_029582165.1 of Portulaca oleracea. Taxonomy (NCBI): domain Eukaryota; kingdom Viridiplantae; phylum Streptophyta; class Magnoliopsida; order Caryophyllales; family Portulacaceae; genus Portulaca; species Portulaca oleracea. The sequence goes on along the minus strand of CM055868.1, from coordinate 27,133,620 downwards.
ATACAAATTGAAAGTAGGGATTATTGCCATCCAATTTGCAAAAATAGGGATTATTAGAATCCAATTTCCATATATATATATATATATATATATATATATATATATATATATATATATATATATATATATGTATATATATATATATATATTATATAATATAATGGCGAGAACGAGAAAGGGGGCTCCGCCGCCTCCCTCCTCTACAACGCCCAAGAAATCATCTCTGGCGCCGTCACGATCATCCACAGCGAATTCTGGTCGGAAATCACAGACACTGCCAATCACCAATGAGAAAAGTAATCAGGAGATACAAGACAGGGTGCAATCGGCAGCAATTACAAACAAGTCTCAAACAGAGTCTCAAAGCTTTGAGAACATAGAAAGCTCCTATGCATCCATGTTCAAGAAGGATGATGGCTTTAATCTGAAATACATTGAGGCACAGGTCATTAATGGAAAACAATGTGCCAAAATAGAGAAGGAGGATATCATAGAATCACTGGAGTATTAGAGAACCTCATTGATCTGCTGTGTTCTAGGGGCAAACCCCCCTTATGAAATTATGAATGGATTTGTGAAGAGAATATGGAAACATCTGGATATTGATACGGTTTCGTCTGTCAAAAAAGGTATTTTCTTGGTTCGTTCAAAACTATAGAGGGTCGAGATAGGGCTTTGAGCGAAAATTTTCATTTTTTCGATAAAAGACCCTTCATAGTAAAGCCTTGGAACGAGGATTTGAATATGAATATTGAGGATATTGCTACATTGCCCATCTGGGTTATATTTCCGAATTTGCCTTTCAAATATTGGAGTATTGATGGGCTAAGTAAAATATCTAGCATGATAGGCGTCCCTATCAAAACGGATCGGCAGACACGGGAAAGGACAATGCTAGGATATGCAAAAGTGCTAATAGATATTCCAGTGAAGGGCCCTTTTCCAGATCACATCGACTTTGTGGATGATAAGGACATCTTGGTGAGACAACAAGTGACATATGACTGGAAACCAGTCAAATGTCAGTATTGTGCTATGTATGGACACCTTGAAGGAGAATGTAAGAAGAAGGTTCAGTGCTCTGAATGCAAAAAGAATGGACACGTTGAGTCCCAGTGTCGATCAAAACAACGTTGCTCTTATTGTCAAGCCTCGGGGCATGAAGAAAAAGATTGCAGGAAGAAGAAAAACGGCCTGACAATATGGAAACAGAAAGAAAAACAGGGAGATGAAGAGCGAGGAGAACCAAGCAGCCCAAGGGTAGACGATCAAGGGTTTATCAAACCAAAGAAGTCCCTCATTCTGAAAACAAACATGAAGGTCTCAAATCCTAACACTTCGAACAGATTTGAACCTCTTGGAGAAGAAGATGATCCCACATACTCGGGTGGAAAACAGGAGTACAACAACAACACCATGAATACAATTGATAACCATGAACATCGCAGGATGGAACATTCGGGGTCTTAATGGCCCGAAAAAGCAGGAAGATCTGAGAATCTTCCTGCACCACCAGAGCGTGGGGCTAGTGGGTTTATATGAAACGAAGATTCATCCACGAAATCTTCATTACCTCACAAATCGAGTCTTCAACCACTGGAGATGGGTAGCAAATTCAGATGGAGATGAGAAAATCAGAATCTTGGTGGCTTGGAAACCTTCCAACTACCATGTCGAAACCTTGCAGATCTCTCAACAATTGGTGCATACCAGAATCACTCGCCTTGAGAACTCTACAAGCTTCTACATCACCTGGGTTTATGGTCATAATCAAGCTGCAAATAGAGAACATCTCTGGGAGGCTCTTCGCCAAATTGCAGAAAATATGCAGGACCCCTGGGGGGTTCTTGGAGATTTTAATGCGGTGCTGGACTCTAATGATAGAGTGGGAGAAGTCAATGTGGAAGCCTTTACAATTCAGCCTTTCCGAGACTGTGTATATGATTGTGCGCTCCATGAGCCTCATTTTGCAGGTAACCACTTCACTTGGACAAACTCCCATGTTTTTTCCCGAATCGATAGAATTCTAGTCAACCTTCACTGGTATCTCATTGCGGATCATATGCATATAAAGCATCAAAGTGCAAGTCTTTCTGATCATATTGCAATCATCATTCAATTTCCTAACACTCCAAAAGAAAAAGCCTCGTTTCGTTTTTGCGATATGTGGAGCAGGGATCCAAACTTCAGCAATATTGTTGCTCAAGCTATAAACAACAAACCCAATGGTTTCAGAATGTTCCAGCTTGCTCGGATTCTGCATTCAATGCAGCCGCATTTCAGAAGGCTCAACAAAGACAAATATCATGATATTCATACACAGGTGGACATAGCTCGAGCAAATCTCCAGCAGATACAAGACCAAAGGGGGATGAACCCAGAGAATAACCATCTCCATCAAGAGGAGCAACATGCCCGAAGGCATTATTATGAGGTACTCCATTCCTCTCTAATGCTCAAAAAAACAGCAAAGTAAAATGGATTGGAGTTCCATGGGAGATGACTGCAGCAAGCTCTTTTTTGCAAAAATGCGACACAAAAAGGCTTAGAGCTATGTCTATACAATTGAAAGATCAGAATGGTGAACAGGTCCAGGGGTTCCCAGAAGTCACACATACTCTAACAAGCTTCTATAGAGGGATTCTCGGTACTCCAGGAGGTCCAAGAGAGCATGCGGCTTTGCATATTCTTCAGAAAGGACCAACTCTCACAATTAATCAACAAATCCAAATCAGCCGAGATGTGACCAAGAAGGAGGTGAAAAATGCCATGTTTTCAATCCCCACGGAAAAAACTCCCGGCCCAGATGGTTTCAATAGTGGGTTCTATAAAGCCAGCTGGAAGGACCTTGAAGAGATCATTTTTGAGGCTGCAAAGGAATTCTTTCACAAGGGTACTCTACTATCGGAGCTAAATGCAACACACCTGTATCTCATTCCTAAGGTTCCAAACCCCACGAAGGCCACAGAATTTCGTCCGATCTCTTGTTGCAACACCATCTACAAGTGCTTCACGAAAATTCTAGCAGCCAGGATCAAGGAGATACTTCCGTCAATTGTTGATCTTAGCCAAGGGGCGTTCGTTCCGGGTAGGGAGCTTCTTCACAACATCCTTCTCTGCCAAGACATCGCCTGGGGTTATGATCGCACAACTATCACCCCCCGTTGCATGATGAAGATCGATTTGAAAAAAGCCTTCGATTCGGTCCGGTGGGAATATATTCAGGAAGCTCTTACAGCCTTCAAATTTCCCCAATGGATAATCAAAGCAATTATGACATGCATCACAACTTCAAGCTTCAGAGTCCGGGTCAACGGCTTAACCTCTGAAAGTTTTGCAGGAGCCCGGGGTCTTCGCCAAGGTGATCCAATGTCCCCTCTCCTCTTTGTTCTCACCATGGAGTACTTGTCCCGCTCTCTTACTCATTTCACGGAAAGAGCAGGGTATAAATACCATCCAGGCTGCTGTAAGCTGAAACTTACCTATCTCATCTTTGCGGATGACTTGATCATGTTCACCTCAGCAAACTCAGGTTCAATTCGCTGCCTTATGGAAGCCTTCCACCATTTCTCCAAAGTGACAGGTTTGGAGGCAAATCTAGAGAAGTCAGAAATCGTGTTTGGTGGAACATCTCAAGACACCATTCATGATTTTCTCCATGAGACGGGTTTTACTCATGGTCATTTACCTCTTAAATACCTTGGAGTCCCTGTATCATCCGCAAAAATTTCCAAGACAGATTGCTGCATCCTTACAGATAAAATCCTGGCGAGACTTAGGATTTGGTCTTCAAGGCACATCTCATATGCGGGAAGAGTTGTCTTGATCAACTCGGTCTTAATGGGCCTCTTTGGGTTTTGGGCAAGAATTTTCACCCTCTCACCCTCAGTGATAAACGAGATCACAAAATACTGTAGAAACTTTCTTTGGGGTTCCTCATACCAATACTCTCGCCCCCCTCTAGTAGCTTGGAATGAGGTTTGCATCCCTCGTAAGAATGGTGGTTTGGGGCTGAGAAATCTTGAAGCTTGGAATAAAGCGTCCGTGGCTAAGCAAGTGTGGGACATTCACAATCACAAGGAAGTTCTGTGGGTGAAGTGGATCCATTCAAAGTATATCAAGAACAGTTCTTGGTGGGATTACACCCCTCCATATGATGTCTGCCCTTATCTAAAACACCTTTGCGCCATCAAAGATGTGATTAAATGGGGGAGCAAACCAGGGCATCGATGGTTTTGGGGTACCAGTGAAAATGGCGATTACAGTGTTAAGGAGGGATATCTTTGGCTCCTGAATTGTCATAACAACCCCCTTTGGGTTAGCATCCCGTGGAGTAATCTAGTTACTCCAAGACACGCATTTATAGTCTGGATTTTCATGCAAGGAAGGCTTCCTACGAGAAGCAGAACTGGAAAATGGACTAATGCAGTCACAACCTGCCCTGTATGTACCACAGCGGAGGAAACGCATGGGCACCTTTTCTGGAACTGCAATCGCAGCATTGAAGTTAGACAACATCTGGGGAACTGGATCAATACAGGGGAGGAGTCCATGGATGGGTGGATAAAAAGCATCACTGAGAGCAGACATTCAAAGGCCAAGACTGACCTGCAGAAAGCCATTCTGAGTTCATACATTTATCATATCTGGCATTCCAGAAATACATTGGTTCATAAGAGGAAAATGGATGATCCCTGTGTGATTGCAAAGCTCATCAAGAATGACGTGAAATATAGGGGCCTTGCTTTGGTTAATAATCGGCCAAAATACAAAGGCATAGTTGATGCTCTAGCTGATATGTAATCGGGATTGGGCCCTATTCCATCCCCTGTTCTGTATATCCTCGATTGTATTTATAAAAGTTTCGTTGCATTTTTGCAAAAAAAAAAAAAATTATATATATATATATATACACACAATGTAATAGAATAATATAATACAATATAATATAAAAATGTAGCTATATCCATATATATATATATATATATATATATATATATATATATATATATATATATATATATATATATATATATCTTTTGATGGAAAAAGGAGCCTTCATTCAACAGTTTTCATCCATAAGAACATAAATACTAATTTGATTGGGACATACCCTAAAAAGACTTGCTCAAACTGTGATAGACACTTCTATCAAGCTATGAGTTACAATATTATAGCCTCTTAACATGACTCCAATTACAAAAATTGTAACTACAACTAAAGAAAAATGATAATCTGAAATAAGATCAACATCGCTAACAAAGAAAGTTGCCTTCACTTCTCAATCAAAGGAGACCTGTTGGCCATGATCCTTTGCACCCTTGTGAATTGTCCAATAGGCCAATACTCTTTCCAATTGATGATGCTAACTAACCCAATAGACCATCCTGTTCAAAAGTTACATCACCTACACATTCATCATGAAATCCATATCAGAAGCAATATGAGGTTGGAGAATCAATTAGTAGGACATCATTGATATTTGCTTAAGTATAGAATCAATTAGTGCAAAATTGAAGCATCGATATGAAGGTAGGCACGGGAAGTCTAGGTGGTTAATTTGATTGGTATATTTTGGGAATAAATAGCTAGGATTATTGATAAAAGGAATGAATTACAAATCATAAATATATATTGTTTGGTGTATATGTACTTACAGGTGTAGTGCAGCTGGGAAATGGAAGGGTTGTTTGCTAATAGAGACTCAAAAAGGGTTCTATAAAGTCACAAAATAGTGTAGAACCAATAAATCGAAACAAAAATATCATAATAATGACAATTACTTATTGCTGATTCTTGACATCAAATACATAGCTTCCGAATCAAACAATCTTAACAAAGAATAATGACAAGATGTTATTGTCGATTCTTGACGCCAAAAATACACAATTCAAGTTTTCTGTGAATCAAAACCATCCCACAAACATATGAACCAATAAATCGAAACAAATCTCAATACCATCAAACGGACACAAAAACATCAGAATCAAAACCAAAATAGCAGTGACAGACATCAAAACAGGGTTCAAAAACACCAAATCCCGAAAAGAAACAATGGTGAATAGTGAGAGAAGAAGAGGAAGGGAGAGAGGGAAAGAAAGAAGAACCTGAACAGAGAGAGAAGAAGAGTAATACAAAGTAAAAGGAGATGGAAGAAAGAGAGACCTGGAAATTGGGACACTGGTTACAGTCGGGGACGCCGTTCTCAGGTAGTAGTCGGGGACGTCGGTCGCCAAGCGCAGGTCGGGGATGCCGGTCACGGCAATCGAGGAAATCGGGAGACTGAGATTAGGGTTTTGGTTGAAGGGGGATTAATTGAGCGTAGGGCAGAGAGAGAATAAAGGAGGCCGGGAAATTTTGGGGAAGTTTTAGAGATGAATGTGGATGGTCAATTGGGAGACTGAAATTTTAGATTCCATCAATTCGCTTCTAGGTTGGATTTGAAATATTGGAATACAAATGGTTTTAGCAAGATTGGCAGTACCTTGGGTATACCAATAAAGACTTGTCTAAGAACAAGAGAGAAATCGGATTTGACAGCCGCGAGATTGTTAGTAGAGATGAATGTGGATTGTCCATTTCCAGAAATGGTTCATTTTATTGAGAATGGTATTATTACTATTACACAGAAGGTGGTTTATGATTGGAAGCCAACTAAGTGTTCTCATTGTATGAATTTTGGTCACCACATTGATGAATGTAAGTTGAGGAATAAGAAGGCTGAGAAACAGACTGGGGATTCGACTATTGTTTCTAGTAAATTTCACCATTCTAGTTCTGTTGTTACTGGTTCTACTATTTCTCCTGTTCCAACAGTGAGTAAATAGGCAATGAATACTCCGTCGGTGCCCTCTAAAGGCCTACCTCCACGCACAGTTAGACCTCACACAATCATGGCTGGTGAGGTTCTAAAATCTTTTCAAAAGGCAGGAGGGTCTGTACCTTGTGGATATGGCTAATATTATGAGTTGGAATATTAGAGGCTGTGGGAGAAGGAATAAGCAGGAAGACATTCATTGTTTTCTGCATAAATTTCAAGTTAGCTTGGTTGGCTTGCTTGAAGTTAAAGCAAAAAAAGAGAAAATGGCAGAGATTAGTGGTCATATGTTGAATGGCTGGCTTGTGGCTCATAATGTCGATTTAGGAGGTAAATGTCAAATTCTTGTGGCTTGGAAGCCACAGGTTTATAGAGTTGAGATCATTGACATTCAGGAACAATGGATTTATATGAAGGTTACTAGAATGGTGGATGGGATTAGTTTTATTGTTACCATGGTTTATGGTCGAAATAACCTTACTGACAGAAAGATCCTTTGGGAGAAGTTGGTTTCACTTGTTGATGTTATTGATTGTGGGTGGCTTGTTCTTGTGACTTTAATTCTGTGTTATATCCTAAGGATAGGATGAGAGGTACAAATACTGAGTTCTTTGAAGTAACGGATTTCCAGGATTGTATTCAGAATACTGGACTGAGAGAATTGACTTTTAGAGGGGATTACTATACTTAGACCAACTCTCGTGTTTGGTCTCGCATTGATAGAGTTTTCTCAAATGAAGAGTGGTTGTTACAGGCTGGTTTTGTGCAAACTGTTTTCTTGCCATTTGGTTTATCTGATCACACTCCTATTTTGATATCTTTTCCTGATGCCCCTGTGATTAAGAGGACCTTTAAGTATTGCAAAATGTGGCAAAACAGCTTGCAATATAAGGATATCATTCAGGAGGCTTTCTGTAGAATAAGTGGTGGGAGCAAAATGTACAAGTTTCATAAGTTCTTATTGGCTGTTAGGGGTCCTCTTTTATCTCTTCATAAGGATCAGTTCCATGATCTTCATCATCAGGTTGATAAATGCAGAATTGATCTTGAAAACATTCAACGGCAACGTCAGAATGATAAATTTAATGAAGCTCTTTGGCAGCTAGAGAAGCAGAAAAGGGATTTATATATCAACATTTTGAATTCTGCTCAAGCTCTTATTCAACAACAATCCAAGATTACTTGGTTAAATCTGGGGGACTGCCCTTCTCGACTGTTTTTTGGGAAGATGAGGAAAAGACAAGTGGGTTCTTTTGTTTATTCTATTTCTTCTGATGATGGAGTTCAGATTACTGGTTTTGATAATGTGGCTGCACATTTTTTGACCTATTTTGAGGAACTTTTGGGTAAGCAGAACTACTTTAGTGTTTCTGTTGATCTTAATGTTATGCAGACTGGCCCTTTACTGAATATTGAGCAACAATTGTCTTTACTTTGTCCTTTCTCTTCTAAGGAGGTTTGTGACATTGTGTTCTCTATCTCTGATTAGAAGGCTCCTGGCCCTGACGGTTTCAGCAGTTCTTTCTACAAGTTTAATTGGGAAATCATTGGAGATAGTTTTTGTAATGCTGTTTTTGAGTGCTTTGATAAGGGTGTTATCCTTTCTTGCATCAATGATACTATCATCTCTCTCATCCCAAAGAAGCTAAACCCTGAGTTTCCCTTTGATTTCAGACCTATATCGTGCTGTAATGTTTCTTATAAGTGCATTTCGAAGTTGCTGTGTAATAGATTGAGGTGTGTTCTTCCTATCCTGGTAAACCAAAATCAAGGGGCTTTTGTTCCTGGTCGTGAAATTGTCCAGAATATCTTGCTGTGTCAGGAGATTACCCAGGGTTACAATAGACAGAATCTTTCCTCAAGATGTATAATGAAAATTGATATAAGGAAGGCTTATGACTCAGTATACTGGGATTTTATTGAGGAAGTTCTCATAGCTTTCAGATTTCCCCCGAGGTTTATTCAATGGGTGATGATGTGCATTTCCTCTCCTTCTTATTCAATCAATCTAAATGGGCAAGCTAATGGTTATTTTAAAGGGGGCCGAGGTCTTTGTCAAGGTGATCCTCTCTCACCTTTGATTTTTGTATTGATCATGGAATATCTTTCGCGGCTTCTAAAATTCTGATTGCAATTTCTCTTATCATCCGAGTTGTAAGAAGTTGAAGATCAATCACCTTATGTTTGCAGATGACATGGTTATCTTTTGTGCAGCAGATCATAATTCTGTTATGTGTGTTGCTAATGTTCTAGAAGCTTTTGCTGTTTGCTCTGGTCTTTCTGTCAACCAGGAGAAATCCAAAGTTGTTTTTGCAGGATGTGATTCTGACATGATCCAGCATTTGGTGAATCTATTGGGGTTTTCTCATGGAGTTTTCCCAATGAAGTATCTGGGAGTTCCCATCACAACTGGCAGAATTGGAAAATTTGACTGTCTTGTTTTGGTTGAGAAGATGGCAGCCAAAATCCGTTCATGGTCTACTAGACATTTGTCCTATGCAGCTCGTGTGCAATTGGTGAACTCTGTTCTGCTTAGCATTGTCGATTATTGGACCAATATTTTTGTTCTCCCCATAAATGTCATTGAGAGAATTTTCCAAATTTGTAGAAATTTCATTTGCTCTGGTAGCACAGGTTTAAATCGTGTCCCTCTGATTAGTTGGGAGAATTTATGCTATCCTAAGAAGCTTGGAGGAGTTGGGTTAAGAAATCCTAGGCTTTGGAATATTGCAAAAATTGGGCAGTTAGTGTGGGATGTGGCTAGCAAAAAGGATAGTCTTTGAGTGAGATGGATACATGAACAATATGTTAAATCTAATAATTGGTGGCTTTATGTTCCCAATTCCAACAGCTCCTGGTGTTGGAAGCAAATATGCAAAGTGAAGGAAAAAATCAAAAGTGGTGATACTGAGATATGGAGTTGGCATGGAGAACAGAATGGTTCTTTTTCTGCAATTAATTGCTATGAATGGTTGCTTCCCTCGAGGTCTGTTTGGCCTAATTACAACAATGTTTGGAATGGTACTTCTCCCCCTAGGCATTCCTTTATTGCTTGGGTGGCTTGTCATGCTAAACTCCCTACTGCAGACAGGCTAATCAGACATGGAAGTTCCATTGCTGCTAATTGTGCTCTTTGTAATAGCTCTGTTGAGACAGCCGATCATATATTTGCTACTTGCTCCTTTGCAAGTCAGATTATTGGTTACTTCAGTACCAAATTGAAGCTGAGAGGTAATTTTGCTTCTTTGCACCATTGGATATCAAATTAGAAGAATGCTAAGAGAGGCAGGGATATCAAAATCTTGGCTATAGCTGTGATTGTTTCTTCGGTTGCAGTAATCTGGGAAGCTAGGAGTTATAGAAAATTCCCCATGGATCGGAGAATTTATCTATTGAGGAAGCTATAAGGAAGGTACAATATACTATTTTACATAGAATGTTATTTAGGAATGTTTAGACCCGATTTCGCGTCTAAATACCGCCTAAATCCTTAGGCTTTTGACTTGTCTCGTAGCTCGTTTTAATAACTTTTAATGCATTTTGGTTATTTTTGTAGTTTCCGGAGGTTTTACTCAAAACGCTGCTAAATGGGCTATTTTTGCACCAATCTTGGGAATCCCGAGATTCCCTAACATTCTTCAAGCCCTGGTCGTGTCAAAGGCAGCAGAAACGGAAGGGTCGGTTATGTCGAAAGCGCGGAAATGCAAGGATCGAGTCGAAGAGCGCCGAAGGGTAGCCCCCGCCACGCCTGCTGTAGCGGGCGCTACGCCTCCAAATCCCTTGTAGCCGATTGCAAGCTCCCAGGCGTCGAAGGGTAGCCCCCGCGACCAAATTCCGTAGCGGGCGCTACGCCCTGAATGAACCATGTGACCGAGATAGACCATGGTCACGATCACCTTGACTGTAGCCATGGTCAGATTGAAGCCAAATACCCAAGGAAGGAGTTGCAACCCGAGATGCACCGTGGCCACGGTCAACCTGACCGTAGCCACGATAAGCATACTGTCCTGCCCAAGGAAGAGGTTGGCCGAACAAGACCGTGGCCACGGTCTCCCATGACCGTAGCCACGGCGGTGCGAAGGAGCAAAAAGTTGCCAACCCTAATCGCGCTACCGCGCTACGCGGTGCACGGTACAATGCCCGCGATGCTGCGAAAAGAGAACTTTCCTTCCTTACGCCACTACGCACCCCGACCGCGCTCACGGCCGGCCGCACATACGCTTGTCTGTAGTGATTAAGTGATGAGTTTTGAGTAACAACCTGAGTTACTATATATTGTTTTAAGACATTTTAGCAGATAGACAATCTTTAATCAGCTTTTACTTAGCTTTTATGATACTTTAGCCTTCCTTTATCACATTTTAAGTTTTGGATTAGAGAGTTAGTAAAGAGTTTGCTGAGTTTATTGATTCTTGTGTCGGATTCTCTCAAGTATTATTTCAGGTTTGAAGATTATTATCATATTTGGAGCATTGGAGCATTTATTATTCAGAGTTTTTGCCTCTTTGTCATCAATCAATGAGCATTTCTTAAACTTTTTTCTCTTTTATTTCATAGTTCATCTATTAATCTCTGTTTTTGCTCCTGTTGCTTTTATTGATTTTGTTGATTGTTTGCTGTTATCTTGTTTATCTTTTTAAGCATGATTAATGTTGTTGATGTTTGTATCATGATAGTTAGGATGTTTAGTGGCTAGAACCCTAATGGGTTAGGGAGATATTAAGGGTGTGAATGGGTGATTAGGTTTGGGTTAGCAATATTAGTGAGTAACTAGTTAGGAAATCAACTTTCCAACCCTATCCTTCCCTCAAGTGGGATGTAATTGGGTGCGAAAGCATCCCAAATACATCCAATGCTTGTTGGAAGGTAGGAGTTGGGATAGTTAGTGTTCTAGTTCGTGAAAGCGAATAGAAACTAACTAGGAAATTCCGTTTCGTCGACTCCCCGGGTCTGTCTATGGACTTTGGGGAAGTCAATCCGGACTATCCTTAAAAAAGGAAGCCCGGTGGGTATTTTCCAACGGAGTTACCATTTGATTTCCCCTTCTCGTTACTCTCTTGTTGCGAAACCCATTTCCTTATCCCCGTTTGCATCCCGAAAGTCTCCTGACACCCATTGTCTCACTTTTTGACCGAACTTAGTGTGTTTGTGCTGTTTTTACCCCAAAAATCTATTACCCTTTCTTGATCCTAAACCCTACCTAGAGTCAAGTAATTGCTGTGAAGGCCCCTAGCTCCCAGTGGAAGAATGATATTACCGAGGTCTGACGAACCCCTGTACAACAAAATGGCGTCGTTGTCGGGGAGCAAGCGCCCCTTCTAGTTTTAACTTACTCTACGTGTGTTTGGTTTAGGATGTTTTTACCTTGCTGAGTCGAGTCTAGAGTCCCTAGGGCTACTTACGACATTTGTTTGTTTAGTGCATGCGCAGGAGAGACCTAATACCTCTTGTACCTTTTGACCCTGAAATCGAAAGGACTGCACGGCGCAACAATGCCGCAAACGCCTGTCGGCGTCTTCTCGAGCGAGAACAGCAAGAAGCTATGGCAGAACCTCGTACCCTCCTGTCGTTCGCATCACCTTCGACGGGTACAGGAGGCTCTCCTGTTGCTTTGCCCGATCTCCCCGACGGGACTGTCTTCGAGGTCAAGCCGAAGTTCCATGGGTTCGATTCGGAGAACCCCATCAACCATATTTCCAACTTCTTGGAGAGATGCGGCATGATCAGAATGCAAGGAGTTTCAGAAGAATACATCCATATTAAGTTCTTCCCGTTTTCTCTCGCGGGGAAAGCTCGAGGGTGGCTTGATAATTGTAACCCGAACACTTTCTGGACTTGGGACGCCCTGAGTCAAGCATTTTTGAGGAGGGTTTTCCCGCCGATGGAGACCGCTCGCCTATGAATGGAGATCATGAACTTTCGACAACAACCGGACGAGTGTTTGTTTGAAGCTTGGGAGAGATACAAAGGACTTCAATGAGCATGCCCGCACCATAATCTCCCGGCCGCTCTTATTCTACATACTTTCTACGATGGTCTCTCGATGAATACGAAGCAATCGATCGATAACGCCTCGGGCGGCCATTTTCTAAGTAAGACCCCCGTCCAAGCCGATGCTCTTTTAGCTCAAATGGCAGAGAATGTTTGCAACTGGGGAAGAAATTCAAGGGAGGTGACAAGTTGTGCTGATAGCGAGAACTTGGGGTATCTTATCAAGGACATGCAAAAGACAATGCAACAACTTTCTAAGGACATGGCCGAGATGAAGACAACCCAACAACTCAAGCTGATTATGGAGGTTCAATCTTCCATCCCTTCACCTTCGTCCACCTCGGTGTTGCGTTATGAGGTATGTGGGGGAGGACATACAAATTTTGAGTGCTAAACAGAGTTGGTATCCGATGAGCAAGCCAATGCTCTATATCGGCAAAACCTCTCTTACTGCATCAATGATCCTGTTCGCCCTCAAGGAAACCCATCCTATCTCCCTCCGGGTTTTTCCTACCCTAACCAAGCCCAAAATCATCAACGTCAAAATCAAAACCGACCCCATCAACAAGCTCCCCCATACCAAAATCAAGCCTACCATCAAGTTCCTCAATCCTACCAACAACAACCCCCTCCACAAATGAGCCAAGAGATGGACTTCATGCAAAGATGTATCAAGAATCAAGAGGTTTTCAATGCCGCCCAATTGAAATAGAATGAGGTTCTTAATGCTAGCCAAAGGATGCTTGAGACTCAATTGGCTCAACTTGCCCAACAAGTTTCCAACTTCCAATCTCAACCTTCATCTTCTTCCAAGGGTCTACCTAGCCAACCCCAAAAAAATCCTAAGGGGCACATCAATGCTATCACATTGAGGAGCAGTAAGGAGATCGATGGCCCTAGGATGGTAGTGGAAGATGTCTTGGGTGATAAGGAGGGCGATGTGGTGGAAGTTGAGGAAGAGGAGGATTTGATTGAAGAAAGGGAGAGTGAGTTAGTCTTGGGCGAGGGAGTTGGTGAAGTACAAGATGAAGAATTGGGTGAATCAAGCAAAGAGAGAGAAGAGATGGAGAGTTTGAGAAAAGGGAAAGGGAAAATGGCGGAAGAAGAACCAATCCAAGCCATGGAGAAACCAAAGTTACCGCCAGTGCCTTTTCCCGAGCGGTTGACAAAACCAAAGTCCGATGCAAAATTTTCGAAGTTCATTGAGATGCTTAAGAAGCTTCAAGTTAACATCACATTTCTTGATGCCATTTCTGAAGTCCCATCCTTCAAGAAACGTTTGAAGGAGCTTCTTACGAGCAAGAGGAGAATCCAAGAGAAAGCTACCATTCATTTGACGGCGGATTGTAGTGCCATCTTCGATAACAAATCACCGGAGAAACTAGCTAACCCTGGGAGTTTTTCTATTCCATGCACCATCGGTGATATGAGAATTGGTCGTGCCTTATGTGATCTAGGAGCAAGTGTGAGTGTCATGCCTCACTCAATTTGCAAGAAGTTGAACCTTGATGATCTAACTCCTACTACTATTAACCTTCAATTGGCCGACCGTTCCGTACGAAGACCCTTGGGGATATTGGAAGATATCCCGGTGCAAGTAGAGCGATTCTTGATCCCTTGTGATTTTGTTATCTTGGAGATGGAGGAGGATAACAACATCCCCATTATTTTGGGAAGGCCATTCCTTGCTACGGCGGGAGCAATTATTGATGTGAAGAATGGAAGTATGTCATTTAATGTCGGGAATGAAATTATTATTTTTCAACTTGAGGGGTCTTTGAAAGGTCCTTCATATGAGGACTCATACTACGCGATTGACATGATGGAATTTCTCGTTGATGAGTATATTGAGGAGTCCCACCTACTTGAGTCTACATGTGATGATCCCTTGGGTGCATGCTTATTGGAATCCTTTCAATTTGAGACCGATGGCACCGACATCACTTTCTTCACCAACCTTCTTGACTCTTCACCTATGCATGAGGAAATTATTATTGATGAGCCTATTATGGAGTGCATGGAGATTCAAGATGCGATCTTCAAAGGTATGTCTTCCTTCCAAGTTCAATCTTCTATTCCTTTAGATCTTAAACCTTTGCCCCCTTCCCTCCAGTATGCTTACTTGGATGATGAAAAATCTTATCCTGTGATTGTGAATGTAAATTTGAATGATTTTGAATTGTCTAAGTTGCTTGATATGCTTAGGAAGCATAGAGGTGCATTAGGTTATAGGATAGAAGATTTGAAAGGTTTGTCCCCGTCCATTTGCATGCATTCGATTGATTTGCTAGAAGATGCGAAGCCTACTAGGCAACCACAACGTAGATTAAATCCTAACATGCAAGAAGTGGTTAAAAAGGAGGTAGTGAAGCTGCTCGCTGTTGGGATCATCTTCCCCATCGCAAATAGCGAATGGGTAAGCCCGGTTCAGTGTGTGCCAAAAAATGGTGGGATGATCGTAATTGAAAATGATAAGAAAGAATTGGTAAGTACCAACCGCGATCGGTCGAGAATGTGCATTGATTACCGTCAGCTTAACAAAGTAACGAAGAAGGACCATTTTCCCCTTCCTTTTATTGACTAGATGCTAAAACGGTTGGCGGGTCATTCACATTTTTGCTTCTTAGATGGGTATTCCGGGTTCTTTCAAATCCCAATCCACCCCTCACACCAAGAAAAAACCACCTTTACTTGCCCATACGGGACATTTGCTTACCGTAGCATGCTATTTGGTTTATGTAATGCCCCTAGGACTTTTGAACGTTGTATGATGGCTATTTTTAGCAATTTCATTGAGAAATGCATGGAGGTTTTTATGGATGACTTTTACGTATCGTAATTTTTTGATGATCGCTTGCTAAACTCGAAAAAGTATTAACTCGTTGTGAAGAAGTGGATCTAGTACTCAATCGGGAGAAATGCCACTTTATGGTGGAACAAGGTATTGTTTTCACTTAATCTCTTCAAAGGGCATCGAGGTGGATAAGGCGAAGGTTGAGGTCATAGAGCGCCTACCACCCCAGGGCGGTGCGTAGCTTCCTCGCTACGCCGCTTCTATCGCCGGTTCATCAAGGACTTTTTGAAAATCGCTCGACCTCTAACCGACCTCTTATGCAAAGTGTTGGGAATGTCCCGACAATGTTCGATACACACGGAGATTAAACCAAAGTAATACAGTAATTATATGTCTTGCTAGAGACCTCTATAATTAGTAATTAAATAAGTTTAATTACAAACTATATTATTTGGTCCTACTGGGTCACACAAGTCAGTGCCCTGGAACAATGTATGTAACCTAAATGATATTGTATCAAGTTTAGAAATGTTGGAAACTGATTTCTGTGAAAAATCAGCCCAACACGGAACGAATTGGGGTCAACACGGTCCGTGTTGGCCCAACACGGTCCGTGTTG
Source organism: Portulaca oleracea (assembly GCA_029582165.1). Classification (NCBI taxonomy): domain Eukaryota; kingdom Viridiplantae; phylum Streptophyta; class Magnoliopsida; order Caryophyllales; family Portulacaceae; genus Portulaca; species Portulaca oleracea. Next base: position 27,117,399 of record CM055868.1, on the reverse strand, counting down.
GCCCAACACGGTCCGTGTTGGCCCAACACGGTCCGTGTTGGCCCAACACGGTCCGTGTTAGGACACCACGGTCCGTGTTGACCGTGGGCCGAATATTTGGACTTTCTGGAGTCCAACACGGACCGTGTTGTTTCAATACGGACCGTGTTGAGCCCAGAAATCGCGCTGTTGCTCTTTTTCGGCCCTTTAGGGTTTTGAACCCTTTCCCTAGGTTTTCTAAACACTATATAAAGGGGTCTCTGGGAGAGATTATTTCACACCATCTGCCTTCGACTCTTAGTGAAATACCAGAGTGGTTTCCTAAGTTCCTCTCTCCCTTTGCGGTTCTAGTTTCAGGAAACGCTATCAGTTTCCTGAAACAATCTCACATACATCTTAGATTGAGATTCGTCTCGATCGGGTCGATCTAGCAATCGGGTTCCTGGAGCGCTGCGTGGACTTTTCAGTAGAGGGTTTCAGCATTGGAATCTGGAAGAGGGTTTCAGCATTGGAATCAGGAAGGTCAACCTCTTCTTCAGCAGGAATTAGCGATCTGGTATAATTACTAAAGCCTCTGCAGTTGTTATGATTAATTGTTTATAACTGTTATAATATTCCGTCAATTAATCTGTATCTGTTTAGGAAATAGATAACCTAAAACCCTACAGTGGTATCAGAGCCACCAATTGCATGCTAAAGTATTATACTTGTATTCATAATTAATTTTGTCAATAGTTGAATTATATTATGAATATGCTAGACTATATTTATGCCTAAAATTTTAAATCTTTATGAAAGTTTTAATCTTTAATATTCATGATAATAAATCTGAGATTTTATTGTAAAATTTCATGCTTTGTTATTATTTGTTTCTTATTGCCTTTAATTAATCGATGTTATGTTTGTTTAATTGATAAATATAATATGAACTCGATTTAATTTTGAATGTCTTAGAAACAATCATGTTTAATATTGTTAAACAATAGGCAATACATGAAATAGGTTTAAATTCGCGAAATAGGGTTTTGTAGAATTAATTTTCTGATTTAGTTTATTTACGGTAAATATGAAAAATCGAAATAAACTATCAAACGAACTCGAAAATTTCTGAAATTTTTACTGGAGGTGTCTGGAAGTGTTCTGGACTTTGCATAAATTTTGTAGATTTTTCCCAATTAAAATGGATTTTTAATTGAGTTTTCAGATCTGAAGTGAATTAAAATTTGTTTAATTCTCTGAATTTTATAAATTTATAGAAATTTGTAAGACTTCTGAAATTTTTACAGTAGGTTACTGGGTAACCATACTTTTAGGGAAAAAATTTTCCGTTAATTTATCCGATCAAATTATATTTTTTAATTTAGATTTTCAGATCTCAGAGAAATAAATTTGTTGCTTCTCTGAATTTTGTATATTTATAGAAATTTGCAAATTTTCTGACAATTTTACAGTAGATTATTGGGTAACTATACTATTATGGATAAATATTTCGTGAATTTTCGAAATCGTTTACTAATTTTCCTTTAATTTTCAGATTAACAGAAAAGTACAATTGTTTACTTTTCTGAATTTTATTCTAATTTTCGAAATTTGATAAAAATCTGAAATTTTTACAGTAGCTTATTGGATGAACCTACTATATGGGAAAATTATAAAATTTGTTCTTTAAACTTATCGGACTGTTATTTATTTTCCTCTTAAATGGAGAATTAAAAATGTTTAATTCCCTAAAATTTTACAATCTTTTGAAAATTGTTAAAATTCTGGAAAATAATCATATTGGGTTATTAGATAACACTGAGATATGAAATCTTTAAATTCGATAAGTTACGATAGTTTTATTTAAGTTTTTCATTCACGAAATTAACCAAAGCTGGGAAGCAACACGGACCGTGCTGCCAACAGTTTTGGTGAATTCGTGTGTTTTAGGATTTGTTATTAATTTTAGAAATTAATTATTAAATCCTATTACTACTAAATCAGATAATGGGCATAAAATCTATTATTTTGTAAAGTTTAGAAAACTTACAATACCTTTGAAAGATATAAGTATCTTTTAGACTCCTTGATTTTTGGAAAGTCAAGTATTTTGTATGCATAGGTATAAAATCCTAAATCTGTTTAGGTATCTAAGATAAAATTTGGATTTTATTTATTTTATTAATCATGCAAACCGTTTAGGAAATTTTATTTAGTATTTGTTTCCTTATGTGTTATATTGCAATTATATATATGCCTTTATAATTTGTTATTTAAGCATGTGTTATATTTGATATAATTATTGCAATATTACATGATTGCATGTGCTTCTAGTATGGCCATAGATAGTCGGTTTTACCGGTCTGCGTACCGGGTTGGGTGAAATACGGTCTGCGTACCGTCTTTGAATTAAATTTAAAATTTTAGTTAAGTTTATTTTAATTCTCAATTGTGAAGTCCAAATTGAAAATTGGTTGTATTTGGAGACATCAAATTGAGTGGGAGCCCAATAGCAATAGAGGTGGTGATTCGAGTGGGAGCCCATCCAATGGAGTTGCATGACCCAAGAAGGCTTTCTTGAAGACCATCAAGGCTTAGTTAAATTAGTTGATTAAGTCTAGGAGGCCATACTAGGGGTTTTACTTATGCTTTAATTTTGTTATTGCATGTTTTATTATGCCTTTTATGCTTTTCGAAAGAGTTCACCTAGAATTGCATGCTTAGGATAATAAAACCTACTCTCATAATTGAATTATTGCTCAACCTACCGAAACACCACTTAGATGGATAAATAAAGAAGCCAAAGCGAATTATTTGTCCAGCATTAATAAGTAGGGTGGGAGCTAGGTCAATTCAAATTGGCTATCAAAATAGTTTTGGGCCAAGAGCAGAGGAAGAGAAATATTGTATTCGATACAAATTTCTTGCCAAGAGTCATTTTTTGAATGATCGATCATAAGATGATCCACCAAAGACAACATGGGACCGAGTTTTGTTGGGCCAAAGTCCACTTGAAGCCATGGGTCTTGTGGGTCTTGGTTAAATTAAAACACTAAGTGAGAGTTGATAAAGTGTTTTGATTTGAAGTTAAAATTAGTTTAATTTCTTTGATGAATAATAACTAAAAAATGAACCTTTATGTCTTGTTAGAATCAAAGATGTCTAACACACCCACCAATAACACTGTCAACCTCCGTTCTCTTTTGGAAAAAGAGAAACTCACCGGGGCCAATTTCCTTGATTGGCACCGAAACCTGAGGATCGTCCTTAGGGCAGAGCAGAAAGAATATGTTCTAGAAAGAGCCTTGAAGAACAAACCCAAAGAAAATGCGACTCAAGCTGAAAAAGACAAGTGGCAGCATCATTCTGATGATGATGTCCAAGTCAGCTGTATCATGTTGGCTACTATGACTCTTGAGCTTCAAAGACAGTTTGAAAACAAAAGGGCACATGAAACAATCACTCAACTGAAAGGCATGTTTCAAGAACATGCTCGAATTGAGAGATGTCAGATCAATGAGCAAATTGTTCGCACCCGTCTTGAGATTGGCAAGCCCGTTGGGCCCCATGTATTGAAGATGATTGGTCTTTTTGAGTCCATGGAGCGACTGGGGTTCCCCTACACTCCAGAGTTAGCTACTGACATTCTACTTAGCTCACTGCATGAAGGATTCAGCACCTTCAAGCTGAATTACAACATGCAGGGGCATAAAAATTCTCTAATGGATCTTCATGCGATGTTGGTTACGGCAGAGAGGGACATTAAGATAGCCCATAAGGTTAACTCGAATGTCCTAGTGGTCAGCAAGGGGAAAGGAAAATTCAAGAAGGCTAACAAGAGCAAGAAAGGACCTGCAAGTAAGAAAGGCAAGAACAAAACTGTTGTCCCAGCCAAACCTAAAGGTGACCTAAGCGGATGAAGAGTGCTTTTCTTGTAAAGGCAAAGTACACTGAAAAGAAACCGCCCACCTACTTAGATGATCTCAAGATCGGAAAGGTCGCAAAGGTGTATAGATGTGATCGATATAAATCTTACTATTTCTACTTTATGGGTATTAGATACCGGTTGTGAAGCTCACATTTGTGGAAATGTACAGGGCCTAAGCAGAAGTAGACGAGTCAGCAAGAATAAAGTAAACCTACGCACAGGAAACGGGCAAAGAGTTGCGGCTGTCTTCGTAGGAACTTATAGTTTATCTTTATCTTCAGGACTTGTATTAGAACTAAATAATTGTTATTTTGTTCCCACTATTAGTCAGAATTTAATTTCAGTAGCTGTACTTGAGATTGAAGGTTATTCTTTTAGTATTATGAATGGTCGTTTTTCATTTACAAAGAATGGAATCTTTTATGGTGCGGGTATTCGCATGAATGGCCTCTACATATTAGATTTAGATAAACAAATTTGTCACATCGAATTCAAAAAGGCTAAAACAAAAGACTCAAATGAAACATACCTTTGGCACTGTAGGCTAGGTCATATTAATCAGAATCGCATCCAGAAACTACAAAGTACAGGAATTCTGGAAAACTTAAACTTTGAAAGGTTTGAAGTTTGTGAGGCATGTCTGATGGGAAAAATGACTAAGTCATCCTTTACTGGAACTGGTGAACGGGCCAATGACTTATTAGGACTCATACATACTGATGTATGCGGACCAATGAGCACAAATGCTAGAGGAGGATTCTACTATTTCATTACTTTTACTGATGACTTTAGTAGATATGGGTATATCTACCTAATGCGTCATAAATCTGAATCTTTTGAAAGGTTCAAAGAATTCCAGAATGAAGTACAGAATCAACTTGGCAAAACAATAAAAACTCTTCGATCAGATCGAGGAGGAGAATATTTGAGCCAAGAATTCATTAACCATCTAAGAACTTGTGGGATTGTCTCACAGTTGTCTCCTCCAGGAACACCACAACACAATGGTGTATCTGAAAGGAGAAATCGCACCCTATTAGATATGGTATGATCGATGATGGCAGAGTCAGATTTACCACTTAGCTTTGGGGCATGCTCAAACCGCATCGCTCATTCTAAATAGGACTCGACTAAAGCTATCAAAAGACACCATATGAGATATGGAGAGGAAGAGTTCCTAGTTTGTCTTTTCTAAAGATTTGGGGATGTGAAGCCTATGTTAAGGTTTTACCCGACAGAAGCTTGCACCCAGATCCAAAAGGTTTTCTTTGTTGGCTATCCTAAGGAAACCAAAGGGTATTACTTCTACAACCGTTCTGAGAACAAAGTGTTTGTGTCTCGGAAGGCTTTCTTCTTAGAGAACGAGTTTGTCTCTAAGGGAAAGAGTGGGAGAGAAATTGAACTAGGTGAAGTTCAAGAGCCACAAACCACTTCGAATCACCCGTCACACTACTTACATTCCAATCTCCGTTGATCCTCAACAAGAAAGGAATGATGAGCAGTGGGACCGGGCCGATGAAGAAGTAGGGAATGTGGACATACCCTTCGTAGGTCCAGAGGGACATTCACCCTCCGAGAGATACGGTTATCTCCTCGACATCGGAAATCAACATATTCCTCAGAATATGATGAGCCCGAGACCTACAAACAAGCTTTAGCGAGCCCAGATTCCAAGAAATGGCTCAAGCCATGAAATCCGAGATAGACTCCATGTACGAAAACAAGGTTCGACCTTCGTTAACTGCCAAGGCGCTAGAGCCATCAGAAACAAATGGGTCTTCAAAGTGAACACCGACATGGATGGTAAACCTAATGTTTACAAAGCACGACTGGTGGCAAAAGGTTTCACTCAAATTCATGGTATTGACTATGAAGAGACTTTTTCCCCAATAGTGGCTTTTGAATCTATCAGGATACTCCTTGCCATAGCTGCATGGTATGACTATGAAATATGGCAAATGGACGTCAAGACTGCATTCTTGAATGGGATTCTGGAAGAGGAAGTGTATATGACACAACCTGAAGGTTTTGAAGATCTCAAAGGTTTTGGGAAGGTCTGTAAGCTGCAAAGGGCCATTTATGGCCTCAACCAAGCTTCAAGGAGTTGGAATCAAAGGTTTAATCAAGTAATCAAAGAGTTTGGTTTCTTGAAAAACCAAGAAGAGCCTTGTGTTTTTAGAAAACTCAGTGGGAGCAAAATAGTCTTTCTAGTTCTGTATGTGGATGATATACTCCTCATTGGAAATGACATTCCTATGCTGGAGTCTTGTAAGACATGGCTTAGGAAAAATTTTCAAATGAAGGATCTCGGTGAGGCCCAGTACATTCTTGGAGTAAAGATCTATAGAGATAGATCAAGGCGTTTGATTGCATTAAATCAAACAACTTATATTGATAAGATGTTGAATCGGTTCAACATGCAGAACTCCAAGAAAGGATTCATTCCTATGGTTCATGGCACATCACTTGGTAAAACAGATTGTCCTCAGACATCTGAAGACCAGGAAAATATGAAAAATATACCTTATGCTTCGGCTGTAGGGTCTATAATGTATGCTATGAGATGTACAAGGCCAGATATAGCTCTTGCTTTAAGTATGTGCAGCAGGTTTCAAGCCAACCCGGGTGAGAAACACTGGACTGCTGTGAAGAACATACTTAAGTATCTGAATAGAACTAAGGAGTCGTCCTTAATCTATGGAGGTGAGAGACAGCTAAGTGTAAAAGGTTACATTGATGCTAGTTTCATGACGGATAAGGATGACTACAGTAGCCAATCTGGATACGTCTTTTGTTTAAATGGTGGGGCAGTGAGCTGGAAGAGTTCCAAGCAAAACACTGTCGCTGATTCTACAACTGAGGCAGAATACATCGCAGCATCTGAAGCTGCGAAGGAGGCAATGTGGGTGAAGAAGTTCATCAAGGAGCTTGAAGTTGTGCCTAGTATTGCGGAAGGCGTGGACCTATACTGTGACAACAGTGGGGCCATTGCTCAGGCAAAGGAACCTAGAGCACACAACAAAGCTAAGCATGTGTCCAGAAAGTATCACATCATTCGAAAATTCATCGAGGAAGGTGATATTAATGTGTGCAAGGTTCATACGGATGAGAACGTCGCCGATCCACTTACTAAACCCCTGTCGCAAGCGAAGTATGAGAGTCTTACTCATGAATAGGAATTAGACATCTTGAATGATGTTATTAAGTTACATTTTGAACATTAGATGGCTCATGGTTTGTAATCGTTATTTATTCATCATTTATTAATAAGATCAAAACTTTACATAATTTTGGTTTAGAATTATGTGAATGTCCAAAAGGGTTAGCGCATTCAAAATGGGAAATTGGATGAGGTTCGATTTCTGAAACCCCATTAGTGAACTTGATAACGCTAGTCTTGGTCGATAGTCGACCTGGTTCCTAATTGTATTATCACTTAGGAACAGTGATAATATCAACACAATTAGCATGTAGGATTGAGGTGATGATCAAGTTTCGTGATCATAGTGATGTGATGACATCATAAATCAATCACATGGGTACTGTTGAGAACAACTACCGAACTGACCCGCAGTGGGAGCTCTTTAAGTTAGGAATGTCATAAGATCTCTCACTACTCAAAATTCCTAAATCCTGAGTTCAATACATAGACTACATGGTCCGGCCGTGACTTCGAGCGCCAAACGCCTTTAAATAAAGAGGCTATAAAGGCGTGTTTGTTACTGCTGATCATGTGAGAATGTGTGTCTGAACAAGATGGCATTGTCCTCCCTATTAGGCACAGTTGTCTCGTTGGCCACTCGGTGAGATTGGACTGAAAATGCTTGGCCGAGCTCAGTTGAATCAATAGTTGATCATCTGTTTTTTCAAAGTCTAAACTCGGAGACCGAGGAACATTTCGGACCTTATATAAGGATGACATCAGCTTATCTTATCTGAACATGAGACAGTAAGTGACAAGGGAATTCAAGGAATCGAACACTTGTGGGACAAGTGGGAGATTGTTGGGAATGTGCCGACAATGTTCGATACACACGGAGATTAAACCAAAGTAATACAGTAATTATATGTCTTGCTAGAGACCTCTATAATTAGTAATTAAATAAGTTTAATTACAAACTATATTATTTGGTCCTACTGGGTCACACAAGTCAGTGCCCTGGAACAATATATGTAACCTAAATGATATTGTATCAAGTTTTGAAAAGTTGGAAACTGATTTCTGTGAAAAATCAGCCCAACACGGAACGAATTGGGGTCAACACGGTCCGTGTTGGCCCAACACGGTCCGTGTTGGGACGCCACGGTCCGTGTTGACCGTGGGCCGAATATTTGGACTTTCTGGAGTCCAACACGGACCGTGTTGTTTCAACACGGACAGTGTTGAGCCCAGAAATCACGCCGTTGCTCTTTTTCGGCCCTTTAGGGTTTTGAACCCTTTCCCTAGGTTTTCTAAACACTATATAAAGGGGTCTCTGGGAGAGATTATTTCACACCATCTGCCTTCGACTCTTAGTGAAATACCAGAGTGGTTTCCTAAGTTCCTCTCTCCCTTTGCGGTTCTAGTTTCAGGAAACGCTATCAGTTTCCTAAAACAATCTCACATACATCTTAGATTGAGATTCGTCTCGATCGGGTCGATCTAGCAATCGGGTTCCTGGAGCGCTACGTGGACTTTTCAGTAGAGGGTTTCAGCATTGGAATCTGGAAGAGGGTTTCAGCATTGGAATCAGGAAGGTCAACCTCTTCTTCAGCAGGAATTAGCGATCAGGTATAATTACTAAAGCCTCTGTAGTTGTTATGATTTATTGTTTATAACTGTTATAATATTCCGCCAATTAATCTGTATCTGTTTAGGAAATAGATAACCTAAAACCCTACAGAAAGATGCTCCTTTCATTTTTACTGATGAGTGTCTTCAGTCGTTTTACAGATTGAAGCAGGCTTTGATTTCCGCCCCGGTGGTTCAACCTCCGGACTGGACACTACCATTTGAGATTATGGCCGACGCCAGTGACTTTGCCGTGGGGGCGTGTTTGACCCAAACAGTGGACAAGAAGTCGAGGGTTATCTATTACGCAAGCCATGCGCTTGATAGTGCCTAAAGAAACTACACCACCACGGAAAAAGAACTTTTGGCAATCGTTTTTGCGCTCAACAAGTTTCGGCAGTACCTTATGCTCTCGAATGTAGTAGTCTAAACGGAACATGCCGCTATCAAATACTTGATGGGAAGGAAGGAGACAAAGCCGAGGCTAATACGGTGGGTCCTACTCATGCAAGAATTGGAAATCCGCGACAAGGCGGGCGCGAAGAATGTCGTGGCTGATCACCTCTCGAGGATTCTTGTTGACTTGGAGGACACCCAACCGATTGTTGATGCTTTCCCAGACGAGCAACTTTTGGCGATTAGCTCTCATCCTTGGTCTGCGGATATTGTGAATTATTTGGCAAGCGAAGTGATTCCCCAACAGTTGAACCATCACCGAAAGAAGAAATTTCTCCACGACATGAAGCATTATTATTGGGATGATCCCTTCCTTTTCCGGCTTTGCAATGACGGGATGTACTGGCGATGTATTCCCGAGAGTGAAGTGCAATCTGTTTTGACTCATTGTCACGAGTTTCCGGTGGGAGGTCACGGTGGCTCCCAAAAGACGGCGGCGAGGGTTCTACAAGCCGGGTATTGGTGGCCAACTCTTTTTCGTGACGCCTATTTGTATGTCAAGCAATGTGATAGATGTCAAAGATACGGAAACATCTCCCGGAAAAATGAAGCACCGTTGAATTATATTCTTGAAGTTGAAGTCTTCGATGTATGGGGGTTAGACTTCATGGGACCTTTCCCGTCATCAAGAGGTTTCCAATACATCCTAGTGGCCGTGGATTATATCTCAAAGTGGGTCGAGGCCATACCATGCGTGAGCTGCGATGGGAAATCCGTTTCGAGATTCTTGAAAAAGACCCTATTTCCAAGATTTGGCATTCCAAGGGTCATCATTAGTGACAATGGTTCCCATTTCATTGAGAAGAAGTTCGATTCTCTTTTGGTAAAGTGCGGCATAAATCATAAGAATGGACTGCCTTATCATCCACAAACACAAGGTCAAGTGGAAATCTCAAACCGTGCCATCAAGGAGATCCTAGAGAAGACGGTCAACTCTTCGAGGAAAGATTGGGCAGAAAAGTTGGATGAAGTTTTATGGGCATGTCGCACCGCCTACAAGACTCCGATCGGTACTACTCCCTACCGTCTTGTCTGCGTGAAGGCGTGTCACTTTCCCGTGGAGCTTGAGCATAAAACCATGTGGGCAATCAAGAAGTTGAATTTTGATCTTAAGGCGGCCGGAGGTAGTCGGTTATTTCAACTAGAAGAACTTGAGGAGTTGAGGCGTCATGCATATGAGAACAACAAGATCTACAAAGAAAGGACCAAAGCATGGCACGACAAGAGGTTGAACCGACGCGAGTTTCTGGTAGGCGATAGGGTTCTCATCTTCAACTCTAGGCTAAAGTTATTCTTTGAGAAATTGAGATCACGATGGTCCAGTCCATTCGAAATTGTGAAAATTCTCCGCGCCGGAGTTGTAGAATTGAAGGATGCACAAGGAAAGTGCCTCAAAGCAAACTCATCGAAGCTTAAACCGTACATCATGGGCGAGGAGTATGCCGGGACAGTTGTGGTGTATCTCGCGAATTTTGAGGATTGAAAAGGATCGGGAAAGGTCGAGCTAGGACCTATAAAAACAAGCACTCGGGAGAGGTATGACTTACTTCCCCTTCTTTTAGTGTTTTCTTTCATTTTCTTTCATTTTATTTCCCTTGTTTTAGCATTTTCATTTTCCTTAGTGTTTATTGAAAATTTTGAAAAAAAGGATGAGAAAAGAGAAAAATTAGAAAAACTGAAAAAAATAAAAAAAATTAGAAAAGATTGAAAAGAAGAAAAAAAAAATCGAGAGCGAGAGTGAAAATAAAGAGAGGTTCTATGAGGGTCAGGATTTAAATGTGATTTTTGAGCGATGGGAAAGTACCCTTGAATGATAAATTGAGTGAGGAAGACAAAGGAGTGGATGGTAAGAGGGTAGATTTTAAGACTTAACGTGTTTTTCCAAGTTTTGAGCCTTATAGGTGCAATATTTGAGCCGAAAGGGACCGTGGCCACGGTCAGCTTGACAGTGGCCACGGTCAGGATATGCAAAGCGTCCCCAGTTTTTCTCCGGTCGAAGTGGACCGTGACCACGGTGGGTTTCACCGCAGCCACGGTCTCATCGCAGCTGTTGCTTGGAAAAATCTCTTCCCGAAGATCACCGTGACCACGGTAGATGTCACCGTAGCCACGATGACTACCCTGCTTTTTCCCCTCTTTTTCCTCAACCCGAGCCACACCGTGCCCACAGTCAAATCGACCGTGGCCACGGTGAGTCGAAATCTGCGAATTATATCGGGGGTTATTTCTCATTTTCCCTCATTTCTTTTTCAATTTCCTCCACTCCCTCACCTTCGAAAACCCTCCAAAAACCCTAATACCACAAATTCATTCCCATATTTGACAAATCCCTCACAAAATCCTCCATTTCTCCCAAATTTCTCATGCGTTCTTGCCCTAGCCGCTCACCCCTTTTGCTGTCTTCGCCATTTTCGGAGCTCCTTGAAGAAATCTTCTGGGTTTTTGCACTTGGTGGGATTCGAAATTGTCACTAATCCTTCCCAAACACCTCAATCCAGGTATTCCTTGATTTATTGATGCTTATACATTCGATTTGTTTGTTTTTGAGTTAAATGTTGTGCGAATTTCCTGGGTTTGTGGTTGAACGAGTTGTTTGAGTTTGGGGGTGGAATTTTTGGTGAATATTGTTGAGTTTGGGAGTAGTTTGGTGAATCATTGTGTTGGATCTGTGGTTGATTGCGAATTTGTGGTTGCTCGGGAGTCTTGGGTAGTGTTTGTGTTGTGTTTTGTTGTTGTGGTGGTTGTGTGTTTTCAGTTGCACCAATGGGTCGAGCAAAACGTACCCGGACCGAGCCGGAACCAACCCCTGTCCCATCAACCTCTGCCGAGCCCGATAAAACCCGGTACAAGGGTCAACCGGCCTCGATCATTCAATGCGACCCGAAGGTTAAGGTTACCTTCCGGGACGATATGCACAAGGCGAGGTATGAGCGGGTCAAGAAGCGGAAGATTTGTGCTCTGGACCTCTATCATGAAGAGACGGCCAAAGATATATTTTGTAAACCGAGCATGGATTTTTTCATCAAAACCATGGGTTGGGAGGTCTTCGCCACCATCAATGAGCCAATCATCGAACAACCGGTGCTCGAGTTCCTTAGTTCTCTAGTAGTAAAGGAAGACGGCACATCTCAAGCCTCTTTCTCCTACGTTGTGGCCAAGAAGGAGGTCGAATGTACGCTCAAGGATCTTTGCAATGAGTTAGGCCTACCCGAGGACGGAATCTCTATGGCGAGGTTGTTAACTTCAATGAACAAGAGGCAATGCGTGACCTCACTTGCTGGAGGAGGCGCTATCCCAAGTTCGAACCCCAAAAGCGCAATACTATTGCCCGAGCAATTCTAAGGCCAGAGATTTTTGTAACCTCAGCGTCCGTATCTTCCACCGCATCATCTCAAACTCTGTTTTCGGCCGTGATGTCGGGCGCTCAAGCATCCGGAAGGACGACCTCTTCGTCCTCTACAATGCCATTAACGGTCGCCGAGTCAACACCGGCTCCTGCATCCTCCATTGTCTCCGGGAAATAAGCCTCGAAACCCGGAACATGACCATTGGTATGGGTCACATCATCACCCATCTTCTACGGAAACAAGGGTTCGAGTCTTACCTCAACAAGTGGACTCCACATTTTTTCCCCGATCCTATCGACGGTGTTCGCCTTCGGAAGATGGAATTCTTGGAGAAAAACAAGACGCGAACATTCTACCATCATGGGAACGAGCCCCATAGCATTGTCGTTCATTTGGGTGATGACAATGCCGAGAAACGTCTAAATGTCACCGACAAACGCAATTGGTCGTGTGGCCAAACATATGGGGATCGTTTTGCGGTGGATGGTCCCGGAGGGCCGGAGGAGGAAGGTGAAGAAGAAGCTGAGGAAGAGGAGGATGAGGAAAAAGAGGAAGAGGGGGGTCAAGCGTAAGGGGACGAAGCCGAGCCGAGTCAAGTGCGGGACGCCGCTCTTGAACGTATCAGCGAGCAACTCCAGGAGCTTCATGATAAATTTCAAGAACAACGGGAGCTCATCCAAAACCAGCAGACGTTGATTGAGAACTTGCAGGGGTTGATCGAGACCCAACAGGAGATGCTCGCTAGCATCCAATCGCAACTCCAACCCCATCACCCTCCGGGAGGGTCCGCTTGAGGACCGTTTGTAAGCATTCACCCCCCACCTGACCTTTATCATCGCTTTTATTTACTTTATTTTGTGAAGTATAAGTGTGAGGGGGTGCTTCTTCGGGGTTTGGATGCGATGTCTGATGGTTTTGATGTGTTGGTCTCCCAGTTTCATTTGGCATGAATTAGCATATTTTGGGGTTGTTTGGATGGGTTGCTCGGGTTCGCCTTGTGTTATTGGTCTTTCATGTGTTGGCGGGTTGTGTTTTGGTTGATCGATGGTTCTTTTTGTTGGCCGAGAAGTTTGTTTACTCTTGCTTCGTTTGTATTTTGGTCATGGAGGTTTGTAAACGACTTTGGATTATGATGAATGCAATGAAGTGTTTATTTCGGTTGGTATGTATGGAGTTTCACCCTTATTTCCCGCCTCAATGAGTGAGATTCGGGGATAAGGTAAGTCATTGGCAATGTATATATTGTAAATAGTTTTGTTTTTCATCTTTTTAGTTTCTTTTTATAGTCTTTTAAGTTAGTTTTTCCTTTCTTTTGTTTTTGGTCTCGCATGCGAATTCTATCGATTGTAAGTCGTCTTTTGCTCTAACATTGTTTTGATTCACTCGAACGATGACTCTGGATCGCTGTTTTAACGCTTATGAAGAGTTTGAGGTAATATCTTTCTACCCTACTCTTTTTATGTGAATTCCTATTATGATCCGTCGCATGCTTGGTTTTCTTTTGGGTGGCAAAACCCCTTTGAATGTCTGTGTTGGGATATATTTTGCTGTTGAAGCCGTGTGGGCTCGGGTCGCCACCATTTCTACTTGCTAGTTGTTTTTGTTTGTGTTTTTATAGGTTCTCTACCCTTTTCATGTGACACCTTCCCACATTGTGGAGTTTTAAGTGTGGGGGGGGGGGGGGGAGATATTCTGCTTCAAGGGTATATCGCCTAGTCATTTTGTTCCCTTGTTTTCCTAGTTTTTGCTAAAATTTGAAAATTTTTGTGTGAAAAAGGAGAAAAAAGGGAGTGAAAACCTTTTCTGTTTTTCTTTTCGTTTTGTCTTTGTTTGGTTTTGTTTCCTGGATCTCGTTTTCGGAGTTGAGAAGTCGTTCTTAAACTTCTTTAAAAGTAACCGGTTGGAGCATTTTCGACCCTAACTCGGGTTCTAGTCGAGACTTACCCTTTAATAAACTCCTTTCATTAAGTGTCTAGCGAGACCTCCGTTCCTTTCTTATTTTATTGGAACCGGGAGGTTCTAGGAGCTTGTGTCCGGGTTTGTTTTGTTTCTCGTTTAGCAAAAGCAAAAAGCGCAAAAAGAAAAGAAAAGAAAGAAAAGCTTCCATAAGATACAATAACCTGAATAAGTGGAGTATGTCGCTGTAGACATTAACCACCCACACTTAGCCAACCTACACGGGCCCGGTATTCGTGGTACGACATGGATACCACTTAACCCTCCTCCCATATTGCTTTGCAACGGAGAGGTGAATGGAAAAGACCGTGTTGGGAGGGTATACCCTTATATGGGCCGTCCAATTCTCGAAAGTAAGGCTAATACCGACTTTTAAAAACCAAAAAGAAAAAAAAAAAGAGAAAAAGAAAAGCAATTTTCGTTGGTAATTCCAACTCAAAAAGAAAGAAAAGGAAAAGTTTTTGCTTCTTAAAAGAGTCGGGCCTCCCCTTGCATCACCTACGACCCTCACCAAGCCAAGGGCGACCAAATGCGAGGGAGGGAAACGCTTCTCTTAGTTGTTTCATTGTTTTCAAATTCGGACGCGAGTTTTTAGAGTCTTTTGGTTCCTATTAAAACCTTTTCATGTGGGGTTTCACTTGGTATAAGGTTAAGGGAGTTGAAAAATCTTTAGGATCGACCTTTATCTGAGTTTGGTGTTGTGTGATGCTCCTAACGATTACTTTGGGAGGTTTAATCGCGTTTTCTTTGTTTAGATTGCAAGATCTTGTGAATCAAAGCCTTTGTTTTTCTTTCCTTGTGTTTTATTCGGTTTTGTTTTCACTTTCCCTCTCTCATTTTTCTTTGCTTTTGTGGGCACAGTTGCTACAAACTCTCACGAGTCCATCTCGTCCACCCGGGCTGCCGAGGGGTTCAAAGGGCTTGGTGCATACGCTAAATGCACCCGTTTCTCTCCCACGACAGAGGAGTTTGTGTTAGTTAGTTAGTTTTTGTTTTGTTTTGCTCGGGAAGTGCAAAGGTTTAAGTGTGGGGGGTGTTTAGACCCGATTTTGCGTCTAAATACCACCTAAATCCTTAGGCTTTTGACTTGTCTCGTAGCTCGTTTTAATAACTTTTAATGTGTTTTGGTTATTTTTGTAGTTTCCGGAGGTTTTACTCAAAACGCTGCTAAATGGGCTATTTTTGAACCAATCTTGGGAATCCCGAGATTCCCTAAGATTCTCCGTGCCCTGGTCGTGTCAAAGGCAGCGAAAACGGAAGGGTCGGTTATGTCGAAAGCGCGGAAACACAAGGATCAAGTCGAAGAGCACCGAAGGGTAGCCCCCGCTACGCCTGCTGTAGCGGGCGCTACGCCTCCAAATCCCTTATGGCCGATTGCAAGCTCCCAGGTGTCGAAGGGTAGCCCCAGCGACCAAATTCCGTAGCGGGCGCTACGCCCTGAAGGAACCATGTGGCCGAGATGGACCGTGGTCACGGTCACCTTGATCGTAGCCACGGTCAGATTGAAGCCAAATGCCCAAGGAAGGAGTTGCAACCCGAGATGGACCGTGGCCACAGTCAACCTGACCGTAGCCACCGTGAGCATACTATCCTGCCCAAGGAAGAAGTTGGCCGAACAAGACCATGGCCACGGTTTCCCATGACCGTAGCCACGGCGGTGCGAAGGAGCGAAAAGTTGCCAACCCTAATCGCCTACACCGTGCCAGCGTGTCTGAAGCGAAGAGAACTTTCACCTTACGGGGCCGTACACGACCACCCTGACCATGCCCACGGTCCCCTACGAGACACAGTTTGTCTGTAGTGATTAAGTGATGAGTTTTAAGTAACAACCTGAGTTACTATATATTGTTTTAAGTCATTTTAGCAAATAGACAATCTTTAATCAGCTTTTACTTAGCTTTTATGATACTTTAGCCTTCCTTTATCACATTTTAAGCTTAGGATTAGAGAGTTAGTGAAGATCTTTGCTGAGTTTATTGATTCTTGTGTCGGATTCTCTCAAGTTTTATTTCAAGTTTGAAGATTATTATCATATTTGGAGCATTGGAGCATTTATTATTCAGAGTTTTTGTCTCTTTGTCATCAATCAATGAGCATTTCTTAACCTTTCTCTCTTTTATTTCATAGTTCATCTATTAATCTCTATTTTTACTCTTGTTGCTTTTATTGATTTTGTTGATTGTTTGTTGTTAGTTTGTTTATCTTTTTAAGCATGATTAATGTTGTTGATGTTATTATCATGATAGTTAGGATGTTTAGTGGCTAGAACCCTAATGGGTTAGGGAGATATTAAGGGTGTGAATGGGTGATTAGGTTTGGGTTAGCAATATTAGTGAGTAACTAGTTAGGAAATCAACTTTCCAACTCTATCCTTCCCTCAAGTGGGATGTAATTGGGTGTGAAAGCATCCCGAATACATCCAATGCTTGTTGGAAGGTAGGAGTTGGAATAGTTAGTGTTCTAGTTCGTGAAAGCGAATAGAAACTAACTAGGAAATCCCGTTTCGTCGACTCCTCGGGTCTGTCTATGGACTTTGGGGAAGTCAATCCGGACTATCCTTGAAAGAGGAAGTCCGGTGGGTATTTTCCAACGGAGTTACCATTTGATTTCCCCTTCTCATTACTCTCTTGCTGCGAAACCCATTTCTTTATCCCCGTTTGCATTGTTCAATACCTTGTTCAATACCTTGTTTTCCCAACTTCATCTAAGTCAAACAATTCTACAAGCCTAAATTCATTACAAGCGTGTGTTTCGACAATAGAAATAAGAATAATTGTACATGTACTTTGAATAGCACTAGTCAATTAATGTCAAATATGCACGAAAAACGAACGTGCACTAGTGAAATTGAAGGATCAAACACAGTTTAGTATTATTATCAGACAATTTTGACATCCTTAAATACAACCAAGTAGTAACCTAACTTGATTCGTAGCTAAATCTAATTAATGGACCCAAGACTTATTCAAACAAAGTATGAACTACATTTTAATATGATACAAGCTAGTCGACTTAAACCAAACCAAAGTCAAACAAATGTGATCGTTACTTGACCAATGTCAATTCAATTGGTTGTTAAGGTTGGCCTGCAAAATTCAGTGGTAAATTACATGTTTGTTAAATGTTACTTCTGGTAACTTTAGACAAGTTTTGGAAATTTTTGGCTAAGTGTGGGAAAATTTTTGTAACTTTTGTAAGTTTAGGTAACTTTTGTAATTTATAAATTTTATTTCCATTATTTTTACAATTTTAAGTTTTAAATTACTTTTAAAACTTTTAATTTTAACATATTAAAATTTTAAATTTAATTTTTTTAAAAAATTTTTAATTTCAATGTATAATTTTTTAATTTTCAAATTTTAATTTTAAATTTTAAATTTTCAACTTTTATAACAAACATTTTATTACATAATTTAATTATGTTGTAGTTTAAAATATTTTTTTATGTTTTGAGAAATTAAAAAGAGGTTCATTGTTTTTTTAAAACTATAGAAAAGTGTTGATATTATATTAATGGATTTTTTGAGTCAAAACTTATGTTGTAATTGAATATATCATACTTGTAAAACTGGATGGGTGGATATCCACGTCCAATTATAAAATAGGAGTTAGAAGTACTTGAACTATAATCAGATGTCCAATTAATTATCTTTTGTAGCATTTTTTTTAAAAATTTGTCTATTTTTTATTATATTTCTGTTGTAATTTAATATATGATACTTGTAGAAAAAAAAAATAAAACACTAACAATAAACCTAAATTTTTTACATAACCAAAAATACATAACACAACAGACATATAATATGTCATTAAAAGTCTATCAACCATCAAAATAGTGACAACATGCGCTCCGTTTTCCTTAAAAAAAATTTAAAGAAAAACTAAGCTTCATATCCTCCATTTAATTCTCAAATTTAGTCATATTATGATATTTCAATTTTTTTTTATATATTTATTATCGTAATCAAACTTCATCGGACTTAATCACATTGGAGGCGGTCATCACCTCTATAACCGCTCCGATCCAGTACTTATAAGCGAAGTAAGACATGCTTAGTCGGATTCAGATACAAATTTCATTTTATCTTATTCGAATTGGATTTTTCTTATTCGCATCGGAATGGATTTGCTTCGAAGTTGGATTTGACTACCATCCCTAATTTTTTTTTATTTGCATAAGTATGTATTTTTGCCACATTAGTTATAGTTCATCCGTTTATGAGGAATTATTGCCACATGTGATATTTTCCCATGACATGTGATTACCATGGGTGATATTTTCCTGTGGCATAAGTATTTGTTTTGCCACGGAAGTTCTAGTCTGTGGCATGTTATTGCCACAAGTGACATTTTCTCGTGGCATAAGTATTTTTTTGCCACAGGAGTTGTAGTCCGTGGCATATTTTTACACATCAAATACACTATAAAATTTTCACGTGGCAAGACAAAGAAGTTGCCACGATTTAAGATTTCCTGTGGCATAATTCGTGGCACAAGTGATGATTTTTTGTAGTGTTTGTATTTTATGGTAATTTTGTTGAGCTCTCTATAGTCTATAAAAAGTCTCAAACTTCCATCCTTCTTCTTAAGAAACAAGACTGGTGCACCCAAAGAGAGGCACTAGGTCTAATGTATCCCTTCCTAAGTAACTCTTCTAATTGGACCTTGAATTCTTTGAGTTCGGTAGGGGCCATGCGGTAGGGCAGTTTAGATATAGGTTGTGCCCCATGTACTAACTGAATTTCAAAGTCTAAATCTCTTTTGGGTGGTAGACCGGGGATTTCATCAGGAAAGACATCAAGGAATTCACGCACTATAGGTATGTCTTGAGGTTTTGGTTTAGACTCGGATTCCTCTACTACACAACATAAATATTCGTTACATCCTTTTCTAATTAATCTCCTAGCCTTCATAAGGGATATAAGGGGACAATCTAATGTGGCATTTTCTCCATGTAAAAGTACTTTCCCTCCTTTATTTCCTTTAAGAATCACAGTTCTCGATTTACAATCTATACGAGCACTATAACGAGACAACCAATCCATTCCCAGAATTAAATCAAACTCATTAAGGTCAAATTGGATAAGGTCCAATAAAAAGGTTTCCCCACTAAGGATAATTGGGCAGTTTTTATAAACATTGGTACACATGTTAGTTTCCCCAGTAGGAAGGCATACGTACTGTTCGGTTTGGTCCCTAAATGATTCTAACTTTAGCTTCCCAACAATGGATTTAGAAATAAAACAATGTGTTGCACCAGAATCAAATAGGGTATATAAAGGAATGGAATTAAGAGTAAGAGTTCCTGAAACAACCATACCCGACTTAGTTGCTTCTTCACGGCTCATCCCAAAAGCTTTTCCAACATTCCCAGTTCCACTTCCAGATGGTGGTGGCGCGGGCTTATCTACTCCTAAGGGTCTCGCCTGGCCTTGAGATACAGTTGTTGAGCTTCGTGGATAGTTAAACACAGAGTGTTGAGGACTCGCACACTAAGTACACACAGGTTTGCCTAGTCTACAATCGACAGTGGTGTGGTTAGTTCGTCCGCATTTCTTGCAAGGCTCACTAGGTAAAGGGCGACCTCGGTATGGGTCATGGCTTGACCTTTTGAAAGGTTTAGTGGGATTGGTTTGACTTCCTTTAGGGTCCCATTTTCTTTTATTCCCAGCATCTCTAAGCTCATTTTTAACCCTTTCTACATCAGTTTCCCTGTCATAATGGTCTTGGAAACTGGTAATGTGATGACCTGCTAATTGTTCTTTTATATAGTCTGCTAGTCCACCCTCAAACCTTGACCTTTTCATTTTGTCACTAATTACATATTCAGAGGCAAAACGGGACAGTTCCATAAACTTATCAGCATACTTAACCACAGATATGTTTCCCTGTTTTAACCTCATAAATTTATCCTCTTTCTGTCTCCGAATGGCCGTAGGGTAAAATTGCTCCCTCAATAATTCCACAAATTTTTCCCAATTAAACCCTGGCTCATTTTGTCTCACTTTGACGGTATTCCACCAAATATCGGCTTTACCTGTAAGATAAAAGGCTCCAATGCTTACTTTCCTATGTTCGGGGACCTATATTACCTCAAATATTTTATCCATTTCTCTAATCCAGTCTTGTAGTTCAACAGGATTCACTTTACCCCCATAGGTTTTTGGACTTTGCCTAGCTACTTGGTCAAAAAGCTTACCATTTTCTTGTTCAGTAGCACTCGTTTGACTCCCTACTTTCTTCAATAATATTATTAGGAGGTGCTCCATAACATTAGGGTCCATACCAAAGGGATTGGTGTTAGGAGGGGTGGACGTATTGGTGGGGCTTTCATGGTATGGGTTTGGTTTGTGGTTTTGTGGGTCGTACACAATATGGTTATATCCATGGGCTCTACTCTCCTGTTTCGACATCTGCCACCAAAGGAATAACATATCCTTAAGGTAGGGATCAGAGGATAGACATGAAATCATGGTGAATAGTGATATGATTAGCATGAAAGGCAAGCATATATTGAAAATTAACACTTAAACAATCAAGAACTCTATACAAAAAGAAAGGATGAGACGACACAACAAATAGTTAAACAACATGAAATCCCAATCCCGACTTCCTCATTAATTCCTATGTCTACTTATTTTATTTTCCATTTTTTTTTGTTTATAACCTAAGGCTCGGAACCTGCTCTAATACCATGCTGTAACGCCCCGACTTGTAATCAGGGTATAACCCATGTTTTATCTTAATTAATATTGATTTAGCGGAAGCCTAAAAGCCGAGTGAGTTACCGCCGCTTCTTCCAGAGGGAAAAAGCAAGGCTTTTTCTATATGATTATCACATGCATGCATTCAATAAAAGATAAAATAAAAATAAGAATAAAAATCTCTTAATAAAAGTAACCGTTAGGTTTTATTTTTAAACAAGAACAGTTGAAAATATATAGTGGAAGTATCAAAGTAAATAAATAAATAAATAAATAAATAACTTTTAATTAACAAACTGGATTATAAGAAATAAAATGATCTTAAGAACCTTATAAAATATCATGAAAGTTAAGCGAGGCTCAAACTAGGTTTTAAAATATAAACATAAACATTTAACAAAGTAAAGAGTCAACAAGTAGGTCTTTTAACATACATTAGCAAAGTTAAAAGAAAATAAGTCATGAAACACATATAATAACTAACTTAGCACGAAAACATGAAACCACAAAATATGACACTTGCAGTCCGAGCCAACTAAGTGGATAATAGAGAGATGCCTAGGCGATAATTGTCCTGTCTGAGTTGTCACTTCCCTGTTTTCCCTTGGTACCTAAAACCAAAAATAACAAAACAAGAAAAACATAACGTAAAATGAGACGGAGCTCAATATAATCGACACTGTAGCGTAAAAATATAAAAATAATAAAACATTTTATGTGAGCTCAATTAAATTCGTTTTATTGGCAAAGAGACATAAGGGGAGAGACGTTAAAAAAATAGTTATTTAATTATTATCTGAGTAGAACTCTAGATTGGTTTTAACCAATCTTAATGATATGATATGATGCAAGGTAACCCTAGGATCATGTCGCCCGTCTACGCATGCAGAAGTGATGATAAGGGTCCACTATTAATGATAAAACATACTAAAATCGCGTAAATAATTTGTGTATATATATATAACTTAAAATAATTAATGAAAATTAAACGCCAATTTTAAAGGTACAGTCATCGAATTGTACCTGATCTTCCTTGATTGTTGAGTTAACTATGAATATGAAAAATACTCCAGCCTTTATAAAAACATGTAAAAAAAATTAAAAGAAAGAAATATAAAGTTAGTAATTGGTTTAATACTTAGTAGTGATTAAAAGGACTTATGAATAAAATTGAGGAGAAAATTTTACCAAAATCAGGAATGGGCTGTTGATTTCTAATTGGCCCAAATGAAATACCGCTTAATCTCTTCCTTCTTCCCTTTCTTATTTCACGCAGAGGGCAAAGAAAGAGAAGAAGAGTGGCTGGAGAAATTTGGGACGAGGTGCTCGATGGGTTGCAATAACGGGGCTTAGTGGTGGTTTCCGCAAGAACCAGCAGTAACGGTGCCTAGGGCGGGGTTCGGTGGTGGTCGCTTGAAATTGGCGGCTTGGGTGTCAGTTGACGCATGACCGAACGGAGGGGACGATCAAGTTTTGGTGGCGGTTCCGAGCTGTTTTCGGTCAGTTTTCGACCCTATTTGGGAAGTCTGAAATTGAGGGAATATAATTGTTGTGTTTAATATTGGGTTGGATGAGAGAGATGGGTATGGATGAAATTTGAGTTTGATTTGTATCTAAATGGCAGTCATTTGGGGGTGGTTTGGGAGAACTTTGTTGGCTGATAATGGTAGTAGAATTGGTGGTGGCTGGTGTTGCAGTGGTGGTGCTCGGTGGTGGGTTGGTGGTTGTTGAGGATGAAGAAGAAGATGGAAATAATGGTGATGGTGTTTGAACGGGAAGAAAGAAAGAAATGTGATGGTAATGGAATTGATATTTGTGGCTTTTTAAATCTGATTGTATAGGTTTAGTGTAGGTTTGATGAGTCATTCAATTTGCTTTGCTGTCAATTTCACAGAAGAGGAGTAATGCAATTTGATTTCAGGTTTGGTCTTTTGTGGAGCAATTGAAGCTTTGTCAATGGTGTGAGGAAGGAGGAGAAGAAGAAGAAGAATGGTGGGAAGACGTGGCCATAAAATTTAATTAATAAAACTCCGTTGGTAGTATCAAAATAAATTAAAGTAACATAAAAATATTATTTGGTATGAAAAATGTGCAAATTAGATTATTATATATATAAACTATAATTAATAAATACTATAATTTTACAAATTAAATTATTCTTATTAAAGTTAATATAGCTAATTGGAAGGTAAATGAAGTATGGCTAAATAATCAAATCATGAATCATAATTGAGATTAAAATTTTAATTATCATAATAAATCAAAACAAAGGCTCGCCAAATGCAGTCGTTTATTAAAAGTTGTGACAATATAATTAGCGATTGCCCTAAACTGAAGACGGTTAATTCATTGGTCTCCAATTAGTGACCATTAACTAAATGGTCGTTGCTGAGCGGTTGCCAATGTCTTATGAGCGACCGTTAATTTAACGGTTGCTAGGGACTGTCTGCTTCTAGTTGCCATGTTCTAGTGCTTCTTAAAGCCCCAACCGGTAGTTAGTGTTGTTCTATCTTAAGCAAATCATTGTTGCTACCTCTGTCCCTAAATAATTGTCCATTTAACTAAATTTTGACCGTTGATTATTCGCAAATAATTTTATATTGTAACTCATTGCACTTTGTGAGTAATCAACGGTAAAAGTTTAGTCAAATAAACAATTATTTAGGGAAGGAGATAGCACGTGTCAACAGTTGTGTTTGCATTTTCTGGTTGTTAGAATTCTCATGATTCCAAGATTTGTTGTCTTTCCAACTCACGACCTTGCAATTCAGGCTAGGAAAAGTCGAAGGGTGTAATTATGTAATCTGCTTTGTTAATTGCTGTCTATTTAACTAAGTTCGCTATATTGATCATAGAATTTTATGAAGAAAGAATTTCATTGTACTTCATACCTAAAAGTCATTTTTTTTAAAAAAAATATTGATAAAATGATTTACCTAATCCCTCTTCTCTACTCTAGAATGTAGATCCAATGGGCTAGTGGATAGAAAAGTTGGGTAATATAAGCATCATAATAGGCTAACTAAGGTATGTATTATCTTGAAAAGAAACTTCAAACCCTCCCAGACAAATAACCTTTTTCCTCTACTTAATCATTCGAATTTGCGATAAAATTACTTAGTGTGACCTTTTATCTCTACTTATTCGAATTTAAGCGGAATTTCGGATTTTGGAATGAAGATGGATGGCATACGTTTCACATTGATTAGACCTGGCAATCCTTATCCGAAACCCGAAATTCGATCCGCCTAAATCCGAACCCGATTCGCATCCGAATGTCGGAATGCGGTCTTCATTCGAAACCTGGATCAAATCCGATCCGAAACCCGAAGTTAATCGAATAAGGAAAGCATCCGAAATAATCCGAAACGACCTGAACCCGATCCGAGTCACGCTAAACGCGAATAAGGACGCATCCGAAAGTCGTTAGAACCGAATTTAGCCCGACCTGAGACACATCCGAACCGAATTGTACTCGACTCGAGACACACTATAATTGACCTACAACCGAACCGAATTAGAAGCAACCCGATTTAGAAGGGAAACAGAAATTCTAATTAAATTTTAGCTTTAGGAGGAAAACAAAATTTCTAATTACATTTTTGACACCCACTAATTTCGCTAAAGTTCTAATTAGCAATTCCCTCCAAATTTAAATTAGTTCAAGTTTAAGATAAGTTGGTAGAGAGGGAAATGAAATTATTATTGGTGAGTGTTGTTTAAAAGTTTAAGAAATTTAGGTTGGAGGGAGTTTGATAATTTAAAAATTTTATTTTGGTGGGATTTTTCTTATATGTCAAATTAAAGGAAGTATGGAGAGACTTTTCAATTTTTTTTAGTGGTATGATTTTCTTGGAAATTTAGATGGAAATTGAGTACTCAAAGCTACAAATAATTAAAATAATTTCTAATTGGAGTTTAGTGGAAAATTATCCACCGTTAGATTTAGATGGAAATTATCCGACCCGAAAGCAATCCGAATAGAATATAAGTACAACCTTGGATTCATTCAAAAGCAAGCAACCGAATTAACCCGATCCGAGTTTGAACAGACTCGACTCAATCCAACCCGAGAAACGTTTCAACCGACTCTCACCCGAAGAGCATGATCCAATCAAACTCGATCCGACTCGGTCAAGATCAATCTGGAGTCAAACTGAATCCGAACCCTGGCCGAACCAAATTCGATCCGAGCCAGAGCACAGATGATCCGAACAAACCTAAACCCGAAGTCATCTGATCCGAACCCGATTCGACACATCCGACTGCCAGATCTAACATTGATTTCCCTGTTAGGAAGTTGTTGACGAGCACTCTTAATCAAGAATGTCATTATTATACATTCGTCCCTTAATTCCTTAGACAGGAAACGCCAAGATAAGGTGAACGGCATGCATCCAAACTAATGGTTTGACAAACCTTCATGCGTGTTAATATCTTCTTATTGATACATGTGCAGGTCAATATACGGTTTTTTGCATTTTGGACCCCAAATTTTCGGGGTGTTTATATTATGAACCCTTGGTTTTCAACATTAATTTTTTAGATCTTAAAGTTTGTAAGCTGAATAAAAAAAGACCTTAAAGTTTGCGGGCTGAAGAAAAAGGCCCCTATCTCATTTTTTGTTTTCCTCCCATGTTTTAATTTATCTCCGGATTGACGTCAAACTTCAGGACTATGGTTAAAACTAATATTGAAACTATAATACACCTCTCTTATTCATGTTGGGGCTACTTAAACCCTTGAGTACATCGTTTTACGTAACTCCAACATGAATAAGAGAAGTTTATTATAACTTTAATATCAATTTTAACCCTAGTCGTGAAGTTTGATGCCGATCGGGAGAGAAATTCAAACATGGAAAAAAAACCGGGAAACGACCTTTTTTTTCAGCTCAAAAACTTTAGGGTCCTTTTTTTCAGCCGACATACTTTAGAGTCCAAAAAGTTAAAATTGAAAACTAAGGGTTCAGAATATAAATACCTCTAAAATTTGGGGCATCAAATGCAAAAAAAACCCTCAACATACTGGAAAATTGTGCAAGAACTAGAAGCCCATTCAACTATTCAAAGATTGAAATGGACCAAATTCATTCAAGACTCGAACCTACAAACTTTAACACGATCTTTGTTTCTTTTTAAATGAAAAAATGCACAACAACTTGGAAGAGGAACTCGATAATTAACTGTTTCAACATGTGCCTACATTTTGATATTCTAGTGTGCAGGTTACCAACTTTGAATAAGACATGCTTCATGACATGAGTGATCAAATATTCAATTACACAAACTTTCCAAGGAGTTGTTGGACATCAGTTATTATTATATATAATACCAAATTGCAATGCCAGGCTGTGATATTATCAATTAGCTAGCTTCTAGTACATCACTTAGTATTTTAAAATTAATTTTAGTCATTTTTATAAGACCTCCAACAGTGTCAGTGCGATCTACTTACAATGTGAGCATATGAAAGATCTTGTCGCAAACACAATAATTCAGAAGAATTGGTTGAGAGGAAATTGATTTATGAGAAAATTAATTTTCAAGAGAAATGGATTTTCAAAGAAAATGTTTTTCATGTAAAATTTTCTTTTGTTTGGTAGGAGACAACATATTTTTCGGAAAATGATCATATATGTCTATTAAGTAGAGATATAAGTTACAAATGAAAATATTTGGAGCTACATGGAAAACATTTTCTTTGAAAATCCATTTCTCTTTAAAAATAATTTTCTCATAAATCATTTATGTCTATTAAGTAAAGATATAAAATACAAAAGAAAATATTTGGAGCTCAAAATTCATATTTGAGTTTTTCTTAATCATCTCTATTGTATTGTAAAGTTTCGTGACAAACCGATAAAATTGAATTTTGCTTTTAAGTCTCAGTCATCTAACTGCAAAAAAATGTCGACAAAAGTGGCGATATATGTTACAAATGAAAATATTCGGAGCTCAAAATTTATGGGGGCGTTTGGTGTCTGGCTTTTTGGATAGCTTTTTGGAGAAAATGACTTTTTGGGGGACATTTGGCTGTTTGACTGTTCAAAAAGCTAATATGAAGTGTTTGGTAATTTGACGGATTGAAATGACTTTTCACCCCAAAAAGCCATTTTACAAAAAGCTACAAAGAGTAGCTTTTTGTAAATGGCTTTTGGCTTTTTGGGATGTAAATTACCATATTGACCATACACTTCATAAAAATTACAAAAACTGTAATCCAAATTATTTAAGATTATTTTTTTAATTTTTCTTCCATCTTCCACTAAAACAACCATCCATATCATTTTAATTGTTTATAATGTAGATTACTAGATTACCATGTAAGTATCTAAGATGTATAAATAAAAAATATCTTTGCAATTAATACAAATTTTAAAAGTAAATTTGGGATAAAAATTTCTATAATTTTGAGTCATTGACATTAGTTTTAAAAGTAAATTTGGACGAAAATTTAAGTCTTACTCAAGAAAATTTGGCAATCAATGAACAATTTAGTTATTAGCCTATTAATACAAATTCCAACTTTTAGTGATTGTTTGTTAAACACACAAATTCGATGGAAAAAATACTAGAAATATGGAGGAAAAACCAAAAAATGAATTAGAAAATCATAACGTTAAAAAATACTGAAGATAAAGCTAAGGGTATAATTGGAAATCAAACAAAAAAGTCATACTACAAACAGCTAACTCTACCAAACACTTTTTACAGAAACCGCTAACAAAACAATTTAACAAAAGCAGCCAAAAAGTCAAACATAACAACAAAAATGACACCAAAAAGCCAAGCCAACAACAATGGTTCCCAAACACCCCCTATATTTGTGCTTTTTTAATCATTTCTATCGTATTGAAAAGTTTCGTTACAAACTGAGAAAATTGAATTTTGTTCTTAAGTTTCAATCATATTTAACCGCAAAAAAATGTCGACAAAAGTGGCGATATATGTTACAAATGAAAATATTTGCAGCTCAAAATTTATATTTAAGCTTTTCTTAGTCTATACTATCAAATCATAAAGTTTCGATTCAAATAGTTCAGTTTGAATTTTTAAAAGTTTCAGTTAGTTTTAGCGGCAAAAACTTCTGATATGGTATATATTGTGATAAATGTTATCAAATAAAAATATTTTGAGCTAAAAATTTATATTTGAGGTTTTTTATTCAATTCTATCGTGTTATAAAATTTCAATCAAAACCTTTAATGTTAAATTTCATCCTTAAATTTCAGTTAGAGTTAGTAGTGAAAATCTATTCAACAATAAATGATGGAAAAAGATTTTTCTAGGTTGAACAAAGGAAGTCAAATTCCTTACTTTAGAGGAAAATGATTTTCTAAACTTTTTTTGTACAAAACACTAGAAAATTGGGAAAATATTTTTCGAAAAAATATTTTCCGCCCTACCATATCGCCAGTAAAAAAATCATAGGGTACCTTTAATAAGTTTGGGCAGAAAAACTGTCTTATAGATCACCCAGTTGTAAAACCATGAATAAAATAACATAATATAAAGATAATAATAATAATAAAAATAATAGAGACAAGATAGATTGCGAATGAGAATGGGATGGTTTTATTTACAATTTGTACGGGGCATTTATATATGTTGGGAATACGTCTTAATGGATCCTGTCCATACTACGTACTCAACTGCTCTATATTGTTCCCTAAGTTTTTCTATAATGCTATGGTAAAATTTGTTCACCAAGACATTCCATATTAATCCATCAACAATTCTTTTGATATTCTTCATCAACCTTTGAGTATAAATAGAGGTAGCTACCTTGAGAATTATCATCACACATCAAAGAGAGAGCTTTGACACATATTGTATAATTGTGAGAGCTTTAATTTGTATTCCCCTTGAGAGCTTTGTTGAGGTTTCTCCCTAACTATTCCATCTTTATATTCCCATGGGGGGAGAGAGAGAGAGAGAGAGAGAGAGAGAGAGAGAGAGAGAGAGAGAGAGAGAGAGAGAGAGAGAGAGAGAGAGAGCGGGGGGGGGGTAGAGGTTTGTCCTCTAATCGTGATCAAATCACAAATCGTGATTGTGATCACCTTTGTACTTATTTTTCCTCATAGTGGAATTTTTCTAGCTGTCACTATCCATGAGTTTTTCTCTGAGTTCTTCAATTTCCCAAATAGTGATTTCTCATTATTTTAGATTTCATTATTTCCTTGTAACCCGATCCCATACCAAACTTCCACCTATTTCCTAACAATTAGTATCAGAGTTGTGGTATCAAGGTTAACTTCTAGCATGAATACTAAAATTCCTAAGTTCAATGTAGAGATCAATTTGTACCTTTGGAAGGTTAAGATGATGGCGACGTTGATGCAAAAAAGATCATGGAAAATTCTCAATGGGTTCCTCAAGTAACCTAACTCTATGGATGGCGCTACTTCGACGGTAGATAAGAAGACGAAGAAGGACGCCATCAAGAATCGAGATGATCTTCAGGAGAGAGCTCTATTAGCCATTCAATTGTTTTGCACTGAATATGCTATAGGCGAGGTTCTTGAATGGAGACACATGTGGATATATGGAACAAGTTGGAACAACACTACATGACGAAGACCATCATCAACACAATTCACATGAAGGAACCTCACTGTTATTTTAAGATGACCGAATGTACTCCTGTTCAAAAATACTTGAATGTGCTTATTTATCTTATTTATGATCTTAAGAGTATTGATTAAAAGATGAGTGTTCTAGATAAGGCTATTGTGCTTGTTGTGTCATTGCCTTAATCTTGCAAAACTTTTAAAGAGATTGTGTTGTACAATGGAGATGAATAGACATTTGAGGGTGTCAAAGATTGCCTTTTATCCAATGAAAAATTAGACCTTGATGCTAGAAATAATGATAGAGGAGAAGGCCTTGTTGCTAGGGGTAAAAACTCTGACAGAGGCTAGAGTAGTAGTAGGAACCTGTCTAGATATAAGTCTAGAGGCAATAGGTCAACCAAAAAGGTGTCATGCTTTGTTGTAATGTCACTACCATAAGAAGCCATGCCATATAGCCTTTGAGTGTTGGAAGTTGAAGAAGAACAAAGAAAATACGGAAAATAGTGAACTTAATAGAGAGCCTTTTATAGTGAACTCTCAGGGTGATGTATTAATTGTAACCATTTCAAATAACCGTCATGAGAATGAGTTGGTCATTCATTCTGGTTGTACTTATCATATGTGTCCTCATCGAAACTGATTTTCTACATACAAACCCCAAGATCAAGGTGTTGTGAGAACCCTATCCAATGTACGCCACATTAATAATTGAAGCATAATTTGATCTTGCTTGACATTCTTGGGTCTCTTGGTTATAAGTACATAGGAGGAGATGGAGTCCTGAAAATCTCCCAGGGCTCTTTGGTTCTTATAAAAGGAAATAGGAGCAGAAGGCTATACATTCTAGACGACACTACAATCACAGATTATGCTGCAGAAGTGGCTCCATCCCTGGATATGGATCACACTCAATTCTGACATGCTCAATTGGCACATATGAGTGAAAAATGAATGTCATTACTCAACAAGAAAAGTTATCTTCGCAAGCAAGGTACTCGAAAACTTGACTTCTGCAATCATTGTGTGTTTGGTAAGCACAAGAGAGTGAGATTCTCGATCTACAACCATTCACACCACCGAAGGTATCCTGGACTATATTTATTATGATTTTTGGGGTCCTTTGAGAGTTTCCCTTTTAGTGGCAAACATTATATGCTTATCTTTGTGGAAGATTTCTTAAGAACCGTAGGGGTTTATTTCCTTCGGAAGAAGAATAGGGTATTCCTTACACTCAAGAAGTTCAAGCCCCTGGTTGAAATCAAATTGAGAGAAAGACCAAGACTCTTAGAACTGATAAAGGTCTTGAGTTTGTTGAGCATAACTTTAATGAGTTTTGTGCACCTGAGTGCATTGTTAAGCACAAAATATTGTTGGGGAAACATCAATAGAGTGGAGTTGAAGAGTGCATCAAGCGAACCATCTTGGAGAGACCCATTATATGTTGTCTCATGCCAATCTATCGCAAAGGCATGAATTTTGGGTAGAAGCATGTTTA
Organism: Portulaca oleracea; assembly: GCA_029582165.1. Taxonomy (NCBI): domain Eukaryota; kingdom Viridiplantae; phylum Streptophyta; class Magnoliopsida; order Caryophyllales; family Portulacaceae; genus Portulaca; species Portulaca oleracea. Next base: position 27,086,209 of record CM055868.1, on the reverse strand, counting down.
ATGACATGCTATCTTATCAATCAATCTCTTCATTCAACTCAGACTTCAAAATTTTAGAAGATATTTGGTCAAGTATACTTGTTGATTACTCCTTCCTAAGGACCTTTGGATGTACTATTTTTGGTCATGTTAATCAAGGAAATTATCTCCTGGAGCTATTACATGCATCTTCATTGGCTACATAATCGAATTTTAAGGCTATCGCCTATGGCCTCCTAGCTCTAGGAAGATAATCCATAGTAGGGACATTATCTTTAATGAGAAGGTTATGTATCTTTCTAGAGAAAAGTCTATAATTTTTTTTCTTTTGGTAGTATAGATTACTCTTATAGCACAAGCAAAGAGGTGAAGTTTGATACTCCAATGATTACAACTCAAGGTGGAGCTCCTACACTCACTGGTGAAGCTTTGATGATACACCTCCCTCACCCACACCTCATGGGTATGATTCGGGATTATGAAGAAGAAGATGAAGAGAATGATGTTCCTTCTATTAAGCCTCAGGTAAACGACCGCTCTATTGCGAGAAACAGACCATGGAGAACGATCAGACCTACTGCTCGATATGTAAGAAATGAAGATTGAAGGATGGCTGCCTATGCTGTCTCTGTTTTCAAAGAAATGCTAATAAATTTCAAGTCTTCATGTTACAATGAAGCAATCTCATGCTGTAGGACCCCGGAAAAAGAGGAGAGGTTTGAAGGCCTTCTTTTCCATTGCTCTACATAAGTTGTGATTGAAAGTCGTCTAAGGTTGTTTAATTCTTAAATAAGGATATTTTTATTTTACGAAAAAAGGTTTTATTGCCTATTTAAAGACCCTTTTATTTACCAACATACTCTTGGTTACACGAATTATTTTATCGATGAATTAATACCAATTCTCACATTCAAAACCCGAGCCATAAGAGAGCATTTTTTGCCACCAGGAGGTGTCATAGGCCGCAAAGCCTATGACTGAGCCAAGCCTAGGCCTACGTGCATTAAGACCAAATGGAAATGGGTAGAATTTGGCATAGGCCGCAAGGCCTGTGCTGAATTCTACGTCTTTTTTTTTTTTGGGCTAGCCATGAGTCCAAACGTAAAATGTATTAATCCCTCTCTAAATATTTCAGTGTAACAACCGTGTGTGTTAGGTAATTAAAATGGTCATAAACGAGGAGTCGCCAACCGATTTAAGGGAATCGACAAACCAAAAAAGGGAAAAGTCCGGTCTACGAACCTAAATTCTGAGTCCGGGGGTAAGGTTAGAAATCCGAGAATTAAAGAATTCCCATATTCGCCTGTTTAAAAACAGACTCTACTAAAATCAAACTTCAAATGAAATTAGCGGGGAGAAGTTTAAAAAATTTCAAAATATTATATTCTGAACATGCAAGGGTAAAATATGATGTTTTTTACAAAATGTGTACAAGTAAGGCTCTTCAAGAATAAATTACATGATTAAAACACAATAGCAATGATGAACAAACCTCACTTAAGTCACAGTGCGATGGAATGAAGATTTATCCCTTATAACGAACAGTTGAGTATGATGTTGGTTTAAAACTTTGGATGGAATGAGGGGTGTTTGAGAAGGGTGAAAAGTGAGGTTTACGATGGTAGAATGATAATGATGAAAGATAGAAATTTGATGAGAGTGGTTGAGAGAGTGATTGAAGAGAATTGTAGATAGAAATTGATAGAGATTGTTGATGGTAGTAGTTGATAAAATGAGTGCGGGAATATGAGGTATTTATAGGTGGGGTGAGATGGATGAGGATGGAAGGCCGTAGGGCCTTCTGCATGGCAATAGTCCAAAGATCATGCCCCCATAGCTAGCATCAAGGCCGTAGGGCCTTCTGCATGGCAATAGTCAAAAGTCAACTGTAACTGACCAGTTACGCCCTACAGTTCTAAAATTTTAATTTCGGTTCTATCCATTCCTAACATGATTATCTTAATTAATTTGGTCTTCTCCTTCAGGTTATTTATTTTGAATTATCAGCACTGGTTAGATAATATGATTGGCAAGGTTGCATAAATCCTAAGAATGGGTTACTTGTCCCTAGCCCCTTACGTAAATTTTAAGATTAAGCAAACCCTTTCGACTCGCCCAATAGTGATATATACATCTCGACCCCATGTGGACCGGTACCTATAGAATTGGCGACTACACCGGTGACTTAACTGAAAATAGGGTAACGTTTGAAAGAATTGGATTAATAATTAATGGGAAGAAGAGTAAATTTTTTTTAGGGTTTTTGGCCTCAAATAATACGTACGGAAGGGCTTGTGACCGAGAATAATTCAAAGTGACTTTTAGACCACTGGCAATCTTTAATTTTTCAATATTTTCTCCTAGCAGTCCAGATTAGCTTTCCGGCATCGAAAATCTGACGTGGCCACCGGAGCACGTGGTCCTTTAATGAAAAGCATGCAAGTCAGATTTTAGTATTTTTTTCTGATTTTTTTTAAAAGCCAGTGAAGGTTTTTTTAATTCCATGTCATAACCGTTGTTTTGTTTAGGCTAACGTGCGGTCGTCGGCAACGCAACAAGGGCAGCAGACGGGAGACGCAGCGGTGAGGGGTAGAGGTGGTGCTGAGTGTGTACGAGGAGGTGGCGGATGTCGGTTCAGGGCAATGTAAAACCCCGAGTTTTGGTTAAGGTCATCGTTAGTTCCATTTTTGCAGACCGTTGGTTTTGAGTTTAAGTTTCGAGGACGAAACTTCTTTTAAGGGGGTAATGATGTAAAACCCTGAAAAATTTGAAGGTGTTGACCGTTACGACGTTAATAATTTAAGTTTGACTCCGTTAATTTTGAGAATTCATCGGTGAATATTTTTTTTTCTAACATTTGAGCTCGTAGGACCGTAGAGGGATTATCAAGGGTAATATAGTCTTTCTCTACGTGCATGAGTATGCATGGAGTAGGGGTGTTGGTAATTTTGTGTGTAATATTTGATGAAAATGTGTATAGTTTACTTAATTATTATGTGGCTATTATTAGATTATTATGGTTATTATTTGAGAAAATAAATTATTAATTGCTTTTAGCTAATAATAGTATCAGGTTATTAATTTAATTTTCTCAATGTTTTCATTAAATTATTTTGGTTAGTATATAGTTAATAATAGTTAACCCAATATCAAAACCCTAAACGTGACTTTCTTCCCTCTCTTCCCTCTCCTCCCTCTCTCTGCGTAACCACCACAGCAGCCGCCAGACCATCGCGCCGCCACCGCCTCACCGGAAACCACCGGAGCACCACCGTCGTAGCCATAGCAACCACCGCGACCTTCCCTTCTCCCTTTGTTTCTCTCTCCTTCGTCCATCTCACTTACCCTCTGATTTCCTCGCTGAGCGCCACCACCAACCTCCACTCAGGCTGTTGTCGTCGACTCCCGACCACCAGACGACTGTCGCGACACCCCCGGAGCCACTGCACGTCGTCGCCGCCCAGAAACGAGACAGAGACGACAACCCGCTACTGCGCTGTGCACCGAACCCGAAAAACCGCCACCACCGATCATTTCAACCACCGCGATTCCCGATGACCCTGACCCCACCGTCTGACGACCCCGACACACCCGCCGCCGCGGACATCACCGGAGCTCCGACCATCGTTGTCTTGCCCAGCCATACGTAAACCCTTAACCCTTTCTATTGTTTTGGTCTTTCACTGTTTTAGTAATATTGTTTTCTGATTTGATTGGTTTTATTATTGTTCACATAATCTGATTGTTATTGTTTTATTTATGCCTAATCCATGTGGTAATCTAGTTGTAGAAAAGTTTTAATTTTCTGAAATTGAGATTATTTATCTTTGTTATAGTTGTGACATATATTAGTTATCGTATGGAAATTATGTTTAGGATTATTAAAGTTATGTTTTTATGCATGATTAGGGTGTTGGTTATCAAAGTTCTATTCGTGTTTAATTAGGCAAGTAATTACATGTTTCTTTGGGTTGTAATATGTTATATCATGGTTAATGTTGTGTGTAATTAAGTTAGATTGATTAAAGTTGGTTCTAGTGAGTTTTAATTTTAGAATTATGAAGTTGGACCATGGGTTGAGTTAGGTTAAAGACTTTTAACCTTAGTCACTGTTTTAGACCCAAATTAGAACCCCGGGACCGAACGGTGAAGGTTAGAACCGAATTTATAAATTAAATAAGAACCGGGATCGGGACTGTTTCGCTAGTGTCTAAAGATCGGGTCACCACGGTTAGTATAGTTGTCTTTTGATCAAACCCTTTGGACTGGGGATTCCCTTAGATGTTAGCTTTAATAGGAATTTTACGGACCGGACTTTGGAATTTTATAATTCGAGTTATACCCCGATTACCAGACCTAGGTCAGATCTGGACAGTTTGGGAAGATGACGGTTTTTGAGGACGTTAAAGCGTGTTTTGGGTCTCGAGTTCAACTTAAGAGTTTTAGTAGACACTCCGAGGTTTCCGAAAATTCCAAAACCAGACCCATAGGATGTCGGGAAGTCAAGTTACAACCCTTTTTATGTGGGTGCTGTAATCTGTTTTGTTAATGTTTGTTATTAATAAAAGTGTTGTGTGAAAGTGATGCTTTGAGTTGGTTATGTGATTACTTGGAATGTATTAAATGTTTTAAAATGTAAATTCATGATTGATAGGAACCTATAGGGTTCCTAGGGGAGGGTTAGTTAGAAGGTAGTTATTACTAACTTCGAAGGGCGCGTTTTGATTAGAATAATTTTTCTATTTTAGGCCCGAGCTAATTCGCGTCGTTAGTGAGCTCAAGTATATTCGTTTTGCTGTGAAGTGAAGTTAACCAGGTAATGTCTATGCTCGAATCCCCACCGGGATGCTCTTTAAATGTGTTTTAATGTTTCTAATCTATTTTGAGAATTGCATCCCGAAAGGGGACTTTTGTGGAAATGTGACCATCTGTTTTGGATAACTGTTTGTATTTGTTATTCTTTGATTTATTGAGTTGAGAAATCGTGATGGTCTTTTATAAGTAGTTTTGTTATTGGTTTTGATAACTTGGGTTGGGATTGACTTGAGAGCTGTGAGCTAAGCTTTGCATAAGATACTAATAACTCAAGTGAAACATTAAGCGGGTTTATTCTATTGATGCCTTTGGTAGGCGGTTACTTTTATGCCTTTGGTAGGCGGTTACTTTGATGCCTTTGGTAGGCGATTACTTTGATGCCTTTGGTAGACGATTTTTGATGCCTTTGGTAGGCGATTATTATGTTTATGCCTTTGGTAGGCGGTTACCTTGATGCCTTTGGTAGGCGATTGTTTTGATGCCTTTGGTAGGCGATGTTACTTTATGGGATTTGATATCTCGCCCGCATAATAAAATGAATGGGTTGGGTTGAGGAAAACAGTTGTATGGGTTAAACGGTTTATTAAAAGGTTTGACTTGTTTCCCCTTTCTCAAATGAATTGAAATGAACTTAACTTGTTTTTAACGTTAGGGGTAGACATTATTGAGATTTCCCCCTCATTTTTGAACTGTTTTGTTTTCAGGTGATGATCAATATGCTGGGGACGGGAATTAGAAGTGAGGACGACATGTCTAGGAGTCGTTAACTTTTGTTATGCTTCTTTTTGAAAGACTTGAAGTTAGTTTGAGGTTTATTTCTAAGTTGAGTTTGTTAGTTGGTCGCCGTTGACAGACAGTCGTTGTTTTTTTTCTTGCCTTGTATTCCTTCGGGGATACGGCAGTGACGCCCAATAAGAGTTTAAGTCTTCCGCTAAATTTTGTCTGTTAACGTTAGTTTGACTTTGACTTTTCGATAATTGAATTTCCGGGGCGTTACAGCAGCGTCAACGACTGTGGTCCATGTGAGGGAGAGACAGTGAGGGCGGTTATGGCAGACAACAACAATGGATCTGGACTGAGGCTGCGGTGGTTGGCAGCGGCGCACAAGCCTGGGACGTCGATGTAGTCAGCACTGTGGCTGCGGTGCGAAAGGTGTGCGAATGGTGGCGGTGGCTGGTCGTCGCGAATTGCGCTGGAGTGGGGCGGTGGAGGATGCGATGCGACAGCCATGGTGGTGAGAGTGAGGGAGTTTTCTGGGAGGATGGAGGGCTTAGCGATGACCTCGTTGGGCGGTGGTGTGGGATGTGGGTGAGGGGAGATTCGAGAGAGAGAGAGAGTTAGGGTTGAGGGAAGAGTAAGAGAAATGAGAGAAGGGGGTAATTGGTGTTGAAAGTTTTTTTAATTAAAAAAACCTTCACTGGCTTTTAAAAAAGATCAGAAACAAATACTAAAATCTGACTTGGCATGCTTTTCATTAAAAGACAACGTGCTCCGGTGGCCACGTCAGATTTTCGGCGCCGGAATGCTAATCTGGACTGTTAGGAGAAAATATTGAAAAAGCACAGACTGCGAGTGGTCTAAATGTCACTTTGGATTATTCTTGGTCACAAGCCCCTTAGTACGTATTATTTGATGCCAAAAAAACCCTTTTTTTTATTTCATCTTTTTTTAGTTATTCTAGACATACTGCATTACAAGCCTACTCGCGGGTCGATAATGACATGAGAGCACTCAAATATGGCATAAGATTAGGTTTAATCCTTTTTACCCCTCAAGTGCCTGAATACCAATACTATGAAAGATGCACTCCATTGATCGAGTCTTTGGTTACTACATCCAACCAGGTAGACCCTCATCCATTCAAGGATTATGCATCCTGTATAATCAACAAATGCACTGAGGTAATCTAATGAGTACCTTCTCATGGGACTAGGGTCAAGGACATTACTTCTACATTCATCAAGGACCTCAAACAGAGTTTTGATATGAAAGAATAAAATTACGAAAGCAAAAATATGAAGTATCTTGTGTTCCATTTTATCAAAAATCCTTAATATATGCTTGATATACTTATCCTAGACCCAAATACAATAGCAGAATTGTAGACACCGGGTTTTGTACCGACAGATTCCATTCAAAGGAATCGGACTCGGAATAGACCACCAAGGCCCACGGGCCTTGGCCACCACCATGAAGCGACCCCAAGACCTAGAAGAACTCGAAAGCTATTGGGCCTTCCTTAATCAAACGCTACCGATCCAACCCACTACAAAGAACCTTCATTTTTCGCCCTTTCCTCATACACATATGCAGGGACGAAGCCACAAGTTAACGTCGAGGGGGGCGAAATATAACTAATTTAAAAAATTTTATAATATAACTAAAAAAAGTTGGGAATACAAAATTTGTAAAAATACAATAGAATTTCTAGAAGAAGAATTTAACTATGTTGATATATTTTTATGAAAATTTAATGTATTATTAAAAATAAATAGTAATAATAAGTTTTATGTGATGCAAACACAGATACTAATAACTTTTAATTTACAACCATCAAAAGCTACAATACACGACATACTCTAACTTCATAAGTTATGAATAATTTAGTATATAAGGGTGCGTTTGGTTGGTCAAATATCTCAGAAAAATGGTCAACTTTCCTGAGTTGACTTATTTTCCCCATGTTTGGGAGTAGATTGACATCGGGAAATATATTACAGTGGGCCCACCATTTCTTTCATTTTCCAAGGGAAAATTTTTCCCGGGGGAATCTTTCCCTTGGAAGACTTCCCATGGAAAATTTTCCCCGGGAAAAATTTCCCTGACATTCCTACCAAACGCTCTCTAATTTAAAATAATTTGCGCTTGACTTATAAAAAGATTCTGATGAAACTATATTGTGTATATATAATTATCATAGAAAAGGGTTAAAAATAAAATAATAAAGATAATGTCAAACAAAAATAAATTATAGAAGCAAAATATGAAAGAAAATCCAATATAAAAAATAAGCATTTGATTTTGTTTATAACAGTAAAAAAACAAATGCAAATTGTAGCATCAAGATTTGAACATATGACCTCAATGATAATGGAGTCTAGGATAACCAATTATGTCAATAACAAGTCATGAATCAATATGCCCCAAAACATAATTAATATTAATTTTCTCTAGGGTTAGGGGGGCAATTGCCACTCTTGCCTTAATGACCCTCCGTCCCTACACATATGTGCCCACCATTTCGAATCCCATTTCCCTACAAGTCTCGTTGGCCCTATTTCTCTTGATGAGATTAAAGTACACATCATAAGAATTGTGACGCCTTTTGAATCGCCTAAATCGGAGTCCGGATGAACAAATTATGGTCGTTTGAAGTTGGCTTAGCAAAATAGCAACGCCAAGCGGCTTGCTCAATTTCCAGGCCCAGAGAAAAAGGAAGGCCGCGCAGCCTTCCTCTTGATCTCAGCTTGTTTCCGGATTGCCACGTTGGCAATCAGTTTGCAGTAAAATCGATGGTTGCGCGACCTTTGCCTTGGAATTCGAATTTTGGCGCCATTCTTTTCCATCCAGTCAGCTATGATCCCATGATCACGTACAACACCTTGACTGATTGACTTTTTCCCCAAGCAAGGCCGTGCGACCTTCTTATTTGCATGGAGGGCATGATCTTTGGATCATGCCTCCCCTCCTTCCATCTTCATCAACCTCTTCCCCACCTAGAAATACCCCCGTCATCCTCACTCATTTCATCAACAATTCCTATCAAATATTCCCATCAAAAACTCTCATAAAAATACTCTCCGTCATCCCTATTCTCTTTAAAATCACCATCCTACACCCTTACTCTTGCCATTTCTCTACTGTCATCACCAACAATCATCATCAACACTTCTCAACTCTCTACTATCATCCATCTTCTCTATTCTCTACATCAACTACTATCATCATCATTCTCTCCCATCCTCCATCACTACCACCACCATACTATCCATATACCCATACTTCCAATCATCCTCAAGCATCCATTCCATCATCCATACGTGTCGAGCCTAAGCATTCATCACAAGGGGATCCATTTTGAAAGCTTCAAGTGACGTTTGCACTTTCTTGTATTTCCATAATGTAGTTCATTCCTAGTTTATATTACTTGTACATCATTTTGTAAAAACCTCCATTCTTCTTATTTGCATGTTAAGAATATTAATTTTGTGAAATTCATTAAAATTCTTCCCGCTTAATTTCATTTCAAGTTCGATTTTAGTAAAGTATGTTTTTAAACAAGCGAATTCGAGAATTGTTTAATTCTCGAATTCGTAACCTTGCCCCCGGATTTGGAATTGGGGTTCGTAGACCAGAGTTATTATTATTATTTTTTAGGTTTGTCGATTTCCTTAAATTGGCTGACTACTCTTTCTTTATAACTTCTTTTATTATTAAACACACATGTTTATTACATAGAAGAACTTATAAAATGACTTATATACTTTCATATTCTAATCCAGAGCTAGCTTAAAAGAAAATGTCAAAGAAAGCATCATAGGCCACGTGGCCTTTGAAGTTTTCTAGACATTTTCTATTGGGCCAAAGAAGCATAAGGTGCAACAAAGGCAACATCACAGGCCACACGGCCAGTGATGGGCCCTATTGGTTTGGTGTATGCTTTTCTTGGCTCAGCTTTGAATAGGAATTCGTATTGAGTCATTTGTAGATTAATTTAGTATGATTTCAATTGTGTAAATAATAAAAAGTAGTGCTTCAATGAATAAAAGTCACCCCTCGGAAATGATTTTCATAAAATAAAAATATCCTTATTTAAGGATTAAGCAACCTTAGTCGGCTCCCAATCATTAAGTACCACACTCGAGTAAAAGTTGCACTTTTCCCGGGGTCCTACAGAAAGGCAACCATATCAACAATCCAGTCACTCTTAAAGGTTGCATATCCCTTCAAAAGGTGATTCCTTCATCAAATAGTCACTCAAAAGAGGTAGCTCATCGCTCCAAAAGGCGATTAATTCAAAAATATTATTCACTTCAAAATGTGGCTCACTGCTCCGTAAGGCGATTATTTCATAATGTATCACTCCAAAAGGTGGCGAGTCGCTCTAAAAGGAAATTACTTCATTAATCCGTCACTCCAAATGGTGGCTCATTACTCCAAAAAATGATTACTTCACCATCAATCTAGTCACTTCGAAAGGTGTCACATTGCCCCAAAGGGTGTTCATTTTATCAGCCCAATCACTCCAAAAGGTTGCTTACTGCTCCAAAAAGCGATAACTTTAGCAACCTAGTTACTCCAAATGGTGGCTCATCGCTTTGAAAGGTGACTTAATACATTCACTTTGAAAAGTGATTCGTCACTGTAGAAAGTGATCATTCCAATCATACACTAGGCATAAGACATACGTTCCAAGTTCGATCCAGTTAACAATCACATAACAAACGTTGGACAATTGCTTCCAAGTGTCACCCAGGCTCAGAAAATCATCTTCGAGTCATATCAACACCAGCTAGATTATCATGACTACTTTGATTGTCGTCTTACTCAGACTTGATCAAAGTAAGGGCTCTCTATATACACCAGATTTTGTCTCAAATTTATTTCATATATTGTAACATTTTATTTTAGATTAGCAGTCGTGTCAGTTAATTATGTTATAGCACAAATCCCTTCCATCTCTACAAAAAAAAAAAAAAAACCTAGATCCTTTACAATTTGTGACGCATTGGGTGGTTAGGGTTAGAATTGAAATTACTGACTACAAGTGAACCGGGAACGGGACATATTCGGTAGGTTGTAAAGAAGGGTTCAGCATAAATGTGTGGTCATCTTTTGACCAAACTGTTTGGGCTAGAAGTCCCCTAAGATGTTAGCTTTCATAGGAATTTTTCGGATCGGGCGTTTGAGGTGTATAAGTCGAGTTATGACCCAATTACCAGACCTAGGTCAGAATTGGACAAGTTGGAGTATGGCTGTGTTTGGGGACTTTATAGTGTGTTTTAGGTCTCCAGATCAACATGGAACTTTAGTAGACATCCCGAGGTTTCCTAAAAGTTCAAATTTAGGATCGTGGGTGTCAGGAAGTCAAGTTATGACCTTTCCAATGCATGTGATGTAATCTGTCCTATTTTATTTGCCAAAGTGTGGATGTATGAGATATATTGTGATTTTTCTTAATGTGCGTTATGTGAAAGATGTGTTGAGTAGTTAAATATGTTGATTTATAAATGATGGGAACCGTATGGTGTTCCTAGGGGAGGGGTTAGATAAGAAGTAGTTAATGTTAACTCCGAAGGGCATACTTTAATTATAGAAATTAATTATATTTATAGGTACGATCTAGATCGTGTCGTTTTAGTGAGCTCAAGTGTGTTCGTTGAAATGAAATGAAACAAAGTGATGTGAAGTGAAGTTATTCAGGTAATGTCTATGCCCTAATCCCCACTGGGATGCACTATAAGTGTTTTTGTTTATTTGTAATCCGTTTTGGAATTTGCATCCCGAAAGGGAGTTGGGGAAACTGAGATCGTCCTTTATAAGTGATTTTGTTACTGTTTTTGATAACCTAGGTTGGGCTTGAGTTGAGAACTGTGAGATGAGATTGTATAAGATACTAATAATTCAAAGTGAAACATTAAGCGGGCTTCAGGGGATAACCCATAAACCAGGATGTGGTATCCTGCAGAGTTATGAACCAGGAGATCAGGGCGTCTTCCTTGATATAGGAGAGATCTTGATTAATGCCTGTGGTAGGCGAATATTTTGATGCTTGTGGTAAGCGAATGTTTTGATGCCTTTGGTAGGCGAATGTTTTGATGGTTGTTGTAGGCGATGTTACTTAAAGGGATGTGGTATCCCGCCCGCATAATAAAATGAATTGGTTGGATTAAGGAAAATAGTTTATACTTCTGGGAAGGGTTAAACGTTTGTGAAATGGTTTGATTGGTTCCCTCTCCTTAAGTGAATTGAAATGAACTTTAACTTGTTTTTACGGTTAGGGGTAGTCATTATTGAGTTTTCCCCCTCATGTTTGTAAATGTTTTATTTTTAGGTGAAGATATATATGCTGGGATTGACAATTAGCAGTGAAGATTGACATGCTTAGCTTTATTTAGTCTATATTGTGTTTTAGATCAGAAAGACTTGAAGTTAGTGATGTTGAGTATTTGATTTCAGGATTTGAGTTTTGTTTAGTTTGGCATAAAGATGTAGAACAATTGTTAGGTTTTCCTTCTCGCCTTATATTTCTTCGGGGATAGGGCAGTGTAACGAGGTTTTTGTACCCCGGTTTTTATATCGTTCTTCTCGAGGAGTTAGGGGCCTTGGTCATAGAAACTCGGTTAATGGTCGGGATGAGATTGCTTAGGTAAGAATATCAGTTGAACGGGGTCACAAAGCGAGAAACAAAGCTAAGGTCGGTCAAGGAAAGGAAATTGGCTTCAGAGGCTTTTCGGGATGCAAACGGGGATGAGGAAATGGGTTTTGCAACAAGGGAATAATAAGGAGGGAGAATCAAGTGGCAATTCCGCTAGAAAATACCCACCGGGCTTCCTCTTTCGAGGATAGTGCGGATTAACTTCCCCAAAGTCAACTACGGACCCGGAGGGTTAATGAAACGAAATTCCCTAGTTAATCTTCTTCCACTTTCGTGGGTGAGCATTAACTATCCCATCTCCAACCTTCCAAAACAAGTGTTGGATGTATTTGGGACCTTTCAGACCCAAATACATCCCACTTGAGGGAAGGAAAGGAGTGGGAAATTGATTTCCCAACTAATTATTCACTAATATTGCTAACCCAAACCTAATCACCCATTCACACCCTTAATTACCCCCTAACCCATAGAGTTTCTAGCCACTAATTATGATACTAACTAAGCTAACAACATCCAAACCAACCATAAGCATGATTTCTATCAACAGCAAACACAAATCCAGCAAAATAATGAAATAGCAAGCAAGAACAATTAAACAAGCAAGAAAGTAATTAGCAAAGCAATTAATAAAAGAGTTAAGAGAAGAGAATACTTATCAAAATGCTGTAGATGAACAAGGGAAAGCAGTAAAAAGATGATCCAACAATCTCTCAATTGTTTTAATCCCCAAATCTTCAATAACAAACACAAATCACCAAAACCCTAGATTAATCTCTCACTAATCTCTTTCTAAAACTCACTAATACAAAGTTGGAAATTAAAGTCTAAAACTAGGATCCAATCCGCCAAGATAATCGTCAATAGGGATATATATACAAGGTAAAACAGTTGGGTAAAACGCAACAGTTCAAGCCAAAAACACGCGCAGAATTTAGGGAGACCGTAGGTATGGTCTCTGCCTATCCTGAGGGGGTAGTGGGCGTTACCAGTGGGGTGGCGGGGGCTACCTTGCGAAAACATCCTGGCGATTTTGAGCTTCGTGGGACAGCAGGTGCGGTCTATGGGACAACAGGTGATGTCTTTGTTTAGCAGCCCGGGGTAACGGGTGCCACGCCCAAGTTCGCGGGGGCTACTGTGCTGTTTTCTTCCCTTTGTTCCTTCCTTCTTTCCAAGGCATGTAACCCCCGCTACAAGGGTCGTAGCGGGTGTTACCTCACTAATTGGCATCAAAGAAAGGGGAAGTGGTCCCGGGTCAACTCCGCTTCGGCTCTCGGCTCGGCTCGGCTCGGGAAATCACTAAAAAGGCTAAAAAATGGCCCGTTGTGTAAAACGCCAAAACCTACAACATAACCAAAAACATACTAAAAGACATGAAATTAAACAAGAAACGAGTCAAAAGCCTAAGAATTAAGGCGTTATATAGACACAAAATTGGGTCTAAACACCCCCCACACTTAAACTTTTGCTCGTCCCGAGCAAAACAAAACAAAACAAATAAGAAAACTAAACATCAACTCCTTTGTCGTGGGAGGAAACGAGTGCATTTAGCGTATGCACCAAGCCCTTTGAAACCCCCGGCAGCCTGGGTGGATGAGATGGACTCGTGAGGGTTTGTAGCGGTTATTCCCACAAAAGCCAAAGAAAAAGGAGAGAGGGAAAGTGAAAAACAAAACCGAAGAAAAAAAGAAAGAAAAGGAAAACAGCTTCACTTCAAAGAATTATGCAATCTCAATCAAGAAAACGATATTAATCCTCCAAAAGGAACCGTTATGAGCATCTCACAAACACCTAACCCAAGCGATTGTCAACCTTAAAGGTTTTCGATCCCCTACAGCTCATGCATAACAAAACCCCATGAGCGTAAGTGCTAGTGGGTTCTAACTGATTCCGATCGAGACCCCAAAGACTCACACCCGACCTCATTTAGAAACGAACAAAATTAGCAAAGAGTTGTCCTCCCCCGCATTTGGTCGCTCTTGGCTTGGTGAGGGCCGCAGGTGATGCAAGGAAAGGCCCCTCACTTTATTAACACTTAACTTCCTTTCTTTTTGAGGTTGGGTTTTACCAACGTTTTCAATTTATTTTAATTATAGTCGGGTTAGTTTTGCGGGAATTGCACGACCCATAATGCGAGGTTTACACTGCCAACACAGGCTTTTCCATTCTCCTCTTCGTCGCAAGCGATATAGAAGGAGGATTAAGGGCTATCAGCGTCGTACCGCTAATACCAGTCCCATGTAGGTCGACTAACTTTATGCTTGTTAATGTCGTTCGACCGACACGAACCAATTAATTCATTTATTTAACATTGCTTTCTTTTTCTTTCGCTTTTGCACTTATTTATTTTTTTTTAGAAAACAAGCTCGGAAATGAATCCCTAGAGTCTCTCAGATTCAACCAGAACGTGAAAAGAATCAAGGATCTCGTTAGACACTCAATGAAGGAAATCTAATTAGGCGAGTCATGACAATCACCCAAGATAGGGTCGAAAATGCTCTGACTAGTTTCTTTTAAAGAAGATTAAGAACGACTTCCCAATTTTGACAGCAAAATTCAAGAAACGAAGAAAAAACAAAAACAAAATGAAAACGGAAAACCTTTAAGGTTTTTCACTCCCTTTTTTCTCCTTTTTCAAACAAAAATTTTCAAATTTTAGGCAAAAACTAAGAAAAACAAAAACAAAAGTTAGGTGATCTACCCTTGAAACAGAATATCTCCTCCCCCCCCCCCACACTTAAAACGCCACAATGTCCTCATTGTGGGAAGGTGTCACAAGAAAAGGGTAGAGAACCTACAAAAATAAACAAACAAAAACAACTAGCAGTCAAATGGCGGTGACCCGAGCCCACACGGCTCCAACAACAATATAATCCAAACACAGGCACTCAAAGGGGCTCGCCACCGAAAAGAAAAATCAAGCATGCAACAACGATCAAAATATACACAGCAAAGAGAGCGAAAAGAGGTTACCTCGAGGTCTTCAATTAAAAAACAGAACCAATCCGCGATCCAAAGACCATCATACTTTGGGTTAGAGATAATCAAGAAAAACAATCGAAGTATGAGTGTTCACGTGCATGATCAAAAGAAGGACAAAAACGAAAATATATACAAGACACTAACTAAAGAACTTACTATAGACAACCCATTAACACATAAGCTCACTGTGATGCCCTAATCTTCAAAGAAATCGAAAAAGCTAACAAAAGATCACACCAAATGAGCTTCAGAAATTAAAATAGACTAGTAGAGTAGCTCAATGCAGGCTATTCGTGTGTATAAATCCTGACAAGACAACGTGGCTACGCAACGCACAACTGCAATGCAAATATACAGCAACCCAACATAATAAGCATAAAAACAACACACTAAAACAGTTCACAGTGTGGGTATGTGTGTGTAAATTGATAAGAATTCTTAATGCAACAAGAGTGTGTTTTGACAAATGAAAATCAAAGACTAATCACACAAAACACTGACCAAGAACAAAGCATTCAAACCCAGCACACAACAAGGTGAGATTATGTGCGAAAAATCGACAGATCTTAGCTCTAAATTAGCATGAATCGACAAGCGAATCCAATGCAACAAGAACGTGTGTGTGTTTCACAGACAAAATGCAACCATTATTCGTACAAACACCACACAAGAACCTAAGCACTCAAACTCCACAAGTAGCAAGGCAAAATCATGTGTAAAAATTAACAAAATCAAACCCTAACTCAACATGAATGAACAACGAACCAAATGTAAATGAGAGGGGAAGTGATTTCGCATAATTTACATAAGAAATACCTCTTTTTGCTGTGAAGAACAAGAGCTTGAACAATGTCGCATGCTTTGGGATGAATCTGGCAGAAATTCGAAGCCTAGCAGTAGAGTAGAGGAATTAGGGTTTAGGTGTGCGAAAATGAAGGGAAATGAGGGTTGAATTGATGATTGAGAGGAAGGATTTAGTGTGGGTGAGTGTTGTTTACAGTCTCTTAGGGCTGTAGATAGAGAGGGAGTTGAGTGAGGGAGAAAGGAAATGAAAGAAGTGAGGAAGAAATCGGGATTTAGGGCCGTAAGATATCGTGGACAGCATCAGGTCGCGGGCGCGACATGCTCGCTGGGACTAGGGAATGTTGGGCGTTGGTACCATCACTGCGGTGATGTGTGACGCACTGCGTCCGCTCCTAGACGTGATGTTGCTTTATTGTTTTTTTTGGTATGGGTGGCTCTGAGGGTAGCGCATGCTACCCTCTTCTGCTGTCAACGCCTTCCAAAACAATTCCAACATTCCAAATAAAATCTAACTCCTAAAAACTCACACTTCAACACTCATTTTTCTATACTTCCTCACATTCAATTAAAAAAAATTTAAACTTTCAAACTCTCTCAACACTCAAATTCTTTTCAAAACTTCACTCACTCACACTACTTCTTTCACTCCCAATTTCAATTATCTTATTTTCTACTCCAACTTTTTCTATTTTTCACCTCATTTTTCTCTTTTTTTTTCAACTTTTTCTTTTGAATCTAGAACTAATACCTCAAATTACAAAAGAAAGAAATAAAGAAAAATTAAAAATACAAGAAAAATAGAAAAACCTAAAGAAAAATTTAAAAGAAGAAAAAGAAATAAAATTAGAAAAATGCAAAAACTAAAAACTTGAAATAAGAAGCTCAAAACTTATGGGGTGCCTCCCATAGAGCGCTAGTTTTAGGTCTCTACCCACATGAAGTGACAAGCGACCTCTTTTCATCTATGATAGCTCCTGCGGTAGCCAAAAAGGGTCGACCAAGATTAATAGGACTTCTCCAATCCTCATCCATCACTAAAATAATGAAGTCACAAGGGATAAGGAAACTTCCCACTTGAACCGGGATGTCTTCTAATATTCCCAAGGGCTTCCTAACACTTCGGTCCGCAAGTTGCAAGTTGATAGTAGTAGGGGTCAAATCATCAAGATTGAGCCTCATGCATATGGAGTGTGGCATGATGCTCACACTGGCTCCCAAATCACAAACTGCCTTATCAATCTTCATTTCCTCAATCAAGCATGGAATAGAGAAACTACCCGGATCGGCTAGTTTCTCGGGAGTCTTGCTTCCCATAATGGCATTGCAACGAGCCGTGAGATGAACGGTCGATGACTCCTTGATTCTTCTCTTGTTTATCAAGAGGTCATTGAGATGTTTCTTAAATGAAGGGACCTCCGACATGGCATCTAGAGATGGTATATTAACTTGAAGTTTCTTCATCATCAAAATAAACTTAGAGAATTTCTCATTATTCTTGTGTTAAACCAATCTTCCGAGAAATGGAATTGGCGGTCTATATGGTTTCAACTGCCCCGTGGGTTGATCAAGACCATTCTCCTTCTCAATCTCCTTGGGTTTCTCCAAATCTTCTTTCTCCTCATCAACAGATTGCTGAACCTCCACATTACCTCTCTCAATTATATTCTCAATATCTCCCTCATTCTCTCTAGAAGGTCCAAATATTCTCAAATTTTTTATTATTTTGCATCCATAATAACTAAACTAATGAAATAAATATATTATGCATCTTCTCTCCATTCTATAATTAATTCAATTTCATTAGGGACTGGATTTGTTATATGGGCGGGTCAAAGGAATCAATTACGTCAGATTCGTCACCTTAGCCCCGAACCTAGTCCAGGTTTGCAGGTCAGTGTTACTTTTGTTTTAGTTGTTTGTTAGTGTTCCTTTAAAACTAACTAGCGACTCTTTAATTTACCCAACTTGCTTAATCATGTTCTTCAATTTGTGCTTAATGATTTGATTAGTAAATAATTAAAAATAGGAAAAAGAATTAATTTGGAATTATGTTATGGTCAGAAGAAACCTGAAGCCTTCTTAGTGTAACCGCTCGGTTAAACTAAGTAGACATGGGTTTTGTTCGAAGCAATTGACCAGTCATGATTCTGGGATTTAAGACTGTAACAGACCAGCTACGTCCTGCAGTTGCAGAATTTTAATTTTGGTTATACTCGTTCTGAACATGATTATCGTAATTAATTTGGTCTTCTCTTTCAGGTTCTTTATTTTGAATTATTGGAACTGTTTTCATATATGATTGACTAGGTTAAACGAATCATAAGAATGAATAAATCATCCCTTGTCCCTTAGGTAAATTTTAAGACTAAGCATACCCTTTCGATTCATCTAATAATGTTGTAGACATCTCGAGCCTGTGTGGATCGGTGCGTATAGAAGGTTACAATAGGCTTGTCATCCTTGATGATCATAAGAACACTTGTTCTTTCTTAATGGGATAAGAGAATATCATGCTCAACCCTTTCCCCTCTTCTCTAGCCTACGATAAACATCGTGGGGTGGAAAGTGAGAAGAGATGCCTCCTTCACATGAGTGAAACACGAGATGAGAGTACTTTGAGAAAAGGAGAACAATATCATCTGACTTTAATTTTGCGAAATGGAAATCCTAGTGATGTTGAGTTATCCTTAGCATCACAAAATTATCTTATCTCCCTCCCTTGTCCCTCACCTTTAACCAAAAAACCTCATAGTCTGCTTTGCGTCGTAGTGTGACAGTGTTGAGCCATATTCGATCACTCTCGGGCCTTCATTTTGAGTTGCCTTGCCTGATGACAAGTTCAAGACCTCGCACACTAGAAGATTGATCAAAGAAAAGGCATTTCGTACTAGCCTTGACCTTTATATCTCATGTGATGACTTCATTGTTGCATTCAAAAAGCGATGATTTCTATGCCTACACGAGTTCCTTGTGATGGTGAATTGACCCTTCCTTCCATATGGAATTGCTATACCTTCACAAAGGAAGGGTTCATCAGTGTTACATTGCCCCAACTTATGGAGTTCATAGAGTTGGTCTTACATATGATTTCAGTTTGATTTAAAACCCCAACAGTTGAGGGCAATTCTTCTCTAATAAGAAGAGTTTAATCCATATCTCTCTAGAGTTCCTCCATCTCAACTAATAATAATCCAAGAGCTCAAGTTAATCTTCTCTAAGTCAAGCTCGGACCTTGTCTTTTGAGCTAATTTGGTTGTTTTGAAGAAACAAAGGGCATTGTGGTCATTTCACAGAGAGTGGCTTTTGACTACATGGGCATTAAGGAAGACCATGAGGAAAGTTGGAACCAAAGAAGGCCACAGAAGAAGAAATAGAAGGCTAGGCATGGATCACACTCATGACCAATCAGTGTCACGCATATGACTACTTGTTGGTCAGCTCGTGACTCCTCAAAAGGTGAGTGTCACGATCGTGACTTCTTTAGGTAATGCATGTGACCTCTTATAGGTCACACCTATGACTATCTAGGATCCCAAGTGGGAAAAGGTGCCCCCTTGCACAAGAGTGAAGATCAAGGTTGTGACTCTTCAAGGTCATGCTCGTGCATGTTGTAACTTGTGTTAATTTTAGGGTTTTTCCGCTCTCTCCCTATATGTAGTTAACTCGTGTTATCTTCTAAGACAACGTTAGAGACTTTGACTAATATGATGATGATGTATTGAAAGAGTATTTGGAAACCCTAATCAATGTTATTAGCTTAACCCTTTATGAGAGTGCTTAATCAAATCTTTTGTTGGTGATTTGGTGTTTATCTTTTAAAGTCTTTCGTAGGATTTCTTGGATGTTCAAGGGTGGATTGCTTGTGCTTGATCTTGTGCGTCCCTCATTAAAATCCTTAGGCTATTTGGGTTAGTTTTATACTCTTTACAATAGTTATATCATTTTATTTCTTGTTTTGATTATGTACAAAAAATCCAAAGATAGCTTATTGTTCATGCGCATTCTATGAGTTGATTTCCATCATCCACATAATATTTTTGATCTTAGGCATCCAATATATCAAATAGACCCTAGGTCTACATGGATCAATAGCCTAGTAAGACAATGTATTATTGCAAATGAGTGTATGGCAATTGAAACAAGGTAGACCGATCAGTTATGAAGACATTAATCCTAGAAACAGGAAATGAGAAAGAATCATTATAACCAGTATGAAAAAACTACTAAGTCCAGAAGAGTCCTTAGATATAACAAAAATGAAAGTTGCAACCAATCTCAAGTACCTGATTTTTTTAAAAAATGATGAATTGTTAAGTAATTACATCATGACCAGAAGAAAATGAAACCAACGTGACACCACATTGAAATAATATTTGGTTATAATGTAGAGTTTTCACTTTTATGAATGACAATGAGGATCATGAACTATAAGATATGTTAACGAATACAAATGATAAAAATATTTGCCTAATTGGAAAAATGCAGCAAAGAAATAAATTCGCTTGTAATTTTAGAAATATTAAGACATGTTATACATAGTAATGTACACCAACCGGTGTAAAGCTTGTGAGATACAACTATGTATTTATGCAAGAATAAAATAAGGAAATGACCTCGTAAGATATGCGGCACAAGACACGACTTGTTGCGTCAGAGGTTTTCAAAGAGCTAGTATCAATTATTCGGAAACATGCTCCCAAGTAGTTGATGCAACTACATTACGATGCCTATTCAATATGGTTGTACATTAATGTTCGGTGTGTATCTTATAAATGTTGCAATAGCTTATGAGAAATTTGATAATGACATTTACATCAATGATTTAACCTATGTCGGTACCTCAAGGTATCGTATTTGAATGCGCGCTACTAAAGTGTTGACATATCTTGCTAGTCATACATGATCTTGCCTATGACGGTACCTAGCTCAAGTTCTATCTAATATGGATATGGTTTACCCTCATGAAGTCAAAAATAGTTTGACTAGTTACACATGTGAATGTGAGATATTTATTTGAATTCCATAACACTTGATCATCTATTTGGTATGTGTATTTGCAAGAACCTAATTGATTCACTTTTACCAAGGCTTTTTTTACTCTAATATTTCAGAAGTTACTTGTAAAATCATATTACATTGACTCAAAGATCTTCATTGATGTTCTGATTAGAAGGAATTAACATGCGTTGTACTCTTTTCCCCTAATCTAAGGTTTTATCCCATTGGGTTTTCCATGGAAATTTTTTTAAAGATACAACATATATTTGTGCATTAATACTTATGTACTCTTTTCTCTTCACCGGGCCTACGTACAACAAAAGGAGGCCAGGGCAATACATCGAATTACAACCGTGGGCATTGCAACCTCATATACCCTGAGTCAACGGTGTTTATGTGCCCTGAAACACTACTAAAAATATATGTATTACCAACGTTTTTTTTCCAACCAATTAAAATGGTTGAGAAAACCAATCGTTTTAACAACCATTTCATTTTTTTTTCAACTATTTTTTTACTTTTATGTGGGGAAAATAGTTAGAAATTCCAACCACTTTTGCTAAAATGGTGGGAATTTTTTCATACCATCCTTTTACCTACTGTTTGAAAAGTGTTGGAAAAATGGTCGGATTACCAACCGATTTCCCAACCATTTACGAACAGTAGGAAAATTAATGGTAAGAAAAATTTCCCACCATTTTAGCAAAAATTGTTAGAATTTTCAACCATTTTTCCCACTTAGAAGTAGAAAAATAGTTGAAAAATTAGAAAAATATGAAATGGTTGTTAAAATGATTGATTTTTTCTAACTATTTTAAATTGGTTGGAAAAAGTAGTCGGTAATACACATACTTTTAGCAGTGAAAGTAAGCTGATAATATAAGATTTTAGAGTAATAATCAGGAATCTGTTGCTATAAATGATGTGTGCAACATGCCTAGGAAATGTTGCATGTTAATATGTTATGGCAACTATTATAGCAATTTGCTTACAAAAGACAATAGATTTATAAATGTTGCCACCAAGACCGAATGACATAGACAACATGTCTACGAGCTGTTTCCTAATATTATTGAATGGTATCCAAAGTTAAAATACTTAATTTAAAAAAAACGTTCAATTTTAATGAAATAAATTAATACTTAATTTAAAAAAAATGTTCAATTTTAATGAAATAAATTTAACTAAAATAACGGTCATATGTTGTTCGAAAAGTTATAATTAAATTCATGACACTTAATTAAATTTAAGTAACCTAATTACAATCCTTTACATATTTGAAAATAGGAAAGTCCATGATTTTGATACATTTCTTCTCGTGTTTATTATTTAATTTTGAGGTATGGAGAGATCGGATATAACAGTCTTACTAAATTTTGCAACTTAAAGACATTGGTTCCAATTGACTTGCACAAGATTTAAAATTGTTTTTTAACTACCAATATTCCATGAAATAGAAATATAGAAGGTTTTATGAGGTACTGCAACAACAAATTCCATGCTCACATGCCAACATACCACCAACTAAGCCCCTTCGCGAAAAGCGAAAGTACACAGGCTTTGTTCTTTTACGGTGTACGGAAAATTATCCCACTTTTTCCACTCTATCCCAACTTTCTCACTCTATCTCATACTTTCGTACCTAACTTACATAGTGTATATTGAAACTTTCATATATAATAAGTAACAAAAAATTACTTAGGGGTATCCTAACTTTTGGTGAAATGTTTTTCCGGTACCCCAACTTTTAAAAACTAATTTTGGGGTACCCTAACTTTTAGAATTAGAAATAATTAGGTGAATTTTCGGCCAATGATTTGAATTCACCGGTGAGTTTTAGGTGGGAAATTGATTAAGTGTTTTTGTGGATGAAAATGTCGTTTGTTTTTGTGGACGAAAATGATTTGAATCAATTGGAGTTTCACCAGAAATTCACCTAGTAATTTCTAATCCTAAAAGTAGGGGTACCCCAAAATTAGTTTTGAAAAGTTAGGGTACCAAAAGATTGTTTCTTCAAAAGTTAGGGTACCTCTAAGTTATTTTTTGAATAAGTAATATGACTGATGTGTATTGCCTTACTTACAATTTTATCAAAAATTATAAACCATATATTAAAAAGTTTATATATTTAAATGATGTGATTGTGTGACTTACTTTCCTAGGCACTATCTCACATTTCCCAAATTATCCTACTTTATCTCACTTTTCCCAATTTATCCCACTGACTTCCTTTACCACACCAATAAAGAACAAGGTCATAGACGCCCTTGGCACCTTGGCTATATAAACACCGTACCACTACATCATATCATCCGGATGGTCAATCATTGTTTTTCCCATTGGGTTTTTCCTAATAAGATTTTGACGATGCATATTCTAGACTCTTGTTTGTATGTCAAGTGAAGGGAACAGTGAAGTGGAAAAGATTTCCAACGTCTTCCTAATGGCACAATCCAATGAGGATCAAGATCCAACCTATTCTCATGACGAGGTAAACTTAGATGAGTTCCTAACTCCTCTCTCCGTGCATCTTGCTCACAGATTATTTCATCTCTTCAAATATTCTAGACTTTAAAAGAAAGAGTCAAGTATCTCACAAAACATGTCAATAATCTGAGCGAGACCATAGAAAGCCTGAACACCAGAAATGACCTCTTAGCAACTGAAAATGACAGACTATCCATAGAGGTCAAAGACTGCTATAAGGATATCACTCAACTATCAATTGAGGCAGTCACAAAATCTTATCCCTGGCAAAAGGAACTCATCCTTCCTGCACCTAATACGTACACCACCTCTCAAAAACAATCGGTCCAAAAGTCCACTCTTTCATACCAACAAAGGACCTCTCTTTCCTACACCAAATATTCCGCCTCTTAGAGAATACAATTATAGAGGTCCTCTAACAACAAATAAAATAAGGACCTTACTAACTCCCTTGTCTAGAGGAACTAGACCTTCGCGCATTACTTAAATTGGGGTCCCAAAGACCTCACCGCAACGATCTCATTATTGGTCAGATACCAAGAAGTTATAATGTCCTCTACTGTAGGTATGCCTCAGACTATCAGACACATTACCAGAGTTCCAACCAAAGTCTTCAAATTGATTTTCAACAAGACTGGAAGAGTGACCTTTGGAGACAATAGCCAAGACAAGATCCTAGACATTGGGAAGGTCGCAGAATAATGCCAGCCGCATCATCTAAAGGGGAGCCTTCTATCATGAGGACCTCAACCTTTTCATAAGTTGTCAAATTGAGGGGGAGTCCTATCATCCCTCCTCCCTACACGTGGTCACTCTCCTCCTCCCAGGTACGTCAACTCATTGCCTGTGTGGACCTCTGATGCCTTCATCAACATGTCCTCTCAGGCACCTCACAATTTAAAATGGGTCTGATCCAAGATGCCTGACTACCTCTCCTATAGGTAACTCAAATTCTTGGCTTTTTCCTTCCTTCCCTCCTCCCTCTCTCTTCCTCTTTTTATTTTGGCCACAAAATTTAGTGCTTGTACTCTCCTGTTTCCTTCTTGTCTGAAAGACAAAAAAGGGGGAGAATTTTTCCATGCCCTATAACTACTTCATCCCATCCCCGCTACTCTACCAATGTTGATAAACTATTGTTGATGAACTATTATTACTATATATTATGTTGTTTATGTATATGCATGCTATACTTGCAAGTTTTGTCTTTCAAACCAAAAGGGGGAGATTGTAGAAACTATGATACCCTCAACAACAACAGCAGCGAGGACCTCCAACATGCCCAGACATTTTGTTTGAAAGATCAAATAAGGAATGTTCTCAAAACCTTCCATGTTACCATCAGAATATTCCTCAAGATTATATATACTGATTCTGATACATATCTTCACAGGATATGCCTTGCTGAGAAAAGATTGGAGCATCTAAAAGAACAAAGATACAAGATCAAGCATATATGGAAAAGATCAAGAACCAAGGAAACTTCAAAAGAGTCATTGCATTGGATCATCAAACGACTATATAATGATCGACTGCCTCTCTCACAAAGATAGGGGATTCCAACGAGTGTAATTGGAAGTGTAGGAATTTTGGTAGAGAAAATTCTGAGTGTACCTACTTGTATTTGAAGTGGTGAGTTGTGTAACCAGAAAGAGAATTCTAGTGAGGCCCTTAAAGTTGTGTAACTAAAGTGAGAGTGTGTTCTCACCTTAGCGAGCCTTGAAGTGTTCATCGCCTCATCTGTGAGGCCTCTTAACAGAAGCTGAGTGCATGCATCTGTTGTTGTAAGTAGTCAACAAGGACCTCACGGTCTTGAATCTGCTGAGTTCTCTAGCCTCCTCTATTTCTCCTATACCTCAAAGCTTATATAATAAAGAAGTAATATTCAGTTAATTAAGTGCTATTAACGTCCTTGTGTTTACAAAGTGCAAAATTCTATTATAACCCAATTCACCCTCTCTCTATGGTTATTTCACATGAATTATGAATAACATCATGTTATTCTCCTCTCTCAATCTTCTAATGTCTATTGTTCTTCTTTATTATTATTCTCTATATTGTATGTTTATATTGATCATTTTATGACAACTCGAAAGTAAATTAATCATTATTAATAAGGACCCAACCTGCATTTGGGAGTTTGAGGGTCTCAAAATATATATGAACAGTACCCTTCCATCTTTCAAGTATTTCTAAAAAAATGTATGCCACTTAGTAGTGTCTTTAAGAAAATTGGGGGCCTTCTAGTTTTCTACACAAAATGTAAATCACGTAATCATTTTCTGATAAAATTTACTACGTACACATATAAACATTACCATGAGGATACTAATTAACTTTACTGTTTTTATTTTAATAAAGACCTCCTAATTTTTCTACATGGAAAAGTGAATATTCAAGAATAGGTTTGAAGAATCTCAGCTGATTGTGAGGACCTCAGCATGACCGGCAAAGAGGACCTCCAACATCAGCACACGCGTGTTTTGTTTGAAAGATCATCCTAGCTAATTCAGGGAAGTATCAATCATATGCCAATCTTATTCATTCCTTCTAATTCTGAGATATGATTGTATAGTCTGCGTTTCCTTTTCAGATATCAAACGAAAAAGAAAGGAAGAATATGGCAAAGAAAAGGAATCTCGTGGAAGATAGAGGATCATCTCAGAAAAGGAAACAATCATGGCCAACCGTTGCTCTCAAGGCTATAAATACCATCAAGCTTCATTCATACAAGTGTGGATTTCCAAGCAAACAAGTTTGAGTAGGAACTTTGTGTAAGAAAGTTCTGAGTGTAGGAATATTGTGTTAATATTCTGAGTGTAGCCAGAATTGTTAGTGGTGAGTTTGTGTGTAACCAGCGAAGACACTGGTGAGGACCTCTAGGGTCGAGTAATTGAAGTGAGGAAGAAGCCTCACGTTGAAATCATTTTCTCTGTCTGTAACTGCCTCTTCTGTGAGGCCTCAAGTACAGAAGACGTCTGTAAGGTGTTCTGTCAAGATCTTCTGTCCCAGTAAGCTATTTGAGGACCTCACGGTCTTCACCTAAGTTGAGTTGTAACCTCCTCTATTCTAAGCACTTATGTTTGAATAATAAAGAAGTATCTTTCATTTTATAAAAGTGATATTAACCTTGTTGTGTTGTTAAAAAGTGCAGAATTTTCTATATAACCCTATTCACCCCCTCCCCCTCTAGGGTTATTTCAATTGGTATTAGAGTAGGTCCATAGATCTCAAAAGTTTAACAACTAATGGTAAAGATCATGGCCGGCCTCAACACAACCGAAGCTCCCCAAGGGCGCTCATGGACAAGAGCACCTCTCCTCACTGGTGAAAATTACAGAATGTGGAAGAGGCAGATAGAAATATTCCTCAAAGACCAAGATGAGGACCACTGAACTATAGTCGCTGAAGGAGATTTCCCTACTCCGACAAAGAAAAATACTGCAAACCAGGATGTCCCAAAAGAAAGATCTGAAATGACAGCCGGAGAGCTCACAAGATTGGGAAAAAATATTCGTGCTTTAAATTTATTATATTGCAGTTTGAATCCAAATGATTTAGAACGTGTTTCTGATTGTGAAAATGCCAAACAGGTTTGGGAATATTTGGTCACCTCATATGAGGGAACAAGTCAAGTTAAAGACGTCAAACTGGACATTCTTGTCCAGAAATGTAAGGCTTTTAAAATGGAAGAAAATGAATCAATTGAAGAGATGTACAAGAGATTTAGCAGCATTGCTAACCACCTCAAGTCGCTTGGGAAGAACTACTCCAATGAGGAACAAGTCATAAAGATCCTCAGATGTTTGCCAAGAAGAAAGTGGGGTCCAAAAGTCACAACCATTGAAGAAGCACAAAATCGGAAGATCCTCAAACTGGAAGAACTCATTCGAAAATTGTTGGCCCATGAGATCCAATTTAGTGACCTCACAGAATCTAAAGGAAATTCCCTCAAAGCAACTTGAGAATCTGATGACGACTCAGATGAGGATGAGGAAGAAACAATGGCCATGCTGGCAAAAGGATTAAGAAAATTATACAAGAAAAATCCGACCTTTCGAGGCTATATCAAGGATGGACAGCATAGAAAACCAAAAGGTAAGGCCCCTATGAGAGAAGAATCTGACCCTTTTACTTGTTATGGTTGTGGTAGCACAGAACACTTTGTTAAAGACTGTCCTCACGCAAGAAAGAACAAGGATAGAAGAAACGTGAGGCCCAAACAACAACAACGTAGGGCAATGCTTGCAACTTGGAGTGACAGTGACTCGAGTGAGGATAACAGTGATGTTGATGAGGTTGCAAATGTCTGTCTAATGACTCAAATGAATGAGGAGAATTGTCCTCACCACAAGATGAGGTAAACATTGATGACCTCATCAATCTCTCCCCATTACATCTTTCACATAAATGTTTACATCTGTTCAAATATTCCAAGTCCTTAATGGAAAGGATCAAATACCTCACCAAGCATGTTTAAAGTCTCAGTGAGGCCATGGATAATCTACATTCTCAAAATGACCTCCTATTCACAGAAAGCAATAGACTATTCCTTGAGGTCAAAGACTGCTATGAAACCATTACTCAGTTATCCAATGAGGTAGTCATTACTTCTCATCCCTTCAAGAACAAACTGGTGTACCCAACTCCTCCCTTTCAACCTCTGAATAAAATTCTCCCAAACCAACCTCCCAGAGGACCTCTTCTTCCCACTCCTAACCTGACTCCTCACAAAAAGCATCATCACAAAAACTATCTAGTTTCTCACAAAGAAAAGACCTCTAGAGACACCTCTCCCAAGTCCTCAAATTCCTCAAAGTTTTTTTAAGTTGGAAAAATTTGGGTCCCTAAACCTAATGTCAAAACTTGTCTATCGAAATCCAAGGAAGGTATAATGCCCTCTGATGCAGGTATGCTTCAAAACTCACAGCGACCTATGGTATTAGGACAGCGGTTGCTCTCGCCACATGACCGGAGATCCAACCAAGTTTTGCGAGTTGAAAACCAACAAAACAGGGAAGGTCACCTTTGGAGACAAAAGCCAAGGCAAGATCCTCGGCATTGGGAAGGTCGGTAAGGACCTCAAAAATTCTCTAAATGATGTATATCTAGTAGAGGGTCTAGAGTATAATTTGTTTAGCATATCTCAGTTTTGTGATAAGGGAAATAGAGTCAGTTTTGATAAAAATGCATGCGTAGTGTCGTCCGAGTCACATCAAATTATATTGCATGGTCATCGCATGAACAATGTTTATATTATTGATTTAAGTGAACCTTCTGATGACCTCTCCTGACTTAAGGCTGGAACTAAGGAAACATGACTGTGGCATTGCCGCCTAGGCCATGTTAGCATGAAAACATTACAAAAGTTGCATAAGTCAGACCTAGTCCGAGGTCTCCCGCCTCATAAGTATGAGAAAGATCGAGTTTGTGATGCATGTGCAAAGGTAAACAGACAAGAACATCCTTCAAACCTCTCAAGTCTGTGACCACCTTAAAATTCCTTGACCTCCTTCGCATGGACCTCTGTGGTCCCATTCCTTACAAAAGTCTTGGAGGTAGCTCATATATCTTTGTTATAATAGATGATTTTTCAAGATTTACCTGGGTGTTCTTTTTGAAAAATAAAATAGAAGCTTTTGAGGACTTCTCAAAACTCTACAAGCAACTCAAGGTCCTCATAGGAAATTCTGTCAAAGCTATAAGAACAGATCATGTAAAGGCCAGGAGTTCGACAACAAAGATATGTTTGGAGCATTCTGTGCAGAAATGGGGATAATTCACAATTTCTCAGCACCAAGAACTCCCCAACAAAATGGAGTTGTTGAAAGAAAGAATTGTACCTTGGAGGACATGGCAAGAACAATTATATGCGACAACAATCTTCCAAAATTCCTTTGGGCAGAAATCATCAATGCATCAAACTACATTTTAAATCGGTGCACTATTTGATCCATTCTGAAAAAGACCCCCTATGAATTATTCAAGGGAAAAGCACTAAACATCAATCACCTCAAGGTCCTCGGCTGCAAATGCTTTGTTCACATCAATAGAAAGAAGCCAACTAGCAAGTTTGATGCTCGAAGTGAAGAAGGAATTTTTGTTGATACTCAAGATCTGTAGAAGAAAGCATCCATGTCATTTTTGATGAGGCTGCCTCTTTGAAGTAGACAAATGTGCCTCCTCTTGTGAGTGATAGTGAAGATGAGCCCCTCCCAGGCTCTCTCCTATTCCTCCGCCTCAGACATCACCACCTTCTGAGGCTGCACCCTCCCCTCAGGCCTCATCATCTCAGTCCTCCTCTCACGAGCGCTCACCTCAAGCTCCTCCAGCACCGGAGATCTCTTACAAGTTTAAAGCAGCTCACCAAGCTGATAATCTCCTCACAGATATCAACTCAGGTATACGTACTAGGTCATCATTACGAATTTTTTGTGCTTTTAATGCCTTTGTCTCACAGATTGAGCCAAAGCATCATAATGAGGCTCTACTGGATCCAAGCTGGATCAATGCAATGCAAAAGAAACTAAACCAGTTCGAACGAAGCAAAGTGTGGTCCTTAGTTCCCAGACGTCATCATCATCCAGTCATTGGTGTCAAATGGGTCTTCCACAACAAACTGGATGAAAATGGTGCTATCACCAGAAACAAAGCCAGATTGGTAGCTAAAGGGTACAACCAAGAAGAAGGCATCGACTATAATGAAACCTTTGCTCCAGTTGCTCGCTTGGAGGCCATCAGGATCCTCCTAGCTTTTGCATCATCCAAAAACATCAAGTTACATCATATAGATGTCAAAAGTGCCTTTCTTAATGGAGACCTCGCTGAAGAAGTCTATGTTGAACAACCACCAGGCTTTGAGGACATCACATATCAGAATCATGTCTTTCGCCTGCATAAGGCCCTCTATGGGCTGAAGCAAGCTCCAAGAGCTTGGTTTGAGCGTCTCAGCAAATTCCTCGTTCAGAGTTATTTCAAAAGAGGCAAAGTAGACAAGACTCTCTTCATCAAAGAAAAGAATGGAGAATTCATCATCGAACAAATTTATGTTGATGACACCATCTTTGGTGCCTCACATTCCTCTCTGGTTGAAGAATTCTCTCACCTCACGAGTGCTGAATTCGAAATGAGCCTCGTGGGTGAATTAACATTCTTCCTTGGTCTTCAAATCAAACAATCACAAGACGGTATCTTTCTGAATCAAAGTAAGTACATTTCGGAGCTCCTCAAGAACTCGGATTGCTTGACCACCTCAAGCATTCATCAACTCCGATGTCCTCAACTCTCAAACTTGATTCAGACCTCACAGGTAAACCGGTCTCCGAAAAGCTATATAGAGGTATGATTGGCTCTCTCCTCTACCTTACAACAAGCCGTCCTGGTATTATGTTTAGTGTTTGCTTATGTGCGCGCTTTCAAAGGACCCCTAAAGAATCTCACCTCTCTGCTCTCAAGAGAATTTTACGTTATCTTGCAGGAACCAAAAGTTTAGGCCTTTGATACCCTCGACAGCCTGACCTCCACCTCTGTGGTTACACCGATGCTGATTTTGCCGGATACAAGTTGATAGAAAAAGCACCACAGGAGAATGTCAATTGCTTGGAGCGTCCCTTGTCTTCTGGCAATCCAAGAAACAGACCTCAGTGGCTCTATCCGCTGCTGAGGCCGAATATGTGGTTGCCGGATCATGCTGTGCTCAAATACTATGGATCACACATCAACTAAAGGACCTCGGTCTCCACTTTTCAAATGCGCCTATCAAATGTAACAACATGAGCGCCATTCAGATCACAAAAAATCCGATGCAACATTCACGGACCAAACACATTGAAATACGTCATCATTTTATCCGTGATCATGTTGAAAAAGGCCACATCAGCCTAGAGTTTGTTCCCACTCAACATCAACTGGCTGACATCTTCACCAAGCCACTGCCTGAGGACCAGTTCTCCTACATTTGCCGTGAACTGGGATTGCTTCACCTCAATCCTTAATCACTGAGGCGTATGTTGAGGGGGAGCAATCCCCCTGAGGACCTCCACCCCCATGCACCATCTGAGGGGGAGCCTCTGATCCTCACTTCTCTCAAGTATGATTCTTCCTTCTCTCTGAACGACTGATCTCCTCATCAGTTCGCTCAATCTCTAAAACTGCTGCACATCAAACTTGGCCTTATCAATGTTCTGATCACATCTTTTCCAACACTGATTTCAAAATCTTTCCTTTTTTTCCCCTCTCGCGTCTTTTTCAAAACAGATTTCAAATTTCCTTTCAAATTTTTTACCTTCCCAAGGTTCCTCCCCCTTCCTTATTCACTCCCTCTCCTTAATTAACCGTCCCATCTTATCACTCCTTTCCCACCTACTTCCTTCGGTCTCTCTCTCGTCTCTCTTCTATCGAAAACCGCCCCTATTTAATCCCCCTTTTCACCTTTTACCTTTTACCATAACTTCTTCTACCCTTTTCTCTCTCTCCTTCCAGGAACCTCTTTCTCTCTTTCCCACCACCATGATGAAGCGATCTGCAAAACCCGCCGCTCCCTCAAGTGTTGCCAAGAGACTTCGTTCCAGCAAACCTCCCACCTCTCCTGACACTGCCCCCACCGACTCCTCTACAAATGAGTTAGCAATCATCCCTCGGCCTTCTCCGGCTACGGTCGGTTCTATGGAAGCCTTCCGAAAACGGTTGGAATCCATAAAACAACGCCCCCTTCTTCATTGTGACAGCGTCAACCTTGTTAATCTACAAGGTACAAAGTTCACTTTCCTCTCAACTCAGTCCTCTCTTGGTTCCGATCTCTTTTTTAATCTCGATGACTATTGATATCCCAACCTCGTCTTTGAATTTTATGCCAATCTTAAGAACATCTCTCCTAAATCATCCAAACCTGCATACAAAACATCTGTGTCTGGAAGGGAAATCCACTTGTCCCCTCTCAATCTTGAACGCATACTGGGCATCACTCCAGACCTTTCCAAACTTGCACACTGTGACATCATAGACGCCCATCTTGAACTCCTCCAATCGTTTGGAAAACCATCCACCACCAACTACCCTCAGAATACAAATCTCCATTCTGAAGCTAGGTGTCTCTATTTCATCCTGGTTCGTACTATTCTTCCTTGAGGCACCTCAAAAGAAACTATCAATGAGCCCTGTGCCACTTTCTTGCTGAACATTCTCAATGATTGTCACCCTAAGATGGGTGAAGTCATTCTAAACTGCATCGTCAAAGCAGGCTCTAGTTTTTCAAGCCCCCTTCCTTACTCAAACTTCCTCAATCATATTTTTCGGAAGTTCAATATCCCTCTCCCTGATGAGGACAAGACCCCAATCTCTCTTTCCACCATTACCACTATTGTCCTAGAATCTCTTGGTTATCATCCTCACTCTACTGGTCACTAGATGCACTCCGATGACCTCCAGCCTCTCCAAGCCTCATCCTCCGCTCCGTCGACTACTGAAGCCTCCAACCATCTACAGTCTCAGCTGGACGTCCTCTACACCGACATTCAAACCCTGAAAGCTGAAGTGCAATCTCTTCAGGACCTCCAACGCGCCCTCTATGAAGACATTACACTGGAAAGTACCAACGTCTGAATGTCCTCTAAACCTACTGGAAAGTACCAACGTCTGCACTGCTTTGACGTCTTTGGTACATCAAGAAGAAGCTCTTTTGGGTCTTCACACTCCGTCCTCTGCACCTGCTGGTAAGGCTACAGTTGATGCTCCCCCAGTCGATCCTTCTCCGTAAGAGTGAACCCCCTCCCCCCTTCAAACTTTATTCTGTTGATGCATTTGATGGAGGTCCTACATCTGAACCAGCATCAGGAGCAGCAACGACCTCACCAACATCAGCATTGAGGCCATCATCAACCACATCAAACACTGACATCTAAGAGTGCTTTATGATGGTCCAACAAGTCATGAGGTCGTCCAACAACAACAAAGATCATCACCAATGACCCGGTGAGGCTACTTCTCAATTCCATATCTTTGGATTGAGGTCCTCACCAGTGCTTTGAAGACTTCACTCTAGAGCTGTTGAGGACTTTCCAACTCAGTGAAGATGTTTGCCAGTTCTGAGGTCCTCTATGAAGACATTACTTCTGGAACTGTTGAGGATATTCCAGTTCTATGAGGTGATCCTGCTGCATTGAGGTCCTCCATGAAGACTCAATTTCAAGCTGTTGAGGCCATTTCCAGCTTGTGAGGTGATATAACCGTTTGTAATAAAGAAAACGCGTTTGTTAGAGTTATTTCATTTTATTTCCTTTTATTTTGAAGTTATCCAATTTGTAATGAGGCTTAATTAGCTTGTTAAGTTAGTTAAGTAGTTTAATGCTTAATGAGTGAGTTTCTTGAGCAAGGGGAAACCATTAATCATCTAGCTCAACCCTAGCTTTATATAGCTTGTAATCGGCAGCTTGAGGTCATTATCTATCAGTGAAATTAATAGCATTTTGAGTGCCTTGATTGAGCCTCTTTTTTGTGAGTGACGTTAAACTCTCATCTCTGGTTAATTCTACTACAGTAGCAAGGATTTCGCAATCCTTGTGGTGGGTGTAGAGCTAGGTAATCTCAGTGGTGGTGTGTCTGTATCCATTGAGGTCATCCAGTCCATTGCCCTTGAAGTTCTAGCTGTGGTGTGCTTGTATCAGCTCGAGCCTCAAGACTATCTCTGGTTACTGTTTGATTGTAAGTTTCTTCATCAGACCATCATTTTATCATCATCTATTCATCCATTTGTTCATTGGTGTTCATACTCTGTTTTTGAGGAGGTTGTAATTGGTTTTCTGTGTGAGGTCTGTTTTGGGTGTTTTGGTGTTTGATTCTATATTGTGAGGTCAGATTGTGTTTGACATGTGTTAATGTGGTGTCTGTGAGGTCAATACTCTGATCTTAGGACCTTGCATACATCATAATTGGTATTAGAGCTGAGTAACATCTTGGAGGAAAGTCTGTTTGTGTTATTTGTGCATTTTATAATGTCGGGCTGTAGTAAAACACCTCAGGAAGTAGCAGAACAAGCCTTAAGGGAGAAGGAGGAAATGGAAGGGAGAATGAAAATTATGGGTGAACAGTTGCAATATTATATGAGGTTGCACAGGAGAGAGATCAATAGAGAGACTGATGTGGAGTCTGAAGAAGAAGAAGAGGATAACCCTTTTAGTGAAACTGGAAGGGGAGGAGGAAGACCTAGATATCACAGAAGAAGGCAGTATAACAGGAGGTCACCTAGAAGTAGAGTTAGTGAATTTTGGAGTAGGAGTGAGAGGGAAGAAAGGAGGGGAGAAAGAAGAGTAGAGAAGTTGGATTTCAAAATAGATATTCCAGAATATGGAGGTGAGTTGGATCCTGATGTATTTTTGGATTGGTTGCAAACAGTGGAGAGGGTTTTTGAATTGAGGGAGTTGTCTGATGAGAACAAGGTGAAGTTGGTTGCATTGAAACTGAGGAAATATGCATCTACATGGTGGAACAACTTGCAAAGAAAGAGAGAAGAAATCAATGAGCCTAAAGTCGGTACATGGGTTGAAATGAGGCAGAAGCTCAAGGAGAAATTTCTACCTGAAAGTTACATGAAGGAAAATTATTTCAAGCTTCAACACTTTGTACAGGGTAGTAAATCTGTTGAGGAGTATACCAAGGAGTTTGAACATCTGCTGTGGAAGTGCAATATGAAGGAGAATGAAATTCAGACCTATGTGAGGTACCTTGGAGGGTTGAATGAAAGCATCAGAAATGTGGTCGAGCTGCAGGTGTATAATTCACTTGATGAGCTGAGTTCTTTGGCTCATAAGGTGGAACAGCAGAAGAAGGCCCAAAGGAAGGAGTATGGAAGCAAGTACCCAACCAAAACCTATCCTCAAACCAAATCCTATAACCCACCGCAAAGAACCCATCCATCCCCACTACCACAAACCAGATATCCAGCCCCTAAACCACCTCAAAGACAATCCCAAAATCCCCCACAAAGAACCCCAATCCCTACCAATCGACCATTCCCTGAGAGGAGGTGCTTTAGATGTCAAGGTCCTGGACATCTAGCCTCAGAATGTCCAAACAGAAGAGCAGTGACCTTAGCAGAATATCAAGCAGCACTGTTTGTTGAACCTGAGTCAATTGTTGAGGAGGAACAGTATGATGAACCTGAAGGAGATCCTGTATATGATGAAGAGGAAGTTGAGGCCAGACCTGATGAAGGTGAAATGTTGGTGATCAGGAGGATCCTTAGCAGTACAACAATTGATGAGGAAGCTGAGCAGAGGGAGAACATTTTTGACACAAGATGTACAGTGCAAGGGAAGATCTATTCCTTGATTATTGATGGAGGCAGCTGTACAAATGCAGCCTCACAGACTATGGTGCAAAAGCTGAGTTTGCAAACCTATCCTCATCCAGCACCATACACCATCCAGTGGTTGAGTCAAAGTAGAGGTATCAAAATATCATCTAGATGCCTTGTGAATTTTTCAATTGGTTCTGTTTATAAAGATGAAGTGTCGTGTGATGTTATACCTATGGATGCATGTTTTTTATTGTTGGGAAGACCTTGGTTGTTTGATAGATCTGTTAACCATGATGGAAGATCCAATACTTATTCCCTTAACCTAAACCACAAAAAAATTATCCTCACCCCACTTAAACCATCCCAGCTCACAAAAAGAACCAAGAACCTGATTGTTGAACCATCCCTTGATGTGATCTTACCAGCTGAATATCATGAGTTCTGTGAACAGAAGGAGTTACTTTTGCTTGATCTTGATGAAGAACCAGCCTCACAAAATGAGCCAGCCCCACAAAATAGCCATCCTTTATTCCAACCCATCCTAAAACAGTACCAATATGTTTTTCCAGAAAAAATGCCACCAGGTTTACCCCCAAAAAGAGACATCCAACATAAAATTGACCTCATCCCAGGATCTATTTTACCAAACAAACCAGCCTATAGAATGACCCCTGCTGAAACCTATGAGATCTAGAGGCAAGTTGATGAATTGTTGGAGAAAGGAATGATTAGAGAGAGCTTGAGTCCTTGTGCAGTGCCAGTATTATTGGTCCCTAAGAAAGATGGAAGTCAGAGGATTTGCATTGATTGTAGAGCCATCAATAAAATCACAATTAAGTATAGATATCCTATTCCAAGACTTGAGAATATGCTTGATGAGCTCCATGGCTCAACTATGTTTTCAAAGATTGTTTTGAGGAGTGGATATTACCAGATCAGAATTTATGAGGGAGATGAGTGGAAGACAGCCTTTAAGACTAAGGGAGGTCTGTATGAGTGGTTGGTCATGCCTTTTGGTTTGACAAATGCACCTTCAACATTTATGAGGCTTATGAACCAGGTTTTGAAGCCTTTGATTGGGAAGTGTGTTGTTGTGTATTTTGATGATATACTCATTTATAGCCAGTCTGAGGAGGATCATGTGAACCACTTGAGGAGTGTTATGGAGATTCTGAGTAGAGAGCAGCTGTATGGGAACCTCAAGAAGTGTCAATTCTTCACCAACCATGTTATATTCCTTGGTTATATTGTGACATCAGAAGGAATTCAAGTAGATGAGGAGAAGGTTAAAACCATTAGAGAGTGGCCTGTTCCTACATCAATCCAGCAGATAAGGAGTTTCCATGGTTTGGCATCATTCTACAGGTTGTTTGTGAGGAACTTCAGCACCATTTTAGCTCCCATGACCGAGTTAGTGAAGGGAAGAGCTTTACTTGGACACCAAAGAAGACAGAAGCTTTTGAGGAGGTCAAAAGACTAACCTCGGCCAGATTTTGGCATTACCTTGTTTTGCCAAAGTCTTTGAAGTGGAATGTGATGCCTCAGCGTGGGCATTGGAGCCGTGTTGACTCAAGAGGAAAACGGTAGCTTATTTCATGAGAAACTCAATGAGGCCAAGAGGAAATACAGATACATATGATAAGGAGTTCTATGCTATCATCGAGCTTTGCAACATTGGAGACATTATCGATTGAAGTGAATTTATTCGCGGCTGATCATGAGGCCCTCAAATTCATCCAGGCAGCATAAACTCAACACTAGGCATGCTACTTGGGTGGAGTTCATGCAGCAATTTCATTTGTGATCCATCATAAACTGGGAAGCTTAACAAAGGAGTCGATGCATTGTCCAGAGGTATTTGTTGTTGCAGTTTTGGATGCAAGAGTGCTTGGTTTTGAACAGTTGAAAGTTTTGTATGAGAATGATGAAGATTTTGGAGAGTTGTACCAGAAATGTCAGGGACATCCTCAAAGTCTATACCACATAGACCAGGGATTTCTCTTCAAAGGAGCAAGGTTATGTATTCCAAGGAGCAGTTTTAGAGAGTTGTTGATCTCTGAAGTTCATGGAGGTTGCTTGGCAGGACATTTTGGCATTGAGAAGACCCTTCTTATGTTGAAGGAACATTATTGTTGGCCTAAAATGAGGAAGGATGTTAAGCATTAGGTCAGGAGGTGTGCTACATGCCAGATTGCAAAGAGTCATAGCTTACCTCAAGGGCTATACACACCTTTGCCAGTTCCAAACAGTCCTTGGGAGGACATCAGCCTAGACTTCATTGTTGGTCTACAAAGAACTCAAGGAGGAAAAGACTCAATCATGGTAGTTGTGGATAGATTCAGTAAAATGGCTCACTTCATTGCTTGCCATACCACCTATGATGATGTGAGGGTGGCTGAATTATATTTCCAGGAGGTTGTGAGACTCCATGGTGTTCCCAGGAGTATGGTGTCAGATAGGGATGTCAAGTTCCTAAGTCATTTTTGGGTTACTCTTTGGAAGAAGTTGGGCACCCAATTGAAGTATAGCACAGCTTGTCACCCCCAAACTGATGGGCAAACAGAGGTCACAAACAGGACACTTGGAACACTATTGAGGTCACTGATATCCACAAACAAAACAGGATGGGACACCCTCTTGTCTCATGCTGAATTTGCTTTCAATAGAGCACCATCCAAGGCAACTGGCCTTTCACCATTCCAGGTTGTCTATGGTAGAAATCCTATAACTCCATTGGATTTATCTCCACTAACAAATTCTGTGAGGTTTAGTTATGAAGCAGGTAAACATGCAGAGGACATCAAGAAGCTTCATCAACAAGTCAGGGAGAAGATCATCAAGTATTCTGAGCAAGTTTCTACATCAGCAAACAAGCATAGGAGGAAGATTGTTTTCAATCCAGGAGATCTAGTGTGGATTCATCTAAGGAAGGATAGATTTCCAAGCAAGAGGAAGGGAAAGTTGACCCCAAGAGAAGATGGACCTTTTGAAGTGCTTGAGAGGATTGGAGACAATGCTTACAAGTTAGACCTTTCTGAAGACTATGGAGGCAGTGCTAGATTCAACGTTGCAGATTTGAGGCCTTACTTTCCAGAGCATGAAGACCTTCCAAGTTTGAGGACAAACTTTCCTCAACCT
This sequence comes from Portulaca oleracea, assembly GCA_029582165.1. Taxonomy (NCBI): domain Eukaryota; kingdom Viridiplantae; phylum Streptophyta; class Magnoliopsida; order Caryophyllales; family Portulacaceae; genus Portulaca; species Portulaca oleracea. Next base: position 27,047,342 of record CM055868.1, on the reverse strand, counting down.
GGGGAGGATGATGGAGGTCCTCCATCTGAACCAGCATCAGGAGCAGCAACGACCTCACCAACATCAGCATTAAGGCCATCATCAAACACTGACATCCAAGAGTGCTTTATGATGGTCCAACAAGTCATGAGGTCGTCCAACAACAGCAGCATCATCACCAACAGCAGCAGCCAACCAGTGAGGCTACTTCTCAATTCCATATCTTTGGATTGAGGTCCTCACCAGTGCTTTGAAGACTTCACTCTAGAGCTGTTGAGGACTTTCCAGCTCAGTGAAGATGTTTGCCAGTTCTGAGGTCCTCTATGAAGACATCACTTCTAGAACTGTTAAGGATATTCCAGTTTTGTGAGGTGATCCTGCATTGAGGTCCTCCACGAAGACTCACCTTCAAGCTGTTGAGGCCATTTCCAGCTTGTGAGGTGATATAACCGTTTGTAATAAAGAAAACGCGTTTGTTAGAGTTATTTCATTTTATTTCCTTTTATTTTGAAGTTATCCAATTTGTAATGAGGCTTAATTAGCTTGCTAAGTTAGTTAAGTAGTTTAATGCTTAATTAGTGAGTTTCTTGAGCAAGGGGAAACCATTAATCATCTAGCTCAACCCTAGCTTTATATAGCTTGTAATCGGCAACTTGAGGTCATTATCTATCAGTGAAATTAATAGCATTTTGAATGCCTTGATTGAGCCTCTTGTTTGTGAGTGACGTTAAACTCTCATCTCTGGTTAATTCTACTATAGTAGCAAGGATTTGGCAATCCTTGTGGTGGGTGTAGAGCTTGGTAATCTCAGTGGTGGTGTGTCTGTATCCATTGAGGTCATCCAGTCCATTGCCCTTGAAGTTCTAGCTGTGGTGTGCCTGTATCAGCTTGAGCCTCAAGACTATCTCTGGTTACTGTTTGATTGTAAGTTTCTTCATCCGACCATCATTTTATCATCATCTATTCATCCATTTGTTCATTGGTGTTCATACTCTGTTTTGGAGGAGGTTGTAATTGGTTTTCTGTGTGAGGTCTGTTTTGGGTGTTTTGGTGTTTGATTCTATATTGTGATGTCAGATTGTGTGTGACATGTGTTAATGTGGTGTACTGTGAGGTCAATACTCTGATCTTAGGACCTTGCATACATCAGCATTTCTCTGAACTATCTTTTTTGTGAACTTTTGGCCACACATTTTGTACTATCTTGTTTCCTTCTTGTCTGAAAGACAAAAAGGGGGAGACGATCTTGGTCTATAATTGCAACAAACTACTGAACTGTTGCTATTGTTATTACTATTCTACTACTGTATCCATGTGCTATTGTCTCTTCTACTGCTATTGTCTCTGCTACTCCTGCTCTTAGTGTTTGTTTAGAATCCTCCTGGAATTTTTTCTTTCAAACAAAAGGGGGAGATTGAAGAATCTCAACTGATTGTGAGGACCTCAGCATGATCGACAGAGAGGACCTCCAACATCAGCACACGCGTGTTTTGTTTGAAAGATCATCCAAGCTAATTCAGGGAAGTATCAATCATATCCCAATCTTATTCCTTCCTTCTAGTTCTGAGATATGATTGTAATAGTCTGAGTTTCCTTTTCAGATAGCAAACAAAAAAGGAAGGAAGAAAATGGAAAACAAAGGGAATCTCGTGGAAGATAGAGGATCGTCTCAGAAAAGGAAACAATCCTGTCCAACCGTTGCTCTCAAGGCTATAAATACCATCAAGCTTCATTCATACAAGTGTGGATTTCCAAGCAAGCAAATCTGAGTAGGAACTTTGTGTGAGAAAGTTCTGAGTGTAGGAATATTGTGTTAATATTCTGAGTGTAGCCACAATTGTTAGTTGTGAGTTTGTGTGTAACCAGTGAGGACACTGGTGAAGACCTCTAGGGTCGAGTAATTGAAGTGAGGAAGAAATCTCACGTTGAAATCATTTTCTCTGTGTGTAACTGCTTCTTCTGTGAGGCCTCAAGTACAGAAGACGTCTACAAGGTCTTCTGTCCCAATAAGCTATTTGAGGACCTCACGGTCTTCACCTAAGCTGAGTTGTAACCTCCTCTGTTCTAAGCACTTTTGTTTGAATAATAAAGAAGTATCTTTCATTTTATAAAAGTGCTATTAACCTTGTTGTATTGTTAAAAAGTGTAGAATTTTCTATATAACCCTATTCACCCCCCTCTAGGGTTATTTCAAGTAAAATTAAAGTGCATCTCTTGGTTGAATCATGTAATAGTGGTACGTACATTCATTTCGCTGGGTTGTTAATTGAGCTGACGATATACAAGACAACTAATGGAAGAACTCATAGTTTGATTTTTGATTTTATAATTTATCTAAGAAGAAAATTAAAACACATGTTACTGAAATTTTCAAAGCACGACCTGAGTATATGCTTTTGCCTAGCATACGTACGTATGAACTCATTCGTATGTGAAAACTAAAGTATAGTTGAGCTGCAAATAAGGTACCAAGGTGCAGACAAACAAATGCATAAAGACTTTTGATGCATGGACACGTTAGAAATGCATTGCTTTTCAACTAACCCATGAGCAAATAAAAGTCCAATTTCCATCTATAAATACGGGTTTTTGATGGGCAAGTAACTCAGCAAAGACAAAGGCAGATAGGCAATAATAATATAATGGCCTCTAAAGTTGGGTCTGTTTACTTTATCCTCCTTGTTATCTCGTCCTTGACAATGGCTAAGGCTGCAGTTCCAATAGTCTCTGGGCTTTCATATAAATTCTATGCTAAAATCTGTCCAAAGTTTGAAGATATTGTTCGAAAGCATCTCCAGGATGTTTTCAATCAAGATATCACCCAAGCTGCTGGTTTGCTTCGCATGCACTTTCATGATTGTTTCGTTCAGGTAGATATGCACATATTCTCTCACTTTCATCTTCCCTAGCTTTTTTCTCCTATATAAATAGTGTCACTCCTCCATCTATTATTAAACTAATTACATATAATTTTGCTTATACTTTATGCCTGGCAAACAGAATCTCAATACTTGATAAATTTTATAAAAGACATGATATTTAATTAAGGAATTATGATCAATGACTAATAATTTATTTGAACTGACTTAGGTAAAAGTCACCACATAATAAATTATTAATTAGTAATATTCATGTTAAAAACTCATTCTAATCCCACTTATTAGTCATTATAAAATATTAAAAATGTCACTCTAGAAAGAGTCCGTCTCACGATGAATTTACGTGAGACGGTGTTAGTCTATAATTTGCAATATTTTATTTATGATGTAGACAATAATGCTACGATAATATTAAAAATTCTTAATAGGAAGGGAAAATAATACTTAATTACCTACATTTGGTGTACGTAGCTGATATAATGATGAAATTTATTTTTGAATAATAGGGATTATTTGATAATTATGATCAGTTTATCCATTATGGTTGATTGATACTAAACAATTTAGGTTCAATCGTTGGATTTAGGTTTGGGTTTTGGGGCAGTGTCCATATTTAAGATATTTATTCAATTGTATATACATCTAAAACCATTTAATTTGAATTTTGGTCCAGTCGTAATCTCCAAGACACACATGTAAAAGCTGTATGATAGACAAGGAAAGGTCTGTGTAGTGGATAACTATCATAATATATAGCACACGGCTAATAATTTATGATCAATGACTCATAATAAATTATTAATTAGTAATATTCATGTTAAAAACTCATTCTAATCCCACTTATTAGTCATTATAAAATATTAAAAATGTCACTCTAGAAAGAGTCCGTCTCACGATGAATTTACGTGAGACGGTGTTAGTCTATAATTTGCAATATTTTATTTATGATGTAGACAATAATGCTACGATAATATTAAAAATTCTTAATAGGAAGGGAAAATAATACTTAATTACCTACATTTGGTGTACGTAGCTGATATAATGATGAAATTTATTTTTGAATAATAGGGATTATTTGATAATTATGATCAGTTTATCCATTATGGTTGATTGATACTAAACAATTTAGGTTCAATCGTTGGATTTAGGTTTGGGTTTTGGGGCAGTGTCCATATTTAAGATATTTATTCAATTGTATATACATCTAAAACCATTTAATTTGAATTTTGGTCCAGTCGTAATCTCCAAGACACACATGTAAAAGCTGTATGATAGACAAGGAAAGGTCTGTGTAGTGGATAACTATCATAATATATAGCACACGGCTAACAACTACAAATTACACAATAAAAAATCTTCCTTGTTCTCCTACTGCTTGTGGCCGCCATACGTAGCACTGTAGCAGAGCCTTGACTAGATCAAAGCAACTTGCGAAAAATATACAAGGCTTCCGACATGTTGCAATTATTGAGGAATAATGCACCACCAAGAAATTGTCCATTTTCAAACATTGTGCCATCAATATTTAGAAAATTTTGACTATAAATTTTTTAATATATATAATTATTTGTTATATAAAATTAATATCAGTAATTTTGTAACGAGATATACTATTTTAAAAATATAATATTGTAATTGTTAATAAAAATTTTTATAAAAAATTATTAATTAAAAATTAATATTGATGATTATAACAGTCAATTAAAGGACAATTAATATATAAGAGAGCGACTGAGCGAGTATAGTAAAAAGTCTAGCAAGTAGAAGTAAAGCACTTCAACTAACCCCATTAATACTATGAAAATATATACAACCCACCTCACCCGATTTTCAGTTTGTTGTTGCCTATATTTGTTGTTTTGTGCAGGCAAATATATGCTTAGAAGTGAAACCCGCAATATGGCTTTAACTAAAAACTTAGCCTCGATTCTCTGCGTTGTCCTGCTTATTTGGCAATTATCAATAGTGAGAGTATGTGAGGCTCAAATTAACGCAGTGCCCATCGTAAAAGGCTTGTCTTACCAATTTTACTCTTCCAGCTGCCCAAAACTAGAATCCATAGTTAGAAAACAACTTAAAAAGATATTCAAGAAAGATATTACCCAAGCTGCCGGCTTACTTGGTGTCCATTTTCATGATTGCTTTGTTTAGGTACATATTTTACCTCATCATCAATGAACTCTTAGTTCAAGTGGTACTTAATGCAATGTAGTAACCCATAAGTCCCGGGATTGATTTCTAGGAGCAGCCACATGCATGTGTATGTTTGGTTTCCCCCTTCTCCATTCTCCATGGGTTGATGGACGCATTAGGTTTTCCCTAAGATAGGGGGCCCAATAAATAGCTCGATTTACCAAAGTAAAAAAAAAAAAAAATATTTCACCTTACCATATGATTCTATCAGTGACCAATTAATACTTGATCCCATTCATTTATCCTCTGTTTATTGTATTTTGACTTGTAAAATTTCATTCGAATTATGTTATTAGTTACCTTTTATGTAAGTGGATTAAGAAGGGTTCAAATTAATTAATGTGTCAGGGATGCGATGCTTCGGTGTTACTGGACGGATCAGCAAGCGGTCCTGGAGAACAACAAGCACCTCCAAACTTGACATTGAGAAAAGAGGCTTTCAAGATTATAAATGATCTTCGTGCTCTCATCCATAAGAAGTGTGGCCGAGTTGTCTCTTGTGCAGATATTACTGCTCTTGCGGCCCGTGATTCTGTTTATCTGGTATTATACATTCTTCAATCTTAGACCTTTTTACACCGCTATAGATACAGGTTTTTTGTATCTTCGAGCCTTAACTTTAGGGGTATTTATTTTTTGAATTTTTATTTTCAACATTAATTTTTTAGACCCTAAAACTTGTAGGATGAATAAAAAAGGACCTTAAATTTGTGGATTGAAGAAAAATGCTCCTGTCTCATTCTTTGTTTTCCTCCCATGTTTGAATTTATCTCCTGATTGACGTTAAACTTCATGGCTATAGTTAAAAGTGATATTAAAGCTATAATACACCTCTCTTATTCATGTCGGAGCTACTTAGACCCCTGAGTACAGGGGTTTAAGTAACTTCAACATGAATAAGAGAGGTTAATTATAAGTTTAATTTTGGTTTTTACCTTAGTCTTGAAGTTTGCCGCTGATCGGAAGAGAAATTCAAACATAGAAAAGAAAAACGGGAAATAGACTTTTTTTCAGCTCATAAACTTTAGGGCATTTTTTCATCCTACAAACTTTAGGGTCCAAAAAATTAAAGTTGAAAAAACCTAGGTTCAGAAAATAAATACCCCTAAAGATCGGGATCCAAAATGCAAAAAACCCCTATAGATACACACTTACTAAAAGTAATGAAATTAAACTTTTAAAATCATCATCCCCTTCATGCTTTGTCCTTATAATTTTAAGTAGACAATCACACGAGTCTTAGTAGAAATTATTTTAAGTAGTTTTTTTTTTTGGTATCAAATTAATATTTGTTCTGACTTTGAACACTACTTTTTAAACTGTTTTAATTTGCTGTAAAGCATAAGAGACTAATTAACATTTGATTACTCGCACAAATATTAATGACGTTCAATCAAATTAATCTTATTCTATTAGGGATATTATAAAAGATAATTTTATACAATTCATATATCATATTATAGTTATATAATTAAATTATATCATATTTTGTATCTTATACAATAATAATAATAATAATAATAATAATAATAATAATAATAATAATAATAATAATAATAATAATTAATAATGATAATAATAATAATTATTATTATTATTATTATTATTATTACTAACCGCAACAATAATATAAGTTTTATAGCAAGACAATAGCATATAAAATCATATAGGAGTATTTCCCTTTTGATCGTCCTGTAGATACGGATATTTTGAGTTGTTAATTTGCGTAATGGTTTACAGTCGGGCGGACCATACTATGACATTCCGTACGGAAGGAGGGACAGCCTAGAATTCGCGACAGTAAATGTGACACTTGAGAACCTTCCCTCTCCAAGGAGCAACACTACAACAATCCTGGACTCTCTTTCCAAAAAGAAATTCACCCCTACTGATGTGGTGGCCTTGTCTGGTGGGCACACCATTGGGATCGGCCACTGCACCTCATTCACCAACCGGCTTTACCCTTCACAGGACTCCGTCATGGACCAGACATTCGCCAAAAACCTCAGGTTGACTTGCCCTGCCGCAAGCACTACTAACACAACCGTCCTGGACATTCGTTCTCCCAACAAGTTCGACAACAAGTACTACGTCGATCTCATGAACCGACAGGGTTTGTTTACCTCCGATCAGGACCTCTACACGGACAAAAGGACTAAGGACATTGTTAAAAGTTTTGCAGTAAACGAGACGTTGTTCTTCGACAAGTTCATTGATGCCATGCTCAAAATGGGACAACTTAATGTGTTGACTGGCAACCAAGGTGAGATTCGGGCTAACTGCTCTGCAAGGAATCCCACAAACGACATGGGCTTGTGGTCTGTCGTGCAACAGGATCCACAACAATACCCCAAATTGTCACTCTACTGATGACCCCAGGACAACCTCTCTATGTAACTGCTTTACTTCACGTTTTTGTTTGTTTTTTTTATGTTGAGGCGTTTTGTATGACTTTGCAAAATAAGATAGTTTCGATATGTAGCTAAGACGGTGGGAACTTTGATGGAGGTCAACTCCATACGTTTAATTTGTAGCAGCAATATATATGTTTCATCAACTTTAGTTTTTCATTGTGTAGCTTTATTGAAAAGTGATTGGCAAAGAAAGAGATATACATGTGAAAATGGCCCGTAATGAACGCATTATTTAAGTGATGTATGAATAGGCAATTGCTATATCATACACCTTAAAACATCTATTTAATTCAGTTTGTTAATATATTAAATTTAAAAATAATAATTATCAAAAATATATTATAAAATTTATCATCAATAAACCCACCACGTGAACACAATATATGGCAAAATTTATTGTGCCCGGTCAGGATTTGATTAACATGGGATACGCAGAAAAATCATTGATATTTGATTCAATTTCAGTTGGTAACTTTGTTTAAATGGTATATAAAGACCTTATTTTTAGATTAGTAGGTTAGGTTTAACTATATCTTACTTTACCTTACCTTAGCTTATCATCTAAAAGAACAAGAATATACTTTCAAATAATTTATATGAAATTCTTTTTATCAAAATTGCAAAAATTACTTAAAAATAAAAATGATAGATTATGTAATATTTACTAACATCCAATACTTTACTTGCCTAACTTTCCTTACCTAATCTTACCTCATTTAACCCTAAACCCTTGAAGAACATTGCCGAATTTCTATGGCTAGCAGCTGCTCCGTGAAAAGGTTATGTTTGAGAAGAATTTTCGTCTTCTATTAACAATTGGCAACAACTTGAAATATATCAGTTGATGCAAAAACAGAAATTAAAAGCGAATCGTGATTAGGTAGATTCCATGTGGATCTATACTTAATTTGCATATATAAAGAAAATAAATTTCTAGTATAAGACGTCTCACACTAAATTTATAATGTGACGAATTTTTTATAAAGTGGCTTTTTTAATATTTGAATATATATGACTAATAAGTGAAATAACCCTAGAGGGGGGGGTGATTAGGGTTATAAAAGTAATTCTGCACTTTAATCAACACAACCAAGTTAGTAGCACTTTTATATGAAAAATAACTTCTTTATTGAATGATCAAAAGTGCTAAAGAGGAGGAGGTTATAACTCAGCACAAAAGAGAATTTGTGAGGTCCTCAATTGGCCTACCAGATTAGAAGACACAACAAAGGTCTTCTGAATATGAGGCCTCACAGTGGAGGCGATTACAACTAGTGACCTCACACAGAAGAGAGGCACTTGTTTGATTTGAAACTCTCGACCCTAGAGGTCCTGACCAGTATTTCCACTGGTTACACAAAACTCACCACTACACAAGAATGTATACATTCGGAATATTCACTCAAATACTCCTACACTCAGAACTTTCTTTCACAAAGTTCTTACAACGATTTTCTTCCTTGGAAATAACTATTTTGTAAAGAGAATGAGTTCTCTTATTTATCTTTGGCTCCTCAACGATTTCCTTTTAGTTGCCTTCCTTTGCACTTGATTCTTTCCAACTTGTATCGATTCTGATTTGGTAGGCAGCTCCATTTAGTGCAATGGTCTGCTAGGATTTTGCTTTCCTTTTTTGAGTTGATCTTCTAAATTCCGCAAGGTTTCTTGTCATACTTTCTTTCCTTTTCGTTTGCCATCTGAAAAAGGAAATGATGATCATTATAAACAATTCTCAGAATAAAGGGAAGATATAGGATTAGGATATGATTTGTACTTCCCTAAGATAGCTCGGTTGGTCTTTCAAACAAAATAATCTTGTGCTGACATTTGAGGTCCTCATTGACGATTACGCTGAGGTCCTCATAACCAGTTGAGGTTCTTCAATCCCCCCCTTTTTGTTTGAAAGACAAAACTTCCTAGATGCTGCTTCTATACATGCATTCTCAATGTACAACAGATATGGACAATAGATGCAACCGTACAGTCTTGTAATAGAGTATCATATAGTAGCAAGCAATAGTTCACCATATTGTTTCTGTTATAGACCAAGGATATCTCCCCCTTTTTGTCTTTCAGACAGAAGGGAAACAGGAGAGTATAAGTACTAAATTGTGTAGCCAAAAAAGCAGAGGAAGAGAGAGAAGAAGAAGGAGGGATAGGAGGAAAAGAGATGATGAGGACACCTTGACCAGGCCCTAATTAAATTTTGAGGTGCCCAAGAGGCCATGTTGATGAGGACATCAGAGGTCCAGGCATGCAGTGAGTTAACGAACCTAGGAGGAGGAGAGAGACCACATATAGGGAGGATAGATGATAGGACTCCCCCTCAATTAGACTGTTTGTGCATAGGTTGAGGTCCTCATAGTAGACGACTCCCCCTCAAATGGTGCGGGTGGTGTTGTTTCACGACCTTACCAATGTCTAGGATCTTGTCTTGTCTTGTGTCTCCAAAGGTCACTCCTGCATTCTTGTTGATTTTCAGTTTGAAGAGCTTGGTTGGATCTCTGTGTTTGAGGCATACCTGTAATAGAAGACACTATACCTTTCTTTGTCTCTGACCAAGGATGAGATCGTTGCAATGAGGTCTTTGGGACCCAGATTTTAGTAATGCACGGAGGTCTAGTTCCTTTAGACAGGGGATTTGATGAGGTCCTTATTTTGTTTTCTGTAGGAGGTCCTCTATGATGATTTTTTCTGAGAGGCGGAATGTTTGGGATAGGAAGGAGAGGTCCTTTGTTGGCATGGAAAGGAGGAATTTTGTACCGATAGTTTTTGAGAGGTGGTGTATTGGGTGTGGGAAGCAGAGGTCCTCTGGGAGGATGGATTTGTAGGAATTTTGGTCCGAGGTTAAGAAGAGGGGGTTGTGGAGACTGGTTTGCTTTGGTAAGGATGGGAATTATTGACTGCCTCATTGGATAATTGAGTGATGGTTTTATAGCAGTCATTGACCTCAAGAGACAGTCTATTGCTTTTTGTGAACAGGAGGTCATTTTGAGAGTTCAGGCTTTCTATGGCCTCACAGAGGCTTTGAACATAGTTGGTAAGGTGCTTGATTCTTTCTATCAAGGACTTAGAGTATTTAAAAAGATGCATACACTTTTGAGCAAGATGTAATGGTGAAAGATTAAGGAGGTCATCAATGTTTACCTCGTCATGAGATGAGGTTGGATCTTGATCCTCACTTGCGTTTGCCATCATAACTACATTTGTTATTTCTTCTACCTCACTGTGGCCTTCACTGGAATCACTATCACTCCATGTTGCCATCATTGCCTCATGGTTATGCCTTTGAGGTCGACTGTTTCTCTTGTCTTTGTTTCTTCTAGCGTGAGGGCAGTCCTTCATAAGGTGTTTTGAGCTGCCACAAACAAAACAAGTGAATGTGTCAGCATCTTTTCTTAATGAGGACTTACCTTTTGAGGTTGCTTTTCTGTTTTGTCCATCCTTGATGTATCCTCGAAAGGTTGGATTTTTCTTGTATAATCTTCTGAACCCTCTAGCCATCATTGTCATTGTATCTTCCTCATCATCATCATCTGACTCACTGTCAGATTTACATACTGCCTTGAGGGCAATTTCCTTGGGTTCTGAGAGGTCATTCAATTGGATCTCATAGGCTAATAGTTTTCCAATGAGTTCCTCCAACTTGAGGGCCTTGAGATCTTGAGCTTCTTCAACGGCTGTGACTTTTGGACCCCATTTTCTTCTAGGCAGGCATCGGAGGACCTTTCTAACTTGTTCCTCATTTGGGTAGGTTTTTCCCAGAGATATGAGGTGGTTGGTGATGCTGCTGAATCTTTTGAATATCTCTTCAATAGTCTCATTTTCCTTCATTCTGAAGGCCTCATACTTCTGGACAAGGATATCTACTTTGGTGTCCTTGACTTGACTTGTGCCTTCATATGAGGTTATCAAGTAATCCAACACTTGTTTCGCAGTTTCACAATTAGATATACATTCAAAATCATTCGAATTTAAACTGCAATAAATCAAGTTTAGGGCATGAGTATTTTTTCTCTTGCTCCACCTCTTTCTTGGTCATTTCAGATGTTTTCTTTGGGACATCTTGACCAGCACTGTTCTTCTTCGTGAGAGTAGGATAATCTCCCTCGGTAACCACAGTCCAGAGGTCCTCATCTTGGTCCTTGAGGAAGATTTCCATTTGCCTTTTCCACATTTTATAGTTTTCTCCAGTGAGGAGATGTGCTCCTGTCCATGAGCGTCTTTGAGGGGCTTCGGTTGTGTTGAGGACGGCCATGATCTTTACCACGAGTTGTTAGACTCTTGAGATCTATGGATCAGACCTGCTCTGGCACCAATTGAAATAATCCTAGAGGGCGGGGGTGATTAGGGTTATAAAAGTAATTCTGCACTTTAATCAACACAACCAAGTTAGTAGCACTTTTATATGAAAAATAACTTCTTTATGAATGATCAAAAGTGCTAAAGAGGAGGAGGTTACAACTCAGCACAAAAGAGAACTTGTGACGTCCTCAATTGGCCTACCAGATTAGAAGACACAGCAGAGGTCTTCTGAAGATGAGGCCTTACAGTGGAGGCGATTACAACTAGTGACCTCACACAGAAGAGAGGCACTTGTTTGATTTGGAACTCTCCACCCTAGAGGTCATCACCAGTATTTCCACTGGTTACACAAAACTCACCACTACACAAGAATGGCTACACTCGGAATATTCACTCAAATATTCCTACACTCAGAACTTTCTTTCACAAAGTTCTTACAACGATTTTCTTCCTTGGAAATCACTATTTTGTAAAGAGAATGAGTTCTCTTATTTATATTTGGCTCCTCAACGATTTCCTTTTAGTTGCCTTCCTTTGCACTTGATTCTTTCCAACTTGTATTGATTCTGATTTGGTAGGCAGCTCCATTTAGTGCAACGGTCTGTTAGGATTTTGCTTTCCTTTTCTGAGTTGATCTTCTAAATTCTGCAAGATTCCTTGTCATACTTTCTTTCCTTTTCGTTTGTCATCTGAAAAAGGAAATGAAGATCATTATAAACAATTCTCAGAATAAAGGGAAGATATAGGTTTAGGATATGATTTGTACTTCCCTAAGATAGCTCGGTTGGTCTTTCAAACAAAATAATCTTGTTCTGACATTTGAGGTCCTCATTGACGATTACGCTGAGGTCATCATAACTAGTTGAGGTTCTTCTAATAAGTAATATTAAAGTAATATTTTAATGCAAATATGAGTAATAATGTATCAATGGGTGACTTTTATCATAGTTGCCCTAATCAAATTCTTATTCACACATATATTTATAAATATTCACCACAAGTATGTTTTCTTGTAAATTTATAATGAAACATTCTCATATAAGACTTTTTGAAAATATTTGAAATAAGGAGTTTAGAAATAAAAAACTATAGGAATTGAAATTCTATATATATTTTTTTTTGCATAAGTAAGTAGTTTAGCCGTTGACCCTGTATCGCAGAGGTCTAACTCAATAAGCCTGTAACAGAAGGGGTATGGGGGTGCCAATGCCCAAAAGTTGAGCTCACTCCCACCCGTGACATTCTCCAAATAGATAAGGGAGACATCACCCCCCTCCTCACCTATCCCCCAAGGAATCAAACCTTAGAGAGTTAGGATAGAGTGGACCTCTTGGCACACATGCAAGAGGTGATCGGCAAGGGAAATTTCATATGATAGACTTCAGCCTTTCCTTATTCTAGCTTGCCGACCTCTTTGTAACATATTTCATATAGTATGCTTATCTTGTAAAATATTCCAATTTATATACTATCTGTTGGAACCGTCTAACACCCTAAGTGTTTTGTTGTCACTCCTTCTTATTCACCTATATGTGTCTGCTCATCCCTGACACGGAAGGGGCAACAATCTTCTTCAACATCATCCATCCCTTCTTAGTGATCGAGCTATATTGCCTCACCCTTTATTCTACTTATACTATAGGTTTGGGTTTAACTTCAGCTCAACACTACAACATAAATGTGCTTTGCCAACAGTCAAAAATCGTTGCTGAAAGCCAAAAAACTGTTGCATAGTATCTTAGGCAACAGTCATGAGGCGTTGCAATTGTCTCCGTTGCCTTTTCCAAAGGCAACAGTCTTGTGGCAATAGGCAACAGATCTTTCATGGGGGCACAATCAATGCCTAAGGCAACAGTCCATATGAGGCAATAGTTCAATGTTGTTGCATTAATAGTAAAGGTAACGGTTTTGTGTTGCAATAAAAACAAAGGCAACATATCAGTGTTGTTGCACTAATAACAAAGGCAACAGTTTAGTGTTGTTGCAATAATAACAAAGGCAACAATTTAGTTTTGTTGCATTAATAACAAAGGCAACAGATTAGTGTTGTTGCATTAATAACACAGGCAACAGATTAGTGTTGTTGCATTAATAACAAAGGCAACATCTCAATACTGTTACATTCTAAAACTACCAAGGCAATAACTCAGTGTTGTAGTATAAAACAACAAAGGCAATAGTTTTAAAAGACATAGAGTTGTTGCTTTATCCAATCAAAAGCAACGGTACTTTATATGTTATATTTCAAAGCAACAATCTACAATTGTTGCGCATGCTTATTTACAATATTATTTGGCAACGTAAATATGTTGTCGTATATGCTATTATACAATAGATTATAGCATATTGGGTAACAAGAATTTATCGTCACCCAATTAATCTTCAAGTCATTATCAACTATTAAATATGTACAATCAAATTAGTCACAATATTTATAATTGATTGAGTGCTTGTAATGATATTCAATATGAAACAATGTACATATCAAAACAAACTTCCAAATGCTATCAATATCATAGTTGAATCTCCATCATGAGAGTCAAAATATTAAAAATATCACCCATATAGAACCCAAAAGATAGTAATAAGTACTTATCCGAAATACTATCACTAATAACAAAAGTTTTCTATGTTTAAATGTTATTCTAATATTATGATATGAATATAAATAAATGGTGACCTGCTTATCAGTTGATCATCATATTAGTTGTTCATCATCAACGTCTTCCTGAAAAAAACAAAGTACCAAATATTAATTAGTTGAAAATTATAGCAGAATCATTTTATCAAAAAAAGTAGAATCAAATATAAATGAACAATATTGTACTCTGTGAGTTAATCATCACTCCCGTAAAACTTGGATAAAACTCGTTGTAGGTTCAACCATATTAAGGATATATGCATTTCTGTAAATGCCATTCAAAATAAAACCTATTGTATATTACAAACATCTTAATTCCCAACACATTGAGCACCAAAACTGAACAACCATTGCACAACAGCCCGATTCCTAAGAGGGCTGCTAAGCTCAATCTCAACCTTATTAAGGCCAAGAGATAAAAAAGTTAACTCGAAATTCATTTTACGAATAACTCTACAGAAAATTCGTCAGAGTTCCATATGTAAAATGGACGTTTCCCAGGCTTAAAGCCTTACATCCCAATAAACAATACAAAATAAAATAAAAACATATTCAATGGCCACACGCCAGAGTACACACTGAGCCACACGCTCAGTGCTGAATCTACATGCATAAAACCGCAAGTAATGAATGAGATATTGTAGTACTTGCTCATGAGAACTATCCGTGAGGTTGAATTATGGAGATGACGTGAGGTCGATCCAATTTGAGAACCAGTAGCACCAGAGACATTCATAGCCGAAGAGAATCACCCAACAAGGAGCCAAAAATGGTTGGATGAAGTGGAGGCATATGAGGATTATGTTGTTGCAGGTGAGACATCAAAGCTTGTAGGGCATACGCTACCTCGACCTTATCTCTCTTTCTCTTCTCTTCATACTCTGTTGCGATAGCTTTCACCTCTTCGTGTTTCTTTCTTTGCAGCTGCTCCTGAAACTCTCTTTTCTTTAATTGGGTGCAGGTGTCACCTCTTCCATGGAGTCGAAGTCGATGCTTCTTCTCCTTCTTTTCCCCAAAAAATGGTAGCTATAGTAGTAACTTTATCCTTAGTTTGTTGGACTGCCTCTTGATTGTGCTGAAGATTACTCTATAACATAGAATAAGTTAAGATCAATAGCGAAGGAGCTCATGTCAAACAAATAAGTTAATAGTAGCTTTTTTAATGCGAAAAAATATGACAATGGCCAAGTACAACGGTTGCAAATTGGTTTCTTACAATCATTTCATTTCTTGGATCGTCAATTTTTCGCTTCGTCTTTTCCTTTCGAGTTTCAATAACATTTGAGTTGGGGATTGATCTTCATTTGTTTTGTTGACCCATTTCTGTAACAAACAATAACAATCATAAGGTCCACCACCACAACAACAATCAATAACTAATAATAATAGCAAATGGATGAATTAAAATTATGAATTCAAGGTAACACAACAGAAGGCCCACCCATTCAGCTGCAATCCTAGCAAAGCTCCTTGGACCCGCAGTATGCATAATTTTCTTGTCCTTCAATTTTTGATGATTCTTCACATTCCTATCACATAGCTCCTACATATACAAAAGTAATGAATACAGTTACATAGATTTTTTTTTTTAAGAAATTTAATTAGGATGATTTACATTAGTTTATAAGCAATTTGCTATGGCAAAACTGCAGTTGAATCTTCCCACACACCATAACCTAAGATTCAAAGTCAGGAAACCAACCATTAAGTTATAAACAATACATTATATAAACCTTTGAAAATAAGATTTACAACCATGAAACATATATAACACCCCAAAGTTCTTATACGACCTAAATATGCCTAACTTTAGAAACATGTTCAAATTTAAAAATTAAAATTGTTAGAATACCTTATACTTGGCATCTCCCCATATCTTGAGCATCTCTTTAAATATTGATTTCGGGACCCTTGATGGACGCTTTTTCAGCCTTTCAGTCTCAGTTTTGTACTTATTATGGTGAACCCGCTTCAATCTAGACTTATAACATCTCCAAGCATCAACAATAGTACAAAGAACCCATCTTTTACCTTTTGGAGGAATAATATAGTCTTTCTGTCATATGAGAACCCCAAGACTGGTTAGTAATCTGTTAGAGGTACTATCACATTCAAAATGAATCAACAACATACATCAATATAAGTAAATACATACTCATAATGACCACTTACAATGACATAAGTCCACAACTCCTCTTTCTTTTCATCTCCAAACTTCTTCCAAGTGGGAACAGTTAAAGGCAAACATTTGCTTTTCGGGCTACAGTCCCAAGAAAGCTACTAAACTCATGCAATGTTTTATCATCGGGACCAATGGGTTGAAAATCACGGTTAAGTTCAATTATTGGTCGCTCTTCTTCACTTCTTTCAGGGACTTTATTACACATAGTAGGCCCTCTTCTTTTGGCCTCATCTAATGCAAGTTTATTAGAAAAGTGAAAACAAAATACAATAAATTAAAATATTAAATTGAGATGAACTATGACTGCTACTTATTTTAAATAAAACCAAGAGAATAAATCACACTTTATTGCTTTAGTACAAGAACTTTTAACTTGTAATCAACTTTGTTTCCCGTTGATTTTTAATCACAATTGGTCAAAAGTACTTACTGTTTCCCGTTGCATTTTGGTCTTCACTCAATGATAAACTTGTGTTTGTCAGGGAGACCTCAAACTGTGATGTTGTTTGATTTATGGTTGGAATCCTCTTACTCACCGGACGAGCCTGATATGTTACCAGTTTCAATCAGATAAGTACGTGAAGTGTTTTAAAACTGATGTCGATGTCTCTTGAAAGCCTTAGCCAAAGCTAATGCTTTTGGATTTCTCTTATTGATAGCAGCCTGAAAAAATCGATGATCATAAATAATACAAAAGAAGGCTATAACTTATCGTTGATACTACCATCAAGTAATTTGAAAGGTGAAGTCAAGAAACATGTCAACACCAGCTCTGTATTCAACACTTTTTTAAGGTGCATCAATCTAATCTAATCCTTACTTAAATGTTCCATCTCTTAATACTCTAAAAAGTACACAAGAATAAAAGCAAAAGCAGATAACTACAAAGAACGGAGAGATCACATTGACGACAATGATCATTATTACACAAAATGATAATAAGTCATCATTGATGGATTCAATAAGAATCAAGTACAATACTTAACTGTCATGAACAATGCAATTAAGTTAAGGTAACAAGTGACGAAGGACTTAGCAACACACACAGATACCACAACAAGATGATAGCACCACAAGATGTTAAGATATTATGACAAGTTCTATGGAGATGCTTATGGTACTAACTAACGACTATAGTTATAATACATGTTCTTTGTGTTCTTTGCATTATTTAGCAATTCATGCATTCATGGCATGTTGTAAGATTATCTTGAATCGGCTTTAGTAAGTCCCCTTGGGTATATCATTCTTTAAGTCCTATCGGGAAAGAGTGATGGTCTATAAGGCATACTCATTTGATGGGTCTTTTATGTTTCTTTATGGTCCTTTCATGAGCTCTCCATGGATCTTTTATGATCCTTTTATGGTTCTTTTATGATTTTTCTATGGTTCTTATACGGTCCTTCTATGGTCCCTTTATGGACCTAGCTTCTATGGTTCTTTTATAACTGTCCAAGTCTGATGGACAGTATAACAAAGTATGACAAGTGGTACAACTAAGTCCCGTAGGCATCATGGTATATGGTATGAGGATCCTCACTATGAAATCCTATAGAGGCGTCATGGACATCCAAGTGCTTGGCCAAGCCGTTTTAATAGCATTAGGCATCTAGGTCATGGAGCATATGCCCACAAGGATTATAATATTTTATATATGCATGTTTATGTATGTATATTAATGATGATGTTTGTTTATGTATGGTTAAGGTTATGTATATATACGAATATTTATGTATAGTTATGTTAATGTGTATGTATATATAGACACGTTTAGGTATGTATATGTATGTTCATGTATGGTTATGTAAGTATATATATAGCGAGGCATGTTATAATCTCCATACTTAGGTTCGACTAGTCCATGTGTATGTTCGCCTCTTAGGTACTAATCCTTCTAAGGAGGCATGATGTTGGTTTCAAAAAAAAAGAAAAAAAAGAGGCATGATGTTGAGATATCTTTAAAGGAGAAGGAGGCATGGAGGCTAAGGCATGATGATGGGAACCAAGGGCTTACTTCAAGAGAACATGAATACAGATTAAAATTCATTAAGTACATGTAATTTCTATTTCTACTGTGACATGAATTCTAGTTGAAAAGTCAATACTAAAGAACGTGCATGTAAAACGACTAACGAGATAATACAACTTTCCCTCCCCTAATATAAATCACCTTAATAATGGACTAAAGGAGAAAGCTTAAGCTATAGGTGCATCACCTCTGGGGTTATGTAGTGAGGACTACCCACCTTATTCCCTAGATAAGATAAGCCCCATTTGGCCTAAGCTTAATCCATGACATGACCTTATTAAGAAATCTTTAATTTGGACATGATCATTACCAAAGCACTTGATGATGTATGGACTTTATGGACACATGTGGATGTTATGGATATGCTTAGCCTTTTATGGACAATATGGACTCAAGTGGACCTTATGCACTCTTGTTACTAAATAGACTAAATTGGTAACTAAGACAACATGATACATACTAGAAAAAAAAAGTACGGACGTTACAGGTCCAGTCCCATTCGGTTTAGTTAGGGACCGATGAACAACCCTAAACATCATTTATACAAAGCAAACACTTAATAACAAAATTATCTTGGTCATACCAAAATCATTGAACATGAAAAGGTTGTAGTTATGAATAAATTTGTGTCTATGTTACTTATGACACACCTATAGCTATTATGCTTACAATCATCACATGAACCGACATTATTTCTTATTTGGTTATGCTAAATTTATTGAAACATTCTTATACGTGAAAATTTAATAACTACCATGACAAACAAGAAATATACATTTTTTTTAGGAAAACCGTTAAGGGACATTCATTAAACTGTAACTAAAATTGCCACATCGGATGCTACCAATTCAGCAACTTCCGACGGGCATTCACCAATCCAGGTTTGTGAACAAAGCTTATCAGTAGCAAATCTACTAATGGTATGAGCTACCTTATTACACTTTCTACTAGTATATAAAAAACGCACAGAGTCAAAGTTCGAAACTAAACGCATACAGTCACCAATAATAACTCCTACTGCTGGCTCCACTGTGTGCTTCCCCAGAAGACTTGAGTGCACTTGCTTGCAATCCATTTCAACTTCAACATATTTCAGAGCGAGCTCCCATGCCAACTGCAAGCCTTCTCTGACTGCCTTTGCTTCCATTGCCTCTATTGACCATCCATGTTCACGAAACTTAGATGTTGCACTGTGTACAACCCCTTGGTGGTCTCGTATAATTATTCCCCAACCTCTATGGCCGCTATGATTTATTGTCGCTCCAGTGTTGACCTTATACCAAACCAATGCTGGCTTAACCCATCTTTCATTCTCCTTTATTAAGTCAGCCTTTGTTTCCTCCATTTCTTGGGCTTGCACATAACTGTTATGGATATCTACTGCTCGATTTGCAATTGTCACAGGGTCCAACACAACCCCGTAGAACACCCGCTTGTTCTGTGCCTGCCATAACATCCAAATCAAGGTGGTAAAGTTGCCCCGGTGTTCAGGTTCCATTCCGTGCAACTGCTCCTCCACCCATCTTTTAAAATCCACCTGACTTCGCTTTTCCATTTCTGCACGGAAGATACTGCATTTCCAGACCAGTTTAGCCACTGTGCAGTCCAGAAAAATGTGATTGTGTGTCTCCATTCCGTCTCCACAGCTTGCGTAAACCGGGTCAACATCTATTCCCCTTTTTGTTAGATTCACCTTCGTTGGTAAGGCATCCCTCCAAGCCCGCCATACACAGTGTTTCACTCTTGGAAGCGCCTAGGAATGCCAAAGGAGTTTGCTTGTTCCTTCATTATCTTTGGATCCCGAAACCATACACACACCCCTTGTGTGGGAGTGGTGTTCGGTCTCGTTTCGAGCCGAATTCTTCTCTTTATTAGGGTGTTTTTACGTGTTCCAACCCTGTGTGTTATGTTAGTTAAGTTATTTTATTAGTTTTGTAGGAAAAATAAGGTGTTGAGCCAAAAATTGGGAATAAAGGGGCAAAAACGAGCCAAAATTCATCAAGTATAGGAAGCAGTAGCAGGAGGGGCAACAAGATGACTCGCCCGAGTCATATCCTGACTCGCTCGTGACCACCATCTGGGAGCCTTAAAGCTTGCAACTTGCCAAATTCAGCCGAGCTAAGGAGAAGTGAAGATTAGAAGGCTGACTCGCTCGAGTCACCTTCTGGCTCGGGCGAGTCAAGCCTCTACGAACCACCATGAAGGTCAGAAATTTGGCTAAGGTAAGGAGCAACCTGAAGGCTGACTCGACCAAGTCACTTGGACGACTCGACGGAGTCCATTGCCTGTGCTGCCAAAGAAATCCTACTAAGAAGACATCGTCCAGTAGGCCAGAAGCCTGACTCGCCTAGTCAGGGGGTGATTCGCCCGAGTCACCCTGCTTTTCTGCGCAAAATTTCTGGTTAAAATGATGCGTTTCATGTAACAACTTTGGCTTGTAATAAACCCTTAGGACGAAATTATCAGCAACTTTAGTTTTAGTGTTGTTTTACTTTGTTTTTCAATTGAATTTTCCTTCAAGTTATTGCATTCTACTTTCACTCTCTTAGGGTTTCTATTGCCTTGTTCTCCAAGTTCATGAGATTTTGAGTGTAATCAACACTTTCTTCAAGTAATTTCAGCAAAGTTTCTTCTTCATTTACCTTGTGCTTTTGATTTCATTGAGTTTGTCATTAAAAGTTTCTAGGTTAGCCACCAAATCAATCATTTTAGTGAAAAGGGGGATTAAGGGCAATAAATCTTACTTGAGGTGAAGATTTGAGGGTCCTTGGTAACTTGATTCACAACTTTCTATTTTGTTCGGGGAAAGTTGCAAATGAAGATGAAGGCTGAATAATAGAGATTTTGATTAGTCATCAAGGGTATGGACTTGATTCTTAACGTGTTTTTAGTTAATTAGTTCATTGTTATATTGCTACTTGCTTGCTTTTTGATCATTGTGATAGTTTAGGGTGTTATTAAATGTTTGCTTGCTAGCTTTATGGATTTCTTTTGAATCAATTATTAGTAATTACTTGCTTAGTTGTGTTGCTTTCTTAATGGTTATGTCTAGTATCATGTTTAGGAATAGTTTTATAGCTTAATTTACATACTTTACTGCTTTCTGCATTTGAGAACCTTTAACGAACCTAAAACCTAAACAAGCCACACACCTATCCTCGAGTTTGACATCCTTACTAATAAACCCAATTTACCCAACCGAACAATGGCGCCGTTGCCGGGGATGGCGTTATTTCGTAGTTTAGGAGCTTGGTTTGTTTGTGCATAGTGTGAATAGTTTAATTGCTTTGATCGCTTAGTGTTAAGTGATTAGGCTCGTTTTGAGCCTAATTTAGACCTCCTTACTACGTCTTTTCAGTTCGTTTTCCCGTTCATAATGTTGCTTATCTCGTGTTTTCCTTCGTTTTGTAGTTCCTGAGTGCGAAACCCAAAGAAACCGGGAAAAGAGCGAAATCCTCAGAGTGAGAGGCAAACCCGGGACTCAAAGTCAGATGCCATTATCGTGGAAAAAGCCGAAAATCGAGAGGAGTCAAAATGGCCAAGAACCAAAGAGAAACCAGGGGGCACGATCGTGCCATTAGACACAAGGACCCCCCGATCGATGATTTATTTCCGGATGAACATTTGATGGCGATGCAAAATGAAGAGTTGTCGTGGTACGCAGACATAGTCAACTTCTTGGTAGGGGGAGTCCTAACCCCAGGCCTACCCTACCACCAAAAGAAAAAGTTTCTCCACGATGCGAAATCCTACTATTGGGATGACCCCTATCTCTTCAAGCTGTGCAATGATTGCATTTACCGGAGATGCGTGCACCAACAAGAAGCTACCTCGATCATTGCTCATTGCCATGATCGACCTTGTGGAGGACATGGAGGCCCTTCCAAAACGGCGGCTAAAGTACTTCAAGCCGGCTACTACTGGCCAACACTCTTCAAAGACGTCAATGCCTACGTGAAGGCATGTGACAAATGCCAGAGAGCTGGAAATATCTCTAGGAGGAACGAGATGCCCCTCAACTACATTCTGGAAGTTGAAATCTTTAATATTTGGGGCATCGATTTCATGGGACCTTTCCAATCCTCTAGGGGAAACAGGTACATCTTGGTGGCCGTCGATTATGTTTCGAAGTGGGTAGAAGCAATGACAAGCATTGGTTGTGATGCCCGGGTTGTTTCGAAGCTCTTCAAGAAAGTCATTTTCCCTCGCTTTGGGGTGCCTCGAGTGGTGATTAGTGATAACGGGCCTCATTTCATTGAGAAGAAGTTTGAAGCTCTCCTCACTAAGTACGCTATTTCTCACAGAAGGGGTCTGGCTTACCACCCTCAAACTAGTGGCCAAGTGGAAGTGTCAAATCGAGAAATCAAACAAATTCTGTTAAAGACAGTCGCTAGTTCGAGGAAGGATTGGTCGGACAAGCTTGATGATGCTCTATAGGCATATAGAACGACATTCAAGACCCCCATTGGCACTACTCCATATCGTTTGGTGTGTGGGAAGTCGTGCCACTTCCTGGTGGAACTTGAATATAAGACATACTGGGCAGTGAAGCGCCTCAACTTCGATATGAAGGCAGCTGGTGAGAAAAGGCTATTCCAACTCAACGAGCTCGAGGAGATTCGAAGGGACGCCTACGAAAACAATCGGATCTACAAGGAGAAGATGAAGACTTGGCACGACAAGAACACCATGAAAAGAGAGTTTCATGAAGGGGAATTGGTACTGTTATTCAACTCTCGGCTGAAGATTTTCTCCGGGAAACTCCGCTCTAGATGGTCTGGGCCCTTCAAGGTATTCAAGGTTCATCCCTTTGGAGTAGTGGAAATCGGTAAGGATGATGGCGAGCGGTTCAAAGTCAATGGTTCAAGGCTGAAACCATACTTGGAAGGACAGGCAATTGAAGTCGCAAAGTCCTGCATCTTTCCGAGCATTACGCAAGAAGAATGAGCAAATTCAATGGTCAAGCTCGGGACCTAAAACAAGCGCTTCTAGGGAGGCAACCCTTGTTTTATTCCTTTATTTTGTTTTCTTTTGTTTTTATCCCTATTCTCTGAGATTGAGTGAGATGGTTCAAGAGTTTGTGACGAGAAGAAATGAGAAAAATCGAAAGAAAATAATGGAGATTCGAGGGAAGGAAGTCATTTAGAGACGCTTTGGAGCTACACTCAGGTTCAAGGGGAATAAGAGATTGGGTTGAGTGTTGGAGTGTTCTTGTAAATTTTTGTGAGGGAGTTTGTGAATAAGTGAGAAAGAATGAAATTGGAGGGAGTTTGAGGGAAATTTCAAGAAGTAGTGCACGATCGTGCAGTTATATGGCACGATCGCGCCCCACCCAGAACTAGAGAAGAATTCAGAGTGTACAAGGAAGTGCACGATCGTGTTAACTATCCGCACGATCGTGTCGGATTTCCAGAACATAGGTCACGCTCGTGTCGTTACACCTCGCGATCGTGACACTTGAAATGCTGAGCGCTAAGGGGTAGAAAGAAAAGTGCACGATCGCGCAGAAAATCAACACGATCGCGCCGATCCTCCAGAATCCTAGTCACGATCGTGCAGATTTTCCACACGATCGCGCCGTTCACGATGAATGTCATGTTTCGCCTTGATTCCAGAAGTGCACGATCGTGCAGTTTGGGCGCGCGATCGCGCCGATTGCGAATTACAGCAGATTTTTGGCTTTTAAAAGCCATTTCGCTGCCTCATTTCCTCATTTCACACCTGCTCGTGTCTCCTTTCTCCCCCCACACTCACTCTCCTCTCAAACCCTAACCTTCAAACTCCTCAAATCATCCTTCATTCTCCATTTCCTCCACTCTTATTCACCTCACACTCTACCATAAACCCTAATTTCCCCATTCTCACTCTCTTTCTCAAACCCTAATCTCACATCCCCATCTCTACCCTCCATTTCCCCACCACCACCTTCTTCACTTTTCACCTCTCAAAAACCTAACCCTCACCCTCGTGCCATCTTCACCCCTCACAAATCCTTACACCTTTTCCACAAATTCAAGCACCCATACCCTTTTCCTCCCTCGAAAGGCCCTAATTTCTCTCTCTAGTATCACTAACTCCCTCATCTTGGTGAGTTAGGGCATTATAGAAAATAAATTCTTCCAAACCTTCTTCCCAAGGTGAACATTTCAAGGGTTCTTCGCTGACATTCACGTCAATGGCACCAAAGAGAAGTTCTCGGGCTGGAGCTTCGTCCTCTTCACAGCCTCCTCCACCAAAGAGAGGTAAATCCGAAGAACAACCCTTAGATTATGATCGAAATGCTAGAATTCAATTCCGCAATGATTTGCATAAGGAACGCTACGAAGCATTCAAAACTAGGAAGCTTAGTGTTCCAAATGTTTATCATGAATTATCATGCCGAAATATGGGAATTTATTCAGCTTTAGAAAAAAATTTTGATGTGTTGGGGTGGGGAGAATTCAAGAACATTGACCATCCCATCTTTGGGCAAGTTGTTCTTGAGTTCCTCAATTCTTTGGAGGTTGCCAACGATATGACTGCTGAAGCCTCCATGTCCTTCAAGATTGATAAAACTGAGTTCAACTTATCCCTTGACCAATTAAACTCGTTGCTTGGGTTGCCCACTGACGGGGAGACGTACATCAAGGCAAAACGCCTCGACACTAATGATGTCGTCCGGAGGCTTACGTGTAATGCCAGAAAAGAGCGGGAAAAGGATAGAATGGGTCGAATAATTTACCACAACCCCCGCACCCCCAAGGCCTCCGACCTTTGCAACCCAACCATCCGCTACTTTCATCGTCTAGTAGCCAATTCAGTCTGCGGAAGGCATGATGGGCGATCGAATCTTCGAGGGGACGATCTCGCGGTCATCTACCGAACCTTGATCAACAAATAGATCAACACGGGATCGTATATAGTGCACCAACTGCATGAGATTAGCCGGTTGACGAGTGCCCGTCGAGTCATCGGAATGG
Source organism: Portulaca oleracea (assembly GCA_029582165.1). NCBI lineage: Eukaryota > Viridiplantae > Streptophyta > Magnoliopsida > Caryophyllales > Portulacaceae > Portulaca > Portulaca oleracea. Next base: position 27,021,761 of record CM055868.1, on the reverse strand, counting down.
GGCACATTATTTGCCATATTGTCGACCGTATCGGGATGGGCGCGTACATGCGTCGACGGCCACCTCAAATCCACTGTGAGCCCCTCGACATGGTCACACTTGTGAACATGCGGATTATCAAGCAAGTTAACCGGGGATTCTCGTACGTCCATGGGAGCAACCCCGAGATCTTGCTCTTCCTTGGTTCGCAACGTGAAGAGTGGATCGACCCGTCAGACAAGAGCAATTGGTCTTGTGATGCATAGGAGGAACAAGAAGAAGAAGGTGAAGAGGAAGAAGAGGAAGAAGAGGAAGAGGAGGATGAAGAGGGAGAAGACGAAGAAGAAGTTGGAGAAGAAGCGGGAGGGCAAGGAAACCCATCTTACCTCGAAGCCATCAACGATCTATCCGCACGTCTCCGCCATTTTGAACTGCAAACATCGGCGAGGTTGGACATGCATGCAGAAAGGCTCGACGGCCTTAAAGCTCGCGTCGAGTCGGGCTTCACAAGGTTCGATCAAATGCTCCAACAACAACAGCGGATGCTCCTTGATATGAGCTACGGCTATTATCAAGGCGGCGGACTCCAAGCCCCCCCAGGATGGTATCCCCCGTGCTACCAACACCAACCACCGCCCCCTCCGGAGCCTAACGACCATGATTTGTAAGTTTCACCACCCCACCCCGTTCGTTTCAATCATTATTTCTATCTTAAGTGTGGGGGAGGGGGTTCATTTTGGTCGGGTGAGAGTTTGAGGAATCATCTGGATTGAGAGGTCGGGTATGATTTGCATCTCTAACAATGTACATTTGTATATATCTTTCCTGTAGGTTTTTGTTTCTTTTTATTTGGTCCATTTGAACTACATTGTATAATTTCTTTTTGCATTTAGTTTAGTGCATTTAGGCTAGCATTGCATTGTTTTTCTTAACCGTGCTTTTGTTTATTCGCGGATGGCATTGGTCTCTGCTTAGCATTGCGGATCCTACGGTAAGATCGTTTCATCCCTTTCCTTCTTTGATCGTGTTTTGATTTCGCCCTGCATGCATGTTTTTAACCTTTTGGTGGCATACCCCTATTGTGCTATGTGTTGGGATATTAGTTGTTGGAGCCGTGTGGGCTCGGGACACCACCACTTTCTTATTACTCTTTATGAGACACCCTCTCCACAATGAGGACATTGTGGATTTTAAGTGTGGGGGAGGGAGTTATCTATGTATATAGGGTAGTTCACTTAGTTTAATTCACCTAGTTCCTTTTTCTTCTTTTTGTAGTTTCTAAACCTAAAAAAAAAAAAAAAAATTTTCTTTTCGAGATACCTCTATTCATGACAGTCCCTCATGCACATTTTTTTGAATCTTGATGTTGGTACATAAAAGAAGCTAGTTGTCGTGATTATGGTAGGAATGAACCCGTGAGATCTTTTTGAGCCTAATAGACTATCATTTTTATAGTCTCACGTTCCTTGTGTGTGTATAACTCTCCCACGTGTGTAAACTCTAGAACTTGGCTTGTTTTTCTTTGAAGCCACACCTGACACTTGCTTGATAATCAATATGATTGAGGCCCATTTTTGAAGCCACTAAACCAAATAGCCACCCAACTACTTGTCCCTTTTTGTTAGCCTACGTTATACCCTAACCCTTATTGTGTTTCACCTATTTCTTTCCTTGGCCCTTCCATCTTTCTCCTACCCCCTTTGCCAAGCATATGAACAACACTTTGTGGGGTGATAGTATCTTTTGGCTATATTACGATAGTGTTGATTGGTTTTTGGTGAATTGTGAAGGGAAGAGTTTCTTAATGCGAATTATGTTAGAACTTCCCTTGAAAAAAAAAGAAAAAGATGATTGAGTTTGATACGATTTTCCTTGGGGTGAATCAATAGTTGTATTCTTGACTCATGTCACTCACTATATGTTGTATTAAAAAAAAAAAAAGAAAAAAGAAGAAGAAGAGAGAAAAGTTTAGTTTGTTAGTAGTTTTGAATAAAATGTATGGCATGGGTAGTTCTCAATATCTTTCCCCCTTGGTTGAGGTCATTTATAGGTTGTATATGCTTTATTTATGGAGGATTGGTGGGATGATGTTGATTCTTGATTTAAGTTGGAAGTGTTGTTCAGTCTTGGTTATTAACTCCACATTTCCCAAATTATTTTCCCCTCCTTTCCCTAACCTAACCTCGTTACAACCTTATGAAAGTCCTCATGATTGTGATTCTTGCTTGTTGTCCCTAGTGGTGGAGAATGAGATCCTTGCCAAGCTTATGGTAGTAAGCATGCATTAGGAGAGTTTTGAGTGAAACCGCATATTCCTTCAAACACAAGAGGGGAGTGTATCCACATACCCTAAAGTGAGGTCCTACCAATCCCAAATAGTTCGCCAACAGCTAAGTGGAAATTTGAAGTGGATTTGGGACTTTGATTGCTTAGATGTTTCATTTCTTTCTTTCTTTCTTTCTTTCTTTCTTTCTTTCTTTCTTTCTTTCTTTCTTTCTCTGTTTTATGTTTTACATCAGTTCCCTTTTTATTTTATTTCTTCCATTTTTCCTAAGGCTTTTGTGGGCATAGTCGCTACAAACCCTCACGAGACCCATCTCGTCCACCCGGGCTGCCGGGGGGTTTAAAAGGCTTGGTGCATACGCTAAATGCATCCGTTGTCTCCCATGAAAGCGGAGTAGTTATCCGGTTTTGGCTCGGGACGAGCAAAAGACTAGTGCGGGGGAGTTGATTAGGCTCGTTTTGAGCCTAATTTAGACCTCCTTACTTCGTCTTTTCAGTTCGTTTTCCCGTTCATAATGTCGCTTATCTCGTGTTTTCCTTCGTTTTGTAGGTCCTGAGTGCGAAACCCAAAGAAACCGGGAAAAGAGCGAAATCCTCAGAGTGAGAGGCAAACCCAGGACTCAAAGTCAGATGCCATAATCGTGGAAAAAGCCGGAAATCGAGAGGAGTCAAAATGGCCAAGAACCAAAGAGAAACCAGGAGGGCACGATCGTGCCATCAGACAGAACGATCGTGCACCTCCATTTGCTACAGCAGGCCATACCCAAAACAAGTGTACGATCGTGCAGTTCTAACGACACGATCGTGCAACCCTCCCTCGTGTCGACCAACTTTTGTATAATAAGCGACACGATCATGAGCTTCAAACCACACGATCGTGCACCACATTCTGGAAGATCCGCACGATCGTGCAGTTGAAGCTCACGATCGTGCCAGTTCCCACCTTCAACTGCCGCCCAAGATATTTCAAACGTCACGATCGTGCCGTTTCCTTGCACGATCGTGCCGTTTTTGTTTTTTAGCTTTACTTCCGGTTTCAAAATGACGCACTTTGGGATATTTTTAGGGTATTATATATAGATGTTTAGGGTTGTAAATGAGCAATTTTTGGATGATCCGGAGGTTAATTAGCAGCTTTTAATAGTATTCTCTCTAGCTTAGCCACAAAACCCTTTGTTTGAGATGAATCTCATTTTGTTTAATTGTTAATCTTTCTCCCAAAATCTTTCCTTTCCCTTCATTTATTGTTTCATCCTGGTTTGAATCCATCATTGGAAGAATTTGTCAAGATTATTTAAGTTATTTTTGGAGTATTATTTAAAGGAAGCTGTCATAAGGTATTTCATCTTCGATTTTTAATGTTCTATTACTTGGTTAAGCATTGTTGGTTAGATTTAATTTCTGAGTTAGTGAATAAGAGTTTCTTTGCTAGATTTGATTTGAATGTGGTCAGTTTAATATTTGTTAGCATGATTAGTGGCTAGATCTCTTAGGGTTTAAGGGGAAGTTTAGCCCCTAATGGGATCCCTTGCTTAGAGTTGGTTCTAGATAGGGCATTAGACCTTGATTATGAAGCTTTCGTTCGAACACTCTATTGACTATGGGATTTAATACGGTGAAAGTCCATTACATCTACATCAAACATAATCTTTTAGAGTATTCAAATGGATATTTGAACAATTCCACATGAGAATAGTGGAGGAGTTCGGGTAGGGAAATTTGCACATCAAGCTCTCTAGGTGTGTCCTTAAGAGATTATTGGATAAACTTTGAGGGTTAAATTTGGGTATACCTCGAGAGGGGCCCCGAAGTGGCTTTATTCATGCAATATCCTAGTTTCTAGCTTGGTTTAGTGCTTTGTCCGAAACTGCTTTGTTAAGGGTGACCATTAGGTGGCGAAAACCGACCCTAGAACCCATCTTTTGTCTGATTTTATCCAAAAATCTGTCTTTGTTTCCCCCATCATTGATAATCGTCGTTTTACCTTAAACTAAGTTTAGTAGCGGAAGTTTTGATTAAAAGGAACCTTGCTCCCTGTGGATATGATAACCAAACCCTGGCTATATTATAGCTTGAACATTAAGTCTTAAAATCACTAAAAATTGAAAAATAGAAAACCAACAAAAAGAGAGAAAGTGCATCATTCGATAGGATGGGTTCGTATTCTGGAGACTAATAGACTGGTTAGAGAAGAGACACCTTTAGTTGACTTGCCTAGCATGGGTGAGGAACGCCTGAGGGTAACCTTGAGCAACCAGCTCTATCCTTCATATGACCCACCTCCATCATGTTTCTTGTTACCAGCCTTACCTCAAGGGGTTACCTTTGATCCCGGACAGTATCATACTCAGAATCTTCTTGTTTTTACTGGGACGGGCTTAGCGCTTATATGGACAACGGAATATAAGGAGTATCTTAGTATGGTCACACCAACAGGGGTACCCGTAAACTATGTCTTGCTGAAGTACTTGCCATTTGCCTTGCGTGATTCTGCAAAAAGGTGGATGTATAGTATTAAGCCGGGATCTATAAACTCGTGGGATAGTTTCTTGAAAGTCTTTATGAAGAGGTATTTCCCGAGTTCTATGGCTGCTCAAATGAGAAATTCCATCTTAAAGTTTAGGCATGACAGGGGAGAGCCTTATTGGAAAGCCTTTGAGCGCTTTAAGAATCTTTTATCTCAGTTTCCACATCATGGCTTTGATCTAGTGAGATTGTGTCAAATAGTATACGAGGGAGTTGATTTGGAAACTAGGGTGACCTTAGAGTCTATGTGTCGAGGGTTTATGGACAAAACTGTAGAGGAAGCTTGGGATTTCTTGGAGAGTATGTCAGAAAGGGTTATGTAGTGGGCTAACACTAGGGACGAGTCTATAGGAGCTCAATTGTCTAATGCAAAGGGGGAGTCCATATGGTTAGTGAAAACACGGGGTATGAAGCTAGGTTTGCATCTTTAGAGAACATGATAAAGACTTTAGCTCAGTAGCAGCTTGCGGCTCTAAGTCCCAATCTTGTGCACAGGTGAATGCTTTGGAAAGACCCGTTTCCCCGACCCCCCAATCTCAGTTGTCTTGTGCTTGGTGTCAAGGACCGGACCATGTATATGCTAATTGTCCCTTGTTAATGCAACATGTGTCTTCAAATGTGGAAAATGTGAATGCGATGTTTAATCAATACCGACCTTACCAGTACCCAAGGATGCAAAACCCCCTTTCTTGTCCTACGGGCTAGATAATCAGAATGTTTTGAGGCCACCTATTAACCAAGGAGGAGATTTCTAAGGAAACCCACTTCCCCCTCATCAACCTCAAGCCCAGACTGGACCACCACCCCAGGTTGCTTGTCAAGCACCTTGAGGGCAACCCATTCAACCCCAAATCACCTATACCCGACCTCCACCGGGGTATCCAAGTGAGGATAGGAAAGATAGGCAAGATAGGCAGGACGGGAGGTTTAGAGAAATAAAGAATAGTTTAAAGAATGTCTAGGATAATTTCTAGAATTCAGTTAGTAGTGCTGTGGAGAAAGTTTAGGAGAGAATGATTAAACAGATGAAAGAGAATTTTTCGCAGTTAATGATGGCTAATAGAGATAGGGGAGGCTTTCCTAGACAACCCGAGGCAAACCCCACGGGGCAAGCCTCTAGTTCAGCATCATGTGACCCGAACCAAATGAGGGGATTGAATGCCATAATTACCCTTAGGTCTGGAAAGGAAGTAGATTATAGGATTAAAATGCCATTGTCTGATATGTGTGGAAGGAAGCTTGTGTGTGATTAGCCTAATGATGAGTTGGTATCTGTTGAGGATGAGCCCTATGAGGAAGAGAGGCCAACTATCTTGGTTGAGCCTCCTAGTGCGGAAACCTTACCTAGAGTAGCTCATGTGTCTAGTCCTTTACCACCGGTAGCTTACAAGCCTCCCCCACCTTTTCTGCAAATGTTAAAGGGGAATAAGGATCAGAAGTTTTTGGATAAGATTTGGGAAACTTTCTCCCAGGTCAAGGTCAATATTCCCTTGTTAGATTCCATTCAACAGTGATCATCTTATGCTAGGTTCCTTAAGGAGTTGTGCAATACCAAAAGAGCGACTCAAGTTCCTAAAAAGGCCTTTTTGGCCTCCAATGTGAGCTCAATCCTTTCAAGTAAAGTTCCCGTGAAATATAAAGACCCCGGGTGTCCAACCATTTCCATAACCATAGGGGATAGCCAGATTGATAGAGCTTTACTTGATTTAGGAGCTAGTGTCAACCTTTTGCCCTTGCATGTATATGAGACCCTAGGCTTGGGTGAGTTGAAATCCACTAGGATGGTGCTTCAGTTAGCTGACCGGTCCATTAGAGTTCTAAAGGGAATAATAGAAGATGTTTTGATCCAAGTAGGCACTTTTTTGTTCCTGGTAGATTTCGTAGTGTTAGAGACCGCGAGAGTCCATAGCACTCGTGATGAGATACCCGTCATCTTAGGTAGACCGTTCCTTGCCACATCGAATGCATGGATTAATTGCAAAGACGGTAAGATGAAGCTAACCTTTGGGAACTTGACCATGAAATTAAATATCTTTGATTTGCAAAAGTCTCCCTTAGGCTTTGAGGAGCAAGAGTGTAGAGCTTTGAGCTGGGTGAGTGACTTTGAGGGTAGTGACCATTCTTATCTTAGCGATGTTTCTTGTGTGGATGAGCTTGCTGAGTTAGGAATTGACCCAAATTGTGTTACTTCATTATGTGACTTTGATGTTTTCGATGGTGAAGTGTTGTATGAATCATTGTTTGCTTCTCAAAATGTGCCTGAAACTGTAGAGCCAGAGCTACCATCTTCAAAAACTTTAGAACTAAAGCCCCTTCCATCTGAGCTTAAGTATGTGTTCTTTGGCCCTAGTGAAACCTATCCGGTTATTATTTCTTCTGACCTAGATAGGGATCAAGAGAACAAACTAGTTGAGGTCCTTAGGTTGAATAAGGGGGCTTTAGGGTGGACATTTGGAGGCATTAGGGGAATCAGTCCATCCATTATGCAACATAAGATATACTTGGAAGACGATAGTGTGGCCCATAGGGATCCTTTGAGGAGGCTTAACCCCCAAATGAAAGAAGTGGTCAAGAAAGAAAATTTGAAGTGGCTAGACAATGAGATCATATACCCGATTTCCGATAGTAAATGGGTGAGTCCCATACATGTGGTCCCAAAAAAGGCGGGGTTCACGGTTGTGGAGAATGAGAGGGGTGAGTTAGTGTCAACCCGCGTACCGTCAGGATGGAGAGTGTGCATTGATTATAGAAGGCTCAATAAGGCCGCGAGAAAGGACCATTTCCCGTTACCCTTCATGGATCAAATGTTAGAGAAGTTGGGGGCATGATTACTTTTGTTTTTTAGATGGGTATTCGGGGTATACTCAGATTTCCATAGCCCCGTGTGATCAAGAGAAGACTACGTTTACATGTCCATTCGGTACATTTGCATTTTGTAGGATGCCCTTCGGACTTTGTAACGCCCCCACAACTTTTCAGCGGTGCATGGTGTCTATCTTCTCTGACCTTGTTGATGATTGTGTAGAAATAATCATGGATGACTTTTCAGTATTTGGCATAACCTTTGATGCTTGTTTGTCCAACTTGAGTCAAGTTTTGAGTCGTTGCAAAAAGAAAAATTTGACTTTAATGTGGGAAAAGTGTCGTTTCATGGTACGAAAGGGGATAGCCTTGGGCCAGGTGATTTCAAAGGATGGAATCGAGGTGGATAAAGCAAAGATTGACCTAGTCAGGAACTTGACCCCCCACTTGCGTAAACGAGGTTATGTCTTTCTTAGGACATGCTGGATTCTATCGTCGATTTATTAGGGACTTTAGCAAGATCATGTAACGTTTTTGTACCCCGGTTTTTATATCGTTCTTCTCGAGGAGCTAGGAGCCTTGGCTAAGAAACTCGGTCTAAGGTCGGATTAAGGTCGCTAAGGTAGGGTACTGGGCTGAAAGAGGATCACAAAGCGACAAAAATAAACTAAGGTTAGTCAAGGTGAAACAATGGGTTTCGGGGGCTTTTCGGGATGCAAATAGGGACGAGGAAATGGGTTTTGCAACAAGAGAATAATAAGGAAGGAAATCAAGTGGCAATTCCGTTAGAAAATACCCACCGGGCTTTCTCTTTCGAGGATAGTCCGGATTAACTTCCCCAAAGTCCACCACAGACCCAGAGGGTTGAAGAAACGGAATTCCCTAGTTAGTCTCTATTCACTTTCGTGAGTAGAGTGCTAACTATCCCAGTTCCAACCTTCCAACTCAAGTGTTAGATGTGTTCAAGGACTTTCGGACCCAAATACATCCCACTTGAGGGAAGGAATGGAGTGGGAAAAGTGATTTCCCAACTAATTACTCACTAAAATTGCTAACCCATGCTTAATTACCCAATCACACCCTTAATTACCCCCTAGCCCATAGGGTTTCTAGCCACTAATCATGATAAAAACTATGCTAACAACATCCAAACCAACCCTAAACATGATTTCTAACATCAAACAACCATAAACAAGCAAGATAATGAAATAGCAAGTAAGAACAATTAAACAAGCAAGAAAGTAATTAGCAAAGCAATTAATGAAAGAGTTAAGGGAAGAGAAAACTTATCAAAATTTTGTAGATGAACAAGAGAAAGCAATAAAAAGATGATCCAACAATCTCTCAATTGTTTGAATCCCCAAATCTTCAAATATCACAAACCCTCGAATAAATCTCTCACTAATCTCTCTCTAATCTCTCTCTAAAATCCCTAATTACAAGGCTGGAAAATGTCTAAGTCTTTCTCCTAAAGCTCTCCCAAGAAAACGTCAACATGGAGTATATATACAAGTGGAGTTAGTTGGGCAAAATACAGCGCACAACCGAAAACAATCGCGTAGAATTGGGGGAGACCGTAGGTACGGACTCGTTCTGTCCAGTGATGGTAGCGGGTGCCACCAGAAGGGTGGCGGGCGCTACCCTGCGAAAACTGCTTGGCGATTTTTAGCTAGACCGCACGTGCGGTCCGGATGACCGTAGGTGCTGTCCAGCATAGGGTAGCGGGTGCCACCATGCGAAAACCCAGGGCCATTTTCTCCTTCATAAGACCGCAGGTGCGGTCCATCCGACCGCAGGTACGGTCTTCCTCGGCCCAGTTGAGGTAGCGGGTGCTACCAGGAGGGTGACAGGGGCTACCCTACGAAATCTGCCTTGGCGATTCTGAGATTCAAGAGACAGCAGCCAGGGATAGCGGGTGCCACGCCCAGGGTGGTGTGCGCTACCCTGCTTATCTTCTTCCCTTTGTTCCTTCCTTCTTTCCAAGGCATGTAACGCCTGCTACAAGGATCGTAGCGGGTGTTACCCCACTGATTTGCACCAAACGAAGGGGAAGTGGTCTCGGGTCAACTCCGCCTCGGCTCTCGGTCCGGGAAATCACTAAAAATGCTCTAAAATGGCTCGTTTTACCTCGTTTTTGTGTAAAACGCCAAAACCTTCAAAATAACCAAAAACATACTAAAAATCCATGAAAATAAACACGAATCGAGTCAAAAGCCTAAGAATTAAGGCGTTATTTAGACACAAAATTGGGTCTAAACATATCGCTAAACCTCTATATGCCTTTTTGGCCAAAGAGGTGTCTTTTGACTTTTCTGATGAATGCTTAAGGGCCTTTAACTTGCCTAAAGAAGCCCTCATATCACCTCCAATCCTCAACCACCCTACTTGGGGAGAGCCATTTGAGCTTATGTGCGATGCCTTAGAATTTGCTATCGGTGTGGTCTTAGGACAAAGAGTTGATGAAAAGCCAGTTGTAATCCACTATGCGAGTCATACTTTGAATGAGGCCGAATTAAATTACCCTGTAACTGAAAAAGAGTTTCTTGTTGTGGTATATGCTTTTGAGAAGTTTAGGTCTTATCTGCTTGGTGCAAAAGTCATAGTGTATACCGACCATTCGGCCATTCGATATTTGATGGAGAAAAAGGACTCTAAGCCTAGATTGGTTAGGTGGGTTTTATTACTTCAAGAATTCGATTGTGAGATCCGAGATAGGAAGGGAGTCGAGAATCCCGTAGCGGACCATCTCTCTAGAATAGTGACTGAGACTGTGAGTGAGACTCCTATAGGTGCTAGTTTCCCGGATGAGCATATCCTTAGTGTGGGAGTTGAGCCATGGTTTGCCGACATAGTGAATTTCAAGGTGACCGGGGAAATGCCTAGGGACTGAAACAAGCATGATAGAGATAGATTCTTCCATATAGTGAAAAACATTGTGTGGGATGACCCTTATTTGTTCAAGTATTGTCCCGACCAAATCCTTAGAAGATGCATACCCGATGAGTCCATTATAGATGTCTTATCATTTTGTCATGACCAATCATGTGGGGGGCAATGTTTGGGAAGAAAACGACATATAAGGTGTTGCAAAGTGGTTTTTATTGGCCGACCATTTTTAAGGATGCTCATGAGTATGCGAAGAGATGTTTTAGGTGCCAAAGAGTAGGAAAGATCTCTAGGAGAGACATGATGCCTTTACAACCTGAAATCTTTGTCGATGTTTTTGATGTTTGGGGCATAGACTTTATGGGACCATTTCTGAACTCTTTTGGGAATGAGTACATCCTCCTAGTTGTTGATTACGTTTCTAAGTGGGTTAAGGGTATTCCTACGAGGCAATGTGATGCCAAGGTTGTGACCAAATTCCTTAGGGAGAACATCTCCTCTAGGTTCGGAGTGCCTCGGGTAATCATTAGGAATCAAGGGAGCCACTTTAAGAATAGATCTTTCGAGGCTTTGCTTAAGAGATACTCGGTTGAGCATAGGTTAACCACCGCTTATCACCCTCAGTCCAATGGTCAAGCGGAAGTGTCAAATAGGCAAATTAAGCATATTTTAGAAAAGATCGTGTCAAAGAATAGGAAGGATTGGTCGGTCAAGTTGGTAGATGCTTTGTGGGCCTATAGGACAACATATAAAACTCTAATAGGGATGTCACCATATAGAGCCTTGTTTGGGAGGCCGTGTCACCTTCCTGTTGAGTTAGAACATAGAGCTTGGTGGGCTTTGAAAGCCTTGAACCTAGATCTTTCGGTGGCGGGAGAGGTTCGGAAGTTTACTTTGTGTGAGCTTGAATAGTTGAGAAGGGTAGCGTATGAGAATGGTAGACTAAGTATCGAGAGGTCTAAGATTCTTCATAATAGGATTATTCATAGGAAGACCTTTGTTTCGGGCCAAAAAGTACTTCTATATGACTCTCGTTTGCATCTTTTCGCCAAAAAGTTGAAATATACGTGGACCGAGCCTTTTGTGGTGACTAATGTGTTTCCTTCTAGAGTGGTTGAAATTAAAGATTCATCTAACAACTCGGTTTGGAAAGTGAATGGCCACAGGTTGAAGCCCTTCCTGGAGTTTCCCGAGAATGTTGATGTGGAATGTGTAACATTCCATGACCCATCCGTTGGTTAAAGGAAGGTAGCTTGATGCTCTTGTATATATTGTATATCTAACTTTTCTTTTTCATGATTTTTATTTGTTGCTTCTCCTCACTATGCCCTATTAAGAAGGAAGGAATGATTCATGGTTTGTATGTACGTCTTTACATGATTTGTATACTCAATCTCCATTTACAAGTCATGCGAAGATTATTTGTGATCTAATCAGGTACTATCCTTCCTTAAGTTTTGAATTTAGTGGTGAGAAGTTTTCTTCTTAGTTTCTTTGGGTAATTTGTGATTTTTCTTCTTTTAGGGTGCTTGTCTTCCTTTATTTCTAGTCACAATAAGGATATAGTGTGACCTTTTTGTATGGGAGTGGGGAGGCATGCATGCCGGCTTTTCTTGTAGAAAGTTTTAGTGGTTAATCTTTTTAGTTTGTGTTAATTTTTGAATTCCTTTTGTGTTTCTTAGTTAAGATAGAGTTTGATAGAATTTATGCTTAGTAGGAAAGTGTTTGGGTTTTAAGGTGCCCGGGGACGTTTTTGAGTGTTTGAGAGTTTGAAAAAAGTTTAGTGGAAGTGAAAGTTGAATACTTAGTTTATTTTGAGAAAACTAACTTTTTGAAGTTTTTGGGCAGAAACAAGACTCGGGCGAGTTGCACGTTGTCATGCCCGAGTGGCCCTGCTGAGTCGAGCCAAAGATTCAAGCAGCAAAAGAACTTCCCAAATCTCCAGAAGAATGACTCAGTCGAGTCAGTGTTTGGCTCGGTCGAGTCGTTTATCTGTGCTCCAGGAAGTTCAAAATAAACGCAAAGGAAAAATTCAGTTAGACAATGGGCGCGGGCGAGTCATGGATTTGGCGCGCTCGAGTGAGTAATCTAGGGCTCAGCAGAAGAAAATTTTGACAGAAAATCCCAAACTTCCAGAAGAACGACTTGCCCGAGTCATCCAAGTGACTCGGTTGAGGCGTGTTTCGGCCAGGATTTTCCAGTGCGCACAGAAAGGCAACTCGGGCGAGTCACTTGGACGACTCGACCGAGTCCAAAGCAAACCTGCGTTTTACCGGGGCTCAAGACAGCTTTTTCTCTCACTTCTCTCATATTATCTTTCTTATTTTCTCTCTCTTCTCACTCACTTACTTCCCCCAAACCCTAAATCTAGTGCCTCACTTCCTTTACTCACTCAATTCTTCCTTCTCCTTCTTAGATCTGCTCAAATCGTACCCTAATTGTGCGATTTCTGCAGAAGTTCGCAGCTGTGGTTGGGTCCAAAGTGCGAAAGCTTCCCCCATTCTTGCTGGTATTCGAGTAGTTCGAAAAGAAAGGTGTTGTTCTTCGTGTGTCTTGCTGGGTGTTCGAGCAACTTAACAAGAAGGGTGTTGTTGTTTGGTAGTTGGTGAATCTAGTTTGCTGTTGGTGCGACTTCAACTCAGAAAAAAAAGGGTTGTGGCCTCTCCTTCCTTGGTGCTTCAAGTTTTTGGGTGTTCAAGTGTGCCATTCATCTTTGGGTTTTTTTTGGAAGCTCGATTTTTGGACTCACCATCTCAGTAACTTCCTTCATTTGTGACTATTCGGAAGGTAACATTCAATTTGGTGCTTAAAGTTCACTTTTAATACTAAGTTGGGTGTTGCTTGTAAAATTCTTATTGGAAGTTAGGGTTTTAGTGATTGTGTTCGTTTGTTGCTGTTTGGGTGTGCTTGAGTTAACTTGTATTGCATTAAGTAAACTATGGTTCGTTCAAAGTGCGCACGCACCAGTGAGGAACGTTCTCCTTCACCCCCACCCGAATCTTCATCAGTTGTGGACAAGGATCGCTACAAGGCACAACCACCAACTCCTATTCAAGCTAGTCCGGGGGTGCGTATCACATTCCGAGATGAACATCATAAGGAGAAATACGAGTTATATCAACATCGAAATATTTATGCCCCGGATGTGTACGACGAAACAACTCTGAGGAAGGTTTATTGTGGTCCGAGTTTTGAGTTCATCATCAATACTTTGGGGTGGCATTCATTCATAAAGATCGAAGATTCCATCTATGATCAGTTGATCCTTGAGTTTCTAAGCACATTACAAGTCGAGGACGATGGGACACAAAATGCGAAATTCCGGTATAGAGTTGATAACAAAGAGAAAACTTGCACTGTGCAAGAACTATTCCGAGCACTCGGTCTGCCGGTAGATGGAATTTACTATGAGGAGAACGTTCATTTTGATGAGCAACCCGCTATGAAGAGCCTAATATGTTGGCGAAGGAAGCACCAACGGTCGCACGCCCTAGACATCTCCTTTTTGACCAAAAATTCTAAGGCTCGGGACTTGTGCAACTTGGTCGCGAGGATTTTTCATCGAATAGTTTCGAGCTCGGTTTTCGGGAGAGATGATGGGAGGGCCAACGTCAAGAGGGATGACTTGTTTGTGATTTTCAACACCCTCCAAGGGAAAAGGGTCAATACGGGGTCGTGCATTTTGCATTGCTTAAAGGAGATTACCTCCAAGAACCTTTCGACCACGATCGGCATGGGGCATATCATATGCCACTTCTTGAAGAAACAAAGGTTTGGAGCGTACATAAGCAAGTTCACCCCACAGTATTTTTCCGACCCAATCGATGGTATGCGCTTGCAACGGATGAGCATACTTGAGATACACCGCACAAAACACATCTACAAGCACGGGCTCGACAAAGATGCGACGTCCATTCACTTGAATCATGAGAGGGTCGCACGTTGGTTAGATATGACAAATGCATACAATTGGTCGTGCGGGGAAAACCCAAGAAGCACCCGTCGAGTAGGGGGTCCCGATGACCCTTTTGCGAATGAAGAAGAAGAGCAGGAAGAGGATGAGGAAGAAGAAGGGGAACCGGCAAATCAGGGTGAAGCAAGTGGTAGCGGTTCCCAAGAGGTTACGATGGGATATTTGAGTAGCCAGATGGATAGATTGAGTGTTGATCTTCGGGAGCAACGAACTTTGCTCTAAAGCACTCACAACCTAGTGGAGAGTCAACAAGAACTCCTATGTGCCCAACAATCAACGCTCGATAGGCACGAGGGGTACTTTCGGCGCTACGATGAGTATTTCCATCAACAAAATCAATATTGGAGAGATTGGGGGTACTATCACTATGCCATGGCCGATCGTCTACCGGCACCGCCCGATTAAGTTAATCAGTACTACCCAACATACTTTCCCTATTACCCTTACCCTCCTCCGGGATGAGATGAGCAATGATTGTAAGCATCCCTCCCCCCCCCCCCTCTTCTCTTTTGCATTGGATTATTTGATTTATATCTTGTGATACATATGTAGGGGGTGTGTATATGTGATGGGGTATGGGTGGAAGGTTCTCCAGTATGGTTTTGCAAACTTCGGATGTTGAATGTTGAGTGTCGCTTCACTGGCTTTGTCATTGTTCGTTGGTTGGGAATGTGCGTCCTTGTAAGCTTGAGAATCATGAACTTGGGTTGTGTGGTGGAGGTTGTATGGTTTGCGTTTTGGGTTTTCTCATTCGTAGGACCGGGTAGTTGGTGAGATATTTCACCCTCAATTCCCGCCTCATATAATGAGATTCAGGGTTGAGGTTAGTCATTGATCATGTAAATATTGTAAATATTTTGAGTTTTCTTTAATTAGTAAGTCCTTAGTTTTTTGTCTTGTATAGTTTGTGTAAAACCCCGGAAAAATACCACTAGAAATACCGTTAAGATGATAAAACATGACCTTCTTCATTACAAGTTTACCTGTTGATCACACGGAGCTTTTAGGACCGCGAGTGTTTTCGTAGTAATTTTTAGAGTTCTAAAAATATCAGTTAGGAATTTTTGGGATACCGGGTGAAAAGTCTTTTATCAGTTGAGTGAATTATTTTATCTGTTTATTAGGGTTTTTGCTGAGATAATTAAGGGCTAAGCATATTGGGTGTTAATAATATTTTTCCTTTTAATTTTGGGTGGGTTTATGACATCAATAGGGTGACATCACCCACAAATTGTATCTGATTTTTGGTTGTTTGATAACCGTTTGCAGCAAAACAATTTCTTCCCCCACTACCTTTGCATACCCTCTGCTCACCCAATCCCTGGCCGACACGTGTCGTCCCCCCCCCCTTATTCTATTCTCTCTTCCGCGTCTCTTTCTCTCTCTATTTCTCCTTTCTCTCTCCTCTCCCCTCCCTCTTCTTATACTACTTCCACTACTGTTGCTCCTGCCCGACGCAACCACCACCATCACCAAGCGCCACCTTCCACCACCTCCCATCACCAGCAGCTCGACGCCGGCCGCCACACCACCGAGCTCCGATCATCTCTACACCACCTTGCACCACCTCCGTCCTTCCCTGACCCACCCTACGCACCCCTAGCTCGTGCACCCTCTTCGAACCCACCAACCGCCGCCCGCCACTGCTCGCCGTCGACCGCCAACCCGACCCCAGAGACCGGTCACCACCACCCCGAGCACCACCAAGCTCCTCCTCTTTTCTCCCTTTCTCTTCATACCCTAGTTGCACCACTCCGCCGCCATCACGACCACCGGAGCTAAACGTCGACCACCGTCGCCACCCAGGAGCTGCCGGAGTACCTAGCCGCCGTCCCGAACTACCGGTGCAACCTCTTCTAGCTTGGACCCATTGTTTGTACCCTCTCTCTCTCTTTCTCTCTCTATAAGTTAATATGGGTATTATGTGTTAGGGTTAGTTTAATCATGTATTAATATTACTAATGTGTTATTAGTATAGATGAACTTGTGTTTGTGCTATTAATAGTAAATAAATACATGTTAGTTTGTTAAGTGTAATATTAGGGTGTGATTAGTCTACTTTATAAGTTAATACCCTAGTCAAGTGTTATAAGTGATATCTTGATGCTTGTATCGATATTAATACTTCATAAATATTAATGTATTAATGTTAAGTTAAGTAGTGTAAAATATCATGTGATTATATATTAGTTTCTTTCAAGTTTATTATTCTTTTTGACAATAACATTAGATTATTAATATTTCCATATTATTTGGTAACATTATTTTCTTAATATTGATGCATGGTAATATTATTTACGTAAGGATTAATTACTATGTATGAGGTCCTTTGAAATATAATATTTGATGGCACCTTATTTTAAAAGTATGTTGAAAAATAATAATATTAAGTTTTGGTTGTATGTGTTTAAAAAGTTAATATTATTATGTTAAATATATGTTATTAGGCCCTTGGTAAAGTTTGAGCTTTATATTTTGAGGTGTTACATATGATTTTACTAAGTTTATTGTTATTTTTGGAAGTTAATATTACAAGGTAACATTATATTTAAGTTATGTCGATTTTTGAATTTTCAAGCTTGTATTATTAGTTATAGCATAATTTTACGAGGTTCAAAACTTAGTTTTATAATACGAGTTGGTATTTATATTGTCCTTTTTATGTGGTAAGTATAAGTTAGAATATTAACGAATTTTGGTGGAAAGTATAATGTTGTTACTAGGTAGAAATTTATTTTACGATTAAGAAATTATTAAGTTATATTATATACTTATAAAGAGCCCTTTTATGGTATCAGGTGTTTATTTAATAAGTGTGTGAAGACTTGAAGTTTAGGTCTTTAAATGTTGTGTATAAAATACTTAAGGGTGTCTCATGAGACCTAGGAATATGTTTAAGAACCCTAAATATGTGTTGTTATTAATTAAATGTGATAATAGTAACCTAGTGCGGTGAAATGCATGTCTAATGGCATTTTGGTAAATATAGTGAATAGTGTCATGCAAAGATAAGAAATAAAGTATTTAGTTATTATTTGATTTCATGTAATATGGTTGAGTATAACTTCTTGTTTATGTTTTTATGAAAGAAATTGTGTGGTTTGTGATTAAATGAAATAAACTATAATTTGGGAAGGGTAGTTAGGATGTTAAAGAAATTGTTAGAGCACGTGTTGATTTTAGACCCTTTTACTAGGCTGAGCGAGGAATCGAATCGTAGAGCTCCGTATCTGCTTGTTGATTGAAGTTTGTCGTAGCAGGTAATACTATATCCTATTCCCTGTGAATGCCCTTAAGCGTTTTATATTAATATGCATTCCCCGAAGGGACCTTATTAAAGTGTTAAAAATTGTTGTTGTTAAAATGATATCGCTATTGAGATTTGGGTTTATGATGTTTTTGTACTGTTTTGGATTGAGCTTGTTTGATGGTTTTCATTAAAAGTTTTGTGGAAAGTTGTTTATGACATGAAAGGAATTGGATCTTGATAACCGGACCTAACTAACGGATACGAGTTAAAAAGCGGGTTCGGGCAGTCTCCCCTTAGATCAGGTGGAACCTGTGAGGGGGACTGTCAAGAGATCAGGTGATGCCTGGTATTGTGGATGTGAGTTAGGTGCTGATCAGTCGAATAGGAATATATAGCGAGTCTATGGGACTCCGAAAGAAAAGAAAAGAAAAGACAAGAAAAGAAATGAGTTGTGCACTGATCAGTCGAATGATGTTGTTTATGCGAGTCATTGGAACTCCGAATCATGTTCTTCGAGTCTTTGACTCCGAGGGGTAGTGTGGAAACCCCGCCCGCTATTAATATTTGATGGAAAGAAAATTATTATATTGTTTTCACACAAGATTTCGAATTGTAACCCCTCCCCTTTAAAATGTGTTCAAATGTTTACGCAAATGGTTATAAATGCGTAGGAGTAGTATTGCTGAGGTTTCCCCCCTCATTTGTGAAATGTTTTGTTTTCAGGTACGGACCAGTAACTTGGGATAAAAAGGGGCGTAGAAGTGAGGAAGTGAAGTTAGATGAGTCAAGAATAATTTTTTTTTTGTTTTGTTTAAGTAAAGATAATGTTGAGACTTGTTTAGATTGTGGACCAATTAGTCACTTTTGTTAGAACCTTTCCCTTGCCTTGTATCTCGAAAGAGGTACGGCAGTAACGCCCAGTATGATTAATAAGTTGAAAATTTTTCCGCTGCAATTTAATATTTGACTTTGATCAATACGTTAGATTTAAATTTCCAGGGCGTTACAGTTTGTTTTTCCTTTTGATCTAGCATGTAAACATTTCACACATAGTATGCTTTTGTTGTTTGTCTCTAACCTTTGGTGTTATATTCGTGGATCACGAATTGGGTATGCGTTTATTGAAGACCTTCAGGTAACTTCATTTCACCCTCTCTTTATGTGAATATATCATTGATCCATGATGCATGCTTGCTTTTCATTTTGGGTGGCGAACCCCTTGAGTGTGAATGATGGATATACATTATTGTTGGAGCCGTGTGGGCTCGGGTTGCCAATATTTTTATTTGTTATGTGTTTGTTTGTATGCTTTTCTTGGTTTTTTACCTTATTTGTGACATCCTTCTTCTCACAATGGGGACATTGTGAAGTTTTGTGTGGGAGTGGGGGCTGATACTTCCATGTGTCATGGATAGATCACCTAGCTTTTGAGACTTTGTTTTCGTTTTCGTAGTTTGTGTCTAAAAATTTGAAAATTTGAAAAAAGGGAGTGAAAAACCTCCAAAGTTTTCGTTTTTCGTTTTGTTTTTGGTTTTGCTTTGTTTCTTGGATTTTGTTGTCTAAATTAGGAAGTCGTTCTTAATCTTCTTTAAAAGAAACCAGTTTGAGCATTTTCGACCCTACCTTGGGTGATTGTCATGACTCACCTAATTAGATTCCCTTCATTGAGTGTCTAGCGAGGTCCCTGGTTCTTTCATGTTCTGGTTGAAACTGGGAGATTCTAGGGATTCATATCCGAGCTTGTTTTCTAAAAGTAAGACAAAAGAAGCAAAAGCAAAAGCAAAAGAAAGAAAAACAAAGCAAAGTTAAATAAATGAATTAAATTGGTTTGTGTCGGTCGAACGACATTAACTAGCATAAAGCTAGTCCACCTACATGGGACCGGTATTAGCGGTACGACACTGATACCCCTTAAGCCTCCTTCTATATTGCTTTGCGACGGAGAGGTGAATAGAAAGGCTTGTGTTGGGAGGGTAAACCCCGCATTATAGACTGTTGCCATTCCCGCAAAACTAGCTCGACCAAATAAACTAAATCAAAGTTGTTAGGAATACCCAACTCAAAAAGAAAAAAAAGTTCAAGTGTTAGTAACGTGAGGGGCCTTTCCTTGCGTCACCTGCAACCTTCACCAAGCCAAGGGCGACCAAATGCGGGGGAGGGCAACTCTTTGTTTTTTTCGTTTCTAAATGAGCTGGGGTGTGAGTTTTTGGGGTCGATCGGAATCAGTTAAAACCATAGTTATTAAAATCCTGATCCGGATCCCGATCAACGATCCTACGATTTTATGATCCAAAATCCTCGATGCGATTCTGCTATCTACACACGATCCACGATCCTACATAGGTTAATTCCGATCCTACCCCCGTGTGTTATGTTATTTAAGTTGTTTTATTAGTTTTGTAGGAAAAATAAGGTGTTGAGCCAAAAATTGGGAATAAAGGGGCAAAAACGAGCCAAAATTCATCAAGTATAGGAAGCAGTAGCAAGAGGGGCAGCAGGATGACTCGCCCGAGTCATATCCTGACTCGCCCGTGACCACCATCTGGGAGCCTTGAAGCCTGCAACTTGCCAACTTCAGCCGAGATAAGGAGAATTGAAGATCAAAAGGCGGACTCGCCCGAGTCACCTTCTGGCTCGGGCGAGTTAAGCCTCTGCGAACCACCATGAAGGTCAAAAATTTGGCTAAGGCAAGGAGCAACCAGAAGGCTGACTCGACCAAGTCACTTGGACGACTCGACCGAGTCCATTGCCTGTGCTGCCGAAGAAAACCTGCTAAGAAGACATCGTCCAGTAGGCCAGATGCCTGACTCGCCCGAGTCAGGGGGTGACTCGCCCGAGTCACCCTGCTTTTCTGCGCAAAATTTCTGGTTAAAATGATGCGTTTCATGTAACAATATTGGCTTGTATATAAACCCTTAGGACGAAATTATCAGCAGCTTTAGTTTTAGTGTTGTTTTACTTTGTTTTTCAATTGAATTTTCCTTCAAGTTATTGCATTCTACTTTCTCTCTCTTAGGGTTTCTATTGCGTTGTTCTCTAAGTTCTTGAGATTTTGAGTGTAATGAAAACTTTCTTCAAGTAATTTCAGCAAAGTTTCTTCTTCATTTACCTTGTGCTTTTGATTTCATTGAGTTTGTCATTAAAAGTTTCTAGGTTAGCCACCAAATCAATCATTTTAGTGAAAAGGGGGAATAAGGGCAACAAATCTTACTTGAAATGAAGATTTCAGGGTCCTTAGTAACTTGATTCACAACTTTCTATTTTGTTCGGGGAAAGTTGTAGATGAAGAATGAAGAATAGAGATTTTGATTAGTCATCAAGGGTATGGACTTGATTCTTAACTTGTTTTTAGTTAATTAGTTGCTTGTTATATTGCTACTTGCTTACTTTTTGATCATTGTGATAGTTTAGGGTGTTATTGAATGTTTGCTTACTAGCTTTATAGATTTCTTTTGAATCAATTGTTAGTAATTACTTGCTTAGTTGTGTTTCTTTCTTAATGATTATGTCTAGTATCATGTTTAGGAATAGTTTTATAGCTTAATTTACATACTTTACTGCTTTCTGCATTTGAGAACCTTTAACGAACCTAAAACCTAAACAAGCCTCAAACCCATCCTCGAGTTCGACATCCTTACTTATAAACCAAATTTACCCAACCGAACATGAATAATATTCTTTCCTTTATTAATAATGCAAGTACTCCGCTCGTAAATAAGAAAATTCAAAAGCCATAATTAAACAAAAGATTATTTTGGCAAAGCAACTTCAGTTCCTTCATTATTCTCATTCAGCTTCTAATCTTGTTTCACCTTATCGGCTTCGCCAGTGGTCTCATAGTCGGTCTATGTGTCTCTAAGTGCCTTGGGCCTTCCTCTTTGTGTTTAGGCCTATATGCTCGCCTACTTGATTTTTGCATCTCCACTCTCGGACCAAGCCGGTCTTTCGCCGTGGCTTTTGCACCTAGCCGGTGTTTTATCGATGTACGAGGACCTAACCTATCCTTCACGGATGTCCGGTCTCTTCTCGCGTCTCCAGCACGGCGAGATTCGACTGCCGCAATCAGCCATCCATGGTAGCTTGCGTCAGCATATTATGATATGTGCGCCTTCGATGGAGCCTTAAGAGTTGGTCTTCT
This sequence comes from Portulaca oleracea, assembly GCA_029582165.1. Taxonomy (NCBI): domain Eukaryota; kingdom Viridiplantae; phylum Streptophyta; class Magnoliopsida; order Caryophyllales; family Portulacaceae; genus Portulaca; species Portulaca oleracea. Next base: position 26,999,924 of record CM055868.1, on the reverse strand, counting down.
CTCGCAATATTTTAGCCATGACTCTATCACTAAACTTCGAAGCTTCAACTGCTCGGGGGCTTTGCACAGCAGTTCAGGAATGTTTTTTTGTGCGACCCATATGCCTTCGCACCCGTCTCGTGAAGTAGTATATTATGTGCATCAAACTGGCAATACACATATTAGCATGGTGTGAATCACGAGTCACATATTCGGAAATGTGCAACCATTTGATCCACCATGAGATATCAAGGTAAGTCGATTTGTTGTTGAAATTCTTTCAATGTTTTGTCCTAATTAACCTTTCGAGAGATCACCCCACATGTCTTTCCCTTACTCTTCTCCAAATTTCAATCATTTCTCTTGACGAATTAGCACGCCCTTCTTTGCCCTCTCAGATACTTAGTTCATCCACATTTTCAGAAGACACCATCTCTATAACAAGGTAGACAACATAATTAACCACACAATAATCCTACTATTATCAATTGTAAAATCCTCCCACTGAATCATTATCACATCATATTATTTAGAGGTTTACACTTATCAAAATTCAATGCTTTAAATATCTCTCGCTATTGTAATTATTCAAGTCTCTTGTATTGTTTATTAACAAGTCTACAACTCATGTTTTTCCTATATTCCCCAACTTTTAATTCTTAAAATGATTGAAAGACAATGAAAATTGAAATCAAATATTGTAGACCATCATCCAAAAGATTAGCAGCATAGCATATATACAATAAACATGCCAATAATAAATTGCAATTAGCCTTCAAATATAAATTGAAATATTATCATCCTATCATAACATCAATATATTACTATTCAATAATTTTTTTTTCTATAATTCAAAGCCTTGATCAATGGCTGCGAGATCATTATTAGAACATGCTGGGCAATATGCTTCAAATATCATTTCTGAAACATCAGTCTTGGATGTTGAGAAAAAAGGAAAATTGAATCAAAAAAGGGAAACTGGGAAAGCAACCTACACCCTCTGCCTAATATATATAGACAACCATTAGAGAATATGAACACATGCACTCAGTACCAGTCATGCCTTCAATTTTGTGCTTTTGTGTCAAATTATAGATGGAGCATGCTTGGAGATGTGAACTTATGATGTGGTGTCAAATTGTAATTTGGTGCTGTGGTGTCATTCAAACTGTGTGTGTGAATATCTGATAATCAACTTGGAGAAATATGACGTATGTGCTTGGAGAAGACAGAAGACACGCGGCGGAGCAGACCTTTTTTTCGTGCTGCGGCGAATTGAAGTGAGGGATGAGAGAACAATAAGAAAGAACTAAACCTAAATTATTTTATTTGATGGCAATTTTTTGTAATTTTTGTAAGTTAGTTGGTCAATATGGTAATTTAAAATATAAAAAGCCAACACCTATTTACAAAAAGCTACTCAGACTAGCTTCTTACAAATTGGCTTTTTAGGGGCAAAAAGCTAATTTAATACGCCAACTCACCAAACACTCCAAATTGGCATATTGATAAGTCAAACTGCCAAAAAGCCTCCAAAAAGTCATTTTCTCTAAAAAGCCAACCAAAAAGCCGGGTACCAAACGCCTCCTTTGTGTTTCGGCCAAGGAAGACATGATGGCCCACTTCTCCAATGTTGTGATTTGGCCGCCGAATGGTCGATGAAATGGGCCAACAAAATTCAATTTCCTCTTCTCTCCTTTGGAGTGGGACGAATGAATGATTGATCCAATGAATGAATTATCCCACCACTCTTTCTTGTCATTGGGCCGTGAATTGTGCAAAAAATAAGCTGCTTCTCCTTTTCTTCACAAGCGAACGCAACTGTGCACAAAAGGACCACGAACTGTGGGGCTCATCATGGTCAGAACGTGGAGGTCTCTGGCCGTGTGATCCTTGCTCCGTTTCACCTCAAATTTGTACTACAGTTCGGGATTCAGTAAGGCAGGTCCGTGGTTCATCGATTCTTACCAAAGGTTGAGGAATTGTTGGTGTTTTAGCCTCAAAACCTATAAATTCACATCAAAAACAACAACACCAAGTGTTGTAGGGAAATCGGAATAAAATCCGATGGAGACCATCAAGGAGAACGATCAGCAACAGCAACTTCATCAGCAAAGGAGGCATCCAAGGGATCTTCACCAGTAATTGCAGTAGCAGCACAAGGAAACATTCTTGTTGATTCACAAAACTCAGCAGCTAGGGAAGCCTTTCAAGCAGATACAGCAGGCTTCCAAATCCCAAAGACAAACAAAGAGTTACTCAAGAGGCTTCTCAAGAGCCCAAACACCCAAGCAGAGGTTTTCAAGATCACCAAAGCCCACCACTCCACCAACAAGACCCATCCAGCTTGCTACACCTTGTAAAGCAAGTCCCGCATCAAACCACTCACCACCAAAGATTGGTCATCCAAACCAATTCCAGTTCCCAGCAACAAAAGTCCAAGCAGCTAACTTTCTCAATGTCATATCTATTGATTGAGGACAATTCAACTAAGGTTTCCTAGGTGTTTTTTGTTCTTTGTCATGCCATTTTGAAGTCCAAGCCAAGTCCCAGCCTGATCGAGCATGGCACAGTAAGATTCAGAAGCCAGAAACAAACAATCCCAGCAGGGTTGTTTTATCAGTTTTTCCAGAACCCCAGTTCTGGGGCTATATGTCCTGATTTCTGTTCACAGGGGTTATTTTGGTCTTTCCAGCATGATATTAACCTGTTGAGAATACGTCCAGGTTAGCATTGGCGCGGGAATTACGTCAGTAAACTTATTTTTACCCATTAGGAGAGGAAACCCTCTTATTGGTTCATTTTGCCACTCCTTTGGCATTTGGTCCAATTAGAGCAAAGTTTAGTCTTTTCTTTTTTTTTCTTACAAAATGTACTCGAGATAGTTAGTATGTAATCAACTGTATTAGTTTAAAGCTTTGTAGCTTAGACCAGATCAGGGAGATTAGGCAGGATGCTTATGCTTAAGCATCTGTTAATCAAACTGTTAGCTTTCTTTATATTCTGAAGTTTTCTATCAATGAAATCATCTCAGTGTTCATTCAATAGTATTCTCAAGTGTCTTAGTACTTCTGAAAGTTTATGAGTGTCCTATAACTCTCAACCTTGGTTCAATCAGTTCCTGTCACTGGATATTGGCAAAATCCAACACGTGTAAGCTGAGCTTGATCATCCATGCTTTGGTGTGTCTGTAGAGGCATGTGTGTGAGAGTCCATTTCCCTTGATTGCAGCTGAACGTGTATCTGTAGCAGTTGTAAGCAAGCCTATCTTTTATGTTTTATCTTGGGTTGTCTTCTATTCCAGCTAAGTGCTTTCAATCAGCTCTTATGTTTTAAGCATTCAGCTGTGTATGTGGAGTTGTATGGTGTATTCTGGTTCAATACTCTGATCTTTTTGAGCTAGCATACATCATCTTGGTATCAGAGCATTGTGTTCTTTCTTGGAGAGTGTTTGCTTGTTTTAGTTAAAATGGTCGGAACTAGTAAAACACCATAGGAAGTCCAAGTACAAACTCTAAAAGAAAAGGAAGAAGTAGAACAGAAAATGAAGTTCTTGAGTGAGTAGTTGAATTATTACATGAGATTGCATAGACATGAGTTGAATAAGGAGACCGATGATGAGATGGAGGAAGGAGAAGGTGATAATCCTTTCACTAAGACATAGAGAGGAGATCGAGGTCCTAGGCCTACACCTAGAGAATGAGAAGGATAATAAGATCACCTAGAGTCAGTGAGCTAGAAGAAAATAGTGAAAGTGAAAGAGAAGTAAGGAGGGAAGATAGGAGGGTTGAGAAACTTGATTTCAAGATTGATATAGCTGAATATGCAGGAGAACTAGATCCTGATGTTTTCCTAGATTGGTTACAGACAGTGGAAAGGGTTTTTGATTTGAAAGAGGTTTTAGAAGAAAACAAGGTGAAATTAGTAGCCTTAAAATTAAAAAAATATGCTTCTACTTGGTGGACTAATTTGCAGAGAAGGAGAATGGAGATTGGGGAAGCCAGAGTAAGTACCTGGATTGAGATGAGACAGAAGCTGAAGGATCGGTTCCTTCCAGATAACTACATGAAGGAGAACTACAACAAGTTGCAGCATTTTGTGCAGGGAGGCAAGTCAGTGGAATAATATACCAAGGAGTTTGAGCATTTACTTTGGAAGTGCAATATGCAGGAGAATGAGGTACAAACCTATATTAGGTACCTTGCAGGCTTGAATGAAGGTATCAAAAATGTTGTAGAGTTGCAGGTCTATGATTCCCTTGATGAGCTAAGCTCTTTGGCTCACAAAGTGGAACAGCAGAAGAAATATAGAGCAAAGGACTACAGCAGCAACAGGTATCCTGCCAAACCCTATGCACCAGCCAAACCAAACCCCTACAAACCTTACAACTCCCCACAAAGAGCCTATCCACCCCCACCCCACCTCAAGCCAGAAATCCAATTCCAAGACCCCACCAAAATCAGCCACAAAATCCCCCACAAAGAACCCCAGCCCCTATCGGCAGATCTAATTCAGAAAGAAGATGTTTTAGGTGTCAAGGACTAGGGCACATTGCCTCAGAATGTCCAAACAAGGGAATGGTTACTCTTGCTGAGTACTTTCCAGGTTTATTTGTTGATCCTGAACATGTGCAGGGAGAAGAACAAGAGTATAAAGAGCATGAACATGACCCTATCTATGATAATGAGGTTATAGAAGAAGGTCCGTATGAGGGAGAAATGCTTGTGATCAGAAGAGTTTTGAGCAGCTCAGCAATAGAGGAAGCAGAAGAGCAGAGGGAGAATATCTTTCATACATGGTGCACTATTGGAGGGAAGGTATGCTCAGTGATAGTAGACAGTGGAAGCTGTAACAATGAAGCCTCTAGCACCATGGTGAAGAAGCTAAGCCAGGCAACCAAGCCTCACCTAGGTCCATACACCATCCAGTGGCTCAGTTCAGGCAAAGGTATCAAAGTTTCTACTAGGTGCCTTGTTGCTTTTTCAATTGGTCAATCATACAAAGATGAGGTCAGGTGTGATGTCTTACCTATGGATGCATGTCATTTGCTTTTGGGTCGACCTTGGTTGTATGATAGATCGGTAAACCACTGTGGAAGAGCTAATACCTACACCCTGACCCTAAACCATAGAAAGATTGTCCTTACCCCCATGAAACCGTCACAGTTAGCCAAGAAATCCAAGAACCCAGTCTTAATGTGTTGCTTTTATCAAATCATCATGAATTTAGCACACAAAGAGACTTGATCCTTTTAGACCTTGAAGAACCCTCAACACCACAAAATAACCATCCCTTATTCCTACCCTTACTCCAGCAGTTTTAGCATGCATTTCCTGATGAAATGCCACCTGGTTTGCCACCTAAAAGAGATATCCAGCACAAAATTGACTTAGTGCCTGGATCAGTGTTACCTAATAAGCCAGCTTATAGGATGACACCAGCAGATACCAATGAGATACAGAGGCAGGTGGATGAATTATTGGAGAAGGGAATGATTAGGGAGAGTTTGAATCCATGTGCAGTCCCAGCCTTGTTAGTGCCAAAAAAAAGATGGAAGTCAGAGAATGTGTATTGATTGTAGGGCCATTAACAAGATCATTATCAAGTATAGGTACCCTATACCTAGGCTTGAAGATATGTTGAATGAGTTACATGGATCAGCAGTCTTTTCTAAGATTGATTTAAGGAGTGGATACTACTAGATAAGGATCTATGAGGGAGATGAGTGGAAAACAGCATTTAAGACCAAGGGAGGTCTGTTTGAATGGTTGGTCATGCCTTTTGGCCTGACTAATGCCCCCTCCACATTCATGAGACTTATGATCCAGGTCCTTAAGCCACTCACAGGCAAGAGTATTGTGGTATACTTTGATGATATTCTTGTCTATAGCAAGACTGAGCAAGAGCATGTCAAGCATTTGCAGGAGTTTTTAACTATTCTGAGCAGGGAGGAGTTGTTTGGAAATCTCAAGAAGTGTCACTTCTTTACATCCCAAGTGAACTTCTTGGGATACATTGTTACAGCAACAGGTATTCAGGTTGATGAGGAGAAGATCAAGGCAATTAGGGAGTGGTCTGTGCCCACTTCTATTCATCAAGTTAGGAGCTTTCATGGCCTGTCTTCATTTTACAGGAGATTTGTCAAGAATTTCAGCACCATTCTGGCACCAATGACTGAAGTGGTGAAAGGGAAGTCCTTTATTTGGACAACAGCAGCCTAGAAGGCCTTTGAAGAAGTCAAGGTGAGACTTACTTTAGCACCAGTCCTACCACTACCTAGCTTCAGCAAAGTTTTTGAGGTAGAATGTGATGCTTCAAGAGTTGGCATAGGAGCAGTATTAACCCAGGAGGGCAAGCCAGTTGCCTATTTCAGTGAGAAGTTAAATGATGCCAAGAAGAAATACAGCACCTATGATAAAGAGTTTTATGCCATCATTAGAGCTCTTCAACACTTGAGGCACTACCTTATTGGAGCAGAATTTATCCTACACAGTGATCATGAAGCCTTGAAGTTCATTCAAGGGCAGCACAAGCTCAACACCAGGCATGGTGCTTGGGTCGAGTACATGTAGCAGTTCCACTTCATGATCCACCACAAATCAAGAGTGCTAAACAAGGGAGCAGATGCATTGAGTAGAAGGTGCATGTTGCTTCATATGCTTGATTCTAGAATTATTGGTTTTGAGCATTTGAAAGATTTGTATTAGGAGGATGGAGACTTTAAGCAGGTGTACCAGAAAGTGTCAGCAGCAATCCCAGGGTCTGTACCATATAGACCAGGGATATTTGTTCAAAGGAAGGAGGTTGTGTGTCCCTAAGAGCAGCTTTAGAGAACTGTTGATCACAGAAGTCCATGGAGAGAGTTTAGCAGGACATTTTGGAGTTGAGAAAACATTGTTGATGTTGAGAGAGCATTACAGTTGGAGAAAGATGAGGAAAGATGTGGAGCATCTACTGAATAGGTGCAATGTTTGTCAATTGGCAAAGTCACATAGCCTACCTCAAGGCTTGTACACCCCATTGCCAGTTCCCAGCAGTCCTTGGGAAGATGTCAGCCTTGATTTTATTGTTGGTTTGCCAAGAACTCAGAGAGGGAAGGATTCAATCACGGTGGTGGTTGATAGATTCTTAAAGATGGCACATTTTATCCCATGCCACACCACCTTTGATGCCACAAAGCTGAGTTATTCTTCCAAGAGATTGTCAGATTACATAGAGTCCCAAAAACAATGGTGTCTGACAGGGATACCAAGTTCTTGAGCCATTTTTGGGTTACTCTATGGAAGAAACTGGGCACTCAACTCAAGTACAACACCACTTGCCACCCACAAACTGATGGCTAGACAGAGGTTACTAATAGAACACTTAGAGTCCTATTGAGAGCACTGATCCACAAAAATAAAGCAGGATGGGATTCTCTATTGCCCCATGCTGAATTTGCTTACAACAAAGCACCATCCAAGGCCACAGGCTACTCTCCATTCCAAGTAGTCTATGGTAAAAATCCAATTTCCCCTTTGGATTTAGTTCTACTAACTACTTCTGTCAAATTTAGTTTTGAACAGGTAAAAGAGCAGATCAAATTAAGGAGCTTCATCAGCAAGTGAAGGAGAAAATTTGCAAATATACTGAACAGGTGTCTACTGGAGCAAACAAGCATAGGAAGAAGGTGACTTTCCAACCAAGAGATCTAGTTTGGATCCACCTAAGGAAGGATAGGTTCCCCAGCAAGAGAAAAGGCAAGCTACTACCAAGAGCAGATGGCCCCTTTGAAGTACTTGAGAAAATTGAAGACAATGCCTATAGGTTGAATCTATCTTAAGAGTATGGAGGCTCAGCAACATTCAATGTAGCATATCTTCGACCAAACTATCCAGCAGATGAAGACCTTCCAAGTTTGAGGACAAACTTTCCTCAACCTGGGGAGGATGATGGAGACCATCAAGGAGAACAATCAGCAACAACAACTTCATCACCAAAGGAGGCATCCAAGGGATCTTCACTAGTAATTGTAGTAGTGTTGATTCACACAAGGCTAGGAAGCCTTTCCACAGATAGACAGAGCTTCCAAATCCCAAAGACAAACAAAGAGTTACTCAAAGAGCTTCTCAAGCCCAAACACCCAGCAAGAGGTTTTCAGTATCACCAGCAGCCACCACTCCACCAACAGCACCAATCCAGGCTTGCTACACCCTTGTAAAGCAAGTCCTGGCATCCACAGCCACTCAGCCCAACAGCATTGGTCATCCAGACCAATTCCAGTTCCCAGCAACAACAGTCCAAGCAGCTAACTTTCTCAATGTCATATCTATTGATTGAGGAAGATTCAGCTAAGGTTTCCTATGAGTTTTTTGTTCTTTGTCATGCCATTTTCAAGTCCAAGCCAAGTCCCAGCATGATCGAGCACGGCACAGTAAGATTCAGAAGTCAGAAACAAACAATCTCAGCAGGGTTGTTTTTCAGTTTTTCCAGAACCCCAGTTCTGGGGCTATATGTCCTATTTTTGTTCACAAAGGTTATTTTGGTCTTTCCAGCATGATATTAACCTGTTGAGAATACTTCCAAGATAGCATTGGCACGGGAATTACCTCAGTAAACTTATTTTTACCCCTTAGGAGAGGAAAGCCTCTCATTGGTTCATTTTGCAAATCTTTTGGCATTTGGTCCAATCAGAGCAAAGTTTAGTCTTTTCTTTAATTTTCTTACAAAATGTACTCGAGATAGTTAGTATGTAATCAGTTGTATTAGTTTAAAGCTTTATAGCTTAGACCAGATCAGGGAGATTAGATAGGATGCTTATGCTTAAGCATCTGTTAATCAAACTGTTAGCTTTCTTTATATTCTGAAGTTTTCTATCAATGAAATCATCCCAGTGTTCATTCAATAGTATTCTCGAGTGTCTTAGCACCTCTGAAAGTTTGTGAGTGTCCTATAACTCTCAACCTTGGTTCAATCAGTTCCTGTCACTGGATATTGGCAAAATCCAGCAAGTGTAAGCTGAGCTAGATCATCCATGGTTTGGTGTGTCTGTAGAGGCATGTGTGTGAGAGTCCATTTCCCTTGATTGCAGCTGAAGGTGTATCTGTAAGAGTTGTAAGCAAGCCTATCTTTTATGTTTTATCTTGGGTTGTCGTCTATTCCAGCTAAGTGCTTTCAATCAGCTCTTATGTTTTAAGCATTCAGCTGTGTATGTGGAGTTGTATGGTGTAATCTGGTTCAATACTCTGATCTTTGTGAGCTAGCATACATCAAAATCAAAATCTACACTCAAAACTATCCTTAATTCACTATCGAAAATCGCTAAAAACATAGTCATAAAACGCAGTTATCAGAGACGGTTAAGGATTTTTGTGAAGGATTGGATTTTCGGCTTTTTTGGCATTTCGGTTGGGTTTTCATGCTACGAGCCACGCACTCAAGGAACTATACACTCTTAGAAAAGAAATACAATCTACTCTTTACAATCTACTCTTTTCATGTTATTAAAGAATTTTAAAACTGATAATGTCCTCAAACTTTATCAAATTTACCAGGATGGTAGACCAGATCGTAAAATCGTAGAATTGTATTGTGATTCAACACATTATATTCTGATCAAATCGAGATTGTATGACCCTTTCTACCTTATAATTCTAGTAAGTACAGGATGGATGAAGAGTTTTTTATCCCGCTTGCTTTTCGTCGCTCCCCTATTTACTATTGTCGCCCACCTTTCGCATAATATTTCCAATCACTGCCCTTGAACCTCATAACTTCATTCTCCAGCTTCTCTCTAGTTTATCTCTCTAGAAAACGCTCTCAACCAACGACCACCACAAACCACCCTCATACCGGGATTGAATCGAAGAATTTGAGGTATGTTTCGAATTTGTGTTTTGAATTTGTGGTGTTGGGTTTTGTAATTTTGTAATTTGAAGAAAAACGAAAAAAAATAAACAAATTTCTACGGACGGCTGCCGCGCGAAATGCACGGCAAGCCGATGGGTGCCGCACTTGCATGCTTCGCGTATGCGCCGTCCAAAGACAATTTTTTTAAATAAATTAAAATTAAATATTATTTTTATTAATATTATTAATATTAATCTTGTTATTATTAAATATGATAATTATTAATATTGTTATTATTAATTTTATTGTTAAGCATGTGTTAATATGATAATTATTAGTGATTAATTGTGTTATTATTATTAATATTGTGTTATAAAAATTAGATTAATATTAATATTGTTAATATTAATATTATTGTTAAGCATGTGTTAATATTACAATTATTAGTGATTAATATTAGTGATTAGTGATTTGTTGTTAATATTTGATGCGTTAATATTAGTGATTAAGCATGTGTTAATATTAGTGATTAATTGTGTTAGAAAAAATTGTAATTGTGATGTAGGATTATGTTTAGGGTTTAGGGTATTCCAAATAGTTTATATGTAGTTGTGTTAAAAGGTTGTTGAGTTTGGATGATTTTGGTTGTTATTAGTAAGTGAGTTGGCGTTTAAAGTTGGTATGCGCAATTTATTCGTAATCCAACTTAATTGTTAACTTATGTACTCATAACTCCAAATGAAGACATAAATTATATAAATAGTTATGTCACATCCATTTAATAACTTAGGTACTCAACAACCAGTTGATACGTAAGTAAATAGGCTATTTGTGATGGTAGTTTAGGATAATAATTATGTTAATGTATAGTTCTAGTATGTTAGTTGTATGCGTCATAAAAATAGGTTGAGTTTTGGGTCATGTTAGTGTCCAAAGAGAGTATGTGTTGTAACCTGATAATGTATGGCTGAGAAGGTTAACACCTTAACGGACTCTATGCATCTTTTCTCTTGTACGAAGCCCGTACAAACTTAAATTCGATTCCCGCAACTATTCCATTGGCACATTCTTGCAATGCTTCAATACTCTCAAAAACATTTTGCGTTACAAAATCAGTTGAATAATCAACGCCGTCCCCACCAAAGTCCTCCAAAAAAACCTACAAACAATAGAAAACAATTATCATACTAATATTAACTGGGATACTAATTCCTAATACTTAATAATAATAATAGCTTTAACATTAATAATTAACATACAATTCTAATTAACATAACAACATAAAAATTGTCATAATTAAAATATTTATAATATTGACCAACACTTATCAATAACATATTATAATAATATTAATAATATTAACTAACATAATAATAATAATATTATAAATAAATAAATAATAACAATATTAATAATTTTAACATAATTAACATAATAATAATAATAAACAACATTAATTACCTTAATAATAATATTATAAATAAATAAATAATAATATTAACATATTATAAATAAATAATAATAATATTAACATATTATAAATAAATAATAATATTAACGTATTATAGTAATATTAACAATAATAATTAGCATAATTAACATATTATAATAATAACAACACTTATAAATAACATATTATAATAATGTTAAAATATTAATTAACATAATAATAATAATAATATTATACCCTAAATAAATAATAAACATATTAATAATTTTAACATAATTAACATAATAATAATAATTAACAACATTAATTACCTTAATAATAATATTAAAAATAAATAAATAATAATTTTAGCATATTATAAATAAACAATAATAATATTAACATATTATAAATAAATAATAATATTAACTTATTATAAATAAATAATAATATTAACATTTTATAAATATTTTGAAAAAATTAAAAAAAATAAAAAATTCCGGAAAATGGCATGGTGTCGCGCCCAGTGTCACGGGATGACTTTAATTTGTACAACACTCGTGCGGCGCTAGCAAACTTTAACTGGATTTTATATTAGAAGTTTGCTAGTAAGCCTTTCACAAGTTTAACTTAGACTATGAGAGACTAAGAAAGCTTTAAAGACAAAGAAGAGAAACAAGAGAGTGTTTGGGAGAATGCTTTGAGTAATGCTTTCAATTGGTGGATGGGTACAAATGAGACCCCAAGAGGGTATTTATACACTTCCACCTCCTCAATGGACGGTGGAGATTGATTTGATCTAACGGTCCATATTGTGCCTCTAGAACCTTCTATACAAGTATCCAATAATCTATATAAGTGTAGAGTACTCTAGAATATTCTAGGACATTCATGAGTAGTCTAGAGAACTCTAGGGAATTCTAGAATAGTCTAGAGAATTCTAGAGACCTCAAGAAAGATACGGAATATTCCGGATATTTCTAGAATATTTCGGGACATTCCAGATGGTTCCGGAAAATTCTATGACATTCTCCCCCACCTAATCCGGCGACGTCCTCGTTGCCTTTAAGTCCTCGTATGCTTGGATCTGCTTCTTGAATTGCCATAAGTTCTGGATAGGCTCCCTACTTACTTCGCTATTGGGAAGTCCCTTCCACTTGACATGTAACTCCCTGCTCGGATGTAGACCTGGTTGGCGTACCACTCGATTGGCAAGAATCGTCTCCGCTTGCTTATCATGTTGGACCTTGATACCCATTGGTGCCCGTTGAGATATGCCTCTACATGGATCGTCTTGGTCTCTGTGGTAAGGTTTAAGTAAGCTTACATGGAAGACAGGATGATACTTGATCCTGGGAGGCAACTCCACCTTTTAAGCTTGTGTTCCGACCATTTTGATAATGGGAAATGGTCCTTCGTATCTTCGAAGTAGGCCCCGATGTCGCCCTTCTAACCTCGCGTGGTTGTAGAGCTTAACAAGCACGAGGTCACCAACTTGAAATTCCCTCGGGCGCCTCTTCTTATCAGCCCATTTCTGCATCTTCTCGGAAGCCTTTTCCAAGTAAGCTCGTGCCACCCCAAGTTGGTCATTCCAATGCTTGGAAAACTGAAATGCGGGTGGACTTGGACCCTTATAGCCTGAAGCAATAGTGCTCGGTGTCAATGATTGTTGTCCTGTGACAATCTCGAAAGGACATTGGCCCGTGGACTCGCTCTTTTGCAAGCATGTTGTGAAGTATTGGGGCTTGCCTTGCTCGATCGTGAGTGATCAAGACACTCGCTTTTCGGGGCGTTTTTGGACGGAGTTGTTCAAGCTCACGGGGGAGCAAATGTCTCGGGGTGACTTTAATTTGTACAACACCCGTGCGGCGCTAGCAAACTTTAACCGGATTTTATATTAGAAGTTTGCTAGTAAGCCTTTCACAAGCTTAACTTAGACTATGAGAGACTAAGAAAGCTTTGAAGACAAAGAAGAGAGACAAGAGAGCGTTTGGGAGAATGCTTTGAGTAATGCCTTCAATTGGTGGATGGTTACAAATGAGACCCCAAGGGGGTATTTATACACTTCCACCTCCTCAATGGATGGTGGAGATTGATTTGATCTAATGGTCCATATTGTGACTCTAGAACCTTCTATACATGTATCCAATAATCTATATAAGTGTAGAGTACTCTAGAATATTCTAGGACATTCATGAGTAGTCTAGAGAACTCTGGGGAATTCTAGGGAATTCTAGAATAGTCTAGAGAATTCTAGAGACCTCAAGAAAGACACGGAATATTCAGGATATTTCTAGAAAATTCTGGGACATTCCAAATGGTTCCGGAAAATTTTGGGACATTCCAGATGGTTCCGGAAAATTCCGTGACACCAGGCACGCCCTCCGCCGGCAGCGTTGTCGCGCCCAGATCCTGGCGGTGCCGTGCAAATTGTGCGGCAACGCCATGGCGGTTGCCGCACAGTTCGCACAGCACCGCCGCCGCCGACGGGCGTGCCTGAGCGCGACACCATGTCGCACAATTGTTATTTTTTTCATTTTTTCAAAATTAAAAGTTACAAACTAATCTCTTGCTCTTCACTTGAATTATCACATTCTCTTGACATTTTAGGTTAAATTTCAAAAACAAATCAAAATTTTAGAGAGAAAATGTGATAGGAGAGTGAGAGGAGAGTAAGAGGAGAGTGAGTTAGAGAGAGAAGTGAGTTGAAATATATGAGGGGCAAAAACGTCTTTTGGGGGCGACATTAGTAAAAAGGAGGGGCAACGTGAAGCAATAACCTTTTTTATTCTTATATTGGACGTAATTTTAATAGTTATTCACTTAATAAGTGCTATGGACTTAATAAGTGATATGGCCTATGGGACATGCATATATCATCACTCAATAGTCAACAAGATAATGGCTACATATATATAACAGGATTTAATATGTCATGGTATACGCCTTTAATGATATTTTCTAAAAGATCTTTTTACTGATGTTACACAGAAAATCAAAAGTAAGCCGACATGAAAATTAAAGGGTTTTTTTTTTTTTTTTAACAATGACCAGCATTTGTAAATGAAATTTACATAGGACTTTGTTGAGTTACATTGTGCAGATGATATTCTAGGGAAGAACATTGCGTCTATTGCATTGTATATTAGGTCAGAAAATGTAACTACCGATAAGACCAAATATGCATCTAATAAAGTTGGCAAAACACAAACTAGAGTAAATTTATATCTGCAATGTAACGCAATCAATGCAAGCCTGGAATTATTTGGTCGACACTCGACACAATATATAAAGAATCCAGCCAAGTAGAAAGTTGACATTTACAGATTTACTTCTCCCTCCCCCCCCCCATATTATCCATCACATGTTAATTATTTCATTAGATTTTAATATTTATTTTTAATTAACAAGTTTTTCATAATTTTTTAATAAAAAATTTAATAGTCATTATATTATAAAATTATTATTCATTGAAAATTCAATGGTAACACTTAAACATAATAAAACAATATATATGAGATATCAACATGGATATTCGATGTCAATATACTGACCTTTGGAGATATTAGATAGTAATAATCCGATCTTTATTATTGGGCAACAATATCAATCATCTTTATATTTAGTTAAGATTATCATATCAACAGTGACAAAAAGGGTGATGATTGGCGAACTGGTGTTCGTGCTGACGTGACAGGGAGAGGGAAAGTAATCAGCCTTTTCCTAGTAACCCTATTAACGCCTCGTTTTTTCTAACCCACGTTAAAAAATTGGCCTCAATACAATGATTAAGGGGTGGTGAACTAGTCTTCGTACTGACGTGACACCCAACCAATCAATATCTTGTAATGTGACTTATTGTAAAAAAAGAGGTGTTAATGAGGTTATTGGGTTGGGGCATTTTTTTTCTCTCCGCTGCAGCCACGTCAACATGGAGACTGGTTCACCATTCCCTTTTTACTGTTGGTATAATAATGTCACCTAGAACGATATTATTGTCCAGTAATAAAATTCGATATATTACAATCCAAATACCCAAAACATCAATATATTATCATCCAAAGATCTTTTAAGAAAATGAATATAAGTTACTGGCCTGGTAAATTTGAAAGCAGCGACTACAATGGAAACAGAATTGTTTTATTCAATACTCCACATGTTACAAAAGCTGTCAAGTAATCATTAAGAAAATGCAAATGGTGGGCTGCTCATATTGTCAACTAGCTCATTTGTTTTAAGACATAATCAGATACATACATACACACACACATATATATATATATATATATATATAGGAATTGATATAATAAGAAGAAGGGTTTTATGAGAAGAATAATAATCTTGTTTTTTTCTTTTTTTTGTTGGAAAAATGTGAATAATAAATATTGCAACCTTTTTCTTTTCTTTTTTTGTTGGCTAGGAAAAAGAGAACAATTAATACATTATGATTTACAATGACATGCTAATTAATTCGCGGCTCTATATAACTTAGAATGAACATCAACTATACCATAAATGAACACCACGTATACCCAGAATGAACAACAGTTATACCCTAAATGAACATCAAATATACCATAAATGGGTTTGGCAAAGGTGAAGACGAATACAAAATTATTGTTCATCTCATGACATGTTGATGTTTATTTATGGTATAGTTGATGTTCAGTTAGGTTATAGTTGATGTTCATTCTGGGTATAGTTGGGGTTCATTTATGGTATAGTTGACGTTCGTTTATGGTGTAGTTGATTTTCATTCTAGGTATAGTTGATGTTCATTTTTTGTTTTTTCTCCAAAGCATGTTGCGCAAGAAATGAACATCAAGGTATCTAGTAAATGAACGTCATGTTATCCACTATTTTCTGGGTATATACCATTTATTGTTTTCTGAGTATAGTTGATGTTCATTCGAGTATAGTTGATGGTATAGCTGATGTTCATTCTGGGCATACTCATTTTCTTGTAAAAGAAATGAACATCAAAGTATCTAATAAATGAACATCAAGGTATGTAGTAAATGAACATCACTGTAGAAGAAAATGAACATCATGTTATCCACTGTTTTTTCTAGAGCTGCGAATTAATTAACATATCATTGGAAATCACACCGTATTAATTGCTCTCTTTTTCCAAGCCAACAAAAAAAAAGGTGCAACATTTATTATTCATATTTTCCCAACCAAAAAAAAAATAAAAAAAATAAAATTAATACCCACCCTTGATCTTGGAACCAATGGTTATGATTTACTATGCTTTTCTTCTTACAAAATCCTTTTTCTCACTATATCTATTCCATATATATATATATATACTTAGTGCAAATGGGGGGGCTGGCGGACTGCTCATATTCCACTAGCTGATTTGTTTTAAAGTATTTCAGACTGCACCTATCTGGCGCCTATGTTATAATGGAATTTTATATTTATATGTATATATATATATATTTGTGGGACCTGGGAAAATCTCCGTGTTATCCCTCGCGGTAAACGGCGAGTCGAAAGGGGTGTCTTTTCTTAGAGAAGATTCGCTTGAATTTCCGTTTAAAATAAATTAAACTGAAAATTTAAATAAATTCTTTTTTCTTTGAAATTTTTATTTACTCAGAGAAATAAACAGAAAACGAAAAAAGAAAGCAATAAAACAGAAGAAATAAAAGAAGACAGCAAACAGAAAGTCTCGCGACTGGGCACGGGACGAATCACTGTAGCAATACCTGCAGGTATTGTGAGTCAGTGGCCCGAAAAAAGGGTGTTGATTAAACTCTCTTTTTGAAAATACACTTTTTTAGTTGGAAATTTTATTTACCCTACGAAATAAACAGAAAACAGAAATAAGAAACAGAAGAAATAAAGAAAAACTGCAAAAAGGAGGATTCGAACCCGGGACCGAGGCTACTGTCCCCTGTGATACCTACATGTATCGTGGGTCGCAATCCGGGAACGAGTCCCGACCGAAGTCGTCCGCCGTGGGTCGGGCGAATACCCAGTATTGCATCCGTCCCGCCCTCGAAGCCTACTTCCGAACTTAGGGATCCGGACCCAAAAAAAACTTTTATTTTCGCAATCCGCTTTCTGAAGTCCGAAAAGAAAATGAAACCCGAAAGATAAATAAAAGAAAGAAAAGAGGAGAGAGTCGCCAATTAATTTTTGAACGAGAATTAATAAACTCAAAAAAAGTGACTCCACAAACCACGAACCACGAGATTCGGATCCGGGGGTAAGGTTACGAATTCGGGAATAAAATTCCCGAATCCGCCCGTTCAACGAACAGACTTTACTAAACCGGTTAAAATAAAAAAAGAGAGGGGGAAAGAAGAGAGTAGAACGGAGTATTAATTATCGTGATTAATGTTATTTAGTTACATACAAATGCGATAATAAAGCGAAAAATAAATAAAAAGAAATAAATACAAGCGTCAATACGCCAGGGTGATTTCGGTGTAGGGTTTAGGTGAGGGATGAGAGGGGTTTTTATAGGAGAAATTAGGGTTGAGAATTTAGGTCAAAAAATGAGGGGAAAAATGACCTAATACCGCCAAGTATCTCGGCCCAGGTGCGCGGATCAAATTAGGGCGCGCTGGGTCGGGCAGAATCCGCCCACGATACCTGGTGGTATGTGGGCCGGATCCTGCTCCGCCCAGCCCGTTGTCGCCTTGGGCTGCGTGCCAAAAGGAATTGGCCTGGTTTTTTTTTGTTGTTTATTTTTTTCTTTTTTTTGCATTTCACTTTCCTTGGCATTTTTTCTAAAATAAAATAAAGACAAAATAAAAGTAATTACAATAATTGCAATAATTACGAGACACTTTTTGGGTGTCTACAGTTAGCCCCCACTTTGATCGAGTCTGAGTAAGACGATGATCAAAGTATAGCCTGGAGGTCTTCGGTCTTTCTTGATGTAGTTCGGTCTCTCCCGATGTCGCTGAAATGTAGCTCGGTCTATGGAGAAAGGTTCATTTAATTGGATTTAAGGATGAGTGGATGGGAGGTTATGGTGGAGCTTTCAAAAGAGAGGGTTCTTCATTTTGTCCACATATTTGGCCCTAACTCCTCTTCTCTCTAAAATCACTCTTTCTCTCTCTAAAAGAACCGAGCAAGCGGGTCAGGCAGAGCATACCGCCAAGTGTGGTCATTTTCCGTCCTCTTTCTGCCCACCGATCTGCAGTGCTACCCGATGGCCAAGCAAGGATACTGCCAGGTATCCTCTGGTTTGCCTGTCTCGGTTTTTGCGCCCAGTTGTCGGGTTATCGTCGGCGTGCCTCGCCGGAATTTGGGCCATACCGCCATGTATCCACGCCCGGGCTCCCACTGTTGTCTGTTATTCACCGGCAAGACCCGATCCCAGAACGAGAATACCGCCAGGTGTGGTCTACCTCCTGCCTCGGTTTTCGCGCAACAAACTACGCCGGAAGCTTCTCGCCGGAGTCCCGTACCGCTAGGTGTGGGCCGTCTTTCCTCGATTTTCGTGTCGATTGTTCATCGTCGAGCCTCGCCGGAGCTCCAACCATAAGCGATACCGCCACATATCGGTGCGCGCAGTCTCGGGTTTCAGATCTGGAACTTCGTCGAAATATTTCGAGCCCGGGACCTATATACTGCCGGGTATCTCCTAACTGGGTTTCCGGGTTCTCTTTCCTCGATTTTTGAGCCGACCTTTCATCGCCAGGCCTTACCGGGACTCCGGCCGCCGGAATACCGCCTGGTATGCTTGAATTTATGCCGATTTCGTTGCTCTCTTTTTTTTTCGAAAATTGGAACTGGATTTGGGTCGGGCTTATTTGGTCAAGAATTCACCGGAATTCTGACATTATACCGTCAAGTATTGGCTTCCCGACGTCGGTTTTTTCAATTCCGATTTTTTCAGATCTGAATTTTGCTGGAAAATTTTGAGCCCGGGGCGTGAATACTTGCAGGTATGCTCTTCAGTTTTGAATTCCCGAGCTAAAATTTTCAAATATCGAAATTGAAAACCCGAATTTTCGAACTGTTGGCTCGCCGGAAATTTGCTGTCATTGAGCTCAGATTCTGACCCGAGGCGGTCTGGGGCGGACCCTCCATACCTTCAGGTATGGTCTCGGGTTTGGACCTGAGACAGCCCGGGGCAAACCTGCGCTGCTTGTATGGTCTTGAATCTGTTTTTGAAGTTTTGGTCCAATGTCAGAATTTTGAATGTGTTTCCTTGTGTTATGTAGCTTGTAGAATGACCCAGCCTTTAAAACCTCGGGGACACATAGCTCCTCATGCCGCGAATTGGGTTCACCATTCGTTTTTTGCCAAGGAATGGTTTCCCGAGGGTGGGTTTAACCCGGCGAACCTTACACAATACCCGAACGAGCATGTGTGGCTTCGGAAATCGGAAATCCCGGTGAACCTTTCATGCCTTGTGGAGCGTGGCACGGTGGGAGATATTGAAGACTTAGCTTGAGTTGTTGTTGTAGAAGAGATGAGACAAATCCATAAGCAATAGAATAAGGGGAGAAAGATGAACATCTCAATCACCCATGCTTGAACTTCTCAACAATAGCCTTGAACTTGAATAATAACAAGAATAATAACCAAAATAAACCAATATCAATAACCTTGAACACCAAAGGGATTGGATATGACCTTGGATAAAGGCAGTCCACCACCAAAGCCTAACACCCCACCATGACCATCATAAAGGAAGAATCCACCAAATGATCAATAAAGGAATGACTAGAAACACCACCATTAATCAATGGATAAAGTAATCTAGATTTTGAGAGAAAACTTAGGGAAACCCTAACCAATGCATAAGCATGTTCATAATTATCAAAAGATGCCTAGAAAATATGCTAAGGGGGTATTTATACTAATGGGGGGGTTTAAAACAAAACACAGTCGTTTAACTCAATAATACGCGCAAAACAGTTTTGTCACGGGCGTTACGGCATACCGTCATCACGGGCGTTACGCATTTGTCATCGAAGGTGGTCACGGGCATGACCAATGGTTGTCGCGGGCGTGACGGAGCTTCCGGAACAAAAAATGAAACTGCCGTGAGTTGTCACGGGCGTTACCACTAAGGGTAGCGGGCGTGACGATCTGGGCAGTTTTTCTGCCGTCTTCAAATGTGCATAACTTCTTCATCTGGACTCTGTTTTAGCCCCATAAGATATCAATGGAAAGCTCTCGGTGTGTACTTTAAGCTCCCAAAATTTGAGACCCATCAAAGTTATATTGAAGGAGTTATGATCCAAAAGGTGAAGGCGCGTCCATTCCGACAACCCACGTTGACCCGTTTGCGCTTATTCTTGCCGAAGAACTTCGAACAATTTTAAAGGCCCGAAGTTGGTCCCGACGAGGACCTGTAGCTCCACTCCCATGGTCCAGGGTCCCATTTGAAGTGAATGCCACACCCGATGCCGATCAAACCACGCCTCTAGGGTCCCGGGTCCACCTTAAAATGCACCCCACACCCGACCTTGAAGTGAGTTCGCTCGCGATTCTTAAAGGTAGTGTGGGAAGGTTTTGCAAACACATAATTCGAAGTTTGGGTCCTCGCCTGATACGCTCCATACTCCCCTTCTTGAAAAAGAGTTGCCCTCAACTCTTGGGAGTAAAAATCGAGGCCCTCTCCACAACTTGGCACCCTAGAGCTCCAAACATCCCGACCGCCACGAACAATCACACGAGGCACCCAACAAGCTTCGAAACCCACTATATATCCATGATCCTAATAAAAGAAGCATGTTGGAGGCTTGTTTTGTGGAGGTGAGGGGCTAAGGGACGGAAAAGGGAATTTTTGTGGTGTTTGGGAACTCTCATTCTCACTTGGGTCGCTACAAGGTAATGACAAAGCCAAAGGTAGCTCGTCCTCACCAAGAGCGCACTCTTCCCGTGTTTCGCTCAACATGAGAAGGTTCCTCAACTCACTTCCCACCCAGGTTTTGTTTTTGTGGTTTAATGGTGGTTTCATAGGCATAGGAAGGACACGGTGTAGGAAACACCAAATGAGGGGCATAAGGGCATCAACATAGCTTCGGGGTAATTAAAGCATCAATGGTGTAACGAACAATGACAAATTTGATATCCCAATAGACTCCTCGAACAAACAATGACGACCAAACAAAGTGTACGACCCATTCAAGGAGCTCACATAACAACATCCAACAGTCACAAAAGACTCATCATACAACTTATCATGCCAACAATCACTCTCAAACAACCAATTTCTTCCAAGTATCAAATGTGATTTAGTAAAAGACTCCAAAGTATATCCACCATTGATTTTAGCCAAAGAGTCTTGGATTACCTCTTCGTTCGCATTGAGAAGATCATAAGTAACCAAACCGGGAGAGGTGATGGTGACAATTTCATCGTTGCTTGGCTCCTCAAAAAACGATGTTGATATGATCATCGGGGTTTCTTGTTGATGCATAATGGATCACAAGACACCCAAAATGCCAAGAAAGAACACGGATCAAAAACACATGTAAGAACTTGCAAGAGATGAATCAGATAAGGACCTTTACAGCGAACTGAACAGCGGAAACTTTGATAGAATTGAGCAACGAAACTCTTCGGATTGATACAGACACACCACAATCTTCAAGAGCTCCTACTCCTCCTGTCACCACCCAAGAATGCTCAATCTTGGATTAGAAGAGAAGATTTCACACGAAAAACCCAAAGGCAATTCGTTTTCTAGCCAAAGACTAGAGAGAAACTAAAGCATCAACTTTAGAGATTTGTGTTTATTTCAATATGAATGAATTGTGATTACAAAGGACCCAAGGGGTCTATTTATAGGAATAGGAAAACCCCTCTCTAAAGACACGTCACCTCAGCAAGGCCGCGTTACCCGACAAGGCCCTTTAGGCGACACTACCCGACAGAGGCCCTTTACAGAGAAAACAATATCTCCTAAAAAACAACTCCAATACTAAAGATTCAAAAACCAAAATGTACATAAGGAATAACCCTTCCACATAGCTAAATGAGAACTTCAAGACTATTGAGATAAGGAGCTCAAAAGTCCTTTAGCTTTGGAAATATTCGCAATGTAATCACTCGAAACAATCTGCAGCAGACTGGCAAGGTCCTTCAGTGCTTCTTCCTGATGCATTGAAGTATGATATGCATCATTCTCCCTCTCTTGAAAAGAGTTTGCCCTCAAACTTGGAATTTCTTCACCTTCATTATAATAGGGCTTAAGGTCACACACATTGAAAGTACAACTTCCTTCATACCCATCTTCCATCTTCAAACGATAAGCGTTATCACCAAGTCTTTCTAAGATCTCATAAGGACCTTCACCTCTCGGTTTTAATTTCCCTTTTCTCTTACTTGGAAATCTCTCTTTCTTCAAGTGTAACCATACTAAATCTCCAGGCTTAAAGATAACCTTCTTCCTCTTTCGATTCACTTTCTCTTCAACCTTTTGAGTATATCTCTTAATCTTCTCACGAACTTCCTCATGCAACTTCACAATTTCATCAAAATATAAGGTAGCAACTTTCGTAGCATCATATGTAGTGTTGCAAGGTACAAAATGCGCCATCTTTGAAAATCGATCTACAACCACCATAATAGAATCCTTACCTCTTTGAGTTCTAGGTAGACCCACAATGAAGTCTAAACTCACATCTTCCCAAGGGTAATATGGAATAGGTAGCGGTGTATATAAGCCTTGAGGTAATACATGTGACTTGGCAAGGTTGCAAGTACCACATCTCTTAACAATATGCTCAACATCCTTCACCATGCTAGGCCAAAAGTAATAATCTCTCAACATCAAATAAGTCTTCTCTATACCAAAATGACCCGCTAAGGCACCTCCATGAACTTCTTGAATCAACAATTCGCGCAATGAGGTCCTTGGTATACATAATTGATTTCCTTTGAATAAGAAACCATCTTCAATATGAAACATTTCATGAGGATGTTTCTTTGCCAATTCATATACTTCTTTGAAATCTTGATCATCTTGATATAAGCCCTTAATATGCTCAAATCCAAAGAATGTTAGAATCAAGAACATATGTAAGTAAGTACCTTCGTGATAGAGCATCGCGCCTTGTTCAAATGCCCTACTTATGCTTGATCACAAACTGAAAAGCTTGCATAAATTTAACCCATTTTGCATGTCGTGGGTTAAGCTTGTGTTGGCCTTGGATAAACTTGAGAGCTTCATGATCACTATGTAGAATAAACTCTCCACTTAGTAGATAATGCCTCCAATGCTCAAGAGCTCTTATAATGGCATAGAACTCCTTGTCATATGTACTAAACTTCCTTTTGGCATCATTCAACTTCTCGCTAAAGTAGGTTATTGGCCTTCCCTCTTGTGTAAGGACAGCACCAATACCAACTCCACTAGCATCCACTTCCACTTCAAATATTTTGTCAAAACATGGCAAGGCTAGAAGAGGTGCATTACATAACTTCTCTTTGATACCTTCAAACGCCAATTGAGCGTTTTTATTCCATGTAAACTCCCTTTGCTTCAACAACTCAGTCATAGGAGCCAAAATAGTAGAGAAATTCTTGATAAACCTTCTATAAAATGAAGCTAATCCATGAAATGATCGTACCTCATGTATACTCGTTGGTGTTGGCCATTCTTGGATAGCTTTGACCTTTCCTTCATCTACTTGAATCCCATTTTTGGAGAGCACATATCCAAGGAAGATGACCTTGGGTGAAAAGAACGAGCACTTCTCCAAGTTGGCGTAGAGCTTTTCTTTCTCCAAGATATACAAAACTAGCTCTAAGTGCTTTATATGGTCATTCTCACTTCTACTATATACAAGTATGTCATCAAAATATACAACAACACACTTTCCAATCAAAGGTTTCAATACATGATTCATTAACCTCATAAAAGTAGAAGGAGCATTTGTTAGACCAAAGGGCATTACTAACCATTCATATAAGCCTTCTTTGGTTTTGAAAGCCGTTTTCCATTCATCTCCTTCACATATGCGAATTTGATGATATCCACTCTTCAAATCAATCTTTGAAAACACAACACTTCCATAAAGTTCATCAAGAAGGTCCTCCAGACGTGGAATGGGAAAACGATATTTGATGGTGATTTTGTTGATGGACCTACAATCCATGCACATACGTTGGGTACCATCTTTCTTTGGAACTAGTAACACCGACAAAGATACGGACTCATGCTTGGACGAATAAGGCCCTTTTGGAGTAGCTCATCAACTTGCCTTTGAACCTCATGGGATTCCTTGGGGTTCATTCGGTAGGCTTGCTTATTTGGTAATGTGGTTCCCGGAATGAGATCAATCTTGTGTTCAATGTCCCTTCTTGGTGGCAATCCTTGGGGCATTTCTTTTGGAAACAAATGACCAAACCTCCTCATCAAGGGTGAGAGCCGTGGATGATCTTTGGTTGGGGAAGCTTGTTCTTCTTGGATATTCGCCAATATCAACTCTTTATGCTCATAGAATTCATGTTGTTCCGCCTTTAGTAAGGACACAATGTTAGTCTCCCTTTCTTTCTCTTTTGTTGGTGGAGGCCGAATAGAAGAAGGAGGCAATGGAGCCAATGTAATCTTCTTCTTGTTGATGACGAATGAGTAGGTATTCAATCTTCCATCATGAGTTACATACCTATCAAAAAGCCACGGTCTACCAAACAAAATATGACAAGCATCCATGGGTATTACATCACACCATACATCATCTTTATAATTCTTCCCAATGGACAATGAGACTAATACACGTTTATCAACTCTAATGCCCTTCCCATGGCTTAACCATTGAATATTATAAGGAGATGGGTGAGGACTTACATCCAAATTCAGCTTTTCTACCATTGTAGTAGAGGCGGCATTAGTACAACTACCTCCATCAATTATAAGAGAGCATACCTTTCCTTGAACGGTACACCTAGTGTGGAATATATTCTCACGTTGCTCCATGTCATTTGGGGTAGAAGCCATACTTAGTTCCCTTCTAAGCACCAGCAATTCGCCTTCATCCGCTTGCTCAACCTCCTCATCATTATCCTTCTCATTTTCGGCAAACTCACAAGGTTCCACTTCATGTTCACTTTCATACAAGCTTGGTTCAACAAACAAAGCACTTTGATATTCAACAAGAGAAACCGTGCACTTGTTAGGACATTCGGATGCTATATGACCCAATCCTTGGCACCTAAAACATCTTCTTGTCAGAATGTCCTTGGTTCTTGGACTTGGGTTTTGGGTGGGGGATTTTGTGGCTGGTTTAATGTGGGTTTGGCGTAGGGTTTAAGGGAGGATGGGGGCTGATTTTGTGGAGCTTTTAATTGTGTTTGGGGATAAGGACGTTGGGTATAGGGTTTGGATGTGTTTGGGAACGTCCTTTGCGGTTCCTTGGCTCTTTCTTTTCTTTGCCTTTCCACTTTCATAGCCAAGTTGCTTAGCTCATCAAGAGATTCATATGAATGTAATTCAACTATATGACGTATCCAATCATTCAAACCAATCAAGTAACGTACCAGAATTTGTGGTTCCTTTTCCTTGAGATCACAACGCCAAAGGAGATGTTCAAACTCCCTTGTGTATTCTTCCACCGATTTAGAGCCTTGGACAAGCTTTTGTAACTTGAAGTAGTTGTCTTCAACGTATGATTGGGGAAGGAACTTGGATTGCAACTTCGACTTCATCTTATCCCAAGAACGGATCTTTTCTTTCCCTTTTGCAACTCTCTTCTTTTGAAGGTTAGTCCACCAAATACTAGCATGTTTTCTCAATTTCAAAGCAACGTACTTAACCTTGAGCTCATCACTACATTCTTTCAACTCAAAGACACGTTCAACCGTATGTATCCAATCAAGATAATCTTCTACATTCAAACTACCATCAAATTCAGGAACTTCGACTTTAAAATCCAAACGTTCATGCCTTTTAGACTTTGAACTACCTTCACCATGTGACGAGACACCATCACGTAAGGTTCCTTCACGTAACATTCTGTTTTCTTCCATTTGTTTACCCAATTGCACACGCAAAAATGCTATTTGTTGCTCAAGTTCATAAACCTCATTTCATTTAGATTCATCGTTTGCCATTAGAAATCAACTTGATGTCATATGACTCACGAGGGAAAGGGACGGATTTTGGGCTTGGTTTGTGTTTAGGACGAGGGTTCTTTGAGGAGTTATGGGTTCTTTATGAGTTCTTGATGAGTTCTTGATGAGTTCTTGGAAGAACTATCAAAGGGGTGTGTATAACGTGGGGTTTATGTGGTTTTGTGACAAAACAAGGTCCAAGATTCATGCAAGAAACAAAGGAGATTTATCTAAACATGGCTCTGATACCAAATTGATGCATAATGGATCACAAGACACCCAAAATGCCAAGAAAGAACACGGATCAAAAACACAAGTAAGAACTTGCAAGAGATGAATCAGATAAGGACCTTTACAGCGAACTGAACAGCGGAAACTTTGATAGAATTGAGCAACGAAACTCTTCGGATTGATACAGACACACCACAATCTTCAAGAGCTCCTACTCCTCCTGTCACCACCCAAGAATGCTCAATCTTGGATTAGAAGAGAAGATTTCACACGAAAAACCCAAAGGCAATTCGTTTTCTAGCCAAAGACTAGAGAGAAACTAAAGCATCAACTTTAGAGATTTGTGTTTATTTCAATATGAATGAATTGTGATTACAAAGGACCCAAGGGGTCTATTTATAGGAATAGGAAAACCCCTCTCTAAAGACACGTCACCTCAGCAAGGCCGCGTTACCCGACAAGGCCCTTTAGGCGACACTACCCGACAGAGGCCCTTTACAGAGAAAACAATATCTCCTAAAAAAACAACTCCAATACTAAAGATTCAAAAACCAAAATGTACATAAGGAATAACCCTTCCACATAGCTAAATGAGAACTTCAAGACTCTTGAGATAAGGAGCTCAAAAGTCCTTTAGCTTTGGAAATATTCGCAATGTAATCACTCGAAACAATCTGCAGCAGACTGGCAAGGTCCTTCAGTGCTTCTTCCTGATGCATTGAAGTATGATATGCATCACTTGTGGGGTTTCTTCAGTTTGTCTTGGTTGGAGAACATGGTGAACCTCCTCTTCTTCCTCTTGGCATGGAGCTTTTTCAATCTCACTATGTACTTCAAGTAGCTCAAGAGGTTTCCCTTCAACGGCCTCAATGACAATAACCCCGTTCATTGAACTTTTCTTTTTCTCACCCTTTTCAAATTTTTCAAGTGTGAAAGGAAGGTTTCGCTCATCAACACCTTCTACCATGTCACTTGTATACTCATAAACACAAAAAGATTTCTCAACCCAAGCTTCAACCATAGCCATTGTCGGACATTGCAAAGCATCGTGTCCCACACGCCGACATTTGACACACTTCCGGGACGTGACGGTCGTTAGCGGGGAATAGTAGAATGGCTCCTCATTAGTGCCCCGTCGACGATGGCGTCGAAGTGAATTTCTATCATCGTCACTCGACTCATAGGAGGGAGGAGGACGGATAGGGCTTTGTGCACGCTTTCGACGTTCCACTTGTGGTTGCCCTTGACGTTGCACCGTCAAATTGTTCATTTGTGCCGCAATCTCCAAAAGAGTCCGCTCGATGTTAGCGTTATGATTCTCAAGGGAAGTGAACCTCTCGTCCATCGTGGCGAGTCGGTCCTCAATGCCTTGGAGTCGGAAACTCCTCCGGTGGCTAGGTTCCTCTCGATCGGAATCATCGTGACCATCCATATCGAGGGAAAGGTATGGGACAGATTGTGTTTGGGATATTTTGTGGAGTTTGGGGGTTTTCTTGTAGTTGGCTTGTGTTTGGCTAAGGGTTCTTTGTGTTTTTTTCTGACTTGGGCATTTTATCGAACACCTAGCGCGCACAATTTTCCAACTTCACCTCAAAGCTCTAATATGCATCAAAATCAACAAACACAATAGCAATAACAATTTCTCCAACACACTTGGAGTCACAAGGGTTGGGGAACACCAATATTTCAATCAAAATACCACTCTACTAGTAATGAACAATGGAGGAATGAACAAAACACCACCATTAATCAATGGATAAAGTAATCTAGATTTTGAGAGAAAACTTAGGGAAACCCTAACCAATGCATAAGCATGTTCATAATTATCAAAAGCTGCCTAGAAAATATGCTAAGGGGGTATTTATACTAATGGGGGGGGGGGGGTTTAAAACAAAACACAGTCGTTTAACTCAATAATACGCGCAAAACAGTTTTGTCACGGGCGTTACGTCTGTCGTCACGGGCGTGACGACCTGGGCGAGCAGGGTCACGGGCGTGACCAATGGTTTTCGTGGGCGTGACAGAGCTTCCGGAACAAAAAATGAAGCTGCCGTGAGTCGTCACGGGCGTTACCACTAAGGGTAGCGGGCGTGACGATCTGGGCAGTTTTTCTGCCGTCTTCAAATGTGCATAACTTCTTCATCTGGACTCTTTTTTAGCCCCGTAAGATATTGATGGAAAGCTCTCGGTGTGTACTTTAAGCTTCCAAAATTTGAGACCCATCGGATTATATTGAAGGAGTTATGATCCAAAAGGTGAAGGCGCGTCCATTCCGACAACCCACGTTGACCCGTTTGCGCTTATTCTTGCCGAAGGACTTCGAACCATTTTAAAGGCCCGAAGTTGGTCCCGACGAGGACCTGTAGCTCCACTCCCATGGTCCAGGGTCCCATTTGAAGTGGATGCCACACCTGATGCCGATCAAACTACGCCTCCAGTGTCCCGGGTCCACATTAAAATGCACCCCACACCCGACCTTGAAGTGAGTTCGCTCGCGATTCTTAAAGGTAGTGTGGGAAGGTTTTGCAAACACATAATTCGATGTTTGGGTCCTCGCCCGATATGCTCCACCTTGTTAAAAACAAATTTAAATGTCTTGCATATCTTTTTGGGCTTTGTTGATTTGCATGCTTGGGCCTAATTGTGTTGAAGCCTCCTCTAGCCCAAATATATATGTAAATATTCTGTGGACTTGATGTTAATAATTTTAGAGTTTAACGTCGGATTTAACCATTTTCCCCAGGTTTTTCTCATAAAATTATTCGTCCTTAATTTTAGAGTATAATCCGAAAATTACTTGAATTATTTCTCGTAAAATCATGTATACATACCTGCTTGCAATTTTCTTCGGGCTTGATGACTTGTACCCCTAGTCCCAATTAATTTAGAACCATCTTTGTTGCAAATTATTCGTCCTTAATTTTAGAGTATAATCCGAAAATTACTCGAATTATTTCTCGTAAAATCATGTATGCATACCTGTTTGCGATTTTCTTTGGGTTTGATGACTTGTACCCCTAGGCCCAATTATTTTGGAACCATCTTTGTTGCGCGTTGAGACCCAAAATTTCTTGCCCTTTACTATTTCTTGTGCGGTCTAATTTTTACAGTGTAACATCAACATTAATTAATAATCTCAAGGTTTTTCTCATAAAAATA
Source organism: Portulaca oleracea (assembly GCA_029582165.1). NCBI lineage: Eukaryota > Viridiplantae > Streptophyta > Magnoliopsida > Caryophyllales > Portulacaceae > Portulaca > Portulaca oleracea. The sequence continues at coordinate 26,970,262 of CM055868.1, read as the reverse complement.
TGACTTTTTTTTTCTTTTTGAGTATAATTCGAAAATGTTGTGATTGTTTTTTTTTTCGAGTTAAGTCTCATAAAAAAAATTAGGAATCAAGAACATGTATGTTAATACGAACTCTGACTTGGAAAATGAGTTATTTTACCATGTCGTAGCGCGTGAAATTTTTTTTCGATTTATGAAGTCCCCAAAAATAGGATTCGAAGGTCATCTTTGCGAGTGTAATTCGAAGGGAACATGACTGTATCCTTGTGAATTTGTCTCGCCTGGTTCTTTATTAGCCCCCAATACTTGATGACAATTCTTTTTTTTTTAATACTTAGAACGATAGCATGAAGACTTGTGGCTTAATCACAAAAATGATGGGTACTCTGAAAACTCATGCCGACCTTGTTCGGGACGTTATGGAACACACTGGTTTCTTGCCTTTTTATCAGTGTTTAGAGGCCTGGTTAATGCCTCGCTCTCGGCGTCCTGGTAGACCTCTTGGCGAGCTTTTCTGGGACACCACTAATATGTTCCACTTTCAATTTGGCGAGATGGTTGTCACCCCTACGGATTTTGTGATCATTAATGGCTTGTCCTGGGGGACTCAGCGCCTATATTTTAACCGGGGTTTTAGAAGAGGCTCTCCTCAGGCATTAGAACTTTTTGGGCCTATGATTGGAGGTCAAGAGTCGGTCCGTCCTTTACGCTATAAGCATTTTAGGGAAGCGATTCGTTCTCGGGGTATCCCAGCTCTTCCATTAGCTCAACGGATGCGTATCATCCTGGCTTATTTTATTGGCGCGTCCTTCTTTGCCAATCCTGGAGATGACATTCATCTCTTCTGGCTAGAGAACTTAGCGGATTTAAACAACGTCCGCCATTTGAAGTGGGGAGAGGCGGCGTATGCTTGCTTTGTACGGGGTCTCCGCATGGGGTGTACGACGAACTTACCGAATAGGGAGTCCCGATTCTACAATTATGGCCCTTGCTTGTGGAAGGTCTTAGAGGTAACTACTCTCTTAAGACTCTTCTCATCTTATGACATCATGATTGCTTCATCAACTTATCCTAATTTATGCAGGTGTGGCTTTATGAGTACTTCCCTGCTCTGGCTCCTACGACCAGAGCAACTATGAAAGCCATTCCCGCCTCTACCCGATGGTCGAAGGCGATGAGTTGTCCTGACAGATGGGGCTCGGATACCCTTCAGAACCTGCGCGCTTTTCTAGATAATGCGACTCCGGTATGTACCTCTTCGCGCTTGATTTTATTTATTGGATCTCGTTTCACAATTCTCCTTCTCCCTCTTTTTTTTTTTTTGAAATTAGAAGGATGTGGATTGGAGTCCTTGGGAAGACCTAGACGATAGGGTTGGGATGAGGATCCGTACTGATGGTATTACTACATCGAGGATCCTCCTGGAAGGTCCCTATGGATTCGTCTGGTTTTCGGGTGAGAGAGTCTCTTCCCAAATCTTGGGTTTCTATGATCCTTGGATTCCTGCAGACCCCCCGGCCGAAATGATGGCCCCTCGATCTTTGAGCTTTGAGGATTGGGTAGCTGCCTGTCTGATGCATATCATACTTCAATGCATCAGAAGGAAGCCCTAAAGGACCTTACCAGTCTGCTACAAACTGTTTCAAGTGGTTATGGCGTGAATATCTCCAAAGCTAAAGGACTTTTGAGCTCCTTATCTCAAGAGTCTTGAAGTTCTCATTTAGCTATGTGGAAGGGTTATTCCTTATGTACATTTTGGTTTTTGAATCTTTAGTATTGGAGTTGTATTTTAGGAGATATTGTATTTTCTTTAAAGGGCCTTTGTTGTAAGTGTCGCCTGAAGGGCCTTGTCGAACGCCTCATGGCCTTGCACTGGGTGACGCCTATAGGGAGGGGTTTTCCTATTCCTATAAATAGACCCCTTGGGTCCTTTGTAATCACAATTGATTTATATTGAAATAAACACAAATCTCTAAAGTTGATGCTTTAGTTTCTCTCTAGTCTTTGGCTAGAAACGAATTGCCTTTGGGTTTTTCGTGTGAAATCTTCTCTTCTAATCCAAGATTGAGCATTCTTGGGTGGTGACAGGAGGAGTAGGAGCTCTTGAAGATTGTGGTGTATCTGTATCAATCCAAGGAGTTTCGTTGCTCAATTCTATCAAATTCTATCAAGTTTCCGCTGTTCGGTTCGCTGTAAAGGTCCTTATCTGATTCATCTCTTGCAAGTTCTTACTTGTGTTTTTGATCCGTGTTCTTTCTTGGCATTTTGGTTGTCGTGTGATCCATTATGCATCACTGTCACGAGACCCCTTGGGGTATGCTAGCCACCCACTATGATGAGCAGTACCATGCAGGGGTAGTGGAGCTCTATTTGGATCGCTTGGCCCATGGACGCGTACGTGCTGCGACTTTTTCTTTGTTCATTTGTGACTTTCGGTGAACTTATCCACTTCTCTTTTCCTTGCAGTTAGTGGATCCTTCCCGATATTATGAGGCCCCGGGTTTTGTTACTTTGGTCGACTAGTATCCTGGTCAAGATACAGAGGTGGTGGTGAGTCTTTATTTTTTCTACCAGTTTCTTTTTATCGATGACCTTTCTACTGACTGTCTCCTTGTTTCTTCTTTTCAGCCTTCGCTGTGGAGCTTCAAGAAGTTATGTCAACTTTGCGCCTCTTATGGACGACACCTGCGAGGTTGATTTTCCTTTACAGGCCTTTATCGAGGGTCTCCCATTGATTCGGACTCCAGTCATAATGAGTTTCAGCCTTCCGGTACTGATGAGTCTGGTTCTGAGTCATATTCTCATGGAGGTGGTGGAAGTTATGGTGGTTCTGAGTCACGTTCTCAGAGAAGCGGTGGAGATTATGGTGTCATTCCTCGCCATTCTAGTGTCGAACGTGGCCCTCCTCCACGTTTTCCCGAACCTCCTCGCTTTTCAATTGGGGATTTCTGTAATCTCGAACGTGGCGAATCCTCTCGTCGTCGTGTCACTGCTGGTCAATCGACATGGACTGTTAGCTCATCCGATGACATAACTTTACAAGAGCGATTTCATGATATACAAATATCACGTAGGGGAAGAGGTGCTCATGGTAACCGTTCTCGAGACGATGAACGACACTCCAGGTCAGGCGGTCACGGGGGCCATGGTTCGTCTCATGGCCATGGTCATTCATTTGGAAGAGGAGGTCCAGAGGCAACTCTTCATAGCCGTGGTCAGTCCGTTGAGCGACAGGATACGGAACTTTTGCAACACTCGGATCATCCATCTTGGGGTCATTCTGACGGTCGTGCCAGTCGTAGATAGAGTCACCATACTGAGCGTCGTACGAGCCGCCAATCTAGTGGGAGATTTGGTCGGCGTTCTAGCGGTTCCCGAGCGACAGGCGGTAATCTTGTCCGATTAGGTGATACTGAGGTGCTTGCTTCTTGGCAGTGTTCGGGCACGGAGATCATTGGTGGCTCAGGTGATACAGAGATGCTCGAGAGTCACGGTGATACAGTGGTGCTCATGAGTTCTCCTGGGATGTTTCATCTTCATCCCAATGGCCTCCTATGGGTCGTCATGGATCTGCTCAGGGCGGCTTGCCCCCTACTGCTACGACTGGTAACGCCTTTGTAGATGCCTTGTTTGGTACTTCTGGTGATCCTGCCTGGGGCGGACAATATCCTGCAGGTGGTCCCAGTGCTGGTCCTGCTGGTTCGAGCTCTAGCTGTCATAGCGATTCTTCTCGCTTTCGTTGATGCAGGCTTGGTTGTTTATGCAGGATGAGCTTTTATGTATGTATTATGAAACTTTATATGTACTAGCTACGACTCTATATATGTACTAGCTAAAAGTCATGCCTGAGACTTTTATTTTATGTTTTATTAAGATGCATGTATGTACTTAGACTCTGAGACTATTATGTACTTATATTCTACGACTCAAAATTTCTACATGCTAAAATGCAGATGCAAGGTGGTGCGTGCAGCCCCCACTTCCCAAAAATAAAAAATAACAAAAGAAAAAGAAGAATCCTAAGTGTCGAGATATTAATTTTGTCGTTAATTTCAGGACAGGTCAAAATGAAACTCTAGCACCATTTGGCTCTTTATTATTTGGTTTTGGAAAGAGTGATGATAAAAAGAAAATGAGGATAAAGATATAGTAAAAAGAAAAAAATACAAATATGTGATAGGATAAAAGAATGGAAGAGAAAGGGAAAGAAATAAATAAAAATATGTGAAAATAAAGAAGAGAAAAGAATAGGAAAGAAAATAAATATAATTATGTGGGGATAAAGAAAAGGAAAGAAATACGTGAAAAAATAAAAAGAAAAGAGAAAAGGAAAGAAATAATAAATGTATATATGTGAGAGAATAAAGAAGAGAATAGAAAAGGAAAGAAATAAATATAATTATGTGAGAGAATAAAGAAGAGAAGAGAAAAGGAAATAGAGAGAGAAAAAGGGCCCGATGCGCAAGATGCAGTATCGTGCCCCTGCATGTCCAGCTTCGCCTCGCTTCCGTGCCTCGAAGAAATCTGCTGCCCCTGCCCACAAATACCTGGCGGTATTGCAAGCTTAGGCCTGTCCAGTTCAACGCCTAGGTTTTCGTGCCCATAAACTGTTGTTATGTCTAGCAATACCTGCAGGTATTGTACGCAGTGTCCTGCTGCTGCGAGAAATCTTCCAAATCTGTCCAGTTTTCGGCCTCGAAAAACGTGCCATTCTGCCTCGATTTTCTTGCTAACACTCATGGCCTTCAAGAAGAAGCTATCCGCGTGGTTGAGTGCCCTTTCTAAGAATGAGAAAAAGGAACTTCAAAGGTACAATCTTTCCCTTTTTCTGAGCTTGGCAAGTGGTTTTGTTTCTAGACTTTCTCTATGCATGCGTTACACTGTGGGATCCTGTGATGCATGTTTTCCGCTTTGGGGAGGTTGAGTTATGTGCTTTGGTTGAAGAATGGGATGCTTTGTTGGGTGTGGATTCTTTAGCTTGGCCCGCACTCCCTATCCCTCTTGACGATGTCCCTTCAAAGTTCCAAAATTTGCTATGCATGCCTGAAAAAGTCTTAGGGAGTATCTTAATTGGCAGAAAGATACACTTGTTGGCCCTCTTAGAATATTTCCAATCACCTGAAAGCTTACACCTCGGTCCCGAGATTAGGGTTAGAGCAGTGGCTTTATGCATTCTAGGGCAATTCCTTTTTCACCATGGGGGCAGGGTTTATCCCGATGTGTCTGATCAATGTTTTGGACAACATGAGAGGTGGAAGAAACCTTACTCCTTTAGTGCTAAGCGAAACCATTAGGGGTCTGGATGAGGAAGACAAAATAGAGGCATGGCGCGGGAGTCCACTTCTTCTCCAGGTACAATTTAATTTCTGTCTAGAATATCATGCCTGCAGGCAGTATTGTCCTATCCCGGATTTTTGTTCATGCGATAAACTCGTGCAGGCAGCCACCATGCTGCAGTATCGCAATGCTCGGTTTTTTCTGCTCGCCTCGACAGACTGGTGCAGGCAGGCCACCATGCCTGCAGGCATGGTGCCCCGTCCACTGAATTTTGTCCAGTCCAGAGAAAACCTTAAGCTTCTTCATCTGACCTGACCTGACTTTGCTTTTATGCAAATTTGGCTAATAGAACATCTAAGGCAGATGGCTCCTCCATTGACGCAGTGGACCAGAAAGTTTATAGAATCCTTCACCGCAAACTTTACTTGGATGAGAAAGAGTTCATGGGCTCTTGGATTAAGCATCTCAAAAAGAGTCCTCCTATTGATTGGTGGATAGAGTGGTGGGGAGCCCCTCATTATGTATGTCCCCAGTACGGAACCTCTCATGTGAGATTGATTAGTCTCACCCATTGTACCTATTACTTTCCTTTGAGGGTGATGCGCCAAATGGGGAGGAAGCAACTCATTCCCTTGCTAGACTGTACTCCTCAGAAGCTTCATGAAGTCACCGATGTGGTTGCGAAGGGTTGGGCCTCTTATTGGAGTCATGTTCCTGCTATTCAAGCCCCCAAGGATAAGACACAGGTTGCCACTACCTATGTGACCAAAGCTTTCATCAAATGGTTGACTAAGAAAGATTCTGAAGAGCGTATGAAGCTAAGGGAAGAAGATGAGAAAGGGCAACTTTCAGTCTTCAACAGGCTTGGTTTTGAATACAAGAGGTGGGATGCCATGTAAAAGAAAAAGGAAGAGATCATTGTGAGGAAGCCCCCAGCTCGGCTTGTTACCCGGGAAGCTGCTTTGCCTTCCTTGGTTATTAGAGAGCCTAAGTCTCCTCCTAAAAGAGCTGAACCCAAGCCTTCTTGGAATGGAAAGGGGAAAGAGCCTCGAGTCTACAAACAGAAGCCTAAGAAGAGAGAACGCCTGCCTCCAAAAGATAAGAATGTTGGACCAAGCAAGAGGCCCGAGAAAGAGAAGAAAGATTGAATCTGCTTAAGCCAATAGTTATTTTTAATTTGATGCTGAATAAAGTTACAAGTATGTTCTGGTAATCTTTTAGGACTATTATTATTATATTTGAATTTAGTTGGTAATTTACTTCTTCGGAGGAAACTAAAGCAAAATGTAACGAACTTTATTATTATTAATATGAAATATCAATAATATATATGGATTTTATTACATCTATTGCCTTCCAAAGAAAAAGAAAGAAAGGAAAAAAAAGATATGGGCCGGACTCTCGTGGGTTTCCTACGTATCTACAAGAGTAGAATCAGGCCTTCGTAGTTCACCTCCCCTTTTTCTAAACATTGCTAAGTTTCTGGGCCGAATCTAGTGTCTTAGCTATGTCACTCCAACTTTCAAGCATAGAACTTTTTTAATTGATATAAATTGGTTGGTTGAGACAATTCCTCACCCTCGAGAGTGATCAAGATTGCAGGACCTGCCGGTAGTAGAGTCTTGATGATGTAAGGCCCTTTACAATTCGGCTTTAATTTCCCTCGCGGATCTTGAACTGGTGCTCTCATCTCTTTTAAGACCAAGTCTCCTTCTTTAAGATTTCTAGGCTTCACTTTCTTGTTAAAAGCCCTTGAAATTCTATTCTAATAAACCTGGACATTATGCATGGCTCTCAATCTTCGTTCGTCAATCAGGGTCAGCTCTTCATATCGAGTTCTAGCCCACTCTGCCTCAGGGATTTGGCTTTCTGCCACTATCCTCAAGGAAGGTATTGCTATCTCTATGGGTAATACGGCCTCCATCCCGTATACCAATGAGTATGGGGTTGCCCCGATAATAGTGTGAATCGATGTTCGATATCCCCATAAAGCAAAGGGTAGCTTGTCAGGCTAGTTCTTATAAGTTACCGACATCTTTTCAATGATTCTTCTTAATGATTTATTGGCTGCTTCCACGGCGCCATTGGCTTGTGGCCTGTAAACCGACGAGTGATGATGTTGGATTTTGTATTTTTCGAACAATTCTGTGACTTCCTTCATGAAGTGTCTTCCATTATCACTTATTATTTCATGCGGTACTCCGTATCTACAGATGATGTTCTGCTGAATAAACTTAGCCACATGTTTGGAAGTGATTTTGGCGTAAGATGCCGCTTCAACCCAATTCGTGAAATAGTCAATAGCCACTAATACAAATTCATGGCCCCCGGTACCAGTAGGAAATATTTTACCGATGATGTCTATCCCCCACATTGAGAAAGGCCACGGGGAAGTCAATGTAGTGAGATAGGTTGGAGGTTGATGCTGTAAATTCGCATAAATTTGGCATTTGAGGCATTTCCTAACGAAGGCATGACAGTCAGCCTCCATAGTGGTCCAGTAATAACCAGCTCTCTGAATCTTTTTATTTAAGATCCTGCCATTCATGTGTGGACCACATTCTCCACTGTGTATAGCCTCCATGATCTTCTCGGCTTCTTCTTTATCGACACACAGCAAAGTCAAGCCAGTACTAGTCTTCTTGTAGAGTCTATCCTAAATTATGCAGTACTGAGCTGCCATAAGTCGAATAGCCCTTTACGCTCTTGGTTCCAGTCCATCTGGGTATTCCCCTTTTGTCAGGTATATGTAAAGGTCATAATACCAACAATCTGGGCAAACCTCACATATGTCTAAGGAGCATACATATGCTGGTTCACTCTTCCTTTGAACCATTACAGGCATTTCTTTTATCCCTGTCAGGATGGTCACTAATGATGAGAGCTTGGCCAAGGAATCAGCCAGCTCATTGTCTTCTCGTTTTTGATACGTGAAGGTGATGTAATCGAATTCCTCGGAAAGTTTGGTTAAGTATGCTTGCTAGGTGGCCATATCTTCGTCTCTCACTTTCCAATGATGATTGGCCTGATTGATCACATGGTTGGAGTCTCCTGAGACCCTCAACCTCTTGATGTTCATTTCCACTGCAGCTTGCATGCCTAGAATGCAAGCTTCATATTCGGCCGCGTTATTAATAAGCCCGAAGTCGAGTTTCACGGATATTAGTGTATGGGCTCCTTCGGGTGAGATTAGGATAATACCGGCTCCACATCCTGTTTGGTTGGATGCACCGTCGAAGTGCATTTCCCATGTTTCGTCATCTGTATTGAAGACTTGTTTATTGGGAAACTCTAAATCCGTAGGGTGAGGTTCACTTGAGGGTGAATCAGCTAAAAAGTCTGACACAACTCTTCCCTTAACGGATTTTTGTAGTACGTACTTGAGATTAAACTCGGAGAGCATCACCATCCATCAAGCCACCTTACTATTGACTATTGGTTGTTCTGAGACATATTTAACGGGGTTCTTTTCTACTATGATGTGCACTGTATGTGCAAGCATGTAGTGGCGAAGCTTCTTGGTAGCCCAAACGAGAGCCAGGGCCATTTTCTCTACCTCCGTGTAGCGAACCTCATACTCTAGAAACTTCTTACTTAAATAATAGATGGCCCTTTCTTGACCATCAACTTTCTGAGCCAACATTGCCCCCATAGCTGTATCGGTAATGGTGAGGTATAGAAGCAGTGGTTCATTGGGTACGGGTGGATGTGTCAAGTACTCTTTGATCTTGTCAAAGGCATCTTGGCATTTTCCATCCCATTGTGGTTTTTTCCCCTTCTTCAACTTTTTGAACAAAGGTTCGCATGTCATGGTTAGGTTCGAGATGAAACGGCTTATATATTGAACTCTTCCAAGGAACCCTCGAATTTCCTTTTCGGTCTTAGGTGGTTTGAGATCTTGAATAGCCTTGATCTTGGCTGGGTCTACTTCAATGCCTCGCGAACTGACCACAAAGCCTAGTAACTTGCCAGAGGTGACTCCAAAGGTACATTTTTTGTGGATTCAACCTCATATTGTACTTCCTTAATTGAAGGAAAAACTTTCTCAAACTGGCAGTATGTTCTGCCCGTTTCTTTGATTAACAATCATATCGTCGACATATACTTCTACTTCATTGTGCATCATGTCATATAGTAAGGTTGTGGCTGTTCATTGGTATGTAGCCCCGGCATTCTTTAACCCGAACGACATTACTACATAGTGGAAGTTTCCCCATGGCGTGGTGAAGGTGGTCTTTTCCATGTCCTCTTCCGCCATCTTGATCTGATTATACCCTGAATACCCGTCCATAAAGGATAGTAACTCATGCCCACATGTGTTGTCTACCAGAATATCGATGTGAGGTAGTGGAAAGTCGTCCTTAGGACTTGCTTTGATCAAGTCTTTATAGTCAACGCACATTGTCACTCTTCCATCTTTCTTCGGTACGAGTATAATGTTAGCTAACCAGTCTGTGTACTTGATTACTTTGATGAAACCCGCTTGTTGCTGTTTTACTACCTCCGATAAAATTTTACGTGACCACTCGGGTTTCATCCTTCTAGGTCTTTGCTTGACAGGTTTTGCATCAGGATATAAGGGGAGAGAATGTTCAGCTATCTCTCGATCGATCCCTGGCATGTCCTCATAGGACCATGCAAACACATCAAGGAACTCTCTGAGCAATTCTGTGTACTCCTCTTGTTCTTCCAATGTTAAGGATTTCCCGAGCTTTAACTCCCGAGGGTTTGCTAAGGTTCCTACGTTAATGCTTATTGTTTCCTCCATTACGGTTGTGTGATTTTCATGTTCTTCGACACCTTTTATTAATTCTTTTGAGTCCATTAATTCAGCATCACTATTGGCAAAAACAGTTCAGGGAAGAGGGAGAAAGAAATCAGGATAAGCAAACAAACATTCATTTTATTGAATTAGGGAAAACGGGTACATCAAAGATAAATTCTAGGACTTACTCAACGGACTTTGACTCAACAGAAGGGAAACTAGGACCAGACTTGAAAGACTCAAAAGACTCTCCTAAGGCTATGGTGAACTCTTTTCCAGCATCGACGTCCACCCACGATATCTCACGGCAGCTCCCATCTTCAGTTATTAGCTTGCTTGGATCAAATCCAGGGTTAGAAAGGGCCGAAACAAGGATGTTGCCCGGGTCGTCGTTATGATGAGCCTCTTGGCCGAACATGAGACCAAAGATGCTACTTCCAGCAAGATGTGTCCATTCGAGAGGAGGTTTCTTATCCCGACTTGGGATGAAGTGTCCTTCCTCTAAGATCATGCAGTCATTAAAAATTTCCAAGCTTGCTACTTGGATACCTTCCTCCATCAGATAATAAGGCTCCGGGAACCCATAGTAGGGAAAGTCATCTCCTTCCCTGATCCATTGCCCGTTTAGGGTCAAAGGATAAGGCCTACTCTCAGAGAGCAGTGGTGGGTTGTCGGCCCTCCTCTTCCTGGCAGTTGCCCACTTAGCAAGTCTAATTTCTTCTTCGGTTGGGATATACCCGAGACCAAAAGAGTAATAGCTTCTAGGCATTAGGTATGGGAAGTTAGACTTCTTATTTGGATTCCCTAAAGATTGCCCCGGAAAATATCCCATGTTCGTTAAGATCGCGTTGATCTTACGATTGGAATGTGGGTCAAAATCGAAAGGGGCCTCGTTCAGACTCAACATGGCCACAAATTCGAAGTTATGAAACTCTTCATCCATGGAGTTGTGTTCGACTTCCAACACAGGCGTTGTTGAGGTGATGATAGCAGAAATTTCCTCATCTCCTATAGTGATGACTTGGCCCTGAATTATCATCTTCACCTTTTGGTGCAGAGTGGAGGCAACCGCCCTATTCTCATGCAGCCATGGTCGGCCAAGTAGTAGATTGAAAGAAGCCAGGATGTCGATAACCAGAAATTCGACATTTCGGGTGACATGTTCCATGGTTATGGGTAAGATTACCGAACCCAAAGTCCTTCTTGGAGAATTATCATAACCACGGAGTTGAACAGTTTGTTGTGCCAGATGGTGCCGCTGACTACCTAACTTCTGTGCAGTTCTCCATGGACATATGTTGACCGCCGATCCGTTGTCCACTAGCACAAGTGGGACAACCTTGTTGGAACACATGATGGTTAAGTATAGGGCCTTATTGTGAGCGTACCCTTCCCTTGGCAAGTCTGTTTCATCGAAAGTGATATCAGGCTTCGGCGTAGTCACAAATGCTACGAGATCCTCAGGTGGAGTGTCCGAGGGAACTTGGATTCGGTTCAGTGCATTTAAGAGTGCTTGACGATGTGTCTGGGAAGTATTCAACAGTTGCCAGATTGGGAGGTCAACTTTATTCCTCTTGAATTGCTTAAGGAACGCATCTTCTACAGGGATTGCCTCAGTCGGCTGTGCGTTCACAGGTGTAGTAGCAACTGGTGGTGGAGGAGTTGGGTCTTTCTGGTTGGTCCTCCCCGACCTGGTAAGAAAAGTAGTATCAGCATAGTCATCCAGCTGATGATCCTCCTGAGTGACTTTGATGACCATTTTTGACTGTTCAGTCTCCTTGGCTAGGTTTTCTGCTTCATCTCCAGGGTTTATCTTGAGTGATTCGACCTTAGGAGTGATCTCCTTGCATGTATCCTCGGGGTCAAAATCCCAGGAAGTCATGTCAGTTTGATACACGTCCTCTTCATCGCTATCCCATACTGCATTGATATGCATGAAGCCCAGGGCGTAAACCTTGAATTTTGGAGCCCCTATATCAGTGATGAAGATGGTGGGGTCCCAACTTCCCGAAGCGTTGGATATCATGGCGACCCCGAATGGATTATTCTTGTTGTTAGGCTTCTGTTGGGATGCTTTGGGTAGAGGTAAAGTCTGGTCACAGATCATCCCTTCTATGACATTTTTTAGAGTAAAGCATCTCTCGGTATCATGACCTCGCATGCGATGGTAATTACAGAACTTTCCCGCGTCCCAATTCTTTCCTTTTACTTCAGGTTCAGCTCTGATTGGGGGAAGTTCATTTTTCCCTTCTTCACAAGACGGTCTAAGGCTTCTACGTACGAGTTGTCGAGAGGTGTATAAGAGTTGAACCTCTGAATGACATGTGCTTTGACAGCTTTTGGTTGCTGATTGGATGTTCCACCAACCCTTTTAGTGGAAGTGGAGTTCTTCCATCCGGATGATATTGCAGATTTTTCTAGCTTAGCTTCTACCGTTAACCCCAGCTTCTTCAGAGTTGAGAAATCTGGAATCAACTGGCATTCCATTATGTTAGCATACCTTGGCTTCATCCTTTGTATGAAAATTTGGATCTGGTAATCCAAAGTCACCTTATCAGTCATTAAGGACTTTTGTGCATTCTAGCGATGAAAGTAGTTGATGAATGATTCTCCCTCGCCTTGCTTAATTGCCGCCATGTCACTCATAGTTACATCGGCATCTTGGCTAGCTGCATATTGCTGGATGAAAGCCTTATAGGTAGCTTCCTAGTTCTCTTGGACATCCAGCGGTAGGGTGTAGTACCAATTTAAGACTTCATCGCTTAAAGTCCATGGGAAAACATCGGCATATAAGCTAGGGTCCACCTCCTTTAAGACCATCATGCGCGCAAAGCTGCGCAAATGGTGAGTAGGATTCTCCATGGCCTTAAACTTCTTCTCAGGTAATGAGAACATGTCAGGGAGTTTAGCTTGAGGAGTGCTTCGTAAGCCGATATCCAGAAAATGCTCTCTAAATTAAGGGATTTGTCTAAGCAGTTTTTGAAGATTATCGACCCTATTGTCCCTGAATGGCATGAACTGCTCATCCCGGGGCATAGTCCTTTCAGTGTGCACGCTTCTGTCATCTTCATCAGGGACATCTTGCCCTATGCCTATCTTTTAATTGATCGTTTGAATGGCATGGACAACGCCTTCCATTCTACGATCTTGTTGATTGGCCCTTGTATCAATCAGGGTACGAATATCTCGCACTAAGGTTGAGAGGTCCACTGCCGTAACAGGTTGGCCATGGGTTTCTTGATCTTGATCATTGTTTTCAGCCATGAAGTCGGACGGAATGGACACAATATCGTTGTCTATGAGCGAAGTTGGGGATGAGGTATCCGCGTCGGAGCCGGCGGATAGACTCCTGTTCGATGTTGCAGTCGGGTTCAGTGAGAAACCTATCAGCCTTCGAGATCCAACCCTAGCCCAAGACTTGACTCTTGACTCTTGACTCTTTAGGTCCTATTTTGCCTGCATGAAAATTTCACATTAGAACAACATCAACTACCGACACGTGCCTACCCGATGCATGCCATGACTTAATGACCTATATGAACAACCTAATGCAGACCATGCGTATATGTTGACTTTTTTTTCTTTTGACTTGACTCACCCAACATTGGGCTTGCATGTTGACCTCTAGCCTAAAATGAGTATGTACGGGGAAGGTTCATCGGGCCATCATAAGATCGAGTCGACATTAAAGTTTTAATGAACTCAGATTTGAATAATGACCGGATACACATTAAGGGCCCGAATACAACCAAGGGTTGGACAAAGTCAAGCTAAGATCTCGGGTATAATCAAACTTCTTTGATTTGGGCCCAAGAGAGACCTCTAGGTCTTCTGTAACTTTTGCATGACTATTGCCCAAACTAGAGCGGTATTTGGGGGGAAGACCTTATGAGACCGACTCTTAAAAGAAGAAAAACATATAGCACATAATTTACATATATCATAACAAGGATGCACATAGCATACAAAATGGGTAATGCACCTAACCTAGGTTCTATATTCACGGGTTTAAGGTCGGATACCTAAAATTATCATACTCATGTTTCTCACTCGTCACAAATTCTATGGAGTTCATAGTAGTGTGACCCGTGTGTTTCTCGCAAAATTTAAAGGGAAAATGTAAATTCATAATCCAAAAAAAGAATTTGGAGTGCTTCATGAGTGGGAAAGCAATTTACGACCTTCTCGGAATGTGAGGTTCATTCCTAGAATCCGGAAATATACTTTACCCAAAAGGGAAAAAGGGTTAACCTAAACGGTATCTTTGGGTTCATCCCGAGTTATTAAAAACCGAGATGGAGGACCGTATGCACAATGCCTAGCTAAATAATAAAAATCACAAGAATTAATTTCTTCTTTTCTACTCAAAAATATTTATAAAAAAACGATTTTTCAGGTTTTACCCTCTTAAAGTAAGTCCCCAGTGGAGTCGCCATTTGTGGGACCTGGGGAAAATCCCCGTGGTATCCCTCGCGGTAAACGACGAGTCGAAAGGGGTGTCTTTTCTTAGAGAAGATTCGCTTGAATTTCCGTGTAAAATAAATTAAACTCAAAATTTAAATAAATTCTTTTTTCTTTGAAATTTTTATTAACTCAGAGAAATAAACAGAAAAACGAAAAAAGAAAGAAATAAAACATAAGAAATAAAAGAAGACAGCAAACAGAGAGTCTCGGGACTGGGCTCGGGACGACTCACTGTAGCAATACCTGCAGGTATTGTGAGTCAATGGCCCGGAAAAGGGGTGTTGATTAAACTCTATTTTTTGAAAATACATTTTTTTAGTTGGAAATTTTATTTACCCTACGAAATAAATAGAAAACAGAAAAAAGAAACAAAAGAAATAAAGAAAAACTGCAAAAAGGAGGATTCGAACCCGAGACCGAGGTGGCTACTGTCCCCTGCGATACCTGTAGGTATCGTGGGTCGGTAATCCAGGAACGAAGTCCTGATCTGGAAGTCAGGTCCGGGGGGTCGGGCCAGAATACCGCCAAGTATTCTGTCCGTCCCGGCCTCGAAGCCTACTTCCGAACTTAGGGATCCGGACCCAAAAAAAACTTTTATTTTCGCAATCCGCTTTCTGAAGTCCAAAAAGAAAATGAAACCCGAAAGATAAATAAAAGAAAGAAAAGAGGAGAGAGTCGCCAATTAATTTTTGAACGAGAATTAATAAACTCAAAAAAAGTGACTCCACAAACCACGAATCACGAGATTCGGATCCGGGGGTAAGGTTACGAATTCAGGAATAAAATTCCTGAATCCGCCCGTTCAACGAACGGACTTTACTAAACCGGTTAAAATAAAAAAAGACAAGGGGAAAGAAGAGAGTAGAACGGAGTATTAATTATCGTGATTAATGTTATTTAGTTACATACAAATGCGATAATAAAGTGAAAATAAATAAAAAGAAATAAATACGAGCGTACCTTTATTCACGAACAATCCATATTATTTAGGTCGAGTTTAGGATTAACTCAAGTTACAAAATAATATGAGTGGAGAAGAGATAGAGAGAAATGAAATAAAATGCCAATTAAGTGTATGCAAGAATGAGAGAAATAAAGGGGGAGAAGAGAGGATGAAATCACCAAGTATCAATACGCAAGGGTGATTTTGGTCAAAAAATGAGGGGGAAAAATGACCTAATACCGCCCAAAGACCTCGCCCACCAAGGATCAAATTAGGCACGCCCCGAGGTGAGTGGGCGCTGGTCGGGCAGAATCTACCCACGATACCTGGCGGAATGTGGGCTGGATCCTGCTCCGCCCAGCCCGTTGTCGCCTTGGGCTGCGTGCCAAAAGGAATTGGCCTGGTTTTTTTTGTGGTTTTTTTTTTTTTTGCATTTCACTTTCCTTGGCTTTTTTTCTAAAATAAAAGAAAGACAAAATAAAAGTAATTACAATAATTACAATAATTACGAGACACTTTTTGGGTGTCTACAATATTAGTCCTTAAATAAGTGTATTAAATAATACCTATTGTTGCACAAAATTAGATAATATTTATTGTTAAAAATTTTGTGTATATTATTTTATCATAGAAATAGCATGCAACCGAGTTTTTCTAACAAAACTCATTAAAGTTGAGATTATTTAAATCTAAAACTGCACTAGGCATATTGTAGAAATCGAAGAGCTTTTGAACAAAGATTATTCTACAATATTTTTAAAGTTCTGATCATTGAAACTTTCAAGGACCAAAGTTTAAATTATTTAAATCTAGAAACCGTAAAATATTTTGATTTTTTTAGAAAAATATCATGTAATAAAATAAATGTATATATATTTTCCTAATGTTTTACCATAATATATAAGAATAATTAAAGTTATGATATTTAAATATAATTATTATACTTTTTTCCAATATTAATATCTTCCAATGAAATATCTTAAATCAAACAATCTAATATAAATAAAATTCAAATAAGATAAAACAGTATCTCAACCAAGATGAATAGTGGTAATTATAGGTTATGAGTTAGAAAAAAAAAACCCAATATTAATGGTATGAATCATCGAAGCTAGCTTATTTTTAATCAATAACTTGTAAATATTGTTTCCTAAAATAAGTCGTTTAAATATTACAACAATGAATAGAATTAGCATTGCATAAAATAAAAAATGATTTAAGACATATTTTATTTGTATCAAAATAGAACCTACCGAAAATCTAAATGTTGGCATGAGCATTTGCAATACATATGATTGGAGCCATTATTACTATTATTATTATTACTATTATTATTATTATTATTATTATTATTATTATTATTATTATTATTGTTGTTGTTGTTGTTATTATTATTATTATTATTATTATTATTATTATTATTATTATTATCATCATCATAATTTGTTAAGAATTTGAGTATTATCCAAAAATTATCATGAAGACACAATTATTATCGTATATATATATATATATATATATATAGGAGATGGATCCAGTAGGAAGATAGTTTAGGTATGAAGGTAGGAAGAAGCAATCTGGAGCATCCAATCCAGATCCGATGGATGAGATTAAAACTGTCACACATGTGGTATTATAATGAAAAACCACTTTCCACCCCTTAAAAAATGACTAGTGGTTTTCTATTTTTTTTTAAAAGAGGAATAGTTAGTTAGAGACAATTAAGGGAAAGTATTCAATGGAATAAAAATATGATTACTCTTGTCTTAAAAATAAAATCAATGTTAAAGATATGATTGCCAAGAATTACGCATCAATTACAACAGATATGTCGTTTGTGAATGAAGAATCACAAGTACAGTGTGGTCATCAAATGTAAAGAGTGTGGACATCAAATACCAGTCAGTGCGGTCATGAGGCAAAGAGTGTGGTCACAATCTAATACCAGTCATTGTGGTCATCAAAGGCAAATAGTGTGGTCATCAAAGTCAAATAGTGTGCTCAAAATTTAATACCAGTCATTGCGGTCATCAAAGGCAAACAGTTTTATGAGTAATTACATAAATTAAATAAATGATATTTTTGTCTTGAATATTTGTATATAGTATTTTATCAATTGTTTTGTTACTAAACATTTATCTATATTATTAAATGCTTGTGTTGATGAAGTTGATGAGTCATTGGAGTGTATCGAGATGGAATTAAATGCTTGTGTTGATGAAGTTGATGATGATTGTGATAAATATAATACCTAGACCCTATGGAGGGAATCTTCCACCCTAGATATGTACTTGTGATAAAGAATAATCACCGCCTAAGAACTATCAAAGTCACCAAGAATTGATAAAGGTTGTAACGACCACAATTCTATAAGGATTTGGCTTGAACACTGTTTAGTCTATATTTTGCATGAATTTCTCCTTTATTCTATGACTTTTTGCTTGTTTTTAATAATTAAATTAGAGTTTTTATTATGTTTTTAGTAATTTTACAATTTTATTAGATTATATGTCATTTTTTATTTTAGTTGTTATTATGTCTACAAATGAATCAAAAATCATAAAAATTGAAAATAAATAAAAACCTAATTCTATTCCTTATTAAACTCAGCCCAATTACCCTCTATTCGACCCAATTTACTCCTTCCTCTCAACCTACCCGTCTCCCCTAATACCCAGCTACCCGTTTACCCTAGTGCCCAAACTCGTTTCTTCCCCCATTTCCCCACTCTGAGCAGCCAAGTACAGTACTCCCATCAAACCCTAATTTTATCACATTTTCATTTCCCCACTTTTCTTTTCCCCGTCTCTTTTCCCTTTCTGCCTCTCTGATTCTTCTTCTTTGATGCAAAACACTGTCGAGCCACACTCCTCACCCTAACCAACAAACTCCTTCTCTCATCTTGTCATATCCTTCTCTCTTTCATCTCTTTCTTCTCTTCTTCTTCTCATCTCTTTTTTCTTCTCAGTTTCTCGCGATTTCTCTCTCTATTTCTCACTCATTTTTCTCTTGTCTTATAAAACTATATGTTGAGGGGAGGATCACCACCATCGACGCACACTATCTCCATTTTCACTCTAACAGAATTCATCTGCATCGTCTGATTTGAAAGAGAATCAAGGGTCAAGATTCAAGAGAAAGGCTCGATTCCAATTATAAAAGGAAGATGAAGTCGATTGAGAGGTTTATGGTTGGTTTCGGCCTCCATCCTTATGATTATGTTAGATTTTTGTATTATTCATGATTTTATTTAGGTTTTGTATCTCTGTTCCGTGGCCATTGTTAATCAATTTTAGGTTTTTGCTTCTTGAATGGTTGAGACTTTGAATCTGGGAATGTATGTTGATGGAATTCGTATTGATTTGTGGGTAATGAACTGATGAATGTTCTGGGTTGAATTTGAGATTGTTGGTACTTATTTTGATTTGATCTTGATGTTTGTGTGTGATTTGATAATCGTTGGTGTTTGTTTTAATTCTCAGTGCTCTGTTTTCTCTCCTTATTTTTCCTCTGTTTTCTGTCTTTGATTATGGGAATTTATGTCTCTGTCTCCTTCTCTCTTTCTCTGTTTTTCCCTTTCCTTTCCCCTATTTTGATCTGTCAGTCAAATCAATATAATGGCAGTGGACGCTCTTGATGTATAACTGGATCAAAGACTAGGGCTTGATCAATTACACATCAATGAGAAGGACGTGCAACCAATCTTAGATTAGGGTTTCTCACGTGAAGGCTGGATCTTTGAGATATTATGGAAATAGCCTTAGGGTTGTAGGATATCTAACTAAGGATATATAGATAAGGGATAGTTCAAGGGAATTGAACTTGATATAGAAACACCACATGACAATCCTTAGGGCTACTTGCTCTCTCTCTTAGTTATAAAAACACCTTCTAAGAGTAGGAGACAAGTCTCTACCTCACCACATGAATAGCCAATTCAAGATACAATAGTAGAAAGAAAGAGAGAACTCTCAAGGGTGAGTAAAAACTCGAATTATATTCATCATAGTCGAAAAAGTGTGTCTAGACTGATTACAAACATGCCTACTTATACTAGACTAAGTCCTAATCCTACTAGGACTAATGACTTGACGCCTAAGCAACTAAATCCTTCTAGGATTTGGATTTCCTAATCCTAAGGGGATTAGTTACAATTTTATGAATCCTTCTAGGATTTGGCTTTTCTAATCCTAATTGGATTAGTTACAAAATTAGCCATCCAAGACTAGGGTTCTCCTAGATTGGCGTCCAAGCAACAACTAAAACGTCTCTCCTATCCTCCTAGACGTCATACACACACTAACTCCCTTGGCATTATGCCTTATAACAAACTTAACTAACGATAATATCTATAACTAAATTTCCTAATAATAAGAAAAATAAAAATACTACTATAAAAAACTTATCTAATAATAATGAAAATACAATTACTCCTAAAACTTGTCTTTCACGTGGCTTTGGACGTCCTCCCTAGCTTAATTGACTTGGATGTTCTTTTAGCTTGCTTGGACTTGGACGTGACCTTGAGTTGGACTGGTCTCCATCATCCTCCATGAATCTTGGGTCTCCAAAGATGAGCCCAAGGCTATGTGAATCTTCATCTCCTCCCAAGAACCTAGGGTCCCCAAAGGTGAGACCAAGGCTAAGCAGATCTCCACCATTCTCCCCTTGTTGCAAAGAGTTTTCCCTCAAACTCGGTTGAATGAATTGGATCTTCTTATTGGGTGAGAGGGACTGACCTCCATCATCTTCAATGAATCTATGGTCCCCAAAGGTGAGACCAAGGTTAGGTGAATTTCCATAATCCCTTTTCTTCTTTCTTTATTTTGCCTCGATCAATAGATTATTATATAGGAAGTGGGGTTGTTAGTCTTTTAAGGTTTGTTAGGGTTTATTAGGGTTTAGTAATGGTCCTTTGTTAAGGTCAGATCCTAGGGTTTATTAGGTCTGTCTTTAAGGTCTTGTCTTGGGTTGTTTTAGGGTTTGTTTAGGGTCTGTTTCGGTCAGTTCTAGGGTTGCTAGTTGGGGTTTGCTAGGGTTCTGTTTTGGGGTTTTAGTTAAGGTTAGGATTAGGTTTTGCTAGGGTAATGTCTTTAGGTTTAGGGTTTTTATTAGGGTTTTCTTGCTGCCTAATATGATGGTGGCTAGGGTTCTTTGGGGTTAAGGGGGTGATTAAGGTTCTAATGGATGATTAGTTACAAGGGTTAATGATTTAGTGAGTGATTACTGATTAGTAAAAAAACATAATTCCCACCTTATTCCTTCCTTCAAGTAGGGTGAATTAGGGACCGAAAGCTCTCTAATTCGCTAATCACTTGTCAATGGAAGGATAAGGAAGGGATAGTTAGTCACTTGCTTACGAAAGTGAGGATGAGAGTAACTAGGAAACCTACTTAATTAACCCTCCAGGTCCATGGTGGACTTTGGGGTCGTTACTTCGGCTGCCCTTGGGAGAGGGAGTTCGGAGGGCCTTTTTTAGCAAAGTTTTCATCTGATTCCTTCTATCTTTTTACTCGCTAACCACAAAACTCAAATAACCATGAATCCTTTGGTTACCTAAGACCCTCGAAAAAAAGTGTTTTCTTCCTTTGTGTTGTTTGATTATGTTTCTTATTTACTTACAAAACCAACCTTCTTGAATGATGACGAACCTTAAACCTAGTAAGTGAGAACTCAGAATAGGCTATTAGGATTAGAAGCCCCGACTCCCTCAGAAAGAACGACAAAACTGGGCGTATACAAACCGCTCATATAAACACCACAAAAAATTGATTGAGGCTAAAGTAAGCAAGACCTTGAAGTAGAGAGAATTTGAGTGAAAAATCTCAGCCTGTATATTGAGCAAGTAATGAATGCTTCTTCCTAACTATTGTAAATGGTTAAATACAATGAAGGTGAAGAAGGAAACTAAGGGTCAAATGACCAAAGACCCAAGCTAAATACAATAAAAGACCTCCTATAGAGCCATTAAAATTCATTCGGGGAGATGCAAAAGGGGGCATACACAAAGGGGAACAAACCGAAGGGGAAAAATACAGTTGCACTTCACGACAGAGCAAGGTCGTCGTAATCGCAATAGGGGAGGTCGCGATCATGTCATGCGAAAACTGTAGGCGTGTCGCGGGCGTGACGCTAGCCGTCACGGGCGTGATGATGCTCAGTGGAATTATGGGCACGTCTCCAATCGAAGGGTGACGAGCGCGACCCCTTGGTTGTGGTCGTGACAAATGCTTGTCGTGTCCGTGACCTTAGGTAGTTTTTGACCCAAGATTTCTCCAAACGAGGAGCCGCATGCGCGACGGCCGTGTCGCAGGTGTGACGTGTTATTTAGCTTCAAAAGCCCAAGGACCTTGTCATGGACATGACAAAGGTTGTCAAGGTCATGACAATTTCTTGTCACTGTCGCGACGTGATCGTCGTGGGCACGACACATGGTTAGCTCCTAACTTGCTTGACGTCTAAAGGATGTCATGAGCGTGACAAAGGATGTCTCGATCGTGACGCCCTGAAATGTTACCAAAGTAAGTTATTTCCCTCCATTAATTTGTGAAAAAAAATAAACCACCCTCGAGAAGTGAGTTACCAAAAGCCCTCACGGCTGGTAAGCGCTCTCGAGCCACTCAAAAAGGCTCAAGGCCAATCCAAAGGACGACCGAGATGAGCTTGTGGGTTCCAGGGTCTCGTACAACCTTTGTAGCGGGCGCTATACCCGTGGAAGGAAGAAGGTGAGGGAAACTGAAAGGCGTGCAAGGCACTACAGTCGGAGTAACACTCACGACGAAGGCGCTTAGTAGGAAGTTTCCCAGAACGGTGGCGCCCACGACCAGGTTTGTGACGCCTGCGACCCCGTACAAAACTGAAATCACCTCAGTGTCTTCTCACCGTAACCCGCGACCGTGGTCGTCGCGCCTGCGATGGGCTTGTCTTGCGCGATTTTCTGGGGATGAAACAGATGCGCATTATGTAACTCCCTTGCTTTGTATAAATACCTTGAGTGCCGATTTTTGCAGGAGGAAGCTGTTTTCCATCCTTTACATTTGTTTTAGATTTAATAATAGTTAGAGAAGGTGGTAATTAGTGGATTGATTTGTGAGGATTTCATCTTAACTTTGGATTGTTCGAGTTTGTAATCAAGATTTGAAGATTCTACAATTGAGAGATTGCCTTGGATCGTCATTTCTATTGTTGTTCCCTTGCTTGTTTCATCATTTGATATGTATCTTCTTCACTTAACTTTACTTACCTTTTGTTAATTACTTTTATTGCTTGTTAATTGCCTGTTAATTGCTTTGATTGCCAACCTAATTGCCTTGCTTGTTATTGTTTTCGAATGCTCTTAGAAGTCATGATTAGGTTTAGATTTTGTGATGTTAGTTTAGTTTTGGTAATGATTAGTGGCTATATACCCTATGGGTTAGGGGGTGATTAGGGATGTTGATAGGTGATTAGGAGTTAGTTAGCAAATTAGGGAGTAATTAGGTGGATAATCAATTTCCCACCCTAGTCCTTCCTTCAAGTACAGTACATTAGGGTTTGAGAGTTCTCTAATGTACTGATCGCTTGTCAATGCAAGGCTAGGGACGGGATAATTAGTAACTCGCTCACGAGTGTGAGAATAGGACTAACAAGGGAATTCTATTGTATTAACCCTCGGGTTCATGGTGCACTTTGAGGTAGTGATTCCGGACTACCTAAAAGAGAGGGAGGCCAGTGGATCTTTCTAGTAGAATACCCACTTGATTTTCCCCTATTTTTACCCTTTAGCTGCAAAACCAACTAATCTTGTTCGCATCCTAAAAGTCCCCAAAGCCCATTTTTTCCCTTGAGTGGATTGTTTGCATGTTTGTTGCCTTATTGCCTTTAGTGAACTAATCAACCCTTGTTGTTTTCCTAGCGATATTAACTTTTACGTCGACCTAGATCCTTTAGCTATGCCCCCTTGCTCCGTGAGAAGAACGATAAAAACCGGTTAAGCAAAACCACTATACAATCTCCAGACTGATATGGCCTTTTTCGAAATGATCATGAATAAAGTGCTGGCGCATTTCAATGTGCTTGGTTTGGGATTGTTGAACAGGGTTCTTGGTGATCTGGATAACACTTATATTGTCACATTTGATGGGGACATTTTTGTAGATGAGGCCAAGATCTTCCATCTGGTGACTGATCTAGAGTAATTGGGCACAACAAGCTCCTGTGGCTACATACTCAGCCTCAACAGTGGAGAAGGCCACTGAGGTTTGTTTCTTAGATTGTCAGGACACTAGGGAGGCGTTAAGAATTTGACATCCTCCGGTTGTGCTTTTTCTATCCACTTTATAGTTTGCAAAGTCAACATTACTGCAGTCATAGAGAGGCACTTCGTGCTGTTTGGGATACCAGAGTCCAAGGTCCTTAGTAGCTGCAAGGTATCTTAATATTCTTTTGATGGAAGATAGGTGTGATTCTTTTGGAGTGCTTTGAAAACGCACGCATAAGCAGACACTAAACACAGTATTTGGACGACTTGCTCTAAGATAAAGGAGTGAGTGAATCATACCTCTATATAGTTTTTTGATGTTGGTATACATGTGAGGTTTGAGTTAAGCTTGAGGGTGGAGGACATTATGGTAGGTGAGTGCTTCATGTGCTCGAGCTGATATTTCTTCAGCAGCTCAGTGATGTAATTAATTGCTTTGATTGGAGAAGATGCCATCATTGGATTGCTTGATTTGTAGTCCAAGGAAGAAGGTTAAATCCCCAACATGGCTCATTTCGAATTCCTTGCTCATGAGGTGAGAGAACTCATGCACTAGGGAGCGGTGAGTGGCTCTAAAGATGATGTCGTCAACATATATTTGAGCAATGACGGATTGCCCACATTTTGACTTGATGAACAGGGTCTTGTCGATTTTGCCTCGGGTGAAGCCATTTTAGAGGAAAAATTTGCTTAGCCATTCATGCTAAGCTGTAATCACTTGCTTTAGGCTATAGAGGGCCTTGTGGAGATGGAAGCCAGAAGACATGATCTAGGGTAGGGACATCCTCGAAACGTGGGGGTTGTTTGACGTAGACTTCCTCAGCCAACACTCTATTGAGGAAGGCACATTTGACGTCCATTTGATGGCCTCTAGGCAAGGAGAATTCTGATGGTCTCTAGGCAAGGAGAATTCTGATGGCCTCTAGGAGGGCGGTTGGAGCAAAGGTCTCATCATAATCAATCATTTCTTCTTGGTTGTAGCCTTTAGCTACCAATCTGGCTTTGTTCCTGGTGATAGCGTCGTTTTCATTTAGTTTGTTGCGAAAGACCCACTTTAGTCCTATGACAAGGTGATGGTAAGGTCTTGACACAAGGATCCACACATGGCTCCTTTCAAATTGGTGCAACTCTTCTTACATGGTATTAATCCAGTTGGATCGAGCAATGCCTCATTGTTATTTTTGGGTTCAACCTAAGAGACAAAGGTGCGAATGTCACAAAAGTTTCGTAAATAGGATCTTGTTTGAGTACTTATTTAGATATCTGATAGAAGGTTGTCAGCGAGATGAGATGATTTGAACTTATAGCTAACATGGTTGTCATGAGGGCCATCGGCTACAGGATCAGGAGGTGGTGAATTGGAGGTAGGTTGGGTCTTAAGTGAGGGAGTGGGGGTTAAGAAGGTGTAGGAGAGGGGATGTCCTCCACTGGCGCAGGCGAGGCATGAGTTGGCCCCACAAAAGGACCTTCATCATCATTATTAACAGAGCCAGGGATATTAAATTGGTTGCCAATTTGAGGAGTGGAGAGATCAAGGAGGGGATAGCTATTGTCCTCATCAAAGATTACATCGATACTTTCTTCTACTACTTAGGATGATTTCATGTAGATCCTATAGGCTTTACTGGTTATCGAGTAACCAACAAATGTTCCTTCTTCACTACGGGCATCAAACATGCTAGTGGGTTTCTCTCCATTGATGTGTACGAAACATTTGTATTCGAGGACCTGGAGATTGCTGATATTGGGGGTTTTTCCTTTGAAGAACTCATAAGGTGTTTTTTTCCGTATGTTTTTGATTGTGCAGCAATTGAGGATATAGTTGCTTGCATTTATGATCTATGCCCAAAGAAACTTGGGTAGGATGTTGGCACAGATGATGGTTCTTGCCATGTTTTCCAAGGTTGGATTCTTCTTGCAGAGCTTTTCGAATAATTTTTCAATCATTGCCAATGTGTCTTCTTCCTCATCCTCAGATTCACTGCTCGATTCTCGTGTTGCTTTTAGAGCTCATTTTTGTTCAGATGAGTCTTGTAGTTGAATCTCATAGGCCAGTAACTTTTCAACGAGTTCTCTAGCTTGAGAGTTTTGAGGTTCTAAACCTCCTCGTTGGTAGTTATTTTCGGAACTCATTTATATACGGGAAGGAATATTAGGACCTTTCTGACGTGTTTTTCATTAGAATAGGCGTTTCTAATGGATTTGAGGTGGTTGACAATGCTATTGAACTTTTTGAACATTTCTTCGATGTTCTTATTCTCTTCCATCTTGAAGGCTTGATATTTTTGTACGAGGATGTCCACATTGGTGTCTTTAACTTGGTTGTTTCCGTCATAAGTGATTACTAAGTAATCCCAAACCTGCTTTGCTGTTTCTCATATAGATACACGATCAAAGTCATTTGAATTTAAATTGCAAAAGATTAAATTTAAGGCACGAGTGTTTTTCTTTAAGAGATCCTTTTCTTCATCAATAAGTTCAGATCTATCTTTTGAGATGTCTTCTCCGTTGCTATCCTTTTTAATTAGTGGGAGTAGGATAGCTCATTTGATAACAACAATCCAAAGATCTGCATCTTGATCTTTGAGGAAGACCTCCATCTGTCTTTTCCAGATTCTGTGCTTTTACCGGTAAGCAAGGGTGGTTTGGTCCATGATCGTCCTTGTGTTGTTTCACCATTGCTAATTCCTGCCATGATCTTTTGCCACAGAGTGGTTAAACTCTTGATTCAGTGGACCTGTTGTGATACCACTTGAAAGAACCCTAGAGCGTGAGTGAATGGTATTTTATACACTTTAGTAGACCAAGGATATTAGATATATAACACAACCAGAACAAATAACTAATACTTTATTAAAATGAGACTAAGTACATAGTAAAATTGCTTTGTACGGTGAGGACCTCAAAACTGCTTACAAAGGGAGGAACTTTAAGGCAATTTCTAATTATCAGCCTCACCAAGTAATTGATGATGTTACTACTCACTAAAGGTCGAATCACTAGTACTTTAGTTGCAAACATGTGATCTCCTCACCAGAGCACACTCTGGTTACAATAACGTTCATTAGTAAACACACAGGTGGCTACTCTCAAAAATTTTCTTCTCAAAATTCTGTACACAATTCAACTTACTTTCTTGGAATTATTGATCTCTTTGAAGCTTTTCTAAGTTTATTTATAGGCGTCTTCTTCTTCAATTCTTGGTCAGCCAACGGTTTCATGCATTCTTTGTTTCTTTCCCTTCCTTTGAGGATTTATTCTCTATCTCATATTCTTGGAAGTTGTCCATTGTGAATTCTTTCCCAAATTCCTGCAGCGACAATAGTTAGAAATTTATGGTAATTATAGTGGAAGTATGGATAGTATAAGATTTAAGAAAGCTTCGTTGATATGTTTCTGCAATTTTGTTCTTTCAATTAAAATGTCCCCTGAGGTCCTCGTCTACTGAGGTTTCTTCTGAGATCGTCATATAATGAAGGATATCAAGGCTTTGAGTTAATTATACATATAATAATGCAATTGATAATCAAATATTATATAAAAATTATCAACCAAAGAATAATATTGAAGATTATAACAGTTATCTAAGTGTTAATTAATGTAGAACGCATGGAGTATTATCTTATTTAGAGTTTTAGAATTTTGTATAATGTAATGTGTTGTTGTGTTGAACTTGTTGTCGTACTCTGTTATGCGGCAACGCGAAGTGCCATATTGATCAGCGCTTAGATGCTGAGCCCGGGAGCAGGGCGCATTGTGCGCCTGACCCACACCTGTTTCTGCGGCCCAACTACCCAAGAAGCCCGCATAACATATAATAACAGTCACCCCAAGAAATGAGTGTTCCCGGGTAATATTAACACAAATTCGCAGCCCAAGAAAAGGAAAGAATTGAAAGAGGCTGAATTTTTAACCAAATCAAATTAGGCCCGAACCCTAGAACACAAATCAAATCATGCAAGAAAAACGATCACATTATAAGGCAAAGAATCAATAGAAAATGGAAACAAACACAATTTTAGCCAAACCAAATCATTGAAACGAAATTCCAAAAAAAATCAAAATCAAGCCCTAGAATGCTCATAGCATATAACTATTATGCTCATAGCATATACATGAAATGTTTATAATATACATATATGAAATGCTCATAACATATAATTATTATGCTCATCATATAGAAGTAGAACGCCCATAACAAATATAAATTGCTCATATACTAGAACTATTATGCTCATAACCTACAAGGTCAATGCTCATAAGCCTCTACACCAATGCTCAAAACTTATAAATGTTATGCTTATAAGTTTCTACACCAATGCTTATACTATACCACTACTATGCTCAAAACATATAACTATTATGCTCATAATGCATACATCAAGCCTACTCATGACCTACAACATTAATGCTCATAACCTACAAGACCAATGCTCATAACGTACAAGGTGTACAATGGTTTTGTTAGACCGGTTTTTGTCGTTCTTCTTAGACAGTGAGGGGCCTTGGTCATAGAATCCTAGGTCTAAGGTCGGGATCGAGATCACTAGGTGAGGAAACAGGTTTGAAAAAGGGATCACAACGCAACAGATAAAACTAAGGTCAGTCAAGGGAAGAAAATGGGCTTCGGAGGCTTTTCGTGATGCAAACCGGGATAAGAACATGGGTTTTGCAACAAGGGAGCAATAAGGAGGGAGACTCAAGTGGCAATTCCGTTAGATAGCACCCACCGAGCTTCCACTCTCGTGGATACCCAAAGTTCACCACGGACCTGAACGGTTAATGAAACGAAATTCCCTAGTTAACCTCCTTCCACTTTCGTGGGTGAGCATTAACTATCCCATCTCCTCACTTCAACCACAAGTGTTGGATGTATTCAAGAGCTTTCGGACCCAATTTCCCCAACTAATTACTGACTAATATTGCTAAACAAAACCTAATCACCCATTCACACCCTTAATTACCCCCTAACCCATAGGGTTTCTAGCCACTAATCATGATCAAAACTATGCTAACAACATCCAAACCAATCCTAAGCATGATTTTCTATCATCAACAATCACAAATCATGCAAAATAATCAAAGTAACAAGCAAGTAAAGCAACTAAAGAAGTAAGTAATTAAGCTAGGCAATTAATAAAAGAGTTAAGGGAAGAGAATACTTATCAAAATGATGGAAATGAATAAAGAAAAGCAAAGGAAATGATGATCTAACAATCGTCTAATTGATTGAATTTTCAAATCTTGAAGAACACCAAGAATCCAACAAAACCATAAATTAATCACTAATAATCTCTAACTAATCGCTCTCTAAAACTCACTAATCTAAGCTGAATGTAAAAGTCTAGGTATCAAAAGCTACCCTCAAATATCCCCCTAGAAATCATCACAAAGGAGCTTAAATACAAAGCAAGGGAGTTATGTAAAGCTGTCGTTCCTAGCCCAGGATGCGCGCTGAAATCAGGAGGTCGCGGGCGCGACCTTGGATGTAATCGGCGCGACGGGTGAGAAACTCCCCAGGCGGTTCTGGGTTACGCATGGTCGGGGGGGCGACCACCGTCTACCAGCCTGGGTGATGTGCGCTTGTCTCCAGTGTAGCGGGTGACACGTCTAAGGTAACGGGCGCTATAAACTTGTAGCGGGTGCCACCAGAAGCGTAGCAGGCGCTACAACACGTGTTCTTCCCTTCCCTTGTCTTTCTTCAAGGCTTGTAACGCCCGCTACAGAGGTCGTAGCGGGTGTTACACCACTAAACAACACCAAACTTATGGAAGGAGCTCCCGGGTCGTATCTGCTTCGGCTCTCGATCCAGCTTGGATCGGGAAATTGCTCGGGATTCCCCAAAAAGCTTCATTTTGGCCCGTTTTCCTTGCTTTTGCTTTAAAAGTGTGAAAACGTACAAAACAACTAAAACACGAATAAAAAGCATAAAAAAGACTCGAAATCGAGTAAAAATGCCAAGATAAAAGGCAATATTTAGGCCCAAAAATGGGACTAAGCACTCCCCCCACACTTGAACTTTTGCTCCTCCCGAGCAAAACAAAACAAAACAAAACAAAAACGAAACACCAACTCCTCTTTCGTGGGAGGAAACGAGCGCATTTAGCGTATTCACCAAGCCCTTTAAACCCCCCGGCAGCCCGGGTGGACGAGGTGGTCTCGTGAGTGTTTGTTGCGGCTCTACCCACAAAAGCCAAAGAAAAAGGAGAGAGGGAAAGTGAAAAACAAAACAAAAGAGTGAAAAAGAAAAAGAGAAAATAGCTTACTTCAAGGAATCATGCTATCGAAATCAAGAAAACGATACTAATCATCCAAAAGGAACCGCTGTGAGCACAACAAAAACACCTAACTCAAGCAATTGCCAATCTTAGAAGTTTTCGACTCCCGACATCTCATGCAAAGCTAAATCCTATGTGCACAAGTGCTTAGTGGGTTCTGGATGATTCCGATCGATTCACAAGAAAAACTCACATCCAAGCTCGAATCAAAGCGAAAAGGATTAATTAGGTGATGTCTTTCCCTTGTTTATGTCGCCCCTTGGCTTGGTGAGGGCCGCAGGAAATGCAAGGTGAGACTTTATTAAGGATTCATTAATTAGTGTTGGCTTGAGAAAGCGCAATGGTTTGGTTTTAGTTTTATCGGGAGTTGAATGGCCCATAACGGGGTTTATCTTCCCAACACGGGCTTTTCCGTACGCTTCATCGTTACGAAAACGAAGTGCTTAAGGGGTAAGAGCGCCGCACCGCTCATACCGGTCCCATGTAGGTAGACTAACTTTATGATGGTTAATGCCGGGTTTGACCGACACAAACCAATTAATTTAATTTAATTAAGTTTCACTTTTTCAACAAGCTCGGATGTGGCCAACTAGTGTCTCACAGTTTCAACCAGAACGTGAAATAAAACAGGGATCTCGCTGGGCACCCAATGAAGGGAATCCAGAAATACGAGTCATGACAACACCCAAGCTAGGGTCGAAAAATGCTCAAACTGGTTTCTTTAAAGAAGATGAAGAAAGTCTTCCTAATATTGACAACACTATCCAAGAAAGGAAGCAAAAACAAAAGCAAAACGAAAACTTTTAAGGTTTTTCATTCCCTTTTTTCTCCTTGAAATGAATATCTCCCCCCCCCCCCCCACCACACTTAAAACTCCACAATGTCCTCATTGAGGGAAGGTATTACAAGAAAGGGTAGAAAACCTACAAAAATAAATCAAACAAAAACAACTAGCACGTAAAAGTGGTGGCGACCCGAGCCCACATGGCTCCAACAGCAAAATAATCCCAACACAGACACTCAAAGGGGCTCGCCACCCAAAAGAAAATGAAACATGCAGCATGGATCAAAATATATACACAACAAAGAGCGCGGAAAGAGGTTACCTCGAGGTCTTCAATTAAAAAACGAACCCTATCGGCGATCCAGAAAAATATCACACTTGGGGTTATGAATAAACAAGAAAAACATAATAAGTGTGAATGCTCGCATGCATGAAAGAAAAAGAACAAAGACAAAAATAAAAACAAGGCCCTACAGACTAAAGAACTAAAGAAAAGCGAAAGTATATACAACATTTACATTGACACTGGCTAACCTCAACCACGAATCTCACTCTTTTGAGGCGGGAATTGAGGGTGAAACACTCTCATGACTGGTCCTACCAATGATGAAGCAATAGATGCGAAACAACTCAAACCATGGGGCAACAAACTCAACAAAACCAACTAACCGACAAACTTCCCCAAACTTCCCCATAAAGCACCCCCCCAACACACTTATCTAACACTAACAGTGTAAATAAAATCAATAAAGAGAGTAAAGTGGGAGCAGGGACACTTACAAATCATTGCTCGGATCCTCCCGGGGGAGGGTATGGGTGATATGGAAAGTAAGTGGGATAGTGGCGGTTTCTGTACTCTGGTGGTGACGAGGGATTGTTCTCAATGAGTAGTGGTAATACCCCCAGTCACGCCAATACTGGATTTTTGTTGAAAGTACTCCTCGTGCCTTTGAAGTGTGGACTGCTGGGCATGTAGCAAATATTGTTGGGTTTCTAACAAATTATGCTGTCCTTGGAGTAACGTTCATTGTTCGCGAAGATAAACTCTCGTTTGCTCGAATTGTGAGTTGAGATGCTCAAGTAAAGCTTCCCATGGATGACCTCCACTTCCACTAGTTTCACCCTGGCCAGGATGATCCTCTTCCTCTTCCTCCTCCTCTTCTTCATCTTCTCCTTCTTCTTCTTCTTCATCGCCCTCCTCCTCCTCCTCACCATCAGACACATCTGGACCTTCCACCTTGTGGCGGGTATCACGCTCTTGGCCACAAGACCAGTTATGCTCGTTGGTGATATCCAACCACTGCTTGGCATGGTCCGGATCCAAGAGAACCTCTGTCTTGTTACCGTCGTGTCCATGGCAATAGATCGTGAAAGTTGGGTGTTTTGCAAGGATGTTCATTTTCATCAACCGCACCCTATCGATAGGATCCGGAAGATAGCGTGGAGTCCACTTCTTCAAGTACTTCCCAAAACCTTTTTGGGCGAGGAAATGGAAAATGATATGCCCTATCCCGATGGTAGTAGGTTGGGCTTCCATGCTAATCTCCCAAAGAAAATTGTAGGGTCCACGTCCCGGAGGGCACGGTCCCCCACGGAGTGTCGAGTCGACGTAGGGTTGCTTATGTTTCCTATGGTGCATTTTTTACTTATTTTATGCACGAATATTATTTTGCTAATATTTATTATTTCATATTGTTAAGAAATTTTAATTTTACTAAATTTAAGTCCCGAACACATCTTTTCTTTTTGGTGATTTCAACAAGACGGACCCACCCATAGTAGGCCCGAGCTTCCCAGACAGAAATCCGCACGGATTTCTGGTCCAGTTCAACTTGGGCCTCAACTCAAGGCAATAGACTGCCTATTATATGTCTAAACAGGGCCTAAATCAAGTCAACTGGTACAAGATCCGCGCGGATCTCATGGCAGTGTAGCTTGGTTAGACCACTACCCGACTTAAGGCGGCCCACCGGGTGACTCACGGAGTGTCTCAAGTGGGCCCACTGGACAGAAATCCGCGTGGATTTCTGGACAGTGAGCATACCCGAACCGACTGCGCTAGTCAAATGTTCACCCCGAAAAGAAGGTTGAGAAATAAATTTAGGTAAAATAAAATTCCATAACATGCGTGAAATAATATATAAAAAAACGGAGTCGCTAGTCAATTTTGTGAAAAATTGACAAAACCAAGATGAAAACTCCACGATTCGCGAACCGAAGACTGGTTCGGGGGTAAAGGTACAAGTGTAGGGGGGTTGCCCTTACACCGCCCGCCAAAGCGGCCTTTACTACATCGCGTTTTTTAAGTAAAAAAAAATCTAAAAGAGAGAAAGTTGTCACAAGAATTTAGAAATTAAAGATGCAAAAAAAAATAACAATACAAACAAGTACCAAAAAAAACAAAATTACAGCGGACGGGGAGCTATTATCTACATTATTACATCAGAATAATGACAAAAACAAACAAAACAAAAAAAGTGATTAGTTACCAACCCTTGGCTGGGCCCGACCCGTAATCAAAATAAAGAAATCTGCGTGGATCCAAGAGATGGATGGACTCGGAATAAACAAGCCCGTAGAACCCGAGACCCTGAAAATCAACAAATCTGTGTGGTTTTCAGCTTCAATTGAACCCGAGAGTGACGAATCCCGTAGGAACTGAGACCTTAGAAATTACCAAATCCGCACAAACCTCTGTCTCCCAAAATGACTTTTTTTCTTTGCGTGTAAGGTGTGAGTGTAAACTTATAGACCAGAAAAATCCATCCCGAAAATGATCTCAAACATCTCTTTTATAATCATCCCGTGACGGTTTGTTTTCAGTTTCAAAAAAACCTCCCACTTCACATCAAATCCGCGTGGGTTTCTGAATTTGGCATTTTTTTGACTCACGGTTACCGATGGACTGGCGGTTGGCAGCATAGCCTCCGGTTTGTCAAAATCTGCGCGGTTTCCTGCTTCAGACCGGGTGAAATCCGCGCGGATTCTTAGAGGGATTTTGACAATTTTTTGATTCGCGGTTACTTATTGACTGGTGGTTGGCAGCAGTTACTCAACTCCGGTTTGACGAAATCTGCGCGGTTTCCCGCGTCGAGTCAATTCAAAATCCGCGTGGATTTCTGTGTTAGCCCTGTTTGAAATTCATAAAGACTTTTGACTTGGCTAGCTAAAAATCTACGTGGATTTCTGACTTGGGCCAGATTGAAATCTGCAAGGATTTTTGTCTTAGACCAGCTAAAAATCTGAGTGGACTTCAGTGTTGACCCTTACTAGGAATTAACTTTGACCGAGAGTTGACTTTGACCCGGAGTTGACTTTGACCGAGAAAAGTGGATCCGCGAGGATCTCGAGTACATGATCCGCGTGGACCATGACTACTGGATTCGGGAGGGAGCGTCTTTGGCCTTATTCATTTAGATCCATGAGATGCCAATATAGCCCGAAGTCCACGAGGACTATAATAAACCTGAAACCCTCGAGGTGCTTGTTGAGTGCTATTTTTGGTGTCTACAGATAGCCCCCACTTTGACCGAGTCTGAGTAAGACGAAAGTCAAAGTATACCTTGAGGCTGTTTGAGCTAGTCCAGTGAATTTTCGTGGGTTTGCCCAAATGAGCTAAAAATTGGTCGGAGGTGATCCGATTGAGCTAAAGTGTTGTCGGGGTAGTCCGATCTAGAAATGCTGGAGGTTGTCCAGAATTTAATGAATTTATCGGGGGTAGCCCGAACACTTGGATGATATGCGGAGGTAGTCCACTTGAAATTGCTGAAGGTAGTCCAGGCTTTGATAAATTTTTCGAGGGTAGCCCGAGCACTTCGATGATATTCGGAGGTATTCCGATTGAAATTGCTGGAGGTAGTCCAGGCTTTGATGAATTGCTCAGGGGTCCGAGCTGTACTTGAATATACTCGAGGATAGGTACCTACAAAAGACAATGAAACTTATGAGTATCAAAGAAAAGTCAAAATATTGGGTCACTTCTCCTTGAAAATGATAAATTTTTATTTTAATTTTAAAAAGGATAAATGAGGATAGTGGAAAAAATCCTGCTAGTCAATTAGAAAACTCCCTGTCAGCCTTTGGGAATTGGCGAGGAACTCGGGGTTCCGACTTGATGATGGAAGATTAGCCCCGAAGGAGTTGACAACGATTTGATTAAGCCGAGATGGGTTTTGCCATATTTGTGCGGGAATATGCAAGAACCTTGCTTGAGCTAAGTATGGTTTGCCATGTTTGACGACAGAATCCCCGGGAGTCTAGCTTGATGGCATAATCTGTAGTTGAATCATCGAGGATTTGTGTTATCGGATCAGCAGGAACTTGAAGCCCCCAATTATGCTCAACTTGATGAGTTCACAAAATCTGTGAGAGCTTTGCACCCAATTGGAACCAGCTGAAGATTCATTTATGTTTGAGCTCAAGCTAAAAATTTAGTGAGTGCTTAAAGTCTTGCTTTAATCACTAAAGTTAGTGAGATGTCTAGTGTAAGCTCCAATATCTTGTTGGGCTTAGTAAAAATTTAGAGAGAGTTTTGGGACATGCCTTACAAGATTTTGCGCTCCTTCCCTTGTTCATCTTTTCATTTCTCACGCAGATTGGAATTTCTTCTTTGGCCTACGTATTGGTTTGTCGACCATTGGTTCTCGCTACGGGTTCTCGAGTCCGGAAGTGATTGAATTTATCTGAGTTGACGAGCACTGAGTGCGTTTATAATGCTTAGACCATTGATTTATCTTTTACGATGCAATGGATGGACTCTATTTCTCTAGTAATGCATGATGATAATGCATTGCATGTAAATTGTCTTTTTAATTTATGAGGATGCAAGACACACATGCAATGAATAAGATAGTCTAGGTATTGAGCTGTGGTCGATAACACTGAAAATATTAGAACGCTTCCAATAGTGAGAACCAAAATCCACAAACATTTTTAGTCTTCACTGGGGGTCAGCTCCGACCCCTTTTGCAAATATGTGATGAGTCTTAATCTAATCCATGAGAATCGATATCCTGAAGCACTCTAGTTTGGAATTCAAGGGATCTGCGAGAGCTTGCGTCACCATGAAATCTACCAAGATTTTGGGCCAGACTTAGGTAATTGGCCAGAAAAGAGGTTCAAGTCTCTACGGGTTATCAAAAACAGCAAGAGTTCATAGAAAAATTTCGCATGGATTCTACTTTAGGCTGCTTGAGTATGGCCTGAAGTTGCATATGATCCTTTTGAGAAATAACTCGAAAGAAGCTACTTTTGTTTGATTATTTGTGTCGGACTTTGAAAGCTTCTTACGTATCCACTTTATGAGTTGAATCAGGTCGTCGTAGTTCAAAAGGTAGTGTAAATATTTAGTTGCTGACTTAATAAGTCAGTGGCTAACAACTTAAGGATAGTTGCTGGTTTTGATCACCAGTCGCTATATTTGACCTTGCTTTAAAGCATAGAGCTTCCTTAATTAGCCTAGATTTGTTTAATCTTCTTGGCTCATATATGAATCTGCTAACAGTGATATGCCACCCAGAAGCCGTAAGAAATTCATGCATGAAAAATATGCTAGAATATTGGGACGTCAAAACCCGTATCTCCAAGCCCAAATTGATATATGTGAACATGCTTTCGTAAAAGTTGTTCAATGACTGGGCTTCTAGTGCTAGAACCTATGTTGAACATGCTTAGAAAAAAGTAGTTCTAATATACAATTGATTGAGAAATTCTCTTCAAAATTGTTGGACCATGCAAACTACCATGAAAATATCTGAACGATCCAGCTGCCCCTAAAATTCGTGAGGGATTATAGGGACTTGACTTGTGATGAACATGCTTTAAAAAGTTGTCCTTATGTAAAATGTTGCTAGAATAATTGATGATGAACATTTGCTCTTGAAAATCCGCGAGGACTTTTCCATTCAGCCTCACAAAAATCTATTAGGACTTTTCCTCAACTAGCTTTTTGTTACTGGATAGTAAAGCTTGATCTTGCTATTTGATGAACATGAAGGAAAGTGACAAGACCGACGTGCCATTTCCACGAGAAGGGATAGGAACGAAATGCCCACTCCTAGGCACCTTAGATTGACCGCTAAAAGGTGAGCAAAAGGAAAAAATTGTCCATGGGTGCAACCTGTAGTGGTTAGGAAATCTAAGCCAAAATAAGGTGTATCCTAATAGCCCCTAGTTGAAAAAGAAGACGGAGGGAAAGAGAAAGCCCCCAGTTTGAAAGAAAGACAAAGGGGAAGAGAAAGCCCTCAATGTCTACAAGAATAAGCAATGAAGAAAAGAATGTGTGAGACTTCACGAGTGAGATTAATCATAGTGGAAAAGACCTTATATCACATGACAATAAGACCAATGAGAATGAGATGCATAATAGAGACTCAATAAGGTCAAAATCATTTCAAAGCAAACTCTATTTCAACACTATGAGCATAAGACCAAGACACAAAACCAATCACCCTATATTGTACCTCTAAACAATCATGCATCGCCTTAGCAATTGATGAGCTAGTGAAGCTAGTAGATCCTCACTTTACGTAAAGTGGAACACTCCTCTCAATGTGTTTAGAAATAATGTAAGGGTTCACTCAAACTCGTTCCAATGTATACAACTGCCATAAGCTTGACAAGACTCTCAACTCTCCATCACTGAGGAGAACATGCAAAAATGTTAATCATGAGGACTTTCAAAAGGTTGTAATGGGGTTTACGCTAGGGTAAGAAGGGAAATCATTTGGAAAATGTGGAGCTAAGTAGCCAAGTACCTAAAGAGCAACAACATTTCCACTTAATGCAATGCATTACCTCCACACTGAACCTTAAATGAGCACAAAACATCCCCAACAAATGAAACCCATGATAGAGTACCAAATACAAATCAAAACCCAAAAATAAAATAAAATAAACTTCTCTTTTTTCTCTTTTTCTTTTTCTTTTTCTTTTTTTTCTTTTCCTTTTTGTTTCCTTTTTTGTTGTTTTGGTTTTTTTTTCTATTATGAATTCCTTGTTTTTGAACTTTTTTTTTCAATGAATAGCATAAATATATAAAGAACAACTCAAACACCAATAGTTACAAGTTACAACCTTTGAGGATAAAAAGGGTAGCAAGGATATTCAACAATGTACTTCCCTTGTAGCAACAAACCAACTACTCACTCTCAACAATCGACCACGAAACTGCCCCATACAACTGACCTGTTGCTCATTCTATCTTGGCTAAAGGTAGGAAATGATGTAAAGGCCAAGGGTGCGCACTTATAGGGTAAACAACAAGGTAGGAAAAAGGGTTAGCAAGGGCTTGCAAAAAGAGGTCAAAATGTCAGGTGGCTTTTTGGCTATGTAGCTAACAAAAGGATGTCTCAGTCATATTAACATAATGCATAAGACAAACGTGATTTTAAGGATTCTCAAGCCAAGTTCTAGAGATGTACACATGAAAGAGTTACACACAAAAAGAAAAATGAGACTATATATATAATGCATAGTCTATGAAGGCTCAAAATCTCATGGGTTATTCTACTAATACTTCAACTAGCTCAAAAAGATAACCAATTACTAAGATTCAACGATCATGCAAGAAGTACTCAAGAATAAAAGGCTTGCATAAGACAATATAACTCAAAGCATTTCGATTCGATAATTGCTTCGACCTAGACATTTCCTTCATTTTGATCATTATAGTGTCCTCAGGCTCTATGGTACTTGCAAAGCATCCCAACTTCAGAGTATTTTCTATTGGCTCATCCTTTTCTTGGAAGTTGTTCTAGTGCTTCAGCACATGGAGTGTTCTAAGGCATTCACCTCGTTTCCCTTGTTAGGCCAGAAGTTTGCTTACTAGTAGAAGTGTTCTTCTAGCCCCCAGTTAGCTAGCTCACTTTCGATTTTGATTCCAGCTAACCTCAATGAGGCAAAGTCCTTGAGAGGTTGAAACCTTAAATGTGTGTTGTATAAGGCCCGTAATCCTTGCACAAGCATATCTACTTGGTGTTCCTCTGAAGGTCGGTCTACCATTTGAGCAGCTTTTGCCCTACATCAAGCAAAGTAGTCGGAGAAACATTCCTTTTCCCCTTGCTTCATGAGCTCCATATCCCGTAAAGTAACAGGCAGGTCCACATTATAGGAATATTGATGTAGGAATTCCTTGCAAAGCGAGCTCCATTGGGAGGATTTGGTAGGACTAAGTGTGTTGTATACCACTTCATAACGTCCGGGCCAAAAGTCCAAGGAAAGATAATATGGTAGATATCTTCTTCAACTCCTTTTAATGTCATAGCTCCCATAAAATACCTCACATGTTGATGTGGGTTCTCAGTACTATGGAATTTGATATCAAGCATGTTGAATTTAGGGGGAAGTATACCCCTTGAGACGGGTGTAAACCCAACGTCGTTCATGAATTGATTGTTAAACAGAGTAGATTCTTTTAGAATTTGCTCAATTCGGTCAAGTCTCGAGTTAGAAACCCCGTGGACCGACCCATCTGTCTTCTTCCCTGAGCCTTGCTCATTTTCATCCATAGTGCGGTTCTTCACAGTTGTATTCTTTGCCTCCTCCATAGCATGAATAACAACATCAATTTTCTGATTTTGCGCCTCAAGCTGGCATTCATTGTGACTTGCATATTTAGGATAATGTTGGTGAGCTGTTCCATTTCATTTCGTAGAGGAGGTGGGGGAGGAGGTACTTGCTCGTTGTCAGGATCACCATTAGGATTGTCTTCAGGATGATCGCTAATAGAGTTTGACATTGTCTCAGATGGACCAATTACCAAAGATTTGATTCCCTCGATAGACGCTTCTTCGTCGATCACTTCTTTGTCAGTTGCTTCAGATGATGGTCACACACAATCTTCGTTACTGTCATACTGGATGTCAAAAGTCTCCAATCGGCCTGTTTCGTCTCTTTGATACACCCGAAACCAAACTATTATGTCCTGAAAGATGAAGTGACTGAAGATTCAGCTCAACACTGACCACTAAGACTCTGTGCATGTCATGGATGAAGAAATTTATTCAAATCCCCAATAACCGAGCCAAGACTCCAAGTCATATACATAATCAGAATAAATCTCTTATGCAAAAATGCAGACCTAAGCCCCCTTTACATGCTTAGACCTTATCGAGCTAAGTTTAAAAGATTATTCCTTCGAACGGCTTCACATAAGGGCCAAACATATCGTTCAGACTTCACCAAACATGAAAAAAAAGAGACCATTTGAACTTCACAAGATTGAGCCAACTCAAACATCTGCGAGGACTCTTGATGCCCAAACAACTTGTGCGGCCCAAATAGCACATCTTTTACCTAACAGACACTAACTCATGTGATTATGACCCTAATAACACCAGTTTAGACCTCACAGGGTCCGAGCTCATCAAGGATCCGCGCGGATCCGTTGGACTCAGGTCCTCTAAAAGGCCTAAACAGATGTTTAACGACTAATGAAAAGGGTAAAGCACTGATTTAGGCTATACAAAGCCTGGCCCGACCTGAAATCCGTGTGGACCCCTAGGGCCATAGTCTTGTATCGACCAAATCAATTGTCTCGGCCACTATGCAAATGCATTTTTTTTTAATTTTTGAGGTTTAAGCATTAAGGCACGTTTCGGGTTCAAGGGTCCCTAAAAGGACATAGCACAAAAAAAAATGTATTCCAACCTAACCAAGGGTCTATGTTTAAAGGTCAAGGGCTCGGTAACCTAATCTCTGGCTCGTGTCCCAAATGCTTCATCTTCCATGGGGTGCATGGTAAAACTAGCACACTCGGGTTGCTCCCTTTGTCGTAGGGACTAAGGAGTGGTGCACGAGTTGGAAAACAACCACCTACTTAGTGAAGGTCTAAATGGACCCACCAAGTTGAATGGTTTTATTTTCCCGAAATGGTAAAATAGGGTGATAACCTAAACGGTGCCTTGTGTGCCCAACAAAGGGGAAGGAAATGCAAAATGCCTAAAAAAACGTGACAACTTTATTGTTTTAAAAAAAACCCGACTTTTCAAGTCTTACCCACTTACTAAATAAGTCCCCAATGGAGTCGCCACTATAGGGTCCGCGACCCGGAGGGCACGGTCCCCCACGGAGTGTAGAGTGGACGTAGGGTTGCTTATGTTTCCTATGGTGCATTTTTTTAATTATTTTATGCACGAATTTTATTTTGCAAATATTTATTATTTCATGTTGTTAAGAAATTTTAATTTTACTAAATTTAAGTCCCGAACACATCTTTCCTTTTTGGTGATTTCAACAAGACGGACCCACCCAAAGTAGGCCCGAGCTTCCCAGACAGAAATCCGTACGGATTTCTGGTCTAGTTCAACTTGGGCCTCAACTCAAGGCAATGGATTGCCTATGATATGTCTAAACAGGGCCTAAATCAAATCCACTGGTACAAGATCCGCGCGGATCTCATGGCAGTGTGCCTTGGTTAGACCACTACCCGACTTGAGGCGGCCCACCGGGTGACTCACAGAGTGTTTCAAGTGAGCCTATTGGACAGAGATCCACGTGGATTTCTAGACAGTGAGCACACCCGAGCCGGCTGCGCCAGTCAAATGTTCACCCCGAAAAGAAGGTTGAGAAATAAAGTTAGGTAAAATCAAATTCCATAACATGCGTGAAATAATATATAAAAAAACGGAGTCGCCAGTCAATTTTGTGAAAAACTGACAAAACCAAGATGAAAACTCCACGATCCGCGAACCGAGACCGGTTCGGGGGTAAAGGTACAAGTGTAGGGGGGATGCCCCTACACCGCCCGCCAAAGCGGCCTTTACTACATCAGGTTTTTTAAGTAAAAAAAAACTATAAGAGAGAAAGTTGTCACAAGATTTTAGAAATTAAACATGCAAAAAAAAAACTAACAATACAAACAAGTACCAAAAAAAACTAAATTAAAGCAGACGGGGAGCTATTATCTACATTATTACATCTGAATAATGACAAAAACAAACAACAAAAAAAGGGATTAGTTACCAGCCCTTGGCTGAGCCCGACCCGTAATCAAAATAAAGAAATATGCGTGGATCCAAGAGATGGATGAACTCGGAATAAACAAGCCCGTAGAACCCGAGACCCTGGAAATCAAAAAATCTGTGTGGTTTTAGCTTCAATTGAACTCGAGAGTGATGAATCCCGTAGGAACTGAGACCTTAGGTCACCAAATCCGCACATATCTCTGTCTCCCAAAATGACTTTTTTCTTTAAGTGTGAGGTGTGAGTGTAAACTTATAGACCAGAAAAATCCATTCCGAAAATGATCTCAAACATCTCTTTTATAATCATCCCGTGACGGTTTGTTTTCAGTTTCTTAAAAACCTCCCACTTCACATCAAATCCGCGTGGGTTTCTGATGTTGGTTGTTTTTTGACTCGCGATTACCGATGGACCGACGGTTGGCAGCATAACCTCCGGTTTGACGAAATCTGTGCGGTTTCCTGCTTCAGACTGGGTGAAATCCGCGCAGATTCTCAGAGGGATTTTGGCAATTTTTTGACTTGCGGTTACTTATTGACTGGTGGTTGGCAGCAGTTACTCAACCTCCGATTTGACGAAATCTGTGTGGTTTCCCGCATCGAGTCAATTCAAAATCCGCGTGGATTTCTGTGTTAAGCCTGTTTGAAATTCATAAAGACTTTTGACTTGGGCCAGCCAGAAATCTACGTGGATTTCTGACTTGGGCCAGATTGAAATCCGCAAGGATTTTTGTCTTAGACCAGCTGAAAATCTGCGTGGACTTCTGTGTTGACCCTTACTAGGAATTGACTTTGACCTAGAGTTAACTTTAACCCGAAGTTGACTTTGACCCGGAGTTGACATTGACCGAGAAAAGTGGATCTGCGAGGATCTCGAGTACTGGATCCACGTGGACGCTTAGTAGTGGATTCGGGAGGGAGCGTCTTTGGCCTGATTCATTTAGATCCATGAGATGCCAATATAGTCCAAAGTCCACGAGGACTATAATAAACCTGAAACCCTCGAGGTGCTTGTTGAGTACTATTTTTGGTGTCTATAACAGTGCAAGATACAAGATCCGGTGTTCACCCGCTTGCCCCTCACAGCATTGTAGATCATGAAAAGGTCGTCTTTCCGAACTTTAGGGCGTCTATCATCTCTCCCGAACACCGAACTCGTCACGATCCTATGAAGGATTCGGACGACTAGATTGCAAAAATCACGCCTCTTAGAGTTACGAGGGCAATGATACCGTGGGTTCCCGTCTCTCGTACCAAGATCCATCCTCCTCCAACATGTCAAGGCTTGCATTGCCTTTTGCTCATCAAAGTTCTCACATCGCTCACAGTACCTCCCATCATCGGGCAATCCCAACCTTTGGCATGAACGCTTCACGATGCTCTTCTTATCTTTGTTGGCGACTCGGTACTCAAAATAAGCATCTTCCTTGCCATCTTTGTGAACCTTCAAGGAACTCAAGAACTGAAGGACGGGTTGGTCCACAATCGATTTGTCGATCGTGATGAATACTTCCCATCCTATAGGGCTGAGCTGGTCAAAGCTTGTTCTGCAAAAGATGGCTTCTACCGTTTTTGCATCATAAAAGTCCGGTGCACATATCTTTC
This sequence comes from Portulaca oleracea, assembly GCA_029582165.1. Taxonomy (NCBI): domain Eukaryota; kingdom Viridiplantae; phylum Streptophyta; class Magnoliopsida; order Caryophyllales; family Portulacaceae; genus Portulaca; species Portulaca oleracea. Next base: position 26,926,967 of record CM055868.1, on the reverse strand, counting down.
GTGCTTGGAGCGCTTATGCTCAACATCCCGGAAAATCACATCCGCATTTGGATCACAGTGGATAAGTGTGGCCGGTTACGCTCGGTAACGCTCTTTCCCGAATGAAGATGGTGCCGCTTGTGATGAAGGAGTCTCTTCAACACGTGAACGCTTGTTCCTTCCACTCATGATGGAATCTAAATGATGTAGAAGCAAGAAACTTTGACAAGGTACTTGACAATTGTAGTGCCTAAATCCCAAAGGTAAACCGAAAATTCGACACAAGCAACAAACAAATAAGTTTGAAAAACTTATGTACGAATTCAGTAGAAATTACCTCAGATTGGAGCACTTGAACATGGATTCAGCGCGGAGGATGGGTTCTTGCTCGTCACAAAGAACAAAAAACTCACAGCATGCAAACTCAAAGCACCAATACAACACACAAACACAATGTACAGTGCAGGAATGTTGTGATTCTGGACAGAAACTCTTAGTGCAACAAGTGTATGTGTTTTAACAGACGAAATGCAACAACTAATCACACAAAACACTTAAGCAAGAGCACAATACTCATACTCAGCACAGAACAAGGAGGATATGCGTATAAATTGACAGAACCTATCCCTAAATTAAGAAGAATTGACAAACGAACCAAATGCAAGTGAGAAGGGAAAAAATTTCACACAATGACACAAGAAATACCTCACAAAGCTGTGTAGAGCGAATGCTTGAGCAATGTCGCACGCTTGGACCAATTCTAGGCAAAGAACAGGGCTCTAGCTGCCGATTGGAGCAGCAAAAGAGAAGAATTAGGGTTTGGAATTCGAAAATAGAGGGAGAAGGGAGATGGAATCACGGTTTGAGAGGGATAGAAGGGTGTGAGATTGAGTGGGTCGTGGTCATTAGGGTTTGTAGAAAGTGAGGGAGTCGAGGTTGTAAGAGAATGAAATGAGAAAAGAGGGTTAGAATAGGGTTTTAGGGCTGATAGAAATCACATAACAGTGTCAGGTCGCGAGCGCGACATTCGAAAATCTGGGTTTTGCGTTGCAGGCTGTCGCGGTCGCTACCTGCCTCTGGAGATTACCTACTGCTGCTACTGCTTGATGTAGCGACTGCTACAGATGGGGTAGGGCCTGCTACCACTTGCTGGCAATTCCAACAATCAAAATATAATCCAACTCCTAGAAATCGTCTCACTTCTACACTCAATTCTTCTACACTTCCTCACACTCAATTCCAAAATCTTTCTTACTTTCAAACTCTCTCAACACTCATATTCTTTCAAAAACTCACTCACTCACACTACTTCTTTCACTTCCAACTTCAACTCATTATTTTTTTCAACTCCGTCTTTTTTTTCTCTTTTACACATCATTTTTTTCCTCATTTTTTAAAACTTTTTCTTTTGAAACTAAAACTAATACCTCAAATTACAAAAGAAAGAAATAAAGAAAATAAAAAAGACAAGAAAAATAGAAAACCTAAGGAAAACTAAAAAGGAAAATTGAAAAGAAGAAAAAGAAACAAAATTTGGAAAAATGAAAAACTAAAACGAAGGAATGCAAAATTTATGGGGTGCCTCCCATAGAGCGCTAGTTTTAGGTCCCTAGCTCGACCTAAATACCCTTTTGATCTTAGAGAGACGTGGTGCACATGAGAGGAACATAATTAGCTTCTCCACCATGCTCGCTTCTTTTTCCTTCCTTTCCAGCTCTTCCCGTCTTTGGATAACCTCAGATCGAGTCGTCCTTCCGGTCATTTGGTTGACCATGAGCGAGGAAGAGATGATGACATTTTCAACTTCTTCCATCGTCGCTTCCTCCTTCTTTTCCAACACCTCTTTATCACCTCCGAGAATAGAACAAGGTTCTCCTCCGGTGGTTTGATTGGATGATGGGGATGAAGAAGTAACTTAGGCTCTTCCTCTAGTGGTTCTCCAAGTCTCAGACACTTGGGAACAATCTCCTCAATGTCTATAACCTGAATGTAAACTTCATCCAACGAGATTTCCCTCCTTAATGGAACATTCTTGAGGAGATCATCTTGTGATGCATCTTCAAATACCTTGGGTTTAAGACATAAGGCCTTGGGATGATTGTTTTCATTCCCATTATCGGGTTCCACTTCAAGAATATAGACCTCCTCTTGATGCTCATGAACAATTGTTTCTATCATATTGGATTCAACACAGGGTGGCTTGAAAGATAGATTCTCAATCGGAACATCATGCCTTAGATCTATATGTTCTACCTCAATCAAGTGTTGAATAAACCATTCGGGGAGAGGAATTTGCATTTGGTGGGAATCGAATTGTTCCTTGGGGCATTCACTAACATTTTCTTACAAAATTCCCTCTTGTTCTTCCTCCACCTTCTCTTCTATGCAATTGGCTTTCTCAACAATCACTTCCTCCTTCTCATTATCAATCACTTGCTCAACCTCCATACCCTCTCCTTCGGCTTTATCCTCAACATCTCCCTCATTCTCTCCAAGATGTCCCTCCTCCACCAACTTGGGTTTCTCAATTTCTCCTTCATTTCGCAAGGTAATAGCATTCACCTCCACTCCTTGGATAAGGAATAGGTTGAATAGGTGCAAATTGAAGTTGGTTGGCTTGCGCCAATTCGAGTTCGAGATTCCGGATGTAATCTTGATCCTCCTCTCGGTCATCCATAATTTGCTCCAACATCAACTCAAATGAAGATTCTTGGGGTAGTTGAGAAATTTGAGGTTGTGGAATGTTTTGTTGGGTTAGTTGGAAGGTTTCTTCTTGAATAAATGAGTGATGGTCAAAGGGTTGAAAAGTAGAAGGGTAAAGGTTGGTAGTGTCATATGCAAAAGGATTTGGATCAATATGGGAAGAATGAATAGCACTCACTTGCTCTAATTGTTGAAAATTGAAGATTTGCTTTTCTTGAGCCATTCTCAATTGAGTAGAAGTCTCCTCATTCACCTTTTCTTTTTGCATTTCATAAATAGAGACTACAAGAAGTACAATAATGGGATCTTGCTCCAAAGATAAATCTCCACCTCTTGATTTGCTACCTCCAAAATCGGGAGCATATGAACGAGCTCATGAAGGAATTTTTCAGCCTCCTCCGCAGTCTTCTTCAAAAACGTCCCTCCGGATGCAATATCGATTGATTCCTTGAAAGAATCAAAGAGTCCATAATAAAAGTGCTGAAGTAGCATCCAGTTGGGTAAATTGTGGTGGGGACACTAACGTTAGAGACTTTTGAATCTCCCCCATGCTTCAAGAAGAGACTTTCCGACTTTTTGCTTGAAAGTCATTATATAGAGTCTACAAGTTTTATCAATCGGGAAGAATCTTTGAAGGAAATCTCTCTTAAGGGCATCCCATGAAGAATAGAATCCAGGTGGACAAATATCGAGCCACATCTCAGCCTTTCCCCTTAGAGTCAGAGGAAAGAATTTCAATTTCAAATACTCCGAAGATATTCCGGGCATATGCATGAAACTGATATGTTTCTCAAATCTTTCTATATGAGCAATAGGACTCTCGGAAATATCTCCATAGAACGCGTTGCTTTCAAAAGCTTCAAGAAGACACGGCTTGAACTCGAATACCGCGTCGGGTGGTAATGGTGGTAAGATGATTGGGTTGCCTCCCGTACCCGAAGATGGAACAGCATCTGATAGAAGGGTACTGGGTGAATCAGCTTGAACTTCACCCATAAGGACTCGAAGCCTCCTACGATGCTCGGCAGGGCATTAAGGTGTACATACATGCACCAACGAGAATCAACAGAAGCATCAATTTCATCAGGATTAGCACAAACTAATTTCTAGCGTGAAAGAAATCTCAAATAACCAAAAAGCAAGAAACTAAAACTAGGGGCGCTGGCTCCCCGACAACGGCTTCATTTTGTGTACGATGGTTTTTTCAGACCGGTTTTTATCGTTCTTCTCAAGGAGTAAGGGACCTTGGTCATAGAATTCTAGGTCTAACGTCGGGATCGAGATCGAGATCGCTAGGTGAGGAAAGAGGTTTGAAAAGGGGATCACAGCGCAACAGATAAACTAAGGTCAGTCAAGGGAAGAAAATGGGCTTTGGAGGTTTTTCGTGATGCAAACGGGGATAAGGACATGGGTTTTGCAACAAGAGAGAATAAGGAGGGAGAATCAAGTGGCAATTCCATTAGAAAATACCAACCGAGCTTCCACTCTTGTGGATAGTCCGGATTAACTTCCCCAAAGTCCACCATGGACCTGAAGGGTTAATGAAACGGAATTCCCTAGTTAACCTCCTTCCACTTTCGTGGGTGAACATTAACTATCCCATCTCCTCACTTCCAACACAAGTGTTGGATGTATTCAAGAGCTTTCGCACCGAAATACATCCCACTTGAGAGAAGGAAAGGAGTGGGAAATTGATTTCCTAACTAATTACTCACTAATATTGCTAAACTAAACCTAATCACCCATTCACACCCTTAATTACCCCCTAAACCATAGGGTTTCTAGCCATTAATGATGATCAAAACTATGCTAACAACATCCAAACCAATCCTAAGTATGATTTTCTAACATCAACAATCACAAATCAAGCAAAAAAATCAAAGTAACAAGCAACTAAAACAATTAAAGAAGCAAGTAATTAAGCAAGGCAATTAATAAAAGAGTTAAGGGAAGAGAATACTTATCAAAATGCTGGAAATGAACAATCTTCCAATTGATTGAATCTTCTAATTTTGAAGAATACCAAGAATCCAACAAAACCCTAAATTAATCACTAATAATCTCTGAATAATCTCTCTTTAAAACTCACTAATCCAAGCTGAATGTAATAGTCTAGGTATCAAAAGCTACCCTCAGATATCCCCCTAGAAATCGTCACAAAGGAGCTTAAATACAAAGCAAGGGAGTTATGTAAAACGCTGTCGTTCCAAGCCCAAGATGCACGCTGAAATCAGGAGGTCGTGGGTGCGACCTAGGATGTAACCGACGCGACGGGTGAGAAACTTCCCAGGCGATTTTGGGTTACGCATGGTCGCGGGCGCGACCTGGGATGGTCGCAGGGGCGACCTCCCTCTGCCCGCCTGGGTGGTCTGTGCTTGGCTCCAGTGTAGCGGGTGGCACGTCTAAGGTAACGGGCGCTACAAACTTGTAGCGGGTGCCACCAGAAGCGTAGCAGGCGCTACAGCATGTGTTCTTCCCTTCCCTTGTCTTTCTTCAAGGCTTGTAACGCCCGCTACAGAGGTCGTAGCGGGTGTTACACCACTGAACAACACCAAACTTAGGGAAGGAGCTCCCAGGTCGTCTATGCTTCGGCTTGGCTCGGGAAATCGCTCAGGATTCCCTAAAAAGCCTCATTTTGGCCCGTTTTCCTTGCTTTTGCTCTAAAAGTGTGAAAACCTACAAAACAACTAAAACACTAATAAAAAGCATGAAAAAGACTCGGAATTGAGTAAAAATGCCAAGATAAAAGGTGATATTTAGGCCCGAAAATGGGACTAAACACAAGGCCAATACTCATAAGCCTCTACACCAATGCTTATACTCTACAACTACTATGCTCATAACATATAACTATTATGCTCATAATGCATACATCAAGCCTGCTCATGACCTACAACTTTAATGCTCATAACCTATAAGACCAATGCTCATAACCTACAACTTTAATGATCATAACCTACAACACCAATGCTCATAACCAACAAGACCAATGCTCATAACCTACAAGGCTAATGCTCATAAGCCTATACACCAATGCTCATACTGTACAACTACTATGCTCATAACATATAATTATTATGCTCATAATGCATACATCAAGCGTGCTCATGACCTACAACTTTAATGCTCATCACCTACAAGATCAATGTTCATAAGATTTAACTACTAACTATTATGCTCATAAATTATAACTGTTATGCTCATAACCTACAAGGTCAATGCTCATAAGCCTTTACACCAATGCTCATACTGTACAACAACTATGCTCGTCAGTTATAACTATTATGCTCATAATCCTTTACACCAATGCTCATACTGTACAACTACTATGCTCATAACTTATAACTATTGTGGTTATAAGCCTCTACACCAATGCTTATGACCTACAACTTTAATGCTCATCACCTACAAAACCAATGCTCATAAGCCTTAACTACTAACTATTATGCTCATAAATTACAACTATTATGCTCATAACCTACAAGGCCAATTGATGGAGGTCCTCCATCAGAACCAGCACCAGGAGCAGCAACGACCTCACCAACATCAACATTGAGGCCATCATCAACCACATCAAGCACTGACATCCAAGAGTGCTTTATGATGGTCCAACAAGTAATGAGGTCGTCCAACAACAGCAACATCATCACCAACAGTAGCAGCCAACCAGTGAGGCTACTTCTCAATTCCATATCTTTGGATTGAGATCCTCACCAGTGCTTTGAAGACTTCACTCTAGAGCTGTTGAGGACTTTCCAGCTCAGTGAAGATGTTTGTCAGTTCTGAGGTCCTCTATGAAGACATCACTTTTGGAACTATTGAGGATATTCCAGTTCTGTGAGGTGATCCTGCATTGAGGTCCTCCACGAAGACTCAACTTCAAGCTGTTGAGGCTATTTCCAGCTTGTGAGGTGATATAACCGTTTGTAATAAAGAAAACGCGTTTGTTAGTAGTTATTTCATTTTATTTCCTTTTATTTTGAAGTTATCCAATTTGTAATGAGGCTTAATTAGCTTGCTATGTTAGTTAAGTAGTTTAATGCTTAATTAGTGAGTTTCTTGAGCAAGGGGAAACCCTTAATCATCCAGCTCAACCCTAGCTTTATATACATTGTAATCGGCAGCTTTTGAGGATCATCTATCAGTGAAATTAATAGCATTTTGAGTGCCTTGATTGAGCCTCTTGTTTGTGAGTGACGTTAAACTCTCATCTCTGGTTAATTCTACTACAGTAGCAAGGATTTGGCAATCGTTGTGGTGGGTGTAGAGCTTGGTAATCTCAGTGGTGGTGTGCCTGTATCCATTGAGGTCATCCAGTCCATTGCCCTTGGAGTTCTAGCTGTGGTGTGCCTGTATCAACTTGAGCCTCAAGACTATCTTCGGTTACTGTTTGATTGCAAGTTTGTCCATCCGATCATCATTTCATCATCATCCATTCATTGATGCATAATGGATCACAAGACACCCAAAATGCCAAGAAAGAACACGGATCAAAAACAAAAGTAAGAACTTGCAAGAGATGAATCAGATAAGGACCTTTGCAGCGAACTGAACAGTGGAAACTTTGATAGAATTTGATAGAATTGAGCAACGAAACTCCTTGGATTGATACAGACACACCACAATCTTCAAGAGCTCCTACTCTTCCTGTCACCACCCAAGAATGCTCAATCTTGGATTAGAAGAGAAGATTTCACACGAAAAACCCAAAGGCAATTCGTTTTCTAGCCAAAGACTAGAGAGAAACTAAAGTATCAACTTTAGAGATTTGTGTTTATTTCAATATGAATGAATTGTGATTACAAAGGACCCAAGGGGTCTATTTATAGGAATAGGAAAACCCCTCCCTATAGGCGTCACACCTCAAAGAAGGCCAGCAAGGCCGCATTACCCTGACAAGGCCCTTCAGGCGACAGTTACAACAAAGGCCCTTTAAAGAAAATACAATATCTCCTAAAATACAACTCCAATACTAAAGATTCAAAAGCCAAAATGTACATAAGGAATAACCCTTTCACATAGCTAAATGAGAACTTCAAGACTCTTGAGATAAGGAGCTCAAAAGTCCCTTAGTTTTGGAGATACTCGCGACATAACCACTTGAAACAGTTTGCAGCAGGCTGGTAAGGTCCTTCAGTGCTTCTTCTTGATGCATTGAAGTATGATATGCATCATTCTCCCTCTCTTGAAAAGAGTTTGCCCTCAAACTTGGAATTTCTTCATCTTCACTATAATAGGGCTTAAGATCACACACATTGAAAGTACAACTTCCTTCATACTCATTTTCCATCTTCAAACGATAAGCGTTATCACCAAGTCTTTCTAAGATCTCATAAGGACCTTCACCTCTCGGTTTCAATTTCCCTTTTCTCTTACTTGGAAATCTCTCTTTCTTCAAGTGTAACCATACTAAATCTCCAGGCTTAAAGATAACTTCAAATGGAGATAACTTCGTAGCACGATTAGGACTTCTATTATAAGCAAACTCAGCAATGCTTAACAAAGTATCCCAACTCTTCTTTTCTTTATTCACCAATGTCCTCAACAAGGCTCCCAAGGTTCGATTGACTACCTCCGTTTGTCCATCCGTTTGTGGATGACAAGCCGTACTAAACTTGAGCCTTGTTCCCATTTTCTTCCAAAGAGTAACCCAAAAATGAATTAGAAACTTAGAATCTCTATCACTCACCATAGTCTTGGGTATACCATGCAACTTCAAAATTTCATCAAAATATAAGGTAGCAACTTTCGTAGCATCATATGTAGTGTTGCAAGGTACAAAATGCGCCATCTTTGAAAATCGATCTACAACCACCATAATAGAATCCTTACCTCTTTGAGTTCTAGGTAGACCCACAATGAAGTCTAAACTCACATCTTCCCAAGGGTGATATGGAATAGGTAGAGGTGTATACAAGCCTTGTGGTAATACATGTGACTTGGCAAGGTTGCAAGTACCACATCTCTTAACAATATGCTCAACATCCTTCACCATGCTAGGCCAAAAGTAATAATCTCTCAACATCAAATAAGTCTTCTCTATACCAAAATGACCCGCTAAGGCACCTCCATGAACTTCTTGAATCAACAATTCGCGCAATGAGGTCCTTGGTATACATAATTGATTTCCTTTGAATAAGAAACCATCTTCGTGATAGAGCATCGGCGCCCTTGTTCAAATGCCCAGCCTTATGCTTGATCACAAACTGAAAAGCTTGCATAAATTCAACCCATTTTGCATGTCGTGGGTTAAGCTTGTGTTGGCCTTGGATAAACTTGAGAGCTTCATGATCACTATGTAGAATAAACTCTCCACTTAGTAGATAATGCCTCCAATGCTCAAGAGCTCTTATAATGGCATAGAACTCCTTGTCGTATGTACTAAACTTCCTTTTGGCATCATTCAACTTCTCGCTAAAGTAGGCTATTGGCCTTCCCTCTTGTGTAAGGACGGCACCAATGCCAACTCCACTAGCATCCACTTCTACTTCAAATACTTTGTCAAAACATGGCAAGGCTAGAAGAGGTGCGTTACATAACTTCTCTTTGATACCTTCAAACGCCAATTGAGCGCTTTTTATTCCATGTAAACTCCCTTTGCTTCACAACTCACCATAGGAGCCAAAATAGTAGAGAAATTCTTGATAAACCTTCTATAAAATGAAGCTAATCCATGAAATGATCGTACCTCATGTATACTCGTTGGTGTTGGCCATTCTTGGATAGCTTTGACCTTTCCTTCATCTACTTGAATCCCATTTTTGGAGAGCACATATCCAAGGAAGATGACCTTGGGTGAAAAGAACGAGCACTTCTCCAAGTTGGCGTAGAGCTTTTCTTTCTCCAAGATATACAAAACTAGCTCTAAGTGCTTTATATGGTCATTCTCACTTCTTCTATATACAAGTATGTCATCAAAGTATACAACAACACACTTTCCAATCAAAGGTTTCAATACCTGATTCATTAACCTCATGAAAGTAGAAGGAGCATTTGTTAGACCAAAGGGCATTACTAACCATTCATATAAACCTTCTTTAGTCTTGAAAGCCGTTTTCCATTCATCTCCTTCACATATGCGAATTTGATGATATCCACTCTTCAAATCAATCTTTGAAAACACAACACTTCCATAAAGTTCATCAAGAAGGTCCTCCAGACGTGGAATGGGAAAACGATATTTGATGGTGATTTTGTTGATGGACCTACAATCCATGCACATACGTTGGGTACCATCTTTCTTTGGAACAAGTAACACTGGGACGGCACATGGACTCATACTTGGACGGATAAGGCCCTTTTGGAGTAGCTCATCAACTTGCCTTTGAACCTCATGGGATCCCTTGGGGTTCATTCGATAGGCTTGCTTATTTGGTAATGTGGTTCCCGGAATGAGATCAATCTTGTGTTCAATGTCCCTTCTTGGTGGCAATCCTTGGGGCATTTCTTTTGGAAACAAATGACCAAACCTCCTCATCAGGGGCGAGAGCCGAGGACGTTCATGAGTTGGGGAAGCTTGTTCTTCTTGGATATCTGCCAATATCAACTCTTTTTGCTCATAGAATTCATATTGTTCTGCCTTTAGTAAGGATACAATGTTAGTCTCCCTTTCTTTCTCTTTTGTTGGTGGAGGCCGAATAGAAGAAGGAGGCAATGGAGCCAATGTAATATTCTTCTTGTTGATGACGAATGAGTAGGTATTCAATCTTCCATCATGAGTTACATACCTATCAAAAAGCCACGGTCTACCAAACAAAATATGACAAGCATCCATGGGTATTACATCACACCATACATCATCTTTATAATTCTTCCCAATGGACAATGAGACTAATACACGTTTATCAACTCTAATGCCCTTCCCATGGCTTAACCATTGAATATTATAAGGAGATGGGTGAGGACTTACATCCAAATTCAGCTTTTCTACCATTGTAGTAGAGGCGGCATTAGTACAACTACCTCCATCAATTATAAGAGAGCATACCTTTCCTTGAACGGTACACCTAGTGTGGAATATATTCTCACGTTGCTCCATGTCATTTGGGGTAGAAGCCATACTTAGTGCCCTTCTAAGCACCAACAATTCGCCTTCATCCGCTTGCTCAACCTCCTCATCATTATCCTTCTCATTTTCGGCAAACTCACAAGGTTCCACTTCATGTTCACTTTCATACAAGCTTGGTTCAACAAACAAAGCACTTTGATATTCAATAAGAGAAACAAAGCTTGTTAGGACATTCGGATGCAATATGACCCAATCCTTGGCACCTAAAACATCTTCTTGGTTGTAATGTCCTTGGTTCTTGGACTTGGGTTTTGGGTGGGGGATTTTGTGGCTGGTTTAATGTGGGTTTGGCGTAGGGTTTAAGGGAGGATGGGGGCTGATTTTGTGGAGCTTTTAATTGTGTTTGGGGATAAGGACGTTGGGTATAGGGTTTGGATGTGTTTGGGAACGTCCTTTGCGGTTCCTTGGCTCTTTCTTTTCTTTGCCTTTCCACTTTCATAGCCAAGTTACTTAGCTCATCAAGAGATTCATATGAATGTAATTCAACTATATGACGTATCCAATCATTCAAACCAATCAAGTAACGTACCAGAATTTGTGGTTCCTTTTCCTTGAGATCACAACGCCAAAGGAGATGTTCAAACTCCCTTGTGTATTCTTCCACCGATTTAGAGCCTTGGACAAGCTTTTGCAACTTGTAGTAGTTGTCTTCAACGTATGATTGGGGAAGGAACTTGGTTTGCAACTTCGACTTCATCTTATCCCAAGAACGGATCTTTTCTTTCCCTTTTGCAACTCTCTTCTTTTGAAGATTAGTCCACCAAATACTAGCATGTTTTCTCAATTTCAAAGCAACGTACTTCACCTTGAGCTCATCACTACATTCTTTCAACTCAAAGACACGTTCAACCGTATGTATCCAATCAAGATAATCTTCTACATTCAAACTACCATCAAATTCAGGAACTTCGACTTTAAAATCCAAACGTTCATGCCTTTTAGACTTTGAACTACCTTCACCATGTGACGAGACACCATCACGTATTGATCCTTCACGTAGCATTCTGTTTTCTTCCATTTGTTTACCCAATTGCACACGCAAAAATGCTATTTGTTGCTCAAGTTCATAAACCTCATTTGATTTGGATTCATCGTTTGCCATTAGAAATCAACTTGATGTCATATGACTCACGAGGGAAAGGGACGGATTTGGGCTTGGTTTGTGTTTAGGACGAGGGTTCTTTGAGGAGCTATGGGTTCTTTATGAGTTCTTGATGGGTTTTTGATGGGTTCTTGATGAGTTCTTGGAAGAACTATCAAAAAGGGGCGTGTATAACATGGGGTTTATGTGGTTTTGTGACAAAACAAGGTCCAAGATTCATGCAAGAAACAAAGGAGATTCATCTAAACATGGCTCTGATACCAAATTGATGCATAATGGATCACAAGACACCCAAAATGCCAAGAAAGAACACGGATCAAAAACACAAGTAAGAACTTGCAAGAGATGAATCAGATAAGGACCTTCGTGAATGAGCAATGGAAACTTTGTGAATTTGATATAATTGAGCAACGAAACTCCTTGGATTGATACAGACACACCACAATCTTCAAGAGCTCCTACTCCTCCTGTCACCACCCAAGAATGCTCAATCTTGGATTAGAAGAGAAGATTTCACACGAAAAACCCAAAGGCAATTCGTTTTCTAGCCAAAGACTAGAGAGAAACTAAAGTATCAACTTTAGAGATTTGTGTTTATTTCAATATGAATGAATTGTGATTACAAAGGACCCAAGGGGTCTATTTATAGGAATAGGAAAACCCCTCCCTATAGGCGCGTCACCCCAGCAAGGCCAGCAAGGCCGCATTATCCTGACAAGGCCCTTCAGGCGACACTTACAACAAAGGCCATTTAAAGAAAATACAATATCTCCTAAAATACAACTCCAACACTAAAGATTCAAAAGCCAAAATGTACATAAGGAATAACCCTTTCACATAGCTAAATGAGAACTTCAAGACTCTTGAGATAAGGAGCTCAAAAGTCCCTTAGTTTTTGAGATACTCGCGACATAACCACTTGAAACAGTTTGCAGCAGGCTGGTAAGGTCTTTCAGTGCTTCTTCTTGATGCATTGAAGTATGATATGCATCATTCATCCATTTGTTCATTGGTGTTTATACTCTGTTTTGGAGGAGGTTGTAATTGATTTCTTGTCGTGAGGTCTGTTTTGGGTGTTTTGGTGTTTGATTCTATATTGTGAGGCCAGATTGTGTGTGATATGTGTTAATGTGGTGTACTGTGAGGTCAATACTCTGATCTTAGGACCTTGCATACATCACCAATACTCATAAGTCTCTACATCAATGCTCATACTGTACAACTACTATGCTCATAATGCATATACAAAAGTAGAGAGGGAGTGAAATTTTAGAAATTGAATCAGAGAGTTAAAGGGTCGCTCCTCTCTTTTTCAAGAATTAGGTCGTCAGCGTAAAATAGGCCTTCGCTATTTAAATGTGTCAGAACCTCGCTGCAATGCTCCCTGCTTTGGACATCGGTAGTTAAATGGGTCCGGGCGCACAATGCTCCCTGCACGGCTTATAGTCGTTTTTTTACATATTGATAGCCACTACGCATGCGCTAATGTGAACATGCCATTGGCTACAAGGATAACATATTGATAGATGGTCATTAAAGTATGCCAAGCAGCTAATCCACTATGCAGTAGTTAACCAATAAAAATGCATAATTAAACTACACAATTGTAAATTATAGTCAACATGTTAAGCCATTAAGTTTCAACTAATTCCTAAAAGAATCCTTTCTTTTGCCTTATAAATAAGACTGAATTTGCAATGGACAATACATAAATTCATCAAATTACAAGTGAAGACATATGGCCCCTGGATTTGGCTCTTCGTTCTCTCTTCTTCTCCTCATCTTATTGTCCTTGGCTTTGTCTAAGGCTCAAGTGCCTATTGCCCCAGGACTGTCATACACGTTTTATTGGGAAAGTTGTCCATCTTTGGAATTCATTATCAGAGACCACCTTGCCCAAGTTTTTCAGAATGACACAACCCAAGCTGCCGGCTTGCTCCGCCTACACTTCCATGATTGCTTTGTTCAGGTATTCTATAATTGTTATATATTTATTTTCATCTATATTTACGAGACTAACGAGATGGAATAAATGTTTCATTTTTTGAATATATAAATCAGTTTTTTTTTAAAAAAAAAAAAATTGGTGGTGATCAAAACAAGATATGTAAAGAGGAAATTTAAAATCATGTGACTAGCAAGATGCTATCATTTAACAATATTGTAGAAGCCGAGTTAGGAAATACTGAAACATATTCAAGTTAACACAAGTTAGGTTGTCTAAATTAAAATACTGGAAATTGCTTTAAACCTTGGAACTTTGGAACAGTACGTAGTCAGTTGAAAGTTGAAACTGTCCCTATAAAACGTGTGTACATGTGGAAGGCAATGGTTCGGGTCTAGCTCGACTCAAACTCATAAATTTTTAGGACCCAGACCCAATCCGGGGTACCAAAACGTGGATCCACACTAGACCTATTCCGTCAAGGTATCAACGGGTTCTTAACAGGTCCAACACTTTTATTTATTTATTTTTTTACTAGATTTACCAATTTTTTGGGTTTAGTTTTTATTTGCATATATGTATAATAATTATTATTCTACTTAATTACACCTAGTTTCAAGACACTAAAAACATATAATGCAATGTACGAGGCTAGGTGCAATGTCCAACAATACGAAATTATAACAAAAGTCACCGATACGTACATCAATTCTATGAATACAATTAAAATGCACAAAACCACAAAGTTCGTGATTATCACACTAAACAACTCTACTATTAATACAATTACACTAGAGTTGTCATTTTAATATATATATATACTACTTCCGTCCTAAAATGTTTGTCCATTAACTAAATTTTGACCGTTGATAACTCACAAATTATAATGAAGTACAATATAAAATTACCGTCATTAGATAAATAATTTACTAAAAATTACAATGACAATAGTTTCATATTGTAACTCATTATAATTTGTGAGTTATCAATGGTCAAAATTTGATCAATGGACAAACGTTATATATATATATATATATATATATGGAAATTGGATTTTAATAAATCCATACTTTTGCAAATTGGATGGCAATAATCCCTACTTTCAATTTGTATTCTGGTGATCCAAAAAAAAATTGTATTGTAGTGAGACAAAATCGAGAGTATACCCTAACTATCATAGATTTGTGTTGCATTTGATTCAAAATTTTATATAACATTTTTCACTATTTTTAATGAATTTACAGCATTTCTCCCAATTTTTTTTAATTTATTTTCAATTTTTTTTTCAATTTTTTATGATTTTTACAATTTCATTCCTTTTAAAAAATCATAAAAATTTCTCTGAATCTCAAAAAAATAATTTAAAAAATCTTTTGGTAGCTACACTTCATTACCTATTTGGGGGCAGGAACCAAAAACACAAAATCAATATGGGGTAGACATAAAAAAATAAAAAGAATGTGGTGATGGATTCGGTACAACTACAACACAATTTTTTTTTAGAACACCAGAATACAAATTGAAAGTAGTGATTATTGCCATCCAATTTACAAAAGTAGGGATTGTTAGAATCCAATTTCCATATATATATATATATATATATATATATATATATATATATATATATATATATATATATATAATTTGACGGGTCTACGAGTCAAGTTTATGCCCAGACCCGCCAATGCTTTAGTAGACTCATACCCGACCTAGACCAATGAGGGTGTGTAAAATTTTTGGGTAAAAAGTAGTTCGGTAAAAGCTACTTTGATAATTTTTTGTAATTTTTGGTAACTTTTGATAAAGTTTGGTAACTATTGTCAAATTTATCGTATTATATCAAAGTTAATTTTTTTGATGTTTTTTAACTTTGATAATATTTGATAAGTTTTGGTAAAATTTGATAAATTTAAGTAAAAATTGATGAATCCAATTAACCCATGAATTTCGCAGGCTTGAGTCCAAAATTTTTGCACCCAATGCGTTGTCGTCTCCACATGTACATAACTATTTCGTCTTTTGACTCATTATTTTTTTTTAAATTTTGCATAATCTATATTATCTATTGTACAATGATTCTAACCACATGCACTCCACCTCTCAATCCTCAAATCTCATTCAATATGAAGTATAAACCGTTGGATTTCTTTTAATTTGAGATCTTAACCTTTGAATAATTTAATTTTTTTTAAAAGGTTGGCAGTTACATCTCTCAATTTTAGTTAGAAAACTACGTATGGTTACATTCCCATTTCAATCGCAGCCCATGAAAAACTTTGATAACCGCCTCACATATTCTTCAAAGACAATTATCCCCAATTCTCAACAAAATACACGGAAATTCTCTTAATTGTAGTAAATCAAAGTATCAAATATCTCTTAATTTTCAGCAATCATATATGAAAATTCTCTTAAATGCTTCAGCATCCACAAAAGAAACGAAGAAATGAAGAAAATTCCGCAATTTATAATATAGATTTTACAGTACAATATTTTAAATGTTTGGATTCATATTTTGTTTTTCTATCATATCTTTTGATAAATTTGTTATTCATTTATAAATATTATTTATACTTGGGTCAGCCCACCCAAATAACACCGATTAGGAAGAACGGATAAAAAAACTAGTATATTTTATATTTTGAATTGCGTTTACTCAAAATCTTAGTCCCCACAAATTTTGGCGAATTTACAATATTTGTCCCAAATTGTTTCAATTTTTTTTCTAATTGTATGCCTTTTTATTCCTTAAAAAAATCATAATAATTATTCTGATTCAAAAAATAATAATTTAGACTTCTTTTAGTAATACACTTCATAACCTTGCTTGACAGGAATGAAAAGAATTATAAAAATGTAGATATAGATTTGGTACCATAAAATACAATATTTGTTTTTGGGACCACTAATGTAAAAAAAATAGGAATTACTATTATCCAATAGCGATTACTAGAATTCAATATTCCTTATATATATAACTAAGAAAAACTTAGTGAAATTGGATTCTAATAATACGAACTTTTGGCCATATAAGACTTAATAATACGAACTTTTGATTTCGTGATTAATAATACGAAATTTGACCGCATGTTGCCCCAAATAGTATGTCACCGAGTTAAGTTGAACTTAGCTCGGTGGCGGTCTAACGTGGCGGCGGAGGCACGCGACTAGTTGTTTTGACTTTGTCAATTCATCCACGTTGACTTAAAAAATAATATGAACTTTCATCTATGTTGCTCTGAATAATACAAACTTTTTTCTCTCTAAAAATCTCAGATCCCATTTTTACTTCTTCATCTTCTTCAATCCTCCCCCTCCCCCTCCCCATTCCTAGAAAACCCAAGAAAATCAAAATCAAAATCGATTAATACCATCTTCCCCCAAAAAACACCTTTGTCTTTGAAGACAAGTCCATTGGAAAAACATCAAATTACCAAGCTAGAGAAAAACAAGAATGACTTGCCCCTCACCACAATAGAACACCCATTTCTGTGTTGGAAAAATAGCAATAACCACAGCAGGAAAGATCTTACTTGAAAAATACGAGCGAGAGAAAGAACACCGTGGCGTGGTAAACCCACTGTCCTGAAAGTGATTTTGCCTGAGCACCGATGCAAACTCTCCAATGGCGGCCACTCCCCAGGATTACACGGTCTGGCTAATTTTGTGCATTCTCCATTAACCAGTTAGAGTAAACGAGTAATTGCCCAAACAGTTTGAAGAGAAGTAGAGAAAGATAGAATGAAAACAGAGAGAGTTTTTCTGAATGTAAACAAGAGAAGAAGAACAGCACTTAAATAGAGGGGAGATGAAAACAAGAAGGCAGCTTTGAAACTAGCAATCTAGAAGACTGCTCAATCAAGCATTGAGACCCCAACAATCAGTGTCAAGCTCCAATGCCCTCGTAAACACGCGCAGTAAATAAGTCTGTCAAAAACGAGACTGAAAAAATAAAAGCTGTTTAAAATGTGACCAAACCAACCCGAGCCCGGCCCGACCGACCGGACGGACGGCGGCGGCGGCGCGCGCACCTGTGGACCACCTAGTCCACCCTTGTCTAAAATAGTTCAAATAGCTTTGGAAAGCTCTACTATTTAAAGTAGAGCAACTCTCACTTTTCTACCAATGTGGGACAACAACTTGTTCCCAACAAAACAAACTTTAAACTTTGAGACTTAAATCCAACAATCCCCCACAAGGATCAAAGTTTTCCAAACAGAGAAGCAAAAGAAATTTGGGCAATAAAAAAGATCACTGCATAAGAGTTAATATCTTGCGATTTGAATTAACACTTAGTAGCATCAAGCTAAGATAAACATCCTATCTAGTGAACAAAGTCTGGAACTTGATAGGGAGTTGTAAATCTGTCACTTGAGTACACAATAATCTCACACTCGTTTTGTACTCCGCGATTGACGCCTTATACTAGCCATACGTCCAGCCTGGTTCTCATGGATGCTTTAGGAGATGGACCCACCAATCTCCAAAGGAAGCGGCTACACTTCCACATCTCACGCAGGTGAGTTCATCAAGTGTGTACTACCTCACACCTCCAATTTAATGGATATGAACTCATTAAGAGCTAAAGCTCAACCTCAATCAAAAGGTAGTAAGCACCGCGTACACACCATAGGGAGGGAAACTGAATGGTGCCCCTGAATTATTGGTGACTTCGTTAGTACCCCTGGAACTTGCCTTTTACAGCTAAGTGGGGATCAATCACCATAATTCATGTAATGGGTCTCAATCCCATCCCCTTCGATGTGTCCATGATCATTTTTCAACAAAGGCCTTTTGTTAACGGATCCGCAAGATTTTTCTTGGACTTCACATAGTCCAGTGATATCACTCCAGTTTCCAGAAGCTCCTTGACAACCTTATGTCTTATGCGAATATGCCTTCTCTTCCCATTGAAGGCTTTATTCCGAGCCACTGCTATGGCTGCTTGGTTGTCACAATGCAAAGAAATAGATGGAGCTGGCTTCCCCTACAGTGGAATGCCTGCTAATAGATTTCTGAGCCAATCGGCCTCACGGCCTGCCAATTCAAGAGCAATAAACTCAGATTCCATAGTAGACATGGCAGTACAAGATTGCTTAGTGGATTTCCAGGATATAGCACAACCAGCTAATGTAAACACATATCCACTAGTTGAGTTATTTTCATCATTATCAGATACCCAGTTCGCATCAGTATATCCCTCTAGTACAGCAGGTGTTTTACTGAATTGTAAACATAAATCCATGGTACCTCTCAAATATCTAAGCAATCTTCTCAAAGCATTCCAATGATCATTATTAGGATTGTGGGTATACCTGCTAAGTTCGCTACAAAGATATGCGATGTCAGGTCTAGTATAATTCATGAGAAACATAACGCTACCAATAACCTTAGCATATTCAGATTGACACACAGGATCTCCTTTATGCTTCTTCAAATGAGTGCTAGCATCATAAGGAGTTCTTACAGGTTCCACATCAAAAGAGTTAAACTTTCTAAGAATCTTTTCCATATAGTGAGACTGATTCAAAGACATTCCTTCAGGAGTTCTCTTAATCTTAAATCCTAAAATCACATCAGCCTCACCCATATCTTTCATTTCAAATTTAGAACTCAAGAAAGTTTTCACCTCATTTATAACTTCCATGTTTGTGCCCAAAATAAGCATGTCATCCACGTATAAGCATATAATAACACATCCATTGGAATCATGCTTAGAATAAACACATGCATCAGCTTCATTTGCAATAAATCCAAAAGTAGTGATAGTGCTGTCAAACTTCTCATACCATTGTTTGGGAGCCTGTTTTAACCCATACAGAGATTTAACAAGCCTGCATACCTTGTTTTCTTGTCCAAGAACAATCAACCCTTCAGGTTGTTCCATGTATATCTCTTCATCTAAGTCCCCATTCAGAAAAGCAGTTTTCACATCCATTTGATGCACATATAAGTCATGAATAGAAACAATAGCAAGCAAGGCTCTAATAGTGGCAATTTTAGTAACAGGAGAGTAAGTATCGAAATAGTCAATCTCCTTTCTCTGATTGTACCCTTTTACCACAAGTCGAGCTTTGAATTTATCAATTGATCCATCGGCTTTCAACTTCGTTTTAAACACCCATTTACACCCTAATGGTTTACAACCTCTAGGAAGGTCAGTCAGAATCCATGTTCTATTACTTAGAATGGACTCAAGTTCACTACTGATGGCTTCTTTCCAGAAGACAGAATCAATGGATTTCATTGCTTCGTCATACGTTTTGGGGTCTTCCTCAATGATATACACAGAAATAATTTCATCACATAAGAAATCATGCTCGGTCAAGAAAGAGGTAATAAAGTCAGGTCCAAAGGAAAGTTCCTTTCTGGCTCTTTTACTCCTTCTAGGTTCAGCCTCATGCTCAACAGGTTGAGATGCAGTACAGGTAGGAGAAACAGATTGAACATGTAGTGCACATTTCAATGGAAAAATGTGCTCAAAGAATTCAGCATCTCTTGCTTCTATAATATTGCCATGCATGTAAGAGCCATTCACACCTTTAGTAATAAATCTATAAGCAGCACTTTGATAGGCATATCCAATGAATAAAGCATCAGCAGTTTTTGGCCCTATCTTATTTCTTTTGAAATCAGGTAACCCGACTTTAGCAAGACACCCCCACTGATGCATAATGGGACCAAGGAATGATCATATTACACACAATCTAAGGATCTTTAAAAACGAAGATAGGAATCTCCCTTCTCAAAGTTCAAAAGAACAAAAAATGGAGTAGAAATGGATGAAAAAGGATGGAAAGAACTATAAAAGATGACTACCCAACGAATGGAAATGATGAACGAATGGTTGAACGAATGATGAACGAATGATGGATGATGTTTGAACATCACTTTGATGAATGTTTGGCGTTTGATTGTAGAACGAATGCACCTTGAACAATCACGAGTCGTTTGATGCTTGGAAAACAATCAAGTTGGATGAATGTAGATGAACGTTTGAATGGATGAATGAATGAATGATGATGACTTTGAAGATTCTTGGAGGATATAGTCACACTACCTCCAAGAGACCTCCAATTCCTTCCTATCACCACCAAGGACGCCAACCTTGGATAGAAGAAGGGGATAGTTTCGTTCTCCCTCAAGAGAAATGAAGGGAAACTAGCACAAAGCTAGAGAAACAACACATCATGTGTTTGATTGTATTTGATATATGATTGAATGAATGAATACAATGGCACCCTAGGGGTCTATTTATACTACTCTAGGACCCCTTGGACGTGTACCTAGGGTTCAAGAAACCAAGAATCATCATATATCCTATTTATGACATCATAAACTCTAAAATACAACTCTAGAAAGAAATTGCTATAACTCCTTCAATACTTGTCCGTTTTCAATGATTCAAAAACCATTGGAAAGCTTATTGAAAGATCTCCAATCTGTGTTTTGATGATTTCCTCAATAGACGTATGGATCTAGAATTATAGAGCAAAATATTGAACTGTACTTGATGGAGTCTTTTGCTGCCGTGAGAGATGACTTTTCAATAAGGACTTGAGAATGATTTAAGCTCATTTGATGTCCTCCAAATGTGAGAGTAACTCCATATAAGCTTAGAAGTGTGAGGACTAAGCTTAGAGTACCTTCAAGGTCCTTTACGCCTTCTACCTTGATAAACCCAAGACGACATTTGTAGCTTCAAACTGGATTAAAGACCTTGTAGCTAGACCTTGATGTATATAGCTAGGCAAATATACATCATTCTCCCCCGGTTGAAAAAGTTTGTCCTCAAACTTGGAGCATCACTCTCTTACTCGCCTTCTTCACAAAAATCACAAACTTTCTTCTTAAAGGCTTTGAAATCGTCATATATCCCTTTGATGAACTTCTTCATCTTTCTCCCAAGTAATCCATGGGCATTAAAAGACTTGGATCCTCGAACTTTCTCCATGGATGTAGATACCCAATGTAGCTTCTCAATTCCCAAGTCAAGTTTCACCACTTGGCCTTTATCATTTAGCATGAAACGATCTACTTCGATGACTTTAGTTTCTTGGCCCCTTCGAATCCTTGGCACTTGAACCATAAGAGTCAAGTTGATTGCTCTTGGATTCACATGGAAGATACGCTTCATGGGAGAATTCAAAATTGGGTGCTTGCTTGGATCCGATTTGCTTCCCTCCGAGTTGGCAAGAACAAGACCCTTTGCTTGAAGATCATCAGCTTCCTTTTGAACCTTTGGAGGTTCACTAGGGTTTTCGTGGGTTGGGACCAAATCTTCTTGACCATAAGACTAGGGTTCTCGTTGGTGGAATTTTCGTGGCTAGGTTTTGTGTTTGGGTTTAAGGGAGTAATCTCCTTATGCTCACTAAACTCAGGGTGTTCAGTGGTCATAGAAGTGATGGGATTTGGATCACTCTCATTGGATGGGGATGGGTTGGCTATTTTTAGTGGAGCTAGGGTGATTTTCTTTTTGTTGAGCCTGAAAGTGTAGGTATTGGCTCTTCCATCATGTATCACGCTCCTATCAAATAACCATGGCCTTCCCAACAAAATATGACAAGTATCCATAGGAACAATATCACACCATAAGGAATCTTTATAATTCTTCCCAATTGAAAGACTTACCAAGACCCTTTGATCCACACGAATGTCTTGGCCTTGGCTCAGCCAATGTACGGTATAAGGCGTGGGATGAGGGATATCTTCCAATTGCAACTTGTTGACCATTGTTGTAGAGGCCGCATTGGTGCAACTTTCTCCATCTATGATTAATGAGCACACTTTGCCATTGATAGTACAACGAGAGCGAAAGATAGCCTCCCTTTGTACTTGGACATTCGGCACATGAGGTACATCCGAGTCCCTTCTTACAACAAGTAACTCTCCTTCATCCGGCTCTTCTATACGTTCCTCTTCCACACTTTCTTCCTCATTCACGTCAATAGTGCCAACTACTTCCTCTTCATTCTTTCTTTCATTATACTCCGGTTCTACATACAAAGCACTTTGATATTCTACCAAAGATACTACTCTCTTGTTTGGGCACTCCAAGGCATAATGACCTAACCCTTGGCAACGAAAACACCTTCGTGGGGCTAGAGTTTTGGCTTCTTGGACGTGGGGTTTAGGGATGGATGGGGGCTGATTTTGTGGAGTTCTTTTTGTGGAGACTTGGGGGTTTTGTTGTGGCGTGTGAGGGAATGTAGAGTAGGATGATTCTTGCGGAGTTTGGTATTTGTTTAGAGCTTCTTTTCCCTTATTTTTCCTTTGCCTTTCAACTTTAAGGGACAAAGAACTCAACTCATCCAAGGTTTTGTATGGTTGCAACTCAACAACGTGTCTAATCCAATCATTAAGACCAAAAAGATAACGTACCAAAGTTTGTTGCTCGTCCTCTTTAAGATCACACCTCCAAAGCAAATGCTCAAATTCTTTGGTGTACTCCTCTATGCTTCTACCTCCTTGGACCAACTTTTGTAGCTTGTAGTAGTTGTCACGTAGGTAGCTAGGTGGTAAGAACTTCTCTTGAAGCTTCTTTTTCATTTTATCCCATGTACGCACCTTGTCCTTTCCTTTAGCTTCCCGCTTCTTTTGCAAGTTTGTCCACCAAATACTTGCATGTTTTCGTAACTTCAAGGCAACATACTTGACCTTCTTGTTATCATCCACGTCTTTGAGATCAAAGACTCTCTCCACGGTTTGCATCCAATCCAAGAAAACCTCCGGATCAAGATTTCCAACAAATTCGGGGATATCTACTTTGAAGTCGAATCTCTCCTCCTTTGGGGAACTTCTTCTTGGAACATCCTCATCACTATCATTAGTCTCACTTTCACCATGGGTCACTCTATGTTGTAGATGCATGTATTTCTTTAGTTGATCGTTGAGATACACGATTCTTTGCTTCATCGCTTCAACATCTTCTTGAGACGTTGTGGGAGACTTCGTAGGAGAACTTGAACCAGCCATTAGTACCAATCTTGCAGCAACAAGATCACAAGAAACTCATGGTTGTGGGTTAGCACATAAGGGACGAGAGGTAGGATGTGTTTGGGTTGATTGTGTTTGGGTTTGTGGGGTTCTTTGTGGAGCTAATGGTTCTTTATGAGTTCTTGATGAGTTCTTGGAAGAACTTATGGGTGGCGTGAAGTGTAGGGATGGTGGGGGATGAATTTGTGATGGAAAGATGGGTAAAAGATGGTTGAAGAACTAAGAGAATCAATCTCCTTGGCTCTGATACCAAGTTTGATGCATAATGGGACCAAGGAATGATCAGATTACACACAATTTAAGGATCTTTAAAAACGAAGATAGGAATCTCCCTTCTCAAAGTTCAAAAGAACCAAAAATGGAGTAGAAATGGATGAAAAAGGATGGAAATAACTATGAAAGATGACTACCCAACGAATGGAAATGATGAACGAATGGTTGAATGAATGATGAACGAATGATGAACGAATGATGTTTGAACGTCACTTTGATGAATGTTTGGCGTTTGATTGAAGAACGAATGCACCTTGAACAATCACAAGTCGTTTGATGCTTGGAAAACAATCAAGTTGGATGAATGTAGATGAACGTTTGAATGGATGAATGAATGAATGATGATGGCTTTGAAGATTCTTGGAGGATATAGTCACACCACCTCCAAGAGACCTCCAATTCCTTCCTATCACCACCAAGGACGCCAACCTTGGATAGAAGAAGGGGATAGTTTCGTTCTCCCTCAACAGAAACGAAGGGAAACTAGCACAAAGCTAGAGAAACAACACATCATGTGTTTGATTGTATTTGATATATGATTGAATGAATGAATACAATGGCACCCTAGGGGTCTATTTATACTACTCTAGGACCCCTTGGACGTGTACCTAAGGTTCAAGAAACCAAGAATCATCATATATCCTATTTATGACATGATAAACTCTAAAATACAACTCTAGAAAGAAATTGCTATAACTCCTTCAATACTTGTCCGTTTTCAATGATTCAAAAACCATTGGAAAGCTTATTGAAAGATCTCCAATCTGTCTTTTGATGATTTCCTCAATAGACGTATGGATCTAGAATTCTAGAGCAAAATATCGAACTGTACTTGATGGAGTCTTTTCTTTATAGTGAGAGATGACTTTTCAATAAGGACTTGAGAATGATTTAAGCTCATTTGATGTCCTCCAAATGTGAGAGTAACTCCATATAAGCTTAGAAGTGTGAGGACTAAGCTTAGAGTACCTTCAAGGTCCTTTACGCCTTCTACCTTGATAAACCCAAGACGACATTTGTAGCTTCAAACTGGATTAAGGACCTTGTAGCTAGACCTTGATGTATATAGCTAGGCAAATATACATCACCCACACTATCAAGAATCTCAGGTTGGGTGGGTAACCCTTCCAGAGTTCATAAGGAGTCTTATCTAACTTCTTATGAGGTACACGGTTAAGCACATGACAAGCAGAAAGAATAGCTTCCCCCCACATATTATCAGGCATACCAGAACTAATCAACATGGCATTCATCATATTCTTTAAGGACCTGTTCTTTCTTTCAGCTATGCCGTTTTGCTGGGGTTCATAAGGAGCAGTTCGTTCATGGACTATCCCATTTTCCTCACAGAACTTTTTAAGTGAGGTGGAGTCATACTCTCCTCCTCTATCACTCCTTAATCTCTTAATCTTTCTATTGAGCTGATTTTCAACTTCAGCTTTATACTTTAAGAACATCTCTTCTGCCTCATCCTTAGAGTTTAGGAGGTAAACCATAGTGAATCTAGAGTAGTCATCCACAAAAGTAATGTAGTATCTTTTGCCACCTCTAGACATATGATTCTTGAAGTCCCCTAAGTCATTATGAACTAGCTCAAGAAGCTCAGATTGTCTGTCTATTGATTTATGAGGTTTGCTATGAAACTTAGCCTCAACACACACTTCACATTTAGAGAACTCATTATTAATCAGATTAGGAATTAAGGCCAGGTGCTTTAGCCTTTTAATGGAGGCAACATTCACATGTCCTAATCTAGCATGCCATAAATCAAGAGACTCAACAATATAAGCAGAAGAAGTTCCAACATTTTCATTCACTTTCACACATACAGCATCTAGAATCACAAGTCCAATATGGTTACAAAAGCCCTTCCCCACAAACTCCCCATTCTTGGTAAGGATAATGCGATTTCCTTCAAGAGTCAGTTTGAGACCAGCCCTAAGAAGCAAATTTCCAGAAATGAGGTTTCTACGCATTTCAGGTACACATAGCACATCAGTGAGAGATAAGACTTTGCCAGAAGTTAGTTTTAAAGAGATCTTCCCTTTCCCTTGAATGGAGGCAGTAGCAGCATTTCCCATGTAAACGGTTTCGCCATCCACTTTCTCAAATGTTTGGAAGAGGCTTTTGTCTGTGCATATGTGTTTGGTGGCTCCAGTGTCGACCACCCACTCGACGTTGTTATCAGCAAGGTTCACTTCCGAGACTATGGCAATGATAGTCTCAAGTGTCTCAGCGAGGTTGGCTTGGTTCTTTTTGTTTTTGCTTCTACAGTCCTTGACCTTGTGTCCCGGTTTGCCGCACTCGTGACATTTCCCTTGAAATTTATACTTTTTGCCCGGAGACTTAAAGTTTCTTGCTTGAGGACTCTTCCCTTTATTTTTGAACCTGTCATTATGAGATTTTGATTCAACCAGATTAGCACCAGAAGAGTTAGAATAAATTTGTAGCCCATTGTCCATGATACGGTTTTCTTCCTCAATTTTCAAGTGCCTAACCAAGTCTTCTAGGGTCAGATCAGTTTCCTTGTGCATTAACTGGTTTCGGTACTCTTTCCAGGAGGAAGGCAACTTTTCAATCAGAACAATAGCAAGGGTAACATCACAGATTTTCAGTCCTTCAGAAGCAATTGCAAAACACAGATTTTCAAACTCATGAATCTGATCTATAATAGGCTTATCATCACCAACTTGAAAATTTTACCATCTACTCACAGCATATCTCTTAGACCCCGCATCATCATTCCCATATTTCTTTTTGAGCGCAGACCAAATCTCATAAGTAGAATCAAACTTCATGTAAATATCAAGCAAAGCATTATTCATGTAATGAAGCAACATTCCTTTACAAGTTCGATCATCTCTAGCATACTTGTCATCATAATCGGACACAACTTGAGCATCAGTAGCAGGAGGTAATTTCTTTTTCTCGTCTAGGGTATGAGCAACATCAATTTGTTCAAGATAAAACTTAATCCTAACAGACCAACGCTTGTAATTCTTTCCATCCAAGGGTTCCAATTTAGACATGTCAGGAACAGTAAACTTGTTGGTTGCCATGACTAAAGCCATACTCACTGTCAGATAGTTGGAAAAATAGCAATAATCACAGTAGGAAAGATCTTACTTGAAAAATACGAGCGAGAGAAAGAACACCGTGGCGTGGTAAACCCACTGTCCTGAAAGTGATTTCGCCTGAGCACCAATGCAAACTCTCCAATGGCGGCCACTCCCCAGGATTACACGGTCTGGCTAATTTTGTGCATTCTCCATTAACCAGTTGGAGTAAACGAGTAATTGCCCAAACAATTTGAAGAGAAGTAGAGAAAGATAGAATGAAAACAGAGAGAGTTTTTCTGAATGTAAACAAGAGAAGAAGAGCATCACTTAAATAGAGGGGAGATGAAAACAAGAAGGCAACTTTGAAACTAGCAATCTGGAAGACTGCTCAATCAAGCATTGAGACCCTAACGATCAGTCTCAAGCTCCAATGCCCTCGTAAACACGCGCAGTAAATAAGTCTGTCAAAAACGAGACTGAAAAAATAAAAGCTGTTTAAAATGTGACCAAACCAACCTGAGCCCGGCCCGGCCCGGCCCGACCGACCGGACGGACGGCGGCGGTGGCGCGCGCGCGCGTGTGGACCACCAAGTCCACCCTTGTCTCAAATAGTTCAAATAGCTTTGGAGAGCTCTTCTATTTAAAGTAGAGCAACTCTCACTTTTCTACCAATGTGGGACAACTTGTTCCCAACAAAACAAACTTTAAACTTTGAGACTTAAATCCAACATTCTGTTCATCCAAAACAATCATGCTCAATCTCCAATCAATTGCCTCCCATAAGATACCAACGAAGGATCAAAGAAGAGCTTTTGGGCTGCTGTCAGTCTTATAATAGGGACTGCTGTGGGTCCCAGAATGTTGGGTTTGATTGTCGCAAACTTGAAATCAGGGTCGTTGCCGTCCACCAATGTTATCCTCCTCTCATGGGTGTATGTCATTTCTTCCATCATTCTAGTCGCAGAGCTTAGTTTTGCAACAATGGAGGAAGATGGGGTGAAAGAAGTCAGCTTTACGGGGCTAGCAACCAAGGCCTTTGGTCCCCAATTTGGTGCATTCGTCTCACTAGTCTATGCCACCCTTAGTTTCTCTCTACTGGTTGCCTGTGTTTCTGGTATCGACTCCAATTGGGGTTTTCTGGGAATGGGGAGGGGTAGGATTGCAGAAGATGAAGAAATAAAAATCGGATTTGAGATGTTTAGAGAGAGAAAAAAGTTCGTATTATTCAGAGCAACATAGGTAAAAGTTCATATTATCTTTTAAGTCAATGTGGATGACGTGGGAACATCAACACAACAAGGCGAGTGCCTCCGTGGCGACGTTGGAACGCCACTGAGTTGTGTTCAACTTAACTTGGTGGCGTACTGTTGGGGGCAACAGAGGGTCAAAGTTCGTATTATTAATCACCAAATCAAAATTAAGTTCGTATTATTAATCACCAAATCAAAATTAAATTCGTATTATTAAGTTTTATATGACCAAAAGTTCGTATTATTAGAATCCAATTTCCCAAAAACTTATAATAGAATTGTCAACCATGAAAACCACTACAATAAAAACAATGTGTATCCATACATGTATCAAATTTTATCTTCACCATTCATTTTTATTATTTAATACAACATTATAAACTATATTTTCTTAATTAAATATTTTTAGAAAAGTTTTTAAAATTTAAATATCTTAACTCTATGTTTTTTCCTAGTAAACAAGCATATTTTGAAAAATATTTATTTAAATTTTTTAAATAATCAAAAAATTTAAAAAATATATTTTACAATTTATATTAAATAAAAAAACTAGCGGTGAAGATAAAACTTGACACATGTACAAGTAGCATTTATTTTACTTACGACAATTGTCATGATTGACAACCACTGTAAGTGCATCCTATATAAACTATATGATGTATATATATAATATTAGATTGAGAAAAAGATTGAAACTTATGGACGTAGGGATGCGATGGATCGGTGTTGTTAGATGGGTCAGCAAGTGGTCCAAGTGAACAAGATGCACCTCCTAACTTGACTTTGAGGAAAGAGGCTTTCAAGATCATCAATAATATCCAAGCCTTAATTCAAGCCGAATGTGGTTCTAAGGTTGTCTCATGTGCAGATATCACAGCTCTTGCTGCTCGTGACTCCGTCTTTCTGGTATGCACTTTATTTTTCTTTCCCTTGTGTTAAATACATAGCAATGGACTAGTTTCATAACCTACATTAAAATTAGTCAACAATTAAATGAGAGACTACAAGAGATTGTGAAGCAAGAAACTACGGACATATTGATTATGTATAATTCGTAATCATTGACGTAGCAAATGCAGTTAAAGCTTCTTGTAATTGATAACTAAAATTTATTATTAAAAAAAAATTAGTGTTAAAAATAATTAAAAATATTAAATTGGGGCAGCGTAAAACACTTATCTTGGCATAAGATTGCTATCATCACTTTGTTCTTTTTGCCTGTTTGAGGAATACAAAAGTTTTCCAAAGGGACTCTCATGGCATATATATCACTACAGACAAAAGATTCTTAAGAAAATTTCAACCAACTATTCTAATTAGCTAATGGAATATTATTGTAAACTAACTTGTGATGGTACATATTTGTTAATTTACAGTCTGGTGGACCCGATTATTTTGTGCCATTGGGAAGGAGGGACAGTCTAAACTTTGCAACAATCAACGACACCTTAGCCAACTTACCATCCCCAACCATGAATACAACGACCATCCTCAACGCCTTTGCCCAGAAAAACTTGAGCACCACCAATGCAGTGGCTTTGTCTGGGGGCCATACCATTGGGATTAGCCACTGCTCCTCCTTCACCAACCGCCTTTACCCTACCCAAGACCCCAACATGAGCTCAACATTTGCCAATGACTTAAAACAGACTTGCCAAGCTGCAAACACAACCAACAACACAAATTTGGATGTCCGTACCCCCAACACGTTTGACAACAAGTACTATCTTGACCTTAAGAACCTCGAAGGCCTCCTCACCTCTGATCAAGAGTTGTACAATGATACAAGGACAAAGGACATCGTAACCAGTTTTGCTTCAAACCAGAGCTTATTCTTTGAGAAGTTCGTTGAGGGGATGATCAAAATGGGACAACTTGGAGTCTTGACTGGTTCACAAGGGGAGATCCGAACAAACTGTTCTCTTAGGAACAGTGACAACTTTGGCTTGCTCTCTGTCACTGATGACATTCAACAAGAAGTCGGGAAACTGTCACAGTATTAACTAAGCTATATGTATTTATGATGGGATTGTTACATTTGACTGTGTTTATGTAAACGTGATCGTATGTGTATACTACTAAAAATAAAATGTGCGGGGCTAATTAATTATGCTTTTCATTCGAGCCCATTCTATCCATAAACAACAATATCTCAGCTGACTCATGGATGTATCTTCTATATCTATAACAATTATAAAAAGCAAATAAGTAAAATTCAAGTGTCCCACTTTTGATTTTCCAATTTTCCCTTCTTGATGTCATAATTAAATTCATTTTCCTTTTTCTTTGTACAATATCTTGCTCCTGAGTCCAACGCTTGATGGTGGTTTCACTAGGTGCCTCCTTTCTTTGTCCACAATACTAATGAGCCTTCATTCATTTTTTTTTCTTTCCAAAACTCTTGCTCTAGCTTTTGGATATCTCCTCTATGTACATTCCTGAGCCTCCAAATTTTGGTTTAGTATGGTGATTGACCATACTATCAAATCACGATTCACAATTCAGTTATGATTTTGTCTAATGGAGTGAATTTAACATATAAGGACTTCGAATATAAGACTTTCTAGGATACGATTTCATGAATTTGGGGGTTTTCTTTGTTTTAATGAATTTGGGGGTTTTCTTTGATTTCATCGATTTTTAATGAATTTAAATATAAGACTTTCTAGCTACATGTCGAATTTTGTTTGCCTGTTGATAATTTTTTAGGGTTTTTGGCTGAGTTTAATGAATTTGGATTCTTTATTTGTTTTCTCCAATTTTAACTCATGGTACTCACCCCCACCCCCCATTGATGATTTCATGTTGCATGTCATTTCCATTCTCGATTTTCTGGGTTTGGTTTGATTTGTTGATTGTGTCCAATATTTTCAATTATTAATCAATTTCCCTCAACCTGCCTATATTCTCACTATTCTAGAAGACTAAGGCCATGTAAACCTTATGGGTAGTTTGTGGTAGGTAAAAAATTATCATAAATTATCAAAAGTTACCAATAATTATCAAAAATTACCAAAAATTACCAAAAGTTACCAAAATTATTAAAAATCACATTACACGTATAAAGTAGGTTTTTTTTCATTTTTTCATTTTATTTCAAAAATACAAATTTACCCATATAAATTTACCCAAAGTTACCATAAGTTACCAAAAATTACCAAAAGTTACCAAATATTACCAAAATTCATCATTTACCTCAAGATACCCATGAAATTTACAGGCCCGAAATCCAAATTTGATTATATTATTCATGAGTTGAATTTGGATGATTTTTTTTTTTGTTGCAGCAAAATCAATTATTAGTGCTCGGCCAACATCGATTTCTGGCTTTTTTTAATTCTTGTTTCTTTTAGCGTTGGGGGGATGGGTGGGTGACAAGATATAATTTGAAATAGGCTTGTGGAAGAGAGGTGGTGGGAAACGAAGGGAGATTTACAATTTGGTTTTAACTGAACTTGCTTTATAAAAGTTGTCTAATAATGATAATCACATTTCGCTCTTGCTTTGCACCTACAATATTCATGGATATTTCCTCAATTCTACAGCCATATTATGCACTCTTTGCTCTATTCTAAAACTCTCATTTCTCGACCATTTTTACTCACTTTTTTTTACCAAAACCCATGGGATATTTCCTCAATTCATTCCTTGTTTCAAAGTGTAGTGTTCTTTTTGTTGTTTATGTGCATTTTGTTGTGATGAAGATTCATTTTTGGTTAGTGATTGTTTTATTTTGTTACAGGAAGTGACAAGAAGATGAAGCTTTGGATCAATGGTATCAATCAATTTTTCTTGTGCTCGTTTTTCGGTGACTTTGCTTCATGGGTATTTTTTATCTTTATTTATTTATTTGGGCATTATAATGGACGAGGTGATTTGATGTAAAGGATTTGGGAGGATTTGTAGATTTGTTGTCTGGGTTGCTCTTCCAATAGATGATATTGAGCTTGTTGTTGTTAATGATCCTTTCATCATAATTGAATATATGGTATATTGTTTCCCCACTTTCTTTTCTTGTTCCTTAGATACAAAGCTTTCGAGTTGCCTCATGTACACATCTTCGTCTGATTCACCATTTAGAAAAGCAGTCTTAACATCCATTTGGTTAATTTCAAGCTTAAAAGTAGTGGCTAACGCTATTAGAACTCTCATAGTCGTTATTCGTGCCACTGGTGCATAAGTGTCAAAGCAGTCTATACCATGTCTTTGTGTAAAGCCCCTTACAACTAGTCGAGATTTATACCTTTCTATGGCACCATCTACTTTCCTTTTCCTCTTAAAAATCCACTTAGAAGAAGTGATAGGCTTACTACTGGGTGGAGGATCCATATGGATCCAAGTATTGTTCTCTTGAATTGAATCCATATCTTCTTGTATAACCTCCTTCTAAAAGGGGGCATCTTGTGATCCTATGGCCTCACCAAAAGTTTTAGGATCACAATCAATGCTATGGATGTAAGTGATGTATGCTAGCTCACAATGATCAGAGTATTGAACTAGAATGCACCATACAGTCACACACAGCCAGCTGAATGCTTGTAAAACAATAACTTTTAGAAAGCAACAAGCTGGAATAGAAGACAACCCAATACAGAACATAAAAGACAGGCTTGCTTACAGTTGATACAGACACACCACAACTGCATTCAAGGGCAAAGGACTCCCCCATTCATACTTCTACAGACACACCAAAGCATAGATGATCAAGCACAGCTGACACTTGCTGGATTCTTGCCAATATCCAGTGACAGGAGCTGATTTAACCAAGGGTTGAGAGTTACAGGACACTCACAAACATTTAGAGGTTCTAAGACACTCGAGAATACTATTGAACAAAACACTGATGCTCTTCATTGCTCAGAAACTCAGAATATAAAGACTACAAATAGTTTGATTAGCAGTTACTTAACATAAGCTGATCTGCCTAATCTCCCTGACATAATCTAACCTACAAAGCTTTAAAATAATTACATCTGATTACATCCTAATGATCTCGAGTACATCTTGTAAGAAAATAAAGGAAAAATACAAGCTACCCTCTGATTGGACCAAATGCGAAAAGAGTGGCAAAATGGACCAATAAGAGGCTTTCCTTCCTAAGAGGGTAAAAAAATGATGTTACTGAGGTACTTCTCCCGCAAATGCTAACCTGGAAGTAATCTCAACAGGATAGTATTAGGCCGTAAAGGACCAAAATAACCCCTATGGACAGAAGACAAAAGACTTAACCTCAGAAATGAGGTTCTGGAAAAACTGATAACAAACAACCCTGTTGGGATTGTTTGTTCTGGCACTTGAAACTTGCTGATGCCATGCTCGAACATGCTGGAATTTGGCTTGGACTTGAAAATGGCATGACATAGAACAAAAATCTCCTAGGGAACCTTGGCTGCTACTGTAACGCCCCAAATCCACAATCTCGAGGTTACCCACTAACCGCTCGCAAACCCGTAATTAGCGTAGCGGAAATCTCAAGGATTAGGGGTATTACCGCCGTCCCAACAACAGACAAGGCAACAACCGAACAACAATAATCACAACCACAAATCAGCAACGACGACTCCAACTCCAAGTTCGCAATTACATAAACCACCATACAAGCATAAAGTTGGATAACAACTAAATACTCATACACTTATACATTAATTACCATACTTGGTTCCTAGATTCCATATCACCCATTGAAATTCCTTAACATGCCTCACTCAAAAACATCATCTTACTTAATCTAAGTCTAATCTACACACATGCATTTAACTTTAATCAACTTTTCATCCTTCCACAGTGAGTTTAATTATCAAAAACCACAGTGCAACGATCATCCATCTACTGTAACGCCCCAAATCCACAATCTCGAGGTTACTCACTAACCGCTCGCAAACCTGTGATTAGCGCAGCGGAAATCTCAAGGATTAGGGGTATTACCGCCGTCCCAACAACGGACAAGGCAACAACCGAACAACAATAATCACAACAACAAATCAACAACGACGACTCAACTCCAAGTTCTCAATTACATAAACCACCATACAAGCATAAAGTTGGATAACAACTAAATACTCATACACTTATACATTAATTACAATACTTGGTTCCTAGATTCCATATCACCCATTGAAATCCACTCTGAAGAGCATCACTACCTCCTTTACTTGACTTGGAGAATCACACCACTTGATCTCGCTTGACTTGAGTGATCGGGCCACCTAAAACAAAACATTAAAACATTCGCAAATGAGTGGGGGAATCACTCAGTACACAAACCTCTAATAAGTAAAATGCATTTCACAACAAACTTTCTTGATGGCCCGTTAAAACTTTTCGAAAACGGGAAAGGGGAAATGAAATAAATTGTTGAATATATATATATATATATATATATATATATATATATATATATATATATATATATATATATATATAAGTAGAATAAATGTATCTTGCGATAGATAATTGAGTCGTATCCCTTACGATCAGTGCTAAGGACTTCACACACGCGCATGCCCAAACCGATCTAAGTTTGGATTGGGTGACTGATAAACAGGTGGCCAGGTCATTAGGACACTCTGATTAGGAGCATCAAAAAAATGAGGCTAGCACTTCACGTGACTAGTTAGAATAAATGGGGCGGGACCACTTAAAACATGAAACATAGATCATTAGTCATGACTTGAAATATAAATAGTAGATATTGGAGTTAAAATGGAGGATTAGACAATTTACGTACCTGAAAACTTGAAACACGTCCGACACGAGCAGAGACTTGAACGGTGGTGCAACGATCTCTTGAGGAAACTTAAAAAGGATAAAGACCATGAATTAGGATCTAAGCTACGTAGAACCATGAAGTAATAACTTGGGAAATTTCCTATAAACATTAATAATGAACTCGCTCCTTAAGGCGTACTCCTAAAGTCCTATTTCATTCTTCGGATATCGGACCAAGGCATAAAAGGACCTTTCGGGAAGCTTAGAACATACACCTCAACTTTGACGTTGACCATAAAGACTAGAAACATGGCTAAGGATGTTAAATACTATAGTCTTTACAAGTCGCCCAAAACATATAACCATTTAAACCTCAATTATTCGGAAAATTATATCTCGAACTCCACTTATCGAAATCTCATATAAGAGGACCTTTTGGAACGCTTGGTTCACAAACTTTTAGTTAGACCACCCACTAATTTGATCATGGGATTAAGTCGGATTTTTTGCCATAAAGATGGGTAGTCACATTACATTTTCTGGGGCAACTCAGATTACCAACCAACAATCGGTGACTCATAAATCTCACTCCCGATGTTCAACGAAGGTCTAAAACCCCAATTCGGAAAGCTTACAGAACAAACTTCAAGTCTTGTGTTTATCACAAATTGAGTAAAACATCTTAAGGAGGCGAACCATAGCCATTAAGTCAGAACAGGTAAATAAAATTCTGGGCAGAACCCAGATTACAGCCCTTCAGAAAAAAACCTCATATCTCTCTCTCCCGGTATCGTATGGTCACATACTATACCTTTCCGGAAAGCTCAGAATGTCGTCTAAAACTTTCATGTTCAACTCTTAACCCATAAGATCTCTAACCATTCCAAAAACAACAATATTTAAACTAACGACAGAAAACGTATTAATTTACACACTTTCACGATTTTGGCAAAACTCACAATATACATACCGGAATTAAGAAATTTAAAACCGGGAGTTAACTAACATCTTAGGCCACCTAATCGTACGATAAATTGAGTCAAACTCATACTTTATATTCTCTGGAATTTCCAGATTGCAACCAGATTCATTCCCCTTGAAATTCCTTAACATGCATCACTCAAAAACATCCTCTTACTTAATCTAAGTCTAATCTACACACATGCATTTAACTTTAATCAACTTTTCATCCTTCCACAGTGGGTTTAATTATCAAAAACCACATGCATGCTCATACTTTCACATATCTTTCAATAATTCAACAAGAACTCAACATATTTACCCAAATTCTTCTTGATTTCCTTAGCTCCTAGAAAGTTTCTCCACTTTTGTCGGTCAATTCTAGTCGAGTCATTCTTTTGTTTTTAAGGGGGCTTGAAAAAAAAAAGCAAGAGCTACCTTGGTTGTATCTGAAATGAATCTCCTATATTATCTTGCTTACCTAGAGAATGCTCACCTTCGTGATCATTGTGGGCCTTGCCCATTCCTTGGGTTCTTTGACTGTGGTCATCTATTATGGACTCACTAGGGTCTCCTCATTTGTCATTATGCATCCTAGGGATTCCATCCCTTAACCCAAACTTATTTTTGAAGGTTTAGTAATCAGCCGTTGCTCTTTTTAAAACTTGAGGCGTAAAACCTTAGGTGGCGTTCGTGCTTTCTTCCCAGTTACTGGTATAACCATCGTGTCACTAAAAATTACAACCACAACTCAGCCAAATAGGTTCTAATATCCCATTTATGAAGTCTTCATATATTTGAAGAGGTATAACGGTAGGTTCCTAGTGTCTAGAACAAATCCTGAAAGTCGTCCTTCAATTGTCCTCGTACTTGACTTTGACTCTCGATATTTGGTATCATGACTTTAAATCAACTTCCGATAAACTTTGAGTTCCTTATACTTGGTCAAGATATCCTCAATTCTCGGGAAGTGATACTTATGTTCACTAGTAATCTTAGCCAATTCCTTATAGCCTACACATATCCTTGAATTTCATCCATTTTTCTCTTAGTGGACATGGGAATGCTACAGTTGAAAGAACCTTTACTGAATAAATCCTCTACTGGATTCTCCAATTTATTGACGCTTAGTGCTGCAGGTACTATTCTATGTGGCGCCTTAGAAAAGGATCGGTAGCTTGACTTTAATTCTGTCTCCAAATTACTTTTCTTCCTGGGGCAATTTAGTAATTTCCTTAGGAAAACGTCCGGATATTCTTGATCCTCAAGTAATTCTTCCTTTGTAAGCACGTTTCCTGATATTCTCAATGATGGGACATGATTACTATCACATTAGTGGCTGAAAACCTCAAGCCGTTCATACCTGGTATAACAGGATGGTATTTCACGCCTAAATTCCCAATGCCATGCATTTCCTTTCTAAATTATTGCTTAAAACCATTGTACGTCCTTGTCATCCAGTCCAAGCTTCAGTACATAATCCTAATTCAATCAACCCATGCTTGGGGTAACAATGAATTCAACAACTGTAATTGAACAATCCTATAGGATATGTCAGATCACGAAATTTTTCGAAATCATTGCTCATGTTCCATAATCTGTCCATTGGGTAAATTTATTCAAAAGTATTACTGTACTTCCTAGGTCTTTAAATCCCGAATGAAAATAATTCTCATAGCTAATGACAAATGCGTCCCACCAAAATCAAGTATAGTTAATTAAAGACCCAAAATTAACTAGCATATTGTTGCAAATACCCAAATCATTGTTTATTGCCTTACCAAGACATCTATGTTTCGTGTACTCAACTTCAAGAATCCCTTTTTCTTCTTGGCAAAGTATAGTAGCATAAAGGAACTTGTGTTTCTGGAATCTTCTAAGAGATTATTTCATTCCTTGGTTGACTTTTGGGTACTTCTTTCCTGTTACTCTTTATCAAGACTTTGCTACTGGCGTCAAATAAATTATCTCTATGATAACCTTGTTCTCTTCAAGGACCTCTACTAGCTCAAAGTTGCATTCAACTGTCTATACCTTTTTCTAGTCTCATAAGACTAGATCTTCCCACATAAGCTCTGATACCACTACTGTAACGCCCCAAATCCACAATCTCGGGGTTACATATATATACATCCCTACATAATAGTTATTATTACGAAAAACTACAAGCTCCAAAAATGACATAGCTAATGGGAGGATTAAAGTGTAGATTGTTTAGATGGTGATATGTTGCAAAACATAGAAGAATTCCTCACTATATGGAGAACCTAGGATTGAAATGGGGAACCTAGAAGAATCAATTACAGTCGTAATACCCAAACTATATCAGGATTGCATTCCATCCAAGATCCTCACAAATACAAGCTAGCCCTCTCAATCAACCACCCTCTCCTAAATAATCGGGATTTATTATTCAAGGGTTAATCCATAAGAGTTCCACCTATTATATATATATATATATATATATATATATATATATATATATATATTCAACAATTCATTTCATTCCCCTTCTCGTTTTCAAAAAGGGTTTTGAATGGCCACCAACGTTGTTTATTGCGAAATGCTTCTTACATTTTAGAGATTTGTCTACTTAGTGTTTCCCCCACTCATTCGCGAATGTTTTAATGTTTTGTTTTTAGGCAGTCCGAGCTCCCAAGTGAAAGGCAAAGGCAAGAAGAAGTAGCTTACCTCCTCCTTAGCAAGGTAGACTTTTGGTACGATGGATATTGTTGGACTTCAATGGTCGTGAAGAGGTCCGGGTTCCTTTCTCCTCTCTGGTGGCCACCGCCAAGCGAACTGCTTCGTCCAACTCGAGCCTCGAGTTGCAATTTCCGGTCACTTCGGGAGCTGGGAGGCTAGTTTCGGCCATCCGATGGATGGGCCCCGGGGCTCCTTAGGGAGGGCCCGTTCACCCCACCGACCCCGGAAGCCTGGGGACTAATAAAGCTCAGGGCCAACTGTGGTCGTCAGGGAGCCTGCTCGACCGAGCCACACCCTGGCTCGCCCGAGCAAGGTTTCTGCCGAGTATGCTGGGACGCTGAGGAGCTCGCCGAGCAGCTCCTTTTTTCGCCCGAGCGAGCGTTACGACGCATTGTCATTATGCGCGTAACCACACGAAGACACGCCGCTCGGCGTTTCTCCCGCCGCCCGAGCCGACTTACGCCGGCCGCGCAAGACACGCCGCCGACGACGACGCGAAGGCTCGCGCTCGCCGAGCGACCTGCTTCGCCAGTTTTATTGTTTTGTCTTAATTCTGGGTTTAGTATAAATAGTTTGTTATTATACTTTTCTAGACAGCTTTTGATGAATTATGAACATGCTTATGCATTGGTTAGGGTTTCCCTAAGTTTTCTCAAAATCTTGCTTTACTTTATCCATTGATTAATGGTGGTGTTTGCAAGTCATCTCTTTATTGATCATTTGGTGGATTCTTCCTTTATGATGGTCATGGTGGGGTGCTAGGCCTTTGGTGGTGGAATTTCCTTTATCCAAGGTCATATCCAATCCTTTTGGGGTTTCAAGCTTTTGTTGATTGTTGATTCAAGATTCTCAAGCTAGTCCATCAATCTCTCCCACCACGCCACGCTCCATTTGGTATCAGAGCTCAAGGTTTTTCATCTAGCTTGAGTTTTTCCATTGTTCATACTAGTAGTTCTCTATTGTTGGATTTTGGTATTTTGATTGAAATATTGGTGTTCCCCATCCCTTGTGACTCCAAGTGTGTTGGAGAAATTGTTATTGCTATTGTGTTTGTTGGTTTTGATGCATATTGGAGCTAGAGGAAGAGTTGGAAAATTTGTGCACACAAGGTGTTCGATAAAATGGCCAAGTGAGAAAAACACAAAGAACCCTTAGCCAAACACAAGCCAACTACAAGAAAACCCCCAAACTCCACAAAATATCCCAAACACAATCCGTCCTATACCATTTCCCTCGACATGGAAGATCACGATGACTCCGATCGAGAGGAACCTAGCTACCGGGGTGGTCCTCAACTTCGGGTTCTCGAGAATCGACTTGCCACCCATGACGAACAATTCTCCTCCATCAATCGAACCCTTAATGCCATCATGGCACGGTTGGATAACCTCACCCAAGAGCGTCCGGCTCCGCCTCGAGTTGAACGTCCGAGGCGTACACAAAGCCCAGTCCGTCCTCCTCCAAACTTTGAGTCGAGTGACGATGCTAGAGGCTCTCCACGACGCCGAATTCCCCGGAATGTGCATGAACAACCCCTTCGAGATGATTTCCAGGACATCAAAATTGACATTCCCGAATTCCACGGTTCCACTGATCCGGACGACTATATCGAATGGACCCAACTGATGGATAGGATCGTCGAAACCAAGGAGTATGACGAGGAGAAGGCTTATAAAATCGCAAGTCTGAAACTCACCAAGGCTGCTTCGCTTTGGTTCGAGAATATGAAATCGCAACGGGCACGAGAAGGGAAGGCGAGAATTTCCACTTGGACCCATCTTAAGCAAGTGATGAACCGCCGTTTCTTACCAAGCACTTACCGTCATGACAATCTGAAAAGAGCCTATGCCCTTACCCAAGGCAGACGAACCGTTGGAGAGTACATATCTGAGTTCGAGCAACTTCTTATCAAAAGTGGCCTCCAGGAACCTGAAGATCAAACTATGATGCGTTTTTTGAATGGCTTGGATCCCACCATCGCTAAAAGGGTCGAGATCCAACCTTACTATTCCCTGGATGAGTTGTGTAGCTTGGCCCTTCGGGTTGAACGACGTCGGAAAGAAAGGGCTCTCACCAAATCGACTTCACGCAACTATTTCCCACCGTCAAACCGACCTCCTCTTCAAGCGGCCACACCCAAACCTAGTGAGACACCCAAGTTCCCTACTACACCCCGAACTGACAAAGGAAAGGGACTTGTTGTGGCGTCTCCCACAGGGACCACTCGTCTTTTGGAAGGAAAGAAATGCTTCAAGTGCCATGGATATGGCCACTTCCAGGCCGATTGTCCGAACCGGCGGACCTTGACTCTCAAGGAGGTCCAGGACATTGACGAGGAATTGCAAGGAGCCTAGGATGAATCCGGATTTGTTGTCGAGGATGCATACACTAGTGAGGAAGGAGAAACCGCGGCTGTTTCGCGTGACCAAGGAGACGCTCTTGTCTTGAGGCGAGCTTTGCATGTTCAAGAAGTCCCTCGTGAAAGAGCCCAGCGGGAGACTATATTCCAAACACGATGCCTAGTTGGGGGCAAGGTGTGCGACCTCATCATTGACGGAGGAAGCTGTACTAATTTGGCCTCTACATATATGGTTGACAAACTGGGATTGCCCCTATTGCCACATCCTCGTCCTTATTCACTGAAATGGCTCAATGACCGCGACGACATTAAGGTAACAAATCGTGTCTTAGTGAATTTAACCTTTGGCACTAACTACAAGGACTCTATTGTTTGTGATGTTGTCCCCATGAGCGCGTGTCACATATTGTTGGGTCAGCCGTGGCAATTCGACAAGAAAACCACTCATGACGGATCGAAGAATACTTACTCCTTTATCCACGAGGGCAAGAGGGTTAAACTCCTCCCACTAGCACCACATGAAATATCACCACCTAAACCTGGGGCGGGAAGTGAGGGGCCTAAACACTGGAGTGAGACACGGGTCGAGCGAGCCCTAAGTAAGGGGAAGGCCATCTTTGCCTTGCTCCTCTTAGAGGCGAACATTTGTGAGGAAGTGAAACCTAAACACCCTCTCATTGCCCCCCTACTTGCTGAATTTGGAGATGTGTTCCCCGAAGAGCTCCCACCGGGTCTACCTCCAATCCGAGGTATTGAGCATCAGATCGACCTTATCCCCGGCGCTCCTCTTCCAAACAAGGCGGCATATCGGTGCAATCCACAAGAGACTAGAGAGTTACAAAGGCAGGTTGACGAGCTTATATCACGAGGTTATGTTCGAGAGAGTATGAGTCCGTGTCTGACCCTTCTCTTGGTTCCGAAGAAAGATGGTACTTTCAGGATGTGTGTAGATAGCCGAGCCATCAACAATATTACCATCAAGTATCGGTACCCTATACCGAGGCTTGACGACATGCTTGATGAACTACACGGGTCCTGTATTTTCTCAAAGATTGACCTACGGAGTGGCTATCATCAAATCCGTATGAAGGAAGGCGATGAGTGGAAGACGGCGTTCAAGACAAAAGGGGGATTATATGAGTGGCTTGTCATGCCATTTGGGCTTTCCAACGCCCCGAGCACATTCATGCGACTTATGAACGAGGTGTTGAGGCCCTTTATTGGTAAATTCGTTGTAGTTTATTTCGATGATATTCTAGTATATTCGAGGAGTGAAGCGGAGCATATTATGCATTTGGAGCGGGTGTTCGAGGTTTTGCGGCAACAACGACTATATGGTAAACTGGAGAAGTGCGAATTTTGCACTCCCCAAGTCACCTTTCTTGGGTATATTGTCTCCGGCACGGGTATTTCTATGGACCCTTCGAAGGTGGAGGCCATCCGTTCTTGGCCCTCTCCCTCTACTATCACGGAGGTGAGGAGCTTCCACGGTCTTGCTTCGTTCTACCGTCGGTTCATCAAGGGCTTTAGTACCCTTACCGCTCCCATTACCGAGTGCATGAAGAAGGGAACTTTTGAGTGGACCCGAGCCGCCCAAGGAGCTTTTGAGAAACTGAAGTCACAACTTTGTGAGGCTCCGGTACTTGCTCTCCCGGATTTCAGACAAGCCTTCGAAGTTGATTGCGATGCCAGTGGTGTAGGCATTGGGGCCGTGTTGATGCAAAACCAACGTCCTATCGCTTATTTCAGTGAGAAACTCAGTGGTTCAAGGAGGAACTATTCCACGTATGATAAGGAGTTTTATGCTCTCGTTCGGGCTCTAGATCATTGGTCACACTATTTGAGACCGAGCCAGTTTGTCCTTCATTCCGACCATGAGGCGCTCAAATATTTGAACGGACAACACAAGCTTAGCTCCCGGCATGCTAATTGGGTTGAGTTTCTTCAAGGATTTAATTTTGTGGCGAAACACAAGAAGGGGAGTATAAATGTGGTCGCCGATGCGCTTTCGAGGAGACACTCTCTTCTTTCCGTAGTTGAGGCGAGGGTACTTGGGTTTCAACACTTGAAGGAGTTTTATAAGGAGGATGATGACTTTAAATCACACCTCGGTGGTGGT
The DNA here is from genome assembly GCA_029582165.1 of Portulaca oleracea. Classification (NCBI taxonomy): domain Eukaryota; kingdom Viridiplantae; phylum Streptophyta; class Magnoliopsida; order Caryophyllales; family Portulacaceae; genus Portulaca; species Portulaca oleracea. The sequence continues at coordinate 26,883,743 of CM055868.1, read as the reverse complement.
GATGGGCCGTATTTGCTACAAGATGGGTTTCTCTTCAAGGGCAACAAATTGTGTGTTCCAAAGTGTCCGTTGAGAAAGCTTCTAGTGCGGGAGGTTCATGGAGGTGGACTCGCCGGTCATTTCGATATTAATAAGATCACCGACATGTTAAAAGAGCACTTTTATTGGCCGAAGATGGGAAGTGATGTGCAGGACGTGATATCCAAGTGTATTATTTGCCACCATGCCAAAAGCCAGTTCCACCAAGGGCTTTATACACCCCTTCCGGTTCCGAATGGTCCGTGGGAGGATTTGAGTATGGACTTCATTGTAGCCCTTCCCCGAATCGTGCGTGGCAAGGATGCCATCCTAGTCGTCGTTGACCGTTTCTCTAAAATGGCGCATTTCATTGCTTGCGAGAAAACCGATGACGCCACACATATTGCCACCCTTTTCTTCCGAGAGGTGGTGCGCTTGCATGGTGTCCCGAGAACTATTGTGTCGGATCGTGATACTAAATTCATGGGTCACTTTTGGAGGTCTTTCTGGAAGCTCTTGGGAACGAAGCTGTTATTTAGCACATCGCATCATCCTCAAACAGACGGCCAAACTGAGGTAACTAACAAGACGCTCATCACAATACTTCGTGGTCTTGTGAGTCGGAGTCTACGAGATTGGGATGCCAAGTTATGCCACGCCGAGTTTGCCTATAATCGGTCCCCCTCTCTTGCTACGGGTCATTCACCCTTTCAGACTTGCTATGGTATCAATCCCATAACTCCTATCGAGCTCCTTCCTCTTCCTCTAGAGTCGAGGGTTAGCTTTGAAGCAAGTGCAAAGGCCGCTGAGATCCAGAAGCTTCACCGTCAAATTCGGGAAAAGATCGAGCACACCAATGAGCTCTATAAGGCCCGAGCCAACAAGCATCGCCGTGATATCACGTTCAAGCCCGGCGACTTGGTTTGGCTACATCTAAGGAAGGAACGGTTTCCATCCCGGAGGAGTAATAAGCTAAAACCACGAAGCGAGGGACCATTCAAAATTTTGGCCAAGGTAAATGACAACGCTTACAAGCTCGATCTTCCGGGGGACATCGGTGTATCGTCAACCTTCAACATCGGGGACCTCTCGCCCTACATCGAGGATGTTGAGCCTGACATGGATTTGAGGGCAAATCCTCTTCAAGAAGGGGAGGATGAAGAGGTCCGGGTTCCTTTCTCCTCTCTGGTGGCCACCGCTGCGAATCGGCCGCCCAACTCGAGCCTCGAGTTGCAATTTCCGGCCACCGGAGCCGGAGGCTAGTTTCGGCCATCCGATTGATGGGCCCCTGGGCTCCTTAGGGAGGGCCCGTTCACCCCACCGACCCCGGAAGCCTGGGGACTAATAAAGCTCAGGGCCAACTGTGGTCTTCAGGGAGCCTGCTCTACCGAGCCACACCCTGGCTCGCCCGAGCAAGGTTTCTGCCGAGTATGCCTTTGGGCCGAGGAGCTCGCCGCGGCGGCTCCTTTGCTCGCCCGGCGGGCGTTACGACGGCTTGTCATTATGCGCGTAACCGCGCGGAAGACACGCCGCTCGAAGCGTTTCTCCGCTCGAATTGGACTTCTGCCGGCTGTTGCAAGACACGAACCGCCGCGCGACGCCAGTGAAGGCCTTTCGCCCTCGAGCCTTACCGCCGCGGCGGGCGTTCGACGACCGTTTTTATTTGTTTTGTCTTAATTCTGGGCTTAGTATAAATAGTTTGTTATTATACTTTTCTAGACAGCTTTTGATGGATTATGAACATGCTTATGCATTGGTTAGGGTTTCCCTAAGTTTTCTCAAAATCTTGCTTTACTTTATCCATTGATTAATGGTGGTGTTTGCAAGTCATCTCTTTATTGATCATTTGGTGGATTCTTCCTTTATGATGGTCATGGTGGGGTGCTAGGCCTTTGGTGGTGGAATTTCCTTTATCCAAGGTCATATCCATTCCTTTTGGGGTTTCAAGCTTTTGTTGATTGTTGATTCAAGATTCTCAAGCTAGTCCATCAATCTCTCCCACCACCCCACGCTCCAGGTCGTATTGAAATTGTGGGCCAAGTCATGTTTTGAGATAGATTTCTATGTGTCGGATAAATTGTATCTAAAGCCTTAAACCTTATGTTTGAGTGATTGTCCTTTATTCGTTGATGGGCTGTGGCGTTGAATGCCAAAGTATGGAGTTAAGTTTTTGTTGGTTGCCTTGTCCTTAGTTGGACGGCGGTAATACCCCTAATCCTTGAGATTTCCGGTGCGCTAATCACGGGTTTGCGAGCCGTTAGTGAGTAACCCGGGGTTGTGGATTTGGGCGTTACAGTTGTGCTCAACTGTAACTCCCCCAGGTTACTAACCACTAGATTAAGCTAATGATATACCTAACCCAATGATTAGCAGCGGATAAACACATGGGAGTATTACCGCCATCCACGAAAGTGGACAAGGCTCAAATTAAATCCCAAATTACCGAAATTTCTCAAACCGTAAAAATATTACCGGACCCAAATAAATATATCCAACACCTCCATTAAATTTCGCATAATTATAACCTTAAATTTAATCGAATAAAGGAGGACCTGAAATATCGGTCTCAGTAAAAGAATATAGATACGATCGAAAATCATCATAAAAATTTATCGGTAGAGATTTCTTGTGAAAAGATAATTGAACTGAACCATGGATGATCGTTGCACTGTTCAAGTTTTGCAAACACACACTGAGTTAAAAAGAAAGAGAAAAGAAAATTTTAGGCACAAATTAGTTAATTAATACAATTAAGAGATTTAAATAATAATGGTTTAGGGCGGGTTGTTACACCCTCCCCCCTAAAAAGAAGTTTCGTCCTCGAAACTTGTTGTTGACTTAATCGAGCTTGCGAAACCTTGGGAAAAAACGCGGTTGAATCTTCTTATCCTTGACAACCTGTCGGTTGGTTCCTGAAATGATTTGAGTTGCTCATTGAGCCCTGGCTAAAGAAAGTTAGTCAATGGAAATTCCCTGGAGCGTAGTCACTTGATCCAGTGGTCCAAGGTTTGGATTGGTTGGTTAGTGCTCGTAATTGAGATTCTTCGTAATCTGATGGAGTTCGCTTTGAAACGTGTGCCAACCTGGTGCATGATCGCAGAACTAGGAGATCAACCCAATAACATATGGTATAAGTCTCCTTTCCAACCTAGAGCACACTCACAACGTTTTCAGTTCTCAATTTCCTACACTTTTATTATAGCTCCCCAAGTCACCGAAGCCGTCCCGAGCCCGAGGCACGCCACCAAGCAATTCTACCTTTCAAGGTACGCGAATTCTCCAACTTTTCGCTTCTTTATTATCGTTTAAAGATTTATCATGGTTATATCAAGTTTATGTTATGAACTAATGTTTATATTTACGGTTTTAAAGGGTCCCATTTTACGTGTTTTCGTGCTAGTTACTTATAGGTGCTAGCTCTTTTTTTTTTATGTATGATACTCGATCGAGTGTCGGACACGGCGATGTCGATCGCTCCACATCACTCCAAACTTCGATCGGTTTGGGCATGCGCGTGTGTGAGATGCATTGCATCGATCGTAAGGGACCAAATATTTAAGTTTAAACGTCTATATTCATTTCTTGTACTTACTCTCTTATGTTTATGAATTCCAGTTACTTATTCTTGTTTTTCCCCTTTTCCCGTTTTCAAAATGATTTTAAATGCCGGCACTAAAACCGTTTTCGAACGGTTTGTCGTGTTGGAGGTTTGTGTACTGAGTGTTTCCCCACTCACATTGCGTATGTTTTCAATGTTTTGTTTTTTAGGCGGTCCGAGCTCCCAAAGTAAAGGCAAGGATAAGCAGAAGTAAAACTTCCGCGTGCAAGGTAGTCTTAAAGGGCGGTTTTGGCCGACATCAGTGGTTTTCCTGGTTCCAGAGATTGATTTATGTTGGAGAAAGTTTAATATATATATATATATATTTCTTTGATGGGTGTACAAAGTTTAGTATATATGTTTTTGGTGATTTTTTATGTATGGCTTTAAGTGTAGCGTTCATCTGGTGATTTATGTATGTTTTGGTGGTTTGTGTGCCTTGTCCCGAGTGGTTATGAATATTTTTTTTACGATGAGTTTATGAGTGAGGTGATGGCTAAATGGGTTGAAATAAATTGTTGAATATATATATATATATATATATATATATATATATATAAATTGAATAAATGTATCTTGCTATAGATAATTGAGTGGTATCCCTTACGATCAGTGCTAAGCACTTCACACACGCGCATGCCCAAACCGATCTAAGTTTGGATTGGGTGACTGATAAACAGTCGACACTTGCCAGGTCATTCGGACACTCTGATCAGGAGCATCAAAAAAATGGGGCAAGCACTTCACGTGACTAGCTAGAATAAATGGGGCGGGACCACTTAAAACATGAAACATAGATCATTAGTCATGACTTGAAATATAAATACTAGATATTGGAGTTAAAATGAAGGATTAGACAATTTACGTACCTGAAAACTTGAAACACGTCCGACACGAGCATGGACTTGAACGGTGGTGCAACGATCTCTTGAGGAAACTTAAAAAGGATAAAGACCATGAATTAGGATCTAAGCTAGGTAGAACCATGAAGTAATAACTTGGGAAATTTCCTATAAACATTAATAATGAAATCGCTCCTTGAGGCGTACTCCTAAAGTCCTATTTCATTCTTCGGATATCGGAACAAGGCATAAAAGGACCTTTCGGGAAGCTTAGAACATACACCTCAACTTTGAAGTTGACCATAAAGACTATAAACATGGCTAAGGATGTTAAATACTATTGTCTTTACAAGTCGCCCAAAAGATATAACCATTTAAACCTCAATTATTCGGAAAATCATATCTCGAACTCCACTTATCGAAATCTCACATAAGAGGACTTTTTGGAAAGCTTGGTTCACATACTACAAATTTTATTTAGACCACCCACTAATTTGATCATGGGAACAAGTCGGATTTTTTGCCATAAAGATGGGTAGTCACATAACATTGTCTAAGGCAACTCAGATTACCAACCAACAATCGGAGACTCATAAATCTCACTCCCGATGTTCAATGAAGGCCTAAAACCCCAATTCGGAAAGCTTACAGAACGAACTTCAACTCTTATGTTGACTACAAATTGAGTAAAACATCTTAAGGTGGCGAACCATAGCCACTAAATTCATCTTTATCCTCATAAGATTGCATTCGACTTTGTCAATTCTAATCATTGCTTATTTTCAAGAACTCCTAGGAGAGTCTATAATTGTTATCGACCAATCATTTCGGCTCATTAATGCTATGTCCACACCTTTTTGGCACCGCTCTCTTTTCTCAATTTCCTTTTGGGGCAAGTGCCTTTCTTTTAACAGTTATCCACTCATTCATTCAGTGGCGATGGACTACATCTATTCTACCATGTTTTTATTTGGTCATCTTTTCTCTTTTCCGAAGTAGTCATCATTCTCAGTAAGGATCTACAGTTTATATCCAAGTTTTATCTTAAATACAAGTTACTATTCGATCAATATCAACAACTTACGTTTTGTACACCCCAAGCGGCTATTGCCAATTATTCATGTATCCCCGATATTGGTTGTCCTAATTCAAGAATCAAAAACTTGCCCAAGATCTTTTTTTCATCTCAAGCTCATGTCAGTGTCTCTTATGGATTACTTTATTCATGGAATCATTATACTTATTATCCCTACCAATTATATTGTCTCTTGTTAACTACCCATACGCGAAGGTAGACTTTAGGTGGGACATCTTAACTTTGGGTATGGATAGGTTAGACCTAACTCACGCTCAGATTAGGTACGGGGAAGAAACAGTCGTTCTTAAGAATACCTCGGGAATAGAGATTTGTTTTATTGGGGACCTAGGAATAAATCAGTGTCCTATCCTAACCTACATAAAGGCTCGGAAGCTGCTAGATCACGGGTGCAAGGGTTACCTGTGTTCGATTAGTAAAGATCCTAAGAATCCACCCAAGATAGAAGAGATTCCAGTAGTGCGAAAATTCCCAGATGTTTTCCCGAGGTAGTTACAAAGTTACCCCGAGGAGGGAGATCGACTTCGAGATCAAGCTAGTTCCATAAGCTAGGCCTATATCTAAAAGCACCCTATCGGGTGGCACCAGCAAAGCTTAATGAACTAAAGGTGCAATTGGAAGACTTGTTGAACAAAGGTTTTATGAGACCTAGTACGTCACACTAGGGAGGCCCCAGTGTTGTTCGTAAGGAAAAATGACGGAAGTCTGAGGTTATGCATCGATTACTGGGAATTAAATAAAGTCACGATCAAGAACAAGTACCCTCTTTCAAGGATCGATGATCTTTTTGACCGACTTCAAAAGGGATTCGAGTGGACCCTAGCAAAGTACCCGCCATTAAGGATTAGGCAAGACTCACTACGGTTACTAAAGTTCGAAGTTTTTAGGTATGGCCGGATTCTATAGGAGGTTTGTTCCGAACTTTTCTACAATAGCTCTTCCTTTGACCAATCTCCTCACGAAGTCAACCCGGTTTGAATGAACCGACAAGTGCGAAGGAGCTTTTCAAACGCTTAAGGAGAAGTTTACAACCGCCCCAGTATTGTCCCTTCCCGAGGAAGGAAAGGAGTACGTCGTGTATAGTGATGCGTCTTATCAAGGGCTGGGGTGTGTGCTGATGCGGAATGATAAAGTGATAGCGTATGCTTCACGACAATTGAAGCAATATGAAAAGAATTACCCGACGCATGGCTTAGAGCTAGCGGCCGTAGTTTTTGCCCTAAGGATTTGGCGGCATTGTCTTTATGAAGTTCCTACTACTATCCTCACGGATCACAAGAGTCTCAAGTATATATTCACTCATAGAGAGTTGAACTTAAGGCACCGTCGGTGGTCTTCCTGGTTCCAGAGATTGATTTATGTTGGAGAAAGTTTAATATATATATATATTTCTTTGATGGGTGTACAAAGTTTTTTTTTTTTTTTTGGAAAAATGTGAAATTCATTCCAAAAGGGGGAGGGGGTTAGCCCCAAAAACTGTTACAAATTTTTGTGATCAAACCAAATCTAATTCATTTGCAATACTTTGTAGATCTACTAGAAATATAAATGATCCTACTAGAAACATCCTTCTTTATTTCCTTGCAGATTGCTGTCACCTCGGCACGTTTGTCCTTGAACAGAGTTTGGTTCCTAGCACTCCAAACATGATAAATGTTGCTCACGAGTGTTGCAATTTGAGCTTCCTTTTGCCATTTGGGATTCTTACTGGACAGAATCTTCTTACCCCAATGATCGAGCGTGGTTGTTTAATATATATATGTTTTTGGTGATTGTTTATGTATGGGTTTAAGTGTAGCGTTCATCTGGTGATTTATGTATGTTTTGGTAGTTTGTGTGCCTTGTCCCGAGTGGGGACGGCGGTAATGCCTCAATACTTATCTTTTCCGCTGCGCTAATCACAGGGTGTTGGGGTGTTACATTTTACGTGTTTTCGTAAAATGGGACCCTTTAAAATCGGAAATCTCAAGGATTAGGGGTCAAGAGATACCACTAATGTAACGCCTCAAATCCACAATCCCGGGTTACTCACCAACCGCTCGCAAACCCGTGATTAGCGCAGCAGAAATCTTAAGGATTAGGGGTATTACCGCCGTCCCAACAATGGACAAGGCAACAACTGAAAAATAATAATCACAACCACAAGTCAACAACGACGACTCCAGCTTCAAGTTCGCAATTACATAAACCACCATACAAGCATAAAGTTGGATAACAACTAAACACTCATACACTTATACATCAATGACCATACTTGGTTCCTAGATTCCATCTCACCCATTGAAATCCACTTCGAAGAGCATCACTATCTCCTTTACCTGACTAGGAGAAACACTCCACTTGGTCTCGCTTGACTTGAGTGATCGGGCCGCCTAAAACAAAACATTTAAACATTTGCAAATGAGTGGTATCCCTTACGATCAGTGCTAAGCACTTCACACATGCGCATTCCCAAACCGATCTAAGTTTGGATTGGGTGACTGATAAACAGTCGACACTGGCCAGGTCTTTAGGACACTCTGATCAGGAGCATCTAAAAATGGGGCTAGCACTTCACGTGACTAGCTAGAATAAATGGAGCGGGACCACTTAAAACATGAAACATAGATCATTAGTCATGACTTGAAATATAAATAATAGATATTGGAGTTAAAATGAAGGATTAGACAATTTGCATAACTGAAAACGTGAAACATGTCCTACACGAGCAGGGACTTGAACGGTGGTGCAACGATCTCTTGAGGAAACTTAAAAAGGATAACGACCATGAATTAGGATCTAAGCTAGGTAGAACCATGAAATAATAACTTGGGAAATTTCCTATAAACAATAATAATGAACTCGCTCCTTAAGGCGTACTCCTAAAGTCCTATTCCATTCTTCGGATATCGGACCAAGGCACAAAAGGACTTTTCGGGAAGCTTAGAACATACACCTCAACTTTGAAGTTGACCATAAAGACTAGAAACATGGCTAAGGATGTTAAATACTATTGTCTTAACAAGTCACCCAAAAGATATAACCATTTAAACCTCAATTATTCGGAAAATCATATCTCGAACTCCACTAATCGAAATCTCACATAAGAGGACTTTTTGGAAAGCTTGGTTCACATACTACATCTTTTATTCAGACCACCCACTAATTTGATCATGGGAACAAGTCGGATTTTTGGCCATAAAGATGGGTAGTCACATAACATTTTTTGGGGTATCACTTAATCAATCACATACATTCTCTCACCCTCACACCTCTCTTGCTTGACCCTCCCTCTGCCCAACGCCAGATCTGCCGTGCCGCACCACGCCGCCACCACCACCACTCCGTGAGTTTTACAGCCATCATCATCCTCATCATCTAATCCCTCTTATTCTTCCATTTCAAATGGTATAACACTCCTTTTCTCTTCCTCTCCCTTTTAAGATTAAATCAAGGTTATACTCTAAGTTTCTTCTTGTTTCTATTAGGTTTTCCAAAGGTAAATTCAAGCAATTTAAGGTCTTCAAGAGGAGTTTTCTAAGATGGATTCTTTGTTTTATTTGTTGAATTAGTGAAAGATATGTGGAAGTATGAGCATGCATGTGGTTTTTGATAATTAAACTCACTGTGGAAGGATGAAAAGTTGATTAAAGTTAAATGCATGTGTGTAGATTAGACTTAAATTAAGTAAGATGATGTTTTTGAGTGATGCAAGTTAAGGAATTTTAAGGGAAATGAATCTGGTTGCAATCTGGAAATTTCGGGGAATATAAAGTATGAGTTTGACTAAATTTTTGGTATGATTAGGTGGCCTAAGATGTTAGTTTACTCTCGGTTTTTGAATTTCGTAATTCTGGTATGTATATTGTGAGTTTTGGCCAAAACCGTGAAGGTGTGTAAATTAATACGTTTTCTATTGCAAGTTTAAAGATTGCTGTTTTTGGAATGGTTAGAGATCCCTATGGGTTAAGAGTTGAACAGAAACGTTTTAGAGGACATTGTGAGCTTTCCGGAAAGGTATAGTATGCTTCCATAAGATATCGGGAGAGAAAGATATGAGGGTTTTTCTGAAGGGCTGTAATCTGGGTTCTGCCCAGAATTTTATTTACGTGTTCTAACTTAATGGCTATGGTTCGCCTCCTTAAGATGTTCTACTCAATTTGTGGTCAACATAAGGCTTGAAGTTTGCTCTGTAAGCTTTTCGAATTGGAGTTTTAGGCCTTCATTGAACATCGGGAGTGAGATTTATGAGTTTCCGATTGTTGGTTGGTAATCTGACTATAGTATCCGGCCATACCCAAAATGATGTCAAATTCTTCCAAATCCAACTGAATGAGATTAGCTGGGAAGGTTTCTTTACTTAAAATAAGTGGAATTCCCACAAAACATTTTTCACATACTATGGTTTGACCATTGGGTAAGCTGATTAAATAATTTACCGCACATGCTAGATTTCTTAAATTCAACCTTGACGCAACTTTAGATGAAATAAACAATGCATTGCCCCATAATCAAATAATGCAACTAAAGGCTTAGAATGTATATAAACAGTTCCGGTCATGACCATACCAGACTTTGCTGCTTCCTTTTTGCCATAACGTAGGCTTGCCCCACGCTTCCCTGCTGCGGTGCCGTCCTTGAGGGTGGTGCTAGCCGTGTCGTTCCAGGTTCCGGTCTCTTGGACCTTTTGGGACACTCAGCTGCCCTATGATCTGAATATCCAATACCATCTCGAGAAAGCAAACTCAGTGGCAGATGCCTTGAGCAGGAAAACCCAGCATGGGACTTTGAATCGTCTCGAAATTCATCCAAAGATGTTGCAGGAATTGAATAAGGAAAACATCGAAATAGCAAAGTTGGGTGAGACGACTAAGAGATTGGCTACGTTAACCTTTCAACCATCTATCATTGAAGAGATCAAGGCCGAGCAAATAAATGATCCCGAAATCAAGAGGATTGTGGATAACCTCGCTACTAAAGGGATGCCAGGGTTTCTAGTTCACGAGGATGGGATCTTGAGGATCAAGAATATCCGGACATTTTCCTAAGGAAATTACTAAATTGCCCCATGAAGAAAAGTAATTTGGAGAAAGAATTAAAGTCAAGCTATCGATCCTTTTCTAAGGCGCCACATAGGATAGTACCTGCAGCACTAAGCGTCAATAAATTGAAGAATCCAGTAGTGGTATCAGAGCACTAAGCCAGGGTTTCTAGCTGGAGTCGTCGTTGTTGATTTGTGGTTGTGATTATTGTTGTTCGGTTGTTCCCTTGTTCGTTGTTGGGACGGCGGTAATACCCCTAATCCTTGAGATTTCCGCTACGCTAATCACGGGTTTACAAGCGGTTAGTGAGTAATCCCGGGATTGTGGATTTGGGGCGTTATAGTAGCAACTGTAACACTCCAACACCCTTAACCACAAGATTATCATTAATCATGCCATAAACCTGTGATTAGCGCAGCGGAAAAGACAAGTATTGAGGCAATACCACCGTCCCCACTCGAGACAAGGCACACAAACCACCAAAACATACATAAATCACCAGATGAACGCTACACTTAAACCCATACATAAACAATCACCAAAAACATATATACTAAACTTTGTACACTCATCAAAGAAAAAAAAAATATATATATATATATTAAACATATATACTAAACTTTGTACACCCATCAAAGAAATATATATATATATATATTAAACTTTCTCCAACATAAATCAATCTCTGGAACCAGGAAAACCACCGATGTCGACCAAAACCACCCTTTAAGACTACCTTGCACGCGGAAGTTTTACTTCTGCTTATCCTTGCCTTTACTTTGGGAGCTCGGACCGCCTAAAAACAAAACATTGAAAACATACGCAAAGTGAGTGGGGAAACACTCAGTAAACAAACCTCCAACACGACAAACCGGTCGAAAACGGTTTTAGTGCCGGCATTTAAAATCATTTTGAAAACGGGAAAGGGGAAAACAAGAATAAGTAACTGGAATTCATAAACATAAGAGAGTAAGTACAAGAAATGAATATAGACGTTTAAACTTAAATATTTGGTCTCTTACGATCGATGCAATGCATCTCACACATGCGCATGCCCAAACCGATCGAAGTTTGGAGTATCATACATAAAAAAAAAAGAGTTAGCACCTATAAGTAACTAGCACGAAAACATGTAAAATGGGACCCTTTAAAACCGTAAATATAAACATTAGTTCATAACATAAACTTGATATAACCATGATAAATGTTTAAACGATAATAAAGAAGCGAAAAGTTGGACAATTCGCGTACCTTGAAAGGTAGAGTTGCTTGGTGGCGTGCCTCGGGCTCGGGACGGCTTGGGTGACTTGGGGAACTATAATAAAAGTGTAGGAAATTGAGAACTGAAAGACGTTCTTACAATTACATAAACCAAAGTTAAATTGCAACTTGGCAATTTAAAAGAAGAAAATTCAGTTTTTTGATCACATATTATTTTGATGATAACTTGAGCTAGAAAACTCGGAATCTGACAAACGAGTACTTTTCAGAAAGGGAAAATCACACCCTACAACTTTGTCAACTGGATCGAAGGCTAAAAATGAAGGGAAGGGCTCGGAAAATAGCCTGGACAGAAGCAGAACGCTTAGAATGAATATGCGGCTTGAAACTTTAGAGTGGAATTCTTATCAAGACTTGTATAAGACCAATGGAAAGATTGTGAGTTGAGGCGTAACCTTAAACATTCAGATTAAATGAGTATGGAATTGGAACTATTGATGGCTTAACAAGAGAGTTGACATGTTCTTTGAACTCAAAAAGAGAACGTCGTCAAGCGACGAGGAAAAGTCATAGAATGATCATTGGCTTTGAGGTATTTGAACCGATGAAACGGTGAGTTGAATCATAGAAAGAAATTGTTTCTAAGGCTATTTAAAGATCGACAAAACTTAATCGAACTTAAAACCTCAATGACTTAACCCATGGCTTGCTAGAATTCATTAATCCTTTAGGAGGCAAACCTAAACACCAACTTGACTTATTTCAACTTAGAAAACACCTCCAAGCCATCCTAACATTGACACAAGGACGACCATCTATTTAGAACTCCTTAAGAGATCATATTTTAGCCATAAAATTAGAATTAATAACTAAAATTCTGGGCAGAACCTTCATTAATTTCCTTCAGTCAAGACCCCATATCTCACTCACCCGATATCGTATGGACGCAAATCTTATGTTTCTGGAAAGCTTAAAGAATGAGCTAAAACTCTTATGTTCACCATTAAAACCAACAAGGTCTCCAAATGGACGAAAAAGTAGTATTTAGCTACTGACTCCAGAAAACGTATATAAAAACACACCTTCACGGTTTTGGTTACAACTCGGGCTATACATATTGGAATCCCGAAATTCAAAAGCCGAGGGTTAGCTAACAACCTTGGCTATCTTTTAAAGTAGGAAACAGAGCTAAACTCACATTTTAAGTCCCTTGGAATTTTCAGATTACAACCAGCAGCAAAACCAACTCTGGATTTCTCCTTAAATGCATCTTTTTGGCCATTAAACCTATACTAATCCAAACCTAAAGTCCAAATTGATAACTACTCTTGATTTTCCAGAATATAAACCCAGAAAATACTCATCTTCTTCCATAAAAATTCACACGCAACCATAGATAAATATAACCTACACTTATTCTAGCAATTTCTCATTAAAATCAACACTAATTCAACCCAACCAAGTATAAAATGACATAACCAATATTTCCAGAACTTAAATCAGTCCACTAATCTTATGTTTCTCTTCTAAAACAACATGCAAGTAAGTAATTTCACCATCCATCAATAATCTAGCAAGAAACTTATCAAAACCCATTCAAAATTCACATGCATCCACTGTAGAATCAAACCCTAGTTTATCTAACTTAACCACAACATGAATTCATGCTTAAAAATCATAAAAGTGATGGAAAACAACATGATTAACATAAATTGAAAGTGAAACACAGATTAGGAATTAAAAGAATTGAGTTAGGGTTTGAGAGGATACCACTTGAGAGAGAAATTGGGGGGGGGGGGAACAAGAGAAGAGTGAAGGGTGTGCTTGGCCATCGCCTGGTGGTCGTCGGACCGGCCGTCGGCCGCCGGAAACTGGCAGGAAAATGGGCAGGGGGGCTGGTCGGCTGGCAGAGAAGAGGAGAGGGAGAATGGGGAGTGAGGTGTGTCTTGAAAAGAATTAGAAAGGATTAGAAATAAATCCCCAACACTTATATAAACTCCCTCTTCAATAACTTAACCATTTAATTAATAATTTGGCTAGTTGATAGTAAGGGAAATTAAGCTAGGTAAAATAATTAGTAAAAGACTCGATAAACTTAATTGACATAAACTTGATAAAATAGTTTAGTATAAATCTAAATAAAATTTACTTGGAATTAACTTGGATAAAATTAGCTAGTATCGAACCACATAAAAATAAATTGGTAGGATAACACTAATAAAAAAGTTGAACGATAAAATGAAATTAGGAAGGTTGGATAACATAAATCGTAACCGAAATGGAAATTAAAATTAATATAACCTTCCTCAGTTAAAAGCGTAAAATTGAGAATAATGAAATAAATTATATAACTTATCGTAAAAAATATTCATAAACTCATAATAACATTTATAACTTTAATTCCGAGATAATATATAATCAACCCATTTAGCCATCACCTTGCTCGAGACCTGTCACTAAACAAAAAAAAAGATAATAATAAGGTAAAATAGAAAGAAAAAAATTTTAATAGCGTATTTGGGCTAATTACCGTAATTAGGGTCTTAATTAATACGGGTCTAGGGCGGGTCGTTACATCCTCCCCCCCTAAAAAAGAGTTTCGTCCCCGAAACTTGCTGTTGGAATAATCGTGAATGAAGTACCTTGAAAGAGATGCGGATAGTTTTTCTTCCTTTCTTCCTCGGTTTCCCACATGGCTTCCGAGGCGTCTTGGTTTGCCCATAGTACTTTGACTAAGGGAATTTCCTTAGAACGAAGTCGTTAATCCAACGATCCAGGATTTGGATCGGTTGTTGCTCGAAAGTAAGGTCTCCTGATAACAGAGGAGGCTCTTCTTCTGGAACGTGCGTCGGGTCCGGCACATACTTCCGTAGTTGGGAACGTGAAAAAAACTTCATGTATTTGCCCTAGGTTGGAGGGCAAATCTAAATGATATGCTACTGAATTTATCTTTTCCGTAATAGAATAAGGCTCGATGTAACGAGGGCTGAACTTCCCCCTGACATTGAATCTCCGAACCCCTTTACTTGGAGACATCTTAAGATACGATCTCCGACTTGAAACCCGAGCGGTTCCCGCCTTCGATCGACATAACTCTTTTATCTACTCTGGCGATCTCGATATGCTGCTAGATAACTCTGATCTCATCCAGGTGTCTTGAATCAGTTCCGGAACTATGATTAATGCTTCATCAATTCTCCCCAACACAATGGGGTTCGACACCTCCTTCCATAGAGTGTTTCAAAATGAGTCATCTAAATGGTAACCTGGTAGCCATTGTTGGAAGAAAACTCTATAACTGGGAGGAATTTATCCCAATTCCCTTGAAAACCTAAAGTGTAAGCACGAAGCATAACATATTCTCTACAACTTGATTTACCCTCTTGGTTTGATCATCGCTTTTCGGATGATAGGAGCTACTGAAGTTGAGTTTGGTACCTAATTCCTTGTATCTCATTTGGATACTATATCCTTCGGAATTCCATGCAATCGAACAAATTTTTTTTTTTTTTAACATAGATATCTGCCAACTTATCCACTTTTCATCCTTTAAAAATAGGAATGAAATACGCCGACTTAGTAAGGTGATCTACAATTGCTCAAATGGCATTTCTTCTAGAAGCTGTGAGGGGTAATCTCATAATAAAATCCATAGAAATCGATTCCTATTTCCTAGTGGGAATTTCTAAAGGTCTAAGTTCACCTAATGGTCGCTGATGTTCCGCTTTAATCCTTTCATTCAAATAAACTATATTCACATGACATCATCAATCTTTCATTTCTATCTCTTAAACCCCTATGAAAAACTCTTACAACTAATTTGGCAATCGGAATACTATAGCCATTTCTTTTTCCTTAATGTCCTAGGGAAATTTCGGCAGAGCTTCCTCTGTAATAGGGACTATCCCAAATTATATGTAATCATCACAACCTGCCAAAATACATTTTAACTTCAATTGGATACAATAAGCGGCCACACGCCCACTTAGCCACAACAAGAACCACCATCAAATAGTTTTGTTCACTACAGAGTTTTCAATCCTTAAACCAATTATGCATAAAAAGAATCGGGAAGGTACTCACCCTTCTACTAATAGCTCAAAAGCAATCACCTTCTAGGCTCTTAAGGCCTAAAGTCTTGCTCCATATATTTCCCAGTAGCGCGTGACGATGAAGCTATGATGTGGGCCCTTGAAGTCAACTCACACGTTCAAAAGGAAGATTTAAGAACAAGCAATAAGTGTTAAGCAACGTGTTGGTGCTACTTGGAATAGGGGTCTGGGACTCTTGAAAAGGTCATCTATCAAAGAAGACAAAAACGAGTAGTAAATAATTCACATTTATGAAACTTAGCCAATTGACTCCAAAACCAAGTTAATTAACTTCAAAATCATTCCAATTGATGGGACTCCTATTTGAAGATCACAACAACACTTAAATAAGGATGAAACCATCAACTCCAATCATAAACCAATTTAATAACTTTATCAATCCATGAATCACACACACTCTTTTGAGCCATAACTAAACTCTTGACTTTTACCATTATTTCACAACATTCATCTCATGTTTTCCTTAACCGTGCGTATATAGACCTATTGACTTTGAATTCCATATACCAGACACTCAACTTAAGCATCAATAAGACAACTCATATTCTCCAGATGACCATTATATTTACTTGATTACCCTTCTCATTACCTTAACACTTCACTACAATACTTATGTCCAGAAACTTTCGCTCTGATACCGCTACTGTAACGCCCCAAATCCACAATCCCGGGTTACTCACTAACCGCTCGCAAACCCGTGATTAGCGCAGCGGAAATCTTAAGGATTAGGGGTATTACCGTCGTCCCAACAACGGACAAGGCAACAACCGAACAACAATAATCACAACCACAAGTCAACAACGACGACTCCAGCTCCAAGTTCGCAATTACATAAACCACCATACAAGCATAAAGTTGAATAACAACTAAACACTCATACACTTATACATCAATGACCATACTTGGTTCCTAGATTCCATATCACCCATTGAAATCCACTCCGAAGAGCATCACTATCTCCTTTACCTGACTAGGAGAAACACTCCACTTGGTCTCGCTTGAATTGAGTGATCGGTCCGCCTAAAACAAAACATTAAAACATTCGCAAATGAGTTGGGGAAACACTAAGTACACAAACTTCTAATAAGTAAAATACATTTCACAACAAACTTTCTTGATGGCCCGTCAAAACTTTTCGAAAACGGAAAAGGGGAAATGAAATAAATTGATTAATATATATATATATTTTTTTGAATAAATGTGATAAAATATATTACAAAGTGAAAACATGAAAAAACAAATTACAACCCTATGCACACAATAATTCTATGTATCTCGATTGTTTGAGAGTATTTCTAGTAAGATAAAGCGTCCTATCTCTAAGGTGTTTTTTGATATCACTGTATACAAAACCAAAATCTTTCCAGATGTTCTTGAAAGTACTAGCATTCGTTGCAAGCCAGAAGTTGTAGATGTAAGAAACTGCGACTGCATAAGTGATTTGCTTGCTTTGACTTTTCCTTTTGAGATTTAGTAATTTCCTACCCCAATCGTTCCAGCTATTTGCGACTGGGAGTGTGACCCAGCCAGTAATCAACTCTCGTAGACTTTTGGCAAAATCGCAATCAAATAACAAATGCTCTATTGTTTCATCATGGCGATGGCAAAGGGGACAGTGGAGTTGCATTGTAGGAATATGGAGTCTAGTTTTGACCTGTAATCTTCCATGCAGCGCCATCCAGGCACAAAACGAATGCCTGGGTGTATTGAATCTATTCCATACAATTCTGGCCCATGGCCATTTCGTATGTTCACCAGTAAACTTTACATAGCCTGTCTTGACTGTGTAATTGTTTCGGGGATTGATTATGTTCTTCGTTTTTTCCTTCACTGCACAAAGTTTCTTGAAGTACCAACACATATCCCCCTTTGGTTGGTAATGCCTCCAATCTTGCCCTTTAATTGTTTCGGCCATGATTTGCTTGTAAATTAGGGCTGTATTCCAAGTTCCCAGATCCCGGATACCCAAACCTCCCCCTGATTTAGGCTTACAGACAGTCAACCAGTTGATAGGGGGTTCTTTTTTTGCGTACCATTTGCTCCCCAGAGAAAATTTCTACATACGCTTGTAATTTGTTCTATCACTTGTTGTGGCATGACCATCATGGAGGCCCAGTACGAGAAGGCACCCATGATGACAGTATTGATAAGAACAACTCTTCAGGCATATGAAATATTACTTGTTCCCCAGCATCTGATTCGTGTAGTTATTTTATCAACCAATTTCTGACAGTCTAGCTTGCTCAGACTGCCATCAGTGATGGGCATTCCAAGGTAGTAGAAAGGTAAATCCCCTGTTTCAAACCCTGTAATTTGCGGAATCTGTGTCTTGATTTGCTCAGGGACACCGCAAATCAGGACTTTTGATTTGGCTACATTAGCGGTAAGACCAGAAGTTTGTGTGAAGTGATTCAGAGGACTCATGACCTTTTGAACAGTATAGGGGTCAGCTGCACTAAAAATCATTAAATCATCAGCAAAAATTAGATGTGTGAGGTTTAGATCCTTACATCTTGGATAATATTTGAAATTTCTGTCTCTGGTTGCATCTTATAAGGACCTTGACAGATATTCCATTGATAGGACAAATAAAAGGGGGGAGATTGGATCTCCTTGCCTTAGGTCCTTTGCTCCTTTGAAATATCCATGCGTGTCACCATTGATCTGTATAGTGAACGAGGTAGTAGTAATGCAGCTCAAGATCGTGTCAATAAACTGCTGAGGGAATTTGAAACCTTGCATGATTTCTTTGATGAACTCCCAATGGACACTATCAAATGCCTTCCTCAGATCAATTTTGAATAGACATTTAGATTGTGTGTTCTTTCTTCTGAAGCCTCGACTTAATTCATGGCACATGAACACATTGTGAAGAAGTTCTCTCCCCGGAATAAACGCAGTTTAACTGTGATTAATCAGATGTGCAAGAACAACTCTCAGCCTTGAAGCCAGAAGCTTGGAAGCAGTTTTATAAATGGTGTTACAACATGCGATTGGTCTAAAGTTTGCAGCAGAGACAAGAATGTCCATTTTGGGGATAAGGGTCAGAATAGTGGAATTCAAAGCAGGGAGGATGCTACCTGTGTCTAGAAATTCCTTGATGGCTTCACAGAAAAGATCACCTAGGTGTAGCCAGGCGTGTTTGAAAAAACCACTGGAAAATCCATCAGGACCCGAGGATTTATTGTTTGGAATAGAGAACAGAGCATTTTTGATGTCTTGATTGCTGAAGCGAGCGCATAGCTGAAGTTGTTGCTGCACATTTAGGACTGGCCCCAGTTGGAGTATTTGATGGTTTATGGAAATCCTTCCAGCTGTATCCTCCCCTAGCTTCTTAATCAAAAACTGAGCTAGGTGAGTCCCAACATTTTGAAAACCAGAAATGTTATGTCCATCTTGGTCTTCTAGTGAGTGAATACTGGAAGCGATTTTCCTCTTTTTCATTCTGCTGAAGAAGTATTTTGAGCACATGTCTCCATAAGCATTCGTGTCAATTTTGCTCTGTTGGGAAATGATCTGCTTGGCAGACCTCAGAATGTCGAGATATTTTTCTTTTGCAGCAGTTTCTTGAATCAACAGGGTTGGATTTGTTGGAGCAGGATTCAGCTTTTCCTGATTTTGAGGAGATTGCTTCTGGCTATCTCACATTGATTGTGAATATCAGCATATTTACTCCTGTTTAATTTCTTTAAAGGTGCTTTGAGCCCTTTTAAAAGATGATAAAGAGCATGCATGGGTGATCCTGATCTTCTGTTTACCACTGCCTTCTCAATGAGCTCTTCAAAATTTGGATCATTTACCCACATATCACAAAATCTAAAGCAGGAAATTTGCCTCGGTCCATCCATAGTTTCTAGCTGCACAGGCTTATGATCCGAGAGACTTTGCAGCAGATAGGTACCTATCATATGATCTGTTGAAAGTAACCAATCCTCATTGTAGAAGATCCTGTCGATCTTCGATTGCATATGACCATTTGTCCATGTGAAATGAGCTCCCTGACATTGTAATTCCGACAGTTGACAATATTCAATACATTCTTTGAAATCCTGTATTTCAAAGTTTTGAACTGATGTACCATTAAGTCTATCATCTTCATGGAGAACTGAGTTAAAGTCTCCCAAGACACACCAAGCACCCACAATGTTATCTGCAATATGCTCCAAGCCTTCCCAAAGAGGTATTCTTTCTTCACTCCTATTGAAACCATAAACGAAAGTGTAGAAATCTTCTGTTCCAGAATGGAAGTCAGTAATATGACAATGAATATATTGGGCCTCAGTTTTTATAACTTTGGCTGCAACCTTATTCGGTTTTCAGGCTAGGAAAATTCTACCACCTCTATACTTATCAAAGTTGTTGCAATTAGACCAAGAGTAGAAGATACCTTTCGATAGAATGTCTACTTTTCCAATTTCACCTTTGTTTCTAACAAGCAGATCAAATTTACTTTTGTGCTCCGCAAGAAGATGAGTACATCCTCTTGCTTCTTGGGATCATTTAGACCCCTCACATTCCATGTGATGTACTTCATTGTGGATCTGGATCAGATCCAGAGGAAAGCTCTTTTCCCTCTTTCTCCTCTTCACAGTCCCTATCATCTTCCATATCTTCTTCTTGCTGTTCCTCGCTTTCATCCAGAGCCTTGAACCTGTTTCTTGTTGGTGTTTGCTCTATTTCATGCACATTCTTGCTTAGACGGCTTTTAGTTGAAACTTTGGAGGATCTAATAAATCCATGTTGATCAACTTCCCTCTGAATGTTTCCTTTTGGTTGCCAGATTTGCTTGGTGTGTTTGGTAGCCTCTTTCTCCTTTTTCTTCTTGCAATCTTCTGTGCGATGACCCATCATATGACATGTATTGCATTTGATTGGTTTCCAGTCATATTCCACTTTCTGAGTGACAATTACTTCATTTTCATTCACGAATTTGATCTCATCTGGTAATGTTTCATCAACATTCACCTCAATTAGGACTCTTGCTGCTGTTAGCATTGTTTTGTCTCTTGTTGCTTTATCAGTTTTTATGGGCACTCAAATGAGACTTGCTAGATTACCCAGATTCTTTGGGCTCCAGTATTGAAGATTCAGATGAGGGAATTTAACCCAGATAGGCAGGCTTTTGATCGCATCTTGATCAATTTTTCCTTGAGGAGTCCATTCTTTAACAATTAGAGGTTTGTTGTCAAAGAAAAATATTCCCTTATTTAGGATCTCCTTCTTGTGTTCCTCTTTCTCAAATCTGACCAAGAAGAGCCCTTTCCTGATTGCAGCAATTTCGTTGATTCCATAGTGTCCCCATATTCCTTTCAGGAATCCTTCGATCACTAGGAAGGGGGGATTTGCACCCAGTACACAGCATATGACTGAGTTTTGCCAATACTCAATTTCCTTTGAAACTTCTTGCTTTCAATACGAGCTATACGTACGCCATCTATGTGTTCTGCTTGAGTGAATTTTAATTCGGTCCCATCTGCAGGATCCACCATTGAAGCGAAAGAACTTTTCATCTGGGTTATTTATTGCCCAGATTCATAAATTCTAGGCGTGACAGCTTCACTTAGTTCTTCCCCTTTGCCAGTTGCGATCTGATTTTCCTCATCAAAGTTTTTGGTTTCTATATTTGTAGTCTGCATAGATCTAGTGATGATTTGTTTGGAATTGTTTTTCTGATTCACTTTCTTCTTTGCCTTTGCCATGGCTTGGGACAGAGAGTATCTCTGTCTAACCCTAAGCAGAGAGAGAAAGTATCTTGCGATAGATAAATGAGTGGTATCCCTTACGATTAGTGCTAAGCACTTCACACACGCGCATGCCCAAACCGATCTAAGTTTGGATTGGGTGACTGATAAACAGTTGACACTGATCAGGTCTTTAGGACACTCTAATCAGGAGCATCTAAAAATGGGGCTAGCACTTCACGTGACTAGCTAGAATAAATGGAGCGGGACCACTTAAAACATGAAACATAGATCATTAGTCATAACTTGAAATATAAATAATAGATATTGGAGTTAAAATGAAGGATTAGACAATTTGCGTACCTGAAAACGTGAAACACGTCCGACACGAGCAGGGACATAAACGGTGGTGCAACGATCTCTTGAGGAAACTTAAAAAGGATAAAGACCATGAATTAGGATCTAAGCTAGGTAGAACCATGAAATAATAACTTGGGAAATTTCCTATAAACAATAATAATGAACTCGCTCCTTAAGGCGTACTCCTAAAGTCCTATTCCATTCTTCGGATATAGGACCAAGGCACAAAAGGACTTTTCGAGAAGCTTAGAACATACTCCTCAACTTTTAAGTTGACCATAAAGACTAGAAACATGGCTAAGGATGTTAAATACTGTTTTCTTTATAAGTCGCCCAAAAGATATAACCATTTAAACCTCAATTATTCGGAAAATCATATCTCGAACTCCACTTATCGAAATCTCACATAAGAGGACTTTTTGGAAAACTTGGTTCACATACTACAACTTTTATTTAGACCACCCACTAATTTGATAATACGAACAAGTCGGATTTTTGGCCATAAAGATGGGTAGTCACATAACATTTTTTGGGGCAACTCAGATTACCAACCAACAATCGGAGACTCATAAATCTCACTCCCGATGTTCAATGAAGGCCTAAAACCCCAATTCGGAAAGCTTACAGAACAAACTTCAAGTCTTATGCTGACCACAAATTGAGTAGAACATCTTAAGGAGGCGAACCATAGCCATTAAGTCAGAACACGTAAATAAAATTTTGGGCAGAACCCAGATTACAGCCCTTCAGAAAAACCCTCATATCTCTCTCTCCCGATATTGTATCGATGCATACTACACCTTTCCAGAAAGCTCAGAATGTCCTCTAAAACGTTCCTGTTCAGCTCTTAACATATAGGGATCTCTAACCATTCCAAAAACAGCAATCTTTAAACTGTCGACAGAAAACGTATTAATTTACACACCTTCACGGTTTTGGCCAAAACTCACAATATACTTGTCGGAATTACGAAATTCAAAAACCGGGAGTTAACTAACATTTTAGGCCACCTAATCATACCAAAAATTTAGTCAAACGCATACTTTATATTCCCTGGAATTTCCAGATTGCAACCAGATTCATTTCCCTTGAAATTCCTTAACATGCATCACTCAAAAACATCATCTTACTTAATTTAAGTCTAATCTACACACATGCATTTAACTTTAATCAACTTTCCATCCTTCCACAGTGAGTTTAATTATCAAAAACCACATGCATGCTCATACTTCCACATATCTTTCCCTAATTCAACAAATAGAACAAAGAATCCATCTCAACTTACCCAAAATTCCCTTGATTCTCTTAGCTCTTAGAAAACTCCTCTTGAAGACCTTAAATTGCTTGAATTTACCTTTGGAAAAACTAATAGTAACAAGAAGAAACTTAGAGTATAACCTTGATTTAATCTTGAAAGAGAGAGGAAGAGAAAAGGAGTGTTATACCATTTGAAATGGAAGAATAAGAGGGATTAGATGATGAGGATGATGATGGCCGGAAAACTCGCCGGAGTGGCTGGTGGTGGCCGGACAGCAGGTGGCAGCTGGGCAGATCTGGCGTTGGGCAGAGGGAGGGTAAAGCAAGAGAGGTGTGAGGGAGACAGAGTGTATGTGATTGATTAAGTGATACCCCAAAAGTGGTATATTAACACAAGGCCATATATATCTATACTAAAGAGGCTCAACTTGGCCTTCTCTTCTCTCCCTTAGCTGGCCAAGATGATGGCTCAAATAAATTATTTCATCAATTGTAATTTCCCCTCTTATACTTATATCTCCCTAATTTCCCAATTTACCGAATGTTCTTAAACCGTAAAAATATCATTGGAACCCAAATAAATATATCCATACTCCTCCACGAAATTTCTCATAATTATAACCTTAAATTAATTCAAATAAAGAAAGACCCCAAATATCGGTCTCGGTAAAAGAATTCTGATACAATCGGAAATCATCATAAAAATTTATCGGTAGAGATTTCTTGTAAAAAGAAAATTGAACTGAACCATGGATGATCGTTGCACTGTTCAAGTCCTGCAAACACACACTGGGTTAAAAAGAAAAAGAAAACTTTAGGCACAAATTAGTTAATTAATACGATTAAGAGATTTAAATAAGAATGGTTTAGGGTGGGTTGTTACACCCTCCCCCCTAAAAAGAAGTTTCGTCCCCGAAACTTGTTGTTGGATAAATTGTGTTCGAAATACCTTTAAAAGAGGTGCGGGTAGTTTTTTCCGCATGTCTTCCTCGGTTTCCTATGTGGCTTCCGAGGTAGCTTGATTTGCCCAAAGGACTTTGAATAATGGAACTTCTTTGGAACGAAGTCGTTTGATTCGGTGGTCCAAAATTTGGAGCGGTTGTTGCTCAAAAGTGAGGTCCTCTGCCAATAGTAGGGGTTCTTTTTCAAGGACGTGAGTCGGGTCCGACACATATTTGCGAAGTTGGGAAACATGAAAAACGTCATGAATACGCCCAAGGTTTGAGGGTAAATCTAGGCGATATGCTACCGGATTGATACTACATTGGGCTTGTTGTCACGATTTTATTGCTCACTGATTGACTGCCACTATTCTTGAATGAGTCATTGAATTGGTTTACTCCATGAATTGCAAAGTCATATTCTCACATAACTATTTGAAATGGGCTATTGCCTTTGAATGCTAATCTTACTTGCTACTTACATATTGGGTTTCCATCAATTTGGCTATGTGGGTTCACCCGTTGCGCCTCTTTGAATTATAAAAATATCATAATGCCTACATATCTCAATATAACAGGTCCACCATGCTTGCTTTTAAGACAACCATGAATTCTCCGAGTAATTTATATTTCTAAATGGACATATATGATAATCCCAAATTGTTTTGTACTCAAGGTCCTTGCATACTTCCTCATAATCTGTCACGATTCTCCCCAGACAACCACCAAGACTTCTTATAAAATGTTGTGTATAATCCTCCCATTATTTCATTGCATTAACTCATAGGACTTTTATTTTCCTATAATTCACCTCATTTCTTTGTCACTAGCACTCCTTCCCGAAAGATGAGGACAAAGAAGTAGAAAACTGTAGTGAAAATAGGTGGGTATGAGTAAGGTAATGAAAAGATAAGAAATTAGGATTGATGATAAGTACAGATATGAATATTAAGGATAATGGGGGAGCCAAGATCTATAACAATGGCTTTAGTAATTCATGGTGGAATTTGGAGAATCGATCTATGAGTTCAAAGGAAATATCAGATGTGAATGATAATTAATAAAAGATATTCAGGAATGATAGTGATCATAATTATTCCAAAGCACAGCAAACAATAAGGAATAACTGACTTGAATTAATTTGGAAAAGAAAATATCGGGGCAAGCTTTTGATCTTTAGAACAAGAACAAACAATGATTGTGATAAATGAATAGTAATTAAGGATAGTATAAATGATAAGAAATCAAGATAAATATGAGAATTTGATACTTAAGGAATTATTCGGAATGACAGCTATTAGTAACTACTTGAAACAACCCGAAGGTTTAGATTATTGAACTTGAATGAATTTCAACATATATTGAGAATAAACTTTGAATTCAATGTGCTAATTAATTGAACAGAATAATGAGTGCTCATGAGAAAGTGAGGGACACGCCAAGTGAAGAGCAATATGAAGTAAATAAAATTAATTACCAATGAAGATATGGATTGATAGTAATTGAAGATATGGATTGATAGTAATTGAAGATAAAGGAAATAGTAATGAGAACATTAATATCAGTTGATTACAAAGTTGGTAAAGACATATCGTTAGGTGACAAGAATAATGGACTAACAAGAATTATATAATCTCATAAGAATACACGGGATCATATAAAGATGAGCAATGATACAAAATGATCAAGTGGGATTCATTGTGAAAGGTAATGGAGTAAACACGATATTAAAGAAAAGGGAATAAAATTTGGATTAATCAAATTGATTGATGAAATTGGTGAGGTGCATAAACTAAAAATCAAGCATGAATATTAGACAATTGGTTCATGTAATAGAAATAGAGTGTGCTGGTTAAGTAAAAATGCTTGAATCTACACAAGGGCTATTTAAGGGAAATGATTAGGCATATAAATATTGGAAATTGAATAAAGGATGAGGGAGGCTTTTAAATCCCAAAATCAAGCTAGACATTACCCAAAATAATTTCCTCCATACATTCAAATAAACTATATTCACATGACATCATCAGTCTTTCATTTCTATCTCTTAAACCCCTATGAAAAACTCTTACAACTAATTTGGCAATCAGAATACTATAGCCATTTCTTTTTCCTTAATGTCCTAGGGAAATTTCAGCAGAGCTTCCTCTGTAATATGGACTATCCCAAATTATATGTAATCATCACAACCTGCCAAAATACATTTTAACTTCAATTGGATACAATAAGGGGCCACACGCCCACTTAGCCACAACAAGAACCACCACCCAATAGTTTTGTTCACTACAGAGTTTTCAATCCTTAAACCAATTATGCATAAAAAGAATCGGGAAGGTACTCACCCTTCTACTAATAGCTCAAAAGCAATCACGTTCCAGGCTCTTAAGGCCTAAAGTCTTGCTCCATATATTTCCCAGTAGCGCGTGACGATGAAGCTATGATGTGGGCCCTTGAAGTTAACTCACACGTCCAAAAGGAAGATTTAAGAACAAGCAATAAGTGTTAAGCAACGTGTTGTGCTACTTAGAATAGGGGTCTGGTACTCTTGAAAAGGTCATCTATCAAAGAAGACAAAAACGAGTAGTAAATAATTCACATTTATGAAACTTAGCCAATTGACTCCAAAACTAAGTTAATTAACTTCAAAATCATTCCAATTGATGGGACTCCCATTTAAAGATCACAAGAGCACTTAAATAAGGATCAAACCATCAACTCCAATCATAAACCAATTTAATAACTTTATCAATCCATCAATCACACACACTCTTTTGAGCCATAACTAAACTCTTGACTTCTACCATTATTTCACAACATTCATTTCATGCTTACCTTAACCATGCGTATATAGACCTATTGACTTTGAATTCCATATACTAGACACTCAACTTAAGCATCAAGAAGACAACTCATATTCTCTAGATGACCATTTATATTTACTTGATTACCCTTGTGATTACCTTAACACTTCACTACAATACTTATGTCCAGAAACTTTCGCTCTGATACCACTACTGTAAAGCCCCAAATCCACAATCCCAGGCAACGGACAAGGCCACAACCGAACAACAATAGTCACAACCACAAGTCAACAACGACGACTCCAGCTCCAAGTTCGCAATTACATAAACCACCATACAAGTATAAAGTTGGATAACAACTAAACACTCATACACTTATACATCAATGACCATACTTGGTTCCTAGATTCCATATCACCCATTGAAATCCACTCCGAACATCATCACTATCTCCTTTACCAGACTAGGAGAAACACTCCACTTGGTCTCGCTTGACTTGAGTGATCGGGCCGCCTAAAACAAAACATTAAAACATTCGCAAATGAGTGGGGGAAACGCTCAGTACACAAACCTATACTAAGTAAAATGCATTTCACAACAAACTTTCTTGATGGCCCGTCAAAACATTTCGAAAACGGGAACGGGGAAATAAAATAAATTGTTGAATATATATATATATATATATATATATATATATATATGTATATATATATATATATATAAATGTATCTTGTGATAGATAAATGAGTGGTATCCCTTACGATTAGTGCTAAGCACTTCACACACGCACATGCCCAAACCGATCTAAGTTTGGATTGGGTGACTGATCAACAGTCGACACTGGCCAGGTCTTTAGGACACTCTGATCAGGAGCATCTAAAAATGGGGCTAGCACTTCACGTGACTAGGTAGAATAAATGGAGCGGGACCACTTAAAACATGAAACATAGATCATTAGTCATGACTTGAAATATAAATAATAGATATTGGAGTTAAAATGAAGGATTAGACAATTTGCGTACCTGAAAACGTGAAACACGTCCGACACGAGCAGGGACTTGAACGGTGGTACAACGATCTCTTGAGGAAACTTAGAAAGGATAAAGACCATGAATTAGGATCTAAGCTAGGTAGAACCAAGAAATAATAACTTGGGAAATTTCCTATAAACATTAATAATGAACTCGCTCCTTAAGGCGTGTACTCCTAAAGTGCTATTCCATTCTTCGGATATCGGACCAAGGCACAGAAGGACTTTTCGGGAAGCTTAGAACATACACCTCAACTTTGAAGTTGACCATAAAGACTAGAAACATGGCTAAGGATGTTAAATACTATTGTCTTTAAAAGTCGCCCAAAAGATATAACCATTTAAACATCAATTATTCGGAAAATCATATCTCGAACTCCACTTATCGAAATCTCACATAAGAGAACTTTTTGGAAAGCTTTGTTCACATACTACAACTTTTATTTAGACAACCCACTAATTTGATCATGGGAACAAGTCGGATTTTTGGCCATAAAGACGGGTAGTCACATAACATTTTTAGGGGCAACTCAGATTACCAACCAACAATCGGAGACTCATAAATCTCACTCCCGATGTTCAATGAAGGCCTAAAACCCCAATTCGGAAAGCTTACAGAACAAACTTCAAGTCTTATGTTGACCACAAATTGAGTAAAACATCTTAAGGAGGCAAACCATAGCCATTAAGTCAGAACACGTAAATAAAATTCTTGGCAGAACCCAGATTACAGCCCTTCAGAAAAACCCTCATGTCTCTCTCTCCCGATATTGTATGGATGCATACTATACCTTTCCGAAATGCTCAGAATGTCTTCTAAAATGTTCCTGTTCAGTACTTAACATATAGGGATCACAAACCATTCCAAAAACAGCAATCTTTAAACTGACGACAGAAAACGTATTAATTTGCACACCTTCACGGTTTTGGCCAAAACTCACAATATACATATCGGAATTATGTAATTAAAAAAGCGGGAGTTAACTAACATCTTAGGCCACCTAATCATACCAAAAATTTAGTCAAACTCATACTTTATATTCCCTGGAATTTCCAGATTGCAACCAGATTCATTTCCCTTGAAATTCCTTAACATGCATCACTCAAAAACATCATCTTACTTAATTTAAGTCTAATCTACACACATGCATTTAACTTTAATCAACTTTTCATCCTTCCACAGTGAGTTTAATTATCAAAAACCACATGCATGTTCATACTTCCACATATCTTTCACTAATTCAACAAATAGAACAAAGAATACATCTCAACTTACCCAAAATTCCTTTGATTCTCTTAGCTCTTAGAAAACTCCTCTTGAAGACCTTAAATTGCTTGAATTTACCTTTGGAAAACCTAATAGTAACAACAAGAAACTTAGAGTATAACCTTGATTTAATCTTGAAAGAGAGAGGAAGAGAAAAAGAGTGTTATACCATTTGAAATGGAAGAATAAGAGGGATTAGATGATGAGGATGATGATGGCCGGAAAACTCGCCGGAGTGGCTGGTGGTGGCCGGACAGCAGGTGGCAGCTGGGCAGATCTGGCGTTGGGCAGAGGGAGGGTAAAGCAAGAGAGGTGTGAGGGAGACAGAGTGTATGTGATTGATTAAGTGATACCCGAAAAGTGGTATATTAACACAAGACCATATATATCTATACTAAAGAGGCCCAACTTGGCTTTTTCTTCTCTCCCTTAGCTGGCCAAGATGATGGCTCAAATAAATTATTTCATCAATTTTAATTTCCCCTCTTATACTTATATCTCCCTAATTTCCCAATTTACCGGATTTTCTCAAACCGTAAAAATATCATTAGAACCCAAATAAATATATCCATACTCCTCTATGAAATTTCTCATAATTATAACCTTAAATTAATTCAAATAAAGAAAGACCCAAATATCGGTCTCGGTAAAAGAATTCCGATACGATCGGAAATCATCATAAAAATTTATCGGTAGAGATTTCTTGTAAAAAGAAAATTGAACTGAACCATGGATGATCGTTGCACTGTTCAAGTCCTGCAAATACACACTAGGTTAAAAAGAAAAAGAAAATTTTAGGCACAAATTAGTTAATTAATACGATTAGGAGATTTAAATAAGAATGGTTAATCTTAAAGTCTTCAAGTGGAGATTTCTAGGAGCTAAGGAAATAAAGAAGAATTTGGGTAAATATGTTGAGTTCTTGTTGAATTATTGAAAGATATGTGAAAGTATGAGCATGCATGTGGTTTTTGATAATTAATCTCACTGTGGAAGGATGAAACGTTGATTAAAGTTAAATGCATGTGTATAGATTAGACTTAGATTAAGTAAGATGATATTTTTGAGTGATGCATGTTAAGGAATTTCAAGGGAAAATGGCTACTGCAACGCCCCAAATCCACAATCTCGGGGTTACTCACTAACCGCTCGCAAACCTGTGATTAGCGCAGCGAAAATCTCAAGGATTAGGGGTATTACCGCCGTTCCAACAACGGACAAGGCAACAACAGAACAACAATAATCACAACCACAAATCAACATCGACGACTCCAACTCCAAGTTCGCAGTTACATAAACCACCATACAAGCATAAAGTTGGATAACAACTAAATATTCATACACTTATACATTAATTACCATACTTGGTTCCCATTGAAATCCACTCCGAAGAGCATCACTACCTCCTTTACTTGACTAGGAGAATCACTCCACTTGATCTCGCTTGACTTGAGTGATCTATATATATATATATATATATATATATATATATATATATATATATATATATATAAGTAGAATAAATGTATCTTGTGATCTATAATTGAGTGGTATCCCTTACGATTAGTGCTAAGCACTTCACACACGCGCATTCCCAAACCCTTCTAAGTTTTGATTGGGTGACTGATAAACAGTCGACACTAGCCAGGTCATTAGGACACTCTGATCAGGAGCATCAAAAAAATGTGACTAGCAGTTCACGTGACTAGCTAGAATAAATGGGGCAGGACCACTTAAAAGATGAAACATAGATCATTAGTCATGACTTGAAATATAAATAATAGATATTGGAGATAAAATGAAGGATTAGACAATTTGCGTAACTGAAAACTTGAAACGCGTCCGACACGAGCAGGGACTTGAACGGTGGTGCAACGATCTCTTGAGAAAACTTAAAAAGGATAAAGACCATGAATTAGGATCTAAGCTAGGTAGAACCATGAAGTAATAACTTGGGAAATTTCCTATAAACATTAATAATGAACTCGCTCCTTAAGGCGTACTCCTAAAGTCCTATTTCATTCTTCGGATATCGGACCAAGGCATAAAAGGACCTTTCGGGAAGCTTAGAACATACACCTCAACTTTGAAGTTAACCATAAAGACTAGAAACATGGCTAAGGATGTTAAATACTATTGTCTTTACAAGTTGCCCAAAAGATATAACCATTTAAACCTCAATTATTCGGGAAATCATATCTCGAAATCCACTTATCGAAATCTCACATAAGAGGACTTTTTGGAAAGCTTGGTTCACATACTACAACTTTTATTATGACCACCTACTAATTTGATCATGGGAACAAGTCGGATTTTTTGCCATAAAGATGGGTAGTCACATAACATTTTCTAGGGCAACTCAGATTACCAACCAACAATCGGAGACTCATAAATCTCACTCCCGATGTTCAATGAAGGCCTAAAACCCCAATTCGGAAAGCTTACAGAACAAATTTCAAGTCTTATGTTGACCACAAATTGAGTAAAACATCTTAAGGAGGCGAACCATAGCCATTAAGTCAGAAAAGGTAAATTAAATTTTGGGCAGAACCCAAATTACAACCCTTCAAAAAAACCTCATATCTCTCTCTGCCGATATCGTATGGACACATACTATACCTTTCCAGAAAGCTCAGAATGTCCTCTAAAACATTTATGTTCAACACTTAACCCATAGGGTTCTCTAACCATTCCGAAAACAGCAATCTTTAAACTGACGACAGAAAACGTATTAATTTACACACCTTCAGGGTTTTGGCCAAAACTCACAATATGCAAACCGGAATTACGAAATTCAAAAACCGGGAGTTAACTAACATATTAGGCAACCTAATCGAACCATAAGTTGAGTCAAACTCATACTTTATTGTTCGGTTGTAATTTTTATGGTTTTATAAGTAAGGATTGTCGATCTCAAGGAAGGGTGTGAGGCTTGATTAAGGTAATCGGTTTGTGTAAAGGGGTTTTTCTCGATGCGGAAAACGATAAATTATGTAAATGAAAGCATTAAACTAATCTAGAAATGATAATAATAAATAAAGCAACTAAAGGAAAGCAATAAAGAAAGCACTTAAGGATGAAAGCGATTAAAAAGCATGAATGAAGACAATGAATGAACAACGAAATTGGAACAAGGAATTATACCTTCGATGACTAATCTTCAATAAACCTTCAATCTACACTTGAATTTCCCCCGAACAAACAAGAAATTGTGGATTGGATTACCAAGGATCTCCCAAATTCTCACTAGGAAGTAGAATCGGAATTCCTTGACCCTCCTCCCCACTAAAAGATGGATTTGAGGTGGCTAATCCTAGAAAGCTTTAAAATCAAGTCAACAATGGAGATGAGAGAGAGAGAGAGAGATAGGAAGAGAGAGAGAGAGAGAGAAAGCTTGTAAAACTTCAATGAGAATGCTTGAAAGAAGAGTTTAATAACAATTGCAAGAAAACTTGAAGAAAGCTTGAAGAACAAGTGAGAAAACTTGAAGAACAATTAAAGAAACCAATTAAAGAAAGCAATTAAATCTAATCTACTCCTAAAACTACCTAGGCTAATTGATTCCTTTTGTTGGATTAATACAAGTGGGTATTTATAGAAGAAGGAAAAATACAACCCAAAACCCTAGAACAAATCGCAGCACGCGCGTTTGGAGACAGAGTGGCTCGGGCGAGCCACTCCCTGGCTCGGGTGAGCCAGTGTTCTGGCTGGTGTCTTTGTTGCCCCAGAAGCCTGGCTCGGGCGAGCCAGCAGATGGCTCGAGCGAGCCACTGTTCTGGGCAGTTTTTCCCTGCTAACTTCAAACGCGCATAACTTCTTCATCCGAACTCTGTTTTAGGCCCTTAAGATATCGATAGAAAGCTCTCGGTGTGTACTTTAAGCTCCCAAAATTTCAGACCAATCAAGGTTGTAACGAAGGAGTTATGATCCAAAGGGTGAAGGCACGCGTATTTCAAACCTTTGAGTTTGTACCGTTCCCCTGTTTTGCGCCAATCTTGATATGGAATTTCCGGCTTCGGTTTCGCCTCGGCTCTTGGCTCGGGTTGACTTGGTTTGACTCGGCTCTCGGCTCGGGTTGACTTAGTTTGACTCGGGAAATAGCTCGGGATTCCCTAAAAACCTTCAATTAAGCCCAAGCTACTTCTAACTCCTTATTTTCCTACAAAACACCAAATCATTATATCTAATATATAAATAGGGGTTAAAACAAGCAAATATACCCTATAAAAGAGAAGAAATTCGGTTCGGAACGAGACCGAATACCACTCCAACAGAAGGGTTTGCTCGCCCCGAGCAAACTAAAAACAAAAAAAAGGACTAAAAAGAAAAACTAAAAACCCTAACTCACTTTCGCAGGAATCGCGGATGCATTTAGCATATGCATCAAGCCCTTTAAACCCCCCGGTAGCCCGGGTGGACGAGGTAGGTCTCGTGAGGGTTTATAGCAACTATACCCATAAAAGTCACGAGAAAAGAAAAAGGGGAAAGAAAAAGAAATGAAAACCGAAAAACGAAACAAAACAAAAAGCAAAGAAGATGTTCTCGTCCCCAATCATGCACCTAGTTCCCAAACCCGCCTCAACAATCAATTGGAAGAAGCAAGTATAAACAAATTAAGACACGAAGGTTGGAAAACTGCCAATCTTTGAGATTTTGAACCAAAACACTTCCTGATGAGCAAAACACCTCGTGCATATGTGCAAGTGGGCTCTAGTCGGTCCTTCCTATCCTAAACCAGACAATCAGAGTTGTTCTCATGCTCAAGCTCGGGATTATCTATCCTACTTCACTCTTGGTTTTTCTTTCAACCTCCCTTTTCTTTCTTTTTCTTACACCACTCTTTTCTTTCTTTTTCTTCTTTTTTTACTTTTCTCTTTCTTACCATTATTTTGCTCAACTCTTTTTTTTTCTTTATCTTGCTTCACTCTTTTCTTTCTTTTTCAAAACCTACGCTCTTTTCTTTACACTCAATCAGTTTTGTGTCTCTTAGAGCGTTTGTGTCAGGTTTTGCGGGATTTAAGCACCGGCCTTCGCAAAGGGTTACCCTCCCTGCTGGGTTTCTCCATACGTGAGTCATTGCACTTAAGGGGCATAGGGTGGCGATCCACCCAAACCAACCCATGACGGTAGGCCCGACAGTAATTATTTAATGCATTAATTAAGAGCTTAAGCAATTGAACAACTAAAACCGTCTAACTTAGGTAAGAAGACACAGTCAAAGCGTGTAAGATTTTGAGGATTCCGCTTTCCCATTCCATGTAAAGGTCTAATAGAGATAATTCATGTCAAAAATCCTTCCTAAGGCCTATCATTATTCATACCGGCCGCTTCTAACTGATTGAATCAGCCAATTAGACAACTATCTACACAACTGTGAACGGAAACATCTTCAAAAAGAAAAACAACTTTTGGGTTTTTCACAACATTTCTCCCCTTTTTGTTTTCACACACAAAATATTTTTAGATTTTTGGACACAAACTAAGAAAAACAAAAACAAAAGACTCAAAAACTAGGTGATCTACCCATGACAAATGGAAAAGACCACCCCCCCACTCCAACACAAGACATCACAATGTCTCCATTATGAGAAGGGTGTCTCAAGTAAGGTAGAAAACCAAGAAAAGCATATATACAAACACTTATCACATAAAAAGAGGTGGCGACCCGAGCCCACACGGCTCCAACAACAAAATATATCCAACATTCACACTCAACGGGTTCGCCACCCAAAAAGAAAATCAAGCATGCATCATGGATCAATGATATATTCATATAAAGAGAGGGTGGAAAGGGGTTACCTCAGAATTTTCAATAAAAGCAACTCGATCCAAGATCCAAAGAACATCACACATAGGTTAGAAATAAACAAGAAAAGCATACTATGTGTTATGGTTCGCATGCAAGATCAAAAGGAAAAACAAACTATACAAGACACTAGGAACTAAAGGACTAAGAAAACAAACTAAAATATTTACAAAACAACTCTTTTTTTCTTTTCTTAGACTCGAATACCGGAATGCATACTACCCTCCCACTCCAACACAAAGAGGTTGTCGTGTCCTAAAAATGGAAACAGAAGTAGGTAAGAAAGCACCCCAAAATAAAAGAAAAAGACACACACAAAAAGAAAATAAAAGAAGAAAAGAAAGACCAACTCACTAATTATACAAGAAGGGTGAGGAAGGATATTGCCTCAAAGGCATCTTATCAAGAAATTCACTCCTTCTCACCTCAAGATATCGGGCATCATGTCAGAACCATTCAACACCCGGAGTAACAAATCATGCATCCTCTCATGCATCTCAGAATGGTGGTGGTAAGAGCACACTTGTAATAGCACATAAACAAACATTAGTGCCCTTAACCATTTATCAAATGCCTTAGAAAAGTCATAGAACTGATGAAATTCATGAATATACAAGACTTTTCTAGGCACGGTGAAAGAAGACATGACAAATGGATCCTCCCATTGACTCGTAAATGGAGATTGGGTATACAAATCAACGGAATGAGGCAATACAACACATTTATGAACATGCTCATGCGAAGACTTGGATGCAAACAATGGTTCAAACTCAATTTCAATGCAATTTTCATCAATCACAAATTCCAAATCACCACTCTCATCCAAATAATCATCACAATCGTCAACAGGTGATAAGGAAAACAGAGGGTTAGACCACATTATAGCACTCCCAACATCACACACAAGCACATCTTCATCTTCATCAATATCAGACTCACTAGAAGAACTATCAACATCAAAAGACAAAGGTGCATCATCCAAAGCAACATCAAAAGTGAAACTGGAAGGTTCATGATCATAACTCATCGTGAATGACTCATAAAGCATGTCATCATCAACAACCAAGTTTAAACAATCATGATCAATCCCCAAAGAATTATGCTCATCATCACAGTTATGCACATCAATGGACTCACTACAAGGGTAGCTAATGCCTCACTAATGCAATGATTCTCAATGAAAGTGAACAAATCATTATCAAGCACACATTCAATCACTACAGATTCAATTTCACTCTCAACAAGATCATGCTCAATTACATCATGACATTCACTAAACTCAATCTTTTCTTCACATAAAGGCATGGACAAGGGTGTGGACAATAGTTCATCATCTAGCATATTTTCAACTAATTCTACATCATCACACACAGAATCATCTTGTTCCTTATGCTCACTAGGTGGGGCTAGAGCTAAGGAATTACTAAGTAGTCCAAGGCATGGTCGGTTATAATAGTCATCATCCTCATCATACACAGCAGAATCAACATGCATTTCAGGACTCAAAGACGATGAATGACCTATTTCAACATTCGAATCAACCATTTGTGAAGAAGGAGTTACTACCCTTTGATTACTCTCATGGACAAATTCACGCATATACTCATTCATGTTGGCACATAATTTTTCTACTTCTGCCTTGAAGGAAATCACTGTAGCTTGCAAACAAGAAATTGAACTATGATACGGCGAATCACACAAGGAGCACACGGAAGGAGACTCAACATCGACACTTTGGGAAAGATCATAACAGTTTTCCACATATCCCCCATCATAAGATTGATCATCAACATACACGGGGTATTCACATGATTGTTCCGTTTCGGTCCCAAAGGGTGGTGCATAAGGAGGTTGGAAGCTAGGACTAACATTTTGTTGCTCAAATTCATAGGAATCTCTAGACAACCATTCAAGTAACTCCCATGCTGATTCTTCTCCTAAACTAGAAAACTCGTAATAATCTAAAACGTTTCGGGTCTCATAATTCACACCCTCACTAACAATTCCCAACAAATTCAATCTATCATAAAAAATGCCATACAATTCACATTGAGCACGATAATCATGTAATTTAGCAAAATACCTCCAAAATATTTCATGCTCAAATTGAGGGAATTGGGGACTATCCATAACTCTCTTTTTTCTATTTTTCTAATTTTCTATTTTTTTTTCTCCCTTTTTTTTCGATATTCAATTTTTTTCGCTACATTTTTTTTCTAACATAATCGAGAAAGCAATAAATTTATGTACACACAAACCAATAGCCTAATCTACCAAATAATGTCATCCCTGGCAACGATGCCATTGTTCGGTTGTAATTTTTGTGGTTTTATAAGTAAGGATTGTCGATCTCAGGGATGGGTGTGAGGCTTGATTAAGGTAATCGGTTTGTGTAAAGGGGTTTCTCAATGCAGAAAACGATATATTATGTAATTGAAAGCATTAAACTAATCTAGACATGATAATAATAAATAAGGCAACTAAAGAAAGCACTTAAGGATGAAAGCGATTAAAAAGCATGAATGAAGACAATGAATGAACAACGAAATTGGGAACGAGGAATTATACCTTCGATGACTAATCTTCAATAAACCTTCAATCTACACTTGAATTTCCCCCGAACAAACAAGAAATTGTGGATTGGATTACCAAGGATCTCCCAAATTCTCACTAGGAAGTAGAATTGGAATTCCTTGACCCTCCTCCCCACTAAAAGATGGATTTGATGTGGCTAACCCTAGAAAGCTTTGAAATCAAGTCAACAATGGAGATGAGAGAGAGAGAGAGAGAGAGAGAGAGAGAAAGCTTGTAAAACTTCAATGAGAATGCTTGAAAGAAGAGTGTAATAACAATTGCAAGAAAACTTGAAGAAAGCTTGAAGAACAATGGAGAAAACTTGAAGAACAATTAAAGAAAGCAATTAAATCTAATCTACTCCTAAAACTACCTAGGCTAATTGATTCCTTTTGTTGGATTAATACAAGTGGGTATTCATAGAAGAAGGAAAAATACAACCCAAAACCCTAGAACAAATCGCAGCACGCGTGTCTGCAGACAGAGTGGCTCGGGCGAGCCACTCCCTGGCTCGCGCGAGCCAGTGTTCTGGCTGGTGTCTTTGTTGCCCCAGAAGCCTGGCTCGGGCGAGCCATTGTTTTGGGCAGTTTTTCCCTGCCGACTTCAAACGCGCATAACTTCATCCGAACTCCGTTTTAGGCCCGTAAGACATCGATGGAAAGCTCTCGTTGTGTATTTTAAGCTCCCAAAATTTCAGACCAATCGAAGTTGTAACGAAGGAATTATGACCCAAAGGGTGAAGGTACACGTATTTCAAACCTTTGAGTTTGTACCGTTCCCCTGTTTTGCGCCAATCTTGATATGAAATTTCCGGCTTCGGTTTCGCCTCGGCTCTCGGCTCGGGTTGACTTGGTTTGACTCGGCTCTCGGCTCAGGTTGACTTGGTTTGACTCGGGAAATAGCTCGGGATTCCCTAAAAACCTTCAATTAAGCCCAAACTTCTTCTAACTCCTTATTTTCCTACAAAACACCAAATCATTATATGTAATATATAAATAGGGGTTAAAACAAGCAAATATACCCTATAAAAGAGAAGAAATTATGTTCGAAATGAGACCGAACATTTATATCCTCTGGAATTTCCAGATTGCAACCAGATTCATTTCCCCTTGAAATTCCTTAACATGCACCACTCAAAAACATCATCTTACTTAATCTAAGTCTAATCTACACACATGCAGTTAACTTTAATCAACTTTTCATCCTTCCACATTGAGTTTAATTATCAAAAACCACATGCATGCTCATACTTTCACATATATTTCAATAATTCAACAAGAACTCAACATATTTACCCAAATTCTTCTTCCTCTTCCTTTTAAGGATGAATCAAGTAATATTCTAAGTTTTCCTCTTGTTATTATCATGTTTTTTCCAGAAGTAAATCAAGAATCTTAAGGTCTTCAAGTGGAGATTTCTAGGAGCTAAAGAGATATGACATTGAGAAAGACTGCTGCTTGGACTGTTGCTGTTGGGAACTGACTTTGGTCTGAATGACCAATGCTGATGGGCTGAATGACTGAAGTTGCCAAGACTTGTTCACAAGGGTGTAACAATCTTGGATAGATGTTGTGGATGGCTTGGTGGTTGCTGAAAGTGTTGTGATCCTCCTGCTGAATGGTGGAACTGCTGACTGAGTTGCTCTCTCTGCTGGGATTAGGAAGCCTGCTATTTCTGCTGGAGATGCTTCATGTGCTGCTGAGTTTGGTGAATCATCATGGCCTCCTCCCTGTGATGCTGCTGAAAGTGCTGGTGAAGCCCTTGTAGGTGCCTCCTGGGTTGATGAAGTTGCTGCTCCTTGCTGTTCTCCAGGATGGTTTCCATCATCCTCCCTAAGTTGAGGAAAGTTTGTCCTCAAACTTAGAATGTCTTCATCTGCTGGATAGTATGGTCGAAGATCTGCTACATTGAATGTGGTTGAACCTCCATACTCTTTAGATAGGTCCAACCTATAGGCATTGTCTCAAATCTTCTCAAGCATTTCAAATGGTCCATCTGCTCTTGGTAGCAGCTTCCTTTTTTTCTTGTTGGGGAACCTGTCCTTCCTTAAGTGGATCCAGACTAAATCTCCTGGCTGGAAAGTGACCTTGTTCCTGTGTTGGCTGATGTAGACACCTGCTCAGTATACTTGGCAATCCTCTCCTTCATTTGCTGATGAAGCTCCCTCATTTGCTCTGCTCATTTACTTGCTTCAAAACTAAATTTGACAGAAGTAGTTAGTGGAATTAAATCCAAAGGGGAAATTGGATTTCTACCATAGACTACTTGGAATGGAGAGTAGCATGTGGCCTTGGATGGTGCTTTGTTGTAAGCAAACTCAGCATGGGGCAAGAGAGTGTCCCACCCTGCTTTATGTGTTTGAATCAGTGCTCTCAATAGGACTACAAGTGTTTTATTAGTAACCTCTATCTGTCCATCAGTTTGTGGATGGCAAGTGGTGCTGTACTTGAGTTGTGTGCCTAACTTCTTCCACAATGTGACCCAAAAAATGGCTAAAAAACTTGGTATCTCTGTCAGAAACCATAGTCTTTGGCACTCCATATAATTTAACAATCTCCTGGAAGAACAACTCTGCAACTCTTGTGGCATCAAAGGTGGTGTGGCAAGGTATGAAATGTTCCATCTTTGAAAATCTGTCAACCACCACCAACACTGAATCTTTGCCTCTTTGAGTTCTTGGCAAACCCACAATGAAATCAAGGCTAACATCTTCCCAAGGGCGGCTGAAAGCTGGCAATGGTGTGTATAAACCTTGAGGTAGGCTATGTGATTTAACCAACTGACAAATGTTGCACCTCTTCAGTTG
This sequence comes from Portulaca oleracea, assembly GCA_029582165.1. Classification (NCBI taxonomy): domain Eukaryota; kingdom Viridiplantae; phylum Streptophyta; class Magnoliopsida; order Caryophyllales; family Portulacaceae; genus Portulaca; species Portulaca oleracea. Next base: position 26,843,312 of record CM055868.1, on the reverse strand, counting down.
ATGCTCCACATCTTTCCTCATGTTTGGCCAACTATAATGCTCTTTTAACATCAACAAGGTCTTCTCAACTCCAAAATCACCTGCTAAACTCCCTCCACGGACTTCTGAGATTAATAGTTCCCTGAAACTGCTTCTAGGAACACATAATCTGCTTCCTTTGAACTAATAACCCTGGTCTATGTGATACAGACCCTAGGGTTATTGCTGGCACTTCTGATACACCTGCTTAAAATCTCCATCCTCCTGATACAAGGCTTTCAAATTTTCAAAACCAACAATTCTAGAATCAAGTATATGAAGCAACATATACCTGATACTCATTGCATCTGCTCCTTTGTTTAGCACTCCTGATTTGTGGTGGATCATAAAGTGAAACTGCTGCATGTACTCTACCCAAGCAGCATGCCTAGTGTTGAGCTTGTGTTGTCCTTGAATGAACTTCAAGGCTTCATGATCACTGTGTAAAATGAATTCTGCTCTAATGAGGTAGTGCCTCCAGTGCTGAAAAGCTCTAATGATGGCATAGAACTCTTTATCATAGGTGCTATACTTTCTCTTTGCATCATTCAACTTTTCACTGAAGTAGGCAATTGACTTGCCTTCTTATGTCAATACTGCTCCTATGCCAACACCTGAAGCATCACATTCTACTTCAAAAACTTTGCTGAAGCTGGATAGTGCTAGTACTGGGGCTGAAGTGAGCCTCTCCTTGACTTCTTCAAAGGCTTTCTGGGCTGTTGTTGTCCAAATAAAGGACTTTTCTTTCACCACTTCAGTCATTGGGGCCAAAATGGTGCTGAAATTTTTGACAAATCTTCTGTAATATGAAGCCAGGCCATGGAAGCTCCTGACTTGATGAATAGAAGTGGGCACAGGCCACTCCCTGATAGCTTGGATTTTCTCTTCATCAACTTGAATACCTGCTGTTGTGACAATGTACCCCAAGAAGTTCACTTGAGATGTGAAGAAGTCACACTTCTTGAGATTTCCAAACAACTGCTCCTTGCTTAGAATACTTAGGACCTCCTGCAAATGCTTGACATGTTCTTGCTCAGACTTTCTATGGACAAGAATATCATCAAAGTACACAACAACACTCTTGCCTATGAGTGGTTTCAGGACCTGATTCATAAACCTCATGAATGTGGATGGGGCATTAGTCAAGCCAAAAGGCATGACCAACCATTCAAATAGACCTCCCTTGGTCTTGAATGTTGTCTTCCACTCATCTTAGGAAACACTACTGACCCATGTAACTCATCCAACATATCTTCAAGCCTAGGTATAGGGTACCTATACTTGATTGTAATCTTGTTAATAGCCCTGCAATCTATGAACATTCTCTAACTTGCCATCTTTCTTAGGCACCAACAAGGCTGGCACTGCACATGGACTCAGACTTTTCCTAATCATCCCTTTTTCCAATAACTCATCCACCTGCCTTTGTATCTCATTAGTATCTGCTGGTGTTATCCTATAAGCTAGCCTATTAGGCAACGCAGGTCCATGCACTAGGTCAATTTGGTGCTGGATATCCCTTTTTGGTTGCAAACCAGGTGGCATTTCATCAGGAAACACATGCTGAAACTGATGAAGAAAGGTTAAGAATAAGGGGTGGTGATTTTGTGGGGCTGGGGTTTCTTCAAGGTCTAAATGGATCAAGTCTCTTTGTGTGCTAAATTCATGATGATCTAATAAAAGCAACACATCAAGACTAGGTTCTTGGATTTCTTGGCTAAATGTGAGGGTTTCATGGGGGTAAGAATGATCTTTCTGTGGGTCATGGTAAGGGTATATGTGTTAGCTCTACCACAATGACTCACTGATCTATCATACAACCAAGGTCAACCCAAAAGCAAATGACATGCATCCATTGGCAAAACATCACACCAGACCTCATCCTTGTATGATTAACCAATTGAAAAGCTAACAAGGCATCTAGTAGAGATTTGGATACCTTTCCCTGAGTTGAGCCATTGAATGGTGTATGGAGCTGGGTTAGGCTTGGTTGTCAGGCTTAGCTTCTTCACCATGGTGCTAGAGGCTGCATTGGTACAGCTCCCACTGTCAAAAATCACAGAGCACACTTTCCCTCCAATGGTACACCTTGTATGAAAGATATTCTCCCTCTGCTCTTCTGCTTCTTCTACTGCTGAGCTACTCAGAACTGTCCTGATTACCAACATTTCTCCTTCATCTGGACCATCCTCTATAGCATCATCATAGACTCGATCATGTTCAGGCTCCTCATAATCCAGTTCTTCTTCCTGCATATATTCAGAGTCAATAAACAAGGCTGCTTTGATGCATAATGGATCACAAGACAACCAAAATGCCAAGAAAGAACACGGATCAAAACACAAGTAAGAACTTGCAAGAGATGAATCAGATAAGGACCTTTACAACGAACTGAACAGCGGAAACTTTGATAGAATTGAGCAACGAAACTCCTTGGATTGATACAGACACACCACAATCTTCAAGAGCTCCTACTCCTCCTGTCACCACCCAAAAATGCTCAATCTTGGATTAGAAGAGAAGATTTCACACGAAAAACCCAAAGGCAATTCGTTTTCTAGCCAAAGACTAGAGAGAAACTAAAGCATCAACTTTAGAGATTTGTGTTTATTTCAATATGAATGAATTATGATTACAAAGGACCCAAGGGGTCTATTTATAGGAATAGGAAAACCCCTCTCTAAAGACACGTCACCTCAGCAAGGCCGCGTTACCCGACAAGGCCCTTTAGGCGACACTTACAACAGAGGCCCTTTACAGAGAAAACAATATCTCCTAAAAATACAACTCCAATACTAGAACAAGAATGTACATAAGGAATAACCCTTTCACATAGCTAAATGACACTTCAAGACTCTTGAGATAAGGAGCTCAAAAGTCCCTTAGTTTTGGAGATACTCGCGACATAACCACTTGAAACAGTTTGTAGCAGACTGGTAAGGTCCTTCAGTGCTTCCTCTTGATGCATTGAAGTATGATATGCATCATTCTCCCTTTCTTGAAAAGAGTTTGCCCTCAAACTTGGAATTTCTTCATCTTCACTATAATAGGGCTTAAGATCACACATATTGAAAGTACAACTTCCTTCATACTCATTTTCCATCTTCAAACGATAAGCGTTATCACCAAGTCTTTCTAAGATCTCATAAGGTCCTTCACCTCTCGGTTTCAATTTCCCTTTTCTCTTACTTGGAAATCTCTCTTTCTTCAAATGTAACCATACTAAATCTCCAGGCTTAAAGATAACCTTCTTCCTCTTTTGATTCACTTTCTCTTCAACCTTTTGAGTATATCTCTTAATCTTCTCACGAACTTCTTCATGCAACTTCTTAATCTCCTCTACTCTTTTACTTGCTTCAAAGCTAAACTTCGTAGATGTAGAGATAGGAGATAAATCCATGGGTTTAAGAGGATTTCTTCCATAGACAACTTCAAATGGAGATAACTTCGTAGCACGATTACGACTTCTATTATATGCAAACTCGGCAATGCTCAACAAAGTATCCCAACTCTTCTTTTCTTTATTCACCAATGTCCTCAACAAGGCTCCCAAGGTTCGATTGACTACCTCCGTTTGTCCATCCGTTTGTGGATGACAAGCCGTGCTAAACTTAAGCCTTGTTCCCATTTTCTTCCAAAGAGTAACCCAAAAATGACTTAGAAACTTAGAGTCTCTATCACTCACCATAGTCTTGGGTATACCATGCAACTTCACAATTTCATCAAAATATAAGGTAGCAACTTTCGTAGCATCATATGTAGTGTTGCAAGGTACAAAATGCGCCATCTTTGAAAATCGATCTACAACCACCATAATAGAATCCTTACCTCTTTGAGTTTTAGGTAGACCCACAATGAAGTCTAAACTCACATCATCCCAAGGGTAATATGGAATAGGTAGCGGTGTATATAAGCCTTGAGGTAATACATGTGACTTGGCAAGGTTGCAAGTACCACATCTCTTAACAATATGCTCAACATCCTTCACCATGCTAGGCCAAAAGTAATAATCTCTCAACATCAAATAAGTCTTCTCTATACCAAAATGACCCGCTAAGGCACCTCCATGAACTTCTTGAATCAACAATTCGCGCAATGAGGTCCTTGGTATACATAATTGATTTCCTTTGAATAAGAAACCATCTTCGATATGAAACATTTCATGAGGATGTTTCTTTGCCAATTCATATACTTCTTTGAAATCTTGATCATCTTGATATAAGCCCTTAATATGCTCAAATCCAGCAATGTTAGAATCAAGAACATATGTAAGTAAGTACCTTCGTGATAGAGCATCAGCGCCCTTGTTCAAATGCAGGCCTTATGCTGATCACAAACTGAAAAGCTTGCATAAATTCAACCCATTTTGCATGTCGTGGGTTAAGCTTGTGTTGGCCTTGGATAAACTTGAGAGCTTCATGATCACTATGTAGAATAAACTCTCCACTTAGTAGATAATGCCTCCAATGCTCAAGAGCTCTTATAATGGCATAGAACTCCTTGTCATATGTACTAAACTTCCTTTTGGCATCATTCAACTTCTCGCTAAAGTAGGCTATTGGCCTTCCCTCTTGTGTAAGGACGGCACCAATGCCAACTCCACTAGCATCCACTTCTACTTCAAATACTTTGTCAAAACATGGCAAGGCTAGAAGAGGTGCGTTACATAACTTCTTTTTGATACCTTCAAACGCCAATTGAGCGTTTTTATTCCATGTAAACTCCCTTTGCTTCAACAACTCAGTCATAGGAGCCAAAATAGTAGAAATTCTTGATAAACCTTCTATAAAATGAAGCTAATCCATGAAATGATCGTACCTCATGTATACTCGTTGGTGTTGGCCATTCTTGGATAGCTTTGACCTTTCCTTCATCTACTTGAATCCCATTTTTGGAGAGCACATATCCAAGGAAGATGACCTTGGTTGAAAAGAACGAGCACTTCTCGAGTTGGCGTAGAGCTTTTCTTTCTCCAACATATACAAAACTAGCTCTAAGTGCTTTACATGATCAATCTCACTTCTACTATATACAAGTATGTCATCAAAGTATACAACAACACACTTTCCAATCAAAGGTTTCAATACATGATTCATTAACCTCATGAAAGTAGAAGGAGCATTTGTTAAACCAAAGGGCATTACTAACCATTCATATAAGCCTTCTTTGGTTTTGAAAGCCGTTTTCCATTCATCTCCTTCACATATGCGAATTTGATGATATCCACTCTTCAAATCAATCTTTGAAAACACAACACTTCCATAAAGTTCATCAAGAAGGTCCTCCAGACGTGGAATGGGAAAACGATATTTGATGGTGATTTTGTTGATGGACCTACAATCCATGCACATACGTTGGGTACCATCTTTCTTTGGAACTAGTAACACTGGGACAACACATGGACTCATGCTTGGACGAATAAGGCCCTTTTGGAGTAGCTCATCAACTTTCCTTTGAACCTCATGGGATTCCTTGGGGTTCATTCGGTAGGCTTGCTTATTTGGTAATGTGGTTCCCGGAATGAGATCAATCTTGTGTTCAATGTCCCTTCTTGGTGGCAATCCTTGGGGCATTTCTTTTGGAAACAAATGACCAAACCTCCTCATCAGGGGTGAAAGCCGAGGATGATCTTTGGTTGGGGAAGCTTGTTCTTCTTGGATATTCGCCAATATCAACTCTTTATGCTCATAGAATTCATTTTGTTCTGCCTTTAGTAAGGACACAATGTTAGTCTCCCTTTCTTTCTCTTTTGTTGGTGGAGGCCGAATAGAAGGAGGCAATGGAGCCAATGTAATCTTCTTCTTGTTGATGACGAATGAGTAGGTATTCAATCTTCCATCATGAGTTACATACCTATCAAAAAGCCACGGTCTACCAAACAAAATATTACAAGCATCCATGGGTATTACATCACACCACACATCATCTTTATAATTCTTCCCAATGGACAATGAGACTAATACACGTTTATCAACTCTAATGCCCTTCCCATGGCTTAACCATTGAATATTACAAGGAGATGGGTGAGGACTTACATCCAAATTCAGCTTTTCTACCATTGTAGTAGAGGCGGCATTAGTACAACTACCTCCATCAATTATAAGAGAGCATACCTTTCCTTGAACGGTACACCTAGTGTGGAATATATTCTCACGTTGCTCCATGTCATTTGGGGTAGAAGCCATACTTAGTGCCCTTCTAAGCACCAACAATTCGCCTTCATCCGCCTACCTCTCTCATCATTATCCTTCTCATTTTCGGCAAACTCACAAGGTTCCACTTCATGTTCACTTTCATACAAGCTTGGTTCAACAAACAAAGCACTTTGATATTCAACAAGAGAAACCGTGCGCTTGTTAGGACATTCGGATGCAATATGACCCAATCCTTGGCACCTAAAACATCTTCTTGGTTGTAATGTCCTTGGTTCTTGGACTTGGGTTTTGGGTGGGGGATTTTGTGGCTGGTTTAATGTGGGTTTGGCGTAGGGTTTAAGGGAGGATGGGGGCTGATTTTGTGGAGCTTTTAATTGTGTTTGGGGATAAGGACGTTGGGTATAGGGTTTGGATGTGTTTGGGAACGTCCTTTGCGGTTCCTTGGCTCTTTCTTTTCTTTGCCTTTCCACTTTCATAGCCAAGTTACTTAGCTCATCAAGAGATTCATATGAATGTAATTCAACTATATGACGTATCCAATCATTCAAACCAATCAAGTAACGTACCAGAATTTGTGGTTCCTTTTCCTTGAGATCACAACGCCAAAGGAGATGTTCAAACTCCCTTGTGTATTCTTCCACCGATTTAGAGCCTTGGACAAGCTTTTGCAACTTGTAGTAGTTGTCTTCAACGTATGATTGGGGAAGGAACTTGGATTGCAACTTTGACTTCATCTTATCCCAAGAACGGATCTTTTCTTTCCCTTTTGCAACTCTCTTCTTTTGAAGGTTAGTCCACCAAATACTAGCATGTTTTCTCAATTTCAAAGCAACGTACTTCACCTTGAGCTCATCACTACATTCTTTCAACTCAAAAACACGTTCAACCGTATGTATCCAATCAAGATAATCTTCTACATTCAAACTACCATCAAATTCAGGAACTTCGACTTTAAAATCCAAACGTTCATGCCTTTTAGACTTTGAACTACCTTCACCATGTGACGAGACACCATCACGTATTGATCCTCCACGTAGCATTCTGTTTTCTTCCATTTGTTTACCCAATTGCACACGCAAAAATGCTATTTGTTGCTCAAGTTCATAAACCTCATTTGATTTAGATTCATCGTTTGCCATTAGAAATCAACTTGATGTCATATGACTCACGAGGAAAGGGCGGATTTTGGGCTTGGTTTGTGTTTAGGACGAGGGTTCTTTGAGGAGTTATGGGTTCTTTATGAGTTCTTGATGGGTTCTTGATGAGTTCTTGATGAGTTCTTGGAAGAACTATCAAAGGGGCGTGTATAACGTGGGGTTTATGTGATTTTTGTGACAAAACAAGGTCCAAGATTCATGCAAGAAACAAAGGAGATTCATCTAAACATGGCTCTGATACAAAATTGATGCATAATGGATCACAAGACAACCAAAATGCCAAGAAAGAACACGGATCAAAACACAAGTAAGAACTTGCAAGAGATGAATCAGATAAGGACCTTTACAACGAACTGAACAGCGGAAACTTTGATAGAATTGAGCAACGAAACTCCTTGGATTGATACAGACACACCACAATCTTCAAGAGCTCCTGCTCCTCCTGTCACCACCCAAGAATGCTCAATCTTGGATTAGAAGAGAAGATTTCACACGAAAAACCCAAAGGCAATTCGTTTTCTAGCCAAAGACTAGAGAGAAACTAAAGCATCAACTTTAGAGATTTGTGTTTATTTCAATATGAATGAATTATGATTACAAAGGACCCAAGGGGTCTATTTATAGGAATAGGAAAACCCCTCTCTAAAGACACGTCACCTCAACAAGGCCGCGTTACCCGACAAGGCCCTTTAGGCGACACTACCCGACAAGGCCCTTTAGGCGACACTTACAACAGAGGCCCTTTACAGAGAAAACAATATCTCCTAAAAATACAACTCCAATACTAGAACAAGAATGTACATAAGGAATAACCCTTTCACATAGCTAAATGACACTTCAAGACTCTTGAGATAAGGAGCTCAAAAGTCCCTTAGTTTTGGAGATACTCGCGACATAACCACTTGAAACAGTTTGTAGCAGACTGATAAGGTCCTTCAGTGCTTCCTCTTGATGCATTGAAGTATGATATGCATCATGCTTGGTACTCAGCAAGAGTAACCATCCTCTTGTTTGGACATTCTGAGGCATTGTGCCCAAGTCCTTGACACTTGAAACATCTTCTTTTTGGGTAGGCTTTGCTGATAGGGGCTAGGGTTCTTTGTGGGGGATTTTGTGGCTGATTTTGAGGTGGTCTTGGGGCTGGATATCTGGCTTGTGGTGGGGGTGGGGGTGGATAGGTTCTTTGTGGTGGATTGTAAGGCTTGTAAGGATTTGGCTTGGCTGGGGCATAGGGTTTGTTTGAGTATCTGCTACTGTACTCCTTCACTCTAGCCTTCTTCTGTTTCTCCACTTTATGAGCTAAAGAGCTTAACTCATCAAGTGAATCATAAACATGCAGCTCAACAACATTCTTGATCCCTTCATTTAAACCTGCAAGGTATCTCACATAGGTCTGCATTTCATCTTCCTGCATATTACACTTCCAAAGCAAGTGTTCTAACTCTTTAGTATAGTCCTCCACTGATTTGCTTCCCTGCACCAAATGCTGTAGTTTAAAGTAGTTTTCCTTCATGTAGTTGTCTGGAAGGAACTTCTCTTTCAACTTTCGCCTCATCTCATTCCAGGTGCTCACCCTGTCTTCCCCAATCTCCATTCTTCTTCTCTGCAGATTAGTCCACCAAGTAGAAGCATATTTTTTTAGTTTTAAGGCTACTAACTTGATGCATATCATACTTCAATGCATCAAGAGGAAGAAGCACTGAAGGACCTTACCAGCCTGCTGCAAACTGTTTCAAGTGGTTATGTCGCGAGTATCTCCAAAACTAAGGGACTTTTGAGCTCCTTATCTCAAGAGTCTTGAAGTTCTCATTTAGCTATGTGAAAGGGTTATTCCTTATGTACATTTTTGCTTTTGAATCTTTAGTATTGGAGTTGTATTTTAAGAGATATTGTATTTTCTTTAAAGGGCCTTTGTTGTCAGTGTCGCCTAAAGGGCCTTGCCGGGTAGACGTGGCCTTTGCTGGCCTTGCTGGGGTGACGCGCCTATAGGGAGGGGTTTTCCTATTCCTATAAATAGACCCCTTGGGTCCTTTGTAATCATAATTCATTCATATTGAAATAAACACAAATCTCTAAAGTTGATGCTTTAGTTTCTCTCTAGTTTTGGCTAGAAACGAATTGCCTTTGGGTTTTTCGTGTGAAATCTTCTCTTCTAATCCAAGATTGAGCATTCTTGGGTGGTGACAGGAGGAGTAGGAGCTCTTGAAGATTGTGGTGTATCTGTATCAATCCAAGGAGTTTCGTTGCTCAATTCTATCAAATTCTATCAAAGTTTCCGCTGTTCAGTTCGCTGTAAAGGTCCTTATCTGATTCATCTCTTGCAAGTTCTTACTTGTGTTTTAGATCCGTGTTCTTTCTTGGCATTTTGGTTGTCTTGTGATCCATTATGCATCAATTTGGTATCAGAGCTATGTTTAGATGAATCGCCTTTATTTCTTGCATGAATCTTGGACCTTGTTTTGTCACAAAATCACATAAACCCCCATATTATACACGCCCCTTTGATAGTTCTTCCAAGAACTCATCAAGAACCCATCAAGAACCCATCAAGAACTCATAAAGAACCCATAGCTCCTCAAAGAACCCTCGTCCTAAACACAAACCAAGCCCAAATCCGTCCCTTTCCCTCGTGAGTCATATGACATCAAGTTGATTTCTAATGGCAAACGATGAATCTAAATCAAATGAGGTTTATGAACTTGAGCAACAAATAGCATTTTTGCGTGTGCAATTGGGTAAACAAATGGAAGAAAACAGAATGCTACGTGAAGGATCAATACGTGATGGTGTCTCGTCACATGGTGAAGGTAGTTCAAAGTCTAAAAGGCATGAACGTTTGGATTTTAAAGTCGAAGTTCCTGAATTTGATGGTAGTTTGAATGTAGAAGATTATCTTGATTGGATACATACGGTTGAACGTGTTTTTGAGTTGAAAGAATGTAGTGATGAGCTCAAGGTGAAGTACGTTGCTTTGAAATTGAGAAAACATGCTAGTATTTGGTGGACTAACCTTCAAAAGAAGAGAGTTGCAAAAGGGAAAGAAAAGATCCGTTCTTGGGATAAGATGAAGTCAAAGTTGCAATCCAAGTTCCTTCCCCAATCATACGTTGAAGACAACTACTACAAGTTGCAAAAGCTTGTCCAAGGCTCTAAATCGGTGGAAGAATACACAAGGGAGTTTGAACATCTCCTTTGGCGTTGTGATCTCAAGGAAAAGGAACCACAAATTCAGTGCGTTACTTGATTGGTTTGAATGATTGGATACGTCATATAGTTGAATTACATTCATATGAATCTCTTGATGAGCTAAGTAACTTGGCTATGAAAGTGGAAAGGCAAAGAAAAGAAAGAGCCAAGGAACCGCAAAGGACGTTCCCAAACACATCCAAACCCTATACCCAACGTCCTTATCCCCAAACACAATCAAAAGCTCCACAAAATCAGCCCCCATCCTCCCTTAAACCCTACGCCAAACCCACATTAAACCAGCCACAAAATCCCCCACCCAAAACCTAAGTCCAAGAACCAAGGACATTACAACCAAGAAGATGTTTTAGGTGCCAAGGATTGGGTCATATTGCATCCGAATGTCCTAACAAGCGCACGGTTTCTCTTGTTGAATATCAAAGTGCTTTGTTTGTTGAACCAAGCTTGTATGAAAGTGAACATGAAGTGGAACCTTGTGAGTTTGCCGAAAATGAGAAGGATAATGATGAGGAGGTTGAGCATGCGGATGAAGGCGAATTGTTGGTGCTTAGAAGGGCGTTAAGTATGGCTTCTACCCCAAATGACATGGAGCAACGTGAGAACATATTCCATACTAGGTGTACCGTTCAAGGAAAGGTATGCTCTCTTATAATTGATGGAGGTAGTTGTACTAATGCCGCCTCTACTACAATGGTAGAAAAGCTGAATTTGGATGTAAGTCCTCACCCATCTCCTTATAATATTCAATGGTTAAGCCATGGGAAGGGCATTAGAGTTGATAAACGTGTATTAGTCTCATTGTCCATTGGGAAGAATTATAAAGATGATGTGTGGTGTGATGTAATACCCATGGATGCTTGTCATATTTTGTTTGGTAGACCGTGGCTTTTTGATAGGTATGTAACTCATGATGGAAGATTGAATACCTACTCATTCGTCATCAACAAGAAGAAGATTACATTGGCTCCATTGCCTCCTTCTTCTATTCGGCCTCAACCAACAAAAGAGAAAGAAAGGGAGACTAACATTGTGTCCTTACTAAAGGCGGAACAGCATGAATTCTATGAGCATAAATAGTTGATATTGGCGAATATCCAAGAAGAACAAGCTTCCCCAACCAAAGATCATCCACGGCTCTCACCCTTGATGAGGAGGTTTAGTCATTTGTTTCCAAAAGAAATGCCCCAAGGATTGCCACCAAGAAGGGACATTGAACACAAGATTGATCTCATTCCGGGAACCACATTACCAAATAAGCAAGCCTACCGAATGAACCCCAAGGAATCCCATGAGGTTCAAAGGCAAGTTGATGAGCTGCTCCAAAAGGGCCTTATTCGTCCAAGCATGAGTCCATGTGATGTCCCAGTGTTACTAGTTCCAAAGAAAGATGGTACCCAACGTATGTGCATGGATTGTAGGTCCATCAACAAAATCACCATCAAATATCGTTTTCCAATTCCACGTCTAGAGGACCTTCTTGATGAACTTTATGGAAGTGTTGTATTTTCAAAGATTGATTTGAAGAGTGGATATCATCAAATTCGCATATGTGAAGGAGATGAATGGAAAACAGCTTTCAAAACCAAAGAAGGCTTATGTGAATGGTTAGTAATGCCCTTTGGTCTAACAAATGCTCCTTCTACTTTCATGAGGTTAATGAATCATGTATTGAAACCTTTGATTGGAAAGTGTGTTGTTGTATATTTTGATGACATACTTGTATATAGTAGAAGTGAGAATGACCATGTAAAGCATTTAGAGCTAGTTTTGTATATCTTGGAGAAAGAAAAGCTCTACGCCAACTTGGAGAAGTGCTCGTTCTTTTCAACCAAGGTCATCTTCCTTGGATATGTGCTCTCCAAAAATGGGATTCAAGTAGATGAAGGAAAGGTCAAAGCTATCCAAGAATGGCCAACACCAACGAGTATACATGAGGTACGATCATTTCATGGATTAGCTTCATTTTATAGAAGGTTTATCAAGAATTTCTCTACTATTTTGGCTCCTATGAGTTGTTGAAGCAAAGGGAGTTTACATGGAATAAAAACGCTCAATTGGCGTTTGAAGGTATCAAAGAGAAGTTATGTAACGCACCTCTTCTAGCCTTGCCATGTTTTGACAAAGTATTTGAAGTAGAAGTGGATGCTAGTGGAGTTGGCATTGGTGCCGTCCTTACACAAGAGGGAAGGCCAATAGCCTACTTTAGCGAGAAGTTGAATGATGCCAAAAGGAAGTTTAGTACATATGACAAGGAGTTCTATGCCATTATAAGAGCTCTTGAGCATTGGAGGCATTATCTACTAAGTGGAGAGTTTATTCTACATAGTGATCATGAAGCTCTCAAGTTTATCCAAGGCCAACACAAGCTTAACCCACGACATGCAAAATGGGTTGAATTTATGCAAGCTTTTCAGTTTGTGATCAAGCATAAGGTCGGGCATTTGAACAAGGGCGCTGATGCTCTATCACGAAGGTACTTACTTACATATGTTCTTGATTCTAACATTGCTGGATTTGAGCATATTAAGGGCTTATATCAAGATGATCAAGATTTCAAAGAAGTATATGAATTGGCAAAGAAACATCCTCATGAAATGTTTCATATCGAAGATGGTTTCTTATTCAAAGGAAATCAATTATGTATACCAAGGACCTCATTGCGTGAATTGTTGATTCAAGAAGTTCATGGAGGTGCTTTGGCGGGTCATTTTGGTATAGAGAAGACTTATTTGATGTTGAGAGATTATTATTTTTGGCCTAGCATGGTGAAGGATGTTGAGCATATTGTTAAGAGATGTGGTACTTGCAACCTTGCCAAGTCACATGTATTACCTCAAGGCTTATATACACCGCTACCTATTCCATATTACCCTTGGGAAGATGTGAGTTTAGACTTCATTGTGGGTCTACCTCGAACTCAAAGAGGTAAAGATTCTATTATGGTGGTTGTAGATCGATTTTCAAAGATGGCGCATTTTGTACCTTGCAACACTACATATGATGCTACGAAAGTTGCTACCTTATATTTTGATGAAATTGTGAAGTTGCATGGTGTACCCAAGACTATGGTGAGTGATAGAGGCTCTAAGTTTCTAAGTCATTTTTGGGTTACTCTTTGGAAGAAAATGGGAACAAGGCTCAAGTTTAGCACGGCTTGTCATCCACAAACGGATGGGCAAACGGAGGTAGTCAATCGAACCTTGGGAGCCTTGTTGAGGACATTGGTGAATAAAGAAAAGAAGAGTTGGGATACTTTGTTAAGCATTGCTGAGTTTGCTTATAATAGAAGTCCTAATCGTGCTACGAAGTTATCTCCATTTGAAGTTGTCTATGGAAGAAATCCTCTTAAACCCATGGATTTATCTCCTATCTCTACATCTACGAAGTTTAGTTTTGAAGCAAGTAAAAGAGTAGAGGAGATTAAGAAGCTGCATGAGGAAGTTCGAGAGAAGATTAAGAGATATACTCAAAAGGTTGAAGAGAAAGTGAATCAAAAGAGGAAGAAGGTTATCTTTAAGCCTGGAGATTTAGTATGGTTACACTTGAAGAAAGAGAGATTTCCAAGTAAGAGAAAAGGGAAATTGAAACCGAGAGGTGAAGGTCCTTATGAGATCTTAGAAAGACTTGGTGATAACGCTTATCGCTTGAAGATGGAAAATGAGTATGAAGGAAGTTGTACTTTCAATGTGTGTGATCTTAAGCCCTATTATAATGAAGATGAAGAAATTCCAAGTTTGAGGGCAAACTCTTTTCAAGAAAGGGAGAATGATGCATATCATACTTCAATGCATCAAGAGGAAGAAGCACTGAAGGACCTTACCAGCCTGCTGCAAACTATTTCAAGTGGTTATGTCGCGAGTATCTCCAAAACTAAGGGACTTTTGAGCTCCTTATCTCAAGAGTCTTGAAGTTCTCATTTAGCTATGTGAAAGGGTTATTCCTTATGTACATTTTGGCTTTTGAATCTTTAGTATTGGAGTTGTATTTTAAGAGATATTGTATTTTCTTTAAAGGGCCTTTGTTGTCAGTGTCGCCTAAAGGGCCTTGCCGGGTAGACGTGGCCTTTGCTGGCCTTGCTGGGGTGACGCGCCTATAGGGAGGGGTTTTCCTATTCCTATAAATAGACCCCTTGGGTCCTTTGTAATCATAATTCATTCATATTGAAATAAACACAAATCTCTAAAGTTGATGCTTTAGTTTCTCTCTAGTTTTGGCTAGAAACGAATTGCCTTTGGGTTTTTCGTGTGAAATCTTCTCTTCTAATCCAAGATTGAGCATTCTTGGGTGGTGACAGGAGGAGTAGGAGCTCTTGAAGATTGTGGTGTATCTGTATCAATCCAAGGAGTTTCGTTGCTCAATTCTATCAAATTCTATCAAAGTTTCCGCTGTTCAGTTCGCTGTAAAGGTCCTTATCTGATTCATCTCTTGCAAGTTCTTACTTGTGTTTTTGATCCGTGTTCTTTCTTGCCATTTTGGTTTTCTTGTGATCCATTATGCATCATAACTTCACCATATTCTCTTCTGAAACCTCCTTCAAGTCAAAAACCCTTTTTACTGCCTGTAACCAATCTAAGAAAACATCAGGATCTAATTTCCCTGCATATTCAGGTATATCAATCTTGAAATCTAGCTTTTCAACCCTCCAATCTTCCCTCCTTTCTTCCATCTCACTGGTTTCTTCTGGTTCACTAATCCTAGGTGATCTCCTAACCCTTCTCCTCCTTCCGTGTGTAGGCCTAGGACCTCGACCTCCTCTTCCTATCCTACTAAAAGGATTCTCACATTCTCCTTCCTCCATCTCTTCATCAGTCTCCCTATTCAGCTCATTTCTATGCAATCTCATATAATACTGCAATTGCTCACTCAAGAATTTCATTTTGAGCTCCATTTTTTCTTTTTCATTCAAAGTTGCTCTAAGACTTCCTATGGTGTTCTACTAGTTCCGGCCATCTCAAACAATCACAACTAACACACCCCAAGATAGAACACAATGCTTTGATACCAAGATGATGTATGCTAGCTCACAATTATCAGAGTATTGAACTAGAAGGCACCATACAGTCACACAGACACAGCTGAATGCTTGTAAAACAATAACTGGTTGAAAGCAACAAGCTGAAATAGAAGACAACCCAATACAGAATATAAAAGATAGGCTTGCTTACAGTTGATACAGACACACCACAACTACATTCAAGGGCAAAGGACTCTCGCATTCATGCTTCTACATAAACACCAAAGCATAGATGATCAAGCACAGCTGACACTTGCTGGATTCTTGCCAATATCCAGTGACAGGAGCTGATTTAACCAAGGGCTGAGAGTTATAGGACACTCACAAACATTCAGAGGTTCTAAGACACTAGAGAATACTATTGAACAAAACACTGATGATCTTCATTGCTCAGAAACTTAGAATATAAAGACTACAAACAGATTGATTAGCAGTTGCTTAACATAAGCTGATCTACCTAATCTCCCTGACTTAATCTAACCAAAAAAGCTTTAAAATAAATACATCTGTTTATATCCTAATGATCTCGAGTACAACTTATAAGAAAATAAAGGAAAAATGCAAGCTACCCTCTGATTGGACCAAATGCCAAAAGAGTGGCAAAATGGACCAATGAGAGGCTTTGCTGCCTAAGGGGGTAAAAAAATGATGTTACCGAGGTAATTCCCGCGCAAATGCTAACCTGGAAGTAATCTCAATAGGATAGTATTAGGCTGGAAAGGATCAAAATAACCCCTACGGACAGAAGACAAAAGACTTATACTCAGAACTGAGGTTCTCGAAAACCTGATATCAAACAACCCTGCTCGAACATGCTGGGATTTGGCTTGGACTTGAAAATGGCATGACATAGAACGAAAATCTCCAAGGGAACCTTGGCTGATTCTTCCTCATTCAAGAGATATGACATTGAGAAAGACTGCTGCTTGGACTGTTGCTGTTGGGAACCGACTTTGGTCTGAATGACCAATGCTGATGGGATGAATGGCTGAAGTTACCAAGACTTGTTTCACATTGGTGTAACAATCTTGGATGGATGCTGTGGATAGCATGGTGGCTGCAGAAAGTGCTGTGATCCTCCAGCTGAATGGTTGAACTGCTGACTGACTTAATGTGTCTGTTGGCTTTAGGAAGCCTGCTATTTTTGCTGGAGATGCTTCCTCTGCTGCTGAGTTTGGTGAATCATCATGGCCTCCTCCCTATGCTGTTGCTGAAGGTGCTGGTGAAGCTCTTGTAGGTGCCTCCTTGGTTGATGATGTTGCTGCTGCTTGCTGATAAGCGATTTTTATATAGTATTTTTAGGGCTCAAAATATATATATTTCACGCTTTTTGTACCCGAAATTCTAAGTTTTTATACCAATTTCTATGATATTCTTCACTTGTTCGAGAATTGGTATGTCTTGTAGGATTTGGTGAAATTCAACCTAAAAACATAAAGATTTGGAAGAAAATGGAAGAAATTAAGAAGAAAAAGAGAAAGAGAATTGAGAATAAAAAAGAGGGGAAGAAATAAGCCCAAACAAAAGACAATTGAAGCTGGCCCAACTCCTTACCTCAGACCATAACACGCGAAAAGGACCCCTTGCTAGCGCCTATTACCCCCCACCAGCGCCTATCACCCCCACCAGGGTCTAAACACACCCCAGCAGCGTCTAGGGAAAAGGCTGGGAATTGCCGGCTAATTTTAGGCGCTGGTGGCGTCTTTTTGGATGCTGCCAGCGTCCTCTGACTTGTATAAAAAGAAACATATGTCGTTCAGTTTAGGGCAAATCTTTAATCCCGTTTTATTTCACACGCCGTTTAGTCATAGTTTTTCTCTATAATTCCTCCCTTCGGGGAGCCGTTCTAGTAGATTAGGAACGAAAGAGGAGAAGAAGGAGATCGAATCGAGTGACACGAAGAGATCGAATTCGACGACTCGAACGTTCGGTTTAATTTCTATTTACTTTATGCTTCGTTATTCAGTTTTTATTATCACTTTCTTAGTTTTTATTATGAGTAGCTAAATTCCCTTTGTTTGGGGAATAAACTCGATGTCTTTTGATTGAATTTGAATACAGTTTCGGTGTTAGGTTATCCTTTTATTCGTTTAATCTGCGTGTATTGTATGTCATGGTAATTTGACAACAGAACGACATTTTGAGTCTTTACCTGGTTTTAGATTCTCGACAACAGAACGACAGTTTGAGTCTTGAATTGGATTGCGTAGATTGAATAGGTTTAGAAAATAGTTAAGACATAATGATTCTTGCCTAGTGTCAATTTATAATCAGTTCTTATCTTCAATTAGGCTAAATAGTTAGAAATAAAGTTTAGGTTAATCACTGTAACTCACCTAGGATCGAAAGATCGAAGTGATAGGGCCTAGAGAGATTATAGACCCCGAATTATCTTGTTACCTGCACTGGGATTGTTGATAATTTGATTTATTGACTAGAGTGGACTCCCCTGAACACTTTTAATTACTAGGTTAAATCCTTTAATTTCCTGCTTTCGTAGTTAATTATCTGAACCGTTACAACAACCTTTTGATCGACCT
The DNA here is from genome assembly GCA_029582165.1 of Portulaca oleracea. Lineage (NCBI taxonomy): Eukaryota > Viridiplantae > Streptophyta > Magnoliopsida > Caryophyllales > Portulacaceae > Portulaca > Portulaca oleracea. The sequence goes on along the minus strand of CM055868.1, from coordinate 26,825,221 downwards.
AGCATCCTTTGTAGTGAACTAGTTTAGTGCGTAGTTGAACACAAGTCCTTGAGAGAGAACGATATTTTTATTACTACACAGACCCGTACACTTGCGGTACACAGACACCTATATGTTTTAGGTCTGTCAAGTTTTTGGCGCCGTTGCCAAGGACTTGTTTCCCCAACCGCCATTAGACGAACGCACTCTGGTTGACTAGGTTTTTATTGCTTTTCTTTAAACCCTAAAAATCAAATAAAAATCAAAAAATTTTAAAATCCAAAAATATGGCAATTCTTGATTTTTTTGATTTACCTCAATATATTTTCTTCATCTTCATTATTATCACTTTTGATTATGCTTGGTATTCTTGTTTTTGTCCTTTTTTAGGTTTACATAAAAAGATTTCTTATTCGGATTCGATTCCGGGACTAGGCGAACCCCACGAGAAAGAGGTAAAAAGCAAAGAACTGGAGAAAGAACAAGAACAAGAAGAAGAAGCTAGGTGCGAAGTGGAAGAGATGGCCGATCAACCGCAAACACTAGGCCAATATATGACACTCAATAACCCCCAGTCCGCAATCGCAGTCCCCGCTATTGCAGCTGATGACTTCGAACTGCGACGATTGTTAATTAGCTTAATATCCATTGAACCCTTCCATGGACATCCAAGCGAAGATCCAAACCGCCACCTACGCCTCTTCCGCCAAGGCTGTGATACCTTCAAGGCCAACAACGTCTCTGCTATCAAACTGAGGCTCTTCCCGTTCTCTTTAGAAGGTAAAGCATGAGAGTGGCTTGACTCGTTCCCTCCCAACTCAATCACCACGTTTAGCGAAATCGCCAGCATGTTCTTCGCAAGATATTTTCCTCCCAGCAAGCTTACTAGCTTGAGGAACCAGATTTCGACATTCACCCAAGAACCTGACGAATCACTCTATGAAGTTTGGGATAGATTCAAGGATCTTCTTCGCCAAAGTCCTCAACACGGATTCGAACCTTGGGTTCCAATCCAGTCATTTTTTTACAGAATAAACAAGTTAACAAGAGAAAGCATCCTCTCAGCAGCCGGAGGCGATATCATGAACAAGAGTATACCTGAGATCACGGACTTGATCGAAAATTTGGCGAACAATTCACGTCAATGGTCGGAACCCCGCCATAGTGCGGGAGGTAACCAAAATACTGATTTGATTTCTTTATTAACTGCTAAACGTGATACTTTGGTGAAAAGAATAGACCTTCAGGACTCACCTGTACCATCACCTTCACCACGTAACTCGACCAAACAAGAGATTTCAGCATGTCCTACGAAAATAGCCTGTAACGACCAAACCCAACAAGTCCACTTTGTTGACCGAAACCCGAACTTAGAATCTATAGTGAAAAGTCTTGTGTCAATCTAGCAAGAACAGAAAGAGACTATTAAGAATCTTTTGGAAAAGATAGAGGTCCTGACCCATCTAAATAAAAATCTAGAGACTCAATTAACTAACCAGGAAACCTTCCCTAACTTTTCTACTGTGAATACAATGGAATACTGTAATGCTTTGACTCTTAGAAGCGCAAAACAATTACATGAACCAAAGAGAAGCCAACCTGAGAGTAAAAAGCCTGAACCCGAAAAAGAACCTACAGTAGATGTTGCTATCCACGGGGATAAGAAGCTGATCCAGCCGCCCTTTTTGCCACCCACATCTCTCGTATCCCGAGCTCGTCTATTGCAGGGATAGCCATCGGCGGTCTGTCACCCACCTTGCCTGCCAGTTTAGCTTTAGATCGGACCCTAACGACCCAGACTATGTCCCGGGAAACATATACTTGGACAGTAACCAATGCCGCTCTTTCGAGATGTGTGCGTCTGACGACGATCACCGTTTTTTATGGATTTATCCTAACAATGCCCGTGTCCCTTTACACCACGATCACCTATCTGTTAGGGACCAACCAAACCTTCTTTGGCTCCCTCCCATACCTCACGCACCCACTGCACCTCAACCCCAACCACCCTTTGACCATGAGGCGCGTTTCAATGCCCTCCAAGAGCTAGGACGCGACCTCCAACTAGCAGTTGGTTGGAGTGAGCGTCGACTGGATGACATTCAGACCTACCTTACTGAGTGGCAAGAAACCTCCGATGTGCGCTTCACACGTTTGGAAGAATCTATATCACAACTTTCTAGCCTTATTCAGACTATGTACCATCACCCTCCTCCACCCCTAACAACCAAACCAACCCTTCCCCACCGAGCGAGGATCCTTGATCCTTTGCTCCGACCTTACCCTTCTCACCATTGTCTTCTACATTGAGGACAATGCAACGTTCAAGCATGGCGGGGTTGAATATTTCACTTTTGTGAATATTTTTCTTATTTCTCTATTTTTCGTTTGATTTTTCTTTTATTTTTGTCTCTCTTTTTCTTATTTCATGATTATTTTTCCAATTTTTAGTGTTTTCTTTGTGTTTTCTAATAATTGAGTTTCTTAGTTGTGTGATTTTCTTTGCTTGTTTTTAGTTTTTCCTTTCTAAGTTTTCTTTTTAGCTTTTCTTCTAGTTTTAGAATTGCATTCACCTAGATTGCATTAGGTAGAAGCATATAGATTTTTCTTTTCCTTGTTTTTTTAGTTCGTTCCTTTTTTTTTCTTTCTTTTGCATCCACCTATTCAAAAATCCAAAAATAATTCAAAAAATTAGGAAAAAGATCAAAAAAAATTTAGAAAAGATAAAAAAACCAAAAATATGAGATAGGATTAGGATTAGGATTAGCCTGTTCGAAACACCTTCGGTGATGATTTGTAAGCTTATTAGACTTTCAGTTTGTCTTGCTTTACCTAGAAAAGTTTGGTTGAGAACTTAAAAGTTTTTGAAACTGATTTCTTTTAATCTTCTGATTTTGAGTCAAGTTATGAAAGGTGTGTTTAATTGCTTTGACTATCTTAGTATTTGTAAATATGCGTGCCGCAAATCTTTGGGCTAAGTTTCGTTGATTGAGCCCTAACTCGTGAGTCCACATAGCCTAAAATTATGAATTGATCAATTTTATCAATTCTTTTATTCCTTGAGAGACTCCACCATTGGATGCACCTCTAGAACTTGTTTTGCATCTTGTTTGAAACTGCATCTTTGCATTACATATTGTAATAATATGATTGAGGCATTCATTTCTTTATTAATTAAACTACATAGCCAAATAGCCTTCCTAACAATATTATTACCATTCTTTAGCTTCGCCTAGCCTTTCATTACCTTTCTTTTTGTGATGAAACCCTGACAATACAAGCCTTGGCCTATAATAATTCCTACCCTTTGCCTTGCTTGGATTAGTGAGAGTTCATTGTTCCCGGAGCGAAAATTGGTTTGGTGTTGCTATGAATTGAAATTGAGAAGTTTGGGGGTAACTATGATCTTTGATTTAAATTAGGATAGATTGTATGTCCCAATTATTATGAGTTAGCCAATTGGTTATCATGTTCCTTTGATATATTGAGGTCGAAGCTATATTTTTATTTTTCTTCTCCCTTGATCACCAACCAAAAATAGAAGCAAAAAAATAGAACAAAAAGAAAAGAAAATGAAAAAAAAAGAATTCGAAAGAAAAGGGAGATTTGTTTGAGATTTGTGAAAGTTTTTGACCCGGTTGTAATGTTTGATGAGGTAATATTTGATATCGAGGGAGAAAAGTTAGGACCTTGCATACATTAAGCAAGAAGGTGACTTAAGAGTAATATATTTATAGAAAATCAATCCAAGCATGGCTCTTTAACTCCTCATACCAAAATATTACCACTCCTTTCCCCTAACCTAAGCCTCGTTACAACCCTAAAAGTCCTCTTGATTGTCACTTGTGTATTTGCATATTAGCAGTGGAGAGCGAGATTCTTACCAAGCCTATGGTAGGTTGTTTCTTTTGGTCTGAGTATGAGAAAAACCCACATTCATTCGAATTTGAGTGTTTGAGCGTTCAACTTTTTATCCTAAAGTGAGTTTTGCTCTTTTGACTGGCTTACGTCCATAACTAACTGCGCACATTTGCATTTATCTTAAGACTGTTGGCAGTTTTTCACATTTGAATTACTTATTCTCTTTACTTGATTTCGAAAACGTCATCCCGTCCATTTCTCACTGATTTTGTTCTCTTCCTGACTAATCTTGGTGTTTGCTAGATGAATTGATGTGTCTGATTGGTTAGCCTGAGGGGGTGTTCAATTTTGTTTTTAACCTTAGGTTAACCTCTTTCTTCCTAAGTCTCGTTTTACTTGTTTGAGCCCTTTCTCCTGTTTTTCATTCAAACTTGCTTGGGGACAAGCCAGAGCTAAGCATGGGGGATTTGATAAGCGATTTTTATATAGTATTTTTAGGGCTCAAAATATATATATATTTCACGCTTTTTGTACCCAAAATTCTATGTTTTTATACCAATTTCTATGATATTCTTTACTTGTTCGAGAATTGGTATGTCTTGCAGGATTTGGTGAAATTCCACCTAAAAGCATGAAGATTTGAAAGAAAATAGAAGAAATTAAGAAGAAAACAACAAAGAGAATTGAGAATAAAGAAGAGGGGAAGAAATAAGCCCAAACAAAAGACAATTGAAGTTGGCCCAACTCCTTACCTCGGACCACAACACGCGAAAAGGACCCCCTGCTAGCGCCTATTACCCCCTACCAGCGCCTATCACCCCCACCAGGGTCTAAACACACCCCACCAGCGTTTAGGACAAGGGTTGGGGTTGCCAGCTAATTTTAGGCGCTGGTGGCGTCTTTTTGGACGCTGCTAGCGTCCTCTGACTTGTATAAAAAGAAACATCCGCCGTTCTGTTTAGGGCGAATCTTTAATGTAGTTTTATTTCACACGCCATTTAGTCATAGGTTTTCTCTGGAATTCCTCCCTTCGGGGAGCCGTTCTAGTAGATTCGGAACGAAAGAGGAGAAGAAGGAGATCGAATTGAGTGACACGAAGAGATCGAATTCGACGACTCGAACGTTCGGTTTAATTTCTATTTACTTTATGCTTCGTTATTCAGTTTTTATTATCACTTTCTTAGTTTTTATTATGAGTAGCTAAATTCCCTTTGTTTGGGGAATAAACTCGATGTCTTTTGATTGAATTTGAATACAGTTTCGGTGTTAGGTTATCCTTTTATTCGTTTAATCTGCGTGTATTGTATGTCATGGTAATTTGACAACAGAATGACATTTTGAGTCTTTACCTGGTTTTAGATTCTCGACAACAGAACGACAGTTTGAGTCTTGAATTGGATTGCGTAGATTGAATAGGTTTAGAAAATAGTTAAGACATAATGATTCTTGCCTAGTGTCAATTTATAATCAGTTATTATCTTCAATTAGGCTAAATAGTTAGAAATAATGTTTAGGTTAATCACTGTAACTCACCTAGGATCGAAAGATCGAAGTGATAGAGCCTAGAAAGATTATAGACCCCTAATGATCTTGTTACCTGCACCGGGATTGTTGATAATTAGATTTATTGACTAGAGTGGACTCCCCTGAACACTTTTAATTAGTAGGTTAAATCCTTTAATTTCTTGCTTTCGTAGTTAATTATCTAAACTGTTACAGCAACCTTTTGATCGACCTAGCATTCTTTGTAGTGAACTAGTTTAGTGTGTAGTTGAACACAAGTCCCTGAGAGAGAACGATATTTTTATTACTACACAGACCCGTACCCTTGCGGTACACAGACACCTATATGTTTTAGGTCTATCACTTGCTGTTCTTCAGGATGGTCTCCATCAGTAAGGGATTTAATTGCAAATCTCATCCCTTGTTCCCTCTACCAAGTAGAGATAGAAATCATCCCCAAATGATTTCTCTTTTCGAACTCTCTTATTTCTTTTAGGTCCATCATTTTCATGATGTTCACTAGATACTTGTTCATTTGGAACCATTGATCAATTTCATATAGAGTTTTTAATGCTCAAATCATGTCAGTTTCATGTTTTTTATATCCGAAATTCAATATTTTTATGTAAACTTCTGTGATTTTATACACTTGTTCGCGAGTTTGGTGTGTTTTACAGGAATTGGTAGAATTATATCAAAAAGCATGAAGAATTGAAGAAATAGCAAAAATCATCAAAAAAAATAAAAAGGGAATGAAGAAGGAAAGAAGAGGAAAGGAAGAACAGCCCACACGACTCGGCGCAAATCCAATTGAAGCGGAGTGGCAAGGCGCAAGCAGCGTTTTTGGAAACACAGGCCGCGCCTTGTCCAGAAAGATTGGCAACCGAGAAAAGACAAAACGCAGCCAGCGCCCTCTCACGGAGAAGTCCGCTATTTGGCCAAAACGTAGCCAACGTTTTGTTCCCGTAATCCAGCCACTATAAAAGGGCTTCGACAGCCGACGTTTCAGCCACTATAAAAGGAAGAACAGCCCACACGACTCGGCGCAAATCCAATTGAAGCGGAGTGGCAAGGCGCAGGCAGCGTTTTTGGAAACACAGGCCGCGCCTTGTCCAAAAAGATTGGCAACCGAGAAAAGACAAAACGCAGCCAGCGCCCTCTCACGGAGAAGTCCGCTATTTGGCCAAAACGTAGCCAACGTTTTGTTCCCGTAATCCAGCCACTATAAAAGGGCTTCGACAGCCGACGTTTCAGGCATCGATCAGCAGCGAGAGATATCTTCCGTTTACTCTAGTTTTCAGAGAGATTTTTAGGTAGCTTTTAGAGTAGATTCAGATCAATTTATTTACAGTTGTTTCCAAAAGATTGTTATTAAGTTAAATTATTGTTCGTGATCGAAGAACAGGAAAGAGATCGATTCGGGTGACACGAAGAGATCGATTCCGCCAATTCGAACACGGTTTATTTCTATTCTTCTTTAATGCGCTCTTGTTATTTAGATTTTGCGATGTTTTCCTTTAGAATTATGAGTAGCTAATTTTCTTAGTTTAGGGGATAAACTCGATGTCAATTGATTGAATTTGAATGCAATTTCGGTGTTAAGTTATTTTTTCATTCGTTTAATCTGCGTGTTTTGTATGTCATGGTAATTTGATAATAGAACGAAAGTTTGAGTCTGTACCAGGTTTTAAATTCTTGACAATAGAATGACAGTTTGAGTCTTGAATCGGATTGCGTAGATTGAATAGGTTAGAAATAGTTAGACATAATGATTCTTTCCTAGGGTCAATTTATAGTCAGTTCTTATCTCTGATTAGGCTAAATAGTTAGAAATAATGTTTAGGCTAATCACTGTAACTCACCTATGATCGAAAGATCGAAGTGATAGGGCTTAGCAAGGTTATAGACCCCGAATTATCTTGTTACCTGCACCGGAATTGTTGATAATTTGATTAGTTTACTAGAGTGGACTCCCATGAACGCTTCCAATTATTTGATAAAACCCCTAAAAATTCCTGCTTTCTTAGTTTAATTTAGAAAACTTTACCACACCCCTTGGATCGACCTAGCATTCTTTGTAGCGAACTAGTTTAATGCGTGATTGAACACAAATCCCTGAGAGAGAACGATATTTTATTACTACACAGACCCGTACACTTGCGGTACACAGGCACCTATATGTTTTAGGCCTGTCAACCATGTCACAAGTGACATCTTTGGGTCTTCGTATTGAATGGAATCTTTGCCCATCAAATAAGGCATCAATGGATTCTGTAACAGTATTCACTGTTACATATTCATTAGGTTCAATAACCATGAATCTATAAGCCTTACTATCTTGAACATATCCAATGAATATGCATTCAATACCCCTTTCACCGAACTTTCTCTTCTTAGGTTCCGACACTTTAACAATTATCCAGTACCATGTAACCCTTAAATGACTTAAGTTCGGTTTGTGTTTGTTCTAAATCTCATAGGGAGTAATAGAATTATCCTTAGTAGGTATTTTATTCAAGATGTACCATGCGGTAAGCATAGCTTCACCCCAAAATCCCTCACTTAATCCAGAGTCAGATAACATAACATTTACCATTTCTTTACGAGTTCATTTTTTCCTTTCGGCCACCTAATTTTGTTGAGGAGTACAAGGGCCTGTCACTTGATGAACAACACTAGTTTCTTGAAAGTATTTAGGCTCATAATACTCCCCACCCCTATCCGATCTAAGGATTTTAATAAAGGATTCATAATGCAATTCACTTTTAGCCTTAAATGATTTAAATTTACCAAGTGCTTCATCTTTAATTCTTAATAGATAGACTTGGCAATATCTTGAATGATCATCTATAAACGTGATGGAGTACTTCTTACCACCAATCGTAGGATTAGTGTGAAAATCACCTTAGTCACTATGAATAAGATCTAATAACTTAGATTTTCTCTTAATACATTGGAAATATGCTTTAATGATTTTGGTTATCATGCATGTCTTATACTTCTTTATATTACCATCTACTTATGGAATTAAATCAAGTCTAGCCATGACTTGAATTTTCCTAACATTCACATGACCAAGACGATAATGCCATAAAGAAGATAGGGAATAAGGTTGCACATACATATAACCGAAAATCACTTCATTAACATTAGCAATATCAAGAGAATCATTACACACAACATTAAGCTTAAACATAGTCCTTACTGATGAAAATATCACCCATAGAAGGTACATAATTATCTCAATTATAAACTTGGAGAAACCCATGCCTACTTAACAAGAACCCGTAAACTAGATTCTTACTCACTTCTAGGGCAAAATAAACATCCTTAAGAATAAGAGCTTTGCTAAATGTGATCTTGAGATCGATTTAGCCAACGCCTTTCACCAAAACCTGGGCGTTGTGTCCCATATAGAGACTCTTGCCCTCCTCGGCCGAAGTAACCTTGTGAAGAAGGAGCGGTTGTTGCATACGTGCATAGCAGCACTCGAATCAACAAACCAAGCGTAGTCCTCACATACTGCGTTGATTTGTTCCTTGGTCATAACAACGAACTCACTTAGTGCTTTCTCCTTGCCCTTGTCATTTTTCTTGAGTAAGCCATGTTTCTTTTTCCAAACATACCAATCTTCTTTCTTATGTGTGGGACTACCACACTCCCAACACATGGGCTTCTTGTTGTTGTTGGCTACATTCTTGTTTTTGTTGTTCTGGTTATTTTCATTGGGCCTTTTCCTTGTTGGAGGAAAGTGAGTAAACGGTATATAGAACAATGGAAACTCGCTTGGATAACGCTAAGAGTCGTGGCCTAGTACTCACTTCCCTTAAGAACTATTTACTATACCGTAAATGTTCAAAGGGATAAAACTTAGCTCTTGTAACACTCAAGAAATAGATTCTCACTTGAATGAGGTTGTACCTCAAAGAACTACTAATTACAAAAAAGACTAGACAAGAATGAGGTTGTGATTAGCTTAGAATGGTGTGTCTCAAATACCTTAGAATGTCTCCTATTTATTGGAGACTTCCACCCTCTCATGATATCCTCTAGTCAAAAGATAATCAAGAGACTTAATAGAGAGATTATGGCCTTAATATGACCTTAACCAAGTCAAGTCATATAGCTGTTGGAAGCCCTTAATAATCGTCCTTAAAGTTGATATCAAATACTAATTATACAAGATTATATAGCCGTTAGCATTAAAAACAGTTTTGGGATTCAACACGGTCCGTGTTGGGTGCAACACGACCGGTGTTGAGCCCAGGACAACTTTCTTTACTCTTTGGAGACCAACACCACTCGTGTTGATCTCAAATTCACCCGTGTTGATCATATTCTTGATGTTTCACTTATATATGATCCTTATACTTGTTACATATAATTCATTAGGCTATATAATTATCTTATACTCTTGAAATAATTCCAACAATCCCCCGCTATTTCAAGAGTGTGTAAAAACCCTTGAAATAACTTTACTTAAGGAGCTTATACCCCCGCTTTTTGAGATATACCTTAACTTGTATTCACCAGAGAACCCACAAAACATATATGCCTAATGAAAAGTAGATTACTCTTTGAACTTTTCATTTAGTGTATATAAGCCAAAATTGAATCCAAATCACAAAGTAGACATGTCTTTGAACTTTGGATTTATATTGACCAACTATACTCATAACACACATACATCTTTAGATCTTGAGTGTAAAAACTTAGACACTTTTATCCGGCCTTGTGTCCTTATCCTTCATAAGAGTTTCAACACTTTAGCTCATAGTTCCTTTTTGAGGCGACACATCACACTTACATAGGTAACTTTATAATATATTACCCCTGTAATTAGGCTTTCACAAAGTCTATTAAGAGTATTGCTACTCAACCTCTTACCATTACAATTTTTAAGCATCACTTGACCTTGGGATAAAAAATCGATACTTCCTACTAAATTAAACAACTACGTACTCATTTGAACTTTAGAAATTGGTGGTATTCTGATAAGTCAATTTTATATAAAGTTTTTTGGGCTCAAATCATGCCAGTTACATGCTTTTTATATCCGAAATTCCGTATTTTTATGTCAACTTCTGTGATTTATACACTTGTTCTTGAGTTTGGTGTGTTTTACAGGAATTGGTAGAATTATATCAAAAAGCATGAAGAATTGGAGAAGAAATAGCAAAAATCATCAAAAAAAATAAACAGGGAATGAAGAAGGAAAGAAGAGGAAATGAAGAACGACCCAAACGACTCGACCCAAATCTATTTGAAGCGGAGAGGCAAGGCGCGGGCAGCGTTTTTGGAAACGCAGGTCGCGCCTTGTCCAAAAAATTTGGCAACCCAGAAACGACAAAACGCTGCCCGCATTTTGGAGGCGCAGCCAGCGCCCTCTCACGGAGAAGTCCGCTATTTGGGCAAAACGCAGCCAGGGTATCCAAAACACAGCCAGCGTTTCCAAAACGCAGGCCGCGTTTTGTGTCCTAATCTAGCCGCTATAAAAGGGCTTCGACAGCCGACGTTTCAGGCATCGATCAGCAGCGAAAGATTTCTTCCGTTTACTCTAGTTTTCAGAGAGATTTTTAGGTAGCTTTTAGAGTAGATTTAGATCAATTTATTTAGAGTTGTTTCCAAAAGATTGTTACTAGATTAGATTATTGTTCGTGATCGAAGAACACGAAAGAGATCGATTCGGGTGACACGAAGAGATCGATTCCACCAATTCGAACACGGTTTATTTCTATTCTTCTTTAATGCTTTCTTGTTATTTAGATTTTGCAATGTTTACCTTTAGAATTATAAGTAGCTAATTTTCTTAGTTTAGGGGATAAACTCGATGTCAATTGACTGAATTTGAATACAGTTTCGGTGTCAGGTTATCTTTTCATTCGCTTAATTTGCGTGTTTTGTATGTCATGGTAATTTGACAATAGAACGATAGTTTGAGTCTGTACCTGGTTTTAGATTCTTGACAATATAACGATAGTTTGATTCTTGAATCGGATTGCGTAGATTGAATAGGATAGAAAATAGTTAGACATAATGATTCTTGCATAGGGTCAATTTATAGTCAGTTCTTATCTCTGATTAGGCTAAATAGTTAGAAATAATGTTTAGCCTAATCAATGTAACTCACCTAGGATCGAAAGATCGAAGTGATAGGGCTTAGAAAGATTATAGCCCTGAATTATCTTGTTACCTGCACCGGAATCGTTGATAATTTGATTAGATGACTAGAGTGGACTTCGCTGAACGGTTCCAATTATTTGATAAAACCCCTAAAATTTCTTGCTTTCTTAGTTTAATTTTGAAAACTTTACAACACCCCTTGGATCGACCTAGCATTATTTATAGCGAACTACTTTAGTGCGTGATTGAACACAAATCCCTGAGAGAAAACAATATTTTATTACTACACATACCCGTACACTTGCGGTACACAAACACCTATATGTTTTAGGTCTGTCAAGTTTTTGGCGCCGTTGCCGGGGATTTGTTTCCCCAATCGCCATTGGACGAACGCGCTCTGGGTGACTAGGTTATTTAATTTCTGTTACTTTTCTTTAATTTTTTTATTACGCTTGGTATTCTTGTTTTTGTCTTTTTCAAGTTTATGCAAAAAGATTTCTCTTTCGAGTACGATCCTGAGATCAAACGAACTCTTCGAGAGAGAAGGGAAAGAGCGAGACTAGAGAAAGAATTTCAAGAAAATCAAGAAACGGCCGAAGAGGAGTTCGAATCGGAATCGGAAAAAGAAGAAGAGATGGGAGAACAGCGACCAAAGACATTCGGGCAGTATCTTACTCCCAATGTCACCAACCCGCAATGAGTAATCAACGTTCCCACCATCCAAGCGAACGACTTCGAGTTACGACAGTCTTTGATCAACCTATTGTCAAAATCACCATTCCATGGGTTGACCAACGAAGATCCGAACCGACATCTGCGACTCTTCCGTCAAGCTTGTGACACTTACAAGGCCAACAACGTATCGGAGGACGCAGTCAAAGTACGTCTCTTCCCGTTCTCATTGGAAGGCAAAGCGTGGGAGTGGCTCGACTAACTTCCACCGAATTCAATCACAACATTCGACGAACTCGCCAGCACCTTTCTGGTGAAATACTTTCCTCCAAGCAAGCTCACCAGCCTAAGGAATCAGATTTCTACATTCACACAAAAGTCGGATGAGTCACTGTACGATGCTTGGGAAAGATTCAAGGACATTCTCCGACAATGTCCTCAGCATGGATTTGAACCTTGGGTTCCTGTCCAATCCTTCTTCAATGGAGCAAATGAATCAACAAGAGGAAGCATCCTCTCTGCAGCCGGAGGCGACCTTATGGACAAAACTGTGCCTCAAATCACGAGCCTGATCGAACATCTGGCGAACAACTCTTATCAATGGTCTAAACCCCGCCAAAAGTCGGGAGGTAAGTTTAATGTTGATGCAATTTCTTTATTGTCATCTAAACTTGATTCTTTAACGCAAAAAATGGATCGATTAAGTTTGGCATCTAACCCTCCGCGCTGCAATGTTTGTCACTCGACCGAACATGAAACTTTTACTTGCCCTACAGGTGGAGTTAGTAATGAACAAGTCCAACAGGCCAATTATATTGGCAATCCTAGAGAAAATTATGATATGAATTCTAACACTTACCACCCTAGGCTTAGAAACCACCCTAATTTTTCCTATAGGAACGAAAACCCCACTGGTCCTCTTTAAGGACAAGGACAACAAAAGTATGTTCCCCCACCTCAAAGGCCACCTCAACAAGGACCTCCCCGAAAATCTAATTTAGAAACCATGATGGAGAGTCTTATCGCAGGACAACAGAAACAGGAAGGTGCTATAAAAGACTTAATGCAAAAGGTAGAGGCTTTAGCAACCCACAATAAGGTTTTAGAAAATCAGATCGCCAATTCGGCGACTCCCTCTGCCAGTTTACCACCTCAACCTATCCCTAATCTCGGTGCTCAATGTAACGCTATAACCTGCGAGGAAGTGAACTTGAGTGTGAACCCTTAGGAGAGCATATTTTACATAGGGTAGTCAAGACTGAACCTAAACCAGACCTGTTAGAGGGAGCTAAAAACCCCTTAATTATGCCTAATAAGGAAGACCTAAGCAGTTTTAGGATCCCTGTCCAATTAGATGGTAGACCCATCAAGTATGCATTGTGCGATACGGGAGCTAAGGTGAATGTTTTGCCTAAGTCTTACCTAAGGAAATATGAACATAGGGAATTAAGGGTGATTGATAAGATTCTTCGTCTAGCAGATAAAACCCTTAGAAAAGCTCTAGGGATCTTACATGACACTCCCCTCCAAATAGGAGAGCACATTGTTCATGTCAATTTCTTGGTACTAGATACAGGAGAAGATCCAAGAGCGGAAATTATTCTAGGAAGGGCCTTCCTTTCGACTGTCAATTGCAAGATGGATATGAGGAAAGGCACAATGATCATCGAGCTAGGAAAGTCGATGACAGAATACGAAGTACGGAAAGGCAATTTGATTCAGAGACACGTTCCAAAAATAGTTCATGATGAAAGAGATCCAGTTCCGAAACGGATCAAGGACCCTGATGAGTAGGGTCCATAACGTCGAGCTAACGACGTTAAACAAAGCAACCCCGGGGAGGTACGCTATTATCTACATATTTATTCCTCCCCACCTCTTTTTTATTTTATTTTAGTTTAATTATTTTAGCTTTCAGTTTTACTCTATAGTTTATTTTTTTTGAAGTTCACGAATATTTTTCTTTTAGTGTGTAGAAAAAAAGAAGAAATTCGAGAAATTCATGGCGTATATTGAATTTTTATTTCTAACCTAATGAATTCTATGTTGGTAGATGTTTGTAGGCATTTTTGATGTGTCAATTTGTAGGGAAAAACAAGGAGGAAACAAAGAAAAGGGAGAAAAATAAGCAAAAATTGGCGAAAACGAGCTGCCAGCATTAGGTAGGAAAACGCAGCCAGCGTTTTCTAGGCGCTGCCTGCGCCCTGTCCAGATACTTCAGGTACGCTGTTTTAAGAAAACGCAGGCCGCGTTTTGAAAACGCAGGCCCCGTTTCTCCCTTTTTCTTGAAATTTTTGCCCGCTTCTTAATTTAGTCGGGGCCCTCCCCTTTCTTTCAAAAAACAACTCTCCCTCCTTCTTTGCCCTAACTCCCGACGCACCTCCCCAAGCGCTACCCCAACACCACCCGCGCCTCCGACCACCACCTCACACCACTCTTTTCTCTCTCTTTTCTCATATCACTTGCACTCTAACGCTTTGAGTCTTCAAACTCCATTCCTCTTCAACCTCAAGGTATGGAATTCTCAACTCTTCCTCTTGTTCGTTGATTACACACTTCGTTCTTGGTATGATTTTGGTTGAATACTTGATTTTATTGAGTAATTTGTTCAATTTATACCAATTATTATGTCCTAGATTCAAATTTCTTGATTTAGGTTTGAGTTCTTGGATTGATTTCTTGATTAGGGCTTAGGTTGAGTTGGATGATATCTAATCTTTTTCTTCCAGAATTGAGAAAATTATGTTGTTGGATGTGTTTAGAGAGTAATGTGATGATAAAATTGAGAAATTTATGTCTAGGTTTTGGATGTGATTATGTTGTGGTGTTGTGCTCTGTTTTTAGTAAGGTTTTAGGTTAGATATATGTTGATTTCAGTCCCTAGTATCAAATAAGCATGGGGGGATTGATCATACTAAGTTTATATGTCATAAACATGCTTATTTGATACCTAGGATTTGTCTTGGTAAATTTACCGATTTTGTGAGTGTTTTTAGATGGTGAGAACTAAGAATCCTAACTTCTCCGGACCACCAGGAGATGATAACGAAGCCGGAGGTAGCCGGAAGCGAAAGCGGCGGAGAAAGGAAAAAAGAAGGTCGCGCCTTCAAAAGATTCGAGCAACCCAAACCCCTTCAACTTTGAAGGGGACGTCAAGAAAAGGTACGACTCCCTCTCCAAAAGAGCCCTCGTCCCCACCAAATATATGCATGAACCTTTCTTGCGTAGGTCTAGTATGTTGGATGATGTTGATTGGATGTTGAGTTGTTCCCACATGACCAACGTAGCTAGGTTAGGAGAGCCGACCTATAGGGGGCTTACCCTTGAATTCTTGTCGACCCTAGTTGTAAACCTCCAAGGGAGGGATGGGTGTATTCGTTTCCAGCTTTTGGGGGTAGAAAGGAACATAACCGTGTCCCAATTTGCCCGCGCCTTTGGTTTTCCTGAACAAACATGTAGGGATTCATCCCTTATACCCATAGAGTGGGACGGGAGGGGTTTCTTTTTCAGAATTTCTGGTTTTGATAGTTAGGACCCTAGCAATACCCCCGTGTCCTTGATTAGGAACCCCGTATTAAGGTATGTCCACCGCATACTCTCTTGCGGTATTTTCGGGAGGCCCGATAGCTCAAACAAAGCTACCCGGGCTGATTGCTACATGTTGTATGCTATGTTGGATACCGACCCTCGTGCCGACCCAGCAGCTATGCTAGCCCACCATCTTTCCAGTGTCGCCACCTCAACCAACAAGGGCATTGCCGTAGGGGGCTACATTACTCACCTTGCACGCCAATTCGGCTTTAGGCCACCTAGAAAACCCCACTGACCTAGTCCCGCGTAACTTATTCTTGGATGGGGGCAGTGTAATTACTTTGGCTTGTGTAAGTTCGACAAGGACTCGCATTGTCTCTGGGTCTATCCCAACAATGCTAGGTTTCCTGTGCCTAACCCCCACACTTCTCCCCAAGTTGCTGAGAACTTGATGTGGATGCCTCCCTTCCCCGAGTTCGATCCCGAACCCGAACCAGAACCGGAACCAGAAATCAACCCTAACCCTCAACCTGAACAACCCCAACCAGACTTTGAGGCGTGCTTTCACGACCTCCAAACCTCCATTGACCGGACCGAACACCGTGTCAACGAGTTGAGGGATAGCTTTATTGAGTATAGGGGGCAGTCTGACCTGCGATTTGACCGTCTCAACGAGTCAATTGCTAACCTCACCGGCCTTATTCAGGCCATGTTCGATCGACCCTCACCACCACCAGGACCGAGCCATACCGACCCTTCCCCGCCGACCGAGGATCCTTGATCCTTGGCTAATCCCTTATCCTTCACCGTTGTCTTCTGCATTGAGGACAATGCAACATCTAAGCATGGGGGGGTTGAAAAATATTTTTCCCTGTATATTTTTCTTATTTATCTATTTTTCATTTATTTTTTTCTGTTTTTCCTTTATTTTCTTTTATTTTCGTCTTTCTTTTTCTTGCTTTATGGTAGTTTTTCAAATTTTAGTGTGATTCCTCTTATTTTTGTGTGTTTCTTTTATTTGCTTGTTCATAGTTATTTGAGTTTCTAGTGTGTTTTTCTTTTATTTTCTAGTTTTCTTATGTTTTCCTTTCTAAATTTTTCTTTAATTTGCATCCACCTAGTTTGCGTTCGATATAAGCATGTAGTTTTTCTTTTTTTTCTTTTGCTTCCACCTATTCAAAAATCCAAAAAAATCAGAAAAATTAGAAAAAGAGCAAAAAAAATAAATTAGAAAAGCCAAAACCAAAAACTTATAGGATAGGATTAGGATTAAAACCAAAAACACCTTCAGTGATAAACCTTTCTTACTTTCAGTTTAGCTTGCTTCACCTAGAAAAGTCTTGATTAGATCTCAAAAGTTTTTGAAACCTTTTCCTTCAAATCTTTTGAGATCTAATCCCGTGAGTCTACTGCTTTAACTATCTTAGAAAGTTGTATCTTAATGCTTTAACTATCTTAGAAAGTATAAATGTGCGTGCCGCAAATCTTTGGGCTAAGTTTAGTTGATTGAGCCCCATCCCGTGAGTCTACATTGCCTAAATTTTTGAATTGATCACTTTTATCAATTCCATATTCCCTGAGTGACTCACCCATTAGTTGCATCTCTAGAACTTGCTTTGCATCTTGCTTGAGACTACATACTTGCATTGCACGCTGTGACAAAGTGATTAAGGCATTCGTTTTATTTTGCTAAACTACATAGCCAAATAGCCTACCCTACACTATATTTAACCGTTCTATTTGCCTCGCCTAGCCTTTGTTTACCCTTCTTTCATGATTGAACCCTGACAATGCAAGCCTTGGCCTTTGATATCCAGTATCCCTTTGCCTTGCTTGGTTGAATGAGAGTTTGTCGTTTTTTCGGAAGGAACTATTGGTTAAGTTGTGTTTGGACAAAAATGTGAAGTTTGGGAGAAATTGTGCTTATTGGTTCAAATAGGGAGAATTAAAGTTCCATTGAATAATTGGTGTTTGGTTATGTTGTTCATACATTATCAAGGTCGAAGTTGTGTTTTCATAAGTTTTCTTCTGCGATCACCCACCAAAAAGGGAAAAAAAAGGAAAAAAAATTAAAAAAAGAGAAAAAGGGTGTTTAGGGAGATTCAACTTAAATTTGTAATCTTAGACTTGATTGTATTCAGTTGACATGTTTCATATCGTAAAGGGTGAGAGGTGAAATTCCATACATACACTAAGCAAGAAGAAGAGTTTAGAGTGTTTTCGTCGAAGTTATATCCAAGCATAGCTCTTAACTCCTCAATCCCAAAATTTTACTGCTCCTTACCCCTAGCCTAAGCCCCGTTACAATCCAATAAAGTCCTTTTGATTGTCACTTGTCCATTGCATACACGTAGTGGAGAGCGAGGTTCTTACCAAGCTTATGGTAGTTGTTTCTATTGGTTTGAGTATGAGAAAAACCCACATACATTCAAATTTGAGTGTTTGAGCGTTCAACTTTTTATCCTAAAGTGAGTTTTGCTCTTTTGACTGGCTTACGTCCATAACTAACCGCGCACATTTGCATTATTCTTAAGACTGTTGGCAGGTTTATGCTTTAGAAGTACTTGTTCTCTCCTTTTGGTTTCAAAATTTTCTTCCTTTCTCTTTTAAACTGAGTTTTGATATTGTCTAGACTGATCTTTGTGATTGCTTGATTGAATTGATGTGTTAGATTGGATAGCCTGAGGGGGTGTTAAGATTTTGTCTTTGTAATCCTTGCGAAAGACCTTTCCGCCTCTTTCTCTTCTTACGCTTGGTTTCTTCTGTTTGAACCATGACCCTCCTATTTTTAATTCTGACTTGCTTGAGGACAAGCAAGAGCTAAGCATGGAGGGATTTGATAAGACAAATTTATATAGAGTTTTTAGGGCTCAAATCATGTCAGTTTCATGCTTTTTATATCCAAAATTCCGTATTTTTATGTCAACTTCTGTGATTTATAGACTTGTTCGGGAGTTTGGTGTGTTTTACAGGAATTGGTAGAATTATATCAAAAAGAATGAAGAATTGGAGAAGAAATAGCAAAAATCATCAAAACAATAAAAAGGGAATAAAGAAGGAAAGAAGAGGAAAGGAAGAACGGCCCAAACGACTCGGCCCAAATGCAATTGAAGTGGAGAGGCAAGGCGCAGCCAGCGTTTTTGGAAACGCAGGCCGCGCCTTGTCCAGAAAGTTTGGCAACTGAGAAAAGACAAAACGCAGCCTGCGTTTTGGAGGCGCAGCCAGTGCCCTCTCACGGAGATGTCCGCTATTTGGGAAAAACGCAGCCAGTGTTTCCAAAACGCAGGCCATGTTTTGTGCCCTAATCCAGCCGCTATAAAAAGGCTTCGACAGCCGACGTTTCAGGCATCGATCAGCAGCGAAAGATTTCTTCCGTTTACTCTAGTTTTCAGAGAGATTTTTAGGTAGCTTTTAGAGTAGATTTAGATCAATTTATTTAGAGTTGTTTCCAATAGATTGTTACTAGATTAGATTATTGTTCGTGATCAAAGAACACAAAAGAGATCGATTCGGGTGACACGAAGAGATCGATTCCGCCAAGTCGAACACGGTTTATTTCTATTCTTCTTTAATACTTTCTTGTTATTTAGATTTTGCGATGTTTACCTTTAGAATTATGAGTAGCTAATTTTCTTAGTTTAGGGGATAAACTCGATGTCAATTGATTGAATTTGAATACAGTTTCGGTGTCAGGTTATCTTTTCATTCGTTTAATCTGCGTGTTTTGTATGTCATGGTAATTTGACAATAGAACGAAAGTTTGAGTCTGTACCTGGTTTTAAATTCTTGACAATAGAACGACAGTTTGAGTCTTGAATCGGATTGTGTAGATTGAATGGGTTAGAAAATAGTTAGACATAATGATTCTTGCCTAGGGTCAATTTATAGTCAATTCTTATCTCTGATTAGGCTAAATAGTTAGAAATAATGTTTAGCCTAATCAATGTAACTCACCTAGGATCGAAAGATCGAAGTGATAGGGCTTAGAAAGATTATAGACCCCGAATTACCTTGTTACCTGCACCGGAATCGTTGATAATTTTATTAGTTGACTAGAGTGGACTCCCCTGAACGGTTCCAATTATTTGATAAAACCCCTAAAAATTGATGCTTTCTTAGTTTAATTTAGAAAACTTTACCACACCCCTTGGATCAACCTAGCATTCTTTGTAGCGAACTAGTTTATTGCGTGATTGAACACAAATCCCTAAGAGAGAACGATATTTTATTACTACACAGACCCGTACACTTGTGGTACACAAACACCTATATGTTTTAGGTCTGTCATATTCCAATTCGTAAAGTTGAGTCTTTGTTGTAATAAGTAGTTCTTTGAGCTACAACACATCCCTATTGAAGCACCTATTATCAAATCATTAGTCAATCCTTTGGTTAGAAAATAGGCTATATTTTCTTTTGATTTGACATAACTTAAAGTCACTACCCCATCCCTTATAAGTTGATGTACATAAGCATGTCTTAAACCAATGTGCCTTGACTTGCCATTGTAGACATGACTATATACAACATCAAGAGTAGATTTACTATCACAATGAATTGTGATAGGTGCCATTGGCTTATACCAAATCGGTAATTCCAACAATAAGTTCCTTAACCATTTCGCTTCTTTACAAGCAGCATATAACGCTACTAACTCCGAAGTCATAGTGGAATCTGCTATATTGGCTTATTTCTTGGATCCCCAAGAAATCGCTCCACATCCTAATAGGAACACCCAACCAGTCGTAGAAGAGAAATCTCCTTTATAAATCCAACTCACATCAGACACTACAAAAAAATATGGTTTTTACCGACAGGGATTATCTGTTGGTAAAAGTACAATATCTGTTGGTACAAGGTTTTACCAGCAGATAATTATCTGTCACTAGCCTGTTGGAAATAAACCTGATTGTAAAAGTATTACCAACAGATATTGTGTTCTGTTGGTATTGCTAACTAATGCCAACAGTTTTGTTTTGTTGTTATTGGAAATTTTATACCAACGGTTAATGTCTGTCGGAGATAAGTCACCTATACCAACATATATAAATGTTGGGAAATGTATTTTTGGGCGATAAAAATATTACCTATACACTTTATCTGTTGGTAATACATTTTTCGCCAAATATCATGGACCTTGTCCAACAAATACATATGTTGGTAATACACTTGGTGCAATTTTAAAATATAAATATTTGTAGGAATAGTGAATGTAGGCATATGTAACCTCAAATATGTTATATGTCATTACAATATACTATACCTGTTGTACACAATCAATTAATTTAGATACAATATCATAAAAATCTCAAATTTCATTCACTAGATGCTCTGAATTTTAAAATGCATATAATGTCTAAATTGAATTTCACTTGATTAAGTGAAAATACCGAAATAAAACTCAATAATTCATCAAATCGTATTTGCTAATATTCAAGAGTAACATTTCAAAATGTAGACCCTAAATCTAATGTTCCCCACCTACATTTTTTTTCAACGATGTCTTTGTAATACTCATCGACATCGGCATCATGTTCAAATAAATTGTGAAGATCTTCTAGAATCTCCAGCAAATTTGCAGGCAATCAAATTCATAACTATAATAAATAGAGACATTATTAAAATCGAGAGGGCCCTACCCTTCTGCTATAATCCCACGAATATCCTATTATTTTCGGCAAAAACGAAATAAAAGCCATATGATACATGCAAAAAACAATAGAATTCATATGAATACATTTTAGAGGATTATTGCTCATTGTTTTACACCAGAAACTCATATAAAGCACTAAATAACATCAGAATAGTAAAAGCCTTACTTGTCACTATTGAAGCTGTTTAACTGCTGACCAACACAAGACCTGTTTTGCAAACAAGAAACGAGGGAGGTTTTTGGCTTACATATTGCAAACATAATGACCAAAGAAAGCATAAACTCCAAGTGTTCACTACTTCAATAATAATTAAGGTAAAGAAAACCTTGGGACATACACATGCTAGATAATAGATTCATCCTCTAGTAGTGAATCTAGTTGTCACCGTCACAACAACAGAGATCATTATTGGTACAATAGAAATCAACAAAGAATGGATTCCAATTCTTGTTGCAATGGAAATCAACAGAAAAAATATGGGCGCATTGTCCATGATATACGTTCATACTTTGGCTAAAAAATCCACACAACTCATATGTTGCAAGTGGGTTGGATTTGGTCGAAAGCAAACAGCTGTAAAAGGAATACGTACTTTCTGCTGGGAGGGTATGTGTATAGCACACTCTATGCAAAAAGGTCTCTTGAATAAACCACTACCATATTTAGCATCAATTTTGTTTCCACCAAAAGTTGGCTTTAGGTACTCTTTGGCCATTTCAAACTAACTATACAGAAAATAACTTAACCTTTGATGTTCAACTTTGTCAGATCTTGTTCATCTATAAGAATGCACACCTTATCTTTACTCACTTAAGAGTCACTATGAGAACCATCAAATGTCTGCTCTTAAATTGAGTAGTTTATTCACAAAGCTCAACTTTGCAATAAAAATAGAACATAATTGAGCAATTCATTCCATATACCCTAAACTTATAATCTATTTGACAACATCTAATCCAAGACCAATGAATTTATCTCCAAGTTAAACTATTTAAAAGGAGAATTAAACCATGTCAAATCAAACTAGAGAAAGAAAGGTTAACCAACAGAGTGGATTTATTTTACCAGAGATGGAATAGACAATCGAGACAGGATGCACAGACCAAGTGCAATCCAAAATCAAGAAAACCCTGTGAAATTTAGGAGATGTCAAACAATCAGAAAATTATCAGCTAAGAAAATTATTAAAACAGTTGCGATTTTACAGCATATCTCCCACTTGTACCAAGACAACATTATAGATGGATAATGCCCTCAAACTTTGAGTATAGGTGGAGCATATCAAATAATTTGAGAGGGAGTTTATGTGTATATGATCAGGGGCAGCAGGGGTGGATGTTAGAGCCATCGAACTTGTTAAGAACCTTGGTATCAAATTCTTGGACCTCATCTCATAACCAAAGGGCATGGAAAGCAACCCTTCATCTCAACCTTTGATACTCTTCAAGATTAGGATAAACATTTGCGTGCATTAGGCAGATGTATCTATTAATACTTGGAAACATCAGGGAAATGGACTCTAGCAAAAACGCACAACCCCAGCACAAATGCAACAAAAGATAGTAAGATACTCTCAATTAAAATAAAACCAATACAATGTTAATATATAGTCATTAGAATTTTCAAATGCATGGATAAATTGGATCAAAAGTTCAGATTCAGTTTAGTTTATCCAGTATCCACATTTCACATAATTTTATTCTCCTATCATACAAATTAAATGAAATAATTGGGTTGCCTCAAGAAAGATAAATTAGGCGGATACAAATAAGATTTCACCAGTAAGAAGCCAAAATTGCTCACCAGAATAGTAACCAAGAAATATTATAGTAATTACCTACAATCTGCATTCATCTTAGACCAAAATCTCTATAACTGAATGATTCCTCAACAATAGCAAAACTTTGTGACAATAAAAATCTAGAGAAGCTGAATTAGGCACTCTGTATAAAGGGACTACCTTTTGCTTTCTCCACTCTTTTATGATTCTTTGGATGAGTCTTCACAACACTGACAACTTCGGCTAGAGCTGCCATAAACTGTTCTTCATTGTATAAATAGGCAAAACTCTTGAACTCCAAGTTGCGCCCTCAAATCAACTCAATCAAATTGTGATAAGTAAGGGATTGCTGATATTCCGAGGCTAAAAAAAAGAAAATAAACCCACCTAATCGATCCGGTCCCCTCCCGAGCTCTCCTCACCCTTGATGTGAGTTTCCCAACCCCATTGAAAGAGCATTGGGTGAAGTCATGGATGACCGATCTCCACATCATCCTCATGTGTCTTCCGGGTGTTCAAGGAGGGTCCTTCCCAAACCTCCGTGGTGTCTCGGGCCATCCCCAAGCCCACTTGAAGACCTTGGGTTGGGTCGACATCGGCACCAATAATCCCTGGCTCAAGCTCGGGTCCATTTTCAGCTAAAGGGCTCGATATTGAGCATGGAAGGCTAGGAAGGAGTCGTGAGGGAACAAGTTGAAGAATGTTATGCTTTTGGGCAAATTTTGACAATAAAAAATGATATATCTTCACTATTTTGATTATAACTCCTTTTATATAACTCCGATGACTATGAAATTTGGTGAGCTTATAGTACTCATCAAGAGCTTTCCATCGATATATTATATTACCAAATTGAAGTTAAAACGAAGAAGTTATGGACGTTAGAAGTCAGCACAAAAAAACTGGCAACGGCACGATCGTACCGTTTTGTTGCACGATCGTGCCATTCTTCCATAAGGCACCGCGCGATCGTGCACGTTTGACAACACGATCGTGCCCTTTCGAGCTTCAGACTTTTTGGAGCTGTTTTGAGTGGCACGATCGTGCCGTTTCACTGCAGCGTCTTTTTTCCCCTTTTTCAACCCTTTTATTTTGTTTCCCTTTTAATTCAATGAGTTGTAATGGCACTTTTGTAATTTGGGGTATCTTCATTATCCCACATCCTCTTCAAATACTCCCCAAATTGTAAGAGAAGACAACTTTGAATGAAAATTTTGAGTATTGCAAACCCTATCCTCTCAAATCTCTCTCTCTTTATCCTTGAATGTTCTTGGTGGTTGGTTAGAGTATCCCCTTTAGAGCTTGTGGTGTGGACTACCTTCTTCAAGCTTGGTGAGGGATTCAATGGAGTTTCAATGGGTGTTGGTGGCTAAGCCTTTATGCATCTTTTGAACTCTAAGTTCAATCTTGGTGAGTATTCTTTATAGATTGTCCATATCTTGTCAAGCTTTTGTTGATTTGGTGTATTTGAGATCTAGATCTACTCCATTCTCCATTGTTAGGGTTTGGAAGGTGTTGTGAGTTCTACTTGTGGCCATGGATGATGTTGGTATTTGTAGTGCTTTGGGTTGATTTTTATTACATTTATTGAGTTCCCAATCCTTCATGGATCATTTGGTATCGGAGCTAGGTGTAGCACTCACTTGTAGTGTTTGACTTGGGAACCCCCTTAATACCCATATGTGTGTTGTTGTGTTGGGTGTGTTTTAGTGTTCAACCTTGGTGCTTTGGAGTTGAAATTGATTTTGTTGTAGTTATATCTTGTTGTGTTTGACGTTTGGTTGTGATTGAGAATCATTTGGGTGAGATTGGTCATTGAGAATTTGGGGTTTTTGGTGAAATTTATTGGTAGCCATGAAAGCTTATTAAGTTGAAGGTTGATTTGTTGGGTTTTAAGGCTTGGTTGTGTGTGGTGAAGCTTATGCAAGTGTTGGTATTGTTTATACTTTGATTTGTTGCTAGTTTTGCTTTTCCTCTTGCCGGTAACACCCCATTTCCCCCCACAAAATTAGCCTCTCAAACTCCACTAAAATCCATAGCTACAAAGAACCCGAAACCTCATCCATTCATCTCTTCCTTAGCCCGTTATAACCCTTTAGCTCCACAATATGGCCGAGTCGTCTAGTCGAAGAGACGAACTCCACTCTCCCAATTCCAATTCTATTTCCCTACCCGAACCTACAATTGCTCAACTTATGCAACAAGTTATTGATATGCAGAACCGTTTCGAATGTACCCAACAATTGATGGTGAATAGTCAAGGGGCAATCCAACGTCAATTGCAAAGCTTGGAAGGGACTCTTGGCAATCTTCAACTTCCACCTTAAATGGAGGATGCAAGGGCTCCTCAACGACCCCTTAGGTTGGAAGTGGACCTCCCGCCCCTGCATCAAGAACTCAACATCGGTCCGAATAGGGGTTGTGGTGTTCCTTCCCCACGAGTTCATCAACAACGACCTCCACGAGTCACTCGTCCTCCTCCTCCTCCAATCCTACCCCGCGGTCGTCGTGAACTTGAAGAGGAAGAGTTGAGTGAGGAATCGGATGACACTTCCTATCATGAGGGTCCCCGTATTCGTAGGCCCCGAGACGATTTGGGCGACCTCCGGGTAGATCCTCCTACCTTTGATGGTAGTTCTGATCCCGATTAGTTCCTTGATTGGGTGCATGCTATGGAGAAAATATTTGAACTCAAGGAATATGATGAGAGGAAGCAATAGAAGGTGGCTACACTTCAACATACTAAGTATGCCTCCCTTTGGCTAGAGAACTTGAAGAAACAAAGAGCGAAGGAGCAAAAATCGAAAATCCCAACGTGGCCAAAACTCAAGAAGTACTTGATGAAGAGGTTTGTACCCACCAACTACAAGCAAGATCTATACAACAAGTTGTTCTCCCTCAAGCAAGGCTCCAAAAGTGTTGGATATTATATTCGGGAATTTTAGTTGGTTAAGATGCGTTGTGATGTGAATGAATCGTCGGAGCAAATGATGGCGAGGTTTCTCAACGGCCTCGATTAGAAAATCGCATCGAAGGTGAAACTCTATGAATATGCCTCCGTCGACAATCTCTACAAGCTTGCTACCCTTATTGTGGAAAGAGGGAAGCAGAAGAGGGGTGTGGTCAAACCCTTTGAGAAGGGTGGATCTTATGCCAAAAGCAACTCATCCATGGTCAAGAACCCTCCTCTACCTCCATGATTCCCGAAGCCTCCCCTACCAACACCGGCGGCTCCAAAAGAGCCCTCCAAGAGGCTCGAAGGGAGGAAATGCTTCAAGTGCCATGGCTATGGCCACTTTCAATCGAATTTCCCTACCAAGAGGGTTTTGACCATGCAAGAAATTATGGAAATCGAAGAGGTTGTGCAAGAAGAAGTGGATGTGGTGCAAGAAGAGGAAGAAATCCAGGTTGAAGATGTGGAAGAGGAAGTAAATTTCGGCCCGTATACGACACATCTCTTAGTCGTGAGGCGAACCCTTCACCTTGAAGAGGTGCCTCAAGAGAGAACCCAATGGGAGTTGATTTTCCAAACCTGATGCATAGTTCAAGATTAGGTGTGTAGCATGATTGTTGATAGCGGAAGTTGCACTAACGTAGCCTCCACCACCATGATTGAGAAGCTCCATCTTCCGGTGATTGCGCATCCTCGTCCTTATGCTCTCAAGTGGTTGAATGATTCTAGCGAGATAAAGGTAACCCAACAAGCTAATATTTCATTTTCAATTAGTACTTATCGTGATGTTGTTTTATGTAATGTGGTACCAATGGATGCTTGCCACCTTTTATTGGGCCGCCCATGGCAATATGATCGAGGGGTGGTTCATGATGGAACGAAGAACACATACTCTTTGCTTATGAACAAGAAGCGAATTGTGCTCGAACCCCTTTCCCCTACCCAACTCCACAAAAAAACACCCGGTGTGGGAAGTGAGAAGAGAAACCACCTTGTGTGTGAAACACGGGTCGAGCGAGCTTTGAGCAAGGGCAAGCAAGTTATCGCTTTACTCTTGCTTGAAAGCAATGAAGGTGAGGAAGTGACACCCATAGCTCCACAATTTAAACCCCTCCTCTCCCAATACCCCGACATCTTTCCCGAGGATCTTCCTCCCGGCCTTCCACCGATTAGGGGCATTGAGCACCAAATAGACTTAGTGCCGAGTTTGGTTCTTCCCTACAAGCCAACATACCGTTGCAATCCCGAGGAAATGAAGGAGCTCTAATGACAAGTGGATGAGTTAGTGGCCCGTGGTTATGTGCGTGAGAGCATGAGACCGTGCTCCGTATCGGCCCTACTCGTCTCTAAGAGAGATGGGACATACCGCATGTGTGCCGATAACCTTGCCATAAACAATATCACCATCAAATACCGCTACCCCATCCCTCGGCTTGACGATCTCTTAGATGAGCTCCACGGCTCTTCGGTGTTCTCCAAGATCGATCTCTGGAGCGGGTATCACCAAATCCAGATGAGGGTAGGGGATGAATGGAAGACGGCGTTCAAGACCAAGGGAGGGCTCAATGAATGGCTCGTGATGTCATTCGGGCTTTCTAATGCCCCGAGTACTTTTATGAGATTGATGAATGAAGTACTTCGACCCTTCATTGGAAAATTTGTGGTTGTGTATTTTGATGACATATTGGTGTACTCCAAGAATGAGGCGGATCATGTCCACCATCTTTGTGAAGTGTTCAAGGTGCTCCGGGAGCAAAAACTTTATGGAAAATTAGAGAAGTGTGAGTTTTTCACCCCGAGGGTCACTTTCCTTAGGTATGTTGTTTCCGAGGATGGCATTTCGATGGATGAAGCAAAGGTAGAGGCGATTCGGTCATGGCCATCACCGACTACACTCACCGAAGTGTGGAGTTTTCATGGGCTCGCCTCCTTCTATCGTCGTTTCATTCGGAACTTCTCCACCTTGACGGCCCTCATTACGGAATGCATGAAGAAGGGAGTCTTCGCTTGGGCTCCCAAGGCTCAAGCGGCCTTTGAGGCCCTTAAGGAGAAGTTTTCTAGCGCTCCGGTATTGGCACTCCCCAACTTTGATCAACTTTTTGAGGTTGAATGTGATGCTAGCGGCGTTGGCATCGGGGCGGTGTTGATGCAAGACAAGAGGCCTATCGCCTACTTTAGTGAAAAGCTCAATGGGTCTCGGCTCAACTATAGTACTTATGACAAGGAGTTCTATGCTATGGTGCGCACCCTTGATCATTGGTCTCACTATTTGAGACCCAAGGAGTTTGTGCTACACTCGGACCATGAGGCGTTGAAGTATTTGAGCGGAAACACAAATTAAGCGCAAGGCATGCAAAGTGCGTAGAGTTCCTCCAATCCTTCAACTTCATGGCAAAACACAAGAAGGGGAGCTCTAATGTGGTGGCTGAAGCTTTATCGAGAAGGCATGCCTTATTGTCGTTGATCGAGGCAAGAGTCTTGGGGTTTTCTTGCCTCCAAGGGTACTATAAAGAAGATCCGGACTTCGCCCCTTATTTTGGAGAGAATCCTCCTTCGAGATACACTTATGTTGTGGAAGAAGGCTTTCTTTTTCGTGGAAACAAATTGTGTGTGCCCAAGAGTCCTATGAGGAAATTTCTTGTGAAAGAAGTGCATGGCGGTGGTTTGGCGGGTCACTTTGGCATGAACAAGACGGTGGATATTTTGAAAGAGCATTTTTATTGGCCCTGTATGGCCGGGGATGTGCATGATGTGGTGTCCCAGTGTGCGGCTTGTCACCGAGCCAAGAGCCAATTCCATCAAGGCTTGTATACTCCCCTCCCCATCCCACAAGCACCTTAGGAGGATGTAAGTATGGACTTCATTGTAGCATTGCCAAGGACTGCCCGAGGTAAGGATTCCATTTTGGTTGTGGTGGATCGGTTCTCCAAGATGGCCCACTTTATCCCTTGCACCAAATCCGATGATGCCGATCATGTTGCTCATCTCTATTTCCGGGAGGTTGTGTGTCGTCATGGCATCCCTCGAAGCATTGTCTCATATCGCGACTCGAGGTTTGTCGGACATTTTTGGCGGGTTTTAGCACCGCTTACCCCCCAAACCGATGGCCAAACCGAGGTGGTTAATAGGATGGTGGGAACTCTGTTGAGGAGCGACATTAAATCCAATGTGTGAGAGTGGGACTTGAGACTCCCGTTGGTCGAGTTCGCTTACAACAAGGCTCCATCCCATGCTACCAGGGTGTCTCCATTTGAAGCCTTATATGGAATGAACCCTCTTGCTCCCATTGACCTCGTCCCGCTCCCCATTCAGGCACGTGTGAGTGTTGAAGCGGAGGTTAAGGCAAGCGAGATGAAGAAGCTCCACCGAATGATGAGGGCGCGTATTGAGAAGATAAACAAGCTCTACAAGGCTCCTTTCAACAAGAATCGCAAGGCTTACTCCTTCAATCCGGGGGATCTTGTGTGGCTCCACCTCCGAAAGGAACGGTTTCCTTCCAAGAGGCGAAACAAGCTAATGCCGCGGAGCGAGGGTACCTTTAAAGTTGTGGCCAAGATCAATATGAATGCCTACAAACTTGAATTGTCTGATGATATGGGCGGCATCTCCTCTACCTTCAATGTAAGAGACCTTACACCATAGTTGGGTGAAGAGGATGATGCGGACATGAGGACAATTCCTTCTCAAGAAGGGGAGGATGATCTGGTCTTCTCCCGAGCTCTCCTCAACCTTGATGTGAGTTTCCCAACCCCATTGGAAGAGCATTGGGTGAAATCATGGATGACCGATCTCCACATCATCCTCAAGTTCTTCCGGGTGTTGAAGGAGGGCCCTTCCCAAACCTCTGTGGTGTCTCGGGCCATCCCCGAGCCCACTTGAAGACCTTGGGTCGGGTCGACATCGGCACCAATAATCCCCGACTCAAGCTCAGGTCCATTTTCAACTAGAGGGCTCGATATTGAGCATGGAAGGCTAGGAAGGAGTCGTGAGGGAACAAGTTGAAGAATGTTACGTTTTTGGGCAAATTTGGACAACAAAAAAATGATATATCATCACTATTTTGATTATAACTCCTTCCATAGAACTTCGATGACTATGAAATTTGGTGAGCTAATAGTACTCATCAAGAGCTTTCCATCGATATATTATATGACCAAATCAGAGTTAAAACGAAGAAGTTATGGATGTTAAAAGTCAGCAGAAAAAAACTGGCAACGACACGATCGTGCCGTTTTGTTGCACGATCGTGCCATTCTTCCAGAAGACACCGCATGATCGTGCACGATTGACAGCAAGATCGTGCCGTTTTCGAGCTTCAGACTTTTTGGAGCTATTTTTAGTGGCACGATCGTGCCCTCATTTGGCACGATCGTGCCGTTTCACTTCTGCGTCTTTTTTTCCCCTTTTTCATCCCTTTTATTTTGTTTTCCCTTTTAATTCAATGACTTATAATGGCACTTTTGTAATTTTGGGCATCTTCATTATCCCACATCCTCTTCAAATACTCCCCAAATTGTAAGAGAAGACAACTTTGAATGAAAACTTTGAGTATTGCAAACCCTATCCTCCCAAATCTCTCTCACTTTATCCTTGAATGTTCTTGGTGGTGGGTTGGAGTACCCCCTTTAGAGCTTGTGGTGTGGGATACCTTCTTCAAGCATGGTGAGGGTTTCAATGGAGTTTCAATGGGTATTGGTGGCTAAGCCTTTATGCTTCTTTTGAACTCTAAGTTCAATCTTGGTGAGTATTCTTTATAGATTGTCCATATCTTGTCAAGCTTTTGTTGATTTGGTGTATTTGAGATCTAGATCTACTCCATTCTCCATTGTTAGGGTTTGGAAGGTGTTGTGAGTTCTACTTGTGGCAATGGATGATGTTGGTATTTGTAGTGCTTTGGGTTGATTTTTATTACATTTATTGAGTTCCCAATCCTTCATGGATCACTAATTCCCTAGTTACTAGTGGTTGACAAAGCTCGGGTCGGGTATCACAAGAGCAGCATTTAGTAGCCATGCCACTACAACAACATCACAAGTGTGCAAAATCATTATCAGAAAAGTCCTCATCTGTCGTGGTTCATAGATAGCTCCGGTGAGAACCAAATCGAGCTTACAGTAAGGTTTATACAATTAATCTCACTACAATACCTTCACTTTAATTACAATTTTATCCGTTTTAAGGTTTATATATTTTGGACTCCATTAGATAGATCTTACAGCTATCAAATAAAACCCTAAACCCTAAACAGAAAATCGCTATTTATGAGATTAATAAGAAGACTTGAGATAAACTCAAATGCAAGCCAAACCCAAATCAAATCACACAAACAACAAAGTCCTCGGCTTTCTCGATCTAAAGATAGGTCAACCAAGAACCAATTCAAATGCAAGTCAAACTCATATATGAAAATTACCAATTAAAGCAGAAATATGATTAATTAGCAACGGTTATTGGTGTGACTGACGCTAGAAGACATGGTAGTTCGTGATGGACAAGAGAGAATCGAGCAGGTAGTGGCAGTGCAATGAAGGAGTAGAGAAATTGGGTCAAGCTGAAACCCTAGGCACCAGACCAGAGTGACAGTGGCGGTGAACGATTGGGGTTGTGCAAGCGAGGCTGGTAGTAGTTGACAGAGAGGGAGGGAGATGAGATTTGCGCGTAAGTGCGAAGGTGGCGGATTTTAGGCGCTATGGGTGCTGGTAGTGGTTGGCGAGAAGCATGCCGCGCTGGGAGGTGGTTGTGCCGGTGAGGAGCGGTGATGGTGATAGGTCGGGAGAGACAGGGCACGAGTTAGAGGCTGAGGCGGAGGTCCGCAATGGTTGGGTCGTGGTTTGTGAGTCGCCAGCGATGAGCATAGAGGGTGGAGAAACGGGAGGGAGAACTGCTTTGATATAGAGGGGTTTATTCAATGGAATTTTGGACGTAAATAATACGAACTTTGGGGGTATTGGACACAAATAATACAGACTAATTTCTTGGAAGCTGGTAGTATCAACTATCACCCTATTTACCACCAGAAGTACACCACCGAGTTGATTGAATTTTGACTCACCGGAAATCCGACGTGGCTCCCAGTTCTATTACGTGGACGGCTGAGCATGTGCCAAAAAAAATTACTGTCATTTAAATTTTCCAACTCAGCGGACACCTAATCATTTCACTTTGAAAAACAATTACCTTCTGCTCTCCCATTTCCATTACCTTGCTTGCTGCACGTGAGGGATTTAAAAGACTTTGGAAAAATTTTTGAAAATTCTAAAAAATTACCCTAACATTGACTTTTCACCCACATGCATTAATCACCCCCTGCCTACCTCCTCTTCTCCCTGTCCATCAGACGAAAATTACCCTAACATCGTAGCTTTATGATTTTGATTTCTGTGACAAAAATTCGTCCAAGGCATGTTGATTTGAGCAGCTCATACAAGATTAGAGGTAGGATTCGAAGTTGTTGAGGAAAGTATGCCTGAATTGCATCCCCACCTACTACATTAACATCCTTCACTTACCTCAACAACATCATCACAATGACACCAACTCCTCCTTAAATGAGCTTATAAAAGATGACTACTACAAGCACCATAAGAAACAAACAAAAAAGGGAACTAGTACCTTGTTTCCAACCATTATTTGATTTCAATTCAGCAATTTCCTTTTTCAAACTCATCAATTCAGCCTCTTTGGTTTCCCTCTTCAGCTTCTCCCTCATAATTTTGTTCTTCAGACGGGTATTCTCTTCCTTCAACATCTGCAACCCAGTTTCCAAGTCCTCATTTTTAGCCCCTTTCAAGATGTTCAATTCCAACTTCAAACTTTGCACTTTGGCTATCAATTCCTCCACTCTCTGTTCAAGGAGAATATTTTGCTCCGACCCCCCCTTCTCCACTTCATCTACCTACTTGAAGAACTTGTAATGTTGTACCTTCAAGCAAATATGAGAAATATTCAACAAAAAACCCTAATTTTGGCAAATTCATTCAAAATCAAGCAAACATGAGAAAAATACAACCTAAATCCCTAATTTCTTTCACATGGTTGTACTGACCTTCCAAAGAGGGCATCCATAGAATTCTCTACCCAAACTTTTCTCCTTCTTAGACACTTGAACAACGGTTGGTAACCCATGTTTGCATTTGAACAAATTATTCTACTCAATTTCACTGCTCAAACTAGAAGATCCAGGAAGCATCGAACCAGTTCTCCTTCCTGAATTGTTTGAACTACGTTGGCTCATATTCAAACCTTAATCTTACTTGAGGTGTGACTCTTGACGAACTCCTCGATCTGCAATGGTGGGGGACTTTTTAATCAGTGACTGCCTTCTTCACAATGGTGAGGACTATCAACAATGGTTGGGTTCGGTGGTGTGAGAGGCAAGAAGAGGAGGTTACTTTAGCAGTCATGAATACAGACAACTAAAGTGGCTAATTGTTTGGACTTTTCAATTTTTTCTTTCAAAATTTCTTTTAAAGTCCCTCACGTGGGTTATAAGTTATAACTCATGAGGTGTCCGCTGAGTTGGAAAATTTAAATGACAGTAATTTTTTTTTGGCACATTCTCAGCCTTCCACGTAATGCAACTGGGAGCCACGTTGGATTTTCGGTGAGTCAAAATTCAATCAACTCGGTGGTGTACTGCTGGTGGTAAATAGGGTGATAGTTGATACTACCAGCTTCCAAGAAATCAGTCTGTATTATTTGTGTCCAATACCCCCAATGTTCGTATTATTTACGTCCAAAATTCCTTTTTCAATTAGGGTAAATTAGTGATATACTGATATTGTTGGTAAAACAATTTCTACCAACAACTATTTAAACTGATGGCATTATTATCTTTATTACCAACACAATATTTATGTTGTTAAAGAATCACTTTTACCAGCAGAAAAATTACTTGTTGGTATTTATCTGTTGGTAAAAGCCCTATTTTTTGTAGTGAGAGTATCCATCTAATACCGAAGGTTCTCCCTTATAAGTGAGTTGATAATCTTTAGTACCAGCTAGATATCTTAATACTCTCCAAATTGTAAACCAATGCATATTACTCGGATTATTTGTAAACCTACTTAGCATGCCAATGGCATAGGCAATATCTGGCCTTGTACTTGTCATAGCATACATGAGACTTCCTATCAACTTAGCATACTCAAGTTGATTAACTGGAGAACCCAATTTTTTCTCTAGTTTCTTATTTGAATCATACGGTGTCACTGTTGGATATATCTTATCACCTCCAAACTTGTTCAACACTTTCTCAATGTAATGCTCTTGAGATAAACTTATTCTATCATTATTTCTAATGATCATAATACCAAGAATTACATCCGCTTCACCCATGTCCTTCATAGAGAACTTTGAGGATAGAAATTCTTTGGTCTTATTTACTTGTTCCATGTCGGTCCCAAAGATCAACATGTCGTTAACGTATAGGCATATAATCACCCATTTTCCATTCTCAAACTTATAGTATATGCACTTATTCAATTCATTGATCCTATATCCACTTGAAAGCACTACTTCATCAAATTTTTGATGCCATTGCTTAGGTGCTTGCTTAAGTCCATATAAAGACCTTATAAGTTTACAAACATTCTTCTCTTAACCTTCAACAACAAACGCTTCGGGTTGTTCCTTATACACCTCTTCTTCTATAGTTCTCCATTTAAGAATGCCGTTTTGACATCCATTTGATGGATAACTAGCTTATGTATAGTAGCTAAATCCAACCACACACGTATTGAGGATATCCTTGCTACCACTGCATATGTATCAAAGTAGTCCATACCATACTTTTGAGTAAAGCTCCTTACAACGAACCGAGCTTTATACCTCTCAACGGTACCACCCACTTCTCTTTCCCTTTTAAAGATCCATTTAGAGGTAATTAGTTTACTTTCCGGAGGAAGATCAACCAATCTCCAAATATTGTTTTCCATTATAGAATCAATCTCATCCTGTACCACTTCTTTCCACAAAGAAGCATCATGAGATTGCATAACTTCTTTAAAAGTTTTTGGATCTTTATCTATGTTGTACATGCATAGCATCTCACTTTCAATTCAGTCCCTTAAAGCTTCTACCATATAAACATAAAAGTCCGAACCAAAATCTTTTGGTTTCCTTGATCTTTTACTTCTTCTTAATTAAATACTTTCATCTTGTATTTGAGATCATCTTGTTTGGATGTACCCTCATGATTTTCATCTTGAGGCTCAATTAGAGGAACATCTTGAGTTATATCTTTAGATCTATGAATTGAAGAGAACCTAGTCTCATCAAAAATTGCATCTATTGATTCCATAACGGTATTCACCGATATGTACTCATTTCGCTCAACCACCAAAAACCCATAAGCTTTGCTATCTTGAGCATAGCCTATAAAGATGCACTCAATTCCTCTTTCACCTAACTTTCTTTTCTTAGGTTCGGGGACCCTTACAATGGCCCTACAACCCCAAATCTTAAAATACTTTAGATTTGGTTTCCTTTTGTTCCATAACTCATATGGGGTACTAGAATTCCCTTTGAATGGAACTCTATTTAATATATAACAAGCCGTTAACATGGCTTCACCCTAAAATCCATTACTTAAATCGAAGTTAAATTAGACAACATATAATTCACCATTTCTTTTAAAGTTCTATTTTTCCTTCCCGCAACCCCATTTTGTTGTGGTGTATACGGGGCGCTTGCCTTATGAACAATCTCCGTTTCTTGGAAAAACTTTGGATCATAAAATACCCCTCCCCTATCGGATCTTAAAGTCTTAATCAAGGTCTCACATTGAAGTTCACTTCTAGTTTTCTAAACTCTAAACTTTTCAAGTGTTTCATCTTTAGAACTCAAAAGATAAACTTGACAATATCTAGAATAATTATCAATGAATGTCAATAATACTTCTTACCACCCATAGAAGGTGTACTATGAAAATCTCCTAAATCACTATGAATTAAATCAAGCAATTTAGAAGTTCTTTTTATACTTGCGAATGAACTTTTAGTGATTTTATTAAGCATGCATGTCTTACACTTTTCTATGTCATCATTCAACTTAGGAATTAAATCAATGTTAGACATTTCCTTAAACTTGTTAAAGTTCACAGGTCCTAATTGATGGAGACCATCCAGCATCATCAGCAGTAGTTTAAGCAGGTTCAGATCAGGAAACTGAGGATGATTCAACACTAGTAGCAGCACGAGCACCTTCTACATCATCTTCAGCACCAAAGGAAGCTACACCAGCATTTTCAGCAGCAGCATTGCCAGCAGCCAGCCAAGCCAAGCAAAAACTCTGCAGCTACCAAAGCAATTCCAGTAGAAACAGCAGGCTTCCCTCTTCAGCAGCTAACCAAGGAGACTTTAGCAGCCACCAGCTCCCCATCAGCATCCATCCAGGCTTGCTACACCTTAGTAAGGCAACTCCTGGCCAGCACAGTCAATCATCCCACCAGCATTGGCCATTCAGGTCAACTTTAGTTCCCAGTTACATCAGTCCAAGCAGCCATCTTTCTCAATTTTGTATCTTTGAATTGAGTGAGATTCAGCAAAGGTTCCCTATGAGATTTTTGTTCCTTGACATGCATTTTCCGATATCAACCCAAGTTCATGCATGTTTGAGCAAGGTGCCATTAAGTTGCAAGCACTATAATAAACAATCCCATAAAGGTTGTTTGTTATCAGTTTTTCAAGAACCTCAATTATGGGGCTAAGTTATTTTGTTCCAGCTACAATGAGGGTTGGTTAGGTCTTTGCCTACCTTCCTTAAGCTGTTGAGATTATATCCAGCTTTGAAATGGCCCGGGAAAGTTACTGAGGTAACGTAGTTTTACCCTCCCAGCTAGGAAAGGTTTTGATTGGCTGAAATTGCCAACCTTTGGGGT
Source organism: Portulaca oleracea (assembly GCA_029582165.1). Classification (NCBI taxonomy): domain Eukaryota; kingdom Viridiplantae; phylum Streptophyta; class Magnoliopsida; order Caryophyllales; family Portulacaceae; genus Portulaca; species Portulaca oleracea. The sequence continues at coordinate 26,788,286 of CM055868.1, read as the reverse complement.
CTTCGTCCAATCAGAAGCCAACATTGCTTTTCTTTTATTTTCCTCATGTATCCAAATTCTATTAGCTAGTATAAGATGTAAAATGATGTATTTGCTAAGTTCAGTAGCTTAGGATTAATCAGGGAGATTAGCAGGTTACTTATGTTTAGGGGCCTCTAATCAAATTGTTTAGGATTAGCTATATATAGGCATGTATTCAGCAGCTTGCAAAATAATCAGTGATATTTTCAATAGCATTTTGAGTGCCTTAGTTGAGCGTCTCATTTGTAAGTGTCAGCAAGCTCTCAGTGGGTTGAATCTACTTCAGTATCTAGGATTGGCATTCCTAGTGGTGTGTGTAGAGCTCGATTGCTTCTGTGATGGTGTGCCTGTAGTCACTGAGGTAATCAAGTCCTTGCCCTTGTGTTTTATTCTATGGTGTGTCCGTATTAGAGTGAATGCAAATCTATCCTTTTCATTTCTCATCGGTTTGTCATCTCGTCCAGCTAATTACATCCAATTAGCTTTATTTGAGATCATCAACAGTGTGTGTGTGAGTCTATGTGGTGTTTGCAAGTTTTATACTCTGATCCTTGAGAGCTTACATATATCATCTTGGTACCAGAGTTGTATTCTATCTTGGAGAGTGTTGTTTGTGATTATTTGAGATGGCCGGAGCTAGTAGAACACCTCAGGAAGTATTAGAACAGACCTTGAAAGATAAAGAAGAAATGGAGCCGAAAATGAAATTTTTAGGTGATCAGCTGTAGTATTATACGCAATTGCATAGAACTAAGCTTTATAGGGATATTGAAGAAGAGTATGAAGAAGGAGAAGGTGAAAATCCTTTTAGTGGGACAGGAAGATGAGGTTGAGGTCCTAGGCCTATTCACACTAGGAGGAGATATGTTAAGAGATCACCTAGGCTTAGTGAACCAGAGGATAACAGTGATAGTGAAAGGGAGGAAAGAAGGGAGAACAAGATGCTAGAGAAGCTAGATTTCAAGATAGATATACCTAAATATGCAGGAGAGCTAGATCCTGATGTTTTCTTTCATTAGTTACAAACTTTGGAGAGGGTATTTGAATTAAAAGGAGTATCAGATGAGAATAAGGTGAAGTTAGTTTCCTTAAAATTGAAAAAGTATGCTTCTACATGGTGGACTAATCTACAGAGAAGGAGAATGGAGATAGATGAAGAAAGGGTGAATACTTGGGTTGAAATGAGGCAGAAGCTGAAAGAAAAGTTCCTTCATTATAACTATATGAAGGAAAACTACTCGAAGCTGCAATATTTGGTTCAAGGAAGCAAATCTGTAGAGGAATATACCCAAGAGTTTGAGCACCTCCTTTGGAAGTGTAACATGCAGGAGAATGAGGTGCAAACTTATGTCAGGTATCTTACATGTTTAAATGACAATATCAAGAATGTTGTTGAGTTGCAAGTTTATGATTTACTTGATGAGCTAAGCTCTTTGGCTCATAAAGTGGAGCAACAAAAGAAACAAAAAACTCACTTGTTGAGCTAAGCTCATTTTGAGGTACCCTTATGTTTTGGGTTAGAAATTATTAGGTGCTTTTTCGGTCATCAATTTGGTTAAGTGACCGAAATACCCTTATCTTCCATTTTTTAAGAAATACCCTTAAAGAAGAAGAATAAGGGTATTTCGGTCACTTAATAAAATTGATGGCCGAAAAAGTAACAAATAATTACTAACCCCAAAAATAAGGGTACCTCTAAATGAGTTTTAAAAAGTTGGGGTACCGAAAAATAGTTTCCCCAAATATTGGGGTAACTCCGAGTAATTTTTTGCAAAAAAAAGCTCGAGCAAAGGAGTATAGGAGCAAGTATCCAGCTAAGTCTTATGCCCAACGCAAGCCAAGCCAAGCCAAATCCTTACAGCAAACCCTACAATCCCCCACAAAGAACCTATCCACCCCCACCTCTTCCTCAAACCAGATATCCAACCCCAAGACCACCTCAAAACCAGCCACAAAATGCCCTACAAAGAACCCCAACCCTTACCAGTAGATCTTTCCCAGAGAGAAGATGCTTCAGGTGTCAAGGACTTGGACACATAGCATCTGAATGTCCAAATAGGAGGACAGTCACCTAGGCTGAGTTTCAGGCAGACTTTTGCTTGATCTTGAGCCATTTGATGGAGAAGATCAGTATGAAGAGTCCCATGGAGAGCCAGTACATGATGGTGAGGAGCTTGAAGCAAGCCCTGATGAAGGAGAAATGCTTTGATGAGGAGGATTTTGAGCAATGCAGCAGTGGATGAAGCAACAGAGCAAAAGGAGAACATTTTCAACACCAGGTGCACAGTAGGTGGGAAACTCTGTTCTTTGATCATTGATGGAGGTAGCTGCATCAATGCAACCTCTGAAACCATGGTGAAGAAGCTCAATTTGGCTACCAACACCCTTCCAACGCCCTATACCATACAATGGTTGAACCAAAGTCAAGGTATCAAGATTTCTTCTAGATGCCTTGTGAATTTCCCAATTGGTTCAGCTTACAGAGATGAAGTTTGGTGTGATGTGATTCCTGTGGTTGCCTCACCTATTGTTAGGGAGACCTTGGATGTATGACAGGTCTGTTAGTCATAATGGAAGAGCAAATACATATTCCCTTTGTCTGAACAGCAAGAAAATCACCCTTACCTCTCTTAGACCATCCCAGCTAACAAAAAGAACCAAAAACCTTATTGTTCAGCCAACTCTTGATTTCATTTTGTCACATGAACAACTTGAGATTAGTGAACAAAGTGATCTTATTTTGCTTGACATTGAGGAAAACCTACCCCACAAAAAGACCACCCCTTATTTCAGCCTATCATAAACCAATACTGTTCGGTTGTTGTTTTGTGGTTTTTAGTAAGGGTGGTCGAATCACAAAGATGGGAGTTTAGGCTTGTTTAGGTTATGGTTTGACAAGGTTTCCAAGTGCAGAAAACAGTAAACTATGTAACAAAAGCAAGTAAATCTATCCTAATCATGCAACTAAGACATAAACCATCAATAGCAACAAGAACAATGAGAAATTAAGCTAATAAACACTAACAAGAATGCATTCAGTGGCAAGTAACAAAGCAATAAACTAAGCTAATAATGAAATTAGGAACTAAGTCCATACCCTTGAAGCATCAAATCATTGTCTAATTTTCAACCTCCATCTTTCATCTTTATTTTGGAACTTCCCCCGAACAAGCAAGAAGGTATGAACTAGATTATAAAGAACCCTCAAATACTCACTTTAAAGTAGGATTTGTGATCCTTATTCCCCCTTTTCACTAAAATGGATTGTATTTGTGGCTAATCTAGAAAGCTATGAATAACAATCTGAAATGAAATCAAAAGAAAACAAGAGAATGAAGGTAGAATTTCTGAAATTAAGCTTCAATGAGAGTTGATAACAATCAAAAATTTGAGAACTTGGAGAACAATCAACTTAAAACCCTAAGTAAAAGATAAGCAAATGGTAAAAAGTAGATGAAACTAATAATAAAACCTAACATCCAGCAAAATCCGCAGCTTACAGTATTTATATACAAAGCCATTGGTTACATAAAACTCAGCGTTTCACCTAGAAAAATAGCGCAAAAAAACAGAGGGTCACGGGCGTGATCGCTCTCTGCCCGCAAGTGAATTCCTTGCCTCGGCTGATTTCTCGACATCACAGGGGACGTCACGAGCGCGAGCCAACATGACTCGGGCGTGACGGCCTCCTGGCTTTCCTCTACCTGCCTGTAATGATGATGCTATAGACACGTGTCGCAGGCGCGCCGGCTCACGTCACGGGTGCGACGTCCTGCTGCCACCTTTGCCTTGGCCAAAAATCTTGACACCCAGGAACAAGTCATGGGCGCGACCAAAGTGGCGCGGGTGTGACACTCTATTGTCCGGCACTTCTGCTGTTGCCATCCAACTTTTGTAGAATTTTGCTCCGTTTTTGCCGTTTTTGATCGAGTTTTGGCTCTAAGATATTATTAACCTACAAAACTAAAATAAAAACATCATATCTAACATATAATAACGGCGCTAAAAAAAATGGACTCCGTATAAATGATATAAAATTCGGCTTGGAACGAGACCGAACAACACTCCCACACAAGGGTTTGCTCACCCCGAGCAAACTAAAAACAAAGATAATAACATAGAAAAAAGAAACTAAAACCCTAACTCACTTTTGCAGGAATCGCGGATGCATTTAGCACATGCATCAAGCCCTTTAAACCCTTTCGCATCCCAAGTGGACGAGGTAGGTCTCGTGAGAGTTTATAGAAGTTATACCCCCAAAAGCCAAGGGAAAGAAAAAAGAGGTGAAAAACCAAAAACAAAACAAAACAAAGGCGAAGAAGACATTCCCGTCCCCAATCATGCACTTAGTTCCCCAACCCGCCTCAACAATCAAATGGAAGAAGCAAATATAAACAAACAAGGACACGAAGGTTGGAAAGCTCCTAATCCTTGAGAGTTTCAACCAAAACACTTCATGATGTGCAAAATTCCTCGTGTACAAGTGCAAGTGGGCCCTAACCGATCCTTCCTAATCTAAGCCAGACCATCAAAGTTGTTTTCATGCTCAAGCACGGGATTATTGGCTATCCTAACTTCACTCTTTTGTTTTTCTTTCAGCTTTTCTTTTCGTTTTCTTTCAGTTTCTCAACTTTTTTCTTCTTTTCTTTTTTCTTTTTCTTCTTTTGCTTTTTCTTGCTTCTTTTTTTTCTTTATTCTACTTTTTTTCATTTTCTTCGCTCTTTTCTTTCTTTTTTAAGCCTCATTGTCAATCCGTTTTGTCCGGTTGACGTATTTCACAATGAGGGCGTGATAGTGGAGAATATCATGCCCATGTGCTCCACGAGCCGTATCTGCCAAAGAGAAGAATGGGAAAGTGAGAATCTTGGTTACAAAAAAAAAAGAAGAGAAAAGAAAAAAAGGGAATACAACTAAGAAAAATCGGCAAATGATTCCACATAGATCATTAAACGGCCCATGCAAAATTTAAAAAAAACACAAAAAAAGACAAAAAAAAAATAAAAAGTGTCGATACTCACTTGAAGAGCGAGGGGACTTCCTCCAAAGACCTGCTTGGTGTTCCATGAATCAAGGCCAAGGAGAGTCTTCGCGACCATCATAGGGGCTGGATACCTCAGGTCATTTCATCAACAACATGGATAAGAGAAAGAGGAGAGAAACCCGAACCCCCGTGATAAAATAAAAATTCAGCCAACATGCAAAATATCAAACTTCGCACTCATAATGTTGGATTGAGTCTAAGCGCCTCGGGTGATTGGAAGAACTCAACTAAAGCTTGAAGGTCGACCATGTTGTCCACCAAGATGTGTCACAACGCCCGATGGTTGAAATTCATCAATTCCTTGAACTTCTCACGATAGTTGTGAGCAAGAGGAGTTGTTGGCGGGGCTTAATGACCGAAGCCGAAGATGCAAGCCCACTCTTCTGGAATGGAACATAAATCGTTCCAGGAGAAACGAAAGACATGGAACTTAGAGTCCTAAAATGTGAAGGCCGCCTTAAGAAAATCCCAGTTTATTTTCACCTGCTTGAGGCTCAAAATGAGAGTCAGGTTGTAATAGATGAGGAGTCGTTTCTCGGGTTTGGAAAGGGAGTTCATCCATGAGTTGAGTTTTCTCTCAAAGGCCATGATTGAATAAAAAAAGGTGTAGGACGAAATGAAACAAAATGCAGTGTAATCAAATGGCAACGAGGCACGTTTAACTACTGTTTGATGAGGCCTTGGAATTATACTAATGCAATGTTTCTGAGTTACACTTGATCGGGCTATAGAGTATGAGACAGTGCCAACAACGTGCATTCGAATGAACCGTGGTGTCTGCCACCGTGTGACGATCGATCGACCTTAAGCAGGGGGATGAACTCGGTTTTGTTAGTTCATAAACCCATGTAGATGCATGCATGAGGGAAGACACCGTTTCAGTGGCTTCCACATGTTGGTATAATAATATTTTTTGTACATTTGTAAATTTTTCTTTTTGAGTTCATTAGGAGTGTTGTGACCCGTATAAATAAAAACAACTGGGGGCTTGCATATTGCATTTTTAGGAGTCAATATCACGTACATAAAACAGTCTACTTTATTACATTTTTTTTATTGAGCATTTTATTGCATTGCATTACATTCGCTATTGCTGCTAAAAACAAAAGAAGAAAAGCCTTGCCGAAACAAAGCCTAGTAGTTCCCGTCAGAGCTGTCGCCGCCGAATATACTTCTGAAAGCTGCATTCGCAAAAGAACTTGGACGCGACTCATCCTGTGTACTGGAAGAACAAGGTAAGAGCTGACTGGAAGGCATGTCGTGACCACTAGGGCCTGGATAGTCTTAACTATAACCAGGGAGTTGGCTATAGGGAACAATCGAGTGAGCATGATACTGAGGCACCCATGGAATAGGCACTCTCTCTATTAAGCCACGGAGTCCACTAGATTCCGAGCAATTTTCTAGTGTGAACTCAACAATACCGAGAGACCTTCGTCTACCTCCCGAAGACCTTGAAGAACTAGCATGGGGAGCTCAAAGTTCACCCATCAAATCTTGATCCCTTCGTCGGGATGATCGCTCTCCTGCGTCTCTACGATGAAGTCTCCTACTAGTTTCCCCTATTGAAGAATGACGAGGGGGACGCCTCCAAGAGCTTTCTGAATGCGGTAAACTCACATAAGAATGTGCTTCACCAGCTTCATACTCAGCAACTGGCATTGGGCCTCGATACTGGCGATTCACGAAGTTTAGGTCGATAAACTCTCGAGTTATGATGCCTTCCCGTAGCAGAACACGGATGTGGGCATCTGCTTGTTGCATAAGAAAGAGGATCAATGAGAATCCATGCAGAATGAAAGTAACAGGATAAATGTGCAACTCACCGGATTAGAGTCAAAGCGCTGCAAAACTTCATGATCGTTGGGCACATGCGGAATGAAGTCGAACATCATGTTTTCACCCTCGGCTTTCTTAGGCTCTTCTACATGTTAGTCTAGGAGAGATTATAATATCCTCCCAGCTATAGAAAGGCGAATTATTAGCAAGGAAAGCAAAAACCTCAATGCATAGACAAGAAGAATTTATACCCGAGCAAAATCCAAGCGGCCTCTATTGCTGAGCATCCGCTTCCTCCAGATTATCCGTAGGAACAATGAAGTTAACAGTAGGCTCCCCGACCATCAGCCGAGTCATTTCATCTGCCGTCAAATCTTGCCTATTGAAGATAAGCTCAGGAGGATCCACAGGCACCTTCGAGGGTCGTTCCCCGGTGTGCTGAAAGTAGAAGCGTTATCCTAAATAGAGAATAAGTCCAGAAGGACCTTCCAACAACAAGCGACGTTCACTTGCTTCCCTCGCAAAATGAATGACAAAATGGATGTCCACCAAGTGAAACTCGTCCCATGGAGACCGAACGATGTCCTCCTACGAGAGTCATTATCATGGTAAGCTTAATAGGAAAAAGGAGGAAAAGAGTGGAAGAAACGAGTCATACCAGTCAAAGGTTGTCAACGATTCTCCTAAGACCATTCAGGTTCTTGAGATGATACTTTGGACGACGGTAGTTTGACGACTCTGTCCATCGTCGAGAAGCCGGGACACGCAAGTTACCATTGTTGGTTCCACCAACCACGGGAAGGAAATATTCTAAAACCCACACCTGCACGTCATGAAAGGTCGTAGTAGAATTAAGGAGGAATTTTGCACAGAACAAAATTTCTAAGAAGAGATGTCTCAGGGCATACTTCCAAGACCCGCCAAAGACTGCTTCCCAGATTAAGCAACTTTCCTTTTGTAGTCCTAGGGCGCCCCATTGTGTCACAACTAGTAGGACGGCAGGCGACCTGCATCCCTCTCACCAAGTGAGCGTAGGCAGCAGCTGCCTAATTGAAAGTCCTCACTTCGCCATAGTCCAGGAGATGATGCATCCAGGAAAGAGTTACGGTGTCCCCACGATTTGCAAAAATGGTTGCATTAATAAAATGCACCAACACAAGAAACAGACATTGAAGAAGAGGAAGGCTCTCAAAGCCCTCGCTTTTTAAGAGGGCCACCCAGTGGGTGTACCACAAAACACCATTCCTCCATGCATGCCAATGCAATAGTGGGTTTCAAAAGCTCATAAACGCGAGGGTCATCATCCATATGAAATTCCAGCACAGGCCACTCTAGCTAAGGCCAGTGATCATCACATGCAAAGCCAACATGAGTAAGCATCATTTCACCAACAAGGAGGTGGAATGAATTAGTTGTATCCCAAAAACGTTACACAATAGCCCAACCAAATATCCTCCTGCTGCGAGTTTTCCAAGCTTCCAAGCAAGCCAAGAAGGGCCCAAAACCTACATTCCTGACAATGGCTGTGTAGAATGCCACCACCATTGTATGATGGGACAAATTTACTACACTTTGTATGCTCCTGCATGTTTTGAAAGACTCATGCTATGGCGAAAGCAACGAAAGAGCCTAAATGTTTGTTGTAGAACATAAGGTACCTCGAGTAAAATTTAGAGTACACATTCTACTTTAAATTCAACTTAAAGTGTTAAACCAAGCAATAACATGCAAGACATCTTCAAAGATAAACATGTTATGAAAATAAGCTTGTAAAACAAAAAAGTATATACCGAGACATGGGATCGAAAGAACCATGCATGCTCGTCTTGACGAAAAACCAATTGAGTTGGAGTAAACTCTTAACTAGGGTATTCCCTTTGCACCGTTGTTGCATATGGACGCTCCTGGACTACTGGCTGAGTAGCACGTCGGCGCCCTCTCCACAAAAAAAATTCATCTCATTGCAATAAAACTCAAAATACCCAAAATAGTCTATAGAGAGAGAATAGGAGGCAAGCTAAATAGAGAGCTCGGATTTTAGGCAATGAAGAATGTCGAAGCTCAAGCCTCGTTTATAGACAATTTGAGTGGGCTCATACAACCATGCACGTGTTATCATACCATTGGCTGAAAGCTGTTTATACCCAATTTTGTGTCTAAATACCGCCTAAATCTTTAGACTTTTAACTCGTTTCGTGGTTTAATTTAATAACTTTTAATACGTTTTTGGTTATTTTGTAGATTTTTGAGCTTTCACTCAAAGCGTAGCAAAACGGGCCTTTTTATAGCATTTTTTGGTGATTTCCCGAGCCGAGCCAGACTGGAAACCGAGGTGGAGTCAACCCGGGACCACACTCCCAAACCTTTCGTGCCAATTAGTGAAGTGACGCGTGCTACGACCCTCAGATCGGGCGTTACATGCTTCGGAAAGAAGGAAGAACAAAGGGAGGGAAAGCAGAGGCGTAGCCCTCGCCACGAATGGCGTAGCGCCCGTTACCTCTGCATGGCCGAAGAAGACCCCACCCACAGCGAGCCATACCGTAGCCACGGCGCCTCGAAGGGAAGAAATCGCCTGGCGCATTTCGCAGGTCGCGCCCGCGAGCCCCCTGCTGGGTTGCGATCCTTCGGGCTTTGTACGCGGCGTTTTGGGCATTTTTGATCCTTGGTATAAATAGATCATTTGCTGCGTTTTCTGGGGATTCGGCTCTTATTAGACTCTAGTTACTTAGACTCTATTTCCAGCTTTGTATTAGTGACTTTTAGAGAGAGATTAGTAGGAAATTAATCTAGGGTTTTGGAAATTTGTGTTTGTTATTGAAAGATTTAGGGATTCAAACTCTTTTATTAATTGCTTTGCTAATTGCTTTCCTTGCTATTTAATTGTTCTTGCTTGTTTATGGTTGTTTGATGTTAGAAATCATGTTTAGGTTTGGTTTGGATGTTGTTAGCTTAGTTCTTATCATGATTAATGGCTACAAACCCTATGGGTTAGGGGATAATTAAGGGTGTGAATGGGTGATTAGGTTTGGGTTAGCAATATTAGTGAGTAATTAGTTGGGAAATCAATTTCCCACTCATATCCTTCCCTCAAGTAGGATGTATTAAGGTTCGAAAGCTCCCGAATACATCCAACACTTGTATTGGAAGGTGGGAATCGGGATAGTTAGTACTCTATTCATGGAAGTGAATAGAGGCTAACTAGGAAATTACGTTTCATTAACCCTCTGGGTCTGTCGATGGACTTTGGGTAAGTTAATCCGGACTATCCTCGGAAGAGGAAGCTCGGTGAGTATTTTCTAACGAAATTGCCACTTGACTCTCCCTTCTTGTTATTCCCTTGTTGCATAACCCATTTCCTAATCCCTGTTTGCATCCCGAAAAGCCTCCGAAGCCCATTTTCCATTCCTTGACCAACCTTAGTTTTGTTTCTCACTTTGTGACCTTTTCAAACCAGTATTCTTACCTTAGCAATCTTGACCTGACCTTTGACCTAGTTTCTATGACCAAGGCCGCTAGCTCCCTGAGAAGAACGATAAAAACCGAGGTCTCACAAACCACGTTACAAAAGCCAAGGCCGATCGGACTTCAGGTTGACCACAATAATTGTGTTTGAATGGTCTCCTGAATCATTAGCAAAAGTTGGATGGTACGAGCTAAAAGATTCCATCGCAAGCTAGAGGACGACCGACCTAGAAAAGGGTGAGTTTTACCCTCTTCCACCTTTTCCATTTCCAAAAACCAAACATACATGTTCTGAAGAAAAGAGCACGGCTAAGTTTGCCCAGCAAGATGAAGTTGGTCTTCTTAAAATTGAAGCATCAAGTCCCCAAATAAGAGCATTTTCCAACGATTATGTTGACGCATTCTAAGGTAACTCATTTGGATCAAAGTTTAAAATTCACAAAAAAACTGACAAAAACATCCTTGCATTTTCGCAGGAAAATAAGAGCCATCGACCTCGGGTTCAATGAAATCTAAAAAATAAGAGCCATCGGCATCGCGTCCGATGAAGTCTCCCTACATCTAATAGCCATCAAAACCAAAATCCAGGGCCATCGATAGTGATCGGTGATGTCCCTACCACGAGCCATCAATAGCGATCGATGAAGTCTCAACCCCGAGCGACCGGCAGCGATCGGTAAAGTCTAGAACCCCAGGGCCATCGGTAGTGATCGGTGAAGTCCCTACCACGAGCCATCGGCAGCGATCGGTGAAGTCTCAACCCCCAAGGCCATCAGCAGCGACCAGTGAAGTCCCTCGGCATTGAATTGCTATCAACATCAAACACCACGGGCCATCGGCAGCGATCGATGAAGTCTCCCCAACAAGTCGGGCGTTATTATTCCAAGTGCTGACACACAATTTCAAGTAGGGACGCCTTCAGCCCCGAGATCACTTCAAGTAAGACGTCATTCTTACTTGAGATCAGCTGCAAATGGCACAAAAACTCATTAGAAGACAAGTAGAGCATCATTCTTACTCAAGATCACCCCAAAGAGCCACACGCCGCCCACAACCAGATGCAGGACACAGCTTCCAAGCATCACCCCAGCCTTTGCACTCCACAAAGTCATATCCTAGCCGGTGTCCTTCAAATCAGTTCTACTTTGATTTTCATTATATAAAAGACTCAATCAATGTGGGGGCTATTTGTAGACACCAGGTTTTGGAACATAAATATATAGAATATCTATATAAATACAAAGTAGAAATATGAATGAAGGAGCCGTTAAATAAATACATGCAATTACATGTACATTATTCGATTAAAGCCACATGCATGATAACATGTGAGATTAGCTAATTGCATGCACATTTTTTACGTAAAGGATCAAGCCATATGATAAGTGTATTTTATGTATTTGTGATCTAGGGTTATTTAGAGTTAATTTGAGTGATTATTGATATGAATGTATTATTTTTATACTCGAATTCTCTGTTTTATGCTTGGTTGGAGTTTAGTATAGTTTTGTAGGAAATTGGTGTTAAAGTGAAGAAATCAAGCTCAAAACCAAGTCAAAGGAGTCCAAGTAGATCACAAATCAAGAGAGAGATCCACCCCAAGGCCCAATCATTGGCCCAAGAAGACATTGGATGCCGCCTGGCATCAACACGAGTGTCTAAAGACCCAGCACGGGTCGTTTCAGCCTCCAGAATGTCTAGAAAATGGTTCCAGTGAGCAACACGGTCCGTGTCCAGGCAACACGTCTCGTGTTGAGGGCAGCACGGTCCGTGTTGGCCTAGGATCACCCGTGTTGGCCCTATTTAATGCGGAAATGGCGTTTCGGCTTCATTTCAATGCTATATAATTGTTATCCCGCTGCATTAACTTGCGTCCATCATCATCCTCATCATCATATTCATCCATCCTTTAGTCCTTATTTCCATCCACATTCATCCATTGTGAAGATAGAGAGATTGGTTGAGTTTTGGAAGATCGGTTCTCAAGAATTGGAGAGAAGTGGAAGAGCAAAAGTCCCCGCGGATCAACATTCAAGCAAGGATTGAAATCCAACTTAGTTTATTCCTCTTTCTTTAGATTTCATGCATTTTAGTATAGAATTTCATATGTTTAGTGAATCGAACATGAGTAATAAGTAGTTTTCATAAGTTTAGGGGATAAACCCTTATTAGTTTCTCTTATGGATTGAGTTTTGTTGGATTGAACAAGTTTGTTAATCTAGTTTGAATGCATTTTATTTAACCTTTGATGATGTATGTCATTGTTTTTGACTGGCCATCAAGAATACGGATTTAGATTGTGGAATGAAGTACCGAACGGAGAAATTCGATAATCGGAACCCTTAGGATTAAACTAGTATATGAAGTGAACTAGAGATAGAAGACTTTGTAATTAGGGGTCATTGGATAATTTGATATTTAACTTAGATAAAATTGACACAATAAAGAGTCCAATAGATCAATTTTACTAAGCAATCCGTTTCATTGCCAAAAGCTCGCTACGGAATACATTATGCGATTATCGACCCTAAAATGTACCAAATTAGTGACATACATGTTCAATCCACTTGTTTGACTCATAGAGTTACTTACTTAGGTTTTATTCCCTGAACGTCTTTCTCATATTGATTTCATCTTGTGAATTGTGTGAATATTTGTTTATTTGCCTTTAATAGTGAATAGCAATAGAATTAGTCTAATATAAAGCAAAACCGACCCGTTTAGCAATCACCTAGGAGGCTAGTTTGGTGCGTAGTTAGCAAATTCCCTGTAGGATCGACCTTGATACTTGGTACACGAGCACCAGTGCACTTGCGGCATATCATGTTTTTGGCGCCGTTGTCGGGGACTTTGTCCCTATCCGCCACCGAACGAATATACTTAGATTGACTAGATCATTTTCTTTTATTTTTCTTGTTTGATCTCCATTTGGTTTCATTTTTTGTCTCTTGCTAGGTTTTCCTTAGGTGCATGCAAAAGGCACCGCTATTCGAGTTTGATCTGGAGAAAGAAAGAACCTTCCGTTTAAGGCGGAAGCGGCAGCAAATAGAGGAAGCAAGAAGGAGGCAAGAACAAGCCAAGGAGAAACCGAAGATGGCCCAACCGAGAGGTACTTTTGGGCAATGCGTGACTCCCCCAGTCTCGAATCTACCCACGACCATCAACGCACCGGGAGTGGACGCGCATGACTTTGAGTTTAAGAGCTCCCTTATCAACTTGGTGAAGGCCTCACCTTTTCATGGCCTTCTCAATGAAGACCCCAACCGGCATCTCCGCATCTTTCGGCAAGCTTGTGAGACGTTCAAGGCAAATGGTGCGACGGATGACGCTATCAAGCTTCGGCTCTTCCTTTTTTCACTAGAAGGGAAGGCATGGGAATGGTTAGATTCCTTACCGGCGACTACCTCCATCACCACCTTTGATCAACTTGCTAGTCAATTCGTGGTGAAATATTTTCCGCCTAGCAAGTTAACAAGCTTGAGGAACCAAATTTCCACATTCGTACAAGAACCGGCAGAGAGCTTCTACGATGCATGGGAGAGGTTCATGGACCTCTTGAGGCAATGCCCCCAACATGGTTTTGAGCCTTGGGTCCCGATCCAAGCGTTCTACAACGGGTTGGATGACAACTTTAGAGCCAACATCTTGGCTGCGGCGGGAGAAAATATCATGAGCAAGACCGTGGAAGAGCTTCATGAACTCATCGAGCTGATTTCAACAAACAGCTACCAATGGTCTAAGCCCGGTTCCGCACGAACGGGAGGTAAGTATGAGGTGGATGCTATCACCCTTTTATCCACGAAATTAGATGCATTAACAGAGAAGATGGATAAAATGAAGTTGAATGCTACCCCTCCCCCTCAAGTTCAATGTACTTCATGTCATTCATTAGAGCATGAGACCTTATTTTGTGCTAACGGGATGGGTAGTAGAGATCCTAATGAACAAGCCAACTATGTTGGTAACCCGAATGCTTACCACCCCGGTTTGAGAAATCACCCGAATTTTTCTTACCGGAATAATAATCATTTAGGTGCCCAACAAGGACAAGGACAAAGACCTACCCAAGGACAAGGTCGATCCCAAACTCGAGACCAAAATAGTGTAGAGGCTTTGTTAGAAGTTGTCCTTCAATCCCAAGAAAGGCAATTTGAGCACCAAAAGAGGGAAGATGAGGTTCTAAAAGCTTTGGCCACTAGGGTTGACTTGTTGACTACCCATAACCATATTCTTGAAACCCAAATTGCCAACCAAGCTAGTGCTTCGACCCCCACTCCGGGATCACTTCCTGGACAGCCTGTCCCTAATCCTAATGGGCAATGCCAAGCCATAACTTTAAGAAGTGGGACGCAGTTGGGGGATGTAATAACCTGACCTAAATCCCCACTAGTATAGTACTTTAAACTTGTTTAATTAATTTTAATTCGTTATTGGATTTATTTGTACCTTGCGGTTAGCTAACGGTGACAGGTTTCGGCGGAATGGCGAAGCGGTCGGTTTACCGGTCAAACTTTTTACCAAGCTCGTTATATTTTATTTAGAACCTTATATTATAATTATTGTTGGTTCTACAACTTTATTTTAAAGTCGGTTTATTTATAAATTAATTTTCCGCAACGAAACGAATTTATTTTCGGGTTACCGATTTACCGTCTTTTAACCCGATTAAATTTTTACAATTTAAAGTGGAATGTTTTACCCATTTTATATTTTACCAAGAATATTAGTATTTTTGTTATTGGAGTATTAGTTTATAATCACATTGATTAGTATTGTTTTAGTTAAGTTAATAAAAGGAGGGTGTATATAAGTGGAGGGGGAGTTAATAAGTCATTTTTTTTGATTCAAATTTTAGACAACTCCCAACTCTCCTTTCTCTCTCACGGCAGCAGCAGCCCCCCAGCCACGCCACCTCCTTTCCGCCGGCACCGGCCAAAATCCGGCGACTTTCCGGCCAATTTTCCGGCACCAAATTGAAGCTCTCACTCTCCTCTTCATCCTTGTCCCTTTTATTCATCTTTTCAAGTGGTATATCTCAAGTATCTTTCTCCTCCATTGTTATGAATTTTGAAAGCTTTGATATTATTGTTTTACTATGATGTTTTTATGTTAATTTACTACTTTCTTTCATGAAATTAGAGTATAAATTGTTGTAGTTGATTCTAGTGAATGAAAGTAAGTGTTTTGGTTCAAGTTTGTGTGAGTTATGTTGAGATTCTTGTGAATTGATGAAGATGATGGTGAGCTATGGTTGTGCATGTGGTGTTGGATGAGATTTTAGAGTTATACCTTCTGTTTTGTGGAGATAATTAAGTATTTATGGTCTTTTTGAATGAATTACATTAGAATTGTGAAAGAAAGTGTGTTAATGGTGGTGTAGCTAAGTGCAAGTGTTTGTGTATGGTTGCATGTGAATTTTTGCAAGTATGAATGCCAATGTTGAGGTAAAAATGCTGAAATTTAGTGAGGTTATGCATAGATTACATTGGGTATGTTATGGGTAAAAAGTTTAAATGAAAACAAGCATGCATGAGAGCTGAAACACACCCGGTACCTACTGCCCATTTTGAGGTTTTTATAGGGAATGCTAAAATTGATTTTGAGCCCAGAATTTAGTGTAAAAAGGTAGTCTAAGATGTTAGTAAACACCGGGCTTTGGAATTTCGAGTTTTCGATTTGTATAACCCAAGTTAGAGCCAAAACCGTGAAGCCGCGTAATTATATACGAATTTTGGAGACAGTGTAGTTTTGGGTATTTTTCGACCAAATGAAAATTGATTCTGGAAAAGTGTTAAACATAAGAGTTTTAGAGGACTCGACGAGCTTTCCGAAAATATATGGTATGCCTTTAGCCGATGTCGGGAGGATAAGTTATAAGGTCGAGAATCAGAGTCACAAAAACTGGAATTTTCTGGGTAATTTGTATAAGTACATTAAGGAGTTAAATGTGATTATTAAGGTCTTGTAAGTGGGTTTAAGAGTGGTCAAGCTAAGGAATATATTATTATTTGTGATATGGTTTTGGTAAGAACCTTAGAGCTCAAAGTTGAAAGACCCCGAGACCTTGAAACTATTTTACCGTTTTAATTTACCGAATTTTCGTAACTCTATTTAGAAGCTTTTATTGTTCTTGGGAGTTTTAAAGCCTCTTTGGTAACTTGAAAGTTTATATTTTACAAGTATTCCTTGATTCATAAAGCCCTCATAAACTGAAGCATTTATCGAAGTCTCTTGATTTTATCTCAAACAGCCGAAAAACCCCGTTATTACTATTGTCGGTAATTTGCTACTGTCCGGGGCTCTTTTCGAGCCTTTTTCATTCTTTTTAACCTCTGCCCCGACCATCAAACTTGTAGAACGTATTTTTCCCTTTCCGAAAAGGACTCGCACAGCGAAATCCGAGTTCTATAGCCCGAGTTACAATCAAAATACTATTGTCTTTAAAACCTGAAATTCCTATACGTTTTATTGCCGAAACTTTATTGCGAGGTTCTACGCCCTTACCTTTTCATAACTCCTATTTTAATACCGAACTCTATTATTATAGCTCAAAGTCCTGCTTCGACCCAAGCCATTCCCCAGCCGAGATCGCGACCGGACGGCTCACTCGCTTCAGGTACGCAAATTGTCCAACTTTTGTATCTATTTAAAGTCAAGTACAGTTTTATTGCATAGATACATTCTAATGATTTTATTGTTTTACAAGTGGTCCCGACACTTAATTCTTGATAGCTAGTGAAAGCTAGCATTATTTCTGTGCTCCTATTGGAGTAACCTTGACTGGCTGTGTCATCGCCTAGATCACCATCCAAACTTAGGATCAGTTTGGGCGTGCGTGCGCGAGATGTTCTACATCGATCCATCAGGGAGCCCACATCTTTTATTTAGCAAAGTCTTTAAAGGGTACATAACATATGCATAGAACTGTTTATCGTTAAAGCTTGCATTGTCTTAGCATGATTTTGAACCCTTCCCCGTTTTCGAAACGTTTTAAAGGCCGGCATGAAAACCGTTTTCGAAACGGTTTTACATGTTGGAGGTTTGTGTACTGAGTGTTTCCCCCACTCATCTTTGCGTTGTTCTCACTGTTTTGTTTTAGGATCAGCTCACGAGATAAAGGCAAGGGACTTCACTCAGCGTCCAGTTCAGCAAAGTGAAAGGTAGAAATATGCTTAAGTACAGGAGTTATGATAATCCTAGGAGTAATGTCATTAGTAATGTGGGATTTGTGTGTGGATTATATGCTCGACGTGTAACCTTGGTTTTTGGGATGTCATGATGTATGGGAGTTCTCTGGTTATGTGATATTAAATGTTTTATTGGGTTACTTTGTGTATAGTTAAGGGATGGATGACGTAGGTTGCCTTGTCCTTTAGGGGACGGCGGTAACGCCTCCGGACGTTATCCGCTGCGCTAATCAGGTGATTACTATTGTATTTGGGGTAATGACGTGATTAAGGTTTGGGGGCGTTACAGTTGAGTTCAGCAAAGTGAAAGGTAGAAATATGCTTAAGTACAGGAGTTATGATAATCCTAGGAGTAATGTCATTAGTAATGTGGGATTTGTATGTGGATTATATGCTCGACGTGTAACCTTGGTTTTTGGGATGTCATGATGTATGGGAGTTCTCTGGTTATGTGATATTAAATGTTTTATTGGGTTACTTTGTGTATAGTTAAGGGATGGATGACGTAGGTTGCCTTGTCCTTTAGGGGACGGCGGTAACGCCTCCGGACGTTATCCGCTGCGCTAATCAGGTGATTACTATTGTATTTGGGGTAGTGACGTGATTAAGGTTTGGGGGCGTTACAGTTGTGGTATCAGAGCGGAGTTATAAGGGGAAAACTTTGGGGAAATATAGAGAACTATTAAGATATTGAAATTTTAGATGTGCATGGTGTAAGGTATATGTGTTTTAACTGCTTCATTGGGTCTAATTGTACTATAAAATGATTGTGATAAAAAGTCGAGCATGAAGCTCCTTGTGGTGCAAGTGTAGTGAATTGTATTTTGCAGGTAAAGTAATGATGTTGTAAATTTGGGATAGTCCTAATTATAGGGGAAATGCTGCCGAATTTTTCCCAGAAATTATTGAATTTATAAGGAATAGTAAGAAGAATTAAGTGTGTCAAGTAGTTTAATTTTGAGTTATTTGTAAGCCAATGATTGAATTCTTATAGGAATAAAGGAAGAAAAGTTGAATGCAAATTAAAGTTACATAAGAGGGGAAATTAAAAGGGTTGATCGGGAAATTGTTTTAAGTTGAAGGTTTTATTGGAATGGGTTAGGAGTATGTATATGTATATGTATAGGGACTTATGTGTTCTTTTATAAGTTGGGTAATGTTTGGAAGTAATCATGGCCACGATTAAACGAAGTGTGTTAAAGTCTAGCAAAGTAGTTTGATGACATGCTTGGACATATATGGTGATAAATGAGCTCTTTCACAAGGGATTTTGAGGATAGAGTCTCGGACCTTGTCTTGGTTTCCTTTTTGTTTACTTTTGAAATGAGTTTAAGGGGAAAGATTTATTAAAGCTTATTTTATTGTTTTGTATACTGTAGATGGCCTCTTCTGATGGTTCCCTACCCAACCCGTTCGCAATGATCATGGATCCAGAGGACAGTGTGTTCGACCACTTGAAGAGGTTACAAGAGGCTTTTGATATGCATAGTATGGCCAACCCGCATACCGAGTACAGGAGCGACATTTGTAGAGCTCGATGCCTGCTAGCGACCTTGCCCCATGAGAAGCCGTGGGTAGACATTAAAGATAGATACCGATCGCTCCTTCTTAGAGGAGACCCTGAACGGCACACGTGGTGCATAGAGTATCTAGGCGCATGGAACCAGGTAGCCCTAGAGGTTGTCCTTACCCAGACTGCTCACGCGTTACGTTTACACCCGGTTGACTTAGCACCGTCCCTGCATGAGATCTTAGCGCTGCCGACCCCAACCACCGCCTTTGTTTACCCCTCCCCGGCGAAGGGGATGGAGCTCCGCTTTGCACCCCCGATCACGGGACGCCCTGTTCCCCTAGTCCTACCTCCACGCTAGGAACCAGTACCCTCGGGGCCGAATCCCGAGGACGGAAAGGGGCCTATCCTAGGTCAAGGTAATGGTAAGACGGGCCAAAGGCCGAAGAACGAGGGAAGCGCAAGTAACGAGGCAACTCCCACAGGCGTTATAGCGCCTCGAAACGTGGGGAAAGGAAAGGAGAAGGTACAAACAGGACCGGTATTGAGAAATACGAAGCGGAAGAGATGCCTGCCGGCCAGGACGTACCGACTTATACTGCGGAACATGGTGAAGCAAACAGAGCACGGAGACTCGGAAGAAGGGTCTAACTCAGAGCCATGAGCAGAAGTCCTTTTGGGATGATTTTGTACAGGATAGCTAGGGGCTAACCTATTCTTTTGTATACGCCAGTCGACTGTAATAGTAGGGATAGTGGACGTTTTAGTTCAAGGTTGAATCTTGCCATAGGTCGAACTGTGCTATTCTTTTGGGCCTTCCCTATATTTTGGCATGGGAAGTTGAATTGATGTCTTTTATGTCGGATGTTAGTATTATATGTATTAAACTGTATGGTGATGCAACTGTTGGAGGATCCCCCAATTTTTTGTTTTAGGGAGGACTCAAATTATTACAGGAATGCAAGGATCAAGTGAATGATTATGGGATTTATGCAAGTTACCATTATTGTATGAAATTGAGAATACAGGTGGAAGATTGAAGTATTGTGTTTATGTAAATACAGGGTGAAGCTGACTATAGTTTTGATTGAAGTTAATAATTCCCAGTTATGGGTTAGTAGTGGGGTGATATAAACCTTGTGGGATATACTTGAGAAATTTTATTGTTGAACAGGTAAGATTAAATAAAATGTGTTATGAATAACTTATTAACAATTGTCCTTACCGTGAAATTGTAGAATGTCTCAAGCGTCAGGAAATTCGCCCCATGATGAGTCCGCGCCAGGACCAGAAGAAAACCAATTGGAAATACAGGGACACCACCCTAGCCCAGGACTAGTATCCCTCCCTGCAACGCCTTCAGGGTCGGTTCCCCAACACCTACCTAACTACCCCGACCACTTTACCATGTTACTTCATGAATTGTTAAGACGTATACCAACTCCAACAGCTAGTACCCCGAATAATAGAGAAGAGGATTTTGCTGACCGAGTTGCAAAGAGAAACCCCTCCACTTATGCGGGAGGCTATGACCCTGTTGTTTTGGAGGATTGGATAAGAGGCATGGAAAAGATTTTCGAGGTTATCGAAGTACCCGAAGAGAAGAAAGTGATTATCGGGACCTTCTATTTGAAAGGAGAAGCAGATATCTGGTGGGGGAACATAAAGGAAAAGTATCATGGAACCGAAAGAACATGGAATAAATTCTTAGAGGAGCTTAGGGCTCAGTTCTATCCCGTCTCGCTTAGGCGACAAAAGGAGAAGGAATTCCTAGACTGGTCAATGAACAATAGGGATATATCGGTGATGCAATACACGTCTAAGTTTCACGAGTTGTCACGATTCGCACCAGAATATGTAGCCACTGAAGGGTTGAAGATGTCGCGATACGAAGGAGGCCTAGCGCCTTACATACGCAGCCAGCTATCGTCACATTATTTCACCACGATGCAAGAAATGTATGAGAGGGCTGCAGAAGTGGAATGAGTCCGGAAGGAATTAAGGGCTCTAAATCAAGGAAACCCGGCGAACTCAAAGAGGAAATGGAATGAACGTGGGGCACCCCCTACACCAACACCCCTTACCCAAGTGAACCGGACTAGGGGGCCAGCAACCCCGACTCCTAGAAGTCAGCTGAACCCGGCCACCAGCAGAGAGCCGTGCAGGAAATGTGGCAGGACCAATCACTCCATCGCCAAAGGCCGCAGAGGGCACCAATAATGCTTCAGTGCGGAACCGACCATAAAGTAGCCGACTGTCCAAAGAAGCCTAAAAGACCCGAACTGGGCACGACACGACCAGCGCCACCAACGAGGACCACCCCACAGCAGGGAAACGTGGGCCAGGTCTACGTCATGGGAAGGAGAGAAGCGGCCAAGTCGGGTATGGTTGTTACCGGAACTGTCTATGTTTATTCTCAACCTCTTATTGCTTTATTTGATTCTGGAGCCACGCATTCTTTTATCTCCTCCAAAGCTGCAATGTTTGTAGGTTTACAAAAGTTAGCCTGTGATGTAAACTTTTTAATTAGTTTACCCAACGGACAAACCATTAAATGTGCGACATGTTATAGGAGAGTGCCTCTAGTTTTGAATAAGGAGACCTTCCCAGCTAACTTAATACAGATAGATTTAAAGGAGTTCGATGTTATTTTGGGAATGGATTGGCTGAACCAGACCCGAGCTCAAATCAAATGTGGAGAAGGAATTGTTATTTTACAGAACGCCTTAGGGAAAAAGAGTCTTTTTACTGGAGACCTAGGAGTAAGTCCGTGCCCCATTATAACATATGTCAAGGCACGGAAGATGTTGAATCATGGATGCATGGGTTATTTATGTTCCTTAACAGAGGAGGCTTCGAGCCCACCTAAGATAGAAGAAATTCCAGTAGTGCGAGAGTTCGTGGACGTCTTTCCGGAAGAAATTACAGAATTACCCCCGAGGAGGGAGATTGACTTCGAAATCGAACTAATACCAGGAACTCGTCCAATATCGAAAGCACCATACAGGATGGCACCGGCAGAGTTGAAGGAACTAAAGATACAGTTAGAAGATCTTTTGAACAAAGGGTTTATTAGGCCCAGTTCGTCACCGTGGGGAGCTCCAGTGTTGTTTGTAAAGAAGAAAGACGGTAGTTTAAGATTATGCATTGATTATCGAGAGTTGAACAAAGTGACCGTCAAGAATAAATATCCTTTGCCCAGAATTGATGATTTGTTTGACCAACTCCAAGGAGCGGGAGTATTTTCAAAAATTGATTTAAGGTCTGGATACCATCAGCTTAGAGTAAGAGCTGAAGACGTTCCTAAGACTGCCTTTAGGACGAGATATGGGCATTATGAATTTACTGTTATGCCTTTTGGGCTTACAAATGCTCCTGCAGTATTCATGGATTTAATGAATCGGGTATTCAAGCCCTTTTTAGACAAATTTGTGGTTGTTTTTATCGATGATATTCTAGTGTACTCGAGGAGTCAAGAGGAGCATGAAGAGCATTTGAGGCAAGTGCTTCAGCTTCTGAGAGAAAAGCAATTGTATGCCAAGTTTTCGAAGTGTGACTTCTGGCTTAAGGAAGTCGGATTTTTGGGTCATATAGTAACCAGTGAGGGCATCAGAGTCGACCCACAGAAGGTGTCAGCCGTTAAAGAATGGGTGAGACCCACTTCAGTTACTGAGGTCCGAAGTTTCTTAGGTATGGCTGGATATTACAGAAGATTCGTGCCAAATTTTTCTAAGATAGCGCTGCCTTTGACGAACCTCCTCAAGAAGACCATACGGTTTAAATGGACAGATGAATGTGAAGAAGCGTTCCAGACGTTAAAGGAAAAGCTTACCACGACCCCAGTATTGTCCTTACCCGAGGAAGGGAAAGAGTATGTCGTGTACAGTGACGCTTCGCACGAGGGGCTAGGTTGTGTATTGATGCAGGGAGACAGGGTGATCGCGTATGCCTCTCGACAGCTAAAACCTTACGAAAAGAATTACCCGACTCACGACTTAGAGTTGGCAGCAGTGGTTTTTGCTCTCAAGATTTGGAGACATTATTTATATGGGGTCCCTACCACTATATTCACCGACCACAAGAGCCTAAAGTACCTTTTTACTCAACGGGAGTTGAATCTAAGGCAAAGAAGATGGCTAGAGCTCATCAAAGATTACGAGCTAAACATCCAATATCACCCCGGGAAGGCTAATTCAGTGGCTGATGCTTTGAGTAGAAAAACTCAGCACGGGGCTATGTCAAGGATAGTTCACTCTAGAATATGGAAGGACTTAAATAAAGAAAATATCGAGCTGGTGAACAGAGGAGATACGGATAGGATCCTGAATGCTATCTCTTTAGAGTCGTCTATCATTGATGAAATCAAAGCAGAGCAAATGAATGACCCGGACCTTAAGAGAATTGTTGATAATCCGACCACCAGAACAATGCCTGGATGTCTGATCCATGATGATGGGATTCTAAGGTTCCAAAATAGACTCTGTGTGCCCAACATAAGAGATTTAAGGTTAAGGATTATGGAAGAAGGCCACAAATCAATGTACTCCGTACACCCTGGAGGGACAAAGATGTATAGAGACTTGAAAGGAAGATTTTGGTGGCCTAACATGAAAAGGGACATAGCTAACTTCGTAAATAGGTGCTTGACATGTCAAAAGGTGAAAGCTGAGCATCAGCGACCTTCGGGAGAACTCCGACCTTTAGACATTCCCACTTGGAAATGGGAATCTATCTCAATGGATTTCATTATGGGATTACCTCTTACCGCCGCTAAACGAAATGCCATTTGGGTAATTGTGGACCGTCTAACTAAGTCCGCACACTTCATACCAATCCATGAAAGTTGGAAAGTGGATAAATTGGCAGATATCTACATCCGAGAAGTAGTACGGTTACATGGGATCCCAAAGGATATCGTGTCAGATAGAGATACAAGATTCCAATCGAGATTTTGGGACGTTATGCAGAAAGCCTTCGGATCTAAGCTTAATTTCAGTAGTTCATACCACCCGGAAAGCGATGGTCAAACGGAAAGAGTAAATCAAATTCTAGAAGACATGCTTCGCGCCTGTGTATTAGACTTCCAAGGAAACTGGGATCAATACCTTCCTCTCGTAGAGTTCTCTTACAATAACAGTTACCAAGCCACGATTCAGATGGCTCCTTTTGAAGCTTTATATGGCAGAAGGTGTAGGACACCCCTATGTTGGGGCGAGTTAGAGGAAGCATTGGTCATTGGGCCAGACTTGATTCAAGAGAGAACCGATAAGGTCAAGGTGATCCAACAACATATTCGAACAGCCCAGAGCAGACAAAAGAGCTATGCTGATAAGAGGCGGAAACCGCTTGAGTTCCAAATAGGAGATAGGGTGTTTCTCAAAGTCTCCCCTACAAAGGGAGTTAGACGATTCAATGTTAGGGGTAAGTTAAGCCCTCGATTCATAGGACCCTATTCCATTGTAGGAAAGGTTAACCCATTGGCTTATCGTCTAGAGTTACCCTCCGAGTTGGGGCATGTCCACGATGTCTTTCATATCTCACAACTTCGAAAGTATGTACATGATCCAGCACGCGTTTTAGAAGAAGAACCACCTCTCCTAGCCAAGGACCTTACTTACGAACAGCAACCGATCCAAATCTTGGATCGTAGGGTCAAGTGTCTACGTTCCAAAGAAGTTCCGCTAGTCAAAGTCCTATGGGCAAATCAAGAAACCTCTGAGGCCACGTGGGAGACTGAAAATGAAATGATGAAAAACTACCCCCATCTCTTTTAAGGTATTTATCACCGTCAAAGTTTTATCGCATAACAAGTTTCGGGGACGAAACTTCTTTTAAGGGGGGGAGGATGTAA
Source organism: Portulaca oleracea (assembly GCA_029582165.1). Taxonomy (NCBI): domain Eukaryota; kingdom Viridiplantae; phylum Streptophyta; class Magnoliopsida; order Caryophyllales; family Portulacaceae; genus Portulaca; species Portulaca oleracea. The sequence goes on along the minus strand of CM055868.1, from coordinate 26,763,435 downwards.
TAACCTGACCTAAATCCCCACTAGTATAGTACTTTAAACTTGTTTAATTAATTTTAATTCGTTATTGGATTTATTTGTACCTTGCGGTTAGCTAACGGTGTGAGTTTGTGGAATGGCGGTTGTCGGTTTACCGGTCAAACTTTTTACCAAGCTCGTTATATTTTATTTAGAACCTTATATTATAATTATTGTTGGTTCTACAACTTTATTTTAAAGTCGGTTTATTTATAAATTAATTTTCCATAGTAAACGAATTTATTTTAGTTACCGATTTACCGTCTTTTAACCCGATTAAATTTTTACAATTTAAAGTGGAATGTTTTACCCATTTTATATTTTACCAAGAATATTAGTATTTTTGTTATTGGAGTATTAGTTTATAATCACATTGATTAGTATTGTTTTAGTTAAGTTAATAAAAGGAGGGTGTATATAAGTGGAGGGGGAGTTAATAAGTCATTTTTTTTGATTCAAATTTTAGACAACTCCCAACTCTCCTTTCTCTCTCACGGCAGCAGCAGCCCCCCAGCCACGCCACCTCCTTTCCGCCGGCACCGGCCAAAATCCGGCGACTTTCCGGCCAATTTTCCGGCACCAAATTGAAGCTCTCACTCTCCTCTTCATCCTTGTCCCTTTTATTCATCTTTTCAAGTGGTATATCTCAAGTATCTTTCTCCTCCATTGTTATGAATTTTGAAAGCTTTGATATTATTGTTTTACTATGATGTTTTTATGTTAATTTACTACTTTCTTTCATGAAATTAGAGTATAAATTGTTGTAGTTGATTCTAGTGAATGAAAGTAAGTGTTTTGGTTCAAGTTTGTGTGAGTTATGTTGAGATTCTTGTGAATTGATGAAGATGATGGTGAGCTATGGTTGTGCATGTGGTGTTGGATGAGATTTTAGAGTTATACCTTCTGTTTTGTGGAGATAATTAAGTATTTATGGTCTTTTTGAATGAATTACATTAGAATTGTGAAAGAAAGTGTGTTAATGGTGGTGTAGCTAAGTGCAAGTGTTTGTGTATGGTTGCATGTGAATTTTTGCAAGTATGAACGCCAATGTTGAGGTAAAAATGCTGAAATTTAGTGAGGTTATGCATAGATTACATTGGGTAGGTTATGGGTAAAAAGTTTAAATGAAAACAAGCATGCATGAGAGCTGAAACACACCCGGTACCTACTGCCCATTTTGAGGTTTTTATAGGGAATGCTAAAATTTATTTTGAGACCAGAATTTAGTGTAAAAAGGTAGTCTAAGATGTTAGTAAACACCGGGCTTTGGAATTTCGAGTTTTCGATTTGTATAACCCAAGTTAGAGCCAAAACCGTGAAGCCGCGTAATTATATACGAATTTTGGAGACAGTGTAGTTTTGGGTATTTTTCGACCAAATGGAAATTGATTCTGGAAAAGTGTTAAACATAAGAGTTTTAGAGGACTCGACTAGCTTTCCGAAAATATATGGTATGCCTTTAGCCGATGTCGGGAGGATAAGTTATAAGGTCGAGAACCAGAGTCACAAAAACTGGAATTTTCTGGGTAATTTGTATAAGTACATTAAGGAGTTAAATGTGATTATTAAGGTCTTGTAAGTGGGTTTAAGAGTGGCCAAGCTAAGGAATATATTATATTTGTGATATGGTTTTGGTAAGAACCTTAGAGCTCAAAGTTGAAAGACCCCGAGACCTTGAAACTATTTTACCGTTTTAATTTACCGAATTTTCGTAACTCTATTTAGAAGCTTTTATTGTTCTTGGGAGTTTTAAAGCCTCTTTGGTAACTTGAAAGTTTATATTTTACAAGTATTCCTTGATTCATAAAGCCCTCATAAACTGAAGCATTTATCGAAGTCTCTTGATTTTATCTCAAACAGCCGAAAAACCCCGTTATTACTATTGTCGGTAATTTGCTGCTACTGTCCGGGGCTCTTTTCGAGCCTTTTTCATTCTTTTTAACCTCTGCCCCGACCATCAAACTTGTAGAACGTATCTTTCCCTTTCCGAAAAGGACTCGCACAGCGAAATCCGAGTTCTATAGCCCGAGTTACAATCAAAATACTATTGTCTTTAAAACCTGAAATTCCTATACGTTTTATTGCCGAAACTTTATTGCGAGGTTCTACGCCCTTACCTTTTCATAACTCCTATTTTAATACCGAACTCTATTATTATAGCTCAAAGTCCTGCTTCGACCCAAGCCATTCCCCAGCCGAGATCGCGACCGGACGGCTCACTCGCTTCAGGTACGCAAATTGTCCAACTTTTGTATCTATTTAAAGTCAAGTACAGTTTTATTGCATAGATACATTCTAATGATTTTATTGTTTTACAAGTGGTCCCGACACTTAATTCTTCAGTAGCTAGAGTGAAAGCTAGCATTATTTCTGTGCTCCTATTGAGTAACCTTGACTGGCGATGTCGATGCCTATGATCACCATCCAAACTTAGGATCAGTTTGGGCGTGCGTGCGCGAGATGTTCTACATCGATCCATCAGGGAGCCCACATCTTTTATTTAGCAAAGTCTTTAAAGGGTACATAACATATGCATAGAACTGTTTATCGTTAAAGCTTGCATTGTCTTAGCATGATTTTGAACCCTTCCCCGTTTTCGAAACGTTTTAAAGGCCGGCATGAAAACCGTTTTCGAAACGGTTTTACATGTTGGAGGTTTGTGTACTGAGTGTTTCCCCCACTCATCTTTGCGTTGTTCTCACTGTTTTGTTTTAGGCAGTCCGAGCTCACGAGATAAAGGCAAGGGACTTCACTCAGCGTCCAGTTCAGCAAAGTGAAAGGTAGAAATATGCTTAAGTACAGGAGTTATGATAATCCTAGGAGTAATGTCATTAGTAATGTGGGATTTGTATGTGGATTATATGCTCGACGTGTAACCTTGGTTTTTGGGATGTCATGATGTATGGGAGTTCTCTGGTTATGTGATATTAAATGTTTTATTGGGTTACTTTTTGTATAGTTAAGGGATGGATGACGTAGGTTGCCTTGTCCTTTAGGGGACGGCGGTAACGCCTCCGGACGTTATCCGCTGCGCTAATCAGGTGATTACTATTGTATTTGGGGTAATGACGTGATTAAGGTTTGGGGGCGTTACAGGGGAGCCTAAGGGAACTAGGATTGAGCATGTTGTGATTGATGTGCCTAATGATGTTGTGAATGATGCTGGGAAAGATGCTAAAAATGTTGTTGTTAAAGAGGAGGATTATGTTCCCTCCAGTGAGACTTTGATTGATGTGCATGTGCAAAAGGATAAGGAGAAACCTAGTGACTCACAAGAACCTTCCCAAAGAATTTATAGACCACCTTTGCCATTCCCACAAAGAATGGCTAAGGTAAAACTTGACAAACAATTTGGGAAGTTTTTGGAAGTCATTTAGAAACTCGAGATAAGCATACCCTTTACCGAGGCCTTGTCTCAAATGCCCACCTATGCTAAATTTTTAAAAGAGATTTTATCAAACAAAAGAAAGCTAGAGGGGCATGAGACTATGGCTTTGAGTGATCATTGTAGTGTCGTGATTCAAAATAAGCTTCCACCTATGCTTAAGGATCCCGGGAGTTTCACTATTCCATGTGTTGTGAGTAATGTGTTCATTGATCGTGCTTTGTGTGATTTGGGGTCTAGTGTGAATTTGATGCCTTTTTCATTGTCTGAAAAACTTGGAATGGGTGAGTTGAAACCCACTTTCATGTCTTTGCAACTTCCGATCGATATTTTAGAAGATATCCCTATCAAGGTGGGTGACATATTTGTGCCGTAGATTTTGTTGTGCTTGACATGGATGAGGATTTGCGTACCCCTATCATTCTTGGTAGGACTTTCATGGCTACTTCCGGTGTTGTGTGGATGTGAAAATGGCAAGATGACTTTTGAAATGGGGAATGATAAGATTAAGTTTAATGTGAATAATGCTTGCAAGTTTCCTTCTATTTCCGATGATTGCAATTTTATTGATTCTATTGGAGTAGTGAGGGAATTTGAATCTAACCCCAAGTCAAGTGATCCACTTGAGCTATGTTTGTTGGTTGATGGATCTTTGCAGGATGATTGCCCTGAGGTAGATATTTGTACTAAAATGTTGGAGTTTACCCCTTAAATCCCTCCGGGATTTGAAAAGAAGGAAGACCTCGAGATCGAAGAGGAGCCTAAGCAAGTTGAGAAGAAAGCTCCCGAGTTAGAAATGAAACCTCTTCCTTCTTCATTAAGGTATGAGTTCCTTGGCCCGAATTCCACATATCTTGTGATTGTGAATGCAAATTTGAGTGCATCTGAAATTTCTTCTTTATTAGAAGTTTTGAGATTGCATAAAAAGGCCATAGGATACACTATATATGACCTTAGGGGTATTCACCCTTCGTTTTGCATGCATCGCATCCTCATGGAGGATAATTTTAAACATTCCATACAGCGTCAAAGGAGACTAAACCCTAATATGAAAGAGGTTGTTAAGAAAGAAGTTTTAAAGTTGTTGAAAGTCGGAATTATCTACCCTATCTCTGATAGTGAGTGGGTGAGCCCAGTTCATGTTGTGCCTAAAAAGGGGGGAATGACGGTCGTCAAAAATGAAAATAATGAATTAATTCCCACTAGGACTGTCACGGGATGGCGTATGTGCATTGATTATAGAAAATTAAATAAATCCATCCGAAAAGACCATTTTCCACTCCCATTCGTTGACCAAATGCTTGAGAGACTAGCTAAAAACTCCTATTTTTGTTATCTTGATGGATATTCGGGGGTTTTCCAAATCCCTATTCACCCTAATGACCAAGAAAAGACCACCTTTACATGTCCCTATGGAACATTTGCATATAGGAGAATGCCTTTCGGGTTGTCTAATGCTCCCGCTACTTTTCGGAGATGCATGATGGCCATTTTATCTGAATTTATAGAGGACATTATGGAGGTTTTTATGGATAACTTCTCTGTTTATGACACTTCATTCGATCATTGTTTGAACAATCTTAAAAGAGTGCTTAAAAAATGTGAAGAAGTTAACTTGGTTTTAAATTGGGAAAAATTTCATTTTATGGTACAGGGAGTTGTGCTAGGTCATGTGGTTTCTTTTAAGGGCATTGAGGTTGATAGAGCAAAGGTGGAGGTAATTGAAAAATTACCACCACCTACTTCGGTAAAGAATGTGAGGAGTTTTCTTGGACACGTTGGTTTTTACCGGCGGTTGGTAAAAGATTTTTCTAAAATTGCAAAACCTCTCACTCATTTGCTCATCTAGGATGTGCCCTTTGAATTTAATGACGAGTGTTTGAGTGCCTTTGACAGGTTAAAGAAAGCTTTGGTTACCGCCCCTATAGTTCAAGCACCGGATTGGTCCTTACCCTTCGAAGTAATGTGTGATGCAAGTGACTATGCGGTAGGGGCTGTTTTGGGACAAAGGAAGGACAACAAGCCCTATGTTATCTACTATGCTAGGAGGACATTGGATGGGGCCCAAGTCAATAATGCTACCACCGAGAAGGAATTCTTGGCGGTGGTCTTTGCCCTAGACAAGTTCCGATCATATCTCATCAATTCGAAGGTGATTATCTACACAGATCATGCCGCTATTCGACATCTCATGGCGAAGGTGGATTCGAAGCCCCGACTCATTCGATGGGTTTTGTTGCTTCAAGAGTTCGATATTGAGATCCGTGACAAGCCTTGTTTGCAAAATGTTGTGGCGGACCACCTTTCTAGGTTGCAACTTGAGGTCTCCAGTGATGATGATGAGCTCCTGATTGATGATTCTTTCCCCCATGAGCAACTCTTCGCTCTTGCCCATCAAGCCACTCCTTGGTATGCGGATTTTGTGAACTACATTGTGTGTGGTGCTTTGCCCCTGGATATGTCATACCAACAAAGGAAGAAATTCTTCTCCGATGTGAAGAGATATGTTTGGGAGGAGCCCCTACTTTATAAGCTATGTGGTGATGGGGTTTATAGGAGATGTTTACCGAAAGAAGAGGTGTAAAGTGTGCTTCATCATTGCCATTCAACTACATGTGGAGGCCATTTTAGCACGGACAAGACCATTGCAAAGGTGCTTCAAGCGGGATTTTATTAGCCAACTCTCTCAAGGGATGCATGAAATTTTGTGCTTTCATGTGATAAGTGCCAAAGGACGGGGAGTATTTCGAAGCGGAATGAGATGCCTCAAAAGGGCATCTGAGAAGTGGAGCTATTTGATGTGTGGGGGATTGACTTCATAGGTCCCTTTCCACCCTCACACAACAACCTCTACATATTGGTTGCGGTGGATTATGTTTCTAAGTGGGTGGAAGCCATTGCTACCCCAAATAATGATTCCAAGGTGGTGATCAAGTTCTTCAAGAAGAATATCTGTACAAGATTTGGACTTCTAAGGGATTTATTGAGTGATAATGGCACTCACTTTTGCAACAAGCCCTTAGATGCTCTATTGGCTAAGTATGGGGTTACTCACAAGGTTACTACTCCTTATCACCCCCAAACTAGTGGCCAAGTTGAGCTTTCCAACCGGGAAGTGAAGAGTATCTTGGAGAAGACGGTTAGTAGATCACGGAAGGATTGGTCACTCAAGCTTGCTGACGCATTATGGGCTTACCGGACTGCATTCAAGACTCCTTTGGGCACCTACTCCATACAGGTTAGTTTTTGGGAAGTCATGTCAATTGCCAGTTGAGATGGAGCACAAGGCATTTTGGGTCATCCAAACCCTCAACTTTGATCAAAAGTTGGTGGGAGAAAGAAGAATGTTGCAACTTCAAGAGTTAGATGAGTTGAGACTGAAGGCCTATGAGAGTTCCCGGATTTACAAAGAGAGAACAAAGCATTGGCATGATAAGCACATCATGAAGAAGAGGTTTGAAGAAGGAGATATGGTGCTTTTATTCAACTCTTGTTTGAAACTTTTCCCGGGCAAGTTGAAGTCCCGTTGGTCGGGTCCTTTCCGGGTGTTGAAAGTTTATCCCAATGGTGCGGTGGAAGTTTGGGATGACCAAAAGGGATCATTCAAGGTCAATGGGCAAAGACTCAAGCCCTATTTTGTTGGTCAACCTATAGCAGCAAGGAGCTGACATCACCCTAACTAGCCCCGGTGTGGTTTAAGAGGTACTATGTCAAGCTTAGGACATTAAACAAGCGCTTCTTAGGAGGCAACCCATGCTTTTTCGGTTTTATTTTCATTTTTAGGATTTTCTAGAATTTTTTTTCTTATTTTTCTTCTTTTTATTTTGATTTTTCTAGATTTTTTAGGATTTTTCTTTGATTTATTTTAATTTTTCTAGGGTTTATATTTTATTTTTCTTTTTGAGGTATTAGTTTTAGGGAATTAAAAAAAGAAAAAAAATCTAAAAACTTATAAAGAAAAAAAAGAGGAGAGAAAAATAGAGTTTGAAAAAAAAAGGAGATTGAGAGTGAGTGAGGAAAAATAAAAGAGAGAAAGAAAAAAAAAATGAGAGTGTGAGTGCAAGAGAGGAAAGATAAAAATACATGGAGGAGAAGACGCGAAGAGGTTTCGAACCCAGGCGAAAAAGGCGAAGAACATGGCCAACACGGATCGTGCTGACCCTAACACGAGCCGTGTTGCCTTCCAGAGAGTCAGGTAAGGATTACAGGGTTCAACACGAACCGTGTTGAGTAAGCACGATCCGTGTTGAACTCCTACGCGTGATTACACAGGTGTTTTCACCCGTTTTCACACCCCTCTCTTTTTCTTTTATTAATTCGTCCGTTTTCTCAACTCCTCACCCGTGCTAAACCCTAAACTCACTCCATCCTCCCTCACTCATTATTCTTCCTCTTCCTCCATACTCCCTCAAGAGTTCTTAACTCCATAGCCCTTCCTTCATCCTCCATTACTATTTTTGCTCCATCTCCCTCAATTCTTAACCAATTTCTTCCATTTTTCTTCCATTCTTCCTATTTTTTCTTCCTCTTTCAGATCCCACCAATTTCATCTTCGTTCCTTTCACTCCATTTTTCACCCCATACCCAAAAACCTCCATTTTCACCCACATTCAAGCTCTTTCCTTCTCCTTCAAGTGTAACAAGGTTTGGTTTTTCTAATTTCTTTGTTTTATTTAGTTTTTTTTCGTTTTTTTTTTCGTTTTTTTTTAGTTTTAATTTTTGTGTATAATATGTGAATCTCCATTGTTGCCCACCATTGTTGTTTATTTAAAGCTTTTTGAAGTTTGGATATTATTGTATAAATGTGTTTCTTTGTTTTAGTTTATTTCTTTTGATTTAGCTTGTTATTTTTGCTTCTTTTAGTTTTCTTTTCTGTTTTAGTTTTGTTTAGGGTGTAAATTAGTTGTTTTCTTAACTTAAGTTAGTTGTTTAACTTAGTATTAGTTTAATTTCGCTTATGTTTTCTGATTTTAGTTTACTTTAGTTGTTAAGGACTTGATTTAGTTTAGTTAGTTTACCTTGGTTTAATCTCTAATTGTTGTGATTTGATGTTGTATATGTTGGGTTAACTAGCTTGTATAACTTGTTGTATATATGTTTATGTTAAGAACTTAGAGTAGTATAGCTTAGTGTAGTAAGATTCTTTATTTCATTAGCAATTGACTTAGACTTAGTCTAGATTTAGTTTAATTTAGTAGTGTTTAAGAGTATAAAGGTATTAGAAAACTTAGAATTCAAATTGATTCGAGTCATATGTACATAAGTTTAGGATTTGTTTAGGTTTTCAGTTCCTTAGTTTTGCTTAGCTTTTCTTTGTTACCCTTTGTATATTACTAACTTTTTAGCTTGTATATTTTGTATAAAAGATGGTCAGGACTTCGCGTGGTGAGGAGCAAGCTTCGAAGAGGCGCAAAGGGACAATGGTGACAAAGGCAAAGGCAAAGCGGGATCATCTTCTAGGAAAACGCGAGGCAACAACCCTTTTAATTTAGAAGGTGTTCAATTTGAGTGTTACCTTGCATTATCTAAACGCAATATCTCCCATTTCATTACATGAATGAGCCGTTTTTGGAAACCACTGGCATGCTATCAGATGATGTAGAATGGCTTTTGAATAGAAAAGGGATGTTGGATTTTGCGAGGATGAGAGAGCCGACCTATCAGAACCTTACCCTAGAGGTGCTTAGCACCTTTGATGTGAATCTTAGAACACAAGAGGGTAGGATTACCTTTAGGATAGATTAAGAGGAATATCATTTGACTCTCGCCCAATTTGCTCAGATCTTTCGTTTACTAGTTGTCCAAGGTGTCGCCACACGAGATGTGCCCCCTTTAGCTAACTGGAACGCCAATGAATTTTGGCAGTACCACAACTAGGAATGACTACCACCCGAGTAGGTCTAAGTGCACGCACATACAGAACCCCGTGTTCCGTTACACGTAGCGCATCCTTGCTTGTGGGTTATTTGGTCGGGGGGATAGTATGAATGTTACGGCTCAAGCTAAATTTTACACGGTATGGGGTATGTATTATGCACGGCCCGAGGTTAACCCCGCCGCTCTTTCTGCAACACATTTAGCCCGCATCACATCTCACACAAAGGGGAATATCGTTATTGGTGGGTTGCTCACGGTTTTGGCTAGACACTTTGGCTGGGATCCAGCTCGTCACGAGCGGGATAGGGTAGAGGGCCCAATGACCTTAGATGGTAGGGCTATTAGAGACATGAAAATGTGCAAGTTAAGAGGGGAAGAAGTTTGGTGGGTGTACCCTAACAATGAGTTGATGAGGCTTCCTCATCCAAACCTTACTATACAAGAGCTCCCGAATATTCTTTTCCTTCCTAACGCACCCATTCCACAACCTAACCCTATTCCCGACCAAGTTCCTTCGCCTCCTCATCACGAGGGTGGCGAGGATGATGAAGAAGGTCCCGCCAACGCTTTTGATTTCCAAGATAATTTTAATTCTTTGCGTGCGGACCATGCCTCCCTTAGAACCTATTGCGAAAATGAGTTTGGTTATTTTCGAACCACTTCGAACCAAATTTTGGAAAACCAGACTCGTCTTTTAGAGAGGCTAGACCTTCTTGACCAAGCCCATGCCGCCTAAGCTACCGAACAAACACTCATGCTCGAGATGATGCAAGCGATGCGCGATTGGCAGTTGAACTACCCTCACCAATATCCTTACCCACCTCCTCCACCACCACCTCAGTGATTGTCTTGTTTTTCCCCATCGTGCTAGCTTCTTCTTGTTTTATGCATTGAGGACAATGCTTTGTCCAAGCATGGGGGGACTAATTTGAAAATTTTGAGTCCTCATCTTTGTATATATGATTTTTTTTTCTTTTATTTTTGTTTTCTTTTAGTTTGTTAGTTTTAGTTTTAGTTTTGTTTCGTTAGTTTTTCTTTAGTTTAGTTTAATTTTTCTTTTTGATTTTTCTAGTTTTTAGCTATCATTTGTAAATCTCTTGCATCCACATAGAATTGCATTAGTTAGTATCATATTAGATTTTATTTTCTTTCTCTTTCTTAGTTTTTAGTTTCTTATTTTCTAGTTTTTTATTTGACTTTTGATTTTAGTTTTTGAAAAAACAAAAAAAAAATCAAAAAGTTTCAGAAAATTTAAAAAGAATTGAAAAAGAAAAAAAAGAAAAAAAATTAGGTTAAGATAGGTTTAGTGAATAAAATTCTCCGGTGATGAATTAAAGCTAGATAAGTTTTCTTTTGATTTGATTTAGTCTTGTGTAGTCCGTTTGTGAATTAAAGTTTTGAAAAGAGTTGTGAAAACATAGAGAGTTTAGAATTATACTTTGATAGTGAAGATCGATTGCCCTTTTGAGATCTTTTGGAATGCGTTTAGCACATATAAATCTATTTGAGCTAGGTTTATTTGAGAGCTTTTACCCGTGAGACCACAAAGCCTTAAAATGACTAATTATTTTTATTAGTCTCATTTTCCATGTGTGACTCATCCATTGTTTTCATTCTCTTGAACTTGCGATGCATCTCTTTGAAATTGCATTTTTTGCTTGTGCATTGATAATATGATAGAGGCATTCTTTTGTATATATTTTAGCTACAAGGCCAAACGGGCACCCTTTACATGTGAATTATCCGCTTTTAACCCTCTTTTAGCCTTGTATCACTCTTTCTTTTGATTACCTACATTTTTAGCCATGGCAAATATTGAATTTCCTACCTTTAAGCCATTGCTTGGAATGTTAGAGTGTGAAAGTTGGGTCAATTGTGGTGAATTTTGTGGTTTGGTTTTGTTGGGGTTGTTGTGAAGTTGAAGATCTTGAGGTTGCTCCCCATTGTAGCTTGATATGGGTTGAGATGGAAATTTGCCTTATTAGTGTATATATCTTTGAGTTTGAATTGAAATTGAAAAAGGTGAAAACAAAAAGAAAAAACAAAAATAGGAAAAAAAAAGAGGAAAAAAATCAGAAAAATGATAAAAAAACGAAGGAAAAAAAAGGTATTTAGTAGTTTGATAGTTTATTTTTCTTTGATTTGAGGCAATTTCCACATGATTATGGGATGCATTGATATGTATATAAGGTGTGAGTTTTTAATTGTGCAATTTGGTGAGGTTAAATTCCAAGCTTGGCTTTTAGCTCCACTTTCCCAAACATATTTCCCTTCCTTACCCTTAACCTTAGCCCCATTACAACCCTTTTGAAAGTCCTCTTGATTGTCATTGTGCATTGCATTTTAGCGGTAGAGAATTGAGATTATTTGCAAGCTTATGGTAGAATGTTGCTTTGTGATTGAGTATTGAGTGCACCTTCATTGTATTATTCATTTTCAAACACCATGAGAGGAGTGTTTCCACATTCCCTAAAGTGAGGTTGCTGTCAATTACCTAGTTTCATCTATTCTTTTGTGCTTGCTTGTTTCATTTGTGATTAGGAGGGTGATTAGTTTGATCTTGATAGGTATGTTTTTGTAATTCTTTCTATGGTTTCATTTTCTCTTGTATATAAACTTTCATTCATACTTGGGCTATACTTGATTAAGTTGGATTAATTGAATGTCTTATCGATGCTTTCCTGAGGAGATTTGTAAATAATTTTTTGTCAATTTAACTTTGAAACTTTTTCGTTTTGACTTGAGTCGTTTTGTCCCATTTATTTTCTATTTTCGTTATTTTCTTTGTTTTCTATTTTATTTGTGAGTTTAGCCTTGCTTAGGAACAAGCAAGGTGTAAGCATGGGGAGATTTGATAAGTGTATTTTATGTATATGTGATCTAGGGTTATTTAGAGTTAATTTGAGTGATTATTGATATGAATGTATTATTTTATACTCAAATTCTCTACTTTATGCTTGGTTGGAGTTTTGTATAGTTTTGTAGGAAATTGGTGTTAAAGTGAATAAATCAAGCTCAAACCCAAGTCAAAGGAGTCCAAGTAGATCACAAATCAAGAGAGAGATCCACCCCAAGGCCCAAACATTGGCCCAAGAAGACATTGGATGTCGCCTAGCATCAACACGGGTGTCCAAAGACCAAGCACGGGTCGTTTCAGCCTCCAGAAAGTCCAGAAAATGGTTCCAATGAGCAATACGGTCCGTGTCCAGTCAACACGACCCGTGTTGAGGGCAGCACGGTCCGTGTTGACCTGGGATCACTCGTGTTGGCCCTGTTTAATGCGGAAATGCCGTTTCGGCTTCATTTCACTGCTATATAATTGTTATCCTGTTGCATTGACTGGCATCCATCATCATCCTCATCATTATATTCATCTATCCTTTAGTCCTTATTTCCATCCACATTCATCCATTGTGAAGATAGAGAGATTGGTTGAGTTTTGGAAGATCGGTTCTCAAGAATTGGAGAGAAGTGGAAGAACAAAAGTCCCCGCGGATCAACATTCAAGCAAGGATTGAAATCCAACTCAGTTTATTCCTCTTCCGTTAGATTTCCATGCATTTTAGTATAGAATTTCATATGTTTAGTAAATCAAACATGAGTAATGAGTAGTTTTCAAAAGTTTAAGGGATAAACCCTTATTAGTTTCTCTTATGGATTGAGTTTTGTTGGATTGAACAAGTTTGTTAATCTAGTTTGAATGCATTTTATTTAACCTTTGATTATGTATGTCATTTTTTTTGACTGGCCATCAAGAATACGGATTTAGATTGTGGAATGAAGTACCGAACGGAGAAATTCGATAATCGGAACCCTTAGGATTAAACTAGTATATGAAGTGAACTAGAGATAGAAGACTTTATAATTAGGGGTCATTGGATAATTTGATATTTAACTTAGATAAAATTGACACAATAAAGAGTCCAATAGATCAATTTTACTAAACAATCCGTTTCATTGCCAAAAGCTTGCTACGGAATACATTATGCGATTATCGACCCTTAAATGTACCAAATTAGTGACTTACATGTTCAGTCCACTTGTTTGATTCATAGAGTTACTTAGGTTTTATTCCCTGAACGCCTTTCTCATATTGATTTCATCTTGTGAATTTTGTGAATATTTGTTTATTTGCCTTTAATAGTGAATAGCAATAGAATTAGTTTAATCTAAAACAAAACTCGACCGGTTTAGCAATCCCCTAGGAGGCTAATTTGGTGCATATTTAACAAAGTCCCTGTGGGATCGACCTTGATACTTGCTACACGAGCACCCGTGCACTTGTGGCGTATCACCATACAAGCCATGCAGAGCTACGTAAACACATGCAAGGATGCCACGAGTTCGAAACCTCATAAAAGCACACCAAAAACACCTCATTAAGCTTATAGAACGCAATTACCGTCCATAGTGCGAACAACCACTTCCCGAGGCAAACGTATCCACACTCCACCGTCCAAGGGTAAATGCACTAGCTGAGATTCATCCCCTCCCAGCCTGACGACCGATCGGCCTTGACCACCGTTCACACGTGAGTTCATTCACCACGAGCCACCGTCCACTCTAGACACCGTCTTTGCTGCCAAATGTTTTGTGCCATGTCGACTACGAATTCCCAAGGGGGGATGTATGTGATGTTCATGCATGCATAAAAAAGCTATCCTTCATTTATAAATACTACTCCTCACAAAGCTAAACACACCAACTCACCCCCTCATTCACCAATTCATTCACTCGCTCAATCTTTCATTCCATCACTCACTCACTATCTCTCTCTAAATTATTCTCTCTCCCTCACCAACTCTCTCATTCCAATCTTCATTATATCCTTTTCTTACAATCATCAACTTCTTTTCTTCATCATCATAAACTGTTAATCCTAAAACCCTATCCTATCCATCCTTATTCTTATATAAACCTACAAAAAGCTTATCCTAAACACATACAAAAACCACAAAAGAGTCTTTTCTTACCTTTTTTCTGAACACCTTTTCTACACCATTTTGGCATCTTGAGAGGACTCATCTAAGGTCATTACGAGAAGGAAATTTCAAGCAACTTTAAGGCTAGGTGGAGCGTGGCGCAATGGGAAGATTGATTAAATTAGCTTGAGTTGTAATCTTGATGCAACAATCGAACAAACTTGAACAATAAAGGAAGGATATGACCTTGAGCTAGGTAATCCACAACCCTAGGCCTAACACCCCATCATGACTATCATAGGTAATCCACTAGATAATCAATAAAGGAATTACTTGCTAACACCACCATTAACAAATGGATAAAGTAAGAACAAGATTTTGGGAGAGAAAAGGGAGAAACCCTAACATTGCATTAGCAAATCATTCATAAACATCAGCTTCCTGGAAAAACGTGTTAAACAAGCTATTTATACTAAACTAGAAATTAGGTTAAAACAGAACAAAAAATAAGGAAACAACGCGTCGTCGCAGAAGGATGGCTCGGGAGCGCCAACACTGACTCGGGCGAGTCAGTCGTCTATCCGCCAAGGCCTCCCACTGGCCAGGAGGGGTCACGGGCGCGACAGATAGGTGGCTCGGGCGAGTCACCAGCTGGCTCGGGCGAGTCAGTCTTCTGGGTAGCTTTTCCCTGCCGAATTCCAACGCGCATAACTTCTTCATCCGGACTCCGTTTTAGACCCGTAAGATATCGTTGGAAAGCTCTCAGTGTGTATTATAATCTCCCAAAATTTGAGATCCATCAGAATTGTATTGAAGGAGTTATGACCCAAAGCGTGAAGGCGCGCGCATTTCTAACCTTTGAACGCCATTATTAGCTTGTGTTCATTCACCCGGCTCACAACCGAACCACGATGCCAAATATTCATGACAACTCGGGATGACCCAACATATCATAGGTCCTCGTGGTTATTGACAAGTCTCGAATCTCTTCCCGGCCATTCGAAACATCCGTGGAGAAGTTTAATTTGGACCCCGACTATGGACGTCTCGCCTCAGCCAAGCTAAATTGACGCTCACCACCCCGCTCTTCTTGAAGGTATAACGATTCTTGAGAACAAGCGGGTGAATGTAATTAGCACGGTGTTGCCGGTTAGCTCCTCTATCCATGTTCTCGTCGAAATCCCTGATATAAGCATCACAAGAGAGTGCTACTACCGATGCTTGCTGAACCGTTGGCTTAACCTCGAACGTGAAAGCTTGGACCTGATCCCGACGCGGTTCATACTCCCCCTCTTGAAGAAGAGTTGCCCTCAACTCTTGGGCGTAAAAATCAATGCATCCCTCATGACTTTGTATTCCAATGTAGAGACTTCCTATAAACCCAAGCATGGCTTCACTATGAACTCTACCCTTCTTGAATGAGTATCGATTCTTGAAGGGGGCTGGGGTTGTCTCTTCTTCATAGTAGCTTCCCCTTTCAATCCTAGCATTCATTATCTTGTCGAACTCAACAAGATATTCATCACAAGAAAGATTAGTATTGAGGTAATCACAACAGACCTTACTTTCATTCAATCTTGGCTCAAGAATTGCCTGGCTAGGTTGATAAGGCATGACCTCCTCTTGTGAAAGTTCTTGAAGTGGCTCCTCCTCTTTTAAGAACTCTCCTTGGACCTCAACAAGCTCAAGGAGCTCTCCTTCACTTGCCATGAGATGGATTTCTTTCATCACCTCTTGTTCTTGCCTTTTCTCAACCTCCTCAAACTTTTCAAGTGAGGAAGGGAGGTTTCGCTCTTTAACTTCCTCCATCACGTCACCAGTTTTCTCCTCCACACCAAATGATTCCTCAATCCAAGCTTCAACCATAGCCATTGTTAGACATTGCAAAGAATCGTGTCCCACACGCCGACATTTGACACACTTCCGGGATGTGACGGTCATTAGTGGGGAATAGTAGAATGGCTCCTCAATAGTTTACCATCGATGATGGCGTCGAAACGAATCTCTACCATCGTCACTCAACTCGTTGGAGGGAGGAGGACGAATAGGAATACGAGTGGTCTCTGTCGTTCGTCTCGGGATGGAACGTGACGTTCTTGGGCGAGATTGTCCATCCTCGCCATAAGTGCGTCCATGTTGCGCTCGAGAGTGGAGAATCGATTCTCGTAGAAGGATAATCGATTCTCGATACCTTGAACCCAATGACTTCGGTGGCGGCTTGATTCCTTTCGATTGGAATTATTTTCACCATCCATATCGAAGGAAGGGTGAGGGAAGGTATATGTTTGGGAATATTTTGTTGAGTTTAGGGGTTTTTTGTAGTTGGCTTGTGTTTGGATAAGGGTTCTTTGTGTTTTTCTCACTTGGGCATTTTATCGAACACCTTGTGGGCACAAATTTCCAACTCTTCCTCAAAGCTCCAATATGCTTCAAAAACACCAAATACAAACACAATACAAAGTATTCCAATACTCTTGGATTACAAAGGGAATGGGGATCACCAATATTTGCATACAATCCACAAAAATCAACACTAGAGAACACACTAGTAAGAAATATGAAAAAACTCAAGCTAGATGAAAAACCTTGGGCTCTGATACCAAATGGAGCCTGGCGCAATGGGAAGATTGATTAAATTAGCTTGAGTTGTAATCATGATGCAACAATCTAACAAACTTGAACAATAAAGGAAGGATATGACCTTGAGCTAGGTAATCCACAACCCTAGGCCTAACACCCCACCATGACTATCATAGGTAATCCACTAGATAATCAATAAAGGACTTGCTAACACCACCATTAACAAATGGATAAAATAAGAACAAGATTTTGGGAGAGAAAAGGGAGAAACCCTAACATTGCATTAGCAAATCATTCATAAACATCAGCTGCCTGGAAAAATGTGGTAAACAAGCTATTTATACTAAACTAGAAATTAGGTTAAAACAGAACAAAAAATAACGAAACAAATGCGTGGCCGTCAGAAGGATGGCTGGCTCAAGGCACAACCGCGAAGCGAGTCGTTTGTCCGCCAAGGCCGAGGGGTCGTCGCGCGAAAAGGCGGCTCGGGCGGGTCGCTTTTTTTTCCCTGCCAACTTCCAACGCGCATAACTTTTTCATCCGGACTTCGTTTTAGACCTGTAAGATTTCGTTGGAAAGCCCTCAATGTGTTTTATAAGCTCTCAAATTTGAGACCCATTGGAGTTGTGTGGAAGGGGTTATGACCCAAAGCGTGAAGGCGCGCGTATTTCTAACCTTTGAACGCCATTATTAGCTTGTGTTTATTCACCCGGCTCACAACCGAACCATGATGCCAAATATTCATGACATCTCAGGAAGACCCAACATCCCATAGGTCCTCGTGGTTATCGACAAGTCTCGAATCTCTTTCCGGCCATTCGAAACATTCGTGGAGAACTTTGGACCCCGACTATGGACGTCTCGCCTTAGCCAAGCTAAATTGACGCTCACCACCCCACTCTTCTTGAAGGTATAACGATTCTTGAGAATAAGCGGGTGAATGTACTTATCACGGTGTTGCCGGTTAGCTCCTCTATCCATGTTCTTGTCGAAATCCCCGATATAAGCATCACAAGAGAGTCCAACTACCGATGCTTGTTGAACCATTGGCTTAACCTCGAACGTGAAAGCTTAGATCCGATCCCGACACGGTCCACTAGGCAAGGCATTTTGTTCAACAAGCACAATTTATGCTTTAAGTGTTTTCCTTTTGTTCGGTTGTAATATTTGTGGTTTTAAGTAAGGATTGTCGGTCTCAGGGATGGGTGTGAGGCTTGATTAAGGTAATCAGTTTGTGTAAAGGGGTTTTTCTCACAATGCAGAAAAGCGGTAAATTATGTAAATGAATCTTTTAAATCTAACCTAGACATGAAATTAAGGAAAGCAATAAAAGCATGAAATAAAACATAAAATTAAGAAAGCAATTAAAAGCATGTAATTAAGAAAGCAATAAAACTACAACTAATTAATGAAATTAGGAACAAGAGATTATACCTTTGATTATCTAAACTTTCTCCCGAACAAATAAGAAAGTGTGAATTGGATTACTAAGAATCCCCAAATCCCCACTTGAGAGTGGAATTTGTGACCCTTAGCTCTCCTCCTCACTAAAAGTTGGATTTGATTTTTGTGGCTAATCTAATATTACCTCACTGACCCTAAACTAAGATTAAGAACCCTAATGAGAACTAATCCTAACTGACCTTAACCAGGTACTAAAACCTAACATATCAACAAGATCAAATAACAAGGAAATTAAACTATCTAAATCCTACTGCTACTGCTCTAAAACAAAAAGAATCAACCTAATACCTACTACGGCTACTGCATGAAGACCGAAACAGAGGACAAGAGAGAAATAGAGAAACATAGAAAGAGAGGAAGAAAGAGAAATTAAAGGAGACCAAATCCCCAACTCCTACTCTCCATTGAGCGAACAGAGGAAGAAGGAAAATAGAGGCAGAAATCAGAAGAGAAGACGAGCAAGACAGAAACAGGACACCGAGAAAAACAAGATCCAATCGCACAACAACCAAAGAAACTCAGATTCAAATACCAGAACTCAAACTCATAATCATCAAACATCAACCCAAAACATTTAAACAAAATCAACACAATAATCGAATACAATTCAATCCAAGGAAATTAAACTAATAACTCGAAAACATTCAAGAACAAACCCAAAATCGATTGAAAAGGAAAGCAGAAATAAAGATTTAAAACAGCATTCAAAGCATTAAAACATGAATAAACCTAAAATCTAACCTAACCCTAACCCTAAATGGAGGCTCTTGGGGCGTCACTCCCAGAATCTGCCATTGATTCATTCGAATGGCTCTCTTCTTCCCCTTTTATAGTCGAACCCTAGCTTCTTCTTCAATTCTTAGCCCTCGATCTCCTTCAATCTTCGACAGTGTAGATTCATTTGGTGGTTTTGGAATACGTCGATGGTGCTTCGTACTTCTTCAGTTATCAACTGAATCTGCAAAAGGAGAAAGAGAGTGAGTGATTGAGAAATTCGCGTGAAAATGAGAAAGGGAAGAGAAGAAGAAGAGATGAACGAGATGAGAAGATGAGAGAAAAGAGAAGGAGTTGGAGGATGGATATGGTGGAGGGAGCTTTGGTGGTTGTGGATCGCAAATGAGAGAATCAGAGAGGAAGGGAAATGAAGTGAGAGAGGGGAAGAATGAGGGAGAAAGGGGGAAATTAGATAAGTGAATTAGGGTTGGGGATTTTGGTTATAATCGGCTGAGGGGGAAAAGGAAATGGGTAGGTGGGTCGGGTTTCTTTGTTCACGGGTAGGTGGGGCGGTTATGGGTAGCTGGGTATTTGGTGAGCTGGGCTGGTCCGAGAAGAAGAGAAAAGGAGAAGGGGAAATTTGGGCTGAGTTGAATTGGGTAGAAAAAGGAATTAGCTTTAGGTTTTAATTTATTTCTAATATTTATATTTTTGAACCATATTTAACAATAATAATAAAATGCTATAAAATCTAATAAAAGAGTAAAAACATAATAAAACTACTAAACTAATTATTACGGACAAGCAAAAATACCCTATAAAAGAAAAGAATTCGACTCGGAACGAGACCGAACACCTTTCATGCAAATAAGTGTTGTATATGTACCTTTTCTTCCATATAATTCATGTTGCATGATCAATGAAATAATTCTATAAATTACTTACTTATCTCCCTTCCAAACTTTATCAAAAGCACACTTAAAACTTTTAGTAGAGTCTTTCCTTTTGTGAGAGGCGAACTCTTTAGGTTCTTACCTTTCGAGTCCGTAGCCTTACCCTCGAATCCATTCTTGGGTTTCGCAGGCGAAGTCTTCGTTGTTTTCTTTTCTAGTTTTTCTTGGCTTTTCTCTTTAAAAACTCGGGTGGCGACTCCCATTTCGAACCAAAACACAATGGGTTGCATAAACTATGGTAAATCATGGTTTTCCAATGTGTCGATCCAACTTTAGGGTTTTCTTTGTATATTTCTATATAATGCTTGCCTAAATTGCTTTCTTCGGAGCCGAACATCTTGTGACCCTATTGAATTGAACTTATAAGAGTTTAGAGCAAGTAGATGTTCACTCTTAGAGGTTTAATTACTCATATAATGCACAAACTAAAGGGAACGTAATTTTACAGTATATTATTCATGAAATCTGTGACTAATTCCTTAAATAGCTTTTAAAGTTAAACCCCAACACAAACCTCCTAAACCCCAATTCCCCTGGGCGTTCAGGAAGTATGAACGACGTGGAAAAATGTCCACACTATGCATGCACAATCTTTACGTAAGCAACAAGCTTCATTTAGCCATGCATACCATGCATAAATTACGTATAGGACATACGCAAAGAAGCTCCAAAGAAGTCTCAAGATCGAAACCTCACAAACACTAACTTGAGCTCAATTAAGCCTCCACTGTACAAATGTGAACAAGCTGACTTCGTATCATCATTCTACCACCTTTTTTCTATCATCTTTCCATCATTCTCCTACCATCCTAATCTCCATTCTTTCAAAGCACCTCCTAACACTACTGAACGAGAAATGCTATTTTAGTCACAATGTAAGGTTGGAGGAACGATGGTGGACTTCGTTATTAACAATTGTAGTTGCACCAACATCGCCAAGACGAACCCTTCACTCTCACTCTCTCTCTCTCTCTCTCTCTCTCTCTCAATTAAACCGAAAAGTACATAGCTACCTCATGAAACCATTAATGAGTTGGCTCAATTTCCCTCCACTTCTCTCTCTCTCTCTCTCTCTCTCTCTCTCTCTCTAAATTAAACCAGAAAAGCTCAAAGACCACCTCGAATTCTTCCATGTTAGTGTCAATCTCTCTCTCTCTCTCTCTCTCTCTCTTCCCCCCCTCCCCGCACCCTTTCTCTGTATTTTCTTCTTGTTTGGTTACCTATAAATTTGTTCATCATGGGCAGGCATATACTTCTAACTTCATGAAGAATTCTTTCAAGCTCTTTGCAGAATTCTTGCCGGACAAAATTAGATCTTTACTTTGTTACACGCGACTCAGTAATTAAATAGAGTAGAATTAAGATCATGACATTCTTGAGACCATTCATCATTGCTACATTCTGCAGCTTGTTCGTCATATCGAATTTGTCGCCACCTTCTTCAGAAACATGTCTGCATAAGGAAGTGACAAGAAGAAGAAGATGAGGAGGAGAAGATGGAAGCAATGAAAGAGTGGAAACAAAAGAGAAAGAAGAAGAAGGGGGACATACAATAGGGGAATTTTGAGAAAAAATTGCAGGTTTTAATTAGAAACAATAGAGAAATTTGAAAAGGTTTTTTTTTTTTAGGTGATGATATGTGTCTTGCCCCAAGACACTACTTAAGTGTCTTCCTTTTTATAAAACTAATACGTGTTATCATTTTCAACCTCAAATTTTTTGACAGATACTATTTGTTATCAATTATAAGAAGCTTGGAACGAGTTGGCTACGCCAACAATTAAAATTGACAACCTAATGAATGCACCCCGTCCATTGGGCATATTTTAGACGCTTTTTGTAAATTTTAAAATATATATATATATAAGTGTGATCTTATACCATTTATATATATTATTATAGTTGTAGAAGCCAATCATGTAATTGTTTTTCAATTTAATTTACAAATATATAGGTTTTATACCATGGCAAGACACTTAATATGTGTCTTGCCCAAGAAATTTATCATTTCCGTTTTTTTTTCCCACAGAGAAATTAAGGGAAAGAAGAGATAAATGAAGAGGGGAGGGGTAAAATAAGTTTCCAGCTTGGAAACTGAAAGAAGGAAAGTATTAGGTAACATGTGTTTTTAAGCTGAGGTGACAACCAAAAACTAAGTCAACGCGGTCAAACACATGCCCATATTGCCAAGTCAGCAAGCCACCGTGTCACCACCCCCTAACTCGTCGGCGTCCCACTACAATCCATTTTTTTGGACCACCAGAATACAAACGGAAAGTATGGATTATCACTATCCAATTTGTAAAAGTAGGAATTATTATAATCCAATTTTCCCGAATCTAATTATGCAACTCATGATTAAAGAGTCATTGGTCACTTTCAAAGGTAAATAACAAACTTATAAACCATACCTCGATCTACGAATTAGATCAAGAATAGATTTGGGGGTAAGGTTACTGATCTGTAATTTAAAGAGTTCTCTACTCTACATTCATGCTTTAAGAAAACAAATGCCACTAAATTAGATTATTGGTTAAAAAATGTAAAAGAAAAGAATTTGTCTAATTTCATAATTAAACTACTATGTAATGCAAAGTTCAAAGTAAAAAAACAAAAATGTTTAGAAGTTATTCATATTATCAATTTCCAAGTAATTCATTTACATGATTATACAACAATTGAACATCATACCATAATAATAAAAGGTGAGATAACCTTAAAATAATAGCAGTTAGCAGGCAAGAGAAAAAGGAGGGGGAATAGAAAGAACTTCCTCAGTGTCAATATTCATAGAAAATTCAAAGATACAAACAATTAGGGCTGATGTTTATATTTGTAGGGTGGTTGAACGAAATAATGGCATAATTACGAGAATAATAAAATTTTGGTAAATGGTATTAAATCTCATAATAAAATATAAAAGAGACTGCTTCCACTATGTAGGTGGATCGACCAAATTTTGGCTCAAGGATGGTCTTTTGATATTTTTTGTGAAAGCGGCACATGATAAGCGCGTAGGTTGGTCGACTTTAATCATCTGAACCGGGCTTCAGGCTGGCCGATCTAACTGCTGTTTGATCTTCTGAACTTTGACTTGGCACACATTTGAGTTGGGCTTAGTTAGGGGTAATGGCTTGCATGTAACACAATATTATCTAGCACAGCGTATACAAAACGCAGTTTCTACAGGAGGCACCCATGTGTAGATATGCTGACCAAGCGAAAGCTGAAGGGTACTGTTCGTTTTGGGAGACCGAAGTTCCACTGAAGCAACGATTCAAAGCTGATGAATAGGGTGAAGGAGGTTTCACGTAGTCATGGGAATGTCATGATATTCCTTAACTATTTGTATTTGGTTTTAATTCACATAGTTGTCTTTTTCTTTAAAATTAATAGAGAAAGCTCAAAAAAAGTAATTATCCTTACTGTTTTACTATGAAAAGTGCTCTTCCTTGACACTTATAGTGTCTTGATGGCCATATTGTTTTGGTGAAATAAATTTGGGCCATAGCCCTGCTTATCAAAAAAAAAAAAAAAAAAAAACAAGGATGGGAGCCCTTCCTTAACGCTTTTATTTGCGCTTATGATATGTTGGGAATTGAAGGGGAAAACGTTATAGGTGACTTGTGTCAAAAATAAAGATACTAAATACTTCAAACATTGAGAATAATAATACAAGAGTAACAGAAGGAAAGAAAGATAAAATTCAATATGCGAAACCTATGTTTTGGGAGAAAAAAAAACCCCCCCACAAATGTCAAACATGAACAAACCCACAAACATACTTTGCAAGCTCCTACAGCTTTGGGATATGTGGAAGACAAACCTTGGTCATTACTCCTATAAAATCTAACAAATCTTATATAATTAGAAAATCTAACAAAATACAGAAACTTAAATAATTATATAATACAATTAGCAAATAAATCACGTAGTCAATGTACAAAGTTTAGGACAATGTTCCTAGCATGATATCTTCCTACCCAAAAAAAAAATACTAATAAAACTTTTCCCACTTTCCTAAAAATTAAAATTTGATACTTTACATCCAACTTGCGGAAAATCGACAAACAGATGTTGACATATCCGACACGTTGAAACACATTCAGTGAATTATATTGGATCTATATTTCAAATTTTCAACTAACCCATAAAGAATTCCTATGTTTTTTCCCTATAAAATGCATGAGGCCTATAGATTTGAGATGCAGAATTTGCAAATTATAGGCAGTCAAAAACGATGGCCTCTACGTTTTCTACCACTTTATTCTCTCTATTGGTCGTTGTTGTGTCGTCCTTGATTGTGGCTAATGCCCAAGTCCCAATAGTCTCAGGGTTGTCATACACATTTTACAATTCCAGCTGCCCCAATTTGACTGCTATTGTCAGAGATCATCTTAATCAGACATTCAAAAACGATAGCACCCAAGCTGCTGGTTTGCTTCGTCTTCACTTCCATGACTGCTTTGTTCAGGTACTCAATTCGTATCTACTTTTATCTTTTCAGCTTTAATTTCAGAATAGTTCCATAATTCTGTCTTATCTTTTGGAACTGAATCTAGCTAGTATTACTAGAATTTAAATCAAATTTCTAATACTTAGCACTAACACATTATTAAGATATAATATATAATGCTTTTATATATATATGCACATCAATAATCACTCACTCCTACCTATTTTATTTGTCACCTTATCTCATGCATTAATCAAACTTTAAGAAACTTTAATCCTTAGTGTTTCAACCAATAAATGTTATAATATATAAATTTTTTAAAATGAAATTCTTAAGAAGAAATATCATTATAAAAATATTATATTATAATTTTTTAACATAATGTTAGGCATCAACTTCTCAGAGCTATGCAGTACTATGGAAAGCTCTCCATGTGCATGTTTATTGGCTGAAATTAATTATTAACTTATCCCTAGGAATTCCTTTTATATAATTATTGTTGACTTCGGTCAAGTCCAGCATACTTTAAAAATAATATACCTAAATAGGATTGTCCATCTTACTTTAAAAATAAGGGAAATTTCATTTGGTAAACTTCAACTTTTGTCTATTCCAAATTGTTAACTATTTTATAAGATATTTCAAGTTATAAACTTATTTTAAAAAAATTTCCATCTAGTGAAATCCTTTTTGTACTACTAATTAATTTCTACTCAGTAAATTAACTCTCATCATCGACTCTCACTCTCACTTAGCTCACCCTCTTAATATAACACTAACCTCACTTAGACTAATTTATAAAGTATTTGACAACATGAAATAATATATAAAAAGTTCAAAAGAAGCGTACCATTTGGAATAATTTTCAAGATAAGTCTACCTTTTAGAATATTTTATAAAGTTGTTGACAACTTGGAATAAACAAAAGTTGAAGCCTATCAAATGGAATTTCCCTAAAAATAATGTAAGGCTCCGTTCTTTTATACGGATGGTTGCGGTGTGTCAATGGTGCGGTGCGGTGAAATTGGAAAGAGTGGTGAGTTGTGGTAAAAGTTGTAGTAAGTGGGGTAAGTTAACAGAGAGATTGTGAAAAGTAGAGGAAAAAACTGACGAGAGAGAAAAATGAAAATATTTATTCATGGTGTGGTGAAGTGTGGTAAAATATGGTGAAAACTAAAGAGTACAGTGCGGTGCGGTCTAATACCGTCCCACAACCTACCGCATAAAAGAACGTAACCTTAATATAACAAACCAATCACCAACAATCAAGGAGAGCGCCAATATATTATGTGGGCACATATCACTTAATAATTTCAACTGCAAATGATAAAACTCTTGTTATAATATTTTTTAAATCTCTAATTATACTTAGGGAATTTTGAATCTACATTCATATATATTTACATTGTTAGTTAATGACCTTTTGTTTGAGTGATAAGAGGTCCACTTCCTAATTCTAGTATATCTGTCTAGGGTTTGAATTTTAGGGGCAACATTTCTCCCTTACCAATTTGAAAAGTATTGGGGATAACGAGTAGGCCAATTTTTGGGTCATTGACTCCCCTATAACTCATATATTACATGTTTGTTGAGTTGGACCCCTGAGATATGAGTCTAATGGGTTGGACTAACTTACCTAATATAAAAAGTAATAATAATAAATTATTTAAATTGTTGAACTTATTTGGTTTATCTCATAAGTGTTTAAATTGTTAAACAGATTTTTTTATAATTCTAGAGTTGTTAAAGCTCGTAATCTATAGTTTATCAAAAAAAAAAAGCTTGTAAACTATAATTTTTCATAATTATAGAATTATTTAGAAAATGTATGTTCTCTAATATGTTTATTATAATTAAAATTTTATTTATATTTATTGGTATGAGTTTACAACCCAAAAAATGATAGGTGCTGAATTGATGTAGTTAAAAGATATATTATGAAATATACTATTATATTCTTTTGATATATGTAAAATTCATATTATTTTTCTTAACGTATACTATGTGTGTATTTTGTACAAGTGAAAACCATTTTTGAGGAAATTGATTTTTCATGTGAAATGATTTTCCAGGAAAATAAGTTTTCAATTCATATTTTCACTATTTTGATAGATATGTACATACATACATTTCTTCGACAAGATGTGAGAAAAAGGAAGAAAGAGAAAGAGGGGCTCCTCAAGAGAGAGATTTCAGTAAGAAATGAATTGTTTTCGATAAAGATATGAGCGAACGTGAGGAACTTGTGTTGCGAGAAGTAACATTATTGATAGAAAATTTTTATTTTCTTAAGGTTATACTTATGAAAATAGTCTACTAAAGGAGGGGGATCATTTTCATTAAAAATGACTTTCTCCATTAGTTCACCACTTGGTGTAATGGTGGGGATAGCTACCCTAGAAATACCTCATGGATCCACCACTTGGTGGAGCCTATACATGACACCCCTCCCCCACACTCACACGCACGCGCGTGTGTCTACTGTTGCATTGCATCTAAGGAGCAGGGGTACTCATGTAGGAGAGACTTATAGTAACACAACAAAGAAAAGGACAATGACATACACATCTTAACTCTATAAGGTTTATTAACCATCTTAAGTTGTCTATATTTTATATTTTGTTAATTTTTAATAATATTTTCTCTAATAATTATGTATATTTATCAACTACAAGTGTGTAATATTTATTAGCTAGATCAAAAAATATAAATAATAGGTAATTTTATAATCATAGTGGAAAATGCATATTTTATGCATAATTTTATATTTATGAAAAAATATAAAAAAATAAATATTTTTATATTGTTTATAGCTTCTAATAACCCTCAAAGTAATGAAACATGTTTTTATAATGATTTAAATAGACTTACATTTAACTTTAGAAATGATTTAGGTGAGATGGAAGATGGTTAAGATCCATCTTGCATCAAGAAGTTTATGATTTTGGTAAAAAAATGGTAGTTAATTAATACTCGGACTCCTCCATTAGATCTAGGAGGGGGGGGGGGGGAGGGGGGAGTATTTTTTTTAAAACCCCCTTCCCATTCCATATTAATTTTCATTCAAGAAATGTTACGTACTACTCAGAGTCCTCCATTTGATTTAGGAAGGGGGGAGGGGAAGTATTTTTTTTAAAAACCCCCTCCCATTCCATATTAATTGTCATTCAAGAAAAGCTACATGGTTTTCAATATTGTTTCTTTGACAAAAGTTTCTTACAACAAATTTTATCGAAAAATTAAAACATTATACTCTTTTTTTTTTTCTTTACTTATATGAATTCGACACGCTCACTGGGCCCCTATCTTAGGGATAATCACCTGAAACTTTAGGTGAGTGAGGGAAAGTATCAAACTGCCCATAATATGCATGACTTATCAATCTCACAATTTCCTCCTAATAGGAAACTTTTGCTTACACCAAGGTTTGAACATTGTTCGGAAGGTCCGACGATATGATGGGGGGTGGTAGCCACTTAGCTACCACCTCTTTTGTACAACATTATGGAGTTATAATAGTATTTTGTTTTATGAATCTAATGATAGTAGTTTAAGTTAACAAAATAATACATATGTACTGATAAATTAACGGTCAAAGTTTTCGTTATTTAGACTGATACAAAGATTAATGTGATGGTTAATATGGAATGGATGGAGTAATATTTTTTTTGGATGTGAGGATGGAATGGACCTGATATAATAGCTCAATTACTCGAATGTTAATGCCCAATTTATATATTTTTCTCTATATAAATCTGACTCATTCACTAAGCTCCTTTCTTAGAGGTAGCCACTAATAAGCTTTACAGATTGGGTAGGGGAATTACCAAATAACCTTTGACAAGCATGACTCATCAATCCAACAATTTCAACTTAATTACGGTGTGTTTGGTGCAAGGGAAAATTGTTTTCAAGGAAAATGGTTTTCTTTGTAAAATGATTTTTTTAAAAATTGAATTTTCATTGATATTTTCCTGTGTTTGGCACAGGGGAAAATGATTTTGCTAGAAAATGATTTTCACTTATTTAACAACGAGGAGACAAAGATCATAATGCGTGTGTATGAGAGAGTGGTGGAGAAAGATAGATAGATAGATAGATAGATAGATAGATAGATAGATAGATAGATAGATAGATAGATAGATAGATAGATAGATAGATAGATAGATAGATAGATAGATAGATAGATAGATAGATAGATAGATAGATAGATAGATAGATAGATAGATTGATTGATTGATTGATTGATTGATTGATTGATTGATTGATAGATAGATAGATAGATAGATAGATAGATAGATAGATAGATAGATAGATAGAGAGAGAGAGAGAGAGAGAGAGAGAGAGAAATATTAAAAAGCGTGTATGGGAGAGAGTGTTGGAGAGAGAAAAATGAGAGTGATCAGAAAGCGAAAGAGAGAGAGACAGAGACAGAGAGACAGAGAGAGATAGAGAGAGACAGAGAGAGAGAGAGAGAGAAATATTAAACGGGTACTGGAGAGAGAGTGATGGATGTGAGAAAAATGAGAGAGAGAGAGAGACAGACAGACAGAGAGAGAAGTATTAAAACGGGTGTATAAGAGAGAGGGCGAAATATTCAAATCGGTGCGCTAGATAGAATGGTGGAGAGAGAGAAAGAAGGGAGAGAGTGCAAATTATAATATAACACCGAGTGTACCGTGCTAGGAGTGTACGGCATAATAATTTCCCAACTTGGATATTTTCCCAACTTGGATGCATATTTTCCTTTACGCAATGTAGTTTGTCCCTCCTTGGATGCAGAATTATTATGATATGAGTGTATCATGACAATTTCCCAACTTGGATGCATATTTTCCCAACTTGGATGCATATTTTCCTTTACGCAATGCAGTTTTTCCCACCTTTAATGCATATTTTCCCTTACATAATGTATAGTTGGTGATAAATTTTCTATCATGTAATGCATGTTTTTCAGACTTAGGTGCAGTATTCAAACACTGCAATGTATATTTATTGCAACATCATATATTTTTCCTCACACAATGCACAGTTGGATGTAGAATTATCATGATATGAGTGTATCATGATAATTTCCCAACTTGGATATTTTCCCAACTTGGATGCATATTTTCTCTTACGCAATGCAGTTTTTCCCACCTTGGATGCAGAATTATCATGATATGAGTGACACATGATAATTTCCCGACATGGATATTTTTTCCCAACTTGGATGCAAATTTTCCCTTATGCAATGCAGTTTTTTCCACTTTGGATGCAGAATTATCATGATATGAGTGTATGATGATAATTTCCTATCTTGGACATTTTCCTAACTTGGATGCATATTTTCCCTAACACAATGCAGTTTTTCCCACCTTGAATGCAAATTTTCCCACCTTGAATGCATATTTTTACCGAGTGTACCGTGCTATGTACACTCGGTCCTTCCATATAATTGCTAGGGAGAGAGAACGAAGAAAGAGAGAGAGAGAGAGAGGGAGAATTGTTTTCATTAGGTTGGAGACAGGAAACTAATTTACAATGGGGTGGGGGAAAATCAATTTCTTAGAAATTGGTTTTCTCCATTTTCCGGTCATCATACATCGAAAATTGGGAAATTTTCATCCCAACTAAACACACCCTTACTAGAAAATTTTCACATCAACCAAGACATGAACCTGAATGGAAAGAATGGATGATGGAGGTGATTGCCACTTGGCTACCATCTCTTTTGTATATATGACAAAAATATTAAGCTTGTAAATTTGTATTTCTTAGTTTAATCCATAGTTATTAAAATCCCGATTACGATCTACAATCCTATGATTTTATGATTCAAAATCTTCGGTGTGATTCTAATATCTATATTCGGATCCAAGATCCAACGTAGTTTAATTCCAAACCTAACTACCACATGGATTCGAGTTAGGATCCCGATTTTAACAACTTTGTTTTAATGTAAACTTAATATTCTTGTATATTAGTGTTTTTTTTAAAAATAAAAAAGTCTCTAGTAAAATCATATGATTTTGTAAATATCATTTGTAAGTTACATAAAATTATATTTTACCCATTTCAAATACATATAAAAACATGTAAAAATTGAATCTTATGAAGGGAGTCGGTTTGATTTGAGTGTCATTCATATTTATTATAGTAGCCACTAAATGTTAAAGTTATCATTATTATTATGGAATCATGTATATAAAACTAAAAAACTGATCTAAAAATAATAACAAATATTAAATAAGGGTAAGATAAGATATTTAAGAGGTGTGTTCACAACATTATTGTTTGTTTGCTTTCATTTCATATAACTCGGCACCAAGTGATAAGACCAATATTGGGCATTTCTTCGTTGGTTGTTAGAGCATATTGGAATATTATTCAATTGAAATAAGATGGGATTGTATCAAAATGTGTACATACAGGGATGTGATGGATCAGTATTATTAGACGGTTCAGCAAGTGGTCCGAGTGAGAAAAATGCAACTCCGAACTTGACACTAAGACCAGAGGCTTTTAAGATCATCAATGACCTCCAAGCTCTTATCCAAACTAAATGTGGATCTAAAGTCGTCTCCTGTGCTGATATCACTGCTCTTGCTGCTCGTGACTCTGTCTTCCTGGTATAACTCTTACATTATTTTTATTATAATGCCACTGTCGATTTAGTGGAAAATTATTGTCTCAATTTATTCTTTTTAATCAAAACCCATATGGTATTATGTAGCATTAGTATATATATAATTAATTGCCCTTTTTGAAAAGCAACGACCAAAACTTTATATATATATATATATATATATATATATATATATATATATATTTGAAAAAGTGTGATGTATTCATAAAATCAGATAAAACCAAATTACAACCTAATTACACAACATATCTATGTATATTGAACTCTTTGTAGAGTTCTTAGTAAGACACAACGTTCTATCCCTGAGATGATGCTTAATAATTTGAAAGGCATTAATTGGTTCCTTCCTGACATTCTTGAAAGATAGAGTATTCCTCGCATGCCATATGTTGTATATGTAAGAGGCAAAGACAGCAAAGAGTATCTGCTTTCGAAGTTTATTTCTCTTGAGGTTCAACATTTTTCGTCTCCATTGTTCCCAACTTGTTGCGTTGTGAAGCTTGATCCACTTGTTCAGATGCTCTCTGGTCTGTTGGGCATAGGTGCACTCATACATAAGATGTTCTATTGTCTCTTCATGATTACTACACATGGGGCAACTAGGCTAAATGGTGGTGTTGTGCAACCTGGTTTTCACCTGTAGTCTTCCATGTATTGCCATCCATGCACAAAAAGAGTGTCTTGGCGTATTGTGTTTGTTCCATACAATCCTTGCCCATGGCCATTTGACATTGTCTTTATCCAGCGCTTTGTAACCCATTTTCACTGTGTAATGGGTTATGGGGACATTTTGCTCTTTAAGTTGCTCTTTGACATCACAAAGTTTCTTGAAATACCAACACGTATCCCCTTTCGGTTGGTAAGTCCACCAATCTCGGCTTTTGATGTATCTTTCGTGGATCCATTTGACCCAAAGACTTTCTTTTTGCTCGGCGATTGTCATAGTTTGCTTGGCAATCAAGGCTGTGTTCCAGATCTTCAAATTTTTAATGCCAAGTCCCCCACATGCTTTTGACTTACAGACTGTAGCCCAGCTAATAGGTGGAGTCTTTGAGTAGTGGATATCAACTCCCCAAAGAAAATTGCGGCAGATCATTGTGATCTGGTCAATGACATATTGTGGGATGATCAAAATAGAGGCCCAGTAGGAAAACGCGCCCATAATAACTGTGTTGATGAGAGTCACTCGACCGACATAAGAGATATTTGCAGTTCTCAAAGATTTGATCCTCGCTGTGATTTTATCGACCATGTTTTGACAGTCCAGCTTGCTTAACCGACCATCAGTAATCGGCACTCCTAGATAGTAAAACGGGAGATCTCCTTCTTCAAAACTTGTGATCCGTAGGATCTGATCTCTTATCGATTGTGACGTTCCACTTATCATGACCTTGGATTTATTGGCATTTGCGCAAAGACCAGACACTTGAGAGAAATGAGACAGGGTTTCCACGATTTTTTGAACACTATACGGATCTGCTGCTGAGAAAATCATCAAATCATTCGCAAATATGAGATGTGTAATGTTTAACTTTTTACATCGTGGGAAGAATTTGAATCTGGCCTCTTTAGCTGTTGTAGTCAGGCTCCTCGAGAGGTATTCCATGGTAAGGACAAATATAAGCGGGGATATCGGATCTCCTTGGCGTAAACCTTGGGTTCCTTTGAAATATCCATGTGTGCCTCCATTGATCTGAACTGTGTAAGAGGTGGTAGTGATGCAGCTCATGATCCACTCAACAAATTGTGGGGGAAATTTATATCCTTGCAGGATTCTTGAATAAACTCTCATTTTACACTATCAAAAGCCTTTCGCAGATCAATTTTGAAGATGCATTTTGAGCTGGAGACTTTCCAGCGAAATCCTCTGGAAAGTTAATGGCACATTAGAACATTGTGGAGCAGTTCTCTCCCAGGAATGAAAGTCGTTTGACTTTCATTGATTAGATGAGGGAGGACTGTCTTTAATCTTGACGCAATCAATTTCGAAGCTGTCTTGTATATTGTGTTGCAGCAGGATATTGGCATGAAATCAGCTGCTGTAACTTGGTTTTCTGTCTTGGGAATGAGAGCAAGGATAGTAGAGTTCAAGGTAGGTAGCATCCTTCCCGTCTCAAAGAATTCATTTATTGCTGCACAAAATATTTCTTCCAGATGGGGCCAAGCATATTTGTAGAACCCACTTGAAAAACCATCAGGTCCTGGAGATTTAATATTTGGGATCGAGAACAGTGCATCTTTGATATCTCTCTTACTGAAAGATTTACAAAACTGGACCTGCTGGTGATAGGTCAATGAAGGGCCTTTGTTAATGGTGTTTTGATCAATATGCCGATTGCAAATAGACCTCTCACCCAGGAGGGTTTTGAAAAAATTGGCCAGGTGCTCACCAACATTTTGGAACCCATCAATAATTTGACCATTCTAATCAGAAAGAGAGTGTACTGTTGAAGTGTTTTTCCTCCTCTTCATCTTGCTAAAAAAGAAAGCAGAACAAGTATCTCCATAAACGCTACTATCAATCTTGCTTTGCTGGGATATAATCTGATGTGCAGATTAAAGGATGAGTCTGTAGTGTTCCTTGGCTTCTGTCTCATCCCTTTGGAGCTGCTGACAGTTTGGGGCTGTCATAAGGGAATTTTGAACATTCAGGAGATGTTCCCTCGCTGCTTTGCATTGTTGATGAATGTCAGCATACTTGTGCCTCTTTAGGGCTTTGAGAGCAGGCTTGATCGATTTTTGCATATGATAGAGAGCATGCATTGGAGAGCCAGGTCTGACATTATTTAAAGCATTCTCGATAATGTCATCGAAGCTTGGATCTGTTACCCACATATCACAAAACCGGAAGCAAGCTTGTATTTTTGGACTTTCCATAAACTCCATTACGATAGGTTTATGATGAGAGAGACTTTGAGGAAGATATGACCCATTCACCAAATCAGTAGCAAGTAACCAATCTTCATTGTGAAAGATCCTATCAATCTTGGACTGCACATGACCATTGGACCATGAGTGATTTGCACCTTGACAATTCAGTTCTGCTAGCTGGCAGTGATCCAGACAAGACTGGAAGTCTTGAGTTTCAAAATTATGCACAGGAGTGCCATTGATTCTGTCTTCTTCATGCAAAATGGAGTTGAAATCTCCTAAAACACACCAAGCTCCTTCAACACTATCAGATATAAGTCTTAGGTTTTCCCAGAGACTTAATCTTTCTTCCATTCGATTAAAACCATAGACAAATGTGTATAAAATTTTAGTATCTCTACTGAAATCATGTATCTGAACATGAATAAATTGAGCATCCGCTTGAATAAGTTGCACTTGCACTTTGTTGTGACGCCAGGCAAGGTAGATTCTTCCTCTTGAATGATGATTAAAATTACTGATTGAAGTCCATGAGTTGAACATACCTCGGGATAGTATTGATTCATTTTGAGGCTTCACCTTAGTCTCTAACAAACAAACCACAACAGGTTGTTTATCTTGCAAGAAGAGCATCACATCCTCTTGTTTTCTAGGGTCATTGAGACCCCTCACATTCCATATGATGAACTTCATTGTGGATCTGTATCAGACCCAAAGGAACTTTCATCCCCTTCATTACCATCATCCCCTTCTTGCACTGATGTTTCTTGAGATACATCTTCTTGATCCTCCTCATTTAATATTAGAGCATTGAATCTATTTGTATTTGGGGTCTGGTCTCTGCATGGTGTTGCTGTGCTCGTGTTTTTCCTGATTGCAATCTTTGTTGGCCTAATAAAACCTTTTTCGTCCACCTCCCTTTGAGGTTTCTGCTTGATCTGCCATATTTGTCTCTAGTTCTTTCTCTGAGGTTTGTTTCCCTCAATCTTCTTGCATTCCTCAGTCATGTGCCCCATCATATGACAGTTTGAGCATTTGGTTGGTTTCCAATCATATTCTACCTTCTGTGAGACAATGACATCATTTTCATTCAGGAATTTGATATCATCAGGTAGGTTTCCATCCAGTTTAACCTCAATCAGAACTCTAGCTGCATTTAGGTGTGTTCTGTCCCTAGTTGCTTTGTCGGTTTTTATAGGCATTCCCACCAGACTTGCTAAACATCCCAGAGTTTTTGTGCTCCAATATTGAATATCAAGATGCGGAAATTTGACCCAAATTGGTAGAGTTTTGATTTCATCCAGATCAATTCTCTAGGTAGGAGTCCAAGGTTTCACAACTAGAGGTTTGTTATCAAAAAAGAAAATTCCCCGATTTAGTACCTCTTTTTGATGTTCTTCTTTCTCGAATCTGACCAAGAACAAGCCTTTTCTAATAGCTGCAATTTTGTTGATGCTGTACCGGCCCCAAATTCGCCGGAGGAATCCTTCTATAATCGGGAAAGGCGGATTAGCGCCAATCACACAACATAGAATGGATGTTTTCCACAATTCCACTTCTTTCTGCACTTCAATTATCTCGATCCTTGCTATTGGCACTCCATCTACAATTTCTGCTTCCTTAAATTCCAGAGCAGTGCCTTCATTTGGATCGACCAAAGATGCATATGAAGTTACAAATGGAAGTTCCTTCGATTCTATAGAATTTGGATCTGGTTCTGATCCAGTTTGTTGAGCTGCGTTCTATGCTTGAGGAACATCGGTTGAAATTTGCTTACCTCGCTCTTGATATGATTTCTGGCCAGCTAAATCGTCAATTTTTACTGTCAATTTGCCAGATTCTGGGCCAGTATTCGAATGTCGATGTAGTTCGGTGGTTTTACTCTCCTCTAATGCTGCTGTTGCCGGAGGACTTTTCGGAGAAGTCTTAGTCGGCGTCTTGGCTTTTGCCTGGTTGGCCTTCCTAATCTTTGCCATGGCTAGGGCTAAGGTCCTGGACTCAGGGGAGGCTGCCGGAAAGGCTGTCGGAAATCACCTGGAGAGAGACAGTCTGTCCGTTTATATTATATATATATATGTGTGTGTGTGTGCGTGTGTGTGTGTGTGTGTGTGCTTATTTAATTGATGATGTCACTCTTTATATTTCAGCGAATGCAAAGGCAAGTGTATATATTCTTCATTTATATAGAGAAAATTCTATTAGTTAATATGAAAATGAAACTATATTTTATTGTAATTTATGTACTTTTTCATTTTCTTCTATGTGTCATGTTGTCTTAGTTACCAATTTCGTGTGTTTAGTAACATGAGTGCATATGGTCCATTAATTTGAGTCCATATTGTCCATAAAGGCTATGCATATCCACAACATCCATATGAGTCCATAAAGTCCATACATTATCAAGTGTCTTAATAATGATCATGTTCAAATGAAAGAATTCTTAATAAGGTTATGTTATGGATTAAGGTTAGACCAAATGAGGCTAGAGCTTATGTTACCTCGAGAGTAAGGTGGTCAGTCCTCACTATATAACCTCCAAGCAAATGCGCTCATAGCTTAAGCTTTCTCCCTTAGTCCATTATTAAGATGATTTATAGTAGGGAAGGGAAAGTATTATTTTCTCATTAGTAATTTTACATTTAGTATTTTTTGGTAGTGCTAGTGAAGAGTAAACTAGAGTTCATGTTATAGTTGAAATTGAAATTACATGTACTTAATCAATTTTAGTCTTTATTCACGTCTTCTTGAAGTAAGCCCTTGGTTCCCATCATCATGCCTTAGCCTCCATGCCTCCTCCTTTGAAGATCTCCCAACATCATGCCTCCTTAGAAGGATTTCTACCTAAGAAGGGGACATAAATATGGATTAGCCGAAGCTAAGTATAGAGATTATAACAAACCTAACCATATTATATACTTACACAACCGTACATGAATATACATATAATGATGTATAATGGGATCACAAGATCACATTACACAAAAGGGCTAAGGATCTTTAAGAGCGAAGATGAAAATCTCCCTTCTCAAAGTTCCAAAGAACCAAAAATGGAATAGAAATGGATGAAAAAGATGGAAAGAACTATGAAGATGATTACCAAATGAAGGTATGATGATGAACGAATGATGGACGGTTTGAATGCTTTGGGTTCTTGATGAATTCTTGTTGAATTCTTGATGAATTCTTGATGAATTCTTGATGAATGTCGTTTGGATGGATGAATGATAATGGCGATTTGAAGCTCTCTTGAAGGATATAGGCACACCACCTCCAAGACTCTTCAATTCCTTCCTTTCACCTTCAAGGATGCCACCCTTGAATAGAAGAAGGGGATAACTTCGAAACTCCCTCAAGAGAAACGAAAAGACTAGCACAAAAGCTAGAGAGAAAACAACACCTTGTGTTTGTTTTTGATTTATTGAATGACTTGAATTGAATGAATACAATGGCACCCTAGGGGGTCTATTTATACTACTTTAGGGACCCCTTGGACGTGTACCTAGGGTTCAAGAAACCAAGAATCAACTATTACATCATATATCCTATTTATGACATCATAAACTCTAAAATACAACTCTAGAAAGAAATTGCTATAACTCCTTCAATACTTGTCCGTTTTCATTGATTCAAAAACCATTGGAAAGCTTATTGAAAGAGCTCCAATCTGTCTTTTGATGATTTCCTCAATAGATGTATGGATCTAGAGTTATAGAGCAAAATATCAAACTGTACTTGATGGAGTCCTTTGCTGCCGTGAGAGATGACTTCTCAATAAGGACTTGAGAGTTATTTATGCTCACTGATGTCCTCCAAAATGTGAGAGTAACTCCATGTAAGCTAGAATACCATCAAGGTCCTTCATGCTTTCTTCCTTGAGCTAATAAACCCTTGTAGTTGTTGATACCCAAGGCGACATTTGTAGCTTCTAGCTAGATTGAGGTCCTTTAGCTAGGCCTTGATGTATATAGCTAGGCAAATATACATCATATAAATACCTAAATGACCTAGATGCCTAATGCTCATAAAATGGTTTGGCCAAGTACTTGGATGTCCATGACGCTCCTATAGGATTTCATAGTTAGGAGCCTCATACCATAAACCATGATGCCTACGGGACTTAATGTTACCATATAAGAATCATATAAGGATCGTGAAGGAATCATAGATGGATCTTAAAAGAACCATAAGAAAAATAATGAATAGACTGTAAAAGGATCATAAAAGATCGATAGGGAGCCCATAAAAGGACCATCGAATGACCATAAAATGAGTGTGCCTTATAGATCATCACTCTTACCCGGTAATTCTTAAAGAACCATATATCCAAGGGGTCTTACTGAGGATGACTCAAGATCATCTTATAATGTGACATGAATGAATGAAATGCTA
Organism: Portulaca oleracea; assembly: GCA_029582165.1. Classification (NCBI taxonomy): domain Eukaryota; kingdom Viridiplantae; phylum Streptophyta; class Magnoliopsida; order Caryophyllales; family Portulacaceae; genus Portulaca; species Portulaca oleracea. The sequence goes on along the minus strand of CM055868.1, from coordinate 26,725,181 downwards.
GATGATATGCAATGAATACACAGAACATGCAATATAACTTTTATTCGTTAATTAAAACCATGAGCATCTCCATAGAACTTGTCAAAATAATTGAACATCTTGTGGTGACATCATAAAGTAGCATCATAAACTTAAATTATAAGTTTCATATAGTAGCATTATAAGTAGCATCATAAACTTAGAATTATATAACTTGTTGTCATATAATCATGACTTGATTCCTTAGGGTCCTTGATCGTGGGCTTGGTAGTATGTTAGTATCATCAACTTTGTAACATCAAACTCAACATTCACCATGAACACTTAAAACATAAACCTCATCCAATGCAAATAATTAATTAAATAGAACTTTGCATAACTATAATGATTTTCAGCCCTTATGGCCCTCTTCTAGGCACTTAGGACTCATCCATTTGGGGGTGAAAATCTAGATCTCCATACCTTGGCTTCCTTTGTATTTTTGAGTATCCTGAAAATTAGAGTATTTACTGTAATTAGAACCATAATCCTGCATAAAAAGCTTTCATTAGCTTCTCATTTTAGCAACTTTTATCTTTTTTTTGGTTGCTAGAATTTTTGACCAAATGATTCTAATTCTTACTTGGGTTCTAGCAATGGTGTAATTAAAAGACAACTTACTTTTAATTTCAAATAAAGCTACTTTAACAAATATTTAATTCTTTGGTCTTCAAACTGTTTTATTAGTGGCTTTTCTAGTTGAAACATGAATAACACAGTAAAAACCTTCAAATTTCCAAATTTATTGCTAAACTTGTTTTTCTACAGAAAAAGTCAATTTTCCCCCTTCTTTTAAATTTTTGTTGTCCCTCCATACAAAAGCTTTTAAGGACATTCAAATTGCAAAAGGTTCTTTTTTGAGTCTGGTTTAATCCCATATTTTTATTATTATTTTAAATTACCGGTTTGTACAACTTTTACAAAAACCGAACCTATGTCAGAATATATGTGAATATGTAAAGGGTTTTGTTTTTGTTCTATAACTCATTGCCCTTATATTTTTTTTTTCAAAATGAATTTTCGAATGGGTTTCTAGACATATTAGTCTACATCTTTCATGCATATTTTTTTTTCAGAATATGTTTTATCTTGGTGTTATTTTTAATTCGAAAAACCCGAAAACTTGGTTGTTCAAGAAAAACTCATCTTATGGACATCCATGGTGGCTGAATCCCATGAGGATTTTAATGAACATTTTTTTCAAGTTTTTAAGACCATTTTAACACGTAAAACAAGATTAAAAATATAAAATTTGTATTTAGAGAAAAAGGGTACCATTTTAAATCATTTTTAGCCATTTACCAGTTAGTAGCGCAACTCTTGTTCTTGTTTATGTAATCTATCATGAAGGCTGAAAATTTTGAAAGAAAAAGACACATTTGAGAGTAATCAGAGTGGATGGGAGAGATTCCTTGGATACTTGAGAGCAAAAACCTCATTTTTAACTCCTTTCTTCCATTTTAATGTAATTCTTTTTGTGTTTGAAGGGAGTGTTTGGTATACTTGGACTGATTTGGGATGGATGAAGGGTTTTATAATAGCGAGAAGGGAGGGGTGGCTGACTAGAGAGAGAATGGTGGAGATTTGAGAGATTGAGTAGCCAAGTGAGCAAGATATAGAGCAAATATTTGGTTGGAGTGTGTTGGATCTTCTAGCCCCTAGGTGTAATGATGCTTCTAATTTTGCAAGTTGTAGATAAAAATCCATGGCATGTATATTTGGTGAGGATGAGTGGTTTTTGTTTTGTTTTTAACTAGTATTCTACTCCTAGATGCTTCCCTTAACCATAATTAATTTCCTTTAATCATTTAAATGAGCAATGAGCTTAATTTTCTTGTTTTCATTTTCCCATAGATGGCATCACATTATGGGATTACTACAAAGAATTTTTCTAATTAAAAATTCACAACTTTCTTTGGTAGATAAAATTCTCAAAAATTCTATTTTTAAAATTTATGTGGGCTTCATAATTTGAGCCTCAAAGGCATGTATATCTTGACATAATTGTCATGTTGTATGAATAAATATTACAAAATGTTATCCTTATTTGACGCTTGTCATATAGTACCGGTATTTATGTTATGTCCTGGGCCCAGCTTTCCTTGATATACATAATTTTCATTGGTAAGCTCATAAAAATTTTCCCGACTATAACTAATGCTTATAATCACATTTTATATTAAGAAAGTATTATGACGGTGTTACATTTATGAATAATTGTGACAACTTGTTTATATTTTACAGTCAGGTGGACCTGATTACAACGTGCCCTTAGGAAGGAGAGATAGCATAAACTTTGCTAATCAGAGTGTGACATTAAACAGCCTACCAGCTCCAACTATGAACACTTCGACCATTCTGAATGCATTTACTCAGAGAAACATGACCATCACAGATGCAGTGGCATTATCTGGGGGCCACACCATCGGGATTGGCCATTGCACGTCTTTTACCAATCGACTTTACCCTACACAAGACACTGACATCAATCAAACATTCGCTAACAACTTGAAACTAACATGTCCAGCCACAAACACTACTAACACTACTGTGTTGGACATACGCTCTCCCAACACCTTTGACAACAAGTACTATGTAGACCTTATGAATCGCCAAGGTCTCTTCACCTCCGACCAAGAGTTGTATAATGATTCAAGGACAAAGAGCATTGTTCAAAGCTTTGCTGTTAACCAGACCTTGTTCTTTGAGAAGTTTATTGAGGGGATGCTGAAAATGGGGCAACTTGGTGTCTTGACTGGTTCCCAGGGTGCGATTCGAGCCAATTGCTCTGCTAAGAACGGTAACAACATGGGATTCTGGTCAGTCCTCGGGGATGACGATGAACATCAAGGGAAACTATCACAATACTAAGCTTCTTATATGTGTATGTTGTCCATGTGTGTTGGTGTTGCTTCGACTAAGCTTAGGGGATTATTAGTGCACCTCTATGACAATAAGACTATGGGTTAACCTTGGATCTTGATCCAAATCACCTTTGGTTCATCTTTAGTCGTCGGGGTACTATTTTCTGTCCAGGATTTTGCATGTATGGATATTTAAGTTGCACGGTTAATTTACTTTCATACTTATCAACATATTCGAAATAACATATGCCCATCAACTTGATAGCTAATTTTCTTTTAGTTTAAGGGTACTTCCTCTCTTTACTTATATTTGGAAGATAAATAGAACAAGCGAATAAGAATGAAGACAATGATATTCAAGTTTGTCATATAACTATAAGGGTATAAAGTATTCAATGGGGTCTTAGTTTAGTGGTTAAGACTGAAGTTCTAGGTACATGAGGTTCCAGATTCGATTGCCCCCTCACCCATGTATTTAACTATGACAAGAAAAAATAAAAATAAAAATAAAATTAAAAATAAAAAGCAAAGGTATAAACTATATAATCCCATTGTAAAATTGTCAGAAAGAGTTGTCTAGTGGAGGCCTATAGAGGAAGGAAATATTAATCTAGCATATGCAATTTAGTTTGATTAAGGGAGATCAGTTATAGAAAGTATATACTGATTGGATCGTAGAGACTTAAAGCAACCACAAACAATAAAGAGAAGTGTAGAAGTTAAACCATGAACACTATATTTTTAATGTTGAGAAAACAAAAAGGGGAAAGAAGACCAGATAACCGATTCACAAGAATGACGAGGATTACAAGTGTTTATGATATTTTCTTGGAAAATTGGAATCTAATAAATCAAATTTTATGTCCATTTTGACCTAATAAATCAAACTTAACTTTTTGTTAATGGCAAACTGTACTTAACATAATATTTTACTTAGTGAACTTCCACCAATTTTCGGTTACCAGAAAAATGACATAGAGATTTTTTTGCTAATGTGGAGCGTTTTATAGGCAAAAAATAAAAGGAAAACGAAGATGACTTCCTCTTCCTTTTCTCCTTGTCAAGCTTAGTTTTGAGCCTCACATTTTCTTCATCCAAACGCGTAAAATTTTTACTCACATCCCTCATTCTCTGTAATTCATTTCTCATTCTTGTCATTTCAAACAGCAATTGCCCGAGTCTTTCTTTCAACACATTGTTCATTTCAATTAGTTTCATTTCAATCAGCAAAAAAAAGCATTCATGTCATTTTGTCGATAACCTGGAAATTAGTGGAGGTTCACTAAGAAAAATATTATGTTAAGTACAGTTTGCCATTAACGAAAAAGTTTAATTTGATTTGTTATATCAAAATGGACATAAAGTTTGGCTTATTAGATTCCAATTTTCCTATAAAGTTTGGTTTATTAGATTCCAATTTTCCAATTTTCTTCTATCTAACTTTCTCTCAAAGTGATTGAAAAGTCTCCCCCTAGATTGTGTGTTTTTTTTTTGTAAGATAGTGAATATAATGAAATAAACTAAACTCCCTGAGTTGTATAAAATGGCTGGAATAAGAATTTGGGTAAGCCTCACAGATTAATTTGCCTCTATAAGTAAATTAACACCATAACTTTAACATAAACTATGTCCTCAGTGTCATGACTTGTGTTGAGGGTGACACCACCCGTGATGCATCGCTGTTGCTTGACATTACTATATGGATCCTTCCATGACCAATGTCACTTCTGTATCTGTCGATGTCCCCCTTGCTACTCATTCTCTGCCTGAGACAATTTGTGACACCCTATAACACCTCCTAGAGCTTCTTAATTACCTCTAACACCATGAATGTGAGCTCCACCTCCATTATGCTCCACATAAACAATAATTTCCCACTTGGAGACCAATGTGTCTCCATTCCGCACGATCATCAATAATAATCCCTTAATGCAACAATCGACCTCTTTATTAGTCAAAGAGACCTACTAAGGTTGTACTCAGCCACAACTTCAAAACATTGACTCCTTTTGTCAACATATCTTCTAGATTTTTGTTTCCTGTAATCTTTTCTGGTTTTACTTCGCCACTTTCCACTATGCTTTGAATAAAGTGAACTCTCAGCCTGATATGCTTTATCCATTAGGGTAAAATTGGGCTATTTGTCAATTATAAAGCAGTGTAACTGTCGCAATAAAGAACTTCATTCTACAAATTGATCAAGGATCCACAGGAAGTCCTTTAACCAATTATCTCCTCGCCTGCACCAAATAGAGCAATGTACTCTAACTGTATGGTAGACATAGCCACGCACATCGGCTGTCTTGACATCTAGATAATTATATAGCCACAAAGGACAAAAACATAGCATGTTGTACTCTTGTTTATATCATAGTATCAACTCAAGGTAGCATGTACATAACCTTTCGTATCAAGGTTTGTATCTCCAAACATAAGATAATAATGAGACGAACCTTTGAAGTACCTCAACAACCACATCACTACTTCTCAATAGGCTTTCCCAGAATGGACATGTAGTGAGCCACCGCTCTCACTATAAAAGCAACACCCGGTCTTGCGCAAACCACAACATGCATCAAACACCAAAGTGTTGATGCAAAGGGAACTTCAGCGATTTAGTTCTTCTTTTCATTGGTTCTACGCTCTTGCTCCTTAGATAATTTCAAATGATTCACCATCTGTATGCTTCTTTGTTTAGCATAACTCAAAGTAAATCGTTCAAATACCTTCTTGATGATGTCCTCTAGAGACTACTTCAACACTCCCTTGCTTATGTCTCTAGTAATTCTCATACCAAGGATTTGTTTATCATCACCAATTCCTTCATGTTAAATTCCTTAGCCATTTCCTTCTTTAGTTTGTTAATTTCCTTCATATCAGATGCTACAATCAACATGCCATTAATGTATGGAAACAACAAGCCCTAGTATACTCTACCTCATGCAAGGTTTGAGGGGATCTAAAGGTAGGAAGCTATCCCCCCATGCACGAGAATGCATGAAAAGATTAATTTTGGTAGACCTAAGGGACAAAATTTATTCAAAAGGCAATATAAAAATCCTTTTAAAACCAAATGCGAAAACTACTAAGGGGACTAGGTGAATAGGGAAAACGGATAACTAGATTTTATATACGTGTGCTTCAAGTAATCTTGTTAAGTAAGTAGATGTACCTATTAAATATAAAGGCAGGAAAACATAAGAACTAGATAGAAACCACACAATTGTTCATCCTAACAACAACCCATTGAAACCACTAATTCTTTCACCAGACTACCTTAATCATACTTTATCAAATGCTTATGTCAAGTTTCATACCCTCTATTTAGACCTACTTGCTTCAAATCGCCTCGAATAACCTCTCTTCCAAACTTCCTAGACCTCTCACACTTATGATCATTACATAGCGGAAGCACAACCTTCTCACATCTTCAAACAAGATCATCCTCACTCTTCTTGACACATAAGCAAACTATCTCAATCTATTCTACTACAACTTACCTTCACCGCAAAATTATCGCAATGTAGTTTATTCCTAACCCTACAATCTAGGTGAATCCACAAATCAACCTAATCATCCTCAATTTTGTCCCTTTCAATCTTTGACAAATGTGCCCTCTTGGTTGCCCGACACTCTGAACCATATAACATATTCGGTTTGAGTACTGTACCATAGACCTTACCTTGAAGCTTCAAAAATATCCTCTTATTAAACAACACTCCAGAAGTTGCCTTACACTTTTACCGACCAACCTAGATTCGATGCATTATATTGACAGACCTAAAACGTATAGGTGTCTGTGTACCGCAAGTGTACAGGTCTATGTAGTAATAAAATATCGTTCTCTCTCAGGGATTTGCGTTCAACCACGCACTGAACTAGTTCGCTACAAAGAATGCTAGGTCGATCCAAGGGTTGTGATAAGGTTTTCTAAACTAAACTAGGAAAGCAGGAATTTTTAGGGTTTAACCAAATAATTAAAAGCGTTTAGGGGAGTCCACTCTAGTCAATCAATCAAACTATCAACAATCTCGGTGCAGGTAACAAGATAGCTTGGGGTCTATAATTTTTCTAGACCTTATCACTTTAATTTCGATCCTAGGTGAGTTACAGTGATTAAACTAAATATTATTTCTAACTACTTAATCTAATCAAAGATAAGAACTGATTATAAATTGACCCTAGGCAAGAATCATTATGTCTAACTATTTTCTAAACCTATTCAATCTACAAATTCCAATTCAAGACTCAAACTGTCGTTCTGTTGTCGAGAATCTAAAACAAGATAAAGACTCAAACTATTGTTCTGTTGCAAAATTACCATGACATACATTAAACGCAGATTAAACAAATAAAAGGATAACCTAACACCGAGACTGTATTCAAATTCAATCTAAAGAAATCGAGCTTATCCCCCAAAGAAGGGAAATTAGCTACTCATTATACTGAAAGTAAACATTGCAAAATCTAAACAAGAACAAGAAATCCTGAAAGTAAAATAGAAGTAAACCGTGTTCGAATCGACATAATCGATCTCTTCGTGTCACCCGAATCGATCTCTTTCGTGTTCTTCGATCACTAGCAACAATCTAATCTAATAACAATGTTTTGGAATTAACTGTAAAGAAACTATTCTAAAACTACGCTAAAAGCTCCCTAAAAACTGCTCCTAAAAACGATGCAAAAGCCGCGTAAAAAAAACTCTCTTTAAACGGCGGATATCGATCCCCTTTTATAGGTCTGGATTAGGGCACAAAATGCTGCCTGCATTTTAGAAACGCTGCATGCGTTTTGCCTAACAGTGGAATTTCTCTGTGTCTTGGCGCTGGTTGCGCCTCAAAAACGCTAACTGCGTTTTGCTCTTTCTCGCGTTCTGAAACTTCTGGACGCGGCGCGGGCTACGTTTCAAAAACGCCAGCTGCGTTTTGTTCCTCCGCCCTAACTGGGTTTAGGCCGTGGCAAGTGGGACGTTTCTTTCCCTCTTTCTTTTCTTCTTCTTCACTTCTCTTTTTATTTTCTTTGATTTTCGCTATTTCCCCTTCAATTCTTCATGCTTTTTGACATAATTCTACTAATCCCTGTAAAACACACCAAACTCGCGAACAAGTGTATAAATCACAGAATTTAACATAAAAATACGGGATTTTGGATATAAAAAGCATGAGACTGCCATGTTTTGAGAACTAAAAACTCTATATAAAAACGGCTTATTAAATCCCCCATGCTTAGCTCTTGCTTGTCGACAAGCAAGTCAGAATTGAAAACAGGAGGATTAGGGCTCAAAGAGGAAAAACAAAACCTAAGAAGAGAAAGAGGCTGAAAGAGTTTTCGATAGGATTACAAGGACAAAATCTTAAGATCCCTTCAGGCTAACCAATCTAACACATCAATTCAACAAGCAAAAACAAAGATCGGTGTGGACAAGATCAAAGCTCAGTTCAAAAAGTGAAAGGAAGAAGTTTTCGAAACCAAAAGAAGAGAACAAGTACTTCAGAAGCATAAATCCGCCAACAGTCTTAAGAATAATGCAAATGTGCGTGGTTAGTTATGAACGTAAGTCAATCAAAAAGAGAAAACCTCATATAGGAAAAAATAAAAACACTCAATCACTCAAATTTCAATATGTATGTGGGTTTTCTCATACTCAAACCAATAGAAACAAACTGCCATATAACAATTGGGAATGAGGAGTTAAGAGTCATGCTTTGATTTGAATTTCAATGAATATAACACTCTAAACTTTCCTTCTTGCTTAGTGTATGCAAGGAATTTCACCTTTCACCCTCAACAATATGAAACAACTCAATTGAATACAACCAAGTCAAAGTTTTCAGGACTTTAAATTGAATCTCTCTAATCACCCTTTTCTTTTGGAACTCTTTTTCTCTTTTTTATTTTATTTTATACTTCTCTTTTTTTTTCCTTTTTGGTGGGTGATCGGGGAGAAGAAAACTGTGAAATTACAACATCGACTTCGATAATATATAGACAACATAACCAAACACCAATTATTCAAAAGGTGGGACTTTTAGTTCCTTCCAACTTGAAACAATAAGCACAATTCCTCCCAGAATTCATATTTTGTTCACAGACACACCAAACCAACTGTTCCTTCCAAAAAACGACAAACTCTCATTCAACCAAACAAGGCAAAGGGATATTGGATATCAAAGTCCAAGGCTTGTATTGTCAGAGTTCAATCTTGAGAGAAGGGTAAATAAAGGCTTGGTGGGGCAAAAAGAATGGTAAATATAATGTAGGGAAGGCTATTTGGCTATGTAGCTTATAAAAATAAAATGAATGCCTTAATCACTTTGTCACAGCGTGCAATGCAAATATGTAGTCTCAAGCAAGATACAAAGCAAGTTCTAGAGATGCAACTAATGGGTGAGTCATTCAGGGAATCATGGAATTGATAAAAGTGACCAATTCAAAAATTTTCGACAATGTGGACTCACGGGATGGGGCTCAATCAACTAAACTTAGCCCAAAGATTTGCGGCACGCACATTTATACTTTCTAAGATAGTCAAAGCAGTAAGATACAACCTTCATAACTTGACTCAAAATCAGAAGATTTGAAGGAAAGGGTTTCAAAAACTTTTGAGATCTCATCAAGACTTTTCTAAGCGAAGCAAGCTAAACTGAAAGTAAGACTGGTTTAGAAATCATCACCGAAGGTGTTTCCGGTTTTAATCCTAGTCCTATCCTATATATTTTTTTGGTTTTTGTCTTTTCTAACTTTTTTGGTCTTTTTCTAATTTTCTAATTTTTTTGGATTTTTGAATAAGTGGATACAAAAGAAAGAAAAAGAAAAAGAAAAAACTAGGAAAAGAAAAAGAAAAAACTATATGCTTCTATCTAATCCAATCTAGGTGGATGCAATTTAAAAGAAAAACTTAGAAGAAAAACTTAGGAAGACTAGAAAAAAAAATCAAAAGAAAAACACACTAGAAAATCAAATAAAAGAAAACAAACAAGCTAAATCTAGAAAGCACACTAACTAAGGATAATAAAATAAAAGAAACACACAAAAATAAGAAAATCACACTAAAAACTGAAAAATAAGCATGAAACAAGAAAAAGAAAGACGAAAATAAAAGAAAAATAAATGAAAAACGGAGAAACAAGAAGAAATATTCACAAAAGTGAAATATTCAAATCCCCCATGCTTAAACGTTGCATTGTCCTCAATGCAGAAGACAACAGTGGAAAGAGTCATTTGCGCACGTCCCAACAACCACAAAACATCATCAAGCATACCACAATTCCTCAAGAAATTCTCATTCAAATGTTTAGTAGGTATCAAAGCTCTTTTAGAAACCGAATCATACCTCGCTTTGACATCCCCTTCGAAATTGAAAGGTTTGGAGCTCCTAGAATCCCGGGATGGGGTAGCTTTTTGTTTTCCCTTCTCTTTTCGGTTTCCCCCGACTCCATCATTGCCAATATCTCCAGCCTTGAAACTTCGGTTCTTCATTGTTACCATCTAAACTTCAATTGAATGTGAGTGTTTAAGCATAGTAATCGCACGTACTTAGGTACCCCCATGCTTGCTTGATACTTAGAGGGTACCAACGTAAGTTCAAGCAAGCACTAAAGCAAAGTACAGTAGTCAAACTCGCTCAACAACCACATATAACTCAAAATTAGACCCAAATTTCAACTCTTTAAGCTCATTACAAACTATGTTATAGATTTCAAGCACCAAAGCAACAAGATTATGATTTTCAATCAAGGTTACTCACTCTAGACAAGCAACTAGTATAAAAAACAAACTCAAGTATCGCGACATCCTCGAGCAAGAACTGTGGTTTACCGAATAAATTCAACAAGTAGCTTGAGAAATTATGCATAATGACACCACAAAACACTAGTGATTGACTATGAGAAGTGAGGTGAAATTTATAACATAGTGTAAACGAGAGCAAGGCAGAATTTCAACATAACCTCAAACCACCTAGAGTAGTAACAGATAATGTGAAAATTTCATAATTTTCAAAGGGTGAAACAGATTATTAGCAAAATTGTGTATTAAACAGTGTGCACTGTACTTACCTAGCATTCAAGATTCAAAATTTCTCATCTTAGATACTTAATTCACCATTCAAGCACAAAGTATAATCAAATTCATGCTTCCAGAACAGAGACTCTACACTCCCAAGATAGAAGTTCAACAAATCCACACATCCAACTCTCAAAATTCATACCATTTACTTCCAAACACTACCACATTACTCCAATTTGAATAACTATCAACAAGGATACCAAATTCTCTAAATCAAACAACCTAAAATTACAAGCTAGTATCAAAAATTACTCAAGTAGTGCATTAATCCTAAGCATGAACCATGGTGAATTTAAACTAAATTTCCAAGCATAACTCATGAAATTTGCATAAACACACTAGGAAATACTAGTGAGTAACAATGGAGGTGAAAGATAAGTTAGAATCATACCTCGAATCTGTTGAATGCAAGTAAAAATCGAGAATTACAAGTAATGGAGATTTAAAAGCTTTCAGAGTTTGGTCCGAAATTTGGACCAAATTTGGTGGTTTTGTGTGAATTTGAGTGAGGTTAGGGTTCGGTGAAATGCAATGGAGTAGAAAGGAACTAGAATGAGTGTGAGAGAAGGGAAGAACGAGGAAGAACAGGAAGGAGGGAGTAGCGATGTGGGTCGCGTGCAAGAAGAAGCGGGCAATAGGGTGCTTCACTGAAAATTTAGGGCTTTCAAATTTTTTTGGGAAGAAAAAGGAGAGGGTCGAGAGTCAAAAAACGAGAAGGGGAGAAAACGCTAGCCGCACTCAATAAGCACTACCAGCGCTTTTGTTTTGCCGAAAATAATATGCTTCTGTGACCGACGCGGCTAGCGTTTCAGGAAACGCTGCCAGCGTCTTCTTACCTGATGTTGCTCGCTTTTGTTTTCTCATTTCCGTTTCCTTTTATCTGGTTTCCTAAAGTTCAACAACAAGGGCAAGGTTATAATTTTAATGATCAAATTATTAAATAAGTAAATTAAGATCAAAAATTAAGATTAAAAATTTAGGAAGAACAAACAAAAATTAAAAACTCTAGAAAATTAAAATAAACTCAATTAGCAAGTTAGGATCGGGGTCTCCGTTCCGGGTGACGTCAAGGCCCTTAGTAGCTTGTCAAACTCTCCTCCATGCGGTTTGCAAGCTGACAGGTTAGAGATTAAATGAAAACCCATAAAATAAAATGTTTGTAGAGTTTTCAGTAATAAATCAAATTCACTAGAAAAATCAAAAGATTCAAAGTATTTGGTCCACAGAATTTTTCTAGGATAGTCCTCTAGGTATATATGATAAGGATCAAGGTAGGGCTCATGACTTCTAGACTAACGTAAGGACAACTTATTTCATCTTTTGTTTCGCCGAAAATATTATGCTTCTGTGACCGACGCGGCTAGCGTTTTAGGAAACGCTGCCAGCGTCTTCTTACCTAATGTTGCTCACTTTTGTTTTCTCCTTTCAGTTTCCTTTTTATCTGGTTTCCTAAAGTTTAACAACAAGAGCAAGGTTATAATTTTAATGATCAAATTATTAGATAAGAAAATTAAGATAAAAAATTAAGATTAAAAATTTAGGAAGAACAAACAAAAATTAAAAACTCTAGAAAATTAAAATAAACTCAATTAGTAAGTTAGGATCGGGGTCTCCGTTCCCGATGACGTCAAGGCCTTTAGTAGCTTGTCAAACTCTCCTCCATGCGGTTTGCAAGCTGACAGGTTAGAGATCAACTGAAAACTCATAAAATAATACATTAGTAGAGTTTTCAGTAATAAATCAAATTCACTAGAAAAATCAAAAGATTCAAAGTATTTGGTCCACGGAGTTTTTCTAGGATAGTCCTCTAGGTATATATGATAAGGATCAAGGTAGGGCTCATGACTTCTAGACTTACCTAAGGACAACTTATTTGATCTTTTGTTTCGCCGAAAATATTCTGCTTCTGTGACCGACGCGGCTAGCGTTTCAGGAAACGCTGGCAGCGTCTTCTTACCTAATGTTGCTTGCTTTTGTTTTCTCCTTTCCGTTTCCTTTTTATCTGGTTTCCTAAAGTTTAACAACAAGAGCAAGGTTATAATTTTAATGATCAAATTATTAAATAAGTAAATTAAGATCAAAAATTAAGATTAAAAATTTTGGAAGAACAAAAAAAAATTAAAAACTCAAGAAAATTAAAATAAACTCAATTAGTAAGTTAGGATCGGGGTCTCCGTTACGGATGACGTCAGGGCCCTTAGTAGTTTGTCAAACTCTCCTCCATGCGGTTTGCAAGCTGACAGGTCAGAGATCAACTTAAAACTCATAAAATAATACGTTAGTAGAGTTTTCAGTAATAAATAATATTCACTAGAAAAATCAAAAGATTCAAAGAATTTGGTCCACATAATTTTTCTAGGATAGTCCTCTAGGTATATATGATAAGGATCAAGGTAGGGCTCATGACTTCTAGACTTACCTAAGGACAACTTATTAAAAATATCCAAGGTTTCACAAAAATTAACCTCATATCCTATGTTAACATGATCATCTAAGGTCTTTTGATCAGGTATGGGTTTCTCAAGGATTTCAGGTGAAACCGAAGGTTGTAAACAAGGAATAGGATCATCGAGAAAATAATCTAATAAATCATCGGGATCAAAGGGTACAAGGTAAGCAAGGTTCTCGTTTGGAAAATTTACCTCATTACAAATTTCATCGCTAGATTCCTCATGTACAAAATTAAGTGACTCATAATGAAAATCATCTTCTTACCTAGTATCTCACCCAATAGGTTCACTCACCTCATACTCAGTCGTAAAGTCGAGTTTCACTTTGGCTAGATGTGCCTTGACTAGCCTTTGAGGAAACGGTATGGGCGGTATACAGACTCTTTGGTTCGTTACCGGTGGGTCACTCTGTTCTATCTTATGCCTTTGGGTAGCAATATATACTGAAGGTTCTTTTTGGTTTCAAGCTCTCTATTCTTAGGTTGGCTTCTCTTGAGTTTATCTAATTGTTTTCCGCTCCTAAGAGTGAAAGCATTACATTGTTCTATTGTGTACATAGTAGATGAAAAAGGGAAGGTGTCCTGGTTAGTTAATTGAATCTCTAGATTTTTGTTTTGATGGATCAGGACCTCTATCTTTTCTAGAAGATTATTATTAATATCTTTTTGTTCCTGCTTGCTTAACACAAGACTTTTCACTATAGATTCTAAGTTCGAGTTTCGGTCAACAGAGTGGACTTGTTGGGTTTGGTCGTTACAGGCTAGTTTCGTAGGACATGCTGAAATCTCATGTTGGTCGAGTTACATGGTGAAGGTGATGGTACAGGTCAGTCCTGACGGTCTGTTTTTTTTAACCAAAGTATCAAGTTTAGCAGTTAATAAAGAAATCGCATCAATATTTTGCTTACCTCTCGCACTAAGGCGGGGTTCCGACCATTGACGTGAATTGTTCGTCAAATTCTCGATCAAATCTGATGGAGACCATCAAGGAGGACAATCAGCAGCAGCATCATCATCAGCAAATGAGGCATCTCCTAGAGCTTCATCAGCAATTGCAGTAGCAACACAAGGAGGAGTTCTTGTTGTTTCACACAACTCAGTAGCTAGAGAAGCCTTTCCAGCAGAAACATCAGACTTCCAAGTCCCAGCACAGACAGAAGGATTCTCAGCAGTTCCAACTTCCAGCAAGAGGTTCTCAGCATCTACAACAGCCACCACACCACCAACAGCATCCATCCAGGCTTGCTACACCATTGTAAAGCAAGTTCTAGCATCTACAGCCACTCAGCCCATCAGCATTGGTCATCCAGACCAATTCCAGTTCCCAGCAACAACCGTCCAAGCAGCTAACTTTCTCAATATTGTATCTCTTGATTGAGGAAGTTTCAGCCAATGTTTTCCACGAGTTTTTTGTTCCTTGCCATGTCCTTTTCAAGTCCAAGCCAATTCCCAGAATGATCAAGCATGGCATAGTAAGATTCAGAAGGCAGAAAAGACTAATCCTAACAGGGTTGTCTTTTATCAGTTTTTCTAAAACCCAAGTTCTGGGACTATGTGTTTTGTTTTCTGTCCATAGGAGTTGTTTTGGTCTTTCTAGCATGTTATGAACCTGTTGTTTTGATCAAGCATGGCATAGTAAGATTAATAGTTGAGCGGGAATTACCACACTACATCAAGTTTTACCCCCTTAGTTCGGAAAGCTTCTCAATTGTCCATTTTGCCACTCTTTTGGCATTTGGTCCAATCAGAGTTTAGCTCAGTATTTTCCTTTTATTTTCTTACAGTTTGTACTCGAGATCATTAGGATATAATCAGCTATATTTTTTTCAAGCTTTGTAGCTTAGGATAATCCAAGGAGATTAAGCAGAATGCTTATGCTTAAGCAGTTGCTAATCAAACTGATAGTTTTCTTTATATTCTGAAGTTTCCTATCAATGAAGGTATCTCAGTGTTCATTCAATAGTATTCTCGAGTGTCTTAGTACCTCTGAAAGTTTGTAAGTGTCCTCTAACTCTCAATCTTGGTTCAATCATTTCCTGTCACTGGAAACTGGCAAAATCCAGCAAGTGAAAGCTGAGCTTGATCATCCATGCTTTGGTGTATCTGTAAAGGCATGTGTGTGAGAGTCCATTTCCCTTGATTGCAGTTGTGGTGTGTCTGTATCAGCTGTACGCAAGCCTATCCCTTTTATTCTGTTATTGGGTTGTCTTTTATTCCAGCTTGTTGCTTTCTATCAGTTGTTGTAAGTTCAAGCATCCAACTGTTTGTATGTTTGACTGTGTGATGTATAATAGCTCAACACTCTAATCTTAGTGAGTTACCATACATCATCTTGGTATTAGAGCATTGAATTCTTTCTTGGAGTGTGTTTGCTTGTTTTAGTAAAATGGCCGGAACTAGTAAAACACCACAGGAAGTCATAGAACAAACTCTGAAAGAGAAGGAAGAAGTAGTTCAAAAAATGAAGTTTTTGAGTGAGCAGTTGAATTATTATATGCGATTGCATAAACATCAGTTGAATAAGGAGACTGATGATCAGATGGAGGAAGGAGAAGGTGAGAATCCTTTCAGTAGGACAGGGAGAGGAGGTCGAGGTCCTAGACCTACACCCAGGAGAAGGATATGGATTTTAAGATCACCTAGAGTCAGTGAGCTTGAGGAAAACAGTGAGAGTGAAAGAGAAGTAAGAAGGGAAGATAGGAGGGTTGAGAAACTTTATTTCAAGATTGATATACCTGAGTATGAAAGAGAACTAGATCCTGATGTTTTCCTAGATTGGTTACAGACAGTAGAAAGAGTCCTTGACTTGAAAGAGGTTTCAGAAGAAAACAAGGTGAAGTTGGTAGCCCTAAAATTAAAAAAATATGCTTCTACTAGGTGGACTAATCTGCAGAGAAGGAGAATGGAGATTGGGGAAGCCAGAGTGAGCACCTGGATTGAGATGAGACAGAAGTTAAAGAAGTTCTTTCCAGATAACTATATGAAGGAGAACTACAACAAGTTGTAGCATTTTGTGCAGGCGAGCAAGTCAGTAGAAGAATACACAAAGGAGTTTGAGCACTTACTTTGGTAGTGTAATATGCAAGAGAATGAGGTGCAAACCTACATCAGGTACCTTGCAGGCTTAAATGAAGGGATCAAGAATGTTGTGGAGCTAAAGATCTATGATTCCCTTGATGAGCTAAGTTCTTTGGCTAACAAAGTGGAACAACAGAAGAAGTTTAGAGCAAAGGACTACAGCAGCAGCAGATATCCTGCCAAACCCTATGCACCAGCCAAACCAAACCTCTACAAACCTCAAAATCCCCCACAAAGAGCCTATCCACCCCCACCCCCACCTCAAGCCAGAAATTCAATTCCATGACCCCCACAAAATCAGCAACAAAATCCCCCACAAAGAACCCCAGCCCCTATCAGCAGGCCTTATTCAGAAAGAAGGTGCTTCAAGTGTCAAGGACTAGGGCACATTGCCTCAGAATGTCCAAATAAGAGAATGGTTACTCTTGCTGAGTACCAGACAGCTTTATTTGTTGATCCTGAACATGTGCAGGGAGAAGAACTGGCGTGTGAAGAGCATGAACATGATCCTATCTATGATGATGAGGTTACAGAAGAAGGTCCAGATGAAAGCTGAGCTTGATCATCCATGCTTTGATGTATCTGTAAAGGCATGTGTGTGAGAGTCCATTGCCATTGATTGCAGTTGTGGTGTGTCTGTATCAGCTGTAAGCAAGCCTATCCCTTTATTACATTATTTGGTTGTCTTCTATTCCAGCTTGTTGCTTTCTATCAGTTGTTGTAAGTTCAAGCATCCAACTGTGTGTATGTGTGACTGTGTGATGTATAATAGCTCAACACTATGATCTTAGTGGGTTAGCATACATCATCTTGGTATCAGAGCATTGTGTTCTTTCTTGGAGTGTGTTTGCTTGTTTTAGTAAAATGGCGGAACTAGTAAAACACCACAGGAAGTCTTAGAACAAACTCTGAAAGAGAAGGAAGAAGTAGAACAGAAAATAAAGTTTTTGACCGAGCAGTTGAATTATTATATGAGATTGCATAGACATTAGTTGAATAAGGAGACTGATGATGAGGTGGAGGACGGAGAAGGTGAGAATCCTTTCAGTAGGACAGGGAGAGGAGGTCGAGGTCCTAGACCTACACCCAGGAGAAGGAGATGGATTTTAAGATCACCTAGAGTCAGTGAGCTTGAGGAAAACAGTGAGAGTGAAAGAGAAGTAAGAAGGGAAGATAGGAGGGTTGAGAAACTTGATTTCAAGATTGATATACCTGAGTATGCAGGAGAACTAGATCATGATGTTTTCCTAGATTGGTTACAGACAGTAGAAAGGGTCTTTGACTTGAAAGAGGTTTCAGAAGAAAACAAGGTGAAGTTAGTAGCCTTAAAATTAAAAAAAAATATGCGTCTACTTGGTGGACTAATTTGCAGAGAAGGAGAATGGAGATTGGGGAAGCCAGAGTGAGCACCTGGATTGAGATGAGATAGAAGTAAAAGGAGAAGTTCTTTCCAGATAACCATTTGAAGGAGAACTACAACAAGTTGCAACATTTTGTGCAGGCGAGCAAGTCAGTAGAAGAATACACAAAGGAGTTTGAGCACTTACTTTGGACGTGTAATATGCAAGAGAATGAGGTGCAAACCTACATCAGGTACCTTGCAGGCTTAAATGAAGGGATCAAGAATGTTGTGGAGCTAAAGATCTATGATTCCCTTGATGAGCTAAGTTCTTTGGCTAACAAAGTGGAACAACAGAAGAAGTTTAGAGCAAAGGACTACAGCAGCAGCAGATATCCTGCCAAACCTTATGCACCAGCCAAACCAAACCTCTACAAACCTC
This sequence comes from Portulaca oleracea, assembly GCA_029582165.1. Taxonomy (NCBI): domain Eukaryota; kingdom Viridiplantae; phylum Streptophyta; class Magnoliopsida; order Caryophyllales; family Portulacaceae; genus Portulaca; species Portulaca oleracea. Next base: position 26,706,924 of record CM055868.1, on the reverse strand, counting down.
AAAATCCCCCACAAAGAGCCTATCCACCCCCACCCCCACCTCAAGCCAGAAATTCAATTCCAAGACCCCCACAAAATCAGCAACAAAATCCCACACAAAGAACCCAACCCCTATTAGCAGGCCTTATTCAGAAAGAAGGTGTTTCAAGTGTCAAGGACTAGGGCACATTGCCTCATAATGTCCAAATAAGAGAATGGTTACTCTTGCTGAGTACCAGGCAGCTTTATTTGTTGATCCTGAACATGTGCAGGGAGAAGAACAGGAGTATGAAGAGCATGAACATGATCCTATCTATGATGATGAGGTTATAGAATAATGTCCAGATGAGGGAGAAATGCTTGTGATCAGAAGAGTTTTGAGTAGCTCAGCAGTAGAGGAAGAAAAAGAGCAGAGGGAGAATATATTTCACACAAGGTGCACTATTAGAGGGAAGGTGTGCTCAGTGATGGTAGATAGTGGGAGTTGTACCAATGCAGCTTCTAGCACCATGGTGAAGAAACTAAGCCTGGCAACCAAGCCCCACCCAGCTCCATACACCATCCAGTGGCTCAGTTCAGGCAAAGGTATCAAAGTTTCTACTAGGAGCCTTGTTGCTTTTTCAATTGGTCAGTCATACAAAGATGAGGTCTGGTGTGATGTCTTACCTATGGATGCATGTCATTTGCTTTTGGGTCGACCTTGGTTGTATGATAGATCAGTGAACCACTGTGGAAGAGCTAACACCTACACCGTGACCATAAACCACAGAAAGATTGTCCTAATCCCCATGAAACCCTCACAGTTAATCAAAAAAGCCATAACCCTGTGTCTTGAACCTAGTCTTGATGTGTTGCTCTTATCTGATCATCATGAGTTTAACACACAGAAAGACTTGATCCTTTTAGACCTTGAAGAACCCTCAGCACCACAAAATGACAACCCTTTGATCCTACCTTTGCTCCAGCAGTTTCAGCATGTATTTCCTGATGAAATGCCACCTGGTTTACCACCTAAAAGAGATATCCAGCACAAAATTGACTTAGTGCATGGATCAGTGTTACCTAATAAGCCAGCTTATAGGATGATACCAGCAGATACAAATGAGATACAGAGGCAGATGGATGAGTTATTGGAGAAGGGAATGATTAGGGAGAGCTTAAGTCCATGTGCAGTCCCAGCCTTGTTAGTGCCTAAGAAAGATGGAAGTCAAAGAATGTGTATTGATTGTAGGGCTATTAACAAGATCACAATCAAGTATAGGTACCCTATACCTAGACTTGAAGACATGTTGGATGAGTTACATGGGTCAGCAGTCTTTTCTAAGATTGATTTGAGGAGTGGATACTACCAGATAACGATCTATGAGGGAGATGAATGGAAAACAACATTTAAGACGAAGGGAGGTTTGTTTGAATGGTTGGTCATGCCTTTTGGTCTCACTAATGCCCCATCTACATTCATGAGACTCATGAATCAGGTCCTTAAGCCACTCATAGGCAAGAGTGTTGTGGTAAACTTTGATGATATTCTTGTCTATAGCAGGTCTATGCAAGAGCATGTCAAGCATTTGCAGGAGGTTTTAACCATTTAGAGCAGGGAGGAGTTATTTAGGAATCTCAAGAAGTATCACTTCTTTACATCCCAAGTGAACTTCTTGGGGGTACATTGTTACAGTAGCAGGTATTCAAGTTGATAATGAGAAGATTCAAGCAATCAGGGAGTGGCCTGTGCCCACTTCTATTCATTAAGTCAGGAGTTTCCATGGCCTGGCTTCATTTTACAGAAGATTTGTCAAGAATTTCAGCACCATTTTGGCACCTATGACTGAAGTGGTGAAAGGGAAGTCCTGTATTTGGATAGCAGCAGCCCAGAAAGCCTTTGAAGAAGTCAAGAAGAGACTCACTTCAGCACTAGTCCTAGCACAACCCAGCTTCAACAAAGTTTTTGAAGTAGAATGTGATGCTTCAGGAGTTGGCATAGGAGTAGTATTGACCTAGGAGGGCAAGCCAGTTGCCTATTTGAGTGAAAAGCTAAATGATGCCAAGAAGAAATACAACACCTATGACAAAGAGTTCTATGCCATCATCAAAGCTCTTCAGCACTGGAGGCACTACCTTATTGGAGTAGAATTCATACTTCACAGTGATCATGAGGCCTTGAAGTTTATTCAATGGAAGCACAAGCTCAACACCAGGCATGCTGCTTGGGTCGAGTATATGCAGCAGTTTCACTTCATGATCCACCACAAATCAGGAGTGCTAAACAAAGGAGCAGATGCATTGAGTAGAAGGTACATGTTGCTTCATATACTTGATTCTAGAATTATTGGTTTTGAGCATTTGAAAGCATTTGAAGAGGATGGAGATTTTAAGCAGGTGTACCAGAAGTGTCAGCAGCAATCCCAGGGTCTGTCCCATGTAGACCAGGGGTATTTTTTCAAAGGAAGCAGGTTGTGTGTCCCTAAGAGCAGTTTTAGAGAACTGGTGATCACAGAAGTCCATGGAGGGAGCATAGCAGGGCATTTTGGAGTTGAGAAATCATTGTTGATGTTGACAGCGCATTACAGTTGGCCAAAGACGAGGAAGGATGTGGAGCATTTACTCAAGAGGTGCAATATCTGTCAGTTGGCAAAGTCTCATAGCCTACCATAGGGCTTATACACACCAATTCCAATTCCCAATAGCCCTTGGCAAGATGTCAGCCTTGATTTCATTGTAGGTTTGCCAAGAACTCAGAGAGGGAAGGATTCAAACATGGTGGTGGTTAATAGATTCTCAAAGATGACACATTTCATCCCATGCCACACCACCTTTGATGCCACCAAAGTTGCTGAATTATTCTTCCAAGAAATTGTTAGATTACATGGAGGGCCAAGAACAATGGTATCTGACAGGGATACCAAGTTTTTGAGTCATTTTTGGGTTACATTATAGAAGAAATTGGGCACCCAACTCAAGTATAGCACCACTTGTCACCCACAGGCTGATGGCCAGACAAAGGTTACTAATAGAACACTTGGAGTCCTATTGAGAGCACTGATCCGAAAAAATAAAGCAGGATGGGATACTCTATTGCCCCATGCTGAGTTTGCTTACAACAAAGCACCATCCAAGGCCACAGGCTACTCTCCATTCCAAGTAGTCTATGGTAAAAATCTAATTTCCCCTTTGGATTTAGTTCCACTAACTACTTCTGTCAAATTTAGTTTTGAAGCAAGTAAAAGAGCAGATCAAATCAAGGAGCTTCATCAACAAGTGAAGGAGAGAATTGCCAAGTATACTGTGCAGGTGTCTACTTCAGCAAACAAAAATAGGAAGAAGGTGACCTTCCAACCAGGAGATCTAGTTTGGATCCACCTCAGGAAGGATAGGTTCCATAGCAAAAGAAAAGGCAAGTTGTTACCAAGAGCAGAAGGCCCCTTTGAAGTGCTAGAAAAAATTGGAGATAATGCCTACAGATTGGATCTATCTGAAGAGTATGGAGGCTCAGCAACATTCAATGTAGCCGGTCTTCGACCATATTACTCAACAGATGAAGACCTTCCAAGTTTGAGGACAAACTTTCCTCAACCTGGGGAGGATGATGAAGACCATCAAGGAGGACAATAAGGAGCAGCAGCTTCATCAACAAAGGAGGCATCTCCTAGAGCTTCATCAACAATTGTAGTAGCAGCACAAGGAGGAGTTCTTGTTGTTTTGACAAGTCGACTAGGAAGCCTTTCCAGTGAAGCAATGAGCTTCCAAGTCCCAATCTGAGACAGGATTCTCAGCATTTCCAACTTCCAGCAAGAGGTTCTCAGCATCTACAGCAGCCACCGCACCACCAACAACATCCATCCAGGCTTGCTACAACATTGTAAAGCAACTTGTGACATCTACAGCCACTCAGCCCATTAGCATTGGTCATCCAGACCAATACCAGTTCCCAGCAACAATAGCCCAAGCAGCTGACTTTCTCAATATTGTATTTCTTGATTGAGAAGTTTACCAATGTTTTCCAGAGTTTTTATTCCTTGCCATGTCCTTTTCAAGTCCAAGCCAAATCCCAGCATGATCAAGCATGGCATAGTAAGATTCAGAAGGCAGAAAAGACCAATCCTAAGTGTCTTTTATCGATTTTCAGAACCCAGTTCGGGGCTATGTGTTTGTTTTGATCTATAGGAGTTGTTTTGGTCTTTCAGAATGTTATTAACTGTTGAGATTATTTCGGAGTTAATAGTTGCTTGGAATTACCACACTACATCAAGTTTTACCCCTTAGTTGTAAAGCTTCTCATTGGTCCATTTTGCCACTCTTTTGGCATTTGGTCCAATCGAGTTCTTCGATATTTTCCTTTTATTTTCTTTCAGTTTGTACTCGAGATCATTAGGATATAAACAGTTGTATTTGTTTCAAGCTTTGTAGCTTAGGATAATCCAGGGAGATTAGGAAGAATGCTTATGCTTAAGCAACTGCTAATCAAACTGATAGTTTTCTTTATATTCTGATGTTTCCTATCAATGAAGGTATCTCAGTGTTCATTCAATAGTATTCTCGAGTGTCTTAGTACCTCCGAAAGTTTGTGAGTGTCCTCTAACTCTCAATCTTGGTTGAATCGATTGTTGTCCTGAAGCGGCAAAATCCAGCAAATGAAAGCTAAGCTTGATCGTCCATGCTTTGATGTATCTGTAAAGGCATGTGTGTGAGAGTCCATTGCCATTGATTGCAGTTGTGGTGTGTCTGTATCAGCTGTAAGCAAGCCTATCCCTTTTATTCTGTTATTGGGTTGTCTTCTATTCCAGCTTGTTGCTTTCTATCAGTTGTTGTAAGTTCAAGCATCCAACTGTGTGTATGTGTGACTGTGTGATGTATAATAGCTCAACACTATGATCTTAGTGGGTTAGCATACATCATCTTGGTATCAGAGCATTGTGTTCTTTCTTGGAGTGTGTTTGCTTGTTTTAGTAAAATGGCGGAACTAGTAAAACACCACAGGAAGTCTTAGAACAAACTCTGAAAGAGAAGGAAGAAGTAGAACAGAAAATAAAGTTTTTTGAAGCGGTTGAATTATTATATGAGATTGCATAGACATTAGTTGAATAAGGAGACTGATGATGAGGTGGAGGACGGAGAAGGTGAGAATCCTTTCAGTAGGACAGGGAGAGGAGGTCGAGGTCCTAGACCTACACCCAGGAGAAGGAGATGGATTTTAAGATCACCTAGAGTCAGTGAGCTTGAGGAAAGCAGTGAGTGAAAGAGAAGTAAGAAGGGAAGATAGGAGGGTTGAAACTTGATTTCAAGATTGATATACCTGAGTATGCAGGAGAACTAGATCATGATGTTTTCCTAGATTGGTTACAGACAGTAGAAAGGGTCTTTGACTTGAAAGAGGTTTCAGAAGAAAACAAGGTGAAGTTAGTAGCCTTAAAATTAAAAAAAATATGCGTCTACTTGGTGGACTAATTTGCAGAGAAGGAGAATGGAGATTGGGGAAGCCAGAGTGAGCACCTGGATTGAGATGAGACAGAAGTAAAAGGAGAAGTTCTTTCCAGATAACTATATGAAGGAGAACTACAACAAGTTGCATCATTTTGCGCAGGGGAGCAAATCAGTAGAAGAATACACAAAGGAGTTTGAGCACTTACTTTGGAAGTATAATATGCAAGAGAATGAGGTGCAAACCTACATCAGGTACCTTGCAGGCTTAAATGAAGGGATCAAGAATGTTGTGGAGCTACAGATCTATGATTCCCTTGATGAGCTAAGTTCTTTGGCTAATAAAGTGGAACAACAGAAGAAGTCTAGAGCAAAGGACTACAGCAGCAGCAGATATCCTGCCAAACCCTATGCACCAGCCAAACCAAACCCCTACAAACCTCACAATCCCCCACAAAGAGCCTATCCACCCCCTCCCCCACCTCAAGCTAGAAATCCAATTTCAAGACCCCCACAAAATTAGCAACAAAATCCCCCACAAAGAACCCCAGCCCCTATCAGCAGGCCTTATTCAGAAAGAAGGTGCTTCAAGTGTCAAGGACTAGGGCACATTGCCTCAGAATGTCCAAATAAGAGAATGGTTACTCTTGCTGAGTACCAGACAGCTTTATTTCTTGATCCTGCACATGTGCAGGGAGAAGAACAGCGTATGAAGAGCATGAACATGATCCTATCTATGATGATGAGGTTCTGGAAGAAGGTCGGATGAGGAGAAATGCTTGTGATTAGAAGAGTTTTGAGCTTTCAACAATAGAGGAAGCGAAGAGCGGAGGAGAATATCTTTCACACAAGGTGCACTATTGGAGGAAGGTATGCTCGGTGATAGTAGGCGATGGGAGTTCTACCAATGCGACTTCTAGCACCATGGTGAAGAAAGCGAAGCACGGACACTAAGCCCCACCTGACTCATACACCATCCGATTGGCTCGATTGAGCAAAGGTACCAAAGTTTCTACTAGGAGCCTTGTTGCTTTTTCAATTGGTCAGTTATACAAAGATGAGGTCTGGTGTGATGTCTTAACTATGGATGCATGTCATTTGCTTTTGGGTCGACCTTTGTTGTATGATAGATCAGTGAACCACTGTGGAAGAGCTAATACCTACACCCTGACCCTAAACCACAAAAAGTTTGTCCTAAGCCCAATGAAACCCTCACAGTTAACCAAAAAAGCCAAAACCCTGTGTCTTGAACCTAGTCTTGATGTGTTGCTCTTATCTGATCATCATGAGTTTAGCACACAGAGAGACATGATCCTTTTAGACCTTGAAGAACCCTCAACACCACAAAATGACCACCCTTTATTCCTACCTTTACTCCAGCAGTTTCAGCATGTATTTCCTGATGAAATGCCACCTGATTTACCACCTAAAGAGATATCCAACACAAAATTGACTTAGTGCACGGATTAGTGTTACCTAATAAGCTAGCTTATAGGATGACACCACAGATACCAATGAGATAAAAAGCGGTGGATGAGCTATGGGAGAAGGGAATGATTAGGAGAGTTTAAGTCCATATGCGATCCAGCCTTGTTAGTGCCTAAGAAAGATGGAAGTCAAAGAATGTGTATTGATTGTAGGGATATTAACAAGATCACAATCAAGTATAGGTACCTATACCTAGACTTGAAGACATGTTGGATGAGTTACATGGGTCGTGATCTTTTCTAAGATTGATTTGAGGAGTGGATACTACGGATAACGATCTATGAGGAGATGAATGGAAAATAACATTTAAGACCAATGGAGGTTGGTTTGAATGGTTGGTCATGCCTTTTGGTCTGACTAATGCCCCATCCACATTCATGAGACTCATGAATCAGGTCCTTAAGCCACTAATAGGCAAGAGTGTTGTGGTATACTTTGATAATATTCTTGTCTATAGCAGGTCTGAGCAAGAGCATGTCAAGCATTTGCAGGAGGTTTTAACCATTTTGAGCAGGGAGGCGTTATTTGGGAATTTCAAGAAGTGTCACTTCTTTACATCCCAAGTGAACTTCTTGGGTAACATTGTTACAAAGCAGTATTTAGGTTGATAATGAGAAGATTCAAGCAATCAGGGAGTGGCCTGTACCCACTTCTATTCATCAAGTCAGGAGTTTCCATGGCCTGGCTTTATTTTACAGAAGATTTGTCAAGAGTTTCAGCACCATTTTGGCACCCATGACTGAAGTGGTGAAAGGGAAGTCCTTTATTTGGACAGCAGCAGCCCAGAAAGCCATTGAAGAAGTCAAGAAGAGACTCACTTCAGCACCAGTCCTAGCACTATCCAGCTTCAGCAAAGTTTTTGAAGTAAAATGTGATGCTTCAGGAGTTGGCATAGGAGTAGTATTGACCCAGGAGGGCAAGCCAGTTGCCTATTTGAGTGAAAAGCTAAATGATGCCAAGAAGAAATACAAAACCTATGACAAAGAGTTCTATGCCATCATCAGAGCTCTTCAGCACTAGAGGCACTACCTTATTGGAGTAGAATTCATACTTCACAGTGATCATGAGGCCTTGAAGTTTATTCAAGGGAAGCACAAGCTCAACACCAGGCATGCTGCTTGGGTCGAGTATATCTGTGATTTCATGATCCACCACAAATCGAGTGCTAAACAAAGGAGCGGATCGTTGAGTAGAAGGTACATGTTGCTTCATATGCTTTATTCTAGAATTATTGGTTTTGAGCATTTGAAAGCTTTGTATCAGGAGGATGAAGATTTTAAGCAGGTGTACCAGAAGTGTCAGCAGCAATCCTGAGTGCATGCCATATAGACCGGGGTATTTGTTCAAAGGCGAGTTGTGTGTCCCTAGAGCGATTTTAGAGAAGCTGATCACGAGAAGTCCATGAAGGAGCTTAGCGGGCATTTTGGAGTTGAGAAAACATTGTTGATGTTGAGAGAGCATTACTGATTGGCGAAGATAAGGAAGGATGTGGAGCATTTACTCAAGAGGTGCAATATCTGTCAGTTGGCAAAGTCTCATAGCCTACCTCAGGGCTTATACACACCATTGCCAGTTCCCACCAGCCCTTGGGAAGATGTCAGCCTTGATTTCATTGTAGGTTTGCCAAGAACTCAGAGAGGGAAGGATTCAATTATGGTGGTGGTTGATAGATTCTCAAAGATGAAACATTTCATCCCACGCCACACCACCTTTGATGCCACCAAAGTTGCTGAATTATTCTTCCAAGAAATTGTTAGATTACATGGAGGGCCAAGAACAATGGTATTTGACAGGGATACCAAGTTTTTGAGTCATTTTTGGGTTACATTATAGAAGAAATTGGGCACCCAACTCAAGTATAGCACCACTTGCCACCCACAGACTGATGGCCAGACAAAGGTTACTAATAGAACACTTGGAGTCCTATTGAGAGCGATCAGAAAAATAAAGCGGGATGGGATACTCTATTGCCCGTGCTGAGTTTGCTTACAACAAAGCACCATCCAAGGCCACAGCTACTCTCCATTCCAAGTAGTCTATGGTAAAATCCAATTTCCCCTTTGGATTTAGTTCCACTAACTATACATCAAATTTAGTTTTGAAGCGGTAAAGAGCGGATCAAATCAAGGAGCTTCATCAACAAGTGAAGGAGAGAATTGCCAAGAATCGTGCGGTGTCTACTTCAAACAAAATAGGAAGAAGGTGACCTTCCAACCGGGAGATCTAGTTTGGATCCACCTCGAAAGGATAGGTTCCTAGCAAAAGAAAAGGCAAGTGTTACCAAAGCGAAGGCCCTTTGAAGTGCTAGAAAAATTGGAGATAATGCCTACAGATTGGATCTATCTCAAGAGTATGGAGGCTCCAACATTCAATGTAGCGGTCTTGACCATATTACTCAACAGATGAAGACCTTCCAAGTTTGAGGACAAACTTTCCTCAACAGGGAGGATGATGAAGACCATCAAGGAGGACAATCGGCAGCAGCTTCATCACAAAGAAGGCATCTCCTAGAGCTTCATCAACAATTGTAGTAGCGACAAGGAGGAGTTCTTGTTGTTTGACAAAGTCGACTAGGAAGCCTTTCCGGTAGAAAGCAAGCTTCCAAGTCCCAATCTGGCAATGAGATTCTCGGCATTTCCAACTTTCGGAAGAGGTTCTCGGCATCTACAAAGCCCACCACCAACAACATCCATCCGGGCTTGCTGACATTGTAAAGCAACTTGTGACATCTCTGACCACTCAGCCCATCAGCGTTGGTCATCCGGACCAATACCGATTCCAAGAACAATAGCCCAAGCGGTGACTTTCTCAATTGTATTTCTTGATTGAGGAAGTTTCAAATGTTTTCGAGTTTTATTCCTTGCCATGTCCTTTTCAAGTCCAAACCAAATCCCAGCATGATCAAGCATGGCATAGTAAGATTCAGAAGGCAGAAAAGACCAATCCTAACAGGTCTGTCTTTTATCAGTTTTTCCAGAACCCCAGTTCAGGGGCTATGTGTTTTGTTTTCAGTCCATAGGAGTTGTTTTGGTCTTTCCAGAATGTTATTAACCTGTTGAGATTATTTCCAGGTTAATAGTTGCGCGGGAATTACCACACTAAATCAAGTTTTACCCCCTTAGTTCAGAAAGCTTCTCATTGGTCCATTTTGCCACTCTTTTGGCATTTGGTCAATCGAGTTCTTCGATATTTTCCTTTTATTTTCTTACAGTTTGTACTCGAGATCATTAGGATATAAACAGTTGTATTTGTTTCAAGCTTTGTAGCTTAGGATAATCCAGGGAGATTAGGAAGAATGCTTATGCTTAAGCAACTGCTAATCAAATTGATAGTTTTCTTTATATTCTGATGTTTCCTATCAATGAAGGTATCTCAGTGTTCATTCAATAGTATTCTCGAGTGTCTTAGTACCTCCGAAAGTTTGTGAGTGTCCTCTAACTCTCAATCTTGGTTGAATCAGTTGTTGTCACTGGAAACTGGCAAAATCCAGCAAGTGAAAGCTAAGCTTGATCATCCATGCTTTGATGTATCTGTAAAGGCATGTGTGTGAGAGTCCATTGCCATTGATTGCAGTTGTGGTGTGTCTGTATCCCTTTTATTCTGTTATTGGGTTGTCTTCTATTCCAGCTTGTTGCTTTCTATCAGTTGTTGTAAGTTCAAGCATCCAACTGTGTGTATGTGTGACTGTGTGATGTATAATAGCTCAACACTATGATCTTAGTGGGTTAGCATACATCATCTTGGTATCAGAGCATTGTGTTCTTTCTTGGAGTGTGTTTGCTTGTTTTAGTAAAATGGCGGAACTAGTAAAACACCACAGGAAGTCTTAGAACAAACTCTGAAAGAGAAGGAAGAAGTAGAACAGAAAATAAAGTTTTTGACCGAGCAGTTGAATTATTATATGAGATTGCATAGACATTAGTTGAATAAGGAGACTGATGATGAGGTGGAGGACGGAGAAGGTGAGAATCCTTTCAGTAGGACAGGGAGAGGAGGTCGAGGTCCTAGACCTACACCCAGGAGAAGGAGATGGATTTTAAGATCACCTAGAGTCAGTGAGCTTGAGGAAAACAGTGAGAGTGAAAGAGAAGTAAGAAGGGAAGATAGGAGGGTTGAGAAACTTGATTTCAAGATTGATACACCTGAGTATGCAGGAGAACTAGATCATGATGTTTTCCTAGATTGGTTACAGACAGTAGAAAGGATCTTTGACTTGAAAGAGGTTTCAGAAGAAAACAAGGTGAAGTTAGTAGCCTTAAAATTAAAAAAAATATGCGTCTACTTGGTGGACTAATTTGCAGAGAAGGAGAATGGAGATTGGGAAGCGGTGAGCACTGGATTGAGATGAGACAGAAGTAAAAGGAGAAGTTCTTTCCAGATACTATGAAGGAGAACTACAACAAGTTGCAGCATTTTGCGCAGGGGAGCAAATCAGTAGAAGAATACACAAAGGAGTTTGAGCACTTACTTTGGAAGTATAATATGCAAGAGAATGAGGTGCAAACCTACATCAGGTACCTTGCAGGCTTAAATGAAGGGATCAAGAATGTTGTGGAGCTACAGATCTATGATTCCCTTGATGAGCTAAGTTCTTTGGCTCACAAAGTGGAACAACAGAAGAAGTCTAGAGCAAAGGACTACAGCAGCAGCAAATATCCTGCCAAACCCTATGCACCAGCCAAACCAGCCCTACAAACCTCACAATCCCCACAAAGAGCCTATCCACCCTCCCCACCTCAAGCTAGAAATCCAATTTCAAGACCCCCACAAAATTAGCAACAAAATCCCCATTAAAGAACCCCATTTCTATCACAGCCTTATTCAGAAAAAAGGTGCTTCAAGTGTCAAGGACTAGGGCACATTGCCTCAGAATGTCCAAATAAGAGAATGGTTACTCTTGCTGAGTACCAGACAGCTTTATTTGTTGATCCTAAACATGTGCAGGGAGAAGAACAGGCGTATGAAGAGCATGAACATGATCCTATCTATGATGATGAGGTTACAGAAGAAGGTCCAGATGAGGGAGAAATGCTTGTGATTAGAAGAGTTTTGAGCAGCTCAACAATAGAGGAAGCAGAAGAGCAGAGGGAGAATATCTTTCACACAAGGTGCACTATTGGAGGGAAGGTATGCTCAGTGATAGTAGACAGTGGGAGTTCTACCAATGCAGCTTCTAGCACCATGGTGAAGAAACGAAGCACGACACTAAGCCCCACCTGACTCATACACCATCCAGTGGCTCAGTTCAGGCAAAGGTACCAAAGTTTCTACTAGGAGCCTTGTTGCTTTTTCAATTGGTCAGTTATACAAAGATGAGGTCTGGTGTGATGTCTTAACTATGGATGCATGTCATTTGCTTTTGGGTCGACCTTTGTTGTATGATAGATCAGTGAACCACTGTGGAAGAGCTAATACATACACCCTGACCCTAAACCACAAAAAGTTTGTCCTAAGCCCAATGAAACCCTCACTTTTAACCAAAAAAGCTAAAACCCTCTGTCTTGAACCTAGTCTTGATGTGTTGCTCTTATCTGATCATCATGAGTTTAGCACACAGAGAGACATGATCCTTTTAGACCTTGAAGAACCCTCAACACCACAAAATGACCACCCTTTATTCCTACCTTTACTCCAGCAGTTTCAGCATGTATTTCCTGATGAAATGCCACCTGATTTACCACCTAAAAGAGATATCCAACACAAAATTGACTTAGTGCCTGGATTAGTGTTACCTAATAAGCTAGCTTATAAGATGACACCAGCAGATACCAATGAGATAAAAAGGCAGGTGGATGAGCTATGGGAGAAGGGAATGATTAGGGAGAGTTTAAGTCCATTATGCGATCCGGCCTTGTTTGTGCCTAAGAAAGATGGAAGTCAAAGAATGTGTATTGATTGTAGGGATATTAACAAGATCACAATCAAGTATAGGTACCTATACCTAGACTTGAAGACATGTTGGATGAGTTACATGGGTGTGATCTTTTCTAAGATTGATTTGAGGAGTGGATACTACCAGATAACGATCTATGAGGGAGATGAATGGAAAATAACATTTAAGACCAATTGAGGTTGGTTTGAATGGTTGGTCATGCCTTTTGGTCTGACTAATGCCCCATCCACATTCATGAGACTCATGAATCAGGTCCTTAAGCCGCTCATAGGCAAGAGTGTTGTGGTATACTTTGATAATATTCTTGTCTATAGCAGGTCTGAGCAAGAGCATGTCAAGCATTTGCAGGAGGTTTTAACCATTTTGAGCAGGTAGGCGTTATTTGGGAATTTCAAGAAGTGTCACTTCTTTACATCCCAAGTGAACTTCTTGGGTAACATTGTTACAGCAACAGGTATTTAGGTTGATAATGAGAAGATTCAAGCAATCAGGGAGTGGCCTGTACCCACTTCTATTCATCAAGTCAGGAGTTTCCATGGCCTGGCTTTATTTTACAGAAGATTTGTCAAGAGTTTCAGCACCATTTTGGCACCATGGTGAAGTGGTGAAGGGAAGTCCTTTATTTGGACGTGGCCAGAAAGCCATTGAAGAAGTCAAGAAGAGACTCACTCAAAGACTGAGTCCTAGCACTATCCGGCTTGACAAAGTTTTTGAAGTAAAATGTGATGCTTGGGAGTTGGCATAGGAGTAGTATTGACCCAGGAGGGCAAGCCAGTTGCCTATTTGAGTGAAAAGCTAAATGATGCCAAGAAGAAATACAAAACCTATGACAAAGAGTTCTATGCCATCATCAGAGCTCTTCAGCACTAGAGGCACTACCTTATTGGAGTAGAATTCATACTTCACAGTGATCATGAGGCCTTGAAGTTTATTCAAGGGAAGCACAAGCTCAACACTGGCATCTTGCTTGGTCGAGTATATCAGATTTCACTTCATGATCCACCACAAATCAGGAGTGCTAAACAAAGGAGCAGATGCATTGAGTAGAAGGTACATGTTGCTTCATATGCTTTGTTCTAGAATTATTGGTTTTGAGCATTTGAAAGCTTTGTATCAGGAGGATGAAGATTTTAAGCAGGTGTACCAGAAGTGTCAACAGCAATCCCAGGGTCTGTACCATATAGACCAGGGGTATTTGTTCAAAGGAAGCAGGTTGTGTGTCCCTAAGAGCAGTTTTAGAGAACTGTTGATCACAGAAGTCCATGAAGGGAGCTTAGCAGGGCATTTTGGAGTTGAGAAAACATTGTTGATGTTGAGAGAGCATTACAGTTGGCCAAAGATAAGGAAGGATGTGGAGCATTTACTCAAGAGGTGCAATATCTGTCAGTTGGCAAAGTCTCATAGCCTACCTCAGGGCTTATACACACCATTGCCAGTTCCCAGCAGCCCTTGGGAAGATGTCAGCCTTGATTTCATTGTAGGTTTGCCAAGAACTCAGAGAGGGAAGGATTCAATTATGGTGGTGGTTGATAGATTCTCAAAGATGACACATTTCATCCCACGCCACACCACCTTTGATGCCACCAAAGTTGCTGAATTATTCTTCCAAGAAATTGTTAGATTACATGGAGGGCCAAGAACAATGGTATCTGACAGGGATACCAAGTTTTTGAGTCATTTTTGGGTTACATTATAGAAGAAATTGGGCACCCAACTCAAGTATAGCACCACTTGCCACCCACAGACTGATGGCCAGACAAAGGTTACTAATAGAACACTTGGAGTCCTATTGAGAGCACTGATCCGAAAAAATAAAGCAGGATGGGATACTCTATTGCCCGTTGAGTTTGCTTACAACAAAGCACCATCCAAGGCCACAGCTACTCTCCATTCCAAGTAGTCTATGGTACACATCCAATGTCCCCTTTGGATTTAGTTCCACTAACTACTTCTGTCAAATTTCGTTTTGAAGCAGGTAAAAGGGCAGATCAAATCAAGGAGCTTCATCAACACGTGAAGGAGAGAATTGCCACGTATCGTGCGGTGTCTACTTGACAAACAAAAATAGGAAGAAGGTGACCTTCCAACCGGAGATCTAGTTTGGATCCACCTCGGGAAGGATAGGTTCCTAGCAAAAGAAAAGGCAAGTATGTTACGAAGCGAAGGCCCTTTGAAGTGCTAGAAAAATTGGAGATAATGCCTCTGATTGGATCTATCTCAAGAGTATGGAGGCTCGAACATTCAATGTAGCAGTCTTCGACCATATTACTCAACAGATGAAGACCTTCCAAGTAAGAGGACAAACTTTCCTCATCCTGGGGAGGATGAAGAAGAACATCAAGGAGGACAATAAGCAGCAGCAGCTTCATCAGCAAAGGAAGCAACAACTAGAGCTTCATCAACAATTGTAGTAGCGGACAAGGAGGAGTTCTTGTTGTTTGACAAGCCGGCGACTAGGAAGCCTTTCCAGTAAGCAATGAGCTTCCAAGTCCCAATACTGCATACACAGATTCTCAGCATTTCCAACTTCCAGCAAGAGGTTCTCAGCATCTACAGCAGCCACCACACCACCAACAACATCCATCCAGGCTTGCTACAACATTGTAAAGCAACTTGTGACATCTACAGCCACTCAGCCCATCAGCATTGGTCATCGGACCAATACGGTTCCAAAGAACAATAGCAGCTGACTTTCTCAATATTGTATTTCTTGATTGAGGAAGTTTCAGCCAATGTTTTCCAGGAGTTTTTTATTCCTTGCCATGTCCTTTTCAAGTCCAAGCCAAATCCCAGCATGATCAAGCATGGCATAGTAAGATTCAGAAGGCAGAAAAGACCAATCCTAACAGGTCTGTCTTTTATCAGTTTTTCCAGAACCCCAGTTCAGGGGCTATGTGTTTTGTTTTCAGTACATAGGAGTTGTTTTGGTCTTTCCAGAATGTTATTCACCTGTTGAGATTATTTCCAGGTTAATAGTTGCGCGGGAATTACCACACTACATCAAGTTTTACCCCCTTAGTTCAGAAAGCTTCTCATTGGTCCATTTTGCCACTCTTTTGGCATTTGGTCCAATTAGAGTTTAGCTCAGTATTTTCCTTTTATTTTCTTACAGTTTGTACTCGAGATCATTAGGATATAATCAGCTGTATTTGTTTCAAGGTTTGTAGCTTAGGATAATCCAGGGAGATTAGGAAGAATGCTTATGCTTAAGCAACTGCTAATCAAACTGATAGTTTTCTTTATATTCTGATGTTTCCTATCAATGAAGGTATCTCAGTGTTCATTCAATAGTATTCTCGAGTGTCTTAGTACCTCCGAAAGTTTGTGAGTGTCCTCTAACTCTCAATCTTGGTTGAATCAGTTGTTGTCACTGGAAACTGGCAAAATCCAGCAAATGAAAGCTAAGCTTGATCGTCCATGCTTTGATGTATCTGTAAAGGCATGTGTGTGAGAGTCCATTGCCATTGATTGCAGTTGTGGTGTGTCTGTATCAGCTGTAAGCAAGCCTATCCCTTTTATTCTGTTATTGGGTTGTCTTCTATTCCAGCTTGTTGCTTTCTATCAGTTGTTGTAAGTTCAAGCATCCAACTGTGTGTATGTGTGACTGTGTGATGTATAATCCTACCTTTACTCCAGCAGTTTCAGCATGTATTTCCTGATGAAATGCCACCTGATTTACCACCTAAAAGAGATATCCAACACAAAATTGACTTAGTACCTGGATTAGTGTTACCTAATAAGCTAGCTTATAGGATGACACCAGCAGATACCAATGAGATAAAAAGGCAGGTGGATGAGCTATGGGAGAAGGGAATGATTAGGGAGAGTTTAAGTCCATGTGCAGTCCCAGCCTTGTTAGTGACTAAGAAAGATGGAAGTCAAAGAATGTGTATTGATTGTAGGGATATTAACAAGATCACAATCAAGTATAGGTACCCTATACCTAGACTTGAAGACATGTTGGATGAGTTACATGGGTCAGCAGTCTTTTCTAAGATTGATTTGAGGAGTGGATACTACCAGATAACGATCTATGAGGGAGATGAATGGAAAATAACATTTAAGACCAATGGAGGTTGGTTTGAATGGTTGGTCATGCCTTTTGGTCTGACTAATGCCCATCCACATTCATGAGACTCATGAATCAGGTCCTTAAGCCGCTCATAGGCAAGAGTGTTGTGGTATACTTTGATAATATTCTTGTCTATAGCAGGTCTGAGCAAGAGCATGTCAAGCATTTGCAGGAGGTTTTAACCATTTTGAGCAGGTAGGCGTTATTTGGGAATTTCAAGAAGTGTCACTTCTTTACATCCCAAGTGAACTTCTTGGGTAACATTATTCTGACATGTGTATTTAGGTTTATAATGAGAAGATTCAAGCAATCAGGGAGTGGCCTGTACCCACTTCTATTCATCAAGTCAAGAGTTTCCATGGCCTGGCTTTATTTTACAGAAGATTTGTCAAGAATTTCAGCACCATTTTGGCACCCATGACTGAAGTGGTGAAAGGGAAGTCCTTTATTTGGGCAGACCAGAAAGCCATTGAAGAAGTCGAAGAGACTCACTTCAAAGACCAGCATCCTAGGCAAAGAAAAGTTTTGAAGTAAAATGTGATGCTTGGGAGTTGGCATAGGAGTAGTATTGACCGGAGAGGCAAGCTTGCCTATTTGAGTGAAAAGCTAAATGATGCCAAGAAGAAATACAACACCTATGAAAGAGTTCTATGCCATCATGAGCTCTTCAAAGACTAGAGGCACTACCTTATTGGAGTAAATTCATACTTCAGTGATCATGAGGCCTTGAAGTTTATTCAAGGAAGCAAGCTCAACACCAGGCATCTGCTTGGGTCGAGTATATCAGTGATTTCACTTCATGATCCACCACAAATCAGAGTGCTAAACAAAGGAGCATGCATTGAGTAGAAGGTACATGTTGCTTCATATGCTTTTTCTAGAATTATTGGTTTTGAGCATTTGAAAGCTTTGTATCAGGAGGATGAAGATTTTAAGCAGGTGTACCAGAAGTGTCGTGCAATCCAGTGGTCATGCCATATAGACGGGGTATTTGTTCAAAGAGCGAGTTGTGTGTCCAAGAGCGATTTTAGAAGCTGTTGATCACAGAAGTCCATGAAGGGAGCTTAGCAGGGCATTTTGGAGTTGAGAAAACATTGTTGATGTTGAGAGAGCATTACAGTTGGCCAAAGATAAGGAAGGATGTGGAGCATTTACTCAAGAGGTGCAATATCTGTCAGTTGGCAAAGTCTCATAGCCTACCTCAGGGCTTATACACACCATTGCCAGTTCCCATCAGCCTTGATTTCATTGTAGGTTTGCCAAGAACTCAGAGAGGGAAGGATTCAATTATGGTGGTGGTTGATAGATTCTCAAAGATGACACATTTCATCCCACGCCACACCACCTTTGATGCCACCAAAGTTGCTGAATTATTCTTCCAAGAAATTGTTAGATTACATGGAGGGCCAAGAACAATGGTATCTGACAGGGATACCAAGTTTTTGAGTCATTTTTGGGTTACATTATAGAAGAAATTGGGCACCCAACTCAAGTATAGCACCACTTGCCACCCACAGACTGATGGCCAGACAAAGGTTACTAATAGAACACTTGGAGTCCTATTGAGAGCACTGATCCGAAAAAATAAAGCAGGATGGGATACTCTATTGCCCGTCTACGAGTTTGCTTACAACAAAGCACCATCCAAGGCCACAGGCTACTCTCCATTCCAAGTAGTCTATGGTAAAAATCCAATTTCCCCTTTGGATTTAGTTCCACTAACTACTTCTGTCAAATTTAGTTTTGAAGCAGGTAAAAGAGCAGATCAAATCAAGGAGCTTCATCAACAAGTGAAGGAGAGAATTGCCAAGTATACTGTGCAGGTGTCTACTTCAGCAAACAAAAATAGGAAGAAGGTGACCTTCCAACCAGGAGATCTAGTTTGGATCCACCTCAGGAAGGATAGGTTCCCTAGCAAAAGAAAAGGCAAGCTGTTACCAAGAGCAGAAGGCCCCTTTGAAGTGCTAGAAAAAATTGGAGATAATGCCTACAGATTGGATCTATCTGAAGAGTATGGAGGCTCAGCAACATTCAATGTAGCAGGTCTTCGACCATATTACTCAACAGATGAAGACCTTCCAAGTTTGAGGACAAACTTTCCTCAACCTGGGGAGGATGATGAAGACCATCAAGGAGGACAATCAGCAGCAGCAGCTTCATCAGCAAAGGAAGCATCTCCTAGAGCTTCATCAACAATTGTAGTAGCAGCACAAGGAGGAGTTCTTGTTGTTTCAGACAAGCTGACTAGGAAGCCTTTCAGTGAAGCAATGAGCTTCCAAGTCCCAATCTGCATGCAGGATTCTCAGCATTTCCAACTTCCAGCAAGAGGTTCTCAGCATCTACAGCAGCCACCGCACCACCAACAACTTCCATCCAGGCTTGCTACAACATTGTAAAGCAACTTGTGACATCTGACCACTCGGCCCATCGATTGGTCATCCGACCAATACCGATTCAAAGACAATAGCCCAGGTGACTTTCTCAATTGTATTTCTTGATTGAGGAAGTTTCAGCCAATGTTTTCCAGGAGTTTTTTATTCCTTGCCATGTCCTTTTCAAGTCCAAGCCAAATCCCAGCATGATCAAGCATGGCATAGTAAGATTCAGAAGGCAGAAAAGACCAATCCTAACAGGTCTGTCTTTTATCAGTTTTTCCAGAACCCCAGTTCAGGGGCTATGTGTTTTGTTTTCAGTACATAGGAGTTGTTTTGGTCTTTCCAGAATGTTATTCACCTGTTGAGATTATTTCCAGGTTAATAGTTGCGCGGGAATTACCACACTACATCAAGTTTTACCCCCTTAGTTCAGAAAGCTTCTCATTGGTCCATTTTGCCACTCTTTTGGCATTTGGTCCAATTAGAGTTTAGCTCAGTATTTTCCTTTTATTTTCTTACAGTTTGTACTCGAGATCATTAGGATATAATCAGCTGTATTTGTTTCAAGGTTTGTAGCTTAGGATAACCCAGGGAGATTAGGAAGAATACTTATGCTTAAGCAACTGCTAATCAAACTGATAGTTTTCTTTATATTCTGATGTTTCCTATCAATGAAGGTATCTCAGTGTTCATTCAATAGTATTCTCGAGTGTCTTAGTACCTCCGAAAGTTTGTGAGTGTCCTCTAACTCTCAATCTTGGTTGAATCAGTTGTTGTCACTGGAAACTGGCAAAATCCAGCAAGTGAAAGCTAAGCTTGATCGTCCATGCTTTGATGTATCTGTAAAGGCATGTGTGTGAGAGTCCATTGCGATTGATTGCAGTTGTGGTGTGTCTGTATCAGCTGTAAGCAAGCCTATCCCTTTTATTCTGTTATTGGGTTGTCTTCTATTCCAGCTTGTTGCTTTCTATCAGTTGTTGTAAGTTCAAGCATCCAACTGTGTGTATGTGTGACTGTGTGATGTATAATAGCTCAACACTATGATCTTAGTGGGTTAGCATACATCATCTTGGTATCAGAGCATTGTGTTCTTTCTTGGAGTGTGTTTGCTTGTTTTAGTAAAATGGCGGAACTAGTAAAACACCACAGGAAGTCTTAGAACAAACTCTGAAAGAGAAGGAAGAAGTAGAACAGAAAATAAAGTTTTTCGAGAAGCAGTTGAATTATTATATGAGATTGCATAGACATTAGTTGAATAAGGAGACTGATGATGAGGTGGAGGACGGAGAAGGTGAGAATCCTTTCAGTAGGACAGGGAGAGGAGGTCGAGGTCCTAGACCTACACCCAGGAGAAGGAGATGGATTTTAAGATCACCTAGAGTCAGTGAGCTTGAGGAAAACAGTGAGAGTGAAAGAGAAGTAAGAAGGGAAGATAGGAGGGTTGAGAAACTTGATTTCAAGATTGATATACCTGAGTATGCAGGAGAACTAGATCATGATGTTTTCCTAGATTGGTTACAGACAGTAGAAAGGGTCTTTGACTTGAAAGAGGTTTCAGAAGAAAACAAGGTGAAGTTAGTAGCCTTAAAATTAAAAAAAATATGCGTCTACTTGGTGGACTAATTTGCAGAGAAGGAGAATGGAGATTGGGGAAGCCAGAGTGAGCACCTGGATTGAGATGAGACAGAAGTAAAAGGAGAAGTTCTTTCCAGATAACTATATGAAGGAGAACTAAAACAAGTTCTGACATTTTTGCGAGAGCAAATCAGTAGAAGAATACACAACGGAGTTTGAGCACTTACTTTGGAAGTATAATATGCAAGAGAATGAGGTGCAAACCTACATCAGGTACCTTGCAGGCTTAAATGAAGGGATCAAGAATGTTGTGGAGCTACAGATCTATGATTCCCTTGATGAGCTAAGTTCTTTGGCTCACAAAGTGGAACAACAGAAGAAGTCTAGAGCAAAGGACTACAGCAGCAGCAGATATCCTGCCAAACCCTATGCACCAGCCAAACCAAACCCCTACAAACCTCACAATCCCCCACAAAGAGCCTATCCACCCCCTCCCCCACCTCAAGCTAGAAATCCAATTTCAAGAACCCCACAAAATTAGCAACAAAATCCCCCACAAAGAACCCCAGCCCCTATCAGCAGGCCTTATTCAGAAAGAAGGTGCTTCAAGTGTCAAGGACTAGGGCACATTGCCTCAAAATGTCCAAATAAGAGAATGGTTACTCTTGCTGAGTACCAGACAGCTTTATTTGTTGATCCTGAACATGTGCAGGGAGAAGAACAAGCGTATGAAGAGCATGAACATGATCCTATCTATGATGATGAGGTTACAGAAGAAGGTCCAGATGAGGGAGAAATGCTTGTGATTAGAAGAGTTTTGAGCAGCTCAACAATAGAGGAAGCAGAAGAGCAGAGGGAGAATATCTTTCACACAAGGTGCACTATTGGAGGGAAGGTATGCTCAGTGATAGTAGACAGTGGGAGTTCTACCAATGCAGCTTCTAGCACCATGGTGAAGAAACGAAGCTCGACACTAAGCCCGCTGACTCCATACACCATCCAGTGGCTCGATTCCAGCAAAGGTACCAAAGTTTCTACTAGGAGCCTTGTTGCTTTTTCGATTATACAAAGATGAGTGCAGTGTGATGTCTTAACTATGGATGCATGTCATTTGCTTTTGGGTCGACCTTTGTTGTATGATAGATCAGTGAACCACTGTGGAAGAGCTAATACCTACACCCTGACCCTAAACCACAAAAAGTTTGTCCTAAGCCCAATGAAACCCTCACAGTTAACCAAAAAAGCAAAAACCCTATGTCTTGAACCTAGTCTTGATGTGTTGCTCTTATCTGATCATCATGAGTTTAGCACACAGAGAGACATGATCCTTTTAGACCTTGAAGAACCCTCAACACCACAAAATGACCACCCTTTATTCCTACCTTTACTCCAGCAGTTTCAGCATGTATTTCCTGATGAAATGCCACCTGATTTACCACCTAAAAGAGATATCCAACACAAAATTGACTTAGTGCCTGGATTAGTGTTACCTAATAAGCTAGCTTATAGGATGACACCAGCAGATACCAATGAGATAAAAAGGCAGGTGGATGAGCTATGGGAGAAGGGAATGATTAGGGAGAGTTTAAGTCCATGTGCAGTCCCAGCCTTGTTAGTGCCTAAGAAAGATGGAAGTCAAAGAATGTGTATTGATTGTAGGGATATTAACAAGATCACAATCAAGTATAGGTACCCTATACCTAGACTTGAAGACATGTTGGATGAGTTACATGGGTCAGCAGTCTTTTCTAAGATTGATTTGAGGAGTGGATACTACCAGATAACGATCTATGAGGGAGATGAATGGAAAATAACATTTAAGACCAATGGAGGTTGGTTTGAATGGTTGGTCATGCCTTTTGGTCTGACTAATGCCCCATCCACATTCATGAGACTCATGAATCAGGTCCTAAGCCACTCATAGGCAAGAGTGTTGTGGTATACTTTGATAATATTCTTGTCTATAGCAGGTCTGAGCAAGAGCATGTCAAGCATTTGCAGGAGGTTTTAACCATTTTGAGCAGGGAGGCGTTATTTGGGAATTTCAAGAAGTGTCACTTCTTTACATCCCAAGTGAACTTCTGGGAACATTGTTACAAAGAATGTGTATTTAGGTTTATAATGATAAGATTCAAGCATTCAGGGTGTGTCCTGTTCCCACTTCTATTCATCAAGTCAATTGTTTCCATGGCCTGGATTTATTTTACAGAAGATTTGTCAAGAATTTCAGCACCATTTTGGCACCCATGACTTAAGTGGTGAAAGGAAGTCCTTTATTCGACAAAGAAGTTTCGTAAAGCCATTGAAGAAGTCAAGAAGAGACTCACTTCAAGACTACCCTAGCACTACCCGGCTTCAAAGAAAGTTTTGAAGTAAAATGTGATGCTTCAGGAGTTGGCATAGGAGTAGTATTGACCCAGGAGGGCAAGCCAGTTGCCTATTTGAGTGAAAAGCTAAATGATGCCAAGAAGAAATACAACACCTATGACAAAGAGTTCTATGCCATCATCAGAGCTCTTCAGCACTAGAGGCACTACCTTATTGGAGTAGAATTCATACTTCACAGTGATCATGAGGCCTTGAAGTTTATTCAAGGGAAGCACAAGCTCAACACGTGCATGCCGCTTGGTCGAGTATACGTGAGCTTCACTTCATGATCCACCACAAATCAGGAGTGCTAAACAAAGGAGCAGATGCATTGAGTAGAAGGTACATGTTGCTTCATATGCTTTATTCTAGAATTATTGGTTTTGAGCATTTAAAAGCTTTGTATCAGGAGGATGAAGATTTTAAGCAGGTGTACCGTATGTCAAGCAAAGAATCCTGTGGTCCGTACTATATAGACTGTGTATTTGTTCAAAGGAAGCAGGTTGTGTGTCCCTAAGAGCAGTTTTAGAGAACTGTTGATCACAGAAGTCCATGAAGGGAGCTTAGCAGGGCATTTTGGAGTTGAGAAAACATTGTTGATGTTGAGAGAGCATTACAGTTGGCCAAAGATAAGGAAGGATGTGGAGCATTTACTCAAGAGGTGCAATATCTGTCAGTTGGCAAAGTCTCATAGCCTACCTCAGGGCTTATACACACCATTGCCAGTTCCCATCAGCCCTTGGGAAGATGTCAGCCTTGATTTCATTGTAGGTTTGCCAAGAACTCAGAGAGGGAAGGATTCAATTATGGTGGTGGTTGATAGATTCTCAAAGATGACACATTTCATCCCACGCCACACCACCTTTGATGCCACCAAAGTTGCTGAATTATTCTTCCAAGAAATTGTTAGATTACATGGAGGGCCAAGAACAATGGTATCTGACAGGGATACCAAGTTTTTGAGTCATTTTTGGGTTACATTATAGAAGAAATTGGGCACCCAACTCAAGTATAGCACCACTTGCCACCCACAGACTGATGGCCAGACAAAGGTTACTAATAGAACACTTGGAGTCCTATTGAGAGCACTGATCCGAAAATAAAGCAGATGGGATACTCTATTGCCCTACGCCGAGTTTGCTTACAACAAAGCACCATCCAAGGCCACAGCTACTCTCCATTCCAAGTAGTCTATGGTAAAATCCAATTTCCCTTCGATTTAGTTCCACTAACTACTTCACAAATTTAGTTTCAAGCGGTAAAAGAGCAGATCAAATCAAGGAGCTTCATCAACAAGTGAAGGAGAGAATTGCCAAGTATCGTGCGGTGTCTACTTCAAAGAAACAAAAATAGGAAGAAGGTGACCTTCCAACCAGGAGATCTAGTTTGGATCCACCTCACGAAGGATAGGTTCCCTAGCAAAAGAAAAGGCAAGCTGTTACCAAGAGCAGAAGGCCCCTTTGAAGTGCTAGAAAAAATTGGAGATAATGCCTACAGATTGGATCTATCTGAAGAGTATGGAGGCTCAGCAACATTCAATGTAGCAGGTCTTCGACCATATTACTCAACAGATGAAGACCTTCCAAGTTTGAGGACAAACTTTCCTCAACCTGGGGAGGATGATGAAGACCATCAAGGAGGACAATCAGCAGCAGCAGCTTCATCAGCAAAGGAAGCATCTCCTAGAGCTTCATCAACAATTGTAGTAGCAGCACAAGGAGGAGTTCTTGTTGTTTCAGACAAGCCAGCAGCTAGGGAAGCCTTTCCAGCAGAAACAGCAGGCTTCCAAGTCCCAATACAGACAGCAGGATTCTCAGCATTTCCAACTTCCAGCAAGAGGTTCTCAGCATCTACAGCAGCCACCACACCACCAACAACATCCATCCAGGCTTGCTACAACATTGTAAAGCAACTTGTGACATCTACAGCCACTCAGCCCATCAGCATTGGTCATCCAGACCAATACCAGTTCCCAGCAACAATAGCCCAAGCAGCTGACTTTCTCAATATTGTATTTCTTGATTGAGGAAGTTTCAGCCAATGTTTTCCAGGAGTTTTTTATTCCTTGCCATGTCCTTTTCAAGTCCAAGCCAAATCCCAGCATGATCAAGCATGGCATAGTAAGATTCAGAAGGCAGAAAAGACCAATCCTAACAGGTCTGTCTTTTATCAGTTTTTCCAGAACCCCAGTTCAGGGGCTATGTGTTTTGTTTTCAGTCCATAGGAGTTGTTTTGGTCTTTCCAGAATGTTATTAACCTGTTGAGATTATTTCCAGGTTAATAGTTGCGCGGGAATTACCACACTACATCAAGTTTTACCCCCTTAGTTCAGAAAGCTTCTCATTGGTCCATTTTGCCACTCTTTTGGCATTTGGTCCAATCAGAGTTTAGCTCAGTATTTTCCTTTTATTTTCTTACAGTTTGTACTCGAGATCATTAGGATATAAACAGTTGTATTTGTTTCAAGCTTTGTAGCTTAGGATAATCCAGGGAGATTAGGAAGAATGCTTATGCTTAAGCAACTGCTAATCAAACTGATAGTTTTCTTTATATTCTGATGTTTCCTATCAATGAAGGTATCTCAGTGTTCATTCAATAGTATTCTCGAGTGTCTTAGTACCTCCGAAAGTTTGTGAGTGTCCTCTAACTCTCAATCTTGGTTGAATCAGTTGTTGTCACCGAAACCGCAAAATCAGCAAGTGAAAGCTAAGCTTGATCGTCCATGCTTTGATGTATCCGTAAAGGCATGTGTGAGAGTCCATTGCCATTGATTGCGGTTGTGGTGTGTATCATTTGTAAGCAAGCCTATCCCTTTATTACATTATTGGGTTGTCTTCTATTCCGACTTGTTGCTTTCTATCAGTTGTTGTAAGTTCAAGCATCCAACTGTGTGTATGTGTGACTGTGTGATGTATAATAGCTCAACACTATGATCTTAGTGGGTTAGCATACATCATCTTGGTATCAGAGCATTGTGTTCTTTCTTGGAGTGTGTTTGCTTGTTTTAGTAAAATGGCGGAACTAGTAAAACACCACAGGAAGTCTTAGAACAAACTCTGAAAGAGAAGGAAGAAGTAGAACAGAAAATAAAGTTTTTGACCGAGCAGTTGAATTATTATATGAGATTGCATAGACATTAGTTGAATAAGGAGACTGATGATGAGGTGGAGGACGGAGAAGGTGAGAATCCTTTCAGTAGGACAGGGAGAGGAGGTCGAGGTCCTAGACCTACACCCAGGAGAAGGAGATGGATTTTAAGATCACCTAGAGTCAGTGAGCTTGAGGAAAACAGTGAGAGTGAAAGAGAAGTAAGAAGGGAAGATAGGAGGGTTGAGAAACTTGATTTCAAGATTGATATACCTGAGTATGCAGGAGAACTAGATCATGATGTTTTCCTAGATTGGTTACAGACAGTAGAAAGGGTCTTTGACTTGAAAGAGGTTTCAGAAGAAAACAAGGTGAAGTTAGTAGCCTTAAAATTAAAAAAAATATGCGTCTACTTGGTGGACTAATTTGCAGAGAAGGAGAATGGAGATTGGGGAAGCCAGAGTGAGCACCTGGATTGAGATGAGACAGAAGTAAAAGGAGAAGTTCTTTCCAGATAACTATATGAAGGAGAACTACAACAAGTTGCAGCATTTTGCGCAGGGGAGCAAATCAGTAGAAGAATACACAACGGAGTTTGAGCACTTACTTTGGAAGTATAATATGCAAGAGAATGAAGTGCAAACCTACATCAGGTACCTTGCAGGCTTAAATGAAGGGATCAAGAATGTTGTGGAGCTACAGATCTATGATTCCCTTGATGAGCTAAGTTCTTTGGCTCACAAAGTGAAACAACAGAAGAAGTCTAGAGCAAAGGACTACAGCAGCAGCAAATATCCTGCCAAACCCTATGCACCAGCCAAACCAAACCCCTACAAACCTCACAATCCCCCACAAAGAGCCTATCCACCCCCTCCCCCACCTCAAGCTAGAAATCCAATTTCAAGACCCCCACAAAATTAGCAACAAAATCCCCCACAAAGAACCCCAGCCCCTATCAGCAGGCCTTATTCAGAAAGAAGGTGCTTCAAGTGTCAAGGACTAGGGCACATTGCCTCAAAATGTCCAAATAAGAGAATGGTTACTCTTGCTGAGTACCAGACAGCTTTATTTGTTGATCCTGAACATGTGCAGGGAGAAGAACAGGCGTATGAAGAGCATGAACATGATCCTATCTATGATGATGAGGTTACAGAAGAAGGTCCAGATGAGGGAGAAATGCTTGTGGTTAGAAGAGTTTTGAGCAGCTCAACAATAGAGGAAGCAGAAGAGTAGAGGGAGAATATCTTTCACACAAGGTGCACTATTGGAGGGAAGGTATGCTCAGAGATAGTAGACAGTGGGAGTTCTACCAATGCAGCTTCTAGCACCATGGTGAAGAAACGAAGCCTGGACACTAAGCCCCACCCAGCTCCATACACCATCCAGTGGCTCAGTTCAGGCAAAGGTACCAAAGTTTCTACTAGGAGCCTTGTTGCTTTTTCAATTGGTCAGTTATACAAAGATGAGGTCAGGTGTGATGTCTTAACTATGGATGCATGTCATTTGCTTTTGGGTCGACCTTTGTTGTATGATAGATCAGTGAACCACTGTGGAAGAGCTAATACCTACACCCTGACCCTAAACCACAAAAAGTTTGTCCTAAGCCCAATGAAACCCTCACAGTTAACCAAAAAAGCCAAAACCCTGTGTCTTGAACCTAGTCTTGATGTGTTGCTCTTATCTGATCATCATGAGTTTAGCACACAGAGAGACATGATCCTTTTAGACCTTGAAGAACCCTCAACACCCCAAAATGACCACCCTTTATTCCTACCTTTACTCCAGCAGTTTTCGCATGTAATTCCTGATGAAATGCCACCTGATTTACCACCTAAAAGAGATATCCAACACAAAATTGACTTAGTGCCTGGATTGGTGTTACCTAATAAGCTAGCTTATAGGATGACACCAGCAGATACCAATGAGATAAAAAGGCAGGTGGATGAGCTATGGGAGAAGGGAATGATTAGGGAGAGTTTAAGTCCATGTGCAGTCCCAGCCTTGTTAGTGCCTAAGAAAGATGGAAGTCAAAGAATGTGTATTGATTGTAGGGATATTAACAAGATCACAATCAAGTATAGGTACCCTATACCTAGACTTGAAGACATGTTGGATGAGTTACATGGGTCGTGATCTTTCTAAGATTGATTTGAGGAGTGGATACTACGGATAACGATCTATGAGGGAGATGAATGGAAAATAACATTTAAGACCAATGGAGGTTGGTTTGAATGGTTGGTCATGCCTTTTGGTCTGACTAATGCCCCATCCACATTCATGAGACTCATGAATCAGGTCCTTAAGCCACTCATAGGCAAGAGTGTTGTGGTATACTTTGATAATATTCTTGTCTATAGCAGGTCTGAGCAAGAGCATGTCAAGCATTTGCAGGAGGTTTTAACCATTTTGAGCAGGGAGGCGTTATTTGGGAATTTCAAGAAGTGTCACTTCTTTACATCCCAAGTGAACTTCTTGGGGAACATTGTTACAGCAACAGGTATTTAGGTTGATAATGAGAAGATTCAAGCAATCAGGGAGTGGCCTGTACCCACTTCTATTCATCAAGTCAGGAGTTTCCATGGCCTGGCTTTATTTTACAGAAGATTTGTCAAGAATTTCAGCACCATTTTGGCACCCATGACTGAAGTGGTGAAAGGGAAGTCCTTTATTTGGACAGCAGCAGCCCAGAAAGCCATTGAAGAAGTCAAGAAGAGACTCACTTCAGCACCAGTCCTAGCACTACCCAGCTTCAGCAAAGTTTTTGAAGTAAAATGTGATGCTTCAGGAGTTGGCATAGGAGTAGTATTGACCCAGGAGGGCAAGCCAGTTGCCTATTTGAGTGAAAAGCTAAATGATGCCAAGAAGAAATACAACACCTATGACAAAGAGTTCTATGCCATCATCAGAGCTCTTCAGCACTAGAGGCACTACCTTATTGGAGTAGAATTCATACTTCACAGTGATCATGAGGCCTTGAAGTTTATTCAAGGGAAGCACAAGCTCAACACCAGGCATGCTGCTTGGGTCGAGTATACGTGATTTCACTTCATGATCCACCACAAATCAGGAGTGCTAAACAAAGGAGCAGATGCATTGAGTAGAAGGTACATGTTGCTTCATATGCTTTATTCTAGAATAATTGGTTTTGAGCATTTGAAAGCTTTGTATCAGGAGGATAAAGATTTTAAGCAGGTGTACCAGAAGTGTCAGCAGCAATCCCAGGGTCTGTACCATATAGACCAGGGGTATTTGTTCAAAGGAAGCAGGTTGTGTGTCCCTAAGAGCAGTTTTAGAGAACTGTTGATCACAGAAGTCCATGAAGGGAGCTTAGCAGGGCATTTTGGAGTTGAGAAAACATTGTTGATGTTGAGAGAGCATTACAGTTGGCCAAAGATAAGGAAGGATGTGGAGCATTTACTCAAGAGGTGCAATATCTGTCAGTTGGCAAAGTCTCATAGCCTACCTCAGGGCTTATACACACCATTGCCAGTTCCCAGCAGCCCTTGGGAAGATGTCAGCCTTGATTTCATTGTAGGTTTGCCAAGAACTCAGAGAGGGAAGGATTCAATTATGGTGGTGGTTGATAGATTCTCAAAGATGACACATTTCATCCCACGCCACACCACCTTTGATGCCACCAAAGTTGCTGAATTATTCTTCCAAGAAATTGTTAGATTACATGGAGGGCCAAGAACAATGGTATCTGACAGGGATACCAAGTTTTTGAGTCATTTTTGGGTTACATTATAGAAGAAATTGGGCACCCAACTCAAGTATAGCACCACTTGCCACCCACAGACTGATGGCCAGACAAAGGTTACTAATAGAACACTTGGAGTCCTATTGAGAGCACTGATCCGAAAAAATAAAGCAGGATGGGATACTCTATTGCCCCATGCTGAGTTTGCTTACAACAAAGCACCATCCAAGGCCACAGGCTACTCTCCATTCCAAGTAGTCTATGGTAAAAATCCAATTTCCCCTTTGGATTTAGTTCCACTAACTACTTCTGTCAAATTTAGTTTTGAAGCAGGTAAAAGAGCAGATCAAATCAAGGAGCTTCATCAACAAGTGAAGGAGAGAATTGCCAAGTATACTGTGCAGGTGTCTACTTCAGCAAACAAAAATAGGAAGAAGGTGACCTTCCAACCAGGAGATCTAGTTTGGATCCACCTCAGGAAGGATAGGTTCCCTAGCAAAAGAAAAGGCAAGCTGTTACCAAGAGCAGAAGGCCCCTTTGAAGTGCTAGAAAAAATTGGAGATAATGCCTACAGATTGGATCTATCTGAAGAGTATGGAGGCTCAGCAACATTCAATGTAGCAGGTCTTCGACCATATTACTCAACAGATGAAGACCTTCCAAGTTTGAGGACAAACTTTCCTCAACCTGGGGAGGATGATGAAGACCATCAAGGAGGACAATCAGCAGCAGCAGCTTCATCAGCAAAGGAGGCATCTCGTAGAGCTTCATCAACAATTGTAGTAGCAGCACAAGGAGGAGTTCATGTTGTTTCAGACAAGTCAGCAGCTAGGGAAGCCTTTGCAGCAGAAACAGCAAGCTTCCAAGTCCCAATACAGACAGCAGGATTCTCAGCATTTCCAACTTCCAGCAAGAGGTTCTCAGCATCTACAGCAGCCACCACACCACCAACAACATCCATCCAGGCTTGCTACAACATTGTAAAGCAACTTGTGACATCTACAGCCACTCAGCCCATCAGCATTGGTCATCCAGACCAATACCAGTTCCCAGCAACAATAGCCCAAGCAGCTGACTTTCTCAATATTGTATTTCTTGATTGAGGAAGTTTCAGCCAATGTTTTCCAGGAGTTTTTTATTCCTTGCCATGTCCTTTTTAAGTCCAAGCCAAATCCCAGCATGATCAAGCATGGCATAGTAAGATTCAGAAGGCAGAAAAGACCAATCCTAACAGGTCTGTCTTTTATTAGTTTTTCCAGAACCCCAGTTCAGGGGCTATGTGTTTTGATTTCAGTCCATAGGAGTTGTTTTGGTCTTTCCAGAATGTTATTAACCTGTTGAGATTATTTCCAGGTTAATAGTTGCGCGGGAATTACCACACTACATCAAGTTTTACCCCCTTAGTTCAGAAAGCTTCTCATTGATCCATTTTGCCACTCTTTTGGCATTTGGTCCAATCAGAGTTTAGCTCAGTATTTTCCTTTTATTTTCTTACAGTTTGTACTTGAGTTCATTAGGATATAATCAGCTGTATTTGTTTCAAGCTTTGTAGCTTAGGATAATCCAGGGAGATTAGGAAGAATGCTTATGCTTAAGCAACTGCTAATCAAACTGATAGTTTTCTTTATATTCTGATGTTTCCTATCAATGAAGGTATCTCAGTGTTCATTCAATAGTATTCTCGAGTGTCTTAGTACCTCCGAAAGTTTGTGAGTGTCCTCTAACTCTCAATCTTGGTTGAATCAGTTGTTGTCACTGGAAACTGGCAAAATCCAGCAAATGAAAGCTAAGCTTGATCGTCCATGCTTTGATGTATCTGTAAAGGCATGTGTGTGAGAGTCCATTGCCATTGATTGCAGTTGTGGTGTGTCTGTATCAGCTGTAAGCAAGCCTATCCCTTTTATTCTGTTATTGGGTTGTCTTCTATTCCAGCTTGTTGCTTTCTATCAGTTGTTGTAAGTTCAAGCATCCAACTGTGTGTATGTGTGACTGTGTGATGTATAATAGCTCAACACTATGATCTTAGTGGGTTAGCATACATCATCTTGGTATCAGAGCATTGTGTTCTTTCTTGGAGTGTGTTTGCTTGTTTTAGTAAAATGGCGGAACTAGTAAAACACCACAGGAAGTCTTAGAACAAACTCTGAAAGAGAAGGAAGAAGTAGAACAGAAAATAAAGTTTTTGACCGAGCAGTTGAATTATTATATGAGATTGCATAGACATTAGTTGAATAAGGAGACTGATGATGAGGTGGAGGACGGAGAAGGTGAGAATCCTTTCAGTAGGACAGGGAGAGGAGGTCGAGGTCCTAGACCTACACCCAGGAGAAGGAGATGGATTTTAAGATCACCTAGAGTCAGTGAGCTTGAGGAAAACAGTGAGAGTGAAAGAGAAGTAAGAAGGGAAGATAGGAGGGTTGAGAAACTTGATTTCAAGATTGATATACCTGAGTATGCAGGAGAACTAGATCATGATGTTTTCCTAGATTGGTTACAGACAGTAGAAAGGGTCTTTGACTTGAAAGAGGTTTCAGAAGAAAACAAGGTGAAGTTAGTAGCCTTGAAATTAAAAAAATTATGCGTCTACTTGGTGGACTAATTTGCAGAGAAGGAGAATGGAGATTGGGGAAGCCAGAGTGAGCACCTGGATTGAGATGAGACAGAAGTAAAAGGAGAAGTTCTTTCCAGATAACTATATGAAGGAGAACTACAACAAGTTGCAGCATTTTGCGCAGGGGAGCAAATCAGTAGAAGAATACACAAAGGAGTTTGAGCACTTACTTTGGAAGTATAATATGCAAGAGAATGAGGTGCAAACCTACATCAGGTACCTTGCAGGCTTAAATGAAGGGATCAAGAATGTTGTGGAGCTACAGATCTATGATTCCCTTGATGAGCTAAGTTCTTTGGCTCACAAAGTGGAACAACAGAAGAAGTCTAGAGCAAAGGACTACAGCAGCAGCAAATATCCTGCCAAACCCTATGCACCAGCCAAACCAAACCCCTACAAACCTCACAATCCCCCACAAAGAGCCTACCCACCCCCTCCCCCACCTCAAGCTAGAAATCCAATTTCAAGACCCCCACAAAATTAGCAACAAAATCCCCCACAAAGAACCCCAGCCCCTATCAGCAGGCCTTATTCAGAAAGAAGGTGCTTCAAGTGTCAAGGACTAGGGCACATTGCCTCAGAATGTCCAAATAAGAGAATGGTTACTCTTGCTGAGTACCAGACAGCTTTATTTGTTGATCCTGAACATGTGCAGGGAGAAGAACAGGCGTATGAAGAGCATGAACATGATCCTATCTATGATGATGAGGTTACAGAAGAAGGTCCAGATGAGGGAGAAATGCTTGTGATTAGAAGAGTTTTGAGCAGCTCAACAATAGAGGAAGCAGAAGAGCAGAGGGAGAATATCTTTCACACAAGGTGCACTATTGGAGGGAAGGTATGCTCAGTGATAGTAGACAGTGGGAGTTCTACCAATGCAGCTTCTAGCACCATGGTGAAGAAACGAAGCCTGGACACTAAGCCCCACCCAGCTCCATACACCATCCAGTGGCTCAGTTCAGGCAAAGGTACCAAAGTTTCTACTAGGAGCCTTGTTGCTTTTTCAATTGGTCAGTTATACAAAGATGAGGTCTGGTGTGATGTCTTAACTATGGATGCATGTCATTTGCTTTTGGGTCGACCTTTGTTGTATGATAGATCAGTGAACCACTGTGGAAGAGCTAATACCTACACCCTGACCCTAAACCACAAAAAGTTTGTCCTAAGCCCAATGAAACCCTCACAGTTAACCAAAAAAGCCAAAACCCTGTGTCTTGAACCTAGTCTTGATGTGTTGCTCTTATCTGATCATCATGAGTTTAGCACACAGAGAGACATGATCCTTTTAGACCTTGAAGAACCCTCAACACCACAAAATGACCACCCTTTATTCCTACCTTTACTCCAGCAGTTTCAGCATGTATTTCCTGATGAAATGCCACCTGATTTACCACCTAAAAGAGATATCCAACACAAAATTGACTTAGTGCCTGGATTAGTGTTACCTAATAAGCTAGCTTATAGGATGACACCAGCAGATACCAATGAGATAAAAAGGCAGGTGGATGAGCTATGGGAGAAGGGAATGATTAGGGAGAGTTTAAGTCCATGTGCAGTCCCAGCCTTGTTAGTGCCTAAGAAAGATGGAAGTCAAAGAATGTGTATTGATTGTAGGGATATTAACAAGATCACAATCAAGTATAGGTACCCTATACCTAGACTTGAAGACATGTTGGATGAGTTACATGGGTCAGCAGTCTTTTCTAAGATTGATTTGAGGAGTGGATACTACCAGATAACGATCTATGAGGGAGATGAATGGAAAATAACATTTAAGACCAATGGAGGTTGGTTTGAATGGTTGGTCATGCCTTTTGGTCTGACTAATGCCCCATCCACATTCATGAGACTCATGAATCAGGTCCTTAAGCCACTCATAGGCAAGAGTGTTGTGGTATACTTTGATAATATTCTTGTCTATAGCAGGTCTGAGCAAGAGCATGTCAAGCATTTGCAGGAGGTTTTAACCATTTTGAGCAGGGAGGCGTTATTTGGGAATTTCAAGAAGTGTCACTTCTTTACATCCCAAGTGAACTTCTTGGGGAACATTGTTACAGCAACAGGTATTTAGGTTGATAATGAGAAGATTCAAGCAATCAGGGAGTGGCCTGTACCCACTTCTATTCATCAAGTCAGGAGTTTCCATGGCCTGGCTTTATTTTACAGAAGATTTGTCAAGAATTTCAGCACCATTTTGGCACCCATGACTGAAGTGGTGAAAGGGAAGTCCTTTATTTGGACAGAAAGCCATTGAAGAAGTCAAGAAGAGACTCACTTCAGCACCAGTCCTAGCACTACCCAGCTTCAGCAAAGTTTTTGAAGTAAAATGTGATGCTTCAGGAGTTGGCATAGGAGTAGTATTGACCCAGGAGGGCAAGCCAGTTGCCTATTTGAGTGAAAAGCTAAATGATGCCAAGAAGAAATACAACACCTATGACAAAGAGTTCTATGCCATCATCAGAGCTCTTCAGCACTAGAGGCACTACCTTATTGGAGTAGAATTCATACTTCACAGTGATCATGAGGCCTTGAAGTTTATTCAAGGGAAGCACAAGCTCAACACCAGGCATGCTGCTTGGGTCGAGTATATGCAGCAGTTTCACTTCATGATCCACCACAAATCAGGAGTGCTAAACAAAGGAGCAGATGCATTGAGTAGAAGGTACATGTTGCTTCATATGCTTTATTCTAGAATTATTGGTTTTGAGCATTTGAAAGCTTTGTATCAGGAGGATGAAGATTTTAAGCAGGTGTACCAGAAGTGTCAGCAGCAATCCCAGGGTCTGTACCATATAGACCAGGGGTATTTGTTCAAAGGAAGCAGGTTGTGTGTCCCTAAGAGCAGTTTTAGAGAACTGTTGATCACAGAAGTCCATGAAGGGAGCTTAGCAGGGCATTTTGGAGTTGAGAAAACATTGTTGATGTTGAGAGAGCATTACAGTTGGCCAAAGATAAGGAAGGATGTGGAGCATTTACTCAAGAGGTGCAATATCTGTCAGTTGGCAAAGTCTCATAGCCTACCTAAGGGCTTATACACACCATTGCCAGTTCCCAGCAGCCCTTGGGAAGATGTCAGCCTTGATTTCATTGTAGGTTTGCCAAGAACTCAGAGAGGGAAGGATTCAATTATGGTGGTGGTTGATAGATTCTCAAAGATGACACATTTCATCCCACGCCACACCACCTTTGATGCCACCAAAGTTGCTGAATTATTCTTCCAAGAAATTGTTAAATTACATGGAGGGCCAAGAACAATGGTATCTGACAGGGATACCAAGTTTTTGAGTCATTTTTGGGTTACATTATAGAAGAAATTGGGCACCCAACTCAAGTATAGCACCACTTGCCACCCACAGACTGATGGCCAGACAAAGGTTAATAATAGAACACTTGGAGTCCTATTGAGAGCACTGATCCGAAAAAATAAAGCAGGATGGGATACTCTATTGCCCCATGTTGAGTTTGCTTACAACAAAGCACCATCCAAGGCCACAGGCTACTCTCCATTCCAAGTAGTCTATGGTAAAAATCCAATTTCCCCTTTGGATTTAGTTCCACTAACTACTTCTGTCAAATTTAGTTTTGAAGCAGGTAAAAGAGCATATCAAATCAAGGAGCTTCATCAACAAGTGAAGGAGAGAATTGCCAAGTATACTGTGCAGTTGTCTACTTCAGCAAACAAAAATAGGAAGAAGGTGACCTTCCAACCAGGAGATCTAGTTTGGATCCACCTCCGGAAGGATAGGTTCCCTAGCAAAAGAAAAGGCAAGCTGTTACCAAGAGCAGAAGGCCCCTTTGAAGTGCTAGAAAAAATTGGAGATAATGCCTACAGATTGGATCTATCTGAAGAGTATGGAGGCTCAGCAACATTCAATGTAGTAGATCTTCGACCATATTACTCAACAGATGAAGACCTTCCAAGTTTGAGGACAAACTTTCCTCAACCTGGGGAGGATGATGAAGACCATCAAGGAGGACAATCAGCAGCAGCAGCTTCATCAGTAAAGGAGGCATCTCCTAGAGCTTCATCAGCAATTGTAATAGCAGCACAAGGAGGAGTTCTTGTTGTTTCACACAACTCAGCAGCTAGGGAAGCCTTTCCAGCAGAAACAACAGGCTTCCAAGTCCCAACACATACAGCAGGATTCTTAGCAGTTCCACTTTCCAACAAGAGGTTTACAGCATCTACAGCAGCCACCACACCACCAACAGCATCCATCCAGGCTTGCTACACCATTGTAAAGTAAGTTCTGGCATCTACAGCCACTCAGCCCATCAGCATTGGTCATCCAGACCAATTCCAGTTCCCAGCAACAACAGTCCAAGCATGTGACTTTCTCAATATTGTATCTCTTAATTGAGGAAGTTTCAGCCCATGTCCTTGCCATGTCCTTTTCAAGTCCAAGCCAATTCCCAGCATGATCAAGCATGGCATAGTAAGATTCAGAAGGCAGAAAAGACCAATCCTAACAGGGTTGTCTTTTATCAGTTTTTCCAGAACCCCAGTTCTGGGGCTATGTGTTTTGTTTTCTGTCCATAGGGGTTGTTTGGTCTTTCCAGCATGTTATTAACCTATTGAGATTATTTCTAGGTTAATAGTTGCGCGGGAATTACCACAGTACATCTAGTTTTACCCCCTTAGTTTGGAAAGCTTCTCATTGGTCCATTTTGCCATTCTTTTGGCATTTGGTCCAATCAGAGTTTAGCTCAGTATTTTCCTTTTATTTTCATACAATTTGTACTCGAGATCATTAGGATATAATCAGCTGTATTTATTTCAGGCTTTGTAGCTTAGGATAATCCAGAGAGATTAGGCAAAATGCTTATGCTTAAGCAGCTGCTAATCAAACTGATAGTTTTCTTTATATTCTGATGTTTCCTATCAATGAAGGTATGTCAGTGTTCATTCAATAGTATTCTCTAGTGTCTTAGTACCTCTGAAAGTTTGTGAGTGTCCTCTAACTCTCAAACTTGGTTCATCCAGTTCCTGTCACTGGAAACTGGCAAAATCCAGCAAGTGAAAGCTGAGCTTGATCATCCATGCTTTGGTGTTTCTATAAAGGCACGTGTGTGAGAGTCCATTGCCCTTGATTGCAGTTGTGGTGTGTCTGTATCAGCTGTAAGCAAGCCTATCCCTTTTATTCTGTTATTGGGTTGTCTTCTATTCCAGCTTGTTGCTTTCTATCAGTTGTTGTAAGTTCAAGCATTCAGCTGTGTGTATGTGTGACTGTGTGATGTTTAATAGCTCAACACTCCGATCTTAGTGAGTTAGCATGCATCAAAATCGGTAATCTCCAGTATAGTTTTGTTCATAATATCTCCTCCAGCTGTTGAGAGGATGTTTTCTATCGTTGATTTGTTTACTTCGTCGAAAAATGACTAGATTGGAATCCAAGGTTCGAATCCGTGTTGAGGACATTGGCGGAGAAGGTCCTTGAATCTATCCCAAACTTCATAGAGTGGCTCGCCAGGCTCTTGGGTGAATGTCGAAATCCGGTTCCTCTAGCTAGTAAGCTTGCTAGGAGGAAAATATCTTGCCAAGAATGTGCTGGCGAGTTTGCTGAACATGGTGATTGAGTTGGGAGGGAGCGAGTCAAGCCACTCCCATGCTTTGCCCTCTAAAGAAAACGGGAAGAGCCTCAGTTTGATAGCATATTCCGGGATGTTGTTGGATTTGAAGGTATGACAGGCTTCGTGGAAGAGGCGTAGGTGGCGATTTGGATCTTCGCTTGGATGTCCATGGAAAGGTTCCTTGGATTCTAAGTTGATCAGAGATTCTGGCAACTCGAAGTCGTTAGCTGCAATGGCGGGGGCTGCGATGGCAGACAGGGGGTTATTAAGTGTCATATACTGTCTTAGTTTTCACGGTTGAGCGACTATCTCTTCCGCTTCGCATCTAGCTTCTTCTTGTTGTTATTGTTCTTTCTCTAGTTCTTTGGTTTTTGCTTCTTTCTCGCAGGGTTCGTCCAGTCTTGGGATCGAATCCGAATGAGAAATCTTTTTATGTAAACCAGGAAAGGACAAAATCAAGAATACCAAGCGTAATCAAAAGTGATAATAAAGAAGATAAAGACAATATATTGAGGTAAATCAAGAAAATCAAGAATTGCCATTGTTTTTTAGATTTTAGAAATTTTTAATTTTTATTTGATTTTTTAGGGTTTAAAGAAAAGCAATTAAAACCTAGTCAACCAGAGTGTGTTCGTCTAATGGCAGTTGGGGAAACAAGTCCCCGGCAACGGCGCCAAAAACTTGACAGACCTAAAACGTATAGGTGTCTGTGTACCGCAAGTGTACGAGTCTGTGTAGTAATAAAATATCGTTCTCTCTCAGGGATTTGCGTTCAACCACGCACTGAACTAGTTCGCTACAAAGAATGCTAGGTCGATCAAAGGGTTGTGATAAGGTTTTCTAAACTAAACTAGGAAAGTAGGAATTTTTAGGGTTTAACCAAATAATTAAAAGCGTTCAGGGGAGTCCACTCTAGTCAATCAATCAAATTATAAACAATCTCGGTGCATGTAACAAGATAGCTCGGGGTCTATAATCTTTCTAGGCCTTACCACTTCGATCTTTCGATCCTAGGTGAGTTACAGTGATTAAACTAAATATTATTTCTAACTATTTAATCTAACCAAAGATAAGAACTGATTATAAATTGACCTTAGGCAAGAATCATTATGTCTAACTATTTTCTAAACCTATTCAATCTATGCATTCCAATTCAAGACTCAAATTGCCGTTCTTTGTCGAGAATCTAAAACCAGGTAAAGACTCAAACTATCGTTCTATTTCCAAATTACCATGACATACATTAGACGCAGATTAAATGAATAAAAGGATAATCTAACACTGAGACTATATTCAAATTCAATCAAAAGGCATCGAGCTTATCCCCCAAAGAAGGGAAATTAGCTACTCATAATACTGAAAGTAAACATTGTAAAA
The DNA here is from genome assembly GCA_029582165.1 of Portulaca oleracea. Taxonomy (NCBI): domain Eukaryota; kingdom Viridiplantae; phylum Streptophyta; class Magnoliopsida; order Caryophyllales; family Portulacaceae; genus Portulaca; species Portulaca oleracea. Next base: position 26,667,415 of record CM055868.1, on the reverse strand, counting down.
TCTAAACAAGAACAAGAAATCATGAAAGTAAAATAGAAATAAACCATGTTCGAATCGGCGGAATCGATCTCTTCGTGTCACCCGAATCGATCTCTTTCGTGTTCTTCGATCACTAGCAACAATCTAATCTAATAACAATGTTTTGGAATTAACTGTAAAAGAAACTATTCTAAAACTACGCTAAAAGCTCCCTAAAAACAGCTCCTAATGACCGATGCAAAAGTTGCGTCAAAAAAACTCTCTTTAAACGGCGGATATCGATCCCCTTTTATAGGTCTGGATTAGGTAACAAAACGCTGCCTGCGTTTTAGAAACGCTGGCTGGGTTTTCCCCAAGAGTGGAATTTCTCTGTGTCTTGGCGCTGGCTGCGCCTAAAAAACGCCAGCTGCGTTTTACTCTTTCTCGCCTTCAGAAACTTCTGGATGAGGCGCGGGCTGCGTTTCCTAAACGCCAGCGGTGTTTTGTTCCTCCGCCCTAACTGGGTTTAGGCCGTGGCAAGTGGGCCGTTTCTTTCCTTTTTTCTTTTCTTCTTCTTCACTTCTTTTTTTCTTTTCTTTGATTTTTTTCTATTTCTCCTCCAATTCTTCATGCTTTTTGACATAATTCTACTAATTCCTGTAAAACACACCAAACTCGCGAATAAGTATATAAATCACAGAATTAAACATAAAAATACAGGATTTCAGATATAAAAAGCATGAGACTGACATGTTTGGAGCCCTAAAAACTCTGTATAATCATGGCTAATATCTCCCTCACTTTGCAAAATAGATCCTAAGTATTGAAACTTGTCCACCTTCGAGATACCCGACCACTCCTCCAATGGTAAGAACTTGACCATTGTCTTCCAAATCAACCTCGCTAAAATCACACCTCATATACTCCGTCTTCGACATACTTAATCTAAAATCCCTAGACTGCAAGGCATCATGCGAGAGCTCAACCTTTTCATTTAACCTCTTTGTCAATGGCGGTGCCAGAATATTTTGTTAGGATGGGCCATAGGGCGATCCTCTCGGTGAAGTGACCATATCCTAAACCAATAGCAATGGCCAATTTCGTGTCACGATAATTTTTATATTGACAACATCATTTGATACGTAAAATAAATTAGGAAAATATTAACTTATCAATGAGGCAGCAAAAAAATTTACTCTTATCTGTAATCATTATGAGACTAGTTCATAGAATTGACATTATTGTTAAAAGAAAATTATTCATTTATTGATAGATAATTAAGAGAATGTTTGTAATTAAATTGCATTTCTTTATAACCAAATATGTAGAAAAATAGATTTTTTTTTAAAAAGAACAATAATTAAAATCTAAAAAATGAGTTGTGATGTTCAATATTTATAAAAGAATAATACATAGATAACATGATAAAATAGAAGTACAGAAAAAATAACATTAAATTTTTTTGTTTAATGATATATTGAAAAAAAAAAACAAAAACAAATAATAAAAAGATCCATGTGCAAATAGGACATGGCTTGCTGTAAGACAAAAGATGTGACTTGTCTATGGGGGGATTCAAACTAGCACATACACAAAGAGAGAACTAGTGTACACCATTCAGCTACAATATCTTCAATGGTTGCGTTTTGCAAGAAATAATATCAAAAAATTACTTAGAGGTACCCTAACTTTTGAAGAAACAATTTTTTGGTACCCTAACTTTTCAAAACTAATTTTGGGGTACCCTTACTTTTAGGATTAGAAATTAATAGGTGAATTTCCCCTGAAACTCCGATTGATTCAAATCATTTCAGTTCACGAAAACAAAGGACATTTTCATCCACAAAAACACTTATTCAATTTCTCACCTAAAACTCACCGGTGAATTCAAATCATTAGCCGGAAATTCACCTAATTATTTCTAACTCTAAAAGTTAGGGTACCCCAAAATTAGTTTTTAAAAGTTGGGGTGCCAGAAAAATATTTCACCAGAAGTTAGGGTACCCCTAAGTAATTTTTTGAAATAATATATATACTATATTTGAATCATTGACTTGGCCATGGCCCATGAGTACTATATCGTCTGGAAAAAATATACACTATGGTAATGTATCCTGAATGTCCTTATCAACATCACCATAACATATTAAATAGAAACACACTAAGAGTCGACCCGTGATGAAGCACGATCTTGACAGGAAAATGTCTAGTAGACCCCACCGAAGTTCTGAAATATGTTGGAACATTTTCATACATGTCTTTGATGACTCATTTATAAAGATAATGTACCCTTTGCCTCTAGAAACATCCACAACACTTCCTTAGGTACCCTATCATAGGCTTTCTCTAAATCATGAACATCATATGCAAATTCATCTGCCTCTCCCTATATTGCGCCATAACACAAAAGATAGATGCCTTCTATAGTCGATCTCCTAAGCATGAATTTAAATTAATTTTTAGTCACCCCAACTTCCTCCCTTAGCCTTCTTCGATCACTCGCTCCCAAATCTAGAATTATTTCAACACTCAGCATCCTATTTGTCCTTGTACAAAAGGACAACTATGCTAGTTTGTTACTCCTCTGACATTCTACCAATGCTAAAGGTATCATTTAAGAGTCATGTTAACAATTGAATACTTGTCTCGCCTAAGAACATATAAAAATATACTAGGATACCATTAGGGCCAACAACATTAATTTCTACATGTCATCGATGAAGAGAAGGAAAATTACGTAAGAGTTACTCTATCTCTTAAAGTAACAACACTAATCTTGTCACTTCTCTTGAACCGCCCTGAGAGTTCATGTAACACCTCGGGTATATGGTTAATTAAGTGTGGCTTAAGAAGATTGAAATAACTACTTATACAGCTAAGGTGCACCTTCTTTTATGATAGCTCATCCGTTGGGAACTCCTTAGTTAAGCGTGCTTGGTTGAGAGTAGTCTCAAGATGGGTGACCTCCTAGGAAGTTTTCCCAAGCAGCGTGTGAGCGACGACGAAGCACGCTGGAAAGACTCGTGGTGATTTGTGGGGCCAGTCGGCGATCCTTAAAGCACTTATTGGTAATGTCCGCGGCCCAGGAGAGGTCTGGGCGTTAAAGATAGTATAAGAGCCAACCCGCGACTGTGAGCTACGCCAGTGAATGGGAAATCCATGGGCATTCGCCTAGCGGGGCAAAGATTCTGGATTGGATTGAGGCACAACGAAGACGTTGTGCACTTAATGGGGGTGACCATAGCACCCCGGGTATACGGTTATTAAGTGTGGCTTAAGAGGATAGAAATGACTACTTATACCACCAAGGTGCAGCTTCTTTTATGGTAGCTCGTCCGTTAGGAACTCCTCAGTTATGCGTGCTTGGCTGGGAGTAGTCTCAGGATGGGTGACATCATGGGAAGTTTTCCCGGGCAGCGTATGACTGAGGACGAAGCACGCTGGAAAAACTCGTGGTGATTTGTGGAGCCAGTCAGTGATCCTTGAAGCATTTATCGATAATGTCCGCGGCCTGGCAGGGGTCAGGGCGTTATGGTTCACCTTGAGTAACATTCTCCAGTCGATTTCTACATCGGATTGAATTAGACAAGTCGAAACAAGTTTCGTTATCTAAAATTATCGATTGGGGTGAAGGGACATCTTATTGCAATTTTTAATATTTATTAGTTTGTAAACTTTATTCTAGAAAGAAAAATATAAAACTAACTAAAATGCATCGAAATATGAATGAACAATACCAAAGGAACTGATTATGAAATCAATCTCTGAATCGGTCGGTTACATACAATGACAAGATCAACAATTAATTTTGATGGATTGTTTCAATGGAGATCTTCTCACATTCATCTTCATTATGATTCATCTTCAAACCCAAATTTGAGAAAGCCAAATCTTCCTTTTTAATCTTTATTCATCTTTCTCTACTCGCTTCCCCACCAATGTCATTTAGAAAAGCTCAATTGCAACTATTCTTTTTTCCACTAGCTAAATTTGGCTATATAATATTTGTCCTCATCTAATTTCCCATCTCCATCTGTCCTTTCTCTCCTCTATCCTATTGTAGACACCAGATTTTGTCTCCTATTTTGTATTCTTAGACTACGATTTGAGTTAGACTAAGCACTTAGAACGCCTCCTCCATCTCCATAAAATACCAAATTTCCATCCACTTCTAAGTGTCTCACATAAAGTCTATCATTTCCCATGATTTCCACTTCCAAATCATTCATTTTAGGCTCACTTATCAATGACATCGTTTCGACAAATCTCCAATGTCCTTAATATTCAAGGAGCTTAAAGTAGACTCTCTAAGCTTGCAATGGACTCTCGAATTGGATCAACTAGAAACTGGATGTCAAAGTCATTATCTTTTGAAGTGGAGTTGCGACAGTAATTTTAACCCAATGTCGCACGACCTAGGCCTATTTCAGCCTTAAGGTCTCCTAGAATGAGTTGAACTTTGAGATAGTCCATTCAATTTCATTTTGGAAATTTGTGTGAAGAAAATAAAGTGTGGGCCGCCTGACCTACGTGGTGTTCCATGTCAGTACTCCGTGTAAGGATACCATTTAATAGATCCCTTGATTTACTCCATTAACATAATCCTCTTCCATGCAAAGTCAAGCCCAATGGATTTGATGGGGGGATTATGTGATCAAATGGCATAAATGGTTGATAATTTTTATTCCTTCCCCTTTCATCAACCTCTCCTCACCTATAACTAGCCCATCATTCTACACACCCAAGGCAGCAAAAAAGAGTTCCCGACGCATTGACGTTAAAGAATTTCTCTCTTCTCCAACTCCACACTGTCTCCATCTTTGTATGCAAAGTGATTAACAAGGTTAGAAAGTTTTATTTTAATTCATTTGTTACTACATGTAAAACCATGTAAACCGGTTTATGGCACATCTTGTATAATTTGTACACTTTATTGTTCAAATCACTTGACATGAATAACATTCTCATGCAATTCATACGAATTTCGCGCCGCTCTCTTTCACTCTAAATTGATTCTAGTAAAGCTTGTTTTCGAAACAAGCAATTCCAAAAGTGTTCTGACTCTTGGACTTGTAATCTTACCCTCATAATTGGTTTCCAAGTTCTTAGGCCAGAGTCTCTTTTTTGAGGTTTGTTGGTTTCCTCAAAACCAACTGATGGCTCTTTAAATTTTCACTTGCCCAATTTTATTTCTCTTGAATACTGATAATTTGTGTGTATAATTTCTTTGCGAATTGGTTTTTGATATGCGACCAAATGATTAAAAGTCAAGCCATTCAGCTTAGTATGGCCACCCAACCTTATTGACTAATTTGGGCTCCCTTCCGGTTCAAGCGCAAAACGAGCAACTGGAATGGCAACTATTCACCCCCGACTTTAGCTACCAGTCCAACGGACTAGTTGGGTCAGGTAGCACTCTTTTCTTATATCATTACATTAATTTCCATTATAATTAGTTATTCGAAGTCAATTTACAAATAAAAGTTTAATAAAAATTGTTAAGTTTTTCTTAAGTGTCCTTATTTAACGATTAAGCAACCTCATTTGAATCCCAATTTAAGTAGCACAACAAAATCAATTTCCTAAATGAGAACTTTTCAGCGTCTATAGATTAGCGACTCTACTGGGGATTTAAACATAAAAAAAGGGTAAAGCTTGAAAATTAGAATTTTTGTGAAATTGTAAAAAGGAGAAATAAATTTGTTTCGTGATTTTACTATCTTTTTAGGCACATTGAATACCATGCTACTCTCTAGCATTATATAGGGAAGCATAAAAGTGTTGTTTTAGGTCATTATACCTTGGATTTATCTTGAGAGTAAGTGATTAGTACTTGTGGGGTGCACTCTACACTACGAAGCATTTAATCTCTCCTGTCAACAACATTATACTATGAGGCTTCCTTGATGTTCAACGAGCAACACCTGATAGGGACGCAAGAACACGATGTATGGTGTAGCACGTCAAGGTCGATCGCGTATGGACTCAATCTAGCAACACATTTAACTAGCTCTCTTGTTGATTGCTAACCTATAAAGCTTTGAGTTTGGAAAGCTTTTAGAAACTAATCAGAACTAACAAAGTAGGGAAATTATCTAGGATCAAATCAAGGAAGAACGACTTCTAGGGAAATGCTAACCTAGTAACGAGTTTGACTATTAGAACCTACTTTGTGCAATCATTCAATCAGTTGGATCAAGAATTGATAACCATATGAATTCTACCGCTCTTTCGATGCTTAATAGAATTACCCTATGATGCATAATGGATCACAAGACAACCAAAATGCCAAGAAAGAACACGGATCAAAACACAAGTAAGAACTTGCAAGAGATGAATCAGATAAGGACCTTTACAACGAACTGAACAGCGGAAACTTTGATAGAATTTGATAGAATTGAGCAACGAAACTCCTTGGATTGATACAGACACACCACAATCTTCAAGAGCTCCTACTCCTCCTGTCACCACCCAAGAATGCTCAATCTTGGATTAGAAGAGAAGATTTCACACGAAAAACCCAAAGGCAATTCGTTTCTAGCCAAAGACTAGAGAGAAACTAAAGCATCAACTTTAGAGAGATTTGTGTTTATTTCAATATGAATGAATTGTGATTACAAAGGACCCAAGGGGTCTATTTATAGGAATAGGAAAACCCCTCCCTATAGGCGCGTCACCCCAGCAAGGCCAGCAAGGCCGCATTACCCTGACAAGGCCCTTCAGGCGACACTTACAACAAAGGCCCTTTAAAGAAAATACAATATCTCCTAAAATACAACTCCAAAACTAAAGATTCAAAAGCCAAAATGTACATAAGGAATAACCCTTTCACATAGCTAAATGAGAACTTCAAGACTCTTGAGATAAGGAGCTCAAAAGTCCCTTAGTTTTGGAGATACTCGCGACATAACCACTTGAAACAGTTTAGCGGGTAAGGTCCTTCAGTGCTTCTTCTTGATGCATTGAAGTATGATATGCATCATTCTCCCTTTCTTGAAAAGAGTTTGCCCTCAAACTTGGAATTTCTTCACCTTCATTATAATAGGGCTTAAGATCACACACATTGAAAGTACAACTTCCTTCATACTCATCTTCCATCTTCAAACGATAAGCGTTATCACCAAGTCTTTCTAAGATCTCATAAGGACCTTCACCTCTCGGTTTCAATTTCCCTTTTCTCTTACTTGGAAATCTCTCTTTCTTCAAGTGTAACCATACTAAATCTCCAGGCTTAAAGATAACCTTCTTCCTCTTTTGATTCACTTTCTCTTCAACCTTTTGAGTATATCTCTTAATCTTCTCACGAACTTCCTCATGCAACTTCTTAATCTCCTCTACTCTTTTACTTGCTTCAAAGCTAAACCGTAGATGTAGAGATAGGAGATAAATCCATGGGTTTAAGAGGATTTCTTCCATAGACAACTTCAAATGGAGATAACTTCATAAAGACGATTAGGACTTCTATTATATGCAAACTCGGCAATGCTCAACAAAGTATCCCAACTCTTCTTTTCTTTATTCACCAATGTCCTCAACAAGGCTCCCAAGGTTCGATTGACTACCTCCGTTTGTCCATCCGTTTATGGATGACAAGCCGTGCTAAACTTAAGCCTTGTTCCCATTTTCTTCCAAAGAGTAACCCAAAAATGACTTAGAAACTTAGAGTCTCTATCACTCACCATAGTCTTGGGTATACCATGCAACTTCACAATTTCATCAAAATATAAGGTAGCAACTTTCGTAGCATCATATGTAGTGTTGCAAGGTACAAAATGCGCCATCTTTGAAAATCGATCTACAACCACCATAATAGAATCCTTACCTCTTTGAGTTCTAGGTAGACCCACAATGAAGTCTAAACTCACATCTTCCCAAGGGTAATATGGAATAGGTAGCGGTGTATATAAGCCTTGAGGTAATACATGTGACTTGGCAAGGTTGCAAGTACCACATCTCTTAACAATATGCTCAACATCCTTCACCATGCTAGGCCAAAAGTAATAATCTCTCAACATCAAATAAGTCTTCTCTATACCAAAATGACCCGCCAAAGCACCTTCATGAACTTCTTGAATCAACAATTCGCGCAATGAGGTCCTTGGTATACATAATTGATTTCCTTTGAATAAGAAACCATCTTCGATATGAAACATTTCATGAGGATGTTTCTTCGCTAAAACATATACTTCTTTGAAATCTTGATCATCTTGATAAAGGTCCTTGATATGCTCAAATCCAGCAATGTTAGAATCAAGAACATATGTAAGTAAGTACCTTCGTGATAGAGCATCGGCGCCCTTGTTCAAATGCCCGGCCTTATGCTTGATCACAAACTGAAAAGCTTGCATAAATTCAACCCATTTTGCATGTCGTGGGTTAAGCTTGTGTTGGCCTTGGATAAACTTGAGAGCTTCATGATCACTATGTAGAATAAACTCTCCACTTAGTAGATAATGCCTCCAATGCTCAAGAGCTCTTATAATGGCATAGAACTCCTTGTCATATGTACTAAACTTCCTTTTGGCATCATTCAACTTCTCGCTAAAGTAAGCTATTGGCCTTCCCTCTTGTGTAAGGACGGCACCAATGCCAACTCCACTAGCATCCACTTCTACTTCAAATACTTTGTCAAAACATGGCAAGGCTAGAAGAGGTGCGTTACATAACTTCTCTTTGATACCTTCAAACGCCAATTGAGCGTTTTTATTCCATGTAAACTCCCTTTGCTTCAACAACTCACCATAGGAGCCAAAATAGTAGAGAAATTCTTGATAAACCTTCTATAAAATGAAGCTAATCCATGAAATGATCGTACCTTCATGTATACTCGTTGGTGTTGGCCATTCTTGGATAGCTTTGACCTTTCCTTCATCTACTTGAATCCCATTTTGGAGAGCATATCCAAGGAAGATGACCTTGGTTGAAAAGAACGAGCACTTCTCCAAGTTGGCGTAGAGCTTTTCTTTCTCCAAGATATACAAAACTAGCTCTAAGTGCTTTACATGATCAATCTCACTTCTACTATATACAAGTATGTCATCAAAGTATACAACAACACACTTTCCAATCAAAGGTTTCAATACATGATTCATTAACCTCATGAAAGTAGAAGGAGCATTTGTTAGACCAAAGGGCATTACTAACCATTCATATAAGCCTTCTTTGGTTTTGAAAGCCGTTTTCCATTCATCTCCTTCACATATGCGAATTTGATGATATCCACTCTTCAAATCAATCTTTGAAAACACAACACTTCCATAAAGTTCATCAAGAAGGTCCTCCAGACGTGGAATGGGAAAACGATATTTGATGGTGATTTTGTTGATGGACCTACAATCCATGCACATACGTTGGGTACCATCTTTCTTTGGAACTAGTAACACCGACAGCATACGGACTCATGCTTTGACGAATAAGGCCCTTTTGGAGTAGCTCATCAACTTGCCTTTGAACCTCATGGGATTCCTTGGGGTTCATTCGGTAGGCTTGCTTATTTGGTAATGTGGTTCCCGGAATGAGATCAATCTTGTGTTCAATGTCCCTTCTTGGTGGCAATCCTTGGGGCATTTCTTTTGGAAACAAATGACCAAACCTCCTCATCAAGGGTGAGAGCCGTGGATGATCTTTGGTTGGGGAAGCTTGTTCTTCTTGGATATTCGCCAATATCAACTCTTTATGCTCATAGAATTCATGTTGTTCCGCCTTTAGTAAGGACACAATGTTAGTCTCCTTTTCTTTCTCTTTTGTTGGTGGAGGCCGAATAGAAGAAGGGGGCAATGGTGCCAATGTTATCTTCTTCTTGTTGATGACGAATGAGTAGGTATTCAATCTTCCATCATGAGTTACATACCTATCAAAAAGCCACGGTCTACCAAACAAAATATGACAAGCATCCATGGGTATTACATCACACCACACATCATCTTTATAATTCTTCCCAATGGACAATGAGACTAATACACGTTTATCAACTCTAATGCCCTTCCCATGGCTTAACCATTGAATTTATAAGGAGATGGATGAGAACTTACATCCAGATTCAGCTTTTCTACCATTGTAGTAGAGGCGGCATTAGTACAACTACCTCCATCAATTATAAGAGAGCATACCTTTCCTTGAACGGTACACCTAGTGTGGAATATATTCTCACGTTGCTCCATGTCATTTGGGGTAGAAGCCATACTTAACGCCCTTCTAAGCACCAACAATTCGCCTTCATCCGCTTGCTCAACCTCCTCATCATTATCCTTCTCATTTTCGGCAAACTCACAAGGTTCCACTTCATGTTCACTTTCATACAAGCTTGGTTCAACAAACAAAGCACTTTGATATTCAACAAGAGAAACCGTGCGCTTGTTAGGACATTCGGATGCAATATGACCCAATCCTTGGCACCTAAAACATCTTCTTGGTTGTAATGTCCTTGGTTCTTGGACTTGGGTTTTGGGTGGGGGATTTTGTGGCTGGTTTAATGTGGGTTTGGCGTAGGGTTTAAGGGAGGATGGGGGCTGATTTTGTGGAGCTTTTAATTGTGTTTGGGGATAAGGACGTTGGGTATAGGGTTTGGATGTGTTTGGGAACGTCCTTTGCGGTTCCTTGGCTCTTTCTTTTCTTTGCCTTTCCACTTTCATAGCCAAGTTACTTAGCTCATCAAGAGATTCATATGAATGTAATTCAACTATATGACGTATCCAATCATTCAAACCAATCAAGTAACGTACCAGAATTTGTGGTTCCTTTTCCTTGAGATCACAACGCCAAAGGAGATGTTCAAACTCCCTTGTGTATTCTTCCACCGATTTAGAGCCTTGGACAAGCTTTTGCAACTTGTAGTAGTTGTCTTCAACGTATGATTGGGGAAGGAACTTGGATTGCAACTTTGACTTCATCTTATCCCAAGAACGGATCTTTTCTTTCCCTTTTGCAACTCTCTTCTTTTGAAGGTTAGTCCACCAAATACTAGCATGTTTTCTCAATTTCAAAGCAACGTACTTCACCTTGAGCTCATCACTACAATCTTTCAACTCAAAAACACGTTCAACCGTATGTATCCAATCAAGATAATCTTCTACATTCAAACTACCATCAAATTCAGGAACTTCGACTTTAAAATCCAAACGTTCATGCCTTTTAGACTTTGAATTACCTTCACCATGTGACGAGACACCATCACGTATGGACCCTTCACGTAGCATTCTATTTTCTTCCATTTGTTTACCCAATTGCACATGCAAAAATGCTATTTGTTGCTCAAGTTCATAAACCTCATTTGATTTGGATTCATCGTTTGCCATTTGAAATCAACTTGATGTCATATGACTCACGAGGGAAAGGGACGGATTTGGGCTTGGTTTGTGTTTAGGACGAGGGTTCTTTGAGGAGCTATGGGTTCTTTATGAGTTCTTGATGGGTTCTTGATGGGTTCTTGATGAGTTCTTGGAAGAACTATCAAAGGGGCGTGTATAATATGGGAGTTTATGCGATTTTGTGACAAAACAAGGTCCAAGATTCATGCAAGAAATAAAGGCGATTCATCTAAACATAGCTCTGATACCAAATTGATGCATAATGGATCACAAGACAACCAAAATGCCAAGAAAGAACACGGATCAAAACACAAGTAAGAACTTGCAAGAGATGAATCAGATAAGGACCTTTACAACGAACTGAACAGCGGAAACTTTGATAGAATTTGATAGAATTGAGCAACGAAACTCCTTGGATTGATACAGACACACCACAATCTTCAAGAGCTCCTACTCCTCCTGTCACCACCCAAGAATGCTCAATCTTGGATTAGAAGAGACGATTTCACACGAAAAACCCAAAGGCAATTCGTTTCTAGCCAAAGACTAGAGAGAAACTAAAGCATCAACTTTAGAGATTTGTGTTTATTTCAATATGAATGAATTGTGATTACAAAGGACCCAAGGGGTCTATTTATAGGAATAGGAAAACCCCTCCCTATAGGCGCGTCACCCCAGCAAGGCCAGCAAGGCCGCATTACCCTGACAAGGCCCTTCAGGCGACACTTACAACAAAGGCCCTTTAAAGAAAATACAATATCTCCTAAAATACAACTCCAATACTAAAGATTCAAAAGCCAAAATGTACATAAGGAATAACCCTTTCACATAGCTAAATGAGAACTTCAAGACTCTTGAGATAAGGAGCTCAAAAGTCCCTTAGTTTTGGAGATACTCGCGACATAACCACTTGAAACAGTTTGCAGCAGGCTGGTAAGGTCCTTCAGTGCTTCTTCTTGATGCATTGAAGTATGATATGCATCACCCTAGTTAACCTAACAAACAACTTTCGTATGCTTTTCAAGGTAATCAAAGTTAAAGGTCGCAAATTATCTAGTTATCAAATTGATTCCCTAGTTTACTATTCTTTTCTCAAATTTCACAAAATTAGGTGGTAAGGTTGGTAGTCAGATTATTCTAATTCACCTTTCAATTCTTAGATTAATCTCAAATTACAAGCATTCAAGGCCTTACAAAATAGTAATGACCATGATGAACACAACCTTCTATTGCTTCAAATTGAGAAGTCAAGCACAAACTAAGAACATCCAATCAAACTACATTGTTTCATGTTGCATAACCCTAGCTAGAATATTAGAAATCTACTCACTCATTGTAAATGAAAGCATGAATTAATTAAGTTCCAATCATCATAATCAAACCTCAAAATAAAGAAAGAATATGAAAAGAAAGAATCGAACTACGAAGAAACGTCCCATTGAGTATTTCGATCCCGGGGTGGAACCTTCTTCGTGAACGCCGACAATTTTTTCTTGAATCTTAGTTCTTGCCTCTCCTGGTTTGATTCAGTCTTGAATCTTGATTGAGTGAGGAAGAGGAGTAAGAAGTGTTTGGTGATCTCTTTCTCTCTTGATCGATGAAGAATGAATGAAGGATAAACGACCCTTCAAAACCTTGCCTTTCTCCTCTTTTAATCGCAAAAGAAACGATCGCCGCACGATTTACTGGACCACCACGGTCTGTGGCAGCCCACAACGGTTCGTGGATCTTGTCACGGTCTGTCCATGGTTGTTGCTGGTCGGCCTTCTTTGCTCCTACTTGCTGCTGCACTCAAAACGGGACATCACGGTCCGTGAGTTTCGCCACAGTCAAACCATAGTGGCTGTTGGCCGAGTGTTCCCTACTCCATTTCTCGTGAAACTCATCCCACGGTCCATACACCCGTGGAGGATGCTTGTTGTGTATTAGAACATGCCAAAAGTTGAGAAAATGCTGGTGTTTTGGGCTCAAACCTACAAGTTTCCATAAAAAAACAACAACACCAAGCGTAATAGGGAAATTGGGATAAAAGTCAAGACTCGCAATTAAGATTATCCCTAAACCACTTTTGAGATCCCTTAAAAATAGTCACATTTAACACTTATCAAATCCTCCCATGCTTACTCATTGCTTGTCCCCAAGCAATAACAAGACTCAAAACAAAATGAAAGGACTCAATGTGGAAAAAAACTACTCACACACCTCCTCCAGTAAGAGGGCATACCGGAAAACCAAAGTAATTACACACAGAAGTACTCCTTAACGAGATTGAGAATCAAATCGAAACAAGGATTGCAGCTCACCATAGAATTGCAAAGTCTAGAAGCAACACAACCAATCTATCACAACTCAAGCGCAATCAGATTCCATTCAAATGCTTGGCGAGGGGATTGCAATTGCGCGGAGGGAAAAAATTGGCGCGAGAATCCAAATCCCTGAGCAAGGCCTCGTTGCTGGTGAGGTTCCATCACACGGATTTGGCAGTGAGGAAGGCCCTGCGACCTTGCTTCTGTCTACTAACTCAGGCGCACGCCTTGGGCCTAGCTTGACATTGAGCAAGGCCCAGTGGCCTTGCTACTTGCATATTGCGACTCCGTTGTTTTTGGGCCTTTTCCTTTTGAAATGGCCTACTCCCATGGGCTTTACCGGCTATTTCGGCCCAACGTTCTCGGGTGAAGTCCATCAGTATAAAATTTGGAGTCTACAGATGACCGTGTCATCTAGGAGATGAAGGCGCAACTAAATGTATTTAAGAATGTTGCAAGTCAAATGCCTGCATTTGCTAACTAGTTTGTTGAGTTCAAACCTCCAGCTGAGGTTAACACCGATGTTTCTGGAAAGATGAACATACCCCTTAAGGAGTTTAGTTAGTCTAAGATCCTAGTTCATTATGTGTGGGAGTTTAACCGGGTAATGTCGCTCCGAGGCATTAGTATTGAACATTACAAGCAACTTTTCCCCTCATCGCTGAATGATGAAGCACTAGGCTGGTATTACACCCTTCCTTTGGAAGTTCGGGGTAATTGGACTGCTTTACGAAGAACCTTCATTGAACACTAAAACAAAATTCAGAAGGATAAGGTGGCTTTATCTGATGTCATGGAACTCCGTCAAGGAGACGATGAACCTTTTTTGTCATACTATGAAAGGTGGAATGCTATGTTGTCGCATGTGACTAGCATCATCCATACTAGAATGCGGCTAGATACCTCTATTCGAGGTTTAAAACTAAGTCTGGCACAACAACTAGACTTCCATGTAGTTAAGAGCTTTGAATATCTGAAGAAGTTGTGCCCTATGTTGGAGGTGCGCAAAAAGAGAAACGCTGTATCCCACGGTTGGAAGGGTGCCAGTATAGGAAGGAGGACCATTAACTCTCCAAAGGCGACCGAAACTAACGTTGTGCAGAACTTGAACCGTGGTCCTTTCCTAAGGTCATCACTTTTCGATATGAAACTTATACTCCGCTTGACATGTCCTATGCTGAGACATTGGAGCGTCTGTTAAAAACCAATAAAATCCGACTGCCAACACTGAAGCCGAAACCTGAGGAGAAGGGACCTAGGTGGAATAGTGTTATGTTCTGTAAGTTTCACCGCACAAGGGGACACAACATCGAGCAATGCTTGACGTTCAACAATCTCATTGAAAAGATGATTTTTTCCAATGAATTATCTTTACCCAATGCAGCGAAAAAGCCAAACAACAAAAGCAATCCTCTCCCAAATCATGCCATTTTTGTGGGAGAGGGTATTTTGACCCATCTGAATGTATCACAGACGAGGGTGCACCTACACTCCCCATCAAAGACTTGACAACATTTACTGTCAATGGCATATAGGTTAGTGATGAAGAGGACGCCTATGAGGAAGTCTCTGGTGGTGAAGACTTTTGGTCCGTTGATGAGAAAGAAGTTCAACCTAATGCTGCATTGTTCTGGGAGGCATAAGTAGTCTAGAAGTGACCCTGTGGTGCCTACACCAACACCAAATGTCACAAGGACAAAAGCACCAGCTACTCCTTAGGATCCTGTCCTCACTCAAATGAAGGAGACTATGGAAAATGTTTCGATCAGACAGTTGATGTGTGCTTCTAAACCACATCGAGAGATTGTACTAGGGGCTCTCCAAAATGCTATCATTGCTACTTCTACAACTCCCGAAGACTTAGTTTCTCATGTTACTGCTAGTTAGGGGACTATCACTTATAGTGATGAAGATTTACCTATATCTAGGGCATAGTTGTTAAAATCCCGATCCGAATCAACGATTCTATGAGTTTACGATCCAAAAACCTTCTATCGATTCAACTCTTACTAAGATCTTAAAGTAGTTAGGATCTTACAATCTTGGTTTAACCTGAATATTATATGTTAGAATCACAATACAATTCTACGACCTAACGATTCGATCCTTGATCCTACATAAGTTTAGTATTATTTGTGCACATTATCATCTTTAAATTTTGTTATAACAACATAAATTTTGTATTAATCTTATCCACTGTATATACAATTTAATGTATTGCTTCATTAATAGTGAACATTTGTTAAGATTTTAACTATTACATAACATTTTTTGATACTTTTCTATTGTATTAGAATGTTACTATCCCTGATCCGAGTCTACGATTCCGATCCTAACTACACTCATCGATCCTAACTAGAATCCCAATTCCAATAACCTTGATCAAGGGTGGATCATAACAAAGCATTGTACCTAACCGCACTTTGTTCTAATAAAGTGATCCGATTGATTTTGGTGGTTAATTACTCTGTTGTGAATGTTTGCCCTTGGCGAACTGATGCCAAGTTAGGGGTACAAAAAATAAGTTGGTTTAAGATGCTGTGTGATGCATATCATACTTCAATGCATCAGGAAGAAGCACTGAAGGACCTTGCCAGTCTGCTGCAGATTGTTTCGAGTGGTTACATTGCGAATATTTCCAAAGCTAAAGGACTTTTGAGCTCCTTATCTCAAGAGTCTTGAAGTTCTCATTTAGCTATGTGAAAGGGTTATTCCTTATGTACATTTTGGCTTTTGAATCTTTAGTATTGGAGTTGTATTTTAGGAGATATTGTATTTTCTTTAAAGGGCCTTTGTTGTCAGTGTCGCCTAAAGGGCCTTGCAGATGACGTGGCCTTTCTTTGGCCTTCTTGACGCGCCTATAGGGAGGGGTTTTCCTATTCCTATAAATAGACCCCTTGGGTCCTTTGTAATCATAATTCATTCATATTGAAATAAATAAACACAAATCTCTCTAAAGTTGATGCTTTAGTTTCTCTCTAGTTTTGGCTAGAAAACGAATTACCTTTGGGTTTTTCGTGTGAAATCTTCTCTTCTAATCCAAGATTGAGCATTCTTGGGTGGTGACAGGAGGAGTAGGAGCTCTTGAAGATTGTGGTGTGTCTGTATCAATCCGAAGAGTTTCGTTGCTCAATTCTATCAAAGTTTCCGCTGTTCAGTTCGCTGCAAAGGTCCTTATCTGATTCATCTCTTGCAAGTTCTTACTTGTGTTTTTGATCCGTGTTCTTTCTTGGCATTTTGGTTGTCTTGTGATCCATTATGCATCAATTTGGTATCAGAGCCATGTTTAGATGAATCTCCTTTGTTTCTTGCATGAATCTTGGACCTTGTTTTGTCACAAAATCGCATAAACCCCCATATTATACACGCCCCTTTGATAGTTCTTCCAAGAACTCATCAAGAACCCATCAAGAACCTATCAAGAACTCATAAAGAACCCATAGCTCCTCAAAGAACCCTCGTCCTAAACACAAACCAAGCCCAAATCCGTCCCTTTCCTCGTGAGTCATATGACATCAAGTTGATTTCTAATGGCAAACGATGAATCCAAATCAAATGAGGTTTATGAACTTGAGCAACAAATAGCATTTTTGCGTGTGCAATTGGGTAAACAAATGGAAGAAAACAGAATGCTACGTGAAGGATCCGTACGTGATGGTGTCTCGTCACATGGTGAAGGTAGTTCAAAGTCTAAAAGGCATGAACGTTTGGATTTTAAAGTCGAAGTTCCTGAATTTGATGGTAGTTTGAATGTAGAAGATTATCTTGATTGGATACATACGGTTGAACTTGTTTTTGAGTTGAAAGATTGTAGTGATGAGCTCAAGGTGAAGTACGTTGCTTTGAAATTGAGAAAACATGCTAGTATTTGGTGGACTA
Organism: Portulaca oleracea; assembly: GCA_029582165.1. Taxonomy (NCBI): domain Eukaryota; kingdom Viridiplantae; phylum Streptophyta; class Magnoliopsida; order Caryophyllales; family Portulacaceae; genus Portulaca; species Portulaca oleracea. Next base: position 26,649,966 of record CM055868.1, on the reverse strand, counting down.
ACCTTCAAAAGAAGAGAGTTGCAAAAGGAAAAGAAAAGATCCGTTCTTGGGATAAGATGAAGTCGAAGTTGCAAACCAAGTTCCTTCCCCAATCATACGTTGAAGACAAATACTACAAGTTGCAAAAGCTTGTCCAAGGCTCTAAATCAGTGGAAGAATACACAAGGGAGTTTGAACATCTCCTTTGGCGTTGTGATCTCAAGGAAAAGGAACCACAAATTCTGGTACGTTACTTGATTGTTTGAATGATTGGATACGTCATATAGTTGAATTACATTCATATGAATCTCTTGATGAACTAAGTAACTTGGCTATGAAAGTGGAAAGGCAAAGAAAAGAAAGAGCCAAGGAACCGCAAAGGACGTTCCCAAACACATCCAAACCCTATACCCAACGTCCTTATCCCCAAAAACAATCAAAAGCTCCACAAAATCAGCCCCCATCCTCCCTTAAACCCTACGCCAAACCTACATTAAACCAGCCACAAAATCCCCCACCCAAAACCCAAGTCCAAGAACCAAGGACATTACAACCAAGAAGATGTTTTAGGTGCCAAGGATTGGGTCATATTGCATCCGAATGTCCTAACAAGCGCACGGTTTCTCTTGTTGAATATCAAAGTGCTTTGTTTGTTTAACCAAGCTTGTATGAAAGTGAACATGAAGTGGAACCTTGTGAGCTTGCCGAAAATGAGAAGGATAATGATGAGGAGGTTGAGCAAGCGGATGAAGGTGAATTGTTGGTGCTTAGAAGGGCGTTAAGTATGGCTTCTACCCCAAATGACATGGAGCAACGTGAGAATATATTCCATACTAGGTGTACCGTTCAAGGAAAGGTATGCTCTCTTATAATTGATGGAGGTAGTTGTACTAATGCCGCCTCTACTACAATGGTAGAAAAGCTGAATCTGGATGTAAGTTCTCATCCATCTCCTTATAATATTCAATGGTTAAGCTATGGGAAGGGCATTAGAGTTGATAAACGTGTATTAGTCTCATTGTCCATTGGGAAGAATTATAAAGATGATGTGTGGTGTGATGTAATACCCATGGATGCTTGTCATATTTTGTTTGGTAGACCGTGGCTTTTTGATAGGTATGTCACTCATGATGGAAGATTGAATACCTACTCATTCGTCATCAACAAGAAGAAGATAACATTGGCACCATTGCCCCCTTCTTCTATTCGGCCTCCACCAACAAAAGAGAAAGAAAAGGAGACTAACATTGTATCCTTACTAAAGGCAGAACAACATGAATTCTATGAGCAAAAAGAGTTGATATTGGCAGATATCCAAGAAGAACAAGCTTCCCCAACTCATGAACGTCCTCGGCTCTCGCCCCTGATGAGGAGGTTTGGTCATTTGTTTCCAAAAGAAATGCCCCAAGGATTGCCACCAAGAAGGGACATTGAACACAAGATTGATCTCATTCCGGGAACCACATTACCAAATAAGCAAGCCTACCGAATGAACCCCAAGGAATCCCATGAGGTTCAAAGGCAAGTTGATGAGCTACTCCAAAAGGGCCTTATTCGTCCAAGCATGAGTCCATGTGCTGTCCCAGTGTTACTTGTTCCAAAGAAAGATGGTACCCAACGTATGTGCATGGATTGTAGGTCCATCAACAAAATCACCATCAAATATCGTTTTCCAATTCCACGTCTGGAGGACCTTCTTGACGAACTTTATGGAAGTGTTGTGTTTTCAAAGATTGATTTGAAGAGTGGATATCATCAAATTCGCATATGTGAAGGAGATGAATGGAAAACAGCTTTCAAAACCAAAGAAGGCTTATATGAATGGTAAGTAATGCCCTTTGTTCTAACAAATGCTCCTTCTACTTTCATGAGGTTAATGAATCATGTATTGAAACCTTTGATTGGAAAGTGTGTTGTTGTATATTTTGATGACATACTTGTATATAGTAGAAGTGAGAATGACCATATAAAGCACTTAGAGCTAGTTTTGTATATCTTGGAGAAAGAAAAGCTCTACGCCAACTTGGAGAAGTGCTCGTTCTTTTCACCCAAGGTCATCTTCCTTGGATATGTGCTCTCCAAAAATGGGATTCAAGTAGATGAAGGAAAGGTCAAAGCTATCCAAGAATGGCCAACACCAACGAGTATACATGAGGTACGATCATTTCATGGATTAGCTTCATTTTATAGAAGGTTTATCAAGAATTTCTCTACTATTTTGGCTCCTATGACTGAGTTGTTGAAGCAAAGGGAGTTTACATGGAATAAAAACGCTCAATTGGCGTTTGAAGGTATTAAAGAGAAGTTATGTAACGCACCTCTTCTAGCCTTGCCATGTTTTGACAAAGTATTTGAAGTAGAAGTGGATGCTAATGGAGTTGGTATTGGTGCTGTCCTTACACAAAAGGGAAGGCCAATAGCCTACTTTAGCGAGAAGTTGAATGATGCCAAAAGGAAGTTTAGTACATATGATAAGGAGTTCTATGCCATTATAAGAGCTCTTGAGCATTGGAGGCATTATCTACTAAGTGGAGAGTTTATTCTACATAGTGATCATGAAGCTCTCAAGTTTATCCAAGGCCACACAAGCTTAACCCACGACATGCAAAATGGGTTGAATTTATGCAAGCTTTTCAGTTTGTGATCAAGCATAAGGTCGGGCATTTGAACAAGGGCGCCGATGCTCTATCACGAAGGTACTTACTTACATATGTTCTTGATTCTAACATTGCTGGATTTGAGCATATCAAGGACCTTTATCAAGATGATCAAGATTTCAAAGAAGTATATGTTTTAGCGAAGAAACATCCTCATGAAATTTTTCATATTGAAGATGGTTTCTTATTCAAAGGAAATCAATTATGTATACCAAGGACCTCATTGCGCGAATTGTTGATTCAAGAAGTTCATGGAGGTGCCTTAGCGGGTCATTTTCGTATAGAGAAGACTTATTTGATGTTGAAAGATTATTAAATCTGGCCTAGCATGGTGAAGGATGTTGAGCATATTGTTAAGAGATGTGGTACTTGCAACCTTGCCAAGTCACATGTATTACCACAAGGCTTGTATACACCGCTACCTATTCCATATCACCCTTGGGAAGTTCGTGAGAAGATTAAGAGATATACTCAAAAGGTTGAAGAGAAAGTGAATCAAAAGAGGAAGAAGGTTATCTTTAAGCCTGGAGATTTAGTATGTTTACACTTGAAGAAAGAGAGATTTCCAAGTAAGAGAAAAGGGAAATTGAAACCGAGAGGTGAAGGTCCTTATGAGATCTTAGAAAGACTTGGTGATAACGCTTATCGTTTGAAGATGGAAAATGAGTATGAAGGAAGTTGTACTTTCAATGTGTGTGATCTTAAGCCGTATTATAATGAAGGTGAAGAAATTCCAAGTTTGAGGGCAAACTCTTTTCAAGAGAGGGAGAATGATGCATATCATACTTCAATGCATCTGGAAGAAGCACTGAAGGACCTTGCCAGTCTGCTGCAGATTGTTTCGAGTGGTTACATTGCGAATATTTCCAAAGCTAAAGGACTTTTGAGCTCCTTATCTCAAGAGTCTTGAAGTTCTCATTTAGCTATGTGAAAGGGTTATTCCTTATGTACATTTTGGCTTTTGAATCTTTAGTATTGGAGTTGTATTTTAGGAGATATTGTATTTTCTTTAAAGGGCCTTTGTTGTCAGTGTCGCCTAAAGGGTCTTCACGGCAGACGTGGCCTCACTGCCTCACTGGGTGACGCCTATAGGGAGGGGTTTTCCTATTCCTATAAATAGACCCCTTGGGTCCTTTGTAATCATAATTCATTCATATTGAAATAAATAAACACAAATCTCTCTAAAGTTGATGCTTTAGTTTCTCTCTAGTTTTGGCTAGAAAACGAATTACCTTTGGGTTTTTCGTGTGAAATCTTCTCTTCTAATCCAAGATTGAGCATTCTTGGGTGGTGACAGGAGGAGTAGGAGCTCTTGAAGATTGTGGTGTGTCTGTATCAATCCGAAGAGTTTCGTTGCTCAATTCTATCAAAGTTTCCGCTGTTCAGTTCGCTGCAAAGGTCCTTATCTGATTCATCTCTTGCAAGTTCTTACTTGTGTTTTTGATCCGTGTTCTTTCTTGGCATTTTGGTTGTCTTGTGATCCATTATGCATCACTGTGTTACTTCATGCATATGACAATACTCCTCGGCAATCACTTGACATAGTGACTCTACCCATTACTTTTGATCCCATCTCTCATAACGTGGAGTTTATGGTTCTAGACATCCCGACTGCTTTCAATCTATTGTTGGGACGTCCTGGGCTACACAACTATAATGCGGTGACATCTACCCTTCATCAAAAGATAAAAATGATTATCCATGACCAGTTGATTACCCTTTTAGAAGGGGCTATCTCCATGATTTTCGGGCCCAAGCAACCTGTGTTGGAGATAGAACATACTTCGACCGACTTAGATCTCAATAATTTCGAGATAGTTGCTGCCATATAGGATGAAGCACCTTTTGACTTCGATCCTTATTCCAATTTGAAGGTTCATGGCATTATGAAGAAACAGGGGTATTTTCTTGGGACGTCTTTGGGAAGGAGGCCAAACAAGGTGATTCCGTCGTTTTAAACCTCTAAGCACTATTATTGCTTTGGGCTTGGTTACAAGCCAATCTAATCAGGAAGTATATCTCACCAAGGCCTTATTGACTTGACAGAGAAATGGGTTTAATTTTCATACGCTGATGGAGACCAAGTCGTACCCGCTGACCTAGAATGTGCAATTTATAAGGAAAGGGGACGATATCCCTTGGTACGGATTCTCGGAACCTCGCTACGTCAATGGTGTTCGTGTTCCCGGTCTGGAGATCTTTAATGACTGCATCATCTCAGTGAATGAGATTGTCAAGCCAAAACCAGATGAGCAACCACCTCTCGAGTGGACTCATCTCGCTGGTGCAAGTATGTTTGGCCAAGGAGCGACAAAGGAAGAAAAAGAAGTTGACCTGGTGGTTGTTGTTTTGTCAATCCTGAATTTGAGCCAAGCACCATGATTTCTACTTATGGGGATCGTTGTGAGGTTTCCTGGGTCAATTCTTAAATGTACCCTAATGTTAGGAGAACCCTGTAAGGTCCAGTCTGAGTCGAGCACTAGTGGGTCTATAGTTGAGTCTGACTCAGCTGGGATTAGTCCCATATCTGGCAAGTTTGAATCCGTTTCTACATTCAATAAAGTGAACTTTTCTGAGTATCCTTATTCTCATCCCATCCCCTGAATTGCTGTGCTAATAATTATGAATTTGATGTTGAACCTTTAAAAAACGTTAATGAATTAATGTAAGCTATGAACGAACATGAGAATCATATGGCGGTTATTGAGGAAACCATCACCATCAATAGGGGACTCCTGAAACTCCCCTGGAATTGAAAATTGGCAAATTATTAACCCCGGAGGAGCAATAAGAGTTCTCCAAGCTTCTGAAGGAGTTTGTCGACGTCTTCGCTAGGTCCTATGAGGATATGCCTGGGATTGACAAGGAGATTGTCGAGCATGCAATACCTCTTTATCCAGATGCTAAGTGAGTTAAACAACGGCCATGTCAAATCAAGAATAAAATGGTCATACAAGATCCAAGATGAGGTTCAGAAGTAGTTAGAGGCCAACTTTATCAGAATTGTGGAATTCTTGGAGTGGCTAGCTAATAAAGTCCAAGTACCGAAGAAGGATTGAAAGGTGTGGATGTGCGTTGATTTCTGGGATCTAAACAAAGCCAGCCCGAAGGATAGCTTTCCTTTGCCACACATTGATGTCCTTGTAGACACCGGATTTTGTACCAGATACTTTAGATAAATTGTATATATTCAATAAATTAGAATGCAAAGGTCAAAAGTAAAGAATACAAAAGAAAAACCCCAAAAATACAAAAAACCATTCCATGTCATCTATCTGTGTGAGCATTCAAACACATCCATGTATCCATGCCATGTCATCAATCCGTGTGAGATAACATTCAAACACAACTCCTAATCCATGCAATCCCCACAATCATGCACACCCCTAATCTCATCGTATCTCATAATCAAATAACTTTAATTGGAGGATTATGATATTAAAGGAGCATGATTGGTGCATCATGTTTATTACCTTCCATTCCATCACCTCCCTTCCTCACCTATAAATAGCCCCACATCCCTCCACTCATTCCATCAACAGCTTCCATCACAATCATCATCATTCTCTCTCCATTCTCTAATCCTCCTCCATCTCTACTATCTCCATCAAGTACTATCATCATCTCTTCTTTCCATCCTCACTACCATCACCATACTACCTTCATACTACGGATTGCCAAAAGCCATCTGCATCAGGTACCAGTTGCTTGCTTGAGGTCTGAGGGGCTGGTGGAGGAGGTTCTCCAGCCACACACTTGAGGGGTGGTAGCCGGCCTCACCACAGGCCTCGGTCGGCCTATATTTAAACGAGAATGCCGTGTCGTCCAGCGGAGCCCAGAAGAAGGTGACTCGCGCAGCGGTTTAGTACGCTCCGCCAAAACGGCTTCGAAACAAACAAAAAGGTGCGTGCCGCACTCAGCGGGTGATTTCGATTTCGAAAGCCATGAGCCCCATTCACGAAAGCCTACGAAACAAACTTGCCACTTTTGATTAACTCGTCGCTACTTCTGACCCCTCTACGTACCCTTTCTTTCTCAATCTGAACCTTCCATGTACCCGATACTAATTCCCAAGCGGAGGGAGGAGAAGGAGGATCTTATAACACTTAATAAACCAATGAGAATTACAGAAGCCCGCTAAACAAGCGCAGTTGTTTGATGGATGGGAGTCTTTCATCAATAATATGCACCACCCCCTTTTCGGAGAGTGTGGATTTGCTGGAAACCTTCTCGGCTTTGAACCTTTGATCCGGGGGTCCCCGTTCTATCCACTAACCATGTCAAAAATGATTGATAGAATGGCGCTGTAGGAAACGGTCGGATTCGAACTGACGAATAAAAGTTTTGCAGACTCAGGTCTGATACAAGCAGTTCCTCGCTTGGGACAATAACTTACGATAGATAGCGAGGGGGTACTTTTTCCAACAAGGACTGTCATAGGAGTGTCAAGCCAATCAAGCATCCATTCCATCATCCATACCGCGCCGATCTTAAGGCATTCATCACAAAGGGTCCATCTTGGAAGGTTTAATGTGAGCTTTGTACTTTTTTTACATTTCATTATGTAGTTCATTCCTATGTGTTTTTATTGGTACATTCATTTGTAAAACCTTCATTCATTTATTTGCATGATTCGAATATTAACTTCGTGAAATTTATTAAAATTTCTCCCCGCTCAATTTCCTTTCATGTTAAATTTTACTAGAAACTATGTCTTTTCAAAGCAGGCGGATTCGAGAATTATTTAATTCTCGAATTCATAACCTTCCCTCGAATCCAAAATTCGGGTTTGTAGACCAGAGTTATTTTTATTTTTTATGGTGTCTCGATTTCCTTAAACCGGGTGGCGACTCTTTCTTTTTTATATAATTTTTTTTATTATCCAACATATATGTTTATTACGTCTAAAGAATTTATAAAAATAATTTACATGTTCCATGTTCTAATCTGGAGCCTATCCAAAAGGAAATACCAAAGATATTATTTGTAAATTAATTCGATGTAAGTTCAAGCATATGAACAATAAAAACTGATTATTAAATAAATAAATGTCTCTTCTCGAAAACGAATTTCATAAAATAAAAATATCCTTATTTAATGATTAAGCAACCTTAGTCGGCTCCCGATCATTAAGGAGTATACTCGAGAAAAAACACGATTTTTGCCGGGGTCCTACAGATTGGTTACTCCACTGGGGATTTAAACTTAAAAAGATGGTAAAACTTGAAAAAATCCAATTGATTTGAAGTTGTAAAAGGGAGAAAATTGATTTCTTTCATGATTTTATTATTCTTTTAGGCATTTTGCATACCAGGCTACTCCACGAATCTTTTGACATGGGAACACAAAGGCGACGGTTTAGGATTAACCTAGGATTTTACCTAAGAGCGGACGACCACTACTTGTGTGATGCACTCTACATCGTCAAGCATTTGGTCTCTCCTCTCACCCATGTTATAGTCCAAGGCATCCTTGAAATCCAACGACCAACACCTCACACATAAACTTTATATGGGTTAAGTGCACCGAGGGGAGAACATGTGGTACCTCATCCAATCCCAACCTTAGTAATCCATGAATGTAGAGCCTTGATTTAGGATACCCCTCATGTTGTATGCTATGTGTATATGTGTTTCCCCTCCCCTTTTTTTATTGCAAAAGAGTCGACCCTAGTTTAGAGGCTTCTATCTAGTCCATATAAAACTCATTGGGCCGAGAAGAGGATGGTTTATCAATAAGGGCAATCAACCTCAAACATTATGATTAGCCTAGTGGTCGGGCCCATTTATGTACGAGAGTAGATTACTCTAATTTATAAAAACAAAATTTATCTCACCATCGATGACATTATATGGCCCTTTACGACGCTCTCTTAACGAAGGTCTAAAAAAATCTGACTAAAGACCAACAAATTAAATGGATAACATCTTAGACTGCATAATAGTCACTAAGCTTGAGTAATTTAATTTATATACTTAATTATTAAATCCGTCGCATTTATGGTCGGCCCGTTGTTAGACCCAACCATATTGGATTTATCAATTAAGCCTATAAACTAACTATAACCCGATTATTGTTGGCTTTATCCAGTCCCTTACAATGTCTACTTTTCTTGAGTAAATAAAAAAAAAAAAATAGGTTGTCAGCGCTGCTCGCTATATATATTTGACTTTATTCGGCCCTTTATAATGTTCTATTGTTAGGTCCATATAGAGTTAGGTCATGCATTACCAAGAAGTGGGTGAGTCATTTGAGTGTCAACATGAAGGTGTCGAGTGTATTAGGATCTCCTATAGGTCTTCTAGGACTTGCATGCATCGGGTAGAAAGTGTTAGAGTTAATTATCGAGTCACTAACAAATTTCCATACAGGCAAGATAGGAGATTGCTTTCGAGCCTACATCAAAGACCCACGCACCGGTCGACTGGTTTCAAACCCAAACTATGACCCATGTGCTACTCAGGCTAGAGTTCACATCATGGCTGAGGAACGATTCCAAGAGATTCTCGTCCAAGGCGCTGAAGCCAACATTTCAAAACAACTAGAGGATCTTTGCACTAATTAAGATGCAAGGCTTGGTCTTTGCAAATTTTCTGGAACAAAAGCAGAAGATTGGGAAGAGGTTCCACGAGCAACAACAAATGATGGATGTAATGATGCATGCCATCATAAAGAATAATGAGAAGCTAAGCCTAAATACTGAAGCTGATGATGATGCGGTAAAATTCCATAGGTATGAATCTGAGCCCGAACTTGTCAAGACACCGGCAGAGGATAAGGCAGGGGGCTTTTAACATCCTCCAGTCCTCATGCTGCCAGTACCGGATGAACCTCTACTCCTTTACCTTACCATGACTAGCTCCGCAATGGGGGCTATGCTAGCTCAGAAGGTGAAAGATCAAGAGAGCGCCATCTACTACTTGAGCAAGAAATTCTTGGACTACGAAAGTCGATATGCAGACATAGAGAAAATGGCTCTTGCACTAGTATGGGCCACCAAGAAGGTAAGACATTACATGCTTTCACATACTGTATATGTCATAGTTGAGAATAATCCCATCAAGTTTATCATGGAGCAACCTACCATCAACAACCGCATTGCTCGATGGGTGGTCATGCTTTCAGAGTCCAATCTTCTGTACTTGCCTCAGAAATCCATCAAAGGACGGGTTGTTTCAGATTTCCTGGCTGCCTCACCAGTCCAGGAACCTCCAAGCAGTTACTTGGAATTCCCAGATGAGGATGTTTTTTTCACTGACGAAATAACAAGGGAAATGTATTTTGACGGAGCTTCTAACCAAATGGGCTGCGGAGTGGGATTTTTATTGATCTCTCTAGAAGGGACGCATGTCCCTGTATCAGTGAAGTTGGACTTTGATGCTACTAGCAATGCTGCAGAATACGAAACATGTATCAGGGTGTGCAAGCCACCTTGGCCTTAGGCATACGCCATGTAAAAGTCTTTGGGGATTCTAGCCTCATCATTAATCAGGCTAAAAATACATGGAAGGGCCGGAATGAATGTCTCAAGGCATATCAATAGAAGCTCTTGGGAGTTGCTGACCAATTTGAGCAAATCAGTTTCCAGTACCTCTCCAAGGATCACAATGAGTTAGCTAACGCCTTAGCCAAGTTGTCTTCAATGATATCCATACCATCAGGCACGCTCCAGTTACCAGTAGTAGTAGAGCGACAGTCTGAACCCGCATATGTTTGTAATATGGAGACACGAGGAAGAAACTGAGGAATGGTTCCATGACATATATAATTATCTTCGGAAAGGAGAATATCCACCTGAATTGGATGCTCGAGGACAGCGAGTAGTCAGGTCTCTAGCAGCATAATATTGCTTGATCGAAACTCGACTTTACAAGAAGTCATCTACGGGCAATAATTTATTGGGCATCGATGCTGAGAGCGCCAAGGAGATCATGACTACTATACAAGGAGGAGAGTGCGGCCCCCACAGGAATGGACGAATGTTAGCAAAGAAGATTCAAAGGACTGGTTACTATTGGTCCACTATGGAGGCAGACTGCTTAGAGTTTGTTCGAAAGTGCCATAAATGCCAAGAATATGCCAACCTACAACATCAACCCGCGTCATACCTGACTACTTTGACATCTCCGTGGCCATTCTCGGTGTGGGGTATTGATATCATCGGCAAGATACACCCAACCAGAATAGGAGGACATGAGTACATATTGGTCGTCATCGATTACTTCACTAAGTGGGTGGAGGCAGCCTCTTTTGCCAAACTCACATCCAAACATGTTGCTAAATTCATCCTGCAAAACATCATATGTCGGTATGAAGTACCTCACGAGATCATTAGTGACAATGGAAGCCATTTTCAAAAGGAAGTAGAAACTCTGCTAGCCACTTACAAAATCCAGCATCACCGGTCTTTGCCATACCGACCTGAAGCCAATGGAGTTGTGGAAACAGCCAATAAGACAATGTTAGGAATCATCAAGAAAATGGTTGTCACTTACAAGGATTGGCTAGATAAATTAGCATTTTCTCTATGGGGATACCGAACCTCTATACAAACTGCTACGGGGGCAACACCGTATTCCCTGGTATATGGGATGGAAGCAGTCCTACCAATCGAAGTAGCGATCCCTTTGTTACGGATAGTGGCCAAAAGTCAGTTGCCAGAAGCAGAATGGGCTAAGGCAAGGTTTGAGGAGTTGACGTTCATGGATGAAAGGCGATTGAGAGCTTTACATAATGTGCAAGTATACCAAAGTAGGATCACACGAGCTTTTAATAAGAAGGTGAAAAGTCGTTCACTTCCAGTAGGCGATTTGGTGCTTAAGGAGATGAGGGCACCAATACAGGATCCAAGGGGAAAATTTACACCTAATTGGAAGGGCCCTTACGTGATTAAGGACATTTTACCAGGAGGAGCAGCTTGGCTCGCTACCATGGATGGAGAAGATATAATTCAGCCCACGAATTTGGATCAACTCAAGCGATACTATGCCTAATATAACCAAGCAACTGGAAAACCAATTTTCAGACACTTGGGATATATTTAATGAATGCTCATGTATTTAAGGAAAGTAAAGTTTGCAAGAACACAATATCCGTGAACAATATTCGTGAACACATAAGAAAATTCGAAAGACATAATTAAATAAACGATTATTCTGGCAAAGCAGTTCCTTCACTCCATCCATCTTCTAATCTTGCTTCACCTTCTCTACTTTGCTGGTACTCTCATGGTTGGTCTCCATGTCTCTAAATCCGTTAATCGCTTTCTCTTTGTCCTTGGGCTTATAGACCCGTGTTAAAATGTGTTCCATAAAATCCATAATTTAATTGGTGATGAGTTATACAATTGATTCCTTTGGCGTTGCAAGAAATTTTGAATTTGGCACGTGAATCTAATGGCAATTTTTTAGTGGTTTCAAGGGGTTAGCGTTTTCCAAGCATTTAAAGTAGAATGTTATTGTGTTGCATTAACCTAAATTGGTGCTATAAAAGGAGGTGTTACAAGCTTGTTTATTCACCAAGAAAAACACCAACACAAAAGTATTTGTGTCAAGAGTTGAGAATTATTCAACCTTGTTCATCAATTGAGAGAAAAATTGAGAGAGAGAGTAGTCTCACCAATTTTTCAATATTCCATCATTATTTTCCCTAGCGAGATTGTGAGTTGAGAGTTTGAGATATTTGTGTTGTAATCTCAAGTGCTAGGTCATATTACACCCTGTGATAGTGATCGCCTTTGTACTCCTCCGTTCTCACAGTGTATTATTTTCTGGCTGCCGCTGTCTGTGGGTTTTTCTCCGAGTTCTTCGGTTTCCCACGTAATTTTTTGTGTTGTTATTTTACACATTTAATTTTCGTTCCTAATTTTGTCGTAATCTCTGTCATCTCTCTATTTGCTTTCACTATCATTTGCAACATACAAGTTCACCTACTCTGAATTTTCGTTTCAAGTGGTATCAAAGCACTGGTTGAGATGACTTCAGTTATGAAGAGTGAGATTCCAAAATATGATGGAGCGAGGAGTTTTACGATGTGGAGGCTGCAGATGAAGGCAGTCCTCGTACAGCACGGGTTATGGGACGTGATTGAGTACCTTGACACAAAGTCTGACACATTGATGTCTGATGAAGAGTTTGCAACACTATAGAAGGAGATTAAAGGTGGCTTAAGTGCAAGAGAGTGGAAGAAGATGGAAGATAAGGCATTAGCGGATATACAACTGTGTTTGGAGGAACACATTCAGAGAGAAGTTATAGAGATTAACCAACCGAGAGTGCTATGGGCCAAACTGGAGGAGCTGTATATGTCAAAGAGCCTAGCCAACAAATACCGCATGATGGAAAAGCTCTACAGGCTAAAAATGCCTACAATTACTTCTATGCGAGCACATTTTGATGTATATTTCCCTAGCTATATACATCAAGGCCTAGCTAAAGGACCTCAATCTAGCTAGAAGCTACAAATGTCGCCTTGGGTATCAACAACTACAAGGGTTTATTAGCTCAAGGAAGAAAGCATGAAGGACCTTGATGGTATTCTAGCTTACATGGAGTTACTCTCACATTTGGAGGACATCAATGAGCATAAATAACTCTCAAGTCCTTATTGAGAAGTCATCTCTCACGTTAGACAAGGACTCCATCAAGTACAGTTCGATATTTTGCTCTATAACTCTAGATCCATACATCTATTGAGGAAATCATCAAAAGACAGATTGGAGCTCTTTCAATAAGCTTTCCAATGGTTTTTGAATCAATGAAAACGGACAAGTATTGAAGGAGTTATAGCAATTTCTTTCTAGAGTTGTATTTTAGAGTTTATGATGTCATAAATAGGATATATGATGTAATAGTTGATTCTTGGTTTCTTGAACCCTAGGTACACGTCCAAGGGGTCCCTAAAGTAGTATAAATAGACCCCTAGGGTGCAATTGTATTCATTCAATTCAAGTCATTCAATAAATCAAAAACAAACACAAGGTGTTGTTTTCTCTCTAGTTTTGAGCTAGAGCTTTCGTTTCTCTTGAGGGAGAACGAGTATCCCCTTCTTCTATTCTAAGATTGGCTATCTTAGATGGTGATAGGAAGGAATTGAAGAGTCTTGGAGGTGGTGTGCCTATATCCTTCAAGAGAGCTTCAAATCGCCATTATCATTCAACCATTCAACGGCATTCATCAAGAATTCATCAAGAACTCATCAAGCATTCAACCATCTTCATTCGTTCTTCAAACTTTCAAAGAGTGTCGTTTATCATCATTCATCAATCGTCATTCCATCATTCGTCATTCATCCAACGTTCATCAAACTTCCATTTGATCTTGGTAAACGAATTAATCCCTCTTTTCGTTTATCTTCATCTATTATCATTCATTTTTGGATCCTTGAGAACTTTGAGAAGCAAGATTCTTATCTTGGTTTTTAAAGATCCTTATATTTTGTGTAATGTGATCATCTTTGATCCCATTATGCATCAAAATTGGTATCAGAGCTTAGGAGATTGATTCTCTTGGTTCTTGATCCATCTTTTCACCATCTTTCCATCACAAACCCATCCCCACAATTCCCCCATCATCACGCCACCCATGAGTTCTTCCAAGAACTCATAAAGAACTCATAAAGAACCATAAACTCCACAAAGAACCCATAGCCCAAACACAACCCGCCCCAAATACAAACCTCTCTCGTCCTTTACCCATCCAAAACCCCTAAACCATGAATCTTGCAATTTTTTTGCACCAAGATTGATCAAGATGGACGATTCTAGCAAGAATTCCCAACGTGAGCTACAATGCTTGAAGCAACAACTTGATGATCTCACCAAACAAATGGAAGAACTTGGGATTCTTCCAAAGGGATCAAGAAGCACAAAATCACGTATGGTCCACTCTTCTAAGGTTGAATATGAAGCACCTTGTGAATGGAGTAAACGTCCCAGCAAGAATAATGGAAATAAAGTTCAAGAAGAGTTCTTGCCCTACAAATACAAAGGAGATAACTTCCACAAGCTTGAAATAATGAAGCAAGGGAGCAAGGACGTGATTGAATATACCATAGAATTGACGCAACTACGAAGTATGGCCTTAAGGAGAATGATCAAGACGTTTTGGTATGTTATACTCTTGGTCTTAATGATTACATTTGGTGTGTTGTTGTACATCAATCTTACGCAAACTTGGAGGAGTTAAGTTCTTTAGCCCTTGATGTTGAAATAGAAGTAAAGAGTAAAGAACTTTGGGATAGAACTCATTTTGATCATGTTGAAAGTGTATGTCAAACGCCATCCTATGAGCAACCAGAATTTGGAAGTGAATCATTTGATGTATTTGACGTGTATGATGATGTTCATGAAGTATGTGATAACCTAGGCACAAATGAGGAAGTTAATGTAGTATGTAGCGTGCCTAAAGATGAGTTTAAAGTGTATGACAATCCATTGTATGAGGAGGATAATGAAGAGTTTCGAGTATATGACAACCCATTGTATGAGGAGGAAGGCGTGAATGAAGAAGTTGAATTTGCCGAATGTGATGTTTTTGTTGAAAATGAGCAAGTTCAAGAAGTATGTAGTAGCATGGCTAAAGAAGTAAATGAGGTACACATAGAGGACGATCTTGAAGTAGAGGAAGTAGAAGAATTGAATGGAGAAGAGCTACGTGATGAAATGTGTTCATTGATCCAAGAAGAAAGTTGTGCCATCATTGACGATGACATTGATCTTGACCAAGATATTAGCCTCGCTACAACAAATGTCCAAGAATTGCAAATGAAGAGTTATTCACACCATGACAATGATCTTCATATGGATCCAAGAAGTTTAGTAAGTCTTGCTTTTTACAAGATTTGCAAAGATTCATTATATTGTAATATTACTTCTATGGATTCTTGTTATACTTTGTTGGAAGAATCAAAGTTGTATGATAGAAGTATCATGCTCCAAGAGGCGTCCTTATTACCACCTTGTGTCTCACGGCTCAAGGAGGATCAAAGTACTCTTATGGCACTTATGGAGAATAAGTATCATGAATTTGAAGAACCAAGGAGTCTCATTCTTACACCAATGGAGGTTGGAAACCGTGGGCCTATAAAGGATCAAGATCCTTTACCATCACTTGTTCTCATTTGTGAATATTTGGATGAAAGACAAGCACCATCAACAAGTGACCTCTCTCACTTATCTCTTTGGTTCGCTTTCCATGAGTATTATCATGCATCAAAGGCTGCCACCAAATCCTATGATTCATCATCGAATGGTCTATGCAAAGGATCAAGCGCAATTCATGGATAACTACATCAATGTCCTTGATTTTCATAGTATACAACATATTTTGAAAGAGTATGTACCATTGCAATGTAAAGAGAATGTATGTGTATACTTTGATAACATTTTTGTATGTAGTAGAAGTAGAAAGGAGTATGTAAATTCTTTGGAGTTATCCTTAGCGAAGCATAAGAAGCCACATGGAGAATTGGAGAAATACTTGGAGAAATGTCCTTACCTCTCGTCCAAGAATATGCTATCTCACCATATCTCATCAAATGGAGTAATTCAAGTGGACAAAAGGAAGAAAAGAATTATTCAAGAAGGGTCCATACTTGCATCTATACTTGAGGTACTATGTCTCTTAAAGGATGCTAATGATCGTCATATTCTTTTATTCCCTATTCTTGCATCATATTTGTTCATTACAAATGGAGTTGAGAAAGGCGAAGTCCTATCTCAAGGAAGTTGTCCCATGGATTATTTTGGTGAAATACCAAGTGGAGAAAAGAAGAAGCTACATGCTTATGGCTTAGCATTCATACTTGTTGCTATCATGAGGATATTTGAGCAAAAGGATTATTATCTTGAAGGATTCATGCTTAAGCTTTGTGATTCTTACAAAGTATTGGAGTATGTTTCATGTGATAAGGAGATCAAGCCATCATTATGCTTTGAGATGAAGTACTTGATTCGTTCATCAAAATCAAGTCACTGGAAGCAAGTCCTTTGACTAAAGGAAGTTTTCTAACGAGGAGATACATGTTTGATTCAAGAGTACTTAGTCTTGAATATATCAAGGAGTTGTATGAAGATGATGATGATTTTAAAGAAGTATACAAGGTATGTGAGAAGCATCCTCAACAATCCTTTTATATTGATCATGGATTTCTTTTCAAAGGGAATCAAGTGTGCATTCCAAGGAGTGGAATTCGTGAAATCTTGATCATGGAAGTACATGGGAGTTCTTTTAATCATTTGGGTCTACTCAATACGTATCTCAAGATGAAGGAGTATTATTTCTGGCCTAGCATGATCGTTGATATCGAGTATAAGCTGCAATATTGTGACATTTGCAATCCTTCTATACCATATGGAGATGAAAGCTTGAATTTTATGGTTGAAGTGCCATGGATTCAAGGAAGTCAAGATGATATTAAGATCGTTGAAGGTCATCCTTCAAAGATGGAACATCATATTACTATTGTCTTCATCATGAGTTACAAGCTTGTGAATCTATACTTTGAAGTTGAGAAGTTATATGAGATTTCTACAATCTCCATGAATAAACGAGATTTGAAGCACCATAATATCATTGGCTTATTCATGAGAAGACTTGGAAGAAAGTGGAAGTTCAAGTCAAGCATCAAAGGAATCTATGATGATTTCAAGGCATTCAAGAAGAGAAGTTGTAAACTCATAAGAAGGAACAAGAGAAGTGATGTCAATAACACATATGGAAAGATCTCTTATAAGAAGAAGGATGAGCTTAGAAGAAGTGTTATGTACTGGTTTAGAAGAAGTTTTGTCTAAGTTTGAGGACAAACTTTTTCAACCGGGGCAGAATGATGTATATTTCCCTAGCTATATACATCAAGGCCTAGCTAAAGGACCTCAATCTAGCTAGAAGCTACAAATGTCGCCTTGGGTATCAACAACTACAAGGGTTTATTAGCTCAAGGAAGAAAGCATGAAGGACCTTGATGGTATTCTAGCTTACATGGAGTTACTCTCACATTTGGAGGACATCAATGAGCATAAATAACTCTCAAGTCCTTATTGAGAAGTCATCTCTCAGCAAAGAAAGGACTCCATCAAGTACAGTTCGATATTTTGCTCTATAACTCTAGATCCATACATCTATTGAGGAAATCATCAAAAGACAGATTGGAGCTCTTTCAATAAGCTTTCCAATGGTTTTTGAATCAATGAAAACGGACAAGTATTGAAGGAGTTATAGCAATTTCTTTCTAGAGTTGTATTTTAGAGTTTATGATGTCATAAATAGGATATATGATGTAATAGTTGATTCTTGGTTTCTTGAACCCTAGGTACACGTCCAAGGGGTCTCTAAAGTAGTATAAATAGACCCCTAGGGTGCCATTGTATTCAATCAATTCAAGTCATTCAATAAATAAAAAACAAACACAAGGTGTTGTTTTCTCTCTAGTTTTGAGCTAGAGCTTTCGTTTCTCTTGAGGGAGAACGAGTATCCCCTTCTTCTATTCTAAGATTGGCTATCTTAGATGGTGATAGGAAGGAATTGAAGAGTCTTGGAGGTGGTGTGCCTATATCCTTCAAGAGAGCTTCAAATCGCCATTATCATTCAACCATTCAACGGCATTCATCAAGAATTCATCAAGAACTGATGCATAATTGATGGCCTTATGCATCAAGGTCAACCATGGAGACATCTAATACTCACCTAGAAGGTAGAAGAGTTCAAGTCTCTCTTTTATCTCTCTACTTGGAAGGGATCAACTCATGCGGACGTATACTTTTGCTCCTTAATTCAAGGATCGTGAAGCTATCATAGAAGTCATCCTAGAAGGGATTATTCTACATTCCAAGAGCTTTCATATGGTTCAAGAATCTTTGAATTTGGATGAGAATCCAAGGAGTTATTCATATTTGTAATATAGCTTAGTATATTGTTTTCTTTATGATGTAAGCCAATATGGGCTAGAATCTTGAAGTTGTACACGCCTAAGGGGAAGGGTTTCTACTATAAATACCCCCTCCTAGGTGCTTGTAATTCATTCAATTCATTCAAGTCATTCACATTGAATTTTTCAAACACGTGTTGTGTTCTTTCTAGCATTTGTGCTAGGCGTTTTCGTCTCTCTTTTGTGGGATTCGAAATATCCCCTTCTTCTAGCTAAGGGTGGCAACCTTAGTGGTGAAAGGAAGGAATTGGAGTATTCTTGGAGGTGGTGAGTCTGTATCCTTCAAAGAATCTTCAAAAGCCATCAACTATCCATCTACCAATCGTCCATTTATCATCTAATTCGAGTGCTTCATCAAGAATTCAACAAGAATTCATCAAGCATTCATCAAGAAACGTGTGATCTTCATTCTACACGTCCAAGCACTTATTCGTCATCAACATTCATCACTCGCATTCGTCCCATCCATTGTTCGTTCGTTCATCATTCATTTTGTTCATTGTTTCCAATTGTTTGGTAACCTTCTTTCATAGTTCTTTCCATCTTTTTCATCCATTTCTATGCCATTTTTTTTTCTTTGGAACTTTGAGATAGAGGATTCCTATCTTCGTTTTTAAAGATCCTTAGATTTTGTGTAATGAGATTGTTCCTTGGTCTCATTATGCATCAAATTTGGTATCAGAGCTAAGGAGTTTGAATCTCTTAGTTCTTGAAACAATCTTTTACAATCTTTTCTCTCCCACACGTTTCCCATCATACGTTTCCCATCACAAAATTTCATTCATCTCTACATCACACGTCCCCCTTGATAGTTCTTCCAAGAACACATCAAGAACCCATCAAGAACTCATAAAGAACCCCAAGCTCCACAAAGAACCCAAAAACCAAACACAAACCTACCCAAATCCTTCCCATACCCACGTCTCATCCGTGCTAACCTTCCTTCCATGAGTTTCTTGTGATCTTTGTGAATCAAGATAGGTTCTAATGGCGAGTGCAAGCTCTCCTACAAAGTCCTCTCCATCGTCCCCGGAAGATGTTGAGAAGATGAAACAAAGAATCAAGTATCTCAACAAACAAGTAGCATACTACATGCGCCTTCAAGAAAGGGAGAATCTTGAGGAAGTATCAAGTAAATCATCAAGTGGAGAAGGAGAAGAGGACGTTCCAAGAAAGAGGCATGGACGTCCAAAGGAGGAAAGGTTCGGCTTCAAAGTGGAGAGTCCCGAATTTGTTGGTGATCTTGATCCTAAGTTTATTTGGATTGGATACAAACCGTGGAAAGGGTCTTTGATCTCAAAGATGTGGAAGATGATAAGAAGGTCAAGTATGTTGCCCTAAAGCTACGAAAGCATGCAAGCATTTGGTGGACAAACTTGCAAAAGCGGCAAGCAAAGGGGAAAGATAAGGTGCGACGTGGGATAAGATGAAAAGAAAGCTCCAAGAAAAGTTCCTACCATCTAGCTACCTACGTGACAACTACTACAAATTGCAAAGATTGGTTCAAGGAGGAAGCGTGGAGGAGTACACAAAGGAATTTGAGCATCTACTTTGGAGGTGTGATCTAAAGGAGGACGAGCCACAAACTTTGGTACGTTATCTTTTTGGTCTTAATGATGGGATTAGGCACGTTGTGGAATTACAACCATACAAAACTTTGGATGAATTGAGCTCCTTGTCCCTAAAAGTTGAAAAACAAAGGAGAAATAAGGGGAATGAAGTCTCAAGCCAATACCAAACTCCACAAAAAACGCCCCACCCTACGTCCCATCCAAACCCTCCACCATCCACGAAACACATTCCCACAAAAACTCCACAAAATCAGCCCCCGTCCATCCCTAAACCTCACGACCAAGTGACCAAACCCATAGCATCAAGAAAGTGTTTTCGATGCCAAGGGTTGGGACATTATGCTTCGGAGTGTCCAAACAAGCGAGTAGTGTCTTTGGTGGAATACCAAAGTGCTTTATATGTAGAGTATGAGGAAGAAGAGGAAGTTGGGGTTGGTGCCAAAGAAGAGGAAGATGTAGTAGAAGAATATGTGGAAGGGCCAGATGAAGGAGAACTACTTGTGGTAGAAAGGGCCTTGAATATCACAAATGTGCCAAAGGATCAACTACAAAGAGAAGTAATAATTCGCTCTCGTTGTACCATCCAAGGGAGTATGCTCCTTGATCATAGATGGAGGAAGTTGCACCAATGCCGCCTCTACAACAATGGTCAAGAAGTTGCAAATGGAGATTAGCCCACATCCCACACCCTACACAATACAATGGCTAAGCCTTGGGCGAGGCATCCGCGTGGATCAACGAGTTTTGGTGAGTCTTTCAATTGGAAAGAATTATCAAGATTCATTATGGTGTGATATAGTTCCCATGGATACTTGTCATGTTTTGTTGGGAAGGCCATGGTTATATGATAGACATGTCATACATGATGGGAGGGCCAACACTTACACTCTCACCATCAACCAAAAGAGGATCACTTTGGAACCTCTTGATCCACCATCTCGGCAAAAGGAGGAGAAACGTCATATTGTGTCAATCATGAAGATGGAGAATCAAGGGTATGAAGAGTATAAGGATCCTATTCTTACACATTTGGAGAAGAAAGAAATGGATCCAAGTATCCACCACCTTTTGAATCTTCCTATGAAGCATATCTTCCATGAGCATCCAAGAGCTATCTACTTGGATCACTTGGTTGAAAGGCCAAGAATTCGAAAGGAGGAAATAGCCCAAGTCATCAAGGTACATTGTTTCATACTAAATGACAAGGGTAAAGTGGTAAGAATAAATGAGAAGCAACGTGAACAGCCTACGTTCATGGTGGAGAAATGCAAGTTCAAGTCTTATGGCGTGCGAGGAAGAAAGTTTAAGAAGTTCATCAAAGGGATCTACGATGACTTCAAAGCTTTCAAGAAGAAAGTCTTTGTAAAGAAGGCAAGTAAGGGTTGGTTTTCCAAGTTTGAGGACAAACTTTTTCAACCGGGGGTGTATGATGCATAATTGATGGCCTTATGCATCAAGGTCAACCATGGAGACATCTAATACTCACCTAGAAGGTAGAAGAGTTCAAGTCTCTCTTTTATCTCTCTACTTGGAAGGGATCAACTCATGCGGACGTATACTTTTGCTCCTTAATTCAAGGATCGTGAAGCTATCATAGAAGTCATCCTAGAAGGGATTATTCTACATTCCAAGAGCTTTCATATGGTTCAAGAATCTTTGAATTTGGATGAGAATCCAAGGAGTTATTCATATTTGTAATATAGCTTAGTATATTGTTTTCTTTATGATGTAAGCCAATATGGGCTAGAATCTTGAAGTTGTACACGCCTAAGGGGAAGGGTTTCTACTATAAATACCCCCTCCTAGGTGCTTGTAATTCATTCAATTCATTCAAGTCATTCACATTGAATTTTTCAAACACATGTTGTGTTCTTTCTAGCATTTGTGCTAGGCGTTTTCGTCTCTCTTTTGTGGGATTCGAAATATCCCCTTCTTCTAGCTAAGGGTGGCAACCTTAGTGGTGAAAGGAAGGAATTGGAGTATTCTTGGAGGTGGTGAGTCTGTATCCTTCAAAGAATCTTCAAAAGCCATCAACTATCCATCTACCAATCGTCCATTTATCATCTAATTCGAGTGCTTCATCAAGAATTCAACAAGAATTCATCAAGCATTCATCAAGAAACGTGTGATCTTCATTCTACACGTCCAAGCACTTATTCGTCATCAACATTCATCACTCGGCATTCGTCCATCCATTGTTCGTTCGTTCATCATTCATTTTGTTCATTGTTTCCAATTGTTTGGTAACCTTCTTTCATAGTTCTTTCCATCTTTTTCATCCATTTCTATGCCATTTTTTTTTTCTTTGGAACTTTGAGATAGAGGATTCCTATCTTCGTTTTTAAAGATCCTTAGATTTTGTGTAATGAGATTGTTCCTTGGTCTCATTATGCATCAAATTTGGTATCAGAGCTAAGGAGTTTGAATCTCTTAGTTCTTGAAACAATCTTTTACAATCTTTTCTCTCCCACACGTTTCCCATCATACGTTTCCCATCACAAAATTTCATTCATCTCTACATCACACGTCCCCCTTGATAGTTCTTCCAAGAACTCATCAAGAACCCATCAAGAACTCATAAAGAACCCCAAGCTCCACAAAGAACCCAAAAACCAAACACAAACCTACCCAAATCCGTTCCATACCCACGTCTCATCCGTGCTAACCTTCCTTCCATGAGTTTCTTGTGATCTTTGTGAATCAAGATAGGTTCTAATGGCGAGTGCAAGCTCTCCTACAAAGTCCTCTCCATCGTCCCCGGAAGATGTTGAGAAGATGAAACAAAGAATCAAGTATCTCAACAAACAAGTAGCATACTACATGCGCCTTCAAGAAAGGGAGAATCTTGAGGAAGTATCAAGTAAATCATCAAGTGGAGAAGGAGAAGAGGACGTTCCAAGAAAGAGGCATGGACGTCCAAAGGAGGAAAGGTTCGGCTTCAAAGTGGAGATCCCCGAATTTGTTGGTGATCTTGATCCTAAGTTTATTTGGATTGGATACAAACCGTGGAAAGGGTCTTTGATCTCAAAGATGTGGAAGATGATAAGAAGGTCAAGTATGTTGCCCTAAAGTTACGAAAGCATGCAAGCATTTGGTGGACAAACTTGCAAAAGAAGCAAAGGGAAAGATAAGGTGCGACGGATAAGATGAAAAGAAAGCTCCAAGAAAAGTTCCTACCATCTAGCTACCTACGTGACAACTACTACAAATTGCAAAGATTGGTTCAAGGAGGAAGAAGAGTGGATGAGTACACAAAGGAATTTGAGCATCTACTTTGGAGGTGTGATCTAAAGGAGGACGAGCCACAAACTTTGCACGTTATCTTTTTGTTCTTAATGATGGGATTAGGCACGTTGTGGAATTACAACCATACAAAACTTTGGATGAATTGAGCTCCTTGTCCCTAAAAGTTGAAAAACAAAGGAGAAATAAGGGAATGAAGTCTCAAGCCAATACCAAACTCCACAAAAACGCCCACCCTACGTCCCATCCAAACCTCCACCATCCACGAAACACATTCCCACAAAACTCCACAAAATCAGCCCCGTCCATCCCTAAACCTCACGACCAGTGACTAAACCCATAGCATCAAGAAAGTGTTTTCGATGCCAAGGGTTGGGACATTATGCTCGGAGTGTCCAAACAAGCGAGTAGTGTCTTTGGTGGAATACCAAAGTGCTTTATATGTAGAGTATGAAGAAGAAGAGGAAGTTGGGGTTGGTGCCAAAGAAGAGGAAGATGTAGTAGAAGAATATGTGGAAGGGCCAGATGAAGGAGAACTACTTGTGGTAGAAAGGGCCTTGAATATCACAAATGTGCCAAAGGATCAACTACAAAGAGAAGTAATATTTCGCTCTCGTTGTACCATCCAAGGGAGAGTATGCTCCTTGATCATAGATGGAGGAAGTTGCACCAATGCCGCCTCTACAACAATGGTCAAGAAGTTGCAAATGGAGATTAGCCCACATCCCACACCCTACACAATACAATGGCTAAGCCTTGGGCGAGGCATCCGTGTGGATCAACGAGTTTTGGTGAGTCTTTCAATTGGAAAGAATTATCAAGATTCATTATGGTGTGATATAGTTCCCATGGATACTTGTCATGTTTTTGTTGGGAAGGCCATGGTTATATGATAGACATGTCATACATGATGGGAGGGCCAACACTTACACTCTCACCATCAACCAAAAGAGGATCACTTTGGAACCTCTTGATCCACCATCTCGGCAAAGGAGGAGAAACGTCATATTGTGTCAATCATGAAGATGGAGAATCAAGGGTATGAAGAGTATAAGGATCCTATTCTTACACATTTGGAGAAGAAAGAAATGGATCCAAGTATCCACCACCTTTTGAATCTTCCTATGAAGCATATCTTCCATGAGCATCCAAGAGCTATCTACTTGGATCACTTGGTTGAAAGGCCAAGAATTCGAAAGGAGGAAATAGCCCAAGTCATCAAGGTACATTGTTTCATACTAAATGACAAGGGTAAAGTGGTAAGAATAAATGAGAAGCAACGTGAGCGACCTACGTTCACGGTGGAGAAATGCAAGTTCAAGTCTTATGGCGTGCGAGGAAGAAAGTTTAAGAAGTTCATCAAAGGGATCTACGATGACTTCAAAGCTTTCAAGAAGAAAGTCTTTGTAAAGAAGGCAAGTAAGGGTTGGTTTTCCAAGTTTGAGGACAAACTTTTTCAACCAGGGGTGTATGATGCATAATTGATGGCCTTATGCATCAAGGTCAACCATGGAGACATCTAATACTCACCTAGAAGGTAGAAGAGTTCAAGTCTCTCTTTTATCTCTCTACTTGGAAGGGATCAACTCATGCGGACGTATACTTTTGCTCCTTAATTCAAGGATCGTGAAGCTATCATAGAAGTCATCCTAGAAGGGATTATTCTACATTCCAAGAGCTTTCATATGGTTCAAGAATCTTTGAATTTGGATGAGAATCCAAGGAGTTATTCATATTTGTAATATAGCTTAGTATATTGTTTTCTTTATGATGTAAGCCAATATGGGCTAGAATCTTGAAGTTGTACACGCCTAAGGGGAAGGGTTTCTACTATAAATACCCCCTCCTAGGTGCTTGTAATTCATTCAATTCATTCAAGTCATTCACATTGAATTTTTCAAACACATGTTGTGTTCTTTCTAGCATTTGTGCTAGGCGTTTTCGTCTCTCTTTTGTGGGATTCGAAATATCCCCTTCTTCTAGCTAAGGTGGCAACCTTAGTGGTGAAAGGAAGGAATTGGAGTATTCTTGGAGGTGGTGAGTCTGTATCCTTCAAAGAATCTTCAAAAGCCATCAACTATCCATCTACCAATCGTCCATTTATCATCTAATTCGAGTGCTTCATCAAGAATTCAACAAGAATTCATCAAGCATTCATCAAGAAACGTGTGATCTTCATTCTACACGTCCAAGCACTTATTCGTCATCAACATTCATCACTCGGCATTCGTCCATCCATTGTTCGTTCGTTCATCATTCATTTTGTTCATTGTTTCCAATTGTTTGGTAACCTTCTTTCATAGTTCTTTCCATCTTTTTCATCCATTTCTATGCCATTTTTTTTTTCTTTGGAACTTTGAGATAGAGGATTCCTATCTTCGTTTTTAAAGATCCTTAGATTTTGTGTAATGAGATTGTTCCTTGGTCTCATTATGCATCAAATTTGGTATCAGAGCTAAGGAGTTTGAATCTCTTAGTTCTTGAAACAATCTTTTACAATCTTTTCTCTCCCACACGTTTCCCATCATACGTTTCCCATCACAAAATTTCATTCATCTCTACATCACACGTCCCCCTTGATAGTTCTTCCAAGAACTCATCAAGAACCCATCAAGAACTCATAAAGAACCCCAAGCTCCACAAAGAACCCAAAAACCAAACACAAACCTACCCAAATCCGTTCCATACCCACGTCTCATCCGTGCTAACCTTCCTTCCATGAGTTTCTTGTGATCTTTGTGAATCAAGATAGGTTCTAATGGCGAGTGCAAGCTCTCCTACAAAGTCCTCTCCATCGTCCCCGGAAGATGTTGAGAAGATGAAACAAAGAATCAAGTATCTCAACAAACAAGTAGCATACTACATGCGCCTTCAAGAAAGGAGAATCTTGAGGAAGTATCAAGTAAATCATCAAGTGGAGAAGGAGAAGAGGGCGTTCAAGAAAGAGGCATGGACGTCCAAAGGAGGAAAGGTTCGGCTCAAAGTGGAGATCCCCGAATTTGTTGGTGATCTTGATCCGGAAGTTTATTTGGATTGGATACAAACCGTGGAAAGGGTCTTTGATCTCAAAGATGTGGAAGATGATAAGAAGGTCAAGTATGTTGCCCTAAAGCTACGAAAGCATGCAAGCATTTGGTGGACAAACTTGCAAAAGAAGCGGCAAGCAAAGGGAAAGATAAGGTGCGTCGTGGGATAAGATGAAAAGAAAGCTCCAAGAAAAGTTCCTACCATCTAGCTACCTACGTGACAACTACTACAAATTGCAAAGATTGGTTCAAGGAGGAAGAAGCGTGGAGGAGTACACAAAGGAATTTGAGCATCTACTTTGGAGGTGTGATCTAAAGGAGGACGAGCCACAAACTTTGGTACGTTATCTTTTTGGTCTTAATGATGGGATTAGGCACGTTGTGGAATTACAACCATACAAAACTTTGGATGAATTGAGCTCCTTGTCCATTAAAGTTGAAAAACAAAGGTGATTTAAGGGGAAATAAGTCTCAAGCCAATACCTAACTCCACTAAAAACGCCCCTCCCTACGGCCCATGCAAACCCTCCACAATCCACGAAACTCATTCCCACATAAACTCCACTAAATCAGCCCCCGTCCATCCCTAAACCTCACGACCAAGTGACCATTCCCAGAGCATCAAGAAAGTGTTTTCGATGCCAAGTGTTGGGACATTATGATTCGGAGTGTCCAAACAATGAGTAGTGTCTTTGGTGGAATACCAAAGTGCTTTATATGTAGAGCTGGAGTATGAAGAAGAAGAGGAAGTTGGGGTTGGTGCCAAAGAAGAGGAAGATGTAGTAGAAGAATATGTGGAAGGGCCAGATGAAGGAGAACTACTTGTGGTAGAAAGGGCCTTGAATATCACAAATGTGCCAAAGGATCAACTCTGAAGAGAAGTAATATTTCGCTCGTTGTACCATCCAGGAGAGTATGCTCCTTGATCATAGATGGAGGAAGTTGCACCAATGCCGCCTCTACAACAATGGTCAAGAAGTTGCAAATGGAGATTAGCCCACATCCCACACCCTACACAATACAATGGCTAAGCCTTGGGCGAGGCATCCGTGTGGATCAACGAGTTTTGGTGAGTCTTTCAATTGGAAAGAATTATCAAGATTCATTATGGTGTGATATAGTTCCCATGGATACTTGTCATGTTTTGTTGGGAAGGCCATGGTTATATGATAGACATGTCATACATGATGGGAGGGCCAACACTTACACTCTCACCATCAACCAAAGAGGATCACTTTGGAACCTCTTGATCCACCATCTCGGCAAAGGAGGAGAAACGTCATATTGTGTCAATCATGAAGATGGAGAATCAAGGGTATGAAGAGTATAAGGATCCTATTCTTACACATTTGGAGAAGAAAGAAATGGATCAAGTATCCACCACCTTTTGAATCTTCCTATGAAGCATATCTTCCATGAGCATCCAAGAGCTATCTACTTGGATCACTTGGTTGAAAGCCAAGAATTCGAAAGGAGGAAATAGCCCAAGTCATCAAGGTACATTGTTTCATACTAAATGACAAGGGTAAAGTGGTAAGAATAAATGAGAAGCGTGAGCGACCTACGTTCACATTGGAGAAATGCAAGTTCAAGTCTTATGGCGTGCGAGGAAGAAAGTTTAAGAAGTTCATCAAAGGGATCTACGATGACTTCAAAGCTTTCAAGAAGAAAGTCTTTGTAAAGAAGGCAAGTAAGGGTTGGTTTTCCAAGTTTGAGGACAAACTTTTTCAACCGGGGGTGTATGATGCATAATTGATGGCCTTATGCATCAAGGTCAACCATGGAGACATCTAATACTCACCTAGAAGGTAGAAGAGTTCAAGTCTCTCTTTTATCTCTCTACTTGGAAGGGATCAACTCATGCGAACGTATACTTTTGCTCCTTAATTCAAGGATCGTGAAGCTATCATAGAAGTCATCCTAGAAGGGATTATTCTACATTCCAAGAGCTTTCATATGGTTCAAGAATCTTTGAATTTGGATGAGAATCCAAGGAGTTATTCATATTTGTAATATAGCTTAGTATATTGTTTTCTTTATGATGTAAGCCAATATGGGCTAGAATCTTGAAGTTGTACACGCCTAAGGGGAAGGGTTTCTACTATAAATACCCCCTCCTAGGTGCTTGTAATTCATTCAATTCATTCAAGTCATTCACATTGAATTTTTCAAACACATGTTGTGTTCTTTCTAGCATTTGTGCTAGGCGTTTTCGTCTCTCTTTTGTGGGATTGAAATATCCCTTCTTCTAGCTAAGGGTGGCAACCTTAGTGGTGAAAGGAAGGAATTGGAGTATTCTTGGAGGTGGTGAGTCTGTATCCTTCAAAGAATCTTCAAAAGCCATCAACTATCCATCTACCAATCGTCCATTTATCATCTAATTCGAGTGCTTCATCAAGAATTCAACAAGAATTCATCAAGCATTCATCAAGAAACGTGTGATCTTCATTCTACACGTCCAAGCACTTATTCGTCATCAACATTCATCACTCGGCATTCGTCCATCCATTGTTCGTTCATTCATCATTCATTTTGTTCATTGTCTCCAATTGTTTGGTAACCTTCTTTCATAGTTCTTTCCATCTTTTTCATCCATTTCTATGCCATTTTTTATTCTTTGGAACTTTGAGATAGAGGATTCCTATCTTCGTTTTTAAAGATCCTTAGATTTTGTGTAATGAGATTGTTCCTTGGTCTCATTATGCATCAAGAACTCATCAAGAATTCATCAAGAACTCATCAAGCATTCAACCATCTTCATTCGTTCTTCAAACGTTCAAAGAGTGTCGTTTATCATCATTCATCAATCGTCATTCCATCATTCGTCATTCATCCAACGTTCATCAAACTTCCATTTAATCTTGGTAAACGAATTAATCCCTCTTTTCGTTTATCTTCATCTATTATCATTCATTTTTGGATCCTTGAGAACTTTGAGAAGCAAGATTCTTATCTTTGTTTTTAAAGATCCTTATATTTTGTGTAATGTGATCATCTTTGATCCCATTATGCATCACATTTGGCTGAATTTGATTCTATTATTACTGAGTTCGAGTCAATGGATGTGAAACATATTGATGAGGAGAAGGCTTCACATTTAGTTTTGTCCCTACCTGCATCACATAAACAATTTAAAGAGATCATGTTGTATGGGAATCGTGGTGTCCTTAAGCTTAGTGATGTCAAAGCTAGTCTACTGTCTAAGGAGAAGATGAATAATAGCGATGATGAGGTTAGTGAGGTCTTGAATGTAAGGAGAAGGGGCAATGAACGCTAGGGAAACGGGTCTAGAGGGAAGTCTAAACACCGTTCCAAGTCTAGGAATCCTCAAAGAAACAAGAAGTGCAATTATTGTGGCAAAAAGGGTCATGTGGAGAGTGCTTGTTGGGCTAAAGAGAGAGACCAGAAGCAGGGTAGTAAAGATAATCAGACTAAAACTGTTACCGTGAACGTAGTTGAGTCCGAGTCAGAAGCAAAAGGGTTTATAGCAGATGATGCCTTAGCCACTACCTCGGGTAGAGTGGCGAGAGATGAGTGGGTCCTTGATACAGGTTGTACCTACCACATGTGTCCTCATAGGGACTGGTTTGACACCTATGAAACTGTTGATTCAGGTGTTGTGGTTATGGGTAACGACACAGCCTGCAAGGTTGCAGGAATTGGTAGTGTCAAGATCAGAACTCATGATGGTACCGTAAGAACCTTGAAAGAGGTTCGTCATATCCCTAGCATGACTCACAATTTGATATCTTTGGGTACTCTTGAGGCTAACGGTTGCAGATACACTGGTGAGAATGGTGTCCTCAAGGTTTGCAGGGTGCCATGGTTCTTATGAAGGGAACCAGAAAGGGAAGTCTTTACATACTGCAGGGGTCTACAGTAATAGGACCTGCAGTAGTAGTTTCTAGTCTTGATGAGGCCGCCATTACAAAGTTGTTGCATATGAGACTGGGCCACATGGGAGAGAAGGGGATGTCAATACTCAGGAAAAAAGGTTGCTTTGAGGGTGCACGGATTGGCAAGTTGGAGTTTTGTGACAATTGTGTCTATGGGAAACAGAAGAGGGTCAGTTTTTCCAAGGCCAAGCATACGACAGCAGGGGTTCTTGGTTAGATTCACTCAGATTTGTGGGGACCTGCTAGGGTGCCATCTTTGGCAGGAAAGCGCTACATGTTGACATTCGTTAACGACTTCTCTAGGAAGACCTGGGTTTACTTCCTACGTCAGAAGAATGAGACATTCTCCTACTTCAAAAAGTTCAAGGCTTTGGTGGAGAATCAGACAGGCAGGAAAATCAAGAAACTCAGGACTGATAAAGGGTTGACGTTTGTTGATTCGAAGTTACTGAGTTATGCGAGGAGCATGGGATTGCTAGGCCTAGAACCTTGGTTAGCAAACCTTAGCAGAATGGTGTTGTGGAGATGATCAATAGCGCACTCCTTGAGAAAGATCGTTGCATGTTTTCCAATGCAGGGCTTTGGAAGAGTGGATCATTCTGGGCAGAGGCCATTGCTATTGCCTGCTATCTACTGAACAGATCACCTCACTCCTTTATTGACTTCCAGATTCCAGAGGAAGTTTGGTTTGGTAATCCAGTTAATTATTCTGTTTTGAGAGTATTTGGATGTCCTGTATATGCCCATGTGAATGAGGGGAAGCTGTCTCCCAGGGTTGTTCAATGCATGTTTCTAGGTTATAGGTCTGAGTCTAAGGGATATCGCATGTGCTGTCCAGACTTGAAGAAAATCATGCAGTCTAGAGATGTAACCTTTAATGAAAACGCAATGTTATCTGGGATGGAGTCTACTATTACTTCTGATGGTGCAGGCAATCAGAAGAAGGATGATGAGAGAGTTGAGTTTGAGGTGGAGCAGGTTGGAGCTCAAGGTGGAGCTCGAGGGGGAGCTACTGAGACTCCCAACCGGGAGCAGGTTGTTGATCATGTTCCTGAAACAGTCCAGGTTAATCAAACTGAGACTGAGACTACAGTTGATGTTCCTTATGAAGAGGAAGTGAGATACATAGCTCGAGATCGTCCCTGGAGGAAGATCAAGAGACCTTCTCGATACAATGATGAAGATTATGCCATGATAGCTTATGCATTGGATGTTGCAGAGGATACTCCTAAAGGTGCTGAGCCTTCTACCTATCGGGAGGCCATCTCCAGTCCAAGTGCTGCAAACTGGATAGGAACAATGCAAGAGGAGATGGAAAGTTTGCAGAAGAATGAAACTTGGGAGCTATGTGAGTTACCTAAAGGGCAACGCGCTCTTACTGCTAAATGGGTGTACAAGAAAAAAGAAGGTATCCCTGGTATTGAGAGTGCAAGGTGGAAGGTCAGATTGGTGGTTAGAGGTTGCAACCAGAGAGAAGGGATTGACTATAATGAGGTGTTCTCGCCAGTTGTGAGGCATAAGTCGATCCGCACCTTACTTGCCTTCGTTGCTCTATTTGACTTGGAGTTGGAGCAACTTAATGTGTAGACAACTTTCCTTCATGGCGAGTTGGACGAGGAAATCAACATGAGGCAACTAGAGGGTTTCACTGTCCATGATAAAGAGGGACAAGTGTTCAGACTGAGAAAGTCCTTGTATGGACTAAAGCAGACACCCAGGCAATGGTATAAAAGGTTTGATACCTTTATGGTAGGATAAGGGTACACAAGGAGTCAGTATGATAACTGTGTGTACTTCAGACAGTTTGAGAATGAGTCCTTTATTTACTTACTGTTGTATGTTGATGACATGTTGATTGCATCCAGGGACATGTCTTTGATCAAGAAGTTGAAATCACAACTCAACTAGGAGTTGTTCATGTCTCAGCAGAGGTATCTTGAGAAAGTGTTGGAGAGGTTCAACATGAGAAACTGTAAGGAAGTTTCAACTCCATTAGCTGCTGATTTCATGTTGTCTAGTGAGTGTTGTCCTAAAAATGAGTTGGAAATAAGAAAGATGTCTATTGTTCCCTATGCTAGTGCTATTGGCAGTTTGATGTATGCTATAGTATGCACTAGACCTGACTTGTCCCATGCAGTTAGTGTGGTGAGAAGATATATGCAGAATCCAGGAAAGGAGCATTGGGAAGGTGTGAAGTGGATCGTTCGTTATGTGAAGGGTACTATTGATAAAGGCATCTTATATGATAGAGGCAGTGTTGCAACATCTGATGTTGTTGGTTTTCTGGATGCTGACTATGGTGGAGATTTGGATAGGAGACGCTCAATTTCAGGGTATGTGTTCACTTTATGTGGAGGTGTAGTATCCTGGAAGGCTTCACTTCAGTCTATTGCAGCCTTGTCTACTATTGAGGCTGAATATATTGCTGCTACTGAGGGAGTGAAGGAAGCTATTTGGTTGAGGGGTTTAGTCATGGAGCTTAGTATGCCACAAGGTGAAACCGTGGTTTATTCAGATAGTCAGAGTGCTATCCATCTAACCAAGAATGATGCTTACTATTCGAAGAACAAGCATATTAGCATCAGGTATCACTTCATCAAAGATACAATTGCTGCAGGTGACATTGTGGTGAAGAAAGTTCATACAGCTGAGAATCCTACAGATATGCTAACCAAGCCTTTATCTATAGCTAAGTTTGAGCATTGCTTGGAGTTAGTAGGAGTTTGCTGTATGTGATAGCCCTATAGGGCCAAGCCTTACGGAGGGGCGTGTTGGCGGTGACGGTCGAGGTGCTTATTTGGACAGAGGAGTTGGATTTCTGGACCAAGGTGGAGATTGTTAAAATGTGTTCCATAAAATCCAAAATTTAATTGGTGATGAGTTATAAAATTGATTCCTTTGGCGTTGCAAGACATTTTGAATTTGGCACGTTAATCTAATGGCAATTTTATAGTGGTTTCAAGAGGTTAGCATTTTCCAAGCATTTAAAGTAGAATGTTATTGTGTTGCATTAACCTAAATTGGTGCTATAAAAGGAGGTGGCACAAGCTTGTTTATTCACGAATAAAAACACCAACACAAAAGTATTTGTGTCAAGAGTTGAGAATTATTCAACCTTGTTTATCAATTGAGAGAAAAATTGAGAGAGAGAGTGATGGAGGTCCTCCATCTGAACCAGCATCAGGAGCAGCAATGACCTCACCAACATCAGCATTGAGGCCATCATCAACCACATCAAACACTGACATCCAAGAGTGCTTTATGATGGTCCAACAAGTCATGAGGTCGTCCAACAACAGCAGTATCATCACCAACAACAGCAGCCAACCAGTGAGGCTACTTCTCAATTCCATATCTTTGGATTGTGGTCCTCACCAGTGCTTTGAAGACTTCACTCTAGAGTTGTTGAGGACTTTCCAGCTCAGTGAAGACGTTTGCTAGTTCTGAGGTCCTCTATGAAGACATCACTTCTGGAACTGTTGAGGATATTCCAGTTCTGTGAGGTGATCCTGCATTGAGGTCCTCCACGAAGACTCACCTTCAAGCTGTTGAGGCCATTTCCAGCTTGTGAGGTGATATAACCGTTTGTAATAAAGAAAACGCGTTTGTTAGAGTTATTTCATTTTATTTCCTTTTATTTTGAAGGTTTGTGAGGAATTTCAGCACCATTTTAGCTCCCATGACCGAGTTAGTGAAGGGGAAGAGCTTTACTTGGACACCAGCAGCACAGAAAGCTTTTGAGGAGGTCAAAAGACAACTAACCTCAGCCCCAGTTTTGGCATTACCTTGTTTTGCCAAAGTCTTTGAAGTGGAATATGATGCCTCAGGCGTGGGCATTGGAGCTGTGTTGACTCAAGTGGGAAAACCAGTAGCTTATTTCAGTGAGAAACTCAATGAGGCCAAGAGGAAATACAGTACATATGATAAAGAGTTTTATGCTATCATCAGAGCTTTGCAACATTGGAGGCATTATCTGATTGGAGCTGAATTTATTCTGCACAGTGATCATGAGGCCCTCAAATTCATCCAGGGGCAGCATAAACTCAACACTAGGCATGCTACTTGGGTGGAGTTCATGCAGCAATTTCATTTTGTGATCCATCATAAATCTGGGAAGCTTAACAAAGGAGCTGATGCATTGTCCAGGAGGTATTTGTTGTTGCAAGTATTGGATGCAAGAGTGCTTGGTTTTGAACAGTTGAAAGCATTATATGAGAATGATGAAGATTTTGGAGAGTTGTACCAGAAATGCAAGGGACATCCTCAATGTCTATACCATATAGACCAGAGATTCCTTTTCAAAGGAGCAAGGTTATGTATTCCAAGGAGCAGTTTTAGAGAGTTGTTGATCTCTGAAGTTCATGGAGGTTGCTTGGCAGGACATTTTGGCATTGAGAAGACCCTTCTTATGCTGAAGGAACATTATTGTTGGCCTAAAATGAGGAAGGATGTTGAGCATTGGATCAGGAGGTGTGCTACATGTCAGATTGCAAAGAGTCATAGCTTACCTCAAGGGCTATACACACCTTTGCGATTCAACGATCCTTGGGAGGACATCCTAGACTTCATTGTTGGTCTACCAAGAACTCAAGGAGGAAAAGATTCAATCATGGTAGTTGTGGATAGATTCAAATGGCTCACTTAATTGCTTGCCATACCACCTATGATGCTGTGAGGGTGGCTGAATTATATTTCCAGGAGGTTGTGAGACTCCATGGTGTTCCCAGGAGTATGGTGTCTGATAGGGATGTCAAGTTCCTAAGTCATTTTTGGGTTACTCTTTGGAAGAAGTTGGGCACCCAATTGAAGTATAGCACAGCTTGTCACCCCCAAACTGATGGGCAAACAGAGGTCACAAACAGGACACTTGGAACACTATTGAGGTCACTGATATCCACAAACAAAACAGGATGGGACACCCTCTTGTCTCATGCTGAATTTGCTTTCAATAGAGCACCATCCAAGGCAACTGGCCTTTCACCATTCCAGGTTGTCTATGGTAGAAATCCTATAACTCCGTTAGATTTATCTCCACTAACAAATTCTGTGAGGTTTAGTTATGAAGCAGGTAAACATGCAGAGGACATCAAGAAGCTTCATCAACAAGTCAGGGAGAAGATCATCAAGTATTCTGAGCAAGTTTCTACATCAGCAAACAAGCATAGGAGGAAGATTGTTTTCAATCCAGGAGATCAAGTGTGGATTCATCTAAGGAAGGATAGATTTCCAAGCAAGAGGAAGGGAAAGTTGACCCCAAGAGCAGATGGACCTTTTAAAGTGCTTGAGAGGATTGGAGACAATGCTTACAAGTTAGACCATTCTGAAGACTATGGAGGCAGTGCTACATTCAACGTTGCAGATTTGAGGCCTTACTTTCCAGAGCATGAAGACCTTCCAAGTTTGAGGACAAACTTTCCTCAACCTGGGGAGGATGATGGAGGTCCTCCATCTGAACCAGCATCAGGAGCAGCAACGACCTCACCACATCAGCATTGAGGCCATCATCAACCACATCAAACACTGACATCCAAGAGTGCTTTATGATGGTCCTACAAGTCATGAGGTCGCCCAACAACAGCACCATCATCACCAACAGCAGCAGCCAACCAGTGAGGCTACTTCTCAATTCCATATCTTTGGATTGAGGTCCTCACCAGTGCTTTGAAGACTTCACTCTAGAGCTATTGAGGACTTTCCAGCTCAATGAAGATGTTTGCCAGTTCTGAGGTCCTCTATGAAGACATCACTGAGGCGCTGAGGATATTCCAGTTCTGTGAGGTGATCCTGCATTGAGGTCCTCCACGAAGACTCACCTTCAAGCTGTTGAGGCCATTTCCAGCTTGTGAGGTGATATAACCGTTTGTAATAAAGAAAACGCGTTTGTTAGAGTTATTTCATTTTATTTCCTTTTATTTTGAAGTTATCCAATTAGTAATGAGGCTTAATTAGCTTGCTAAGATAGTTAAGTAGTTTAATGCTTAATTAGTGAGTTTCTTGAGCAAGGGGAAACCATTAATCATCTAGCTCAACCCTAGCTTTATATAGCTTGTAATCGGCAGCTTGACATCATCATCTATTAGTGAAATTAATAGCATTTTGAGTGCCTTGATTGAGCCTCTTGTTTGTGAGTGACGTTAAACTCTCATCTCTGGTTAATTCTACTACAGTAGCAAGGATTTGGCAATCCTTGTGGTGGGTGTAGAGCTTGGTAATCTCAGTGGTGGTGTGCCTGTATCCATTGAGGTCACGATCCATTGCCCTTGGAGTTATATTTGTGGTGTGCTCAGATCAGCTTGAGCCTCAAGACTATCTTCGGTTACTGTTTGATTGTAAGTTTGTTCATCCGACCACCATTTTATCATCATCCATTCATCCATTTGTTCATTGGTGTTCATACTCTGTTTTGGGAGGAGGTTGTAATTGATTTTCTGTGAGAGGTCTGTTTTGGGTGTATTTGTGTTTGATTCTCTGTTTTGAGGTCAGATTGTGTGCGAGTTGTGTTAATGTGGTGTACTGTGAGGTCAATACTCTGATCTTAGGACCTTGCATACATCAGAGAGTAGTCTCACCAATTTTTCAATATTCAATCGTTATTTTCCCTAGCGAGATTGTGAGTTGAGAGTTTGAGAGATTTGTGTTGTAATCTCAAGTGCTAGATCATATCACACCATGTGATAGTGATCGCCTTTGTACTCCTCCATTCTCATAGTGGATTATTTTCTGGGTACCACCGTCCGTGGGTTTTTCTCCGAGTTCTTCGGTTTCCCACGTAATTTTTTGTGTTGTTGTTTTTCACATTTAATTTTCGTTCCTAATTTAGTTGTAATCTCCGTCATTTGTCTATTTGCTTCCGCTATCATTTGCAACTTACAAGTTCACCTTCTCTGAATTTTCCTTTCAACCCGCTTGCTTGATTTTCGTGCCTCAACCCTCGGACCCAGTCTATCTTTCACAGAGTCTCTTGCGCCAAGGTGGTCCTTTACCGATGTTTGAGGACCCAACCTTTCCTTCCCAGATGCTTGCCTTCGTCTCGCTTCCCCAGCACGGCGAGATTCAATAGCAGCAATTAACCATCCATGATAACCAGCATCGACAATGTGAGACACATGTACCTTTGTCGGGGATTTGAGAGTCGGTCTTCTTTCCCAATATTTCAGCCATGACTCAATGATCGAACTTCGGAGCTCCAACTGATCGGGAGTTTCACACAGAAGCTCGGGAATATCCTGCTAACGACCCATTAGACGCTTCACACAGAAGTTCAGGGTTCTTCGATGAGACCCAAGTGTTCCATTAACCAGATCTGTCCAGAAGTTAGCTAGAGTCAGATTGCATGACAATTATCTCCAACTAACAAAAAAAAAAAGGTGTAAAACCCGCGCGGGTTTTACAGACAGTAGAGACAGAAACTGAGCAGAAGAAGAGAGAAGTTAAGAAATACCTAAAGTAGCAGGGGGCTTCCTTGGAAATCATGTTCTAGATTCGGATCATCCAAACCCATTATGGTCTCCACTAACATTAGAGGCACGGGATTGTAGCCTCGGGACATGTCTTCAACGATTTGGATCAAGTTCGCCGGTCCAGTTCTCTTGCTGCCATGGTAGAAGCAAAACTCCCCGAGAAGACATAATACGAGCGCTTGCACTCGTATCACGGGGCCATACTCCAAGGTATCAGGAGATTGAAAATATTCAACTATGGTTTGGAAGTGTACCTTTTCGCCGAATATTGCACTTCCGATGACCCGAGACGGAAGACTTAAGAGCTCCTTGTTTTGCTTGGGGATGTCCATTGGTGTTGGACGTGACGCCGGTCGAGCAAAGTGATTTGTCCCTAAGATTGAGGACCATTCCTCCGGAAGCGGACACAACTCCTTCCACGCAAAGCGAACGACATGCATCTTCGGATCCCAAAAAGTTTCTGCCGCGCGGAGAAAGTCGTTGTTAATCCTCACTTATCGAAGACTCAACAAGCTCGTCAATTTGTATCTTCCACCCTTTTTCTTCTCCTCCTTGGACAAAGTGCTCATCCAAGTTGCAAGTTTCTTCTCGAATGCCATGAGAATCGGGGATTTTCTTTGTGTTTTAGGAGAATATGCGGTGAAGGCTTAGAAGTAGAGATGAGGGGTGATGATTACATGCATAACATGGGGTATTTATACAGCTCCATTTAAGCTCAAAATGGTAAAAAGCAATCAGCGAGTGATCATGGAGCCGTTGCATTCATATTCCATGATTTTAGCCCTTTTGCAACGGCTAGAAAAAAAGGGAAAAAATAAATCAAAGACCACGCCGGTTTTGATCTGCCCAGGTTCACGTGCGCGCCTGCCCAAGCCTAGGCCCAGGGCCTGCTAAAGAGAAAGCCCGTGTGGGTTTTTTTTTTATCGACATGGGCCGCCTCTCCGATGCTCAATCCACTTGCTTTTGATTGTATTTAGGCCATGGAATCAAATAGGCCCGTTTGTGTATTTTAATGTTTTGGATATTACCCAATGATGCTCGGTTCTGAAATTTTTGCTCGAGTTTACTCTGACACTTAAGTTTTCATTTTCTTTTATTTTCTTTTCATTTTGGGGAAGCGGGATTAAGGGGGTGTTTGCCGACCAGCTTTTTGGGTAGCTTTTAGCTTTTTGGATATCTTTTAGCTTTTTGACCAAGGTTAAAAAGCTACTTGAGGTGTTTGGCATATATCTTTTTATATTAGCTTTTTGGACTCAAAAAGCTAGTTTTCAAAAAGCTAATTGATGAAGCTTTTTGAGGTAGCTTTTCACAAAAGCTACTTTACCAAACACTTTTCCTGCAATCAGCTAACCCAAACTGCTAAAGTGAAACAACTAATCCAAAAGCTATCAGCTAACAGCTACAAGCTAACAGCTAACAGCTACCAGCTATCAGTTGGTTGCCAAACAGGGCCTAAGTTGGGATTAATCCCGTCATATAGAAAGTCGTTTAGAAAGGCATTAATAGAATAAAATTGTGCATCCACCAAGTGTTGCATATAAAACAAGAAACAAAATGCATAAAGATCTTGCATTAAAATAAAAAAAGGTAGTACAAATTAGCCTTGCATAACAAAAGTCTAAAAATGCATAGAGTCTTGCTTGTCACCAATTCGATCACCACAGGGAGCCCGAATCGCCGTTGTCTTCAACCAAGTCGGCACCAGCTTGAGAAGTCCCAGCGGTAGAGGCACCAGCCGTACCGAAATAGGTGTCCCGGGAATATTAGTCGGAACTAAGAGCCGTCTGCGGTCGCCCAGACAAGGGAACTTCAAATGGATGCACGCTCGACGGTGGTGATATGGGTTGCTCTTGTGAACCAGCTAGCCATCAATGGTCAGGAACACGCCACCCAACAGAAGGGGTAGGCCATATAGGACCAGTTCCGTAACCGGGGGCTGGCCAACAAGAAGAAGTAGATCCTCCTTGCTAAGAGTGTTTAGGTGCAGACTACTCTTGCGCACCCGCAGGCCATGAAGGACCCATTCCGGGAGCCAGGACTGGCCATCTGGCACAGTAAGAACCAGAGCAAAAGGAAGAGGCGTCGTATGGTGCAGGACGTGAGGTAGCGTCATCCGCTAGGGCCTGACCGCCAGGATACCCTACGAATGCACCTGAATCATGGTCCCTCACCACAATCTCTCGACCCCGTCAACCAGGACGCACTGAAGCTGGAGTACGACGAGAAAGAGAAGGCATGTTGGTAGCACTCGACTCTGAAGCATCCTCCATCGAATAGGAATGAGGTTGGGTATCACCACCATACCCAACGCTGTGATGCGACCCCCCTTGGCCTAGTTGTTCCCTGAATGACATTTGAGCCATGTCTTCGTCCATAGGGCGACGACCTCTGCTGCCAGATCCGCTACGACGGGACCTAGTTGAATCTACCATGATGCCTGTACTACAACCCTCTGGCACAACTGCTAGGGGAGGACGAGAGGACCCACCAACCTTTTCCCATGATTGGCCTCGTGAAGAATGTTCCCCTACCGAAGAACGACGTGGGGGCTGAGTGCGAGGGGCTCCTGCAATAGAGCGTCGAGGTGGTACCCGAGGAACATACTCCGCATCGGCCTCCATGTCAGCTCTTCCGGTGGTATTCTCGTGATATCTTCCTGAGCCAGTGAATGATCGGTTGACGTGCTTCAAGATAGTACTCCACTCTTTGGTCATTTACCTGAAGAAAGCCCATCGTGGCTGAAAGACAATGAGAACAAAGGTTATGCATATAGAAGCAGGCATATGGGGTAAAAGGAAACAACAAGAAATGAGGGATTACTGGTTTTCGATCAAACTCTTGGAGTGCAGAGCATTGACTGGTAGTCTCAACATCTTGGAAACCGCCAATTTTTCTCCTCGCAGGTGGAGCCTCCACCTCAGCAGCCCTAGCATAGGGCCCCAGCTGCAAACTTAATAGTTAGGAGTCAGTAAAAAAAAAAGCGCAACGGAGAAAAAGGAAGAGATACCTACCACTCGCGGCGCTAAACGACTCAAGTAGCACTGAAATTCCTCGTCAAATTGCTCCCGTGGGACGTCATATACAAAGTCGTCGAAGTCTTGGCCACGAATCCAATCTCACAAGGTATCCGGAGTGACGCGCTAAGGTTCGAACATGTGCTCTGGAGGATCCTGGGGAATAAGGCCAGGATATCCACCCAAGATTTGCCTAGTAGGTCTTTCCCCCAGGTACCATATGAAGCCCAAAGGTCCCTCCATTAGAATGCGAAGGCGAGTATCGTGCTCCACCTGTTGGAAAGGGGTGGGCAATCCACTCAAGTCAAACTCCGCCCATGGACGCCAGTTGACGTGGTCCTGTAAAAGAAAGAGAGTCACTTTAAGGATAAAAGCCAAAATAAATAAAGACGCTAGGCATAAAAAATAATACCGGGGTGAGGTTATGCAATATACGACGAATGCGATCGAGACTACCTGACTGGAATTTCTTCCCTCGAACGCCCTCAGTGGTCCAGCGTTCAGCAGCTACGACCGTCATATTTTTCTTGGAGTGAATGCCCAAGGACAGAATATACTCATATTCCCATGACTGCATGAGTGTAAAGTCAAAGAAATAGCAAAAGAGTAGCAAAGTAAGAGAAGAGTCTGGAGTACATACCTCGAGCACCTTCCATAATGAAGGGCCATACTGATAACGAGTGTGAGACTCATGGAGGTAAACTAGATCATCATCCAGCGACAGTCTGACACCGCGACGGAGCCAAAGGAGGAAGTTCGCATACGCAGCTTTGCCCCAGTTCAAGTTTCGGACCTCGTTCAAGTCCAGAAGATCCCGGAACCAGGTCAAAGTAATGTTATCTCCCCGGTTGGCAAAAAGAGTGGTGGAAATAACGTCGGCCAAGAAGATGAAGAGGAAGCTTGCATCACGAATGGCCGCCTCGAAGTGTGCATAGGCAAGGTTAGGTAGGCCCTGTTCTTGGCCTAAACGTGCTGACACAGGACCCAGCAAGTCTATGACCATTGGTGGAATCTCAGCATCAAAAACTATGTCACGCCCACCCCAAGGAAGGCCGGTGATCATAACAAAATCTGTAGGCGTAATCGTCATCTCACCCACAGACAGGTGAAAGGAGTTGGTCGTGTCCCAAAATCTTTCCGCTATGGCACGGCCTATCACGCGGAATATACGACCTTTCCAGGCCACCAAGCATTTCCAGAACGGCAGGAGTCCTGCCGCAGTCAGGGTGTTGCTAACAAAGTTCCCGGGGATTGTTCGGTCTCGTTCCGAACCGAATTTCTTCTCTTTTATAGGGTATATTTGCTTGTTTTAACCCCTATTTATATATTAGATATAATGATTTAGTGTTTTGTAAGAAAATAAGGAGTTAGAAGAAGTTTGGGCTTAATTGAAGGTTTTTAGGGAATCCCGAGCTATTTCCCGAGTCAAACCAAGTCAACCCGAGCCGAGATCCGAGTCAAACAAAGTCAACCCAAGCCGAGAGCCGAGGCAAAACCGAAGCCGGAAATTCTATATCAAGATTGGCGCAAAACAGGGGAACGGTACAAACTCAAAGGTTTGAAATACATAT
Source organism: Portulaca oleracea (assembly GCA_029582165.1). Lineage (NCBI taxonomy): Eukaryota > Viridiplantae > Streptophyta > Magnoliopsida > Caryophyllales > Portulacaceae > Portulaca > Portulaca oleracea. The sequence goes on along the minus strand of CM055868.1, from coordinate 26,607,625 downwards.
GCCTTCACTCTTTGGGTCATAACTCCTTTGTTACAACTCCGATTGGTCTTAAATTTTGGGAGCTTAAAGTACACACCGAGAGCTTTCCATCGATATCTTACGGGCCTAAAACAAAGTTCGGATGAAGAAGTTATGCGCGTTTGAAGTCGGCAGAGAAAGTCGCGAGCAAAGCGCGCCCGAGCTCGCACTGCACGGGGCAACAAAGACACAAGCCAGGAGAGCCAAACAGTAGGCTTGCTCGCCCGAGCCACCCCAATGGCTCGCCCGAGCCACCCCAATGGCTCGCCCGAGCCACTCTGTCTGCAGAAAAATTGACGCGCGTGCTGCGATTTGTTTCTAGGGTTTTGGGTTGTATTTTTCCTTCTTCTATAAATACCCACTTCTATTAATCCAAGTTTTATTAATTAGCCTAGGTAGTTTAGGAGTAGAATTAGATTTAATTGCTTTCCTTTATTTGCTTTAATCTCTCTTAATTGTTCTTCAAGTTTTCAATTGTTCTTCATTGTTCTTCAAGCTTTCTTTGATTTCTAGCATTTGTATTCAAACTTTCTCAAGCTTTCTCAATTCAAGCAAGTTTCCATTGAAGTTTTACAAGCTTTCTCTCTCTCTCTCTCTCTCTCTCTCCTTTCAAATGCCATTGTTGACTTGTTTTCCAAGCTTTCTAGTGTTAGCCACAATCAACTCCATTTTTAGTGGGGAGGAGGGTCAAGGAACTCCAATTCTACTTACTAGTGAAAAGTTGGGGGATTCTTGGTAATCCAAACCACAATTCCTTGTTTGTTCGGGGGAAATTCGAATGTAGATTGAAGGTTTATTGAAGTTTGTTCATCAAAGGTATAAATTCTTGCCCATTTCATTGTTCATGCTAGTTCTTCATTCAAGCTTTTAATTACTTTCCTTAATTTCATGTTTTATTTCATGCTTTTACTGCTTTCCATAATTCCATGTCTAGGTTAGTTTTATTGCTTTCATTTACATAATTTACCGCATTCTGCAATTGAGGAAAAAACCCCTTCCACAAACCGATTACCTCAATCAAGCCTCACACCCATCCCTGTGGACCAACAACCTTAACTTATAAAACAACAAAAATTACAACCGAACAGGGATCGAATCAGCTACCTTAAGGAGATCCTTTAGGACGCCGGGAAATTTCAAGTTATCCTCCTAACGGGAAAGGGCAAAGTTAAAGTCGGGGGCCCACCCAATGCATTGACCAAGGCATAGTCTTTTACGCCCTAACTGGACCCAGCACCAACACTAGGCCCACAGCCATGGCCCACAAGATACGTATATCAAAAAAAAAAAAAAAAGTTGTCGGCCCAAATAAGTCGGCCCAGCAGAGCTAAAACCCGCACGGGTTTTGGTTATGCTAATGGGCCGCACATCCAGGCCCAGTTTTCTGCTTGGTAGTTTATGGGCCAGAAAACCCGTGCAGGTTTTCCCTGTTTTAGTGGGCCATTTTCCTTGTTGTTTCCTTTGGGCCGAGCATGCATACAACCCATTCGCTTTTCTTTGGGTGGGGTTTGGTCCATCTTTCAAAATGGGTTATCATTGTGAATAAATAAAGAGACATCATGTGGACATACATATGCATCAATTTAAGGCATGCTTAAAATAATAAAAATCGACAAGAGATGAAAAAAATTCGTGCTTGCTCATTTTCATTATTAAACTAAGCTTCAAAAGAGAAGTTTTGACAGTTACCTTGCCATGGGAGCGGTAGAACCAAGGATGCTTCCAAGAATGAATGGTAAGATGCGAAGGGTCAGCGTTGGCACCCGGAATAAAATTGCGCCTTGAAGACATCTCGTGAGGCCATGCCGCCGCGTGAGGAAGAGAAGGATTTCTGCGACCTCTAGGATGCATTTTCTAAAGAACCCGAAGTATCTCCAAAAAAGTAGATTTTCTAGAAAGAGAAAGAAAAGCTAGAGAGATAATAAAGAGTTGAAGATGGAAGATGTGAATGAAAGAAATGAATGAGGCTTGTTATTTATAGAAATCATGAGTTAATATGAACCGCTCGTTCTAGGACCCGCCTCGAGATGCCAAATACGTTTCATTGGCCGAAAATCCAAAGGTCATCCCTTTGCCACCCAAAAAGGGGATCGAGCTACGTGGCAATCTTTCGTCCACACAAATGCATGGCCCACCTTGATTCCCTTCACGAGGAGAAAAAGGAAAGAAAAAAAGGGAAAAAGGGGCCAAAACCCGCGCGGGTTTCGAGCACCCTACAAGCCCATTTTCGCGGCCCAACGCCTTTCAACGGCCCAACAGAGGTCATAAAACCCGCACGGGTTTTATACCAACAATTATTATTTTTTATCAGCGGCCCAACATCTTCCGACGGCCTAAGGGTCCCTAAAATTCAGGTAAAAATCTAAACCAATTTGGATTTTTGCGAAAACTAATACTTAGTTTTCTGATGATTTTCAGGTTGCCACATATAAGAGCACCATCATCCAGTCGCCGCTAAAAGGGACAATCCATCGTCAGGTTGCCGTATAAAAGAGCTCCATCATCGGGTCGCGCTAAAAAGGGACCATCCGTCATTCGGTTGCCACACAAAAGAGCACCAACACCGACAGTCGTCAAACGGTTGCCACCTAAAGGCCTCCACCAATATCACCAACGACAGTCCTCAAACGGTCGCCACCTAAAGGCCTCCAACGATGCCGTCAGCATCAGTCGTCCAACGGTTACCATCTAAAGGTTACCGACGACCTCTTCATCAACGTCACTCGTGCAGCGGATTCCACTTAAAGGTCTCTAACGACATCTTCAGCAACAGTCGCCCACCGGATTCCACTTAAAGGCCTCCAACGACATTCTCAGCATCAGTCGTCCAACGGGTGCCACCTAAATGTTACGACGACATCATCATCAACAATATCAGACGGTTGCCATATAAAAGAGCACCGCCAGCATCAGTACAGACATCAAGGCTACATTGACCTTCGTCCTATCCAGAGTCGATCAAAGTGGGGGCTCTCTGTAGACACCAGGATTTGCACTGATATAATCCCAACTTGTAAAAGGGTCAGACCCGTCATTGGGTCGATGTAGCAAACACTCCAAACCAAGCCGGCCCACTACTAACAGCAAAACCCTCACGCGTTTTAAAACGAAGAGGACGGCCCAGAACCAGGACATGCCCAAGGCGCGCCCCGGCCCAGCTTTCAAAACCCGCGCGGGTTATCAACTATCTAAAGCGCGTCGTTTTGGCTTTGTCCACATCAGCGATCCGTGCCGAGACATTACAAAACTCGCGCGGGTTTATATTTTATAATCTGGCGCCAAAAAATATGATCATCATCCCATGATATTAGCCCATGTGCATTTGACTTGACCTTAACTTGATATTTGCATGGCTAGAGGGCATGATCTTAGGGGTATGTTCCCCTCCTTTTCCCTCCTAAACCTCACCTTCTCCAACTACAAATACCCCCTCCTTTCTTCCACTCATACCATCAACTATCCTTCATAACACTCATACTCTACTTAAATCTCCCCTCAAAATTCCATACTTCCATCCATTCCATCAACAATTCTCATAAAACCACCACTATTATACTCCCATTCTCACTAACTATCATCATAATCACACCATCTACATTCTCCACTAATCTCATCATATTACCATCCTCTACCAAAGTCATCACTTAAATATATCCTATCATCATCCTCACTTTCATTTTCCCATCCATCAAGTCAAGGCGAGGTCAAGATCTTCGAACGGTGCATTCGGGCTCCTAAATCAAAGAGGTTCGCTTTTATGTTTTCTTTCATTATTGTTATTTTAATCATGTTATTTGTACTTTAAATTCGATTATATATGCATATTTTATAAACCAAAAATTTCATTTTATCTTGCATGTTAAGAATATAATTTTGCGAAATCTATTAAACTTCTCCCTGCTTTATTTCACTTTAATGTCGATTTTAATAGAGTCCGTTTTTTAACAGGCGAATTTGAGAATTTTTTATAATGCTTGAATTCATAACCTTACCCCCAGACTTAGAATCAGGTTTCGTAGACGGCGGTGCGAAGGAGCGAAAAGATGTCAACCCTAATCGCCTACACCGTGCCCACGATACTGCCAAGCAAAGTTGAGTTTTGCCTGCCTTACGTAGGACCGTGGCCACGGTCACCTAGACCGTGCCTACGGTCCCCTGCGGGACACGTTTTGTCTGTAGCGTTAAATGATGAGTTTTGAGTAACAACCTGAGTTACTATATATTGTTTTAAGACATTTTAGCTGAAAAGAACATCTTTAATCAGTCTTTAGCTACCTTTTATCATACTTTAGCCTTCTTTTATCACATTTTAAGCTTTGGATTAGAGGGATTAGTGAAGATTTCTGCTGAGTTTATTGATTCTTGTATTGGATTCTCTCAAGTTTTATTTCAAGATTATTATCATATTTGGAGCATTGGAGCTTATTTATTCAAATGTTTTTCCTCTTTGTCATCATCATTAATGAGCACTTCTTAACCTTGCTCTATTTTACTTCATAGTTTATTTATTAATCCCTGTTTTTGCTATTGTTCTTATTATTGGCTTTGTTGATTGTTTATTGTTCTGGTTTACCCTTTTAAGCATGATTAATGTTGTTGATGTTAGTATCATGATAGTTAGGATGTTTAGTGGGTAGAACCCTAATGGGTTAGGGAGATATTAAGGGTGTGAATGGGTGATTAGGTTTGGGTTAACAATATTAGTGAGTAACTAGTTAGGAAATCAACTTCCCAACCCCATTCTTCCTCAAGAGTGATGTATTTGGGTGCGAAAGCATCCCGAATACATCCAATGCTTGTTGGAAGGATGGGAATTGGGATAGTTAGTGTTCTAGTTCGCGAAAGCGAATAGAAACTAACTAGGAAATTCCGTTTCATTGACTCCCCGGGTCTGTCTCTGGACTTTGGGGAAGTCAGTTCGGACTATCCTTGAAAAAGGAAGCCCGGTGGGTATTTTCCAACGGAGTTACCATTTGATTTCCCTTTCTCGTTACTCTCTTGATGCGAAACCCATTTCCTTATCCCCGTTTGCATCCCGAAAGTCTCCCGACACCCATTGTCTCACCTTTCTGACCGAACCTAGTGTGTTTGTACTGTTTTTACCCCAAAAATCTATCACCCTTTCGTGATCGTAAACCCTACCTAGAGTCGAATAGTTGCAGCTAAGATCCCTAGCTCCCTGTGGAAGAACGATATAACCGAGGTCTCACAAACCACATTACACAAAATGGCGCCGTTGCTGGGGAGCAACCGCACCTAGCTTAGCTCTTTCTCTTTAGGTTGTTTATGATCATTTCACTTGCTAGATATTTTTGTTATCCTTGGTTATTGGAAATTTGATTTTTTTTATGTTTATTCCTTTTGTGCATGCGGACTCGATCTCGACGAGGCCAAACTCCGATTACTCAGCATTATTCGACAAGCAAACGCCGGATCGAGACGAAGAAGACAACAAAGGGAGCAACAAACAATTGAGGATCCAATGACCGACAAAGAACAAGATCCACCCCGTACCCTAACATCATATTCCCTTCCACCGTCGGGTACGGGAGGCGACCCCATCATACTTCCTGCATTACCACCGAACGCTACGTTCGAATTCAAGCCATATTTGTTGGACATCTTCGAGAATAATCCGTATCATGGAGGAGAGCAAGAAAATCCTATTAACCACATCAACAAATTCGAGCAACGCATCGGCTTTGTGCAGATGAATGGAGTTTCCACCGAATATATGAAGTTGAAATTTTTCCCGCTCACCTTGAAGGCGAAAGCGCTATTATGGGTCAACACATGTCCGCCCGGAACTTATTCTACATGGGATGCACTTATCCGCGACTTCCTTCAAAGGTTTTTCCCTAATGACGAGACGTGTCGGTTGAGGCAAGGCGTTATGAGCTTCAAGCAAGAGCCTGATGAGTCGTTGTTTGAGGCATGGGGGAGATTCAAAGCTCTCCAACGGAGGTGTCCACATCATAACCTAGAGGATTGGTTACTACTGCACCACTTCTATTCCGGATTGAGTAGCTCCCTACGAGAATCTATTGTTAATGCCTCGGGAGGCATGTTCCTAAAGAAGACGGCGGAGGAAGCCAATGTATTTCTTCACAAGCTATCTCAAAACTTTCCTCATTGGGGAGGAGGCCGTGGTCCGAGGGATGGTCCTTCGCTTGAAAGCAATCCCACGATCAAATTTCTTATGAATGTCGTACCCGAGATGCAACAAAAGTCGGCTTTAGAAGAGACCACAAGGCAAGTCAAAGTGGCTCAAGAGGTATCAATGATTATTCCGGAAGCCCGAGTTCTTGTGTGCGATTTTTGTGGAGGGCCATATTCATTGAAGAGGTGTGAGGAGTATCAAGCTGAACAAGTGCAAGCCATTTACCCTAACAACAACCTTACCTATGCCAACCAAAACCCTATTCGACCTCGTGCCAACTATCCTTATAACCAACAAGCCCCATTAGCCCAAAATTCACCTCCCGGATTCCCAAACCAAAACCGCCGGCAATACCATCAAAATCATCATCAAGCTCAATCTTCCCAAGCGCCTAAACCGCCCCAACCAGAACCCGTTGAGCAAGCCCTTTAAAGGATGGCCTTAGCTCAAGAGAAGTTACTCTTATCTCAAGAGAAGATAGCCTTAGAAAGGGAAAAAAATGTCGCTCGCATCAAGAATCTTGAGTTGCTAATAGCTCAAATGGCGCAACAATCTCCACCCATCCAATCTTTACCTAGCCAACCTCAACCAAATCCGAAAGGACAACTGAATGCTATCACATTGAGGAGCGGCAACACTATCGATGGCCCTAGGATGGTGGTGGACGATGTCTTGGGTGATAAGGAGGGCGATGTGGTGGATGTTAAGGAAGAGGAGGATTTAACAGAATAAAGGGAGAGTGAATTAGTCTTGGGTGAGGGAGTTGGTGAAGTACAAGGGGAAGCATTGGGAGAATGAAGCAAAGAGAGAGAAGAGATGGAGAGAGTGAGAAAAGGGAAGGGAAAGATGGCAGAAGAAAAACCAATCCCAACCATGGAGAAACCAAAGTTACCGCCGGTGCCTTTTCCCGAGCGGTTGACAAAACCAAAGTCCGATGCAAAATTTTCAAGGTTCATTGAGATGCTTAAGAAGCTTCAAGTTAACATCCCATTTCTTGATGCCATTTATGAAGTCCTATCCTTCAAGAAACATTTGAAGAAGCTTCTTACAAGCAAGAGGAGAATCCAAGAGAAAGCTACAATTCATTTGATGGCGGATTGTAGTGCCATTATCGACAACAAATCACCGGAGAAACTAGCCGACCCTGGGAGTTTTCTATTCCATGCACCATCAGTAATTTGAGGATTGGCCGTGCCTTATGTTATCTAGGAGCAAGTGCGAGTGTCATGCCTTACTCAATTTGCAAGAAGTTGAATCTTGATGATCTAGCTCCTACTACTATTAACCTTCAATTGGCCGGCCGACCCGTACGAAGACCCTTGGGAATAATAGAAGACATTCCGGTGCAAGTACGGCAATTTTTGATCCCTTGTGATTTTGTTATCTTGGAGATGGAGGAGGACAACAACATCCCCATTATTTTGGGAAGGTCGTTCCTTGCTACGACGGGAGCAATTATTGATGTGAAGAATGGAAGTATGTCGTTGACTGTTGAGAATGAAAGTATTATTTTTCAACTTGAGGGGTCTTTGAAGGGTCCTTCATATGGGGACTCATGCTACGCGATTGACATGATGGAATTTCTCGTTGATGAGTATATTGAGGAGTCCCATCTACTTGAGTCTACTTGTGACGACCCCTTGGGTGCATGCTTATTGGAGTCCTTTCAATTTGAGACCGATGGCACCGACATCACTTTCTTCACCAACCTTCTTGACTCTTCACCTATGCACGAGGAAATTATTATTGATGAGCCTATTATGGAGTGCATGGAGATTCAAGATGCGATCTTCAAAGGTATGTCTTCCTCCCAAGTTCAATCTTCTATTCCTTTAGATCTTAAATCTTTGCCCCCTTCCCTCCAATATGCTTACTTGGATGATGAAAAATCTTATCCTGTGATTGTGAATGCAAATTTGAATGATTTTGAATTGTCTAAGTTGCTTGATCTGCTTAGGAAGCATAGAGGTGCATTAGGTTATAGGATAGAAGATTTGAAAGGTTTATCCCCGTCCATTTGCATGCATTCGATTGATTTGCTAGAAGATGCCAAGCCTATTAGGCAACCACAACGTAGATTAAATCCTAACATGCAAGAAGTGGTTAAAAAGGAGGTAGTGAAGTTGCTCGCTGCTGGGATCATCTTCCCCATCGCAAATAGCGAATGGGTAAGCCCGATTCAGTGTGTGCCAAAAAAGGGTGGAATGACCGTAATTGAAAATGATAAGAAAGAATTGGTAAGTATCCGAACTGTGACTGGTTGGAGAATGTGCATTGATTACCGTCAACTTAACAAAGTAACGAAGAAGGACCATTTTCCCCTTCCTTTTACTAACCAGATGCTAGAACGGTTGGCGGGTCACTCACATTTTTGCTTTTTAGATGGGTATTCCGGGTTCTTTCAAATCCCAATCCACCCCTCACACCAAGAAAAAACCACCTTCACTTGCCCATACGGGACATTTGCTTACCGTCGCATGCCATTTGGTTTATGTAATGCCCCTGGGACTTTTCAACGTTGTATGATGGCTATTTTTAGCGATTTCATTGAGAAATGCATGGAGTTTTTATGGATGACTTTTCTGTGTACGGTAATTCTTTTGATGACTGTTTGCTAAACCTGGAAAAAGTATTAACTCGTTGTGAAGAAGTGGATCTAGTACTCAACTGAAAGAAATGCCACTTTATGGTGGAACAAGGTATTGTTTTGGTTCCCTTAATCTCTTCAAAGGGCATCGAGGTGGATAAGGCGAAGGTTGAGGTCATAGAGCGCCTACCACCCCCCAGTTTCCGTTACGGGGGTGCGTAGCTTCCTTGGCCATGTCGACTTCTATCGCCGGTTCGTCAAGGATTTTTCGAAAATCGCTCGACCTCTAACCGACCTCTTATGCAAAGATGCTCTTTTCATTTTTACTGACGATTGTCTTGAGTCATTTTACAGATTGAAGCAGGCTTTGATTTCCGCCCCGGTGGCTCAACCTCCGGACTGGACACTACCATTTGAGATCAAGGCCGACGCAAGTGACTTTGCCGTGGGGGCGTGTTTGACCCAAACAGTGGACAAGAAGCCAAGGGTTATTTATTACGCAAGCCATGCGCTTGATAGTGCCCAAAGAAACTACACCACCACGGAAAAGGAACTTTTGGCGATCGTTTTTGGGCTCAACGAATTCCGGCAGTACCTTATGTTCTCGAAGGTAGTAGTCTACACGGATCATGCCGCTATCAAATACTTGATGGGAAAGAAGGAGACAAAGCCGAGGCTAATACAGTGGGTCTTTCTCATGCAAGAATTTGATTTGGAAATCCGTGACAAGGCGGGCACGAAGAATGTCGTGGTCGATCATCTCTCGAGGATTCTTGTCAACTTGGAAGACACCCAACCGATTGTAGATGCTTTCCCGGACGAGCGACTTTTGGCGATCAACTCTCATCCTTGGTATGCGGATATTGTGAATTATTTGGCAAGCGAAGTTCCCCAACACTTGAACCATCACCAAAAGAAGAAATTTCTCCATGACATGAAGCACTATTATTGGGATGATCCCTTCCTTTTCCGGCTTTGCAACGACGTATTCCCGAGAGTGAACTGCAATCCGTTTTGACTCATTGTCACGAGTTTCCGGTGGGAGGTCATGGTAGCTCCCAAAAGACTGCGGCGAGGGTTCTACAAGCCGGCTATTGGTGGCCAACTCTTTTTCGTGACGCCCATTTACATGTCAAGCAATGTGATAGATGTCAAAGATCCAGAAACATCTCCCGGAAAAATGAAGCACCGTTGAATTATATTCTTGAAGTTGAAGTCTTCGATGTGTGGGGGTTGGACTTCATGGGACCTTTCCCGTCATCAACGGGTTTCCAATACATCCTAGTGGCGGTGGATTATGTCTCAAAGTGGGTCGAAGCCATACCATGCGTGAGGTGCGATGGGAAGTTCGTTTCGAGATTCTTGAAAAAGACCCTATTTCCAAGATTCGGCATTCCAAGGGTCATCATTAGTTACAACGCTTCCCATTTCATTGAGAAAAAGTTCGAGTCTCTTTTGGCAAAGTACGGCATCTATCATAAGAAGGGACTACCTCATCATCCACAACACACAAGGTCAAGTGGAAATCTCAAACCGCGCCATCAAGGAAATCTTAGAGAAGACGGTCAACTCTTCAAGGAAAGATTGGGCAGAAAAATTGGATGAAGTTTTGTGGGCATACCGCACCGCCTACAAGACTCCGATCGGTACTACTCCCTACCGTCTTGTCTACGGGAAGGCGTGTCACTTTCCCGTGGAGTTTGAGCATAAAACCACGTGGGTAACCAAGAAGTTGAACTTCGATCTTAAGGCGGCCGGAAGTAGTCGGTTATTTCAACTAGAAGAACTTGAGGAGTTGAGGCGTCATCCATATGAGAACAATAAGATCTACAAAGAAAGAACCAAAGCATGGCACGACAAGAGGTTGAACCGACGGGAGTTTGTGGTAGGCGATAGGCTTCTCATCTTCAACTCGAGGCTAAAGTTATTCTCCGGGAAATTGAGATCACGATGGTCCGGTCCGTTTGAAATTGTGAAAATTCTCCCCGCCGGAGTTGTAGAATTGAAGGATGCACAAGGAAAGTGTTTCAAAGCAAACTCATCGAAGCTTAAACCGTACATCATGGGTGAGGATTATGCCGGGACAGTTGTGGTGTATCTCGCGAATTTTGAGGATTGAAAAGCATCCGGAAAGGTCGAGCTAGGACCTACAAAAACAAGCACCCGGGAGAGGTATGACTTACTTCCCCTTCTTTTAGTGTTTTCTTTCATTTTCTTCCATTTCATTTCCCTTGTTTTAGCATTTTCATTTTCCTTAGTGTTTATTGAAGAATTTGAGAAAAAGAAAGAGAAAAGAGAAAAATTAGAAAAATTGAGAAAAAAAAAATATATAGAAAAGATTGAAAAGAAGAAAAAAAACTCGAGAGCGTAAAAAGAAAATAAAGAGAGGTTCTATGAGGGTCGGGATTTGAATGTAATTTTTGAGTGATGGGAAAATACCCTTGAATGAAAAATTGAGCGAGAAAGAAAAGGGAATGGATGATAAGAGGGTAGATTTTAGGACTTAACGTTTTTTTTTTCCAAGTTTTGAGCCTTGTAGATTCAGTGGCTAGGCCGAAAAGGACCGTGCCCACGGTCAGCTGGACCGTGGCCACGGTCAGGTTATTCAAAGTGTCCCCAGTTTCCTCAGGCCGAAGGTTACCGTGACCACGGTGAGCTTCACCGTAGCCACGGTCTCATCACAACAAGTTCTTGGAAAAAGGTCTTTCCGAAGATCACCGTGACCACAGTGGATGTTAACGTAGCCACAGTGACTACCCTGCAAATTTCCCTCTTTCTCCCCAACCCGAGCCACACCGTGCCCACGGTCAAATCGACCGTAGCCACGGTGAGTCGAAAACTGCGGATATGTCGGGGTCCAATTCTCACTTTTCCTCATTTCTTTTTCAATTCCCTCTATTCTCTCACACTCGAAAACCCCCCTAAAACCCTAATACCACAAATTCCTTCCAAGATTTGACAAATCCATCACCAAATTCCTCCATTTCTCCCCAAAACCCCTGCGATTTTCGCCCTAGCTGTGCTGCGCCGCTGCTGTTTCGCCATTTTCAGATCCTTGAAGCAAAATTGTGGGTTTTTTGGCACTTGGTGGGGGTTCGAAAATCATCATCCATCCTTCCCAACACTTCAATCCAGGTACTCCTTGATTTATTGGTGCTTAAACACTCAATTTCCTTGTTATTTGGGTTTAATATTGTGCAAATTGCTTGCTGGGTTTGGTTGGACGAATAGGTTGAATTGGGGTTGAATTTTTGGCCGATATTGCTGAGTTTGGGAGTAGTTTGGTGAATTGTTGGGTTGGATTTTGTGGTTGATTGTGAATTTGTGTTGCTCGGGAATTTTTGGGTGGTGTGCTTGTGTGTTTCTTTGTTGTGGTGGTTGTTTTCTCAGTTGCTATCAATGGGTCGAGCAAAACGTGCCCGGACCGAGCAAGAGTCAACCCCCGTCCAATCAACCTCTGCCGAGCCCGATAAAACCCGGTACAAGGATCAACCAGCCTCGATCATTCAATGCGACCCGAAGGTTAAGGTTAAATTCCGGGACGATATGCACAAGGTGAGGTATGAGAGGCTCAAGAAGCGGAAGATTTGTGCTCCGGACCTCTATCATGAAGAGACGGCAAAGGACATCTATTGTAAACCGAGCATGGATTTCTTCATCAAAACCATGGGTTGGGAGGTCTTTGCCACCATCAACAAGCCAATCATCGAACAACCGGTGCTTGAGTTCCTTAGTTCTTTGGTAGTAGAGGAAGACGGTACATCCAACGCCTCTTTCTCGTACATCGTGAATAAAAAGGAGTACTGCCGCACGGTTAAGGATCTTTGCAATGCGTTAGGCCTACCCGAGGATGGAATCTTCTATGGTGAGAGTGTTAACTTCGATGAACAAAAGGCTATGCGAGACCTCACTTGCTGGAGGAGGCGCTATCCCAAGGTTCGAACACAACGAGCGCAGTTTTAATGCCCAAGCAACTCCAAGGCCCGGGACTTTTGTAACCTCAGCGTCCGCATCTTCCACCACATCATCTCAAACTCCGTATTCGGCCGTGACGCCGGGCGATCGAGCGTCCGGAAAGACGACCTCTTCGTCCTCTACAACGCAATTAACGGTCGCCGAGTCAACACCGGCTCATGCATCCTCCATTGTCTTCGGGAAATAAGCCTCGAAACCCGGAACATGACCATTGGAATGGGTCACATCATCACCCATCTTCTACGGAAACAAGGGTTCGAGTCTTACCTCGACAAGTGGACTCCCCGGTTTTTCCCCGATCCTATCGATGGTGTTCGCCTTCGGAAGATGGAATTCTTAGAGAAAAACAAGACGCGAACGTACTACCGTCACGGAAACGAACCCTGCAGCGTCGCCGTTTATTTGGGCGATGACAACGCCGAGAAACACCTAGATGTCACCGACCGCCGCAATTGGTCGTGTGGCCAAACTTTTGGGGATCGTTTCGTAGTGGGTGGTCCCGGGGATCACGAAGAGGAGGAGGGTGAAGAAGAAGAAGATGAGGAAGAAGAAGAGGGAGGACAACTGCAAGGGGACGAAGCCGAGCCGAGTCAAGTGCGGGACGCCGCTCTTGAACGTATCACCGAACGAGCTTCATGATGAATTTCAAGAACAACGGGAGCTCATCCAAAACCAGCAGACGTTGATTGAAAACTTGCAAGGGTTGATCGAGACCCAACAGGAGATGCTTGCTAGCATCCAATCGCAACTCCAACCTCGTCATCCTCCGGGACGGTCCGCTTGAGGACCGTTTGTAAGCATTCACCCCCACCCGACCTTTATCATCGTTTTTATTTACTTTATTTTGTGAAGTATAAGTGTAGGGGGTGCTTCTTCGGGGTTTTGGATGCGATGTCTGGTGGTTTTGGAGTATTGATCTCTCGGTTTCATTTGGCATGTTTTGGCATGATTATGGGGTTGTTTGATTAGGATGGTCGGGTTTGTTTGTCTTGTATGTCTTTTGAGGTTGCCGGGTTGTCCTTCGGTTGCTTGATGGTTGTTTTTTTGTCGGCTAGAAGTTTGTTCAAGCTTGTCTCGATGTATTTGGATCATTGATGGTTTGTAATCGAATATTGTTTGTGACGAATGTAATGAATCTGCTATTTCGGTTGGTGTGTATGGAGTTTCACCCTTATCTCCCGCCTCAATGAGTGAGATTCGGGGATAAGGTAAGTTATTGGCAATGTATATATTGTAAATAGTTTTGTTTTTCATCTTTTTAGTTTCTTTTCATACTCTTTTAAGTTAATTTTTCCTTTCTTTTGTTTTTGGTCGTCTTTTATTCTAACGTTGTTTTGATTCACTCGAACAATGACTCTGGATCGCTGTCTTAACGCTTATGAAGAGTTTGAGGTAATATCTTTCCACCCTACTCTTTTTATGTGAATTCTTACCATGATCCATCGCATGCTTGGTTTTCTTTTGGGTGGCGAACCCCTTTGAGTGTTTGTGTTGGGATATCTTGTGGTTGGAGCCGTATGGGCTCGGGTCGCCACCATTTCTACTTGCTAGTTGTTTTTGTTTGTGTTTTGTAGGTTCTCTACCCTTTTCATGTGACACCCTCCCACAATGAGGACATTGTGGAGCTTTAAGTGTGTGTGTGGGGGGGGGGGGAGGGGGGGAGATATTCTGCTTCAAAGGTAGATCACCTAGTCATTTTGTTCCTTGTTTTTCCTAGTTTTTCCTAAAATTTGAAAAAATTAAAACTTTGAAAATTTTTGTGTGTGAAAAAGTAAAAAGGGGAGAAATATTGTGAAAACCCAAAAGTTTCTTTCTTTTCTTTTTGAAGATGTTTCCATTCACAGTTACGTAGATATTTGTCTAATTTGTCGATTCGGCCAGTTGGAAGCGGCTGGTATGAATAAATAGAGGCCTTAGGAAGGATCTTTGCCATGACTTATCTCTTTTAGACCTCTACATGAAATGGGAAAGCAGAATCCTCAATTCTTACACGCTTTGACTGAGTCTTCTTACCTAAGTTAAGACGGTTTTGGTTGTTCAAATGCTTAAGCTCTTAATTAATGCATTAATCAAATACCTATCGAGCCTATCGTCATGGGTTGGTTTGGATGGATCGGCACCCTATGCCCCTTAACTGCAATGTCTCACGTATGGAGAAACCCAGCAGGGAGGGTAGCCCTTTGCGAAGGCCGGTGCTTAAATCCCGCAAAACCCGACGCAAACACTCTAAAAGACACAAGCGGTTTGAGTGGAAAGAAAAGAGTGTAGTTTTTGCAATGAAAGAAAAGAGCGAAGCAAGAAAAAGAAAAACAAAGAGTTTAGAATTAGAATGGCAAGAAAAAAAAAAGAAAGAAAAGAGGGAAAAAGAAAGAAAAGAGAGAAAGGAAAGAAAAAGAGTGAAGTGAGAATAAGAAAGAAAAGATAGGTTGAAAGAAAAGAAAAACCAAGAGTGAAATAGGCTAGATAATCTCGAACTTGAGCATGAGAACAACTCTGATTGTCTGGTTTAGGATAGGAAAGACCGACTAGAGCCCACTTGCACATATTCACGAGAAGTCTTGCTCAGCAGGAAGTGTTTTGGTTCAATATCTCAAACATTGGCAGTTTTCCAACCTTCGTGTCTTAATTTGTTTATACTTGCTTCTTCCAATCGATTGTTGAGGCGGGTTGGAGAACTAGGTGCATGATTGGGGACGGGGATATTTTCTTTGTTTTTGTTTTGCTTTGTTTTTCGGTTTTCACTCCTTTTTCTTTTTTCTTTGGCTTTTTTCGGTACAGCCGCTACAAACCTTCACGAGTCCATCTCGTCCACCCGGGCTGCCGGGGGGTTCAAAGGGCTTGGTGCATACGCTAAATGCATCCGTTTCTCTCCACGACAGAGGAGTTAGTGTTAGCTAGTTATTTTTTATTTTGTTTTGCTCGGGACGAGCAAAGGTTTAAGTGAGGGGGGTGTTTAGACCCGATTTCGCGTCTAAATATCGCCTAAATATCGTCTAGTTAGGAAATCAACTTCCCAACCCCATCCTTCCCTTAAGTGGGATGTATTTGGGTACGAAAGCGTCCCGAATACATCCAATGCTTGTTGGAAGGATGGGAATGGGGATAGTAAATGTTCTAGTTCGCGAAAGCGAAAGCGAATATAAACTAACTAGGAAATTCCGTTTCATCGACTCCCCGGGTCTGTCTATGGACTTTGGGGAAGTCATTCCGGATATCCTTGAAAGAGGAATCCCGGTGGGTGTTTTCCAACGGAGTTACCATTTGATTTCCCCTTCTCATCACTCTCTTGCTGCGAAACCCATTTCCTTATCCCCGTTTGCATCCCGAAAGTCTCCCGACACCCATTGTCTCACCTTTCTGACCGAACCTAGTGTGTTTGTGCTGTTTTTACCCCAAAAATATATCACCCTTTCGTGATCGTAAACCCTACCTATAGTCGAATAGCTGCAGCTAAGGCCCCTAGCTCCCTGTGGAAGAACGATATAACCGAGGTCTCACAAACCACATTACATGTACTTAGGCCCATAAGATATCGATGGAAAGCTCTCGTTGTGTACTTTAAGCTGCCAAAATTTAAGACCAATCAGAGTTGTATTGATGGAGTTATGACACAAAGAGTGCAGGCACGTCCATTTCAAAAACCCACGTTGACCCTTTTCCGCTTATTTATTCCGACAGACTTCGAACCCTTTGAAAGGAAGTAGGTCCCGATGAGGACCCGTAGCTCCTCGCCCATGGTCCGGGGTCCCACTTGAAGTGGATGCCACACTCAACGATGACTCAAATACGCCTCCAAAGTCCCTGGTCCATTTGAAATGGACTCTACACCCGATCTTGGAGTTGTTTCGCTTGGGTTCTCGGGAGGGGCCACGGATAGACTTGGAAACCATGGATTCAAGGCTCGGGCCCCATCCCGATACACTCCATACTCCTCTTCTTGAGAAAGAGTTGCCCTCAACTCTTGGGAGTTAAAACCGATATCCTCTCTATAATTTGGCTCCAAGGAAGCTTGAACATCCAGAATTTCTCGATTACAACGAACATACACATGAGGCGCCCAACAATCTTTGAACCCTACGGCGTATCCATCATCCAACTGAAAAAAAAAAAGGTTGGAGGCTTGTTGTGTGGGGATAGGGGATTAAGGGAAGGAACGGGAGTATTTTGAGGTGCTTGGGAACACACATCCTGACTTGGCTCGCTGCAAGGTAAAGACAAAGCAAGAGATCACTCATCGTCACCAACAACACACTCAACCCGTGTTTTGCTCAAAAGGACAAGGTTCCTCAACTCACTTCCCACCCCGGGTTTGATTTGATGTGGGGCTAAGGGATTCGAGAGATCAAATTAAAAAGAACAAACTTCATTTGACAAACACTCCCACAAACATTGCATACCAAATTTCCAATAGCACCCAATCAAAAACACGTTCTCGAATAACCAATGACGCCCAAATATCATGTATGGCATACTCAAGTAGTTCAAATCACAACGACAAACATACAAGAAATATTCATCGATGGACGACACAAATGAATAGCTCAAATACTTGGGTTGAACTATAATCAAAGCATCACCAATCCCAAATTCGCCACTAAACGTAGAACAAACACCTAGATTCTTAACATTCAACTCCAAGCATAGAGACTTTCCGATCGAGGACGACACATGCTTATCATAAAACTTATCACGCCAACAAACATTCTCAAATAATCAATGCCTCCCAAAGGTCATACACGACTCACCCAAAGACTATACACCACAACGTGCATCTTTCAAACATCATTCAATATATTTCAAAAGAGAGCCTTCGGTTACCTTGTTCTTCCCATAGAGAAGAATTTGAGTGCCCATGCGTGGAAGGGAAAGTAAGTCGTCTCCATTGGTTCTTAATTTCTCGATTGGTGGCAATGATAAAACCAAATGACCTTCTTCGAAGGCTTTTTCAACAAGGGTAAGAGGAAGGGCAAGGTCGACGTTCGCATCCTCCTCTTGACTAGGAACTTCATCAATCTCACCATGTACACCAAGAAGCTCATGAGGTTTCCCTTCATCGGCCTCAAGGACATTAACCGCGTTCATTGAACTTTCCTTTTTCTTAACCTCCTCAAACTTTCTAAGTGTGGAATTGACCTTTTGCTCATTAACACCTTCTACCATGTCACTTGTATGCTCCTCCACACCAAAAGATTCCTCAATCCAAGCTTCAACCGTAGCCATTGTCAGACATTGCAAAGCATCGTGTCCCATACAACTACATTTGACACATTTTTGAGACGTAAAGGCCGTTAGTGGGGAATAGTGGAATGGATTCTTCCGGGAGGAATCCTCTCTTCCTCTTTGACAATCAAGTGATTGAATGGGTTCATGGTTAACCTCTCGCTTGTAAGTGTTAGGCAATAATCACTCATTCATCGATTGCTTTAGCCTTGTCCATGAGGTGATTTTTGCTAGACCCTCCTTAGCTCTTTGTGCCTTGAAATTCTCAAACCAAAGGGATGCAACCTTGGTGAGCTTCAATCTTGGAACCTTGAAGGCCTGTTCATCGCTAGAAAACCTCAATTTCAAAAATCCTCCCCAAGATTTGGACCCATTTGAGATAATCTCCGGGGTCGGTACTGCCATTGAATTCCGAAATTTTGATCTTCATATCATAGAATTAATTCCGTGGGGACTTCTCAACCACTTCCCGTCGATGATGGCGTCGAAATAAGCCTCTATCATCGTCACTCGACTCATAGGAAGGAGGAGGACGGATATGTCTTCTAGTGAACCTCCTTCATTCGTCACGGGTTCGATACTGATGCGTGATGGCAATGTTGTTTACTTGTGTCAAGAGGCCATCAAGAGTATCTTGAATGTTCGTGAATCGAATCTCAAGTCTTGGCATGAGGGCCATAACAATAGTAGGGGTGAAGGACGGATTGTGTTTTGGATAATTTGTTGAGTTTAGGGGTTCTTTTTTAGTTGGCTAGTGTTTGGCTAAGGGTTCTTTGTGTTTTTCTCACTTGGACATTTCATCGAACACCTTGTGTGCACTATTTTCCAACTTCTCGTCAAAGCTCCAAATTGCTTCAAAAATACCAAATACAAATACAATAGAAAGTATTCCAATACTCTTGGATTGCAAAGGAAATGGGGATCACCAATATTTGCATTCAATCCACAAAAACCGACACTAGAGAACACACTAGCAAGAACAATGAAAAAACTCAAGCTAAATGAAAAACCAAAGCTCTGATACCAAAGTGGAGCGGATGGGAAAAGCTCAGATACCAAAATGGAGCGCTATCATTGCGTGAATGGATGAAGATTAGCTTGAGTGTGTGAATGGGAGCGATGATCAACACGAACAAAGGCTTGAACATCCAAAGGAAGGATATGACCTTGAGCAAGGAGACATTTCATCGAACACCTTGTTTGCACTATTTTCCAACTTCTCATCAAAGCTCCAAATTGCTTCAAAAATACCAAATACAAATACAATAGAAAGTATTTCAATACTCTTGGATTGCAAAGGAAATGGGGATCACCAATATTTGCATTCAATCCACAAAAACCAACACTAGAGAACACACTAGCAAGAACATTGAAAAAATTCAAGCTAAATGAAAAACCAAAGCTCTGATACCAAAATGGAGCGGATAGGAAAAGCTCTGATACCAAAATGGAGCGTTACCGTTGCGTGAGTGGGTGAAGATTAGCTTGAGTGTGTGAATGGGACCGATGATCAACACGAACAAAGCTTTGAACACCCAAGGGAAGGATATGACCTTGAGATAGGAGACTCAACAACTTAGGCCTAACACCCCACCATGATTATCCAAGTTAATCCGCTAAATAATCACTAAAGGAATGACTTGCTAAAACCACTGTCAACAAATGGATAAAGTAAGAACAAGATTTTTTGAAAGAAAACTAGGGGAAAACCCTTTCGTTACATTAGCAAATCATTCGTCAACGAAAAAACTATCTTGAAAAACAAGCTAAAGGGGGGTATCTATACTAATGGGGGGTAAAATACTAAAACATAACATTTAACACCAAACACTTGGGCAGGCAGCAGCTGGGCAAGGGAGGGCCGCGGGTGCCACGGTGACTGTCGTGGGTGCGACGGAGCAAACGTAGCAGCAGCAATAGCCAAACATAAGAAGGTCGCGAGCGCGAAGGTGGTCATCAAGGGTACGACAAGACAACAGGAGCTACAGTTGACATCTGGACAGCGGGAGGTCGCGGATGCGACAAATTCGTCGCGGACGCGATGTAGCAAGCGGATGCAACAGTGTATTCTAGGCACTAGAGGGTCGCGGGAAAGCTCTCGGTGTGTACATAGGCCCATAAGATATCGATGGAAAGCTCTCGGTGTGTACTTTAGTCTCCCAAAATTTAAAACCGATCAGAGTAGTATTGAAGGAGTTATGACCTAAAGAGTGAAGGCACGTCCATTTCAAAAACCCACGTCGACCCTTTTCCGCTTATTTTTTCCGACAAACTTTGAACCCTTTGAAAGGCCCAAAGTAGGTCCCGATGAGGACCTGCAGCACCACGTCCATGGTCTAGGGTCCCACTTGAAGTGGAAGCCACACCCAACGATGACTCGAATACGCCTCCGAAGTCCCGGGTCCATCTGAAATGGACTCTCCACCCGATCTTGGAGTTGTTTCGCTTGGGTTCTCGGGAGGGGCCGCGGATAGACTTGGAAACCATGGATTCTAGGCTCGGGCCCCATCCCGATACACTCCATACTCCTCTTCTTGAAAAAGAGTTTTCCCTCAACTCTTGGAGGTTAAAACCGAGATCCTCTCTATAATTTGGCTCCAAGGAACCTTGAACATCCCGAATTTCCATATTGCAATGAACATACACATGAGGCGCCCAACTAGCTTAGAACCCTACGGTGTATCCATCATCCAAATAAAAGAAAAAGGTTGGAGGCTAGTTGTGTGGGGATAGGGGATTAAGGGAAGGAACGGGAGTATTTTGAGGTGCTTGGGAACACACATCCACACTTGGTTCGCTGCAAGGTAAAGACAAAGCAAGAGATCGCTCATCGTCACCAACAGCATACTCAACCCTTGTTTCGCTCAAAAGGACAAGGTTGCTCAACTCACTTCCTACCCCGGGTTTGATTTGATGTGGGGCTAAGGGATTCAAGAGATCAAATTCAAAAGAACAATCTTCATTTGACAAACACTCCCACAAACATTGCATACCAAATTTCCAATAGCACCCAATCAAAAACACGTTCTCGAATAACCAATGACGCCCAAATATCATGTATGGCATACTCAAGTAGTTAACATCACAATGACAAGCATACAAGAAATATTCATCGATGGAGGACACAAATGAAGATCAGAGGTTAAATACTTAGGTTGAACTATAATCAAGGCATCACCAATCCCAAATTCACCACTAAACACAGAAAAAACACCTAGATTCTTAGCATTCCACTCCAAGCATAGAGAATTTCCCATCGGGGACGACACATGCTTATCATAAAACTTATCACGCCAACAAAAATTCTCAAATAATCAATGCCTCCCAAAGGTCATGCACGACTCACCCAAAGACTCTACACCACAACGTGCATCTTACAAAACTTATTCAATATATTTCAAAGGAGAGCCTTCGGTTACCTTGTTCTTCCCATGGAGAAGAATTTGAGTGCCCATGAGTGGAAGGGAATGTAAGTCGTCTCCATTGGTGCTTAATTTCTAGATTGGTGGCAATGATAAAACCAAATGTCCTTCTTCGAAGGCTTTTTCAACAAGGGTAAGAGGAAGGGCAAGGTCGACGTTCGCATCCTCCTCTTGAGTAGGAACTTCATCAATCTCACCATGTACACGAAGAAGCTCATGAGGTTTCCCTTCATCGGCCTGAAGGACATTAACCGCATTCATTGAACTTTCCTTTTTCGCAAACTCCTCAAACTTTCCAAATGTGAAATCGAGCTTTTGCTCATCAACACCTTCTACCATGTCACTTGTATGCTCCTCCACACCAAAAGATTCCTCAATCCAAGCTTCAACCGTAGCCATTGTCGGACATTGCAAAGCATCGTGTCCCATACGACTACATTTGACACATTTTTAGGACGTAAAGGCCGCTAGATGGGAACAGTGGAATGGCTTCTTCCGGGAGGAATCTTCTCTTCCTCTTTGACCATCAAGTGATGGAATGGGTTCATGGTTAACCTCTTGCTTGTAAGTGTTAGGCAAGATTCACTCATTCATCGATTGATTTAGCCTTGTCCATGAGGTGATTTTTGCTGGACCCTCCTTAGCTCTTTGTGCCTTGACATTCTCAAACCATAGGGATGCAACCTTGGTGAGCTTCAATCTTGGAACCTTGAAGGCCTGTTCATCGCTATAATCCTTAGTTTCAAAAATCCTCCCCAAGATTTAAACCCATTCTAGATAATCTCAAATAATCAATGCCTCCCAAAGGTCATGCACGACTCACCCAAAGACTCTACACCACAACGTGCATCTTTCAAACTTGATTCAATATTTTTCAAAGGAGAGCCTTCGGTTACCTTGTTCTTCCCATGGAGAAGAATTTGAGTGCCCATGAGTGGAAGGGAATGTAAGTCGTCTCCATTGGTGCTTAATTTCTCGATTGGTGGTAATGATAAAATCAAATGACCTTCTTCGAAGGCTTTTTCAACAAGGATAAGAGGAAGGGCAAGGTCGACGTTCGCATCCTCCTCGTGATTAGGAACTTCATCAATCTCACCATGTACACCAAGAAGCTCATGAGCTTTCCCTTCATCGGCCTCAAGGACATTAGCCGCGTTCATTGAACTTTCCTTTTTCTCAACCTCCTCAAACTTTCTAAGTGTGGAATTGACCTTCTGCTCATCAACCCCTTCTACCATGTCACTTGTATACTCCTCCACACCAAAAGATTCTTCAATCCAAGCTTCAACCTTAGCCATTGTCGGACATTGCAAAGCATCGTGTCCCATACACCTACATTTGACACATTTTTGGGACGTAAAGGCCGTTAGTGGGGAACAGTGGAATGGCTTCTTTCAAGAGGAATCCTCTCTTCCTCTTTGACCATCAAGTGATGGAATGGGTTCATGGTTAACCTCTCGCTTGTAAGTGTTAGGCAAGATTCACTCATTCATCGATTGCGTTAGCCATGTCTATGAGGTGACTTTTGCTCGACCCTCGTTAGCTCTTTTTGCCTTGACATTCTCAAACCAAAGGGATGCAACCTTGGTGAGCTTCAATCTTGGAACCTTGAAGGCATGTTCATCGCTATAATCCACAATTTCAAAAATCCTCTCCAAGATTTGGACCAATTCGAGATATTCTCCGGGATCGACGCCATCAATTGCCGTAATTTTGATCTTCATATCATAGAATTAATTCCGTGGGGACTTCTCAACCACTTCCCGTCGACGATGGTGTCGAAATGAGCCTCTATCATCATCACTCGACTCATAGGAGGGAGGAGGACGGATATGTCTTCTAGTGAACCTCCTTCGTTCGTCACGGGTTCGATACTGATGCGTGATGGCAATGTTGTTTACTTGTGTCAAGAGGCCATCAAGAGTATCTTGAATGTTCGTGAATCGAATCTCAAGTCTTGGCATGAGGGCCATAACAATAGTAGGGGTGAAGGACGGATTGTGTTTTGGATAATTTGTTGAGTTTAGGGGTTCTTTTTTAGTTGGCTAGTGTTTGGCTAAGGGTTCTTTGTGTTTTTCTCACTTGGACATTTCATCGAACACCTTGTGTGCACTATTTTCCAACTTCTCGTCAAAGCTCCAAATTGCTTCAAAAATACCAAATACAAATACAATAGAAAGTATTCCAATACTCTTGGATTGCAAAGGAAATGGGGATCACCAATATTTGCATTCAATCCACAAAAACCGACACTAGAGAACACACTAGCAAGAACAATGAAAAAACTCAAGCTAAATGAAAAACCAAAGCTCTGATACCAAAGTGGAGCGGATGGGAAAAGCTCAGATACCAAAATGGAGCGCTATCATTGCGTGAATGGATGAAGATTAGCTTGAGTGTGTGAATGGGAGCGATGATCAACACGAACAAAGGCTTGAATATCCAAAGGAAGGATATGACCTTGAGCAAGGAGACTCCACAACTTAGGCCTAACACCCCACCATGATTATCCAAGGTAATCCGCTAAATAATCACTAAAGGAATGACTTGCTAAAACCACCGTCAACAAATGGATAAAGAAAGAACAAGATTTTTTGAGAGAAAACTAGGGGAAAACCCTTTCGTTGCATTAGCAAATCATTCGTCAACGAAAAACTATCTTGAAAAACAAGTTAAAGGCGGGTATTTATACTAATGGGGGGTAAAATAGTAAAACATAACATTTAACACCAAACACTTGCGCAGGCAGCAGCTGGGGAAGGGAGGTTCGCGGGTGCCACGGTGACTGTCGTGCGTGCGACGGAACAAATTTAGCAGCAGCAGTAGCCGAACATAAGAAGGTCGCGAGCGCGAAGGTGGTCGTCGTCAAGTGCGACAAGACAACAGAGCTACGATCGGCGACGGACGGAGAGTCGCGGGTGCGACATATTAGCTGCGGACGCGATGTAGCAAGCGGATGCAAAAGTGTATTCTAGGCACTAGAGGATCGCGGGAAAGCTCTCGGTGTGTACTTAGGCCCATAAGATATTGATGGAAAGCTCTCGGTGTGTACTTTAGGCTCCCAAAATTTAAAACCAATCAGAGTTGTATTGAAGGAGTTATGACCTAAAGAGTGAAGGCACGTCCATTTCAAAAACCCACGTTGACCCTTTTCCTCTTATTTTTCCGACAGACTTCGAACCCTTTTAAAGGCCTAAAGTAGGTCTCGATGAGGACCCGCAGCTCAACGTCCATGGTCCCGGGTCCATCTGAAATGGACTCTCCACCCGATCTTGGAGTTGTTTCACTCAGGTTCTCGGGAGGGGCCGCGGATAGACTTGGAAACCATGGATTCGAGGTTCGGGCCCCATCCCGATACACTCCATACTCCTCTTCTTGAAAAATAGTTTGCCCTCAACTCTTGGGAGTTAAAACCGAGATCCTCTCTATAATTTAGCTCCAAGGAACCTTGAAAATCACGAATTTCCCTATTGCAATGAACATACACAAGAGGCGCCCAATTAGCTTTGAACCCTACGGCGTATCCATCATCGAAATGAAAGAAAAAGAATGGAGGCGTGTTGTGTGGGGATAGGGGATTATGGGAAGGAACGGGAGTATTTTGAGGTACTTGAGAACACACATCCTCACTTGGCTCGCTGCAAGGTAAAGACAAACCAAGAGTTTGCTCATCGTCACCAAAAGCACACTCAACCCGTGTTTCGCTCCAAAGGACAAGGTTCCGCAACTCACTTCCCACCCCGGGTTTGATTTGATGTGGGGCTAAGGGATTCAAGAGATCAAATTCAAAAGAATTTTCTTCATTTGACAAACACTCCCACAAACATTGCATACCAAATTTCAAATAGCACTCTATCAAAAACACGTTCTCGAATAACCAATGACGCCCAAATAACATGTATGGCATACACAAGTAGTTCACATCACAACGACCAACATACAAGAAATATTCATCGATGGAGGACACAAATGAAGAGCTCAAATACTTAGGTTGAACTATAATCAAGGCATCTCCAATCCCAAATTCGCCACTAAACACAAAACAAACACCTAGATTCTTAGCATTTCACTCCAAGTATAGAGAAATTCCGATCGGGGACAACACATGCTTATCATAAAACTTATCACGCCAACAAACATTCTCAAATAATCAATGCCTCCCAAAGGTCATGCACGACTCACCCAAAGACTCTACACCACAACGTGCATCTTTCAAACTTGATTCAATATTTTTCAAAGGAGAGCCTTCGGTTACCTTGTTCTTCCCATGGAGAAGAATTTGAGTGCCCATGAGTGGAAGGGAATGTAAGTCGTCTCCATTGGTGCTTAATTTCTCGATTGGTGGTAATGATAAAATCGAATGACCTTCTTCGAAGGCTTTTTCAACAAGGATAAGAGGAAGGGCAAGGTCGACGTTCGCATCCTCCTCTTGATTAGGAACTTCATCAATCTCACCATGTACACCAAGAAGCTCATGAGCTTTCCCTACTGTTCATTGAACTTTCCTTTTTCTCAACCTCCTCAAATTTTCTAAGTGTGAAATTGACCTTCTGCTCATCAACCCCTTCTACCATGTCACTTGTATACTCCTCCACACCAAAAGATTCTTCAATCCAAGCTTCAACCTTAGCCATTGTCGGACGTTGCAAAGCATCGTGTCCCATACACCTACATTTGACACATTTTTGGGACATAAAGGCCGTTAGTGGGGAACAGTGGAATGGCTTCTTTCAAGAGGAATCCTCTCTTCCTCTTTGACCATCAAGTGATGGAATGGGTTCATGGTTAACCTCTCGCTTGTAAGTGTTAGGCAAGATTCACTCATTCATCGATTGCGTTAGCCATGTCTATGAGGTGACTTTTGCTCGACCCTCGTTAGCTCTTTTTGCCTTGACATTCTCAAACCAAAGGGATGCAACCTTGGTGAGCTTCAATCTTGGAACTTTGAAGGCATGTTCATCGCTATAATCCACAATTTCAAAAATCCTCTCCATGATTTGGACCAATTCGAGATAATCTCCGGGATCGGTACTGCCATTGAATTCCGTAATTTTGATCTTCATATCATAGAATTAATTCCGTGGGGACTTCTCAACCACTTCCCGTCGACGATGGTGTCGAAATGAGCCTCTATCATCATCACTCGACTCATAGGAGGAGGAGGACGGATATGTCTTCTAGTGAACCTCCTTCGTTAAATCGGGTTCGATACTGATGCTTGATGTCAATGTTGTTTACTTGAGTCAAGAGGCCATCAAGAGTATTTTGAATGTTCGTGAATCGAATCTCAAGTCTCGGCATGAGGGCCATAACAATAGTAAGGGTGAAGGACGGATTGTGTTTGGGATAATTTGTTGAGTTTGGGGGTTCTTTTTTAGTTGGCTAGTGTTTGGCTAAGGGTTCTTTGTGTTTTTCTCACTTGGACATTTCATCGAACACCTTGTGTGCACTATTTTCCAACTTCTCGTCAAAGCTCCAAATTGCTTCAAAAATACCAAATACAAATACAATAGAAAGTATTCCAATACTCTTGGATTGCAAAGGAAATGGGGATCACCAATATTTGCATTCAATCCACAAAAACAAACACTGGAGAACACACTAGCAAGAACATTGAAAAAATTCAAGCTAAATGAAAAACCAAAGCTCTGATACCAAAATGGAGCGGATAGGAAAAGCTCTGATACCAAAATGGAGCGTTACCGTTGCGTGAGTGGGTGAAGATTAACTTGAGTGTGTGAATGGGAGCGATGATCAACACGAACAAAGGCTTCAACACCCAAAGGAAGGATATGACCTTGAGCAAGGAGACTCCACAACTTAGGCCTAACACCCCACCATGATTATCCAAGGTAATCCGCTAAATAATCACTAAAGGAATGACTTGCTAAAACCACCGTCAACAAATGGATAAAGAAAGAACAAGATTTTTTGAGAGAAAACTAGGGGAAAACCCTTTCGTTGCATTAGCAAATCATTCGTCAACGAAAAACTATCTTGAAAAACAAGCTAAAGGCGGGTATTTATACTAATGGGGGGTAAAATAGTAAAACATAACATTTAACACCAAACACTTGCGCAGGCAGCAGCTGGGGAAGGGAGGTTCGCGGGTGCCACGGTGGTATGCGTCGTGCGGCGGAACAAATTTAGCGGCGATGGCCGAACATAAGAAGGTCGCGAGCGAAGGTGGTCGTCGAGTGCGACAAGACAACAGGAGCTACAGTCGACATCTGGACAACGGGAGGTCGCGGGTGCGACAAATTCGCTGCGGACGCGATGTAGCAAGCGGATGCAACAGTGTATTCTAGGCACTAGAGGATCGCGGGAAAGCTCTCGGTGTGTACTTAGGCCCATAAGATATTGATGGAAAGCTCTCGGTGTGTACTTTAGGCTCCCAAAATTTAAAACCAATCAGAGTTGTATTGAAGGAGTTATGACCTAAAGAGTGAAGGCACGTCCATTTCAAAAACCCACGTTGACCCTTTTCCTCTTATTTTTCCGACAGACTTCGAACCCTTTGAAAGGCCTAAAGTAGGTCTCGATGAGGACCCGCAGCTCAACGTCCATGGTCCCGGGTCCATCTGAAATGGACTCTCCACCCGATCTTGGAGTTGTTTCACTCAGGTTCTCGGGAGGGGCCGCGGATAGACTTGGAAACCATGGATTCGAGGTTCGGGCCCCATCCCGATACACTCCATACTCCTCTTCTTGAAAAATAGTTTGCCCTCAACTCTTGGGAGTTAAAACCGAGATCCTCTCTATAATTTAGCTCCAAGGAACCTTGAAAATCACGAATTTCCCTATTGCAATGAACATACACAAGAGGCGCCCAATTAGCTTTGAACCCTACGGCGTATCCATCATCGAAATGAAAGAAAAAGAATGGAGGCTTGTTGTGTGGGGATAGGGGATTATGGGAAGGAACGGGAGTATTTTGAGGTACTTGAGAACACACATCCTCACTTGGCTCGCTGCAAGGTAAAGACAAACCAAGAGTTTGCTCATCGTCACCAAAAGCACACTCAACCCGTGTTTCGCTCCAAAGGACAAGGTTCCGCAACTCACTTCCCACCCCGGGTTTGATTTGATGTGGGGCTAAGGGATTCAAGAGATCAAATTCAAAAGAACAATCTTCATTTGACAAACACTCCCACAAACATTGCATACCAAATTTCAAATAGCACCCTATCAAAAACACGTTCTCGAATAACCAATGACGCCCAAATAACATGTATGGCATACACAAGTAGTTCACATCACAACGACCAACATACAAGAAATATTCATCGATGGAGGACACAAATGAAGAGCTCAAATACTTAGGTTGAACTATAATCAAGGCATCTCCAATCCCAAATTCGCCACTAAACACAAAACAAACACCTAGATTCTTAGCATTTCACTCCAAGTATAGAGAAATTCCGATCGGGGACAACACATGCTTATCATAAAACTTATCACGCCAACAAACATTCTCAAATAATCAATGCCTCCCAAAGGTCATGCACGACTCACCCAAAGACTCTACACCACAACGTGCATCTTTCAAACTTGATTCAATATTTTTCAAAGGAGAGCCTTCGGTTACCTTGTTCTTCCCATGGAGAAGAATTTGAGTGCCCATGAGTGGAAGGGAATGTAAGTCGTCTCCATTGGTGCTTAATTTCTCGATTGGTGGTAATGATAAAATCGAATGACCTTCTTCGAAGGCTTTTTCAACAAGGATAAGAGGAAGGGCAAGGTCGACGTTCGCATCCTCCTCTTGATTAGGAACTTCATCAATCTCACCATGTACACCAAGAAGCTCATGAGCTTTCCCTTCATCGTCCTCAAGGACATTAGCCGCGTTCATTGAACTTTCCTTTTTCTCAACCTCCTCAAACTTTCTAAGTGTGGAATTGACCTTCTGCTCATCAACCCCTTCGACCATGTCACTTGTATACTCCTCCACACCAAAAGATTCTTCAATCCAAGCTTCAACCTTAGCCATTGTCGGACATTGCAAAGCATCGTGTCCCATACACCTACATTTGACACATTTTTGGGACGTAAAGGCCGTTAGTGGGGAACAGTGGAATGGCTTCTTTCAAGAGGAATCCTCTCTTCCTCTTTGACCATCAAGTGATGGAATGGGTTCATGGTTAACCTCTCGCTTGTAAGTGTTAGGCAAGATTCACTCATTCATCGATTGCGTTAGCCATGTCTATGAGGTGACGTTTGCTCGACCCTCGTTAGCTCTTTTTGCCTTGACATTCTCAAATCAAAGGGATGCAACCTTGGTGAGCTTCAATCTTGGAACCTTGAAGGCATGTTCATCGCTATAATCCACAATTTCAAAAATCCTCTCCATGATTTGGACCAATTCGAGATAATCTCCGGGATCGGTACTGCCATTGAATTCCGTAATTTTGATCTTCATATCATAGAATTAATTCCGTGGGGACTTCTCAACCACTTCCCGTCGACGATGGTGTCGAAATGAGCCTCTATCATCATCACTCGACTCATAGGAGGGAGGAGGACGGATATGTCTTCTAGTGAACCTCCTTCGTTCGTCACGGGTTCGATACTGATGCTTGATGTCAATGTTGTTTACTTGAGTCAAGAGGCCATCAAGAGTATTTTGAATGTTCGTGAATCGAATCTCAAGTCTCGGCATGAGGGCCATAACAATAGTAAGGGTGAAGGACGGATTGTGTTTGGGATAATTTGTTGAGTTTGGGGGTTCTTTTTTAGTTGGCTAGTGTTTGGCTAAGGGTTCTTTGTGTTTTTCTCACTTGGACATTTCATCGAACACCTTGTGTGCACTATTTTCCAACTTCTCGTCAAAGCTCCAAATTGCTTCAAAAATACCAAATACAAATACAATAGAAAGTATTCCAATACTCTTGGATTGCAAAGGAAATGGGGATCACCAATATTTGCATTCAATCCACAAAAACAAACACTGGAGAACACACTAGCAAGAACATTGAAAAAATTCAAGCTAAATGAAAAACCAAAGCTCTGATACCAAAATGGAGCGGATAGGAAAAGCTCTGATACCAAAATGGAGCGTTACCGTTGCGTGAGTGGGTGAAGATTAACTTGAGTGTGTGAATGGGAGCGATGATCAACACGAACAAAGGCTTCAACACCCAAAGGAAGGATATGACCTTGAGCAAGGAGACTCCACAACTTAGGCCTAACACCCCACCATGATTATCCAAGGTAATCCGCTAAATAATCACTAAAGGAATGACTTGCTAAAACCACCGTCAACAAATGGATAAAGAAAGAACAAGATTTTTTGAGAGAAAACTAGGGGAAAACCCTTTCGTTGCATTAGCAAATCATTCGTCAACGAAAAACTATCTTGAAAAACAAGCTAAAGGCGGGTATTTATACTAATGGGGGGTAAAATAGTAAAACATAACATTTAACACCAAACACTTGCGCAGGCAGCAGCTGGGGAAGGGAGGTTCGCGGGTGCCACGGTGACTGTCGTGCGTGCGACGGAACAAATTTAGCAGCAGCAGTAGCCGAACATAAGAAGGTCGCGAGCGCGAAGGTGGTCGTCAAGGGTGCGACAAGACAACAGGAGCTACAGTCGACGTCTGGACAACGGGAGGTCGCGGGTGCGACAAATTCGCTGCGGACGCGATGTAGCAAGCGGATGCAACAGTGTATTCTAGGCACTAGAGGATCGCGGGAAAGCTCTCGGTGTGTACTTAGGCCCATAAGATATTGATGGAAAGCTCTCGGTGTACTTTAGGCTCCCAAAATTTAAAACCAATCAGAGTTGTATTGAAGGAGTTATGACCTAAAGAGTGAAGGCACGTCCATTTCAAAAACCCACGTTGACCCTTTTCCTCTTATTTTTCCGACAGACTTCGAACCCTTTGAAAGGCCTAAAGTAGGTCTCGATGAGGACCCGCAGCTCAACGTCCATGGTCCCGGGTCCATCTGAAATGGACTCTCCACCCGATCTTGGAGTTGTTTCACTCAGGTTCTCGGGAGGGGCCGCGGATAGACTTGGAAACCATGGATTCGAGGTTCGGGCCCCATCCCGATACACTCCATACTCCTCTTCTTGAAAAATAGTTTGCCCTCAACTCTTGGGAGTTAAAACCGAGATCCTCTCTATAATTTAGCTCCAAGGAACCTTGAAAATCACGAATTTCCCTATTGCAATGAACATACACAAGAGGCGCCCAATTAGCTTTGAACCCTACGGCGTATCCATCATCGAAATGAAAGAAAAAGAATGGAGGCTTGTTGTGTGGGGATAGGGATTATGGGAAGGAACGGAGTATTTTGAGGTACTTGAGAACACACATCCTCACTTGGCTCGCTGCAAGGTAAAGACAAACCAAGAGTTTGCTCATCGTCACCAAAAGCACACTCAACCCGTGTTTCGCTCCAAAGGACAAGGTTCCGCAACTCACTTCCCACCCCGGGTTTGAT
This sequence comes from Portulaca oleracea, assembly GCA_029582165.1. Taxonomy (NCBI): domain Eukaryota; kingdom Viridiplantae; phylum Streptophyta; class Magnoliopsida; order Caryophyllales; family Portulacaceae; genus Portulaca; species Portulaca oleracea. The sequence goes on along the minus strand of CM055868.1, from coordinate 26,575,797 downwards.
TTGATGTGGGGCTAAGGGATTCAAGAGATCAAATTCAAAAGAACAATCTTCATTTGACAAACACTCCCACAAACATTGCATACCAAATTTCAAATAGCACCCTATCAAAAACACGTTCTCGAATAACCAATGACGCCCAAATAACATGTATGGCATACACAAGTAGTTCACATCACAACGACCAACATACAAGAAATATTCATCGATGGAGGACACAAATGAAGAGCTCAAATACTTAGGTTGAACTATAATCAAGGCATCTCCAATCCCAAATTCGCCACTAAACACAAAACAAACACCTAGATTCTTAGCATTTCACTCCAAGTATAGAGAAATTTCGATTAGGGACAACACATGCTTATCATAAAACTTATCACGCCAACAAACATTCTCAAATAATCAATGCCTCCCAAAGGTCATGCACGACTCACCCAAAGACTCTACACCACAACGTGCATCTTTCAAACTTGATTCAATATTTTTCAAAGGAGAGCCTTCGGTTACCTTGTTCTTCCCATGGAGAAGAATTTGAGTGCCCATGAGTGGAAGGGAATGTAAGTCGTCTCCATTGGTGCTTAATTTCTCGATTGGTGGTAATGATAAAATCGAATGACCTTCTTCGAAGGCTTTTTCAACAAGGATAAGAGGAAGGGCAAGGTCGACGTTCGCATCCTCCTCTTGATTAGGAACTTCATCAATCTCACCATGTACACCAAGAAGCTCATGAGCTTTCCCTTCATCGGCCTCAAGGACATTAGCCGCGTTCATTGAACTTTCCTTTTTCTCAACCTCCTCAAACTTTCTAAGTGTGGAATTGACCTTCTGCTCATCAACCCCTTCGACCATGTCACTTGTATACTCCTCCACACCAAAAGATTCTTCAATCCAAGCTTCAACCTTAGCCATTGTCGGACATTGCAAAGCATCGTGTCCCATACACCTACATTTGACACATTTTTGGGACGTAAAGGCCGTTAGTGGGGAACAGTGGAATGGCTTCTTTCAAGAGGAATCCTCTCTTCCTCTTTGACCATCAAGTGATGGAATGGGTTCATGGTTAACCTCTCGCTTGTAAGTGTTAGGCAAGATTCACTCATTCATCGATTGCGTTAGCCATGTCTATGAGGTGACGTTTGCTCGACCCTCGTTAGCTCTTTTTGCCTTGACATTCTCAAATCAAAGGGATGCAACCTTGGTGAGCTTCAATCTTGGAACCTTGAAGGCATGTTCATCGCTATAATCCACAATTTCAAAAATCCTCTCCATGATTTGGACCAATTCGAGATAATCTCCGAGATCGGTACTGCCATTGAATTCCGTAATTTTGATCTTCATATCATAGAATTAATTCCGTGGGGACTTCTCAACCACTTCCCGTCGACGATGGTGTCGAAATGAGCCTCTATCATCATCACTCGACTCATAGGAGGGAGGAGGACGGATATGTCTTCTAGTGAACCTCCTTCGTTCGTCACGGGTTCGATACTGATGCTTGATGTCAATGTTGTTTACTTGAGTCAAGAGGCCATCAAGAGTATTTTGAATGTTCGTGAATCGAATCTCAAGTCTCGGCATGAGGGCCATAACAATAGTAAGGGTGAAGGACGGATTGTGTTTGGGATAATTTGTTGAGTTTGGGGGTTCTTTTTTAGTTGGCTAGTGTTTGGCTAAGGGTTCTTTGTGTTTTCTCACTTGGACATTTCATCGAACACCTTGTGTGCACTATTTTCCAACTTCTCACAAAGCTCCAAATTGCTTCAAAATACCAAATACAAATACAATAGAAAGTATTCCAATACTCTTGGATTGCAAAGGAAATGGGGATCACCAATATTTGCATTCAATCCACAAAAACAAACACTGGAGAACACACTAGCAAGAACATTGAAAAAATTCAAGCTAAATGAAAAACCAAAGCTCTGATACCAAAATGGAGCGGATAGGAAAAGCTCTGATACCAAAATGGAGCGTTACCGTTGCGTGAGTGGGTGAAGATTAACTTGAGTGTGTGAATGGGAGCGATGATCAACACGAACAAAGGCTTCAACACCCAAAGGAAGGATATGACCTTGAGCAAGGAGACTCCACAACTTAGGCCTAACACCCCACCATGATTATCCAAGGTAATCCGCTAAATAATCACTAAAGGAATGACTTGCTAAAACCACCGTCAACAAATGGATAAAGAAAGAACAAGATTTTTTGAGAGAAAACTAGGGGAAAACCCTTTCGTTGCATTAGCAAATCATTCATCAACGAAAAACTATCTTGAAAAACAAGCTAAAGGCGGGTATTTATACTAATGGGGGGTAAAATAGTAAAACATAACATTTAACACCAAACACTTGCGCAGGCAGCAGCTGGGGAAGGGAGGTTCGCGGGTGCCACGGTGACTGTCGTGCGTGCGACGGAACAAATTTAGCAGCAGCAGTAGCCGAACATAAGAAGGTCGCGAGCGCGAAGGTGGTCGTCAAGGGTGCGACAAGACAACAGGAGCTACAGTCGACGTCTGGACAACGGGAGGTCGCGGGTGCGACAAATTCGCTGCGGACGCGATGTAGCAAGCGGATGCACAAAGGTATTCTAGGCACTAGAGGATCGCGGGAAAGCTCTCGGTGTGTACTTAGGCCCATAAGATATTGATGGAAAGCTCTCGGTGTGTACTTTAGGCTCCCAAAATTTAAAACCAATCAGAGTTGTATTGAAGGAGTTATGACCTAAAGAGTGAAGGCACGTCCATTTCAAAAACCCACGTTGACCCTTTTCCTCTTATTTTTCCGACAGACTTCGAACCCTTTGAAAGGCCTAAAGTAGGTCTCGATGAGGACCCGCAGCTCAACGTCCATGGTCCCGGGTCCATCTGAAATGGACTCTCCACCCGATCTTGGAGTTGTTTCACTCAGGTTCTCGGGAGGGGCCGCGGATAGACTTGGAAACCATGGATTCGAGGTTCGGGCCCCATCCCGATACACTCCATACTCCTCTTCTTGAAAAATAGTTTGCCCTCAACTCTTGGGAGTTAAAACCGAGATCCTCTCTATAATTTAGCTCCAAGGAACCTTGAAAATCACGAATTTCCCTATTGCAATGAACATACACAAGAGGCGCCCAATTAGCTTTGAACCCTACGGCGTATCCATCATCGAAATGAAAGAAAAAGAATGGAGGCTTGTTGTGTGGGGATAGAGGATTATGGGAAGGAACGGGAGTATTTTGAAGTACTTGAGAACACACATCCTCACTTGGCTCGCTGCAAGGTAAAGACAAACCAAGAGTTTGCTCATCGTCACCAAAAGCACACTCAACCCGTGTTTCGCTCCAAAGGACAAGGTTCCGCAACTCACTTCCCACCCCGGGTTTGATTTGATGTGGGGCTAAGGGATTCAAGAGATCAAATTCAAAAGAACAATCTTCATTTGACAAACACTCCCACAAACATTGCATACCAAATTTCAAATAGCACCCTATCAAAAACACGTTCTCGAATAACCAATGACGCCCAAATAACATGTATGGCATACACAAGTAGTTCACATCACAACGACCAACATACAAGAAATATTCATCGATGGAGGACACAAATGAAGAGCTCAAATACTTAGGTTGAACTATAATCAAGGCATCTCCAATCCCAAATTCGCCACTAAACACAAAACAAACACCTAGATTCTTAGCATTTCACTCCAAGTATAGAGAAATTCGATCGGGACAACACATGCTTATCATAAAACTTATCACGCCAACAAACATTCTCAAATAATCAATGCCTCCCAAAGGTCATGCACGACTCACCCAAAGACTCTACACCACAACGTGCATCTTTCAAACTTGATTCAATATTTTTCAAAGGAGAGCCTTGTTACCTTGTTCTTCCCATGGAGAAGAATTTGAGTGCCCATGAGTGGAAGGAATGTAAGTCGTCTCCATTGGTGCTTAATTTCTCGATTGGTGGTAATGATAAAATCGAATGACCTTCTTCAAGGCTTTTTCAACAAGGATAAGAGGAAGGGCAAGGTCGACGTCAGATCCTCCTCTTGATTAGGAACTTCATCAATCTCACCATGTACACCAAGAAGCTCATGAGCTTTCCTTCATCTACCTCAAGGACATTAGCCGCTCATTGAACTTTCCTTTTCTCAACCTCCTCAAACTTTCTAAGTGTGGAATTGACCTTCTGCTCATCAAACCCTTCGACCATGTCACTTGTATACTCCTCCACACCAAAAGATTCTTCAATCCAAGCTTCAACCTTAGCCATTGTCGGACATTGCAAAGCATCGTGTCCCATACACCTACATTTGACACATTTTTGGGACGTAAAGGCCGTTAGTGGGGAACAGTGGAATGGCTTCTTTCAAGAGGAATCCTCTCTTCCTCTTTGACCATCAAGTGATGGAATGGGTTCATGGTTAACCTCTCGCTTGTAAGTGTTAGGCAAGATTCACTCATTCATCGATTGCGTTAGCCATGTCTATGAGGTGACGTTTGCTCGACCCTCGTTAGCTCTTTTTGCCTTGACATTCTCAAATCAAAGGGATGCAACCTTGGTGAGCTTCAATCTTGGAACCTTGAAGGCATGTTCATCGCTATAATCCACAATTTCAAAAATCCTCTCCATGATTTGGACCAATTCGAGATAATCTCCGAGATCGGTACTGCCATTGAATTCCGTAATTTTGATCTTCATATCATAGAATTAATTCCGTGGGGACTTCTCAACCACTTCCCGTCGACGATGGTGTCGAAATGAGCCTCTATCATCATCACTCGACTCATAGGAGGGAGGAGGACGGATATGTCTTCTAGTGAACCTCCTTCGCTCACACGGGTTCGACATCGATGCTTGATGTCAATGTTGTTTACTTGAGTCAAGAGGCCATCAAGAGTATTTTGAATGTTCGTGAATCGAATCTCAAGTCTCGCATGAGGGCCATAACAATAGTAAGGGTGAAGGACGGATTGTGTTTGGGATAATTTGTTGAGTTTGGGGGTTCTTTTTTAGTTGGCTAGTGTTTGGCTAAGGGTTCTTTGTGTTTTTCTCACTTGGACATTTCATCGAACACCTTGTGTGCACAATTTTCCAACTTCTCAAAGCTCCAAATTGCTTCAAAATACCAAATACAAATACAATAGAAAGTATTCCAATACTCTTGGATTGCAAAGGAAATGGGGATCACCAATATTTGCATTCAATCCACAAAAACAAACACCGGAGAACACACTAGCAAGAACATTGAAAAATTCAAGCTAAATGAAAACCAAAGCTCGATACCAAAATGGAGCGGATAGGAAAAGCTCGATACCAAAATGGAGCGTTACTGCGTGAGTGGGTGAAGATTAACTTGAGTGTGTGAATGGGAGCGATGATCAACACGAACAAAGGCTTCAACACCCAAAGGAAGGATATGACCTTGAGCAAGGAGACTCTCAACTTAGGCCTAACACCCCACCATGATTATCCAAGGTAATCCGCTAAATAATCACTAAAGGAATGACTTGCTAAAACCACCAACAAATGGATAAAGAAAGAACAAGATTTTTGAGAGAAAACTAGGGAAAACCCTTTCGTTGCATTAGCAAATCATTCACAACGAAAAACTATCTTGAAAAACAAGCTAAAGGCGGGTATTTATACTAATGGTGGTAAAATAGTAAAACATAACATTTAACACCAAACACTTGCGCAGGCAGCAGCTGGGGAAGGGAGGTTCGCGGGTGCCACGGTGACTGTCGTGCGTGCGACGGAACAAATTTAGCAGCAGCAGTAGCCGAACATAAGAAGGTCGCGAGCGCGAAGGTGGTCGTCAAGGGTGCGACAAGACAACAGGAGCTACAGTCGACGTCTTGACAACGGGAGGTCGCGGGTGCGACAAATTCGCTGCGGACGCGATGTAGCAAGCGGATGCAACAGTGTATTCTAGGCACTAGAGGATCGCGGGAAAGCTCTCGGTGTGTACTTAGGCCCATAAGATATTGATGGAAAGCTCTCGGTGTGTACTTTAGGCTCCCAAAATTTAAAACCAATCAGAGTTGTATTGAAGGAGTTATGACCTAAAGAGTGAAGGCACGTCCATTTCAATTACCCACGTTGACCCTTTTCCTCTTATTTTTCCGATGACTTCAACCCTTTGAAAGGCCTAAAGTAGGTCTCGATGAGGACCCGCAGCTCAACGTCCATGGTCCCGGGTCCATCTGAAATGGACTCTCCACCCGATCTTGGAGTTGTTTCACTCAGGTTCTCGGGAGGGGCCGCGGATAGACTTGAAACCATGGATTCGAGGTTCGGGCCCCATCCCGATACACTCCATACTCCTCTTCTTGAAAAATAGTTTGCCCTCAACTCTTGGGAGTTAAAACCGAGATCCTCTCTATAATTTAGCTCCAAGGAACCTTGAAAATCACGAATTTCCCTATTGCAATGAACATACACAAGAGGCGCCCAATTAGCTTTGAACCCTACGGCGTATCCATCATCGAAATGAAAGAAAAGAATGGAGGCTTGTTGTGTGGGGATAGGGATTATGGGAAGGAACGGTAGTATTTTGAGGTACTTGAGAACACACATCCTCACTTGGCTCGCTGCAAGGTAAAGACAAACCAAGAGTTTGCTCATCGTCACCAAAAGCACACTCAACCCGTGTTTCGCTCCAAAGGACAAGGTTCCGCAACTCACTTCCCACCCCGGGTTTGATTTGATGTGGGGCTAAGGGATTCAAGAGATCAAATTCAAAAGAACAATCTTCATTTGACAAACACTCCCACAAACATTGCATACCAAATTTCAAATAGCACCCTATCAAAAACACGTTCTCGAATAACCAATGACGCCCAAATAACATGTATGGCATACACAAGTAGTTCACATCACAACGACCAACATACAAGAAATATTCATCGATGGAGGACACAAATGAAGAGCTCAAATACTTAGGTTGAACTATAATCAAGGCATCTCCAATCCCAAATTCGCCACTAAACACAAAACAAACACCTAGATTCTTAGCATTTCACTCCAAGTATAGAGAAATTCAGATCGGGGACAACACATGCTTATCATAAAACTTATCACGCCAACAAACATTCTCAAATAATCAATGCCTCCCAAAGGTCATGCACGACTCACCCAAAGACTCTACACCACAACGTGCATCTTTCAAACTTGATTCAATATTTTTCAAAGGAGATCCATCTTTAACCTTGTTCTTCCCATGGAGAATAATTTGAGTGCCCATGAGTGGAAGGGAATGTAAGTCGCTCCATTGGTGCTTAATTTCTCGATTGGTGGTAATGATAAAATCGAATGACCTTCTTCAAGGCTTTTTCAACAAGGATAAGAGGAAGGGCAAGGTCGACGTCAGATCCTCCTCTTGATTAGGAACTTCATCAATCTCACCATGTACACCAAGAAGCTCATGAGCTTTCCTTCATCGCCTCAAGGACATTAGCCGCTCATTGAACTTTCCTTTTTCTCAACCTCCTCAAACTTTCTAAGTGTGGAATTGACCTTCCTCATCAACCCTTCGACCATGTCACTTGTATACTCCTCCACACCAAAAGATTCTTCAATCCAAGCTTCAACCTTAGCCATTGTCGGACATTGCAAAGCATCGTGTCCCATACACCTACATTTGACACATTTTTGGGACGTAAAGGCCGTTAGTGGGGAACAATGGAATGGCTTCTTTCAAGAGGAATCCTCTCTTCCTCTTTGACCATCAAGTGATGGAATGGGTTCATGGTTAACCTCTCGCTTGTAAGTGTTAGGCAAGATTCACTCATTCATCGATTGCGTTAGCCATGTCTATGAGGTGACGTTTGCTCGACCCTCGTTAGCTCTTTTTGCCTTGACATTCTCAAATCAAAGGGATGCAACCTTGGTGAGCTTCAATCTTGGAACCTTGAAGGCATGTTCATCGCTATAATCCACAATTTCAAAAATCCTCTCCATGATTTGGACCAATTCGAGATAATCTCCGGGATCGGTACTGCCATTGAATTCCGTAATTTTGATCTTCATATCATAGAATTAATTCCGTGGGGACTTCTCAACCACTTCCCGTCGACGATGGTGTCGAAATGAGCCTCTATCATCATCACTCGACTCATAGGAGGGAGGAGGACGGATATGTCTTCTAGTGAACCTCCTTCGTTCGTCACGGGTTCGATACTGATGCTTGATGTCAATGTTGTTTACTTGAGTCAAGAGGCCATCAAGAGTATTTTGAATGTTCGTGAATCGAATCTCAAGTCTCGGCATGAGGGCCATAACAATAGTAAGGGTGAAGGACGGATTGTGTTTGGGATAATTTGTTGAGTTTGGGGGTTCTTTTTTAGTTGGCTAGTGTTTGGCTAAGGGTTCTTTGTGTTTTTCTCACTGACATTTCATCGAACACCTTGTGTGCACTATTTTCCAACTTCTCGTCAAAGCTCCAAATTGCTTCAAAAATACCAAATACAAATACAATAGAAAGTATTCCAATACTCTTGGATTGCAAAGGAAATGGGGATCACCAATATTTGCATTCAATCCACAAAAACAAACACTGGAGAACACACTAGCAAGAACATTGAAAAATTCAAGCTAAATGAAAACCAAAGCTCGATACCAAAATGGAGCGGATAGGAAAAGCTCGATACCAAAATGGAGCGTTACCGTTGCGTGAGTGGGTGAAGATTAACTTGAGTGTGTGAATGGGAGCGATGATCAACACGAACAAAGGCTTCAACACCCAAAGGAAGGATATGACCTTGAGCAAGGAGACTCCACAACTTAGGCCTAACACCCCACCATGATTATCCAAGGTAATCCGCTAAATAATCACTAAAGGAATGACTTGCTAAAACCACCGTCAACAAATGGATAAAGAAAGAACAAGATTTTTTGAGAGAAAACTAGGGGAAAACCCTTTCGTTGCATTAGCAAATCATTCGTCAACGAAAAACTATCTTGAAAAACAAGCTAAAGGCGGGTATTTATACTAATGGGGGGTAAAATAGTAAAACATAACATTTAACACCAAACACTTGCAGCAAAGCACTGGGAAGGAGGTTCGCGGGTGCCACGGTGACTGTCGTGCGTGCGACGGAACAAATATAGCAGCAGCAGTAGCCGAACATAAGAAGGTCGCGAGCGCGAAGGTGGTCGTCAAGGGTGTGACAAGACAACAGGAGCTACAATGACGCCCGACAACGGAGGTCGCGGGTGCGACAAATTCGCGGACGCGATGTAGCAAGCGGATGCAACAAAGGTATTCTAGGCACTAGAGGATCGCGGGAAAGCTCTCGGTGTGTACTTAGGCCCATAAGATATTGATGGAAAGCTCTCGGTGTGTACTTTAGGCTCCCAAAATTTAAAACCAATCAGAGTTGTATTGAAGGAGTTATGACCTAAAGAGTGAAGGCACGTCCATTTCAAAACCCACGTTGACCCTTTTCCTCTTATTTTTCCGACAGACTTCGAACCCTTTGAAAGGCCTAAAGTAGGTCTCGATGAGGACCCGCAGCTCAACGTCCATGGTCCCGGGTCCATCTGAAATGGACTCTCCACCCGATCTTGGAGTTGTTTCACTCAGGTTCTCGGGAGGGGCCGCGGATAGACTTGGAAACCATGGATTCGAGGTTCGGGCCCCATCCCGATACACTCCATACTCCTCTTCTTGAAAAATAGTTTGCCCTCAACTCTTGGGAGTTAAAACCGAGATCCTCTCTATAATTTAGCTCCAAGGAACCTTGAAAATCACGAATTTCCCTATTGCAATGAACATACACAAGAGGCGCCCAATTAGCTTTGAACCCTACGGCGTATCCATCATCGAAATGAAAGAAAAAGAATGGAGGCTTGTTGTGTGGGGATAGGGAATTAGGGGAAGGAACGGAGTATTTTGAGGTACTTGAGAACACACATCCTCACTTGGCTCGCTGCAAGGTAAAGACAAACCAAGAGTTTGCTCATCGTCACCAAAAGCACACTCAACCCGTGTTTCGCTCCAAAGGACAAGGTTCCGCAACTCACTTCCCACCCCGGGTTTGATTTGATGTGGGGCTAAGGGATTCAAGAGATCAAATTCAAAAGAACAATCTTCATTTGACAAACACTCCCACAAACATTGCATACCAAATTTCAAATAGCACCCTATCAAAAACACGCTCGAATAACCAATGACGCCCAAATAACATGTATGGCATACACAAGTAGTTCACATCACAACGACCAACATACAAGAAATATTCATCGATGGAGGACACAAATGAAGAGCTCAAATACTTAGGTTGAACTATAATCAAGGCATCTCCAATCCCAAATTCGCCACTAAACACAAAACAAACACCTAGATTCTTAGCATTTCACTCCAAGTATAGAGAAATTCCGATCGGGGACAACACATGCTTATCATAAAACTTATCACGCCAACAAACATTCTCAAATAATCAATGCCTCCCAAAGGTCATGCACGACTCACCCAAAGACTCTACACCACAACGTGCATCTTTCAAACTTGATTCAATATTTTTCAAAGGAGAGCCTTCGGTTACCTTGTTCTTCCCATGGAGAAGAATTTGAGTGCCCATGAGTGGAAGGGAATGTAAGTCGACTCCATTGGTGCTTAATTTCTCGATTGGTGGTAATGATAAAATCGAATGACCTTCTTCGAAGGCTTTTTCAACAAGGATAAGAGGAAGGGCAAGGTCGACGTCAGATCCTCCTCTTGATTAGGAACTTCATCAATCTCACCATGTACACCAAGAAGCTCATGAGCTTTCCCTTCATCTACCTCAAGGACATTAGCCGCTCATTGAACTTTCCTTTTCTCAACCTCCTCAAACTTTCTAAGTGTGGAATTGACCTTCCGCTCATCAACCCTTCGACCATGTCACTTGTATACTCCTCCACACCAAAAGATTCTTCAATCCAAGCTTCAACCTTAGCCATTGTCGGACATTGCAAAGCATCGTGTCCCATACACCTACATTTGACACATTTTTGGGACGTAAAGGCCGTTAGTGGGAACAGTGGAATGGCTTCTTTCAAGAGGAATCCTCTCTTCCTCTTTGACCATCAAGTGATGGAATGGGTTCATGGTTAACCTCTCGCTTGTAAGTGTTAGGCAAGATTCACTCATTCATCGATTGCGTTAGCCATGTCTATGAGGTGACGCTTGCTCGACCCTCGTTAGCTCTTTTTGCCTTGACATTCTCAAATCAAAGGGATGCAACCTTGGTGAGCTTCAATCTTGGAACTCAAGGCATGTTCATCGCTATAATCCACAATTTCAAAAATCCTCTCCATGATTCGACCAATTCGAGATAATCTCCGGGATCGGATCGCCATTGAATTCGTAATTTTGATCTTCATATCATAGAATTAATTCCGTGGGACTTCTCAACCACTTCCCGTCGACGATGGTGTCGAAATGAGCCTTTATCATCATCACTCGACTCATAGGAGGGAGGAGGACGGATATGTCTTCTAGTGAACCTCCTTCGTTCGTCACGGGTTCGATACTGATGCTTGATGTCAATGTTGTTTACTTGAGTCAAGAGGCCATCAAGAGTAGTTTGAATGTTCGTGAATCGAATCTCAAGTCTCGCATGAGGGCCATAACAATAGTAAGGGTGAAGGACGGATTGTGTTTGGGATAATTTGTTGAGTTTGGGGTTCTTTTTAGTTGGCTAGTGTTTGGCTAAGGGTTCTTTGTGTTTTTCTCACTGACATTTCATCGAACACCTTGTGTGCACTATTTTCCAACTTCTCACAAAGCTCCAAATTGCTTCAAAAATACCAAATACAAATACAATAGAAAGTATTCCAATACTCTTGGATTGCAAAGGAAATGGGGATCACCAATATTTGCATTCAATCCACAAAAACAAACACTGGAGAACACACTAGCAAGAACATTGAAAAATTCAAGCTAAATGAAAACCAAAGCTCGATACCAAAATGGAGCGGATAGGAAAAGCTCGATACCAAAATGGAGCGTTACTGCGTGAGTGGGTGAAGATTAACTTGAGTGTGTGAATGGGAGTGATGATCAACACGAACAAAGGCTTCAACACCCAAAGGAAGGATATGACCTTGAGCAAGGAGACTCCACAACTTAGGCCTAACACCCCACCATGATTATCCAAGGTAATCCGCTAAATAATCACTAAAGGAATGACTTGCTAAAACCACCGTCAACAAATGGATAAAGAAAGAACAAGATTTTTTGAGAGAAAACTAGGGGAAAACCCTTTCGTTGCATTAGCAAATCATTCGTCAACGAAAAACTATCTTGAAAAACAAGCTAAAGGCGGGTATTTATACTAATGGGGGGTAAAATAGTAAAACATAACATTTAACACCAAACACTTGCGCAGGCAGCAGCTGGGAAGGGAGGTTCGCGGGTGCCACGGTGACTGTCGTGCGTGCGACGGAACAAATTTAGCAGCAGCAGTAGCCGAACATAAGAAGGTCGCGAGCGCGAAGGTGGTCGTCAAGGGTGCGACAAGACAACAGGAGCTACAGTCGACGTCTGGACAACGGGAGGTCGCGGGTGCGACAAATTCGCTGCGGACGCGATGTAGCAAGCAATGCAAAGGTATTCTAGGCACTAGAGGATCGCGGGAAAGAACTCGGTGTGTACTTAGGCCCATAAGATATTGATGGAAAGCTCTCGGTGTGTACTTTAGGCTCCCAAAATTTAAAACCAATCAGAGTTGTATTGAAGGAGTTATGACCTAAAGAGTGAAGGCACGTCCATTTCAAAAACCCACGTTGACCCTTTTCCTCTTATTTTTCCGACAGACTTCGAACCCTTTGAAAGGCCTAAAGTAGGTCTCGATGAGGACCCGCAGCTCAACGTCCATGGTCCCGGGTCCATCTGAAATGGACTCTCCACCCGATCTTGGAGTTGTTTCACTCAGGTTCTCGGGAGGGGCCGCGGATAGACTTGGAAACCATGGATTCGAGGTTCGGGCCCCATCCCGATACACTCCATACTCCTCTTCTTGAAAAATAGTTTGCCCTCAACTCTTGGGAGTTAAAACCGAGATCCTCTCTATAATTTAGCTCCAAGGAACCTTGAAAATCACGAATTTCCCTATTGCAATGAACATACACAAGAGGCGCCCAATTAGCTTTGAACCCTACGGCGTATCCATCATCGAAATGAAAGAAAAAGAATGGAGGCTTGTTGTGTGGGGATAGGGGATTATGGGAAGGAACGGGAGTATTTTGAGGTACTTGAGAACACACATCCTCACTTGGCTCGCTGCAAGGTAAAGACAAACCAAGAGTTTGCTCATCGTCACCAAAAGCACACTCAACCCGTGTTTCGCTCCAAAGGACAAGGTTCCGCAACTCACTTCCCACCCCGGGTTTGATTTGATGTGGGGCTAAGGGATTCAAGAGATCAAATTCAAAAGAACAATCTTCATTTGACAAACACTCCCACAAACATTGCATACCAAATTTCAAATAGCACCCTATCAAAAACACGTACTCGAATAACCAATGACGCCCAAATAACATGTATGGCATACACAAGTAGTTCACATCACAACGACCAACATACAAGAAATATTCATCGATGGAGGACACAAATGAAGAGCTCAAATACTTAGGTTGAACTATAATCAAGGCATCTCCAATCCCAAATTCGCCACTAAACACAAAACAAACACCTAGATTCTTAGCATTTCACTCCAAGTATAGAGAAATTCCGATCGGGTACAACACATGCTTATCATAAAACTTATCACGCCAACAAACATTCTCAAATAATCAATGCCTCCCAAAGGTCATGCACGACTCACCCAAAGACTCTACACCACAACGTGCATCTTTCAAACTTGATTCAATATTTTTCAAAGGAGAGCCTCGGTTACCTTGTTCTTCCCATGGAGAAGAATTTGAGTGCCCATGAGTGGAAGGGAATGTAAGTCGCTCCATTGGTGCTTAATTTCTCGATTGGTGGTAATGATAAAATCGAATGACCTTCTTCAAGGCTTTTTCAACAAGGATAAGAGGAAGGGCAAGGTCGACGTCGTGATCCTCCTCTTGATTAGGAACTTCATCAATCTCACCATGTACACCAAGAAGCTCATGAGCTTTCCCTTCATCGGCCTCAAGGACATTAGCCGCGTTAATTGAACTTTCCTTTTTCTCAACCTCCTCAAACTTTCTAAGTGTGGAATTGACCTTCTGCTCATCAACCCCTTCGACCATGTCACTTGTATACTCCTCCACACCAAAAGATTCTTCAATCCAAGCTTCAACCTTAGCCATTGTCTGACATTGCAAAGCATCGTGTCCCATACACCTACATTTGACACATTTTTGGGACGTAAAGGCCGTTAGTGGGGAACAGTGGAATGGCTTCTTTCAAGAGGAATCCTCTCTTCCTCTTTGACCATCAAGTGATGGAATGGGTTCATGGTTAACCTCTCGCTTGTAAGTGTTAGGCAAGATTCACTCATTCATCGATTGCGTTAGCCATGTCTATGAGGTGACGTTTGCTCGACCCTCGTTAGCTCTTTTTGCCTTGACATTCTCAAATCAAAGGGATGCAACCTTGGTGAGCTTCAATCTTGGAACCTTGAAGGCATGTTCATCGCTATAATCCACAATTTCAAAAATCCTCTCCATGATTTGGCCAATTCGAGATAATCTCCGGGATCGGTACTGCCATTGAATTCCGTAATTTTGATCTTCATATCATAGAATTAATTCCGTGGGGACTTCTCAACCACTTCCCGTCGACGATGGTGTCGAAATGAGCCTCTATCATCATCACTCGACTCATAGGAGGGAGGAGGACGGATATGTCTTCTAGTGAACCTCCTTCGTTCGTCACGGGTTCGATACTGATGCTTGATGTCAATGTTGTTTACTTGAGTCAAGAGGCCATCAAGAGTATTTTGAATGTTCGTGAATCGAATCTCAAGTCTCGACATGAGGGCCATAACAATAGTAAGGGTGAAGGACGGATTGTGTTTGGGATAATTTGTTGAGTTTGGGGGTTCTTTTTTAGTTGGCTAGTGTTTGGCTAAGGGTTCTTTGTGTTTTTCTCACTGACATTTCATCGAACACCTTGTGTGCACTATTTTCCAACTTCTCACAAAGCTCCAAATTGCTTCAAAATACCAAATACAAATACAATAGAAAGTATTCCAATACTCGATTGCAAAGGAAATGGGGATCACCAATATTTGCATTCAATCCACAAAACAAACACCGAGAACACACTAGCAAGAACATTGAAAAATTCAAGCTAAATGAAAACCAAAGCTCGATACCAAAATGGAGCGGATAGGAAAAGCTCGATACCAAAATGGAGCGTTACTGCTGCGTGAGTGGGTGAAGATTAACTTGAGTGTGTGAATGGGAGCGATGATCAACACGAACAAAGGCTTCAACACCCAAAGGAAGGATATGACCTTGAGCAAGGAGACTCCACAACTTAGGCCTAACACCCCACCATGATTATCCAAGGTAATCCGCTAAATAATCACTAAAGGAATGACTTGCTAAAACCACCGTCAACAAATGGATAAAGAAAGAACAAGATTTTTTGAGAGAAAACTAGGGGAAAACCCTTTCGTTGCATTAGCAAATCATTCTTCAACGAAAAACTATCTTGAAAAACAAGCTAAAGGCGGGTATTTATACTAATGGGGGGTAAAATAGTAAAACATAACATTTAACACCAAACACTTGCGCAGCAAAGCAATGGGAAGGAGGTTCGCGGTGGTGCCACGCTGCGTGCGACGGAACAAATTTAGCAAAGCAGCAGAGTCGAACATAAGAAGGTCGCGAGCGCCAAGGTGGTCGCTGGGTGCGACAAGACAACAGGAGCTACAATGACGCCCGACAACGGAGGTCGCGGGTGCGATAAATTCACGCGGACGCGATGTAGCAAGCGGATGCAACAAAGGTATTCTAGGCACTAGAGGATCGCGAAAGCTCTGTGTACTTAGGCCCATAAGATATTGATGGAAAGCTCTCGGTGTGTACTTTAGGCTCCCAAAATTTAAAACCAATCAGAGTTGTATTGAAGGAGTTATGACCTAAAGAGTGAAGGCACGTCCATTTCAAAACCCACGCTGACCCTTTTCCTCTTATTTTTCCGATGCACTTCAACCCTTTGAAAGGCCTAAAGTAGGTCTCGATGAGGACCCGCACTCAACGCCCATGGTCCCGGTCCATCGAAATGGACTCTCCACCCGATCTTGGAGTTGTTTCACTGTGTTCCTGGAGGCCGCGGATAGACTTGGAAACCATGGATTCGAGGTTCGGGCCCCATCCCGATACACTCCATACTCCTCTTCTTGAAAAATAGTTTGCCCTCAACTCTTGGGAGTTAAAACCGAGATCCTCTCTATAATTTAGCTCCAAGGAACCTTGAAAATCACGAATTTCCCTATTGCAATGAACATACACAAGAGGCGCCCAATTAGCTTTGAACCTACGGCAGATCCATCATCGAAATGAAAGAAAAGAATGGAGGCTTGTTGTGTGGGGATAGGGATTATGGGAAGGAACGGAGTATTTTGAGGTACTTGAGAACACACATCCTCACTTGGCTCAGCAAGGTAAAGACAAACCAAGAGTTTGCTCATCGTCACCAAAAGCACACTCAACCCGTGTTTCGCCTCCAAAGGACAAGGTTCCGCAACTCACTTCCCACCCCGGTTTGATTTGATGTGGGCTAAGGGATTCAAGAGATCAAATTAAAAAGAACAATCTTCATTTGACAAACACTCCCACAAACAATGCAAACCAAATTTCAAATAGCACCCTATCAAAAACACGCTCGAATAACCAATGACGCCAAATAACATGTATGGCATACACAAGTAGTTCACATCACAACGACCAACATACAAGAAATATTCATCGATGGAGGACACAAATGAAGAGCTCAAATACTTAGGTTGAACTATAATCAAGGCATCTCCAATCCCAAATTCGCCACTAAACACAAAACAAACACCTAGATTCTTAGCATTTCACCCAAGTATAGAGAAATTCGATCGGACAACACATGCTTATCATAAAACTTATCACGCCAACAAACATTCTCAAATAATCAATGCCTCCCAAAGGTCATGCACGACTCACCCAAAGACTCTACACCACAACGTGCATCTTTCAAACTTGATTCAATATTTTTCAAAGGAGAGCCTTCTGTTACCTTGTTCTTCCCATGGAGAAGAATTTGAGTGCCCATGAGTGGAAGGGAATGTAAGTCGCTCCATTGGTGCTTAATTTCTCGATTGGTGGTAATGATAAATCGAATGACCTTCTTCAAGGCTTTTTCAACAAGGATAAGAGGAAGGGCAAGGTCGACGTCAGATCCTCCTCTTGATTAGGAACTTCATCAATCTCACCATGTACACCAAGAAGCTCATGAGCTTTCCCTTCATCTACCTCAAGGACATTAGCCGCTTCATTGAACTTTCCTTTTCTCAACCTCCTCAAACTTTCTAAGTGTGGAATTGACCTTCATTCATCAACCCTTCGACCATGTCACTTGTATACTCCTCCACACCAAAAGATTCTTCAATCCAAGCTTCAACCTTAGCCATTGTCTGACATTGCAAAGCATCGTGTCCCATACACCTACATTTGACACATTTTTGGGACGAAAGGCCGTTAGTGGGGAACAGTGGAATGGCTTCTTTCAAGAGGAATCCTCTCTTCCTCTTTGACCATCAAGTGATGGAATGGGTTCATGGTTAACCTCTCGCTTGTAAGTGTTAGGCAAGATTCACTCATTCATCGATCATAAGTTAGCCATGTCTATGAGGTGACGCTTGCTCGACTCGTTAGCTCTTTTTGCCTTGACATTCTCAAATCAAAGGGATGCAACCTGGTGAGCTTCAATCTTGGAACTCAAGGCATGTTCATCGCTATAATCCACAATTTCAAAAATCCTCCATGATTCGACCAATTCGAGATAATCTCCGGATCGGCATCGCCATTGAATTCGTAATTTTGATCTTCATATCATAGAATTAATTCCGGGGGACTTCTCAACCACTTCCCGCCGACGATGGTGTCGAAATGAGCCTCTATCATCATCACCGACTCATAGGAGGGAGGAGGACTGATATGTCTTCTAGTGAACCTCCTTCGCTCACACGTTCGACATCGATGCTTGATGTCAATGTTTATTACTTGAGTAAAGAGGCCATCAAGAGTATTTTGAATGATCTTGAATCGAATCACAATACTCTGCATGAGGTCCATAACAAAAGTAATGGTGAAGGACTGATTGTGTTTGGGATAATTTGTTGAGTTTGGGGGTTCTTTTTAGTTGCTAGTGTTCGCTAAGGGTTCTTGTGTTTTTCTTCTCACTGACATTTCATCGAACACCTTGTGTGCACTATTTTCCAACTTCTCACAAAGCTCCAAATTGCTTCAAAAATACCAAATACAAATACAATAGAAAGTATTCCAATACTCGATTGCAAAGGAAATGGGATCACCAATATTTGCATTCAATCCACAAAAACAAACACCGAGAACACACTAGCAAGAACATTGAAAAATTCAAGCTAAATGAAAACCAAAGCTCGATACCAAAATGGAGCGGATAGAAAAGCTCGATACCAAAATGGAGCGTTACTGCATGTGAGTGGGTGAAGATTAACTTGAGTGTGTGAATGGGAGCGATGATCAACACGAACAAAGGCTTCAACACCCAAAGGAAGGATATGACCTTGAGCAAGGAGACTCCACAACTTAGGCCTAACACCCCACCATGATTATCCAAGGTAATCCGCTAAATAATCACTAAAGGAATGACTTGCTAAAACCACCACAACAAATGGATAAAGAAAGAACAAGATTTTTGAGAGAAAACTAGGGAAAACCCTTTCGTTGCATTAGCAAATCATTCACAACGAAAAACTATCTTGAAAAACAAGCTAAAGGCGGTATTTATACTAATGGGGGTAAAATAGTAAAACATAACATTTAACACCAAACACTTCGCAGCAAAGAACTGGGAAGGAGGTTCGCGGTGCCACGGATCGCCGTATGGCGACGGAACAAATTTAGCAAAGCAGCAGAGTCGAACATAAGAAGGTCGCGAGCGCCAAGGTGGTCGCTGGCGCGACAAGACAACAGGAGCTACAATGACGCCCGACAACGGAGGTCGCGGTGCGATAAATTCACGCGGACGCGATGTAGCAAGCGGATGCAATAAAGGTATTCTAGGCACTAGAGGATCGCGAAAGCTCGTGTGTACTTAGGCCCATAAGATATTGATGGAAAGCTCTCGTGTGTACTTTAGGCTCCCAAAATTTAAAACCAATCGTAGAGTTGTATCAAGGAGTTATGACCTAAAGAGTGAAGGCACGCCCATTTCAAAACCCACGCTGACCTCTTTTCCTCTTATTTTTCCGATGCACTTCAACCCTTTGAAAGGCCTAAAGTAGGTCTCGATGAGGACCCGCACTCAACGCCCATGGTCCCGGTCCATCTCAAATGGACTCTCCACCCGATCTTGGAGTTGTTTCACCTGTTCCTGAGGGGCCATGATAGACTTGGAAACCATGGATTCGAGGTTCGCCCCATCCCGATACACTCCATACTCCTCTTCTTGAAAAATAGTTTGCTCTCAACTCTGGGAGTTAAAACCGAGATCCTCTCTATAATTTAGCTCCAAGGAACCTTGAAAATCACGAATTTCCTATTGCAATGAACATACACAAGAGGCGCCCAATTAGCTTTGAACCCTACGCAGATCCATCATCGAAATGAAAGAAAAGAATGGAGGCTTGTTGTGGGGATAGGGATTATGGGAAGGAACGGAGTATTTTGAGGTACTTGAGAACACACATCCTCACTTGGCTCACAGAAGGTAAAGACAAACCAAGAGTTTGCTCATCGTCACCAAAAGCACACTCAACCCGTGTTTCGCTCTAAAGGACAAGGTTCCGCAACTCACTTCCCACCCCGGGTTTGATTTGATGTGGGGCTAAGGGATTCAAGAGATCAAATTCAAAAGAACAATCTTCATTTGACAAACACTCCCACAAACATTGCATACCAAATTTCAAATAGCACCCTATCAAAAACACGCTCGAATAACCAATGACGCCCAAATAACATGTATGGCATACACAAGTAGTTCACATCACAACGACCAACATACAAGAAATATTCATCGATGGAGGACACAAATGAAGAGCTCAAATACTTAGGTTGAACTATAATCAAGGCATCTCCAATCCCAAATTCGCCACTAAACACAAAACAAACACCTAGATTCTTAGCATTTCACCCAAGTATAGAGAAATTCGATCGGACAACACATGCTTATCATAAAACTTATCACGCCAACAAACATTCTCAAATAATCAATGCCTCCCAAAGGTCATGCACGACTCACCCAAAGACTCTACACCACAACGTGCATCTTTCAAACTTGATTCAATATTTTTCAAAGGAGAGCCTTCGGTTACCTTGTTCTTCCCATGGAGAAGAATTTGAGTGCCCATGAGTGGAAGGGAATGTAAGTCGCTCCATTGGTGCTTAATTTCTCGATTGGTGGTAATGATAAATCGAATGACCTTCATCGAAGGCTTTTTCAACAAGGAAAAGAGGAAGGGCAAGCTCGAACATCTCATCCTCCTCTTGATTAGGAACTTCATAAATCTCACCATGTACACCAAGAAGCACATGATCATTCCCTTCATCTACTTCAAGGACATTAGCCGCTGCTCATTGAACTTTCCTTTTCTCAACCTCCTCAAAATATCTAAGTGTGGAATTGACCTTCCGCTTCATCAACCCTTCGACCATGTCACTTGTATACTCCTCCACACCAAAAGATTATTCAATCCAAGCTTCATCATTAGACATTGTCTGACATTGCAAAGCATCGTGTCCCATACACCTACATTTGACACATTTTTGGGACGTAAAGGCCGTTAGTGGGGAACAGTGGAATGGCTTCTTTCAAGAGGAATCCTCTCTTCCTCTTTGACCATCAAGTGATGGAATGGGTTCATGGTTAACCTCTCGCTTGTAAGTGTTAGGCAAGATTCACTCATTCATCGATCATGCTAGCCATGTCTATGAGGTGACGTCTCGACTCGCTAGCTCTTTTTGCCTTGACATTCTCAAATCAAAGGGATGCAACCTTGGTGAGCTTCAATCTTGGAACTCAAGGCATGTTCATCGCTATAATCCACAATTTCAAAAATCCTCTCCATGATTCGACCAATTCGAGATAATCTCCGGATCGGCATCGCCATTGAATTCCTTAATTTTGATCTTCATAACATAGAATTAATTCCGTGGGGACTTCTCAACCACTTCCAGACTACGATGGTGTCGAAATGAGCCTCTATCATCATCACCGACTCATAGGAGGGAGGGAGGAGGACTGATATGTCTTCTAGTGAACCTCCTTCGCTCACACGTTCGACATCGATGCTTGATGTCAATGTTGTTTACTTGAGTCAAGAGGCCATCAAGAGTATTTTGAATGTTCGTGAATCGAATCTCAAGTCTCGGCATGAGGGCCATAACAATAGTAAGGGTGAAGGACGGATTGTGTTTGGGATAATTTGTTGAGTTTGGGGGTTCTTTTTTAGTTGGCTAGTGTTTGGCTAAGGGTTCTTTGTGTTTTTCTCACTTTGACTTTTCATCGAACAACTTTTGTGCACTATTTTCCAACTTCTCACAAAGCTCCAAATTGCTTCAAAATACCAAATACAAATACAATAGAAAGTATTCCAATACTCGATTGCAAAGGAAATGGGGATCACCAATATTTGCATTCAATCCACAAAAACAAACACCGGAGAACACACTAGCAAGAACATTGAAAAATTCAAGCTAAATGAAAACCAAAGCTCGATACCAAAATGGAGCGGATAGAAAAGCTCGATACCAAAATGGAGCGTTACACGGCGTGAGTGGGTGAAGATTAACTTGAGTGTGTGAATGGGAGCGATGATCAACACGAACAAAGGCTTCAACACCCAAAGGAAGGATATGACTTGAGCAAGGAGACTCCACAACTTAGGCCTAACACCCCACCATGATTATCCAAGGTAATCCGCTAAATAATCACTAAAGGAATGACTTGCTAAAACCACCGCCAACAAATGGATAAAGAAAGAACAAGATTTTTGAGAGAAAACTAGGGAAAACCTTTCGTTGCATTAGCAAATCATTCACAACGAAAAACTATCTTGAAAAACAAGCTAAAGGCGGTATTTATACTAATGGGGGTAAAATAGTAAAACATAACATTTAACACCAAACACTTGCGCAGCAAAGCAAATGGGAAGGGAGGTTCGCGGGTGCCACGCTGATCGCAGGCGACGGATTTAACAAATTTAGCAGCAGCAGAGTCGAACATAAGAAGGTCGCGAGCGCCAAGGTGGTCGCCAAGGGTGCGATAAGACAACAGGAGCTACAATGACGCCCGACAACGGAGGTCGCGGGTGCGATAAATTCACGCGGACGCGATGTAGCAAGCGGATGCAATAAAGGTATTCTAGGCACTAGAGGATCGCGAAAGCTCTCGTGTGTACTTAGGCCCATAAGATATTGATGGAAAGCTCTGTGTACTTTAGGCTCCCAAAATTTAAAACCAATCGTAGTTGTATTGAAGGAGTTATGACCTAAAGAGTGAAGGCACGCCCATTTCAAAACCCACGCTGACCCTTTTCCTCTTATTTTTCCGACAGACTTCAACCCTTTGAAAGGCCTAAAGTAGGTCTCGATGAGGACCCGCACTCAACGCCCATGGTCCCGGTCCATCTCAAATGGACTCTCCACCCGATCTTGGAGTTGTTTCACCAGTTCTCGGAGGGGCCGCGATAGACTTGGAAACCATGGATTCGAGGTTCGGCCCCATCCCGATACACTCCATACTCCTCTTCTTGAAAAATAGTTTGCCCTCAACTCTTGGGAGTTAAAACCGAGATCCTCTCTATAATTTAGCTCCAAGGAACCTTGAAAATCACGAATTTCCCTATTGCAATGAACATACACAAGAGGCGCCTAATTAGCTTTGAACCCTACTGCAGATCCATCATCGAAATGAAAGAAAAGAATGGAGGCTTGTTGTGGGGATAGGGATTATGGGAAGGAACGGGAGTATTTTGAGGTACTTGAGAACACACATCCTCACTTGGCTCACTGCAGAAGGTAAAGACAAACCAAGAGTTTGCTCATCGTCACCAAAAGCACACTCAACCCGTGTTTCGCCTCCAAAGGACAAGGTTCCGCAACTCACTTCCCACCCCGGTTTGATTTGATGTGGGCTAAGGGATTCAAGAGATCAAATTCAAAAGAACAATCTTCATTTGACAAACACTCCCACAAACATTGCATACCAAATTTCAAATAGCACCCTATCAAAAACACGCTCGAATAACCAATGACGCCCAAATAACATGTATGGCATACACAAGTAGTTCACATCACAACGTCCAACATACAAGAAATATTCATCGATGGAGGACACAAATGAAGAGCTCAAATACTTAGGTCAACTATAATCAAGGCATCTCCAATCCCAAATTCGCCACTAAACACAAAACAAACACCTAGATTCTTAGCATTTCACCCAAGTATAGAGAAATTCGATCGGACAACACATGCTTATCATAAAACTTATCACGCCAACAAACCTTCTCAAATAATCAATGCCTCCCAAAGGTCATGCACGACTCACCCAAAGACTCTACACCACAACGTGCATCTTTCAAACTTGATTCAATATTTTTCAAAGGAGAGCCTTCGTTACCTTGTTCTTCCCATGGAGAAGAATTTGAGTGCCCATGAGTGGAAGGGAATGTAAGTCGCTCCATTGGTGCTTAATTTCGATTGGTGGTAATGATAAAATCGAATGACCTTCTTCAAGGCTTTTTCAACAAGGATAAGAGGAAGGGCAAGGTCGACGTCAGATCCTCCTCTTGATTAGGAACTTCATCAATCTCACCATGTACACCAAGAAGCTCATGAGCTTTCCTTCATCTACTCAAGGACATTAGCCGCTCATTGAACTTTCCTTTTCTCAACCTCCTCAAACTTTCTAAGTGTGGAATTGACCTTCCGCTTCATCAACCCTTCGACCATGTCACTTGTATACTCCTCCACACCAAAAGATTCTTCAATCCAAGCTTCAACCTTAGCCATTGTCTGACATTGCAAAGCATCGTGTCCCATACACCTACATTTGACACATTTTGGGACGAAAGGCCGTTAGTGGGGAACAAAGGAATGGCTTCTTTCAAGAGGAATCCTCTCTTCCTCTTTGACCATCAAGTGATGGAATGGGTTCATGGTTAACCTCTCGCTTGTAAGTGTTAGGCAAGATTCACTCATTCATCGATCAAGGTTAGCCATGTCTATGAGGTGACGCTTGTTCGACTCGCTAGCTCTTTTTGCCTTGACATTCTCAAATCAAAGGGATGCAACTTGGTGAGCTTCAATCTTGGAACTCAAGGCATGTTCATCGCTATAATCCACAATTTCAAAAATCCTCTCCATGATTCGACCAATTCGAGATAATCTCCGGATCGGCATCGCCATTGAATTCGTAATTTTGATCTTCATATCATAGAATTAATTCCGGGGACTTCTCAACCACTTCCCGCCGACGATGGTGTCGAAATGAGCCTCTATCATCATCACTCGACTCATAGGAGGGAGGAGGACTGATATGTCTTCTAGTGAACCTCCTTCGCTCACACGTTTCGACATCGATGCTTGATGTCAATGTTGTTTACTTGAGTCAAGAGGCCATCAAGAGTATTTTGAATGTTCGTGAATCGAATCTCAAGTCTCTGCATGAGGGCCATAACAATAGTAAGGGTGAAGGACTGATTGTGTTTGGGATAATTTGTTGAGTTGGGGTTCTTTTTAGTTGGCTAGTGTTTGGCTAAGGGTTCTTTGTGTTTTTCTCACTGACATTTCATCGAACACCTTGTGTGCACTATTTTCCAACTTCTCACAAAGCTCCAAATTGCTTCAAAAATACCAAATACAAATACAATAGAAAGTATTCCAATACTCGATTGCAAAGGAAATGGGGATCACCAATATTTGCATTCAATCCACAAAAACAAACACCGAGAACACACTAGCAAGAACATTGAAAAATTCAAGCTAAATGAAAACCAAAGCTCGATACCAAAATGGAGCGGATAGGAAAAGCTCGATACCAAAATGGAGCTGTTACTGCGTGAGTGGGTGAAGATTAACTTGAGTGTGTGAATGGGAGCGATGATCAACACGAACAACAAAGGCTTCAACACCCAAAGGAAGGATATGACCTTGAGCAAGGAGACTCCACAACTTAGGCCTAACACCCCACCATGATTATCCAAGGTAATCCGCTAAATAATCACTAAAGGAATGACTTGCTAAAACCACCGCCAACAAATGGATAAAGAAAGAACAAGATTTTTGAGAGAAAACTAGGGAAAACCCTTTCGTTGCATTAGCAAATCATTCACAACGAAAAACTATCTTGAAAACAAGCTAAAGGCGGTATTTATACTAATGGGGGTAAAATAGTAAAACATAACATTTAACACCAAACACTTGCGCAGCAAAGAACTGGGAAGGAGGTTCATGGTGCCACGGCGTATGATTTAACAAATTTAGCAAAGCAGCAGAGTTTAACATAAGAAGGTCGCGAGCGCCAAGGTGGTCGCTGGCGCGATAAGACAACAGAGCTACAATGACGCCCGACAACGGAGGTCGCGGTGCGATAAATTCGCGGACGCGATGTAGCAAGCGGATGCAACAAAGGTATTCTAGGCACTAGAGGATCGCGAAAGCTCTCGTGTGTACTTAGGCCCATAAGATATTGATGGAAAGCTCTGTGTGTACTTTAGGCTCCCAAAATTTAAAACCAATCGAGTTGTATTGAAGGAGTTATGACCTAAAGAGTGAAGGCACGCCCATTTCAAAACCCACGCTGACCCTTTTCCTCTTATTTTTCCGATGCACTTCAACCCTTTGAAAGGCCTAAAGTAGGTCTCGATGAGGACCCGCACTCAACGCCCATGGTCCCGGTCCATCTCAAATGGACTCTCCACCCGATCTTGGAGTTGTTTCACCTGTGTTCTCGGAGGGGCCATGATAGACTTGGAAACCATGGATTCGAGGTTCGGCCCCATCCCGATACACTCCATACTCCTCTCTTGAAAATAGTTTGCCCTCAACTCTTGGGAGTTAAAACCGAGATCCTCTCTATAATTGAGCTCAAAGGAACCTTGAAAATCACGAATTTCCCTATTGCAATGAACATACACAAGAAGCGCCCAATTAGCTTTGAACCCTACGGCGGATCCATCATCGAAATGAAAGAAAAAGAATGGAGGCTTGTTGTGTGGGGATAGGGATTATGGGAAGGAACGGAGTATTTTGAGGTACTTGAGAACACACATCCTCACTTGGCTCACTGCAAGGTAAAGACAAACCAAGAGTTTGCTCATCGTCACCAAAAGCACACTCAACCCGTGTTTCGCCTCCAAAGGACAAGGTTCCGCAACTCACTTCCCACCCCGGTTTGATTTGATGCGGGCTAAGGGATTCAAGAGATCAAATTCAAAAGAACAATCTTCATTTGACAAACACTCCCACAAACATTGCATACCAAATTTCAAATAGCACCCTATCAAAAACACGCTCGAATAACCAATGACGCCCAAATAACATGTATGGCATACACAAGTAGTTCACATCACAACGACCAACATACAAGAAATATTCATCGATGGAGGACACAAATGAAGAGCTCAAATACTTAGGTTGAACTATAATCAAGGCATCTCCAATCCCAAATTCGCCACTAAACACAAAACAAACACCTAGATTCTTAGCATTTCACCCAAGTATAGAGAAATTCGATCGGACAACACATGCTTATCATAAAACTTATCACGCCAACAAACATTCTCAAATAATCAATGCCTCCCAAAGGTCATGCACGACTCACCCAAAGACTCTACACCACAACGTGCATCTTTCAAACTTGATTCAATATTTTTCAAAGGAGAGCCTTCGGTTACCTTGTTCTTCCCATGGAGAAGAATTTGAGTGCCCATGAGTGGAAGGGAATGTAAGTCGCTCCATTGGTGCTTAATTTCTCGATTGGTGGTAATGATAAATCGAATGACCTTCTTCAAGGCTTTTTCAACAAGGATAAGAGGAAGGGCAAGGTCGACGTCAGATCCTCCTCTTGATTAGGAACTTCATCAATCTCACCATGTACACCAAGAAGCTCATGAGCTTTCCTTCATCTACTTCAAGGACATTAGCCGCTCATTGAACTTTCCTTTTCTCAACCTCCTCAAACTTTCTAAGTGTGGAATTGACCTTCCGCTTCATCAACCCTTCGACCATGTCACTTGTATACTCCTCCACACCAAAAGATTCTTCAATCCAAGCTTCAACCTTAGCCATTGTCTGACATTGCAAAGCAGCATCGTGTCCCATACACCTACATTTGACACATTTTTGGGACGTAAAGCCGTTAGTGGGGAACAAAGGAATGGCTTCTTTCAAGAGGAATCCTCTTCCTCTTTGACCATCAAGTGATGGAATGGGTTCATGGTTAACCTCTCGCTGTAAGTGTTAGGCAAGATTCACTCATTCATCGATCATGCTAGCCATGTCTATGAGGTGACGCTTGCTCGACTGCTAGCTCTTTTTGCCTTGACATTCTCAAATCAAAGGGATGCAACCTTGGTGAGCTTCAATCTTGGAACTCAAGGCATGTTCATCGCTATAATCCACAATTTCAAAAATCCTCTCCATGATTCGACCAATTCGAGATAATCTCCGGATCGGTGATCGCCATTGAATTCGTAATTTTGATCTTCATATCATAGAATTAATTCCGTGGGACTTCTCAACCACTTCCCGCCGACGATGGTGTCGAAATGAGCCTCTATCATCATCACCGACTCATAGGAGGGAGGAGGACTGATATGTCTTCTAGTGAACCTCCTTCGCTCACACGTTCGACATCGATGCTTGATGTCAATGTTGTTTACTTGAGTCAAGAGGCCATCAAGAGTATTTTGAATGTTCGTGAATCGAATCTAAAGTCTCTGCATGAGGGCCATAACAATAGTAAGTGCTAAGGACGGATTGTGTTTGGGATAATTTGTTGAGTTTGGGGGTTCTTTTTTAGTTGGCTAGTGTTTGGCTAAGGGTTCTTTGTGTTTTTCTCACTGACATTTCATCGAACACCTTGTGTGCACTATTTTCCAACTTCTCACAAAGCTCCAAATTGCTTCAAAAATACCAAATACAAATACAATAGAAAGTATTCCAATACTCTTGGATTGCAAAGGAAATGGGGATCACCAATATTTGCATTCAATCCACAAAAACAAACACTAGAGAACACACTAGCAAGAACATTGAAAAAATTCAAGCAAAATGAAAACCAAAGCTCGATACCAAATGGAGCGGATAGGAAAAGCTCGATACCAAAATGGAGCGTTACTGCGTGAGTGGGTGAAGATTAACTTGAGTGTGTGAATGGGAGCGATGATCAACACGAACAAAGGCTTCAACACCCAAAGGAAGGATATGACCTTGAGCAAGGAGACTCCACAACTTAGGCCTAACACCCCACCATGATTATCCAAGGTAATCCGCTAAATAATCACTAAAGGAATGACTTGCTAAAACCACCACAACAAATGGATAAAGAAAGAACAAGATTTTTGAGAGAAAACTAGGGAAAACCCTTTCGTTGCATTAGCAAATCATTCACAACGAAAAACTATCTTGAAAACAAGCTAAAGGCGGTATTTATACTAATGGGGTAAAATAGTAAAACATAACATTTAACACCAAACACTTGCGCAGCAAAGCACTGGGAAGGGAGGTTCGCGGTGCCACGGTGATGCGACGGAACAAATTTAGCAGCAGCAGAGTCGAACATAAGAAGGTCGCGAGCGCCAAGGTGGTCGCTGGCGCGATAAGACAACAGAGCTACAATGACGCCCGACAACGGAGGTCGCGGTGCGATAAATTCGCATGGACGCGATGTAGCAAGCGGATGCAACAAAGGTATTCTAGGCACTAGAGGATCGCGGAAAGCTCTGTGTGTACTTAGGCCCATAAGATATTGATGGAAAGCTCTCTGTGTACTTTAGGCTCCCAAAATTTAAAACCAATCAGAGTTGTATTGAAGGAGTTATGACCTAAAGAGTGAAGGCACGTCCATTTCAAAACCCACGCTGACCCTTTTCCTCTTATTTTTCCGATGCACTTCAACCCTTTGAAAGGCCTAAAGTAGGTCTCGATGAGGACCCGCACTCAACGCCCATGGTCCCGGTCCATCTCAAATGGACTCTCCACCCGATCTTGGAGTTGTTTCACCTGTGTTCTCGGAGGGGCCATGATAGACTTGGAAACCATGGATTCGAGGTTCGGCCCCATCCCGATACACTCCATACTCCTCTTCTTGAAAAATAGTTTGCCCTCAACTCTGGGAGTTAAAACCGAGATCCTCTCTATAATTTAGCTCCAAGGAACCTTGAAAATCACGAATTTCCCTATTGCAATGAACATACACAAGAGGCGCCTAATTAGCTTTGAACCCTACTACAGATCCATCATCGAAATGAAAGAAAAAGAATGGAGGCTTGTTGTGTGGGGATAGGGATTATGGGAAGGAACGGAGTATTTTGAGGTACTTGAGAACACACATCCTCACTTGGCTCACTGCAAGGTAAAGACAAACCAAGAGTTTGCTCATCGTCACCAAAAGCACACTCAACCCGTGTTTCGCCAAAGGACAAGGTTCCGCAAACTCACTTCCCACCCCGGTTTGATTTGATGTGGGGCTAAGGGATTCAAGAGATCAAATTCAAAAGAACAATCTTCATTTGACAAACACTCCCACAAACATTGCATACCAAATTTCAAATAGCACCCTATCAAAAACACGCTCGAATAACCAATGACGCCCAAATAACATGTATGGCATACACAAGTAGTTCACATCACAACGACCAACATACAAGAAATATTCATCGATGGAGGACACAAATGAAGAGCTCAAATACTTAGGTTGAACTATAATCAAGGCATCTCCAATCCCAAATTCGCCACTAAACAAAAAAAAAACAACTAGATACTAAGCATTTCACCCAAGTATAGAGAAATTCGATCGGACAACACATGCTTATCATAAAACTTATCACGCCAACAAACATTCTCAAATAATCAATGCCTCCCAAAGGTCATGCACGACTCACCCAAAGACTCTACACCACAACGTGCATCTTTCAAACTTGATTCAATATTTTTCAAAGGAGAGCCTTCTGCTACCTTGTTCTTCCCATGGAGAAGAATTTGAGTGCCCATGAGTGAAGGGAATGTAAGTCGCTCCATTGGTGCTTAATTTCTCGATTGGTGGTAATGATAAAATCGAATGACCTTCTTCAAGGCTTTTTCAACAAGGATAAGAGGAAGGGCAAGGTCGACGTCAGATCCTCCTCTTGATTAGGAACTTCATCAATCTCACCATGTACACCAAGAAGCTCATGAGCTTTCCCTTCATCTACTCAAGGACATTAGCCGCTTCATTGAACTTTCCTTTTCTCAACCTCCTCAAACTTTCTAAGTGTGGAATTGACCTTCGCTTCATCAACCCTTCGACCATGTCACTTGTATACTCCTCCAAACCAAAAGATTCTTCAATCCAAGCTTCAACCTTAGCCATTGTCTGACATTGCAAAGCATAGTGTCCCATACACATACATTTGACACATTTTTGTGACGTAAAGGCCTTTAGTGGGGAACAGTGAATGGCTTCTTTCAAGAGGAATCCTCTCTTCCTCTTTGACCATCAAGTGATGGAATGGGTTCATGGTTAACCTCTCGCTTGTAAGTGTTAGGCAAGATTCACTCATTCATCGATCAAGTAGCCATGTCTATGAGGTGACGCTTGCTCGACTCGTTAGCTCTTTTTGCCTTGACATTCTCAAATCAAAGGGATGCAACCTGGTGAGCTTCAATCTTGAACTCAAGGCATGTTCATCGCTATAATCCACAATTTCAAAAATCCTCTCCATGATTCGACCAATTCGAGATAATCTCCGGATCGCATCGCCATTGAATTCGTAATTTTGATCTTCATATCATAGAATTAATTCCTGGGGACTTCTCAACCACTTCCCGCCGACGATGGTGTCGAAATGAGCCTCTATCATCATCACTCATAGGAGGGAGGAGGACTGATATGTCTTCTAGTGAACCTCCTTCGCTCACACGTTCGACATCGATGCTTGATGTCAATGTTGTTTACTTGAGTCAAGAGGCCATCAAGAGTATTTTGAATGTTCGTGAATCGAATCTCAAGTCTCGGCATGAGGGCCATAACAATAGTAAGGGTGAAGGACGGATTGTGTTTGGGATAATTTGTTGAGTTTGGGGGTTCTTTTTTAGTTGGCTAGTGTTTGGCTAAGGGTTCTTTGTGTTTTTCTCACTTGGACATTTCATCGAACACCTTGTGTGCACTATTTTCCAACTTCTCACAAGCTCCAAATTGCTTAAAAAATACCAAATACAAATACAATAGAAAGTATACCAATACTCTTGGATTGCAAAGGAAATGGGGATCACCAATATTTGCATTCAATCCACAAAAACAAACACTGGAGAACACACTAGCAAGAACATTGAAAAAATTCAAGCTAAATGAAAAACCAAAGCTCTGATACCAAAATGGAGCGATAGGAAAAGCTCTGATACCAAAATGGAGCGTTACCGTTGCGTGAGTGGGTGAAGATTAACTTGAGTGTGTGAATGGGAGCGATGATCAACACGAACAAAGGCTTCAACACCCAAAGGAAGGATATGACCTTGAGCAAGGAGACTCCACAACTTAGGCCTAACACCCCACCATGATTATCCAAGGTAATCCGCTAAATAATCACTAAAGGAATGACTTGCTAAAACCACCACAACAAATGGATAAAGAAAGAACAAGATTTTTGAGAGAAAACTAGGGAAAACCTTTCGTTGCATTAGCAAATCATTCACAACGAAAAACTATCTTGAAAAACAAGCTAAAGCTGTATTTATACTAATGGGTAAAATAGTAAACATAACATTTAACACCAAACACTTGCGCAGCAAATTGAATGGGAAGGGAGGTTCGCGGTGCCACGGATCACGCGCGTGCGACGGAACAAATTTAGCAGCAGCAGAGTCGAACATAAGAAGGTCGCGAGCGAAGGTGGTCGCCAAGGCGCGACAAGACAACAGGAGCTACAATGACGCCCGACAACGGAGGTCGCGCGCGATAAATTCACGCGGACGCGATGTAGCAAGCGGATGCAACAAAGGTATTCTAGGCACTAGAGGATCGCGAAAGCTCTCGTGTGTACTTAGGCCCATAAGATATTGATGGAAAGCTCTCTGTGTACTTTAGGCTCCCAAAATTTAAAACCAATCGAGTTGTATTGAAGGAGTTATGACCTAAAGAGTGAAGGCACGCCCATTTCAAAACCCACGTTGACCCTTTTCCTCTTATTTTTCCGATGCACTTCAACCCTTTGAAAGGCCTAAAGTAGGTCTCGATGAGGACCCGCACTCAACGTCCATGGTCCCGGTCCATCTGAAATGGACTCTCCACCCGATCTTGGAGTTGTTTCACCTGTGTTCTGGAGGGGCCATGATAGACTTGGAAACCATGGATTCGAGGTTCGCCCCATCCCGATACACTCCATACTCTTCTTGAAAAATAGTTTGCCCTCAACTCTTGGGAGTTAAAACCGAGATCCTCTCTATAATTTAGCTCCAAGGAACCTTGAAAATCACGAATTTCCCTATTGCAATGAACATACACAAGAGGCGCCCAATTAGCTTTGAACCCTACGGCGTATCCATCATCGAAATGAAAGAAAAAGAATGGAGGCTTGTTGTGTGGGGATAGGGGATTATGGGAAGGAACGGGAGTATTTTGAGGTACTTGAGAACACACATCCTCACTTGGCTCGCTGCAAGGTAAAGACAAACCAAGAGTTTGCTCATCGTCACCAAAAGCACACTCAACCCGTGTTTCGCTCCAAAGGACAAGGTTCCGCAACTCACTTCCCACCCCGGGTTTGATTTGATGTGGGGCTAAGGGATTCAAGAGATCAAATTCAAAAGAACAATCTTCATTTGACAAACACTCCCACAAACATTGCATACCAAATTTCAAATAGCACCCTATCAAAAACACGTTCTCGAATAACCAATGACGCCCAAATATGATGCATAATGGGACCAAAAGATCACATTACAAAAAAGGATTAAGGATCTTTAAAAACGAAGATAAGAATCTCCCTTCTCAAAGTTCTTAAGGATCCAAAAATGAATGATAATGGATGAAGATAAACGAAAAGAGGGATTAATTCGTTTACCAAGATCAAATGGAAGTTTGATGAACGATGGATGAAGATAAACGATTGATAAATGTTGATGAACGACACTCCTTGAACGTTTGAAGAATGAATGAAGATGATTGAATGCTTGATGAGTTCTTGATGAATTCTTGATGAATTCTTGATGAATGTCGTTTGAATGGTTGAATGATAATGGCGATTTGAAGCTCTCTTGAAGGATATAGGCACACCACCTTCAAGACTCTTCAATTCCTTCCTTTCACCATCTAAGGTAGCCAACCTTAGAATAGAAGAAGGGGATACTCGTTCTCCCTCAAGAGAAACGAAAACTCTAGCTCAAAACTAGAGAGAAAACAACACCTTGTGTTTGTATTTGATTTATTGAATGACTTGGATTGAATGAATACAATGGCACCCTAGGGGGTCTATTTATACTACTTTAGGGACCCCTTGGACGTGTACCTAGGGTTAAAGAAACCAAGAATCAACTATTACATCATATATCCTATTTATGACATCATAAACTCCAAAATACAACTCTAGAAAGAAATTGCTATAACTCCTTCAATACTTGTCCGTTTTCATTGATTCAAAAACCATTGGAAAGCTTATTGAAAGAGCTCCAATCTGTCTTCTGATGATTTCCTCAATAGATGTATGGATCTAGAGTTATAGAGCAAAAATATCGAACTGTACTTGATGGAGTCCTTTGCTGCCGTGAGAGATGACTTCTCAATAAGGACTTGAGAGTTATTTATGCTCATTGATGTCCTCCAAATGTGAGAGTAACTCCATGTAAGCTAGAATACCATCAAGGTCCTTCATGCTTTCTTCCTTGAGCTAATAAACCCTTGTAGTTGTTGATACCCAAGGCGACATTTGTAGCTTCTAGCTGGATAGAGGTCCTTTAGCTAGGCCTTGATGTATATAGCTAGGCAAATATACATCATACTCCCCCGGTTGAAAAAGTTTGTCCTCAAACTTAGACAAAACTTCTTCTAAACCGTTACATAGCACTTCTTCTAAGCTCTTCTTATAAGAGATCTTTCCAAAAGTATTGTTCATATCAACTTGCTTCTTCCTCTTGCTTTTCTTGAAGAGATTACAAACTCTCTTTTTAAATGCTTTGAAATCATTATAGATCCCTTTGATGCTTGACTTGAACTTCCACTTTCTTCCAAGTCTTCTCATGAATAAGCGAATGATATTATGGTGCTTCAAATCTCGTTTATTCATGGAGATTGTAGAAATCTCATATAACTTCTCAACTTCAAAGTATAGATTCACAAGCTTGTAACTCATGATGAAGACAATAGTAATATGGTGTTCCATCTTTGAAGGATGACCTTCAACGATCCTAATATCATCTTGACTTCCTTGAATCCATGGCACTTCAACCATAAAATTCAAGCTTTCATCTCCATATGGTATAGAAGGATTGCAAATGTCACAATATTGCAGCTTATACTCAATATCAACGATCATGCTAGGCCAGAAATAATACTCCTTCATCTTGAAATACGTATTGAGTAGACCCAAATGATCAAAAGAACTTCCATGTACTTCCATGATCAAGATTTCACGAATTCCACTCCTTGGAATACACACTTGATTCCCTTTGAAAAGAAATCCATAATCAATATAAAAGGAGTGTTGAGGATGCTTCTCACATACCTTGTATACTTCTTTAAAATCATCATCATCTTCATACAACTCCTTGATATATTCAAGACTAAGTACTCTTGAATCAAACATGTATCTCCTCGTTAGAAAACTTCCATTAGTCAAAGGACTTGCTTCCTCCAAGTGACTTGATTTTGATGAACAAATCAAGTACTTCATCTCAAAGTATAACGATGGCTTGATCTCCTTATCATATGAAGCATACTCCAATACTTTGTAAGAATCACAAAGCTTAAGGATGAATCCTCTATGATAACAACTTTGC